>CM057452.1:1483957500-1486357500 GCA_016271365.2 Neoceratodus forsteri
GGGGAAAAATGCATAATGGACGAGGGAGAAGAGGAGAGGATAGAGGTGCTTTGGGTGCAACTCCTGGACGCCAAGGGCAGAAAGCTGAGGCTGGGAGTGGTGTACAGACCACCAGCCCAATCCGGTGAACTGGATGGGGAGTTGGCAGAGCAGATAAGGAGGGTCTGTAGAAGGGGGAGTGTGCAGATAGTGGGAGATTTTAACCTACCAGGGGTTGACTGGAGCACCCTGGCCACTAGCAGTACTAGGGAGCAGGTGCTCATTGATGCATTCCAGGATGGCCTTCTGATGCAATTGGTAAGTGGGCCTACAAGGCTTGGTAGCATTCTGGACCTAGTACTGGCAAATGGGGAGGAAGTGAGGGAGGTAAGTTGGAGGACCCACTAGCTGGTACCGACCACCAAACAGTGTGGCTCGTTCTCGCATTGGGCAGGGAGACAGGAGACACAGGCACTAAGGTGGTGGACTTTAGTATCATGGACTTTGGGAGGATGGGACCAATACTGTGAGGGAGACTCCAGGATATAAGGCCAGGGATGGATGCAGAACAAAAGTGGGGAGTCATAAAGACTGGGCTAACAGAGGCCACAGTAGCCTGCAGCAGGGCAAGGAGTAAGAAGAGCAGAGCCAAGAAACCATGCTGGCTGAACAAAGAAGTGCTGCAAGGGGTGAGGGCATAGAGGGCTGCATACTGGAAGTACAGGAAAACAGGGAAGGGAGAGGATAAGGAGGCTTACGGGAGTTGGTCAAGGGAGGTTTCCAGGAGGTGAAAAAGCTAAGACCTCCAGGAATTAAGGTTAGTACAGGGCATAAAGGGAGGAGAAAAGGACTTTTAAGGTATGTCAGGAAAAGAAGAAGTGCAACGTATATATTGTGAGGATAAAGCGGGAGCGGGTTGGTGGAAAAGGGGAGGAGCATGGAAATTCTAAATGAGTACTCTGCTAAGGAGAGGGATTGTCCACTACCAGCATGGGCTGGGGGTGGGGAAGGGGAGGATGTGACAGACAAAGTGATCACAGAGACTAGGGTGCTAGAGAGGCTGAGGGCAGTAATGGTGGACAAGGCACCAGGTCCCAATGAAATCCACCCCAGGGTGCTGAGGGAGATGGCGGAGCTGTTGGCTGAGCCACTGGTAGATCTGTTCAACACCTTCCTGGAAACGGGGTGTGTGCCCCAGGACTGGAGGGTGGCACATGTGGTGCCCATACACAAGAGTGGGCCTAGGGTGGAGCCAGAAAATTATTGGATGGTCAGTCTCACATCCATAGTGGGTAAGCTTATGGAGACAATACTGAAACAGAGGCTGGTGGCATTCCTAGAGAGTAATGACCTCTAAGAGGGGCGACAACATGGGTTCATCTCAGGGAGGTCTTTTCAAACCAGCCTAATAGAGTATTGTGACAAGGGAGTTGGACAGGGACCATGTGGTACATGTCATGTACTTGGACTTCAGTAAGGCCTTTGATACAGTGCCTCATGGGAGACTGGGGGGAAGATGACAGCAGTGGGGGTGGGAAAAAAGCTGACTAAATGGATAGAGACCTGGTTACAGGGGAGGGTGCAGAGTGTGGTGGTGGTGGTGGTTGGGGAGCTCGACAAGCGGGGTGCTGTAGGGGTCAGTGCTGAGCCCGGTACTATTTGGGCTCTTTATCTCCGATATAGCACACAGAGTGGGGAGCAGGGTTAGTCTGTTCTCGATGATACTAAATTGGGGACAGTGATAAACAAAGAGGATGGATGGGAAAAACTGCAGGGGAATGTAACCAAACTAGAGACATGGTCCATGGAGTGGCAGCTAGTATTCAATGCGAACAAGTGTAAGGTGATGCACTTCGGGCCTAAGAACCAGAAGAGGGACTGTTGTTTGGGGGGGGGGTGAGGTTGGGGATCACAGAGGAGGAGAAGGACCTAGGGGTGTTGGTAACTGGGAGCATGAACAACTCAGTCCAGTATAGGAGAGCAGCAGCGAAGGCAAACAGGATGCTGGGGTGCATCACAAGGGGGCTGTCATCCAGACACAGGGATGTGATCCTATCTCTCTACAGATCATTGGTCAGACCGCACCTGGAGTACTGTGTGCAATACTGGAGGTGATACCTAAGGAGAGATATAAAGTTACTGGAGGGGGTGCAAGGGAGGGCAACAAAAATGTTAAAAGGGATGGAAGAAAAGGAATATGAAGTTAGGCTGAATGAGCTGAACATGTACACACTGGAGGAGAGGAGGGATGGGGGGATATGACTCAAGTGTTTAAATATCTGGGGGGGTAAATAAACCTAGCATAGAGTGGGTGTTTAAACTGAGGAGTAGAAGAGAGACGAGGGGGCATGGACTAAAGTTGGAAGGTGTCATTTCAAGAGGGAAATGAGGAGATACTACTTCAAGGAGAGGGTGATGACTTGTTGGAATATGCTGCCAGAGGTGGTGGTAACATGTAGGACAGTCAATAGCTTTAAGAAGGACTGGGATAACGCAAGAGGAAGAGCCAGGGGGCAGGGGCTGGGACAAGGGGGGGAGGAACTAATGGGGAGGAGGCTGAGGCAGCTGCAATCTAGGGTGCTAGCTGCACACTAGGGCAGATTACATAGACCGATTGGTCTGTTCTGCTGGCAAATTCGTATGTTCGTATGTATGTTCATATGTAAAATCACAGTGACTCTGTTCATGAGCAGAGGTCCTAAAATGCCTATGTTGAAAATTTGGTGACAAACATCCATAAAATAACTGTGTTACATGCGCATGTTGTGCAGTTTCCACGTACCCTCGTAACTTCACAAATTTGTAGTACTTTCACTCCAGATTTCCAACATTGGCATTTTTCAGACCTCCTTATGAACAGTACAGCTGTCATTTTTTACATCCTGCCCGAATATGCGCTTATACATCTACGCAGAATAGCGAGGTTGCCGGGAAATCAATGTTCGGACAGATTAAGAAAATCGTACTGACAGTGTTCATGAGCAGAGGTCACAAATTGCCTATGTTGAAAATTTGGTGAAATAATTCCAATAAATGACTGTGTTGCATGCATGCGTTGTGCAGTTTCCATGTATGCTCCGAAGTTCTAGCATTTTTAATATTTTCACTACTGATTTTCAACATTGCCATCTTTTCACACCTCCTTTTGAATGGTGCAGCTGTTCCTTCACATCCTGCCCAATCTGTGTTTTCGCACATCTGGTTCCCAATGGCATGGTCACTGTGAGAACTCAAAGTTCGGGACACATTGACAAACTCACAGTGCCACTGTTCATGAGAAGTGGCCCCAAATGCTTTCATGAGGTGGGAGTCACAAAAGGCCATGTTGAAAATTTTAGTGCAAATACCAACAAACACCCAGGGCACTAGGGTTTCTAACGTAATGTCCCACCCTGTACAGACTGACAACATCAGGGGTGTGCCTTTGGCTTGCCGACTGTAATGCTCATGCTGTTCCACCCCACCCCCACCCTGCAGCCAGTGACAGGCATCGAGGTGCCTTGGACTTCTGCCCCAGAGTTCACCCTATTCTCCTATATTGCATTTATTTCAGCATATGTCCTTATGGAGTGGGTTGACTGTAGTCGAACACCCCAAGGCACACTTCAACATTTGTCAGTGTCTGCAGGATATGGTGAGGTGAAATGGCATGAATGTTATGGGTGACAACCCAAATGCATACCCCAATGCCTGTCTGTCTCTGCAGGTTGGAGGTGGGGTTGGAGTGAAGTTCAATACTTCACTGCCATTCCTACTCTGCATCTGTCTAACTCCTGCATCCAATGCTAATACCAGCAAGCAAACATTCGACATTGACAAATGCTTGTTATAATAGCATTAAGGTATTCCTGGGAGTGGGTTTACCTGTAGTTAATACAACCCAGGTGCATGAGACCTCAGCTATGCCTTGGGGCTTCATTAGGCACCTGAAGGTTGGATTAACTACTGGTAAAACCAACCTTGGCCATACATTAAAGAGGGACTGATGCCAACATTTTTGGCATCAATAAATTCAGAACTTGAATCGGCATATCCTCAATCTGTCTCATGCCAAAATCAAACCTGTAAGTTACTTTGTTTAAAAGTTAAGTCATTTGTATCCCTTAATTCACTGCCTGTTCAAAAAAAGCCAATTTCAGTGAAGAGCTGATGATGATTTTGTCTCCTGAACTCACAAGCTAGTCCTCCCTGTAAACTACCTTATATGACTTATTTCTTCTGTATAATGTATGGTAAGTGCCTATTAACCACCATAATCAGCAGTCACACAGCTTTGTTATGCACTGTTTAGAATTTTAAAAGTTGTTAACCACACTTTGGAACTTCCAAACAGTGGCATAGCAAAAAAGAATGCACCAGAGTTCCATAATTCTCACACAAATTGAATGCAAACAGTGTTTTTTTGACCATACACTATAAAAGATGATGGCTGGGGATCGGGTGACAACCACACTGAAATCACCTCTCGTGGTTGCTGGGGCTAGTAAACCCTCTCGAGCCGCGCCTCGAGGTTTCACCATGTTCTTGCAACCACTCGAGGTGATTACAGCGATATCACCCAGCAATCCCCAGCCATTATCCTCTATATAGTGTATGGACTGTGTCTATTAACCCCTGCTTTCAATCAGTTTATAATCTGATAATCCCATCGTTATGACATCAGTATGCTGTAAACCTTGCTTAACTATGTCATAATGATGGGATTACAGGATAGACTGTCACCACCTGTCAAAATTATTGGAAAGGAAAGGTGATCTGCTGCTTGGACATTCGTTCAAAACACACATATTCCATTCAAACAATTACAGACCCACTGCAGTATGGATCGCAATGGTTAATTTCAGCACTTCAGTTGCTCAACTTACATAAGCAGGAGGCATTCATAGCTTAGCTGGAGAACAACGCACATTGAAAAAACTGTATTTTTACCACAGTGGCTAGTTCTTCCATACACTATAAAATACAATGCCTGAGTAACGGTGGTCAACCATGGATGTAATTGTTTTCGTGGTTGCCACGACAACTGTAAACCTCTTTGAGCTGTGCTCTTGAGGTTTACTTGGTTGGCCTGGCAACTGCTTGAGGTGATTACATCATGGTTAACCACTGTTACTCAAGCATTATCCTCTATGTTACTTAAAACGGCAGGTGTAATAAAACATCTGAAAAGAGGAAACTGATGCTGGGGAGTGGGGAGTGTCTGCACAATCACTTACATAATGTGTAGATGCAAGGTACAGTACTTCAGAATGTGACAGTGGGACGGAATGCAGTGGCAAACATGACTCTAGAATGAAAAAGTGTGCAATTTTTAAAATGCTGCAGGTATGAGAATTCAAAATTTCACCAAGTTGCACTTGTATAATGCAGCAATGACATGGTCTTAGAAAGTAGCTGGAACACATCATTTCAGAATGTGGCAGTGATGCCCAATTTCAGAATGTGCCAGTGACACACAATTTCGGAATGCAGTGGTAACACACAGTTTCAGAATGTGGTGGTGATGAGCAGTTTTGGAAAGAGGCAGTGATGCACAGGTTCAGAATGTAGTGCTGATGTACAGGTTCAGAATGTGGTGCTGATGTACAGGTTCAGAATGTGGTGGTGACGTACTGGTGATGTACAGGTTTGGAATGCAGTGGTAAAGCACAATTTTGGAATTCAGCGGTGATGCACAGTTTCAGAATGCAGCGGTGATGCACAATTTCAGATTGTGGTGGTGATGCAGAATTTCAGAATGTGGTGGTGACACACAGGTTGGGAATGTGGCTGTGACACACAATTTAGGAATGCAGTGGTGATGCACAGTTTTGGAATCAGCAGTGACACACAGTTTTGGAATGTGGCAGTGACACCGAATTTCAGAATGCAGCAGTGACGCAGAGTTTTGGAATGTAGCGGTGATGCACAATTTCAGAATGTGGTTGTGATGCACAATTTTGAATGTGGTGGTAACACAATTTGAAATGTATCACAGACACACAATTTGGGAATCTGGCAGCGATGCACAATTTTGAATGTGGTATTGACACACAATTTCAGAATGTGGTGGTGACACTGTTTCAGAATGTGGTGGTGGCGGTGCTCAAGTTTCAGAATGTGGTGGTAACACATCATTTCAAAATGTGGCATGAAGCATAATTTGGGACATGGCAGTGACAATTTTGTAAAGTGGCATTGAAATACAACTTGTCTGGGATGCAACTATGGAATTTGGCGGAATGAGCCATTTCAGAATGTAGCATGGATGTGTAATTTGGGAATGGGAAGGGATGTGCAATTTCAGAACGTAGCAGGGATGCATAATTTTAGAATGTGGCTGGGACACATAATGTTGGAAAGTGGTGGGATGTGATGCGCAATTTTGAAATATGATGAGTGTGTGCAATTCTGGAATGTGGCAGGACAAGCAATTTCAGAATAAATGGTGTGTCCTGTCACATTCTGACAGTGTGCATCTCCACTATATTCGAAAATTGCCAGTCCCCACCAAATTCCTTGATGTATCGCTGTCGCATTCTGAGACTGAATGTTCCACCACATTTTGAGATGGCACACCCCTGTCATGTAGTGAGATTGCATGCCCCCCCAACATTTTAAAATTATGCACCACCTTGACATTCTATGCCTTGCTTCAGTGCTGCATTCGGAAACCACCTTCTGACATGTTCTAAAGTACTGCGCCATGCATCTGAACATTCTGGAAACGCAAGCACTGCAGCCAACCCTATGTCACTTATTAAAAGGATTACTATAGCTATGATTTCTTAAATTTTGGAGAAGCAGGTCCTATAAAGTTGCTGACAGGGAGGACTCGAGTGTGAGTTCAGGAGATGACATCATCAGTGGCTCTTCACTGAAATTGTCTTTTGATTAGGTAGTGAAATCAGGGTTACACAATAGCTCATAACTTTAAAACGAAGTAACATAGAAACCTAATTTTTGGTATGAGATTTATTGGGGATATGTTTATTGTTGCTGAGAGTCCCTCTTTAATGCTAGAATGAAGATGGATTTCTGTGCCCTGCAACACCAGCAGTCAGTAAAAAAACATTTGTCAAATAAATCCTTCCAACATCCTCACTGCACCTTTCCAAACTTGTTAAATTCCCTCTGCCCTCTTTTTGCTGTAGAGTCTGCATCTGCCAGTGCAGGCATACTGTGCACTTTCCTCCTGTGCAATGGCATACTTTTTCACTGGCCGGCCTACCTGAAGTTACTGTGCAATTAAATGTTGTGAATTAGCTAACTAGAATGATAATTCATGATTCTCTGATGATTTCTAATGTATTACTGATCACAAATCAGTCTTTTTAATATGAAACAATCTCTTTTCAGTAGCCAGGTCCTTCCCCTGTGAGATATAGCAAGAAATGGCACAGAAACATGCACCGTGGAAGAATTTCTTGATCTGAAAGCATCGCTGGTTGACCGCTGCAGGTCAAGTGGGTTGCCAACAATCTGGACATGCTCAGTGTGTGCTCCCTGTTAAAAACAAGTGCTAGTGAGGTGCTGGACACCATACCTCACTGCCATGCCGGCAACCCAGGTTTGGGACCAGACTCGGGTTGCTGGTGGGTCAGTCGGTGGGGAGATAGGCTCGAGCATCCCACAACAGATCGCCTTCTCCAGGGAGGAGGGTGGCCTATTCGCACACTCTTGCCTGATTCCAAGCAGAGGCCCAGAGTACTGCAAGTCCCTATGGTAGGGGATGAGCAGTCATTTTACAGTTTGGACATTGGTGCCTGGTGTCATTACGTCAAGGGGTTGCACACTGTAGGGGTGAGAAGAAAAGAGAGGAACTGCCTGCTGACGCTGGGAAGATGGGCCTCCAGGAGTGTGCCTCCAATGTTCCCCCTCTCACTCGACCACCTCTTGACTGACGCAATGAAGGATTTTTGGGTGTTTGGCCCCAACCTCGTCCCTGCTCAGGGGGGTAAACCGTATCCCCATGGGGTCAGGAGGTGAGTACAAGTGGAGAGGGAGGCAGGAGAATGACTCCTTGTGGGATCCTGAAGGGTCAGGTCAGCAGGGTGAGGGTGTGGATAAAAAGAAATTAAAAAATAAATAAATAAAGCACTAGCCAGAGATGACATGGCTGTGGCGAGCTTCTGAAGCTCTGGAGAGCTAGAGCCACCAGCACCACCAAGATGGCGGCAGTGACAACTGTGCATGAGCAGCATTCGCAGCATGCCAAGAGTTGCAGTGAATGGCACATGCCATTCGCAAGATGATGGTGCCAGCAGAACTGTGCAGTTCTTGTCCCAGAATGCAGAAGTGACAGCTGAAATAGGAAGCTGTTATCCGTAGGTACGATCGTGACAGAGTGTTTCAAGGTACATTGGACTTTCGGAAGGATACTTCCAAAACTCCAATGGAAGGTGTCATGATCTGTCATTTTGAGCCACAGAAAGCAAAACATCTGTAGGCTCCACCTATAGCCATAAAAAGAAACAAACAAAAAACTGCATCATGATGTTGATGTGTCGAAAGAAAACAAGTCCCTTTGGACTGACTTTGCTAGTGTCCGACTGCTGGATTTCGGCATGCTCACTGAATGCAGATTTGGTATGGACTCATCTTTACCTCTGTATCTTCAATCACTCGACCTTCTGGGCTCCAGTATAGCAATCCCCTATGCTGAAATCTGGGCGTGAAAGCCCCTAGGAGCAAGTCAATGGTCTGCAGTGATTTTTAGTGTTGCTCCTGTCACCGCTAGAAGGGGGACCAGGTAGCAAAGGAGATTCCAGGGTAGGCATTCTGAATTTGTTGGTGCTTGCTCCTGGCACTGCTAGCAGGGGGGCCAGGTAGCTGAATGGCTGTAGAATATAGAATTTTCATGTTGTCTTATTTCTGGCTCCTGGTACCACTAGCAGAGGTACTAGGTAGCTTAGCGACTACAGATGTAGTCTGTTTGGGTCTTGTAGGCTCCTGAAACCGCTAGCAGGGGTTCCTGGTAGCTAGTGCAAATTTCTGATAGGTAATTGTACTTGCTATTCTGATATGTAGAAGCCCAGTGATTTCCAAAAGATGTATCTATTGTTTGCTGTATAAAGCTTACTCTACAGCAAGTTAGACTATGCTGTCTGCTATTTCAGCACAAAATATTCTGGGAACAGCAGAACTTCTTAATTAAGCAGTACTTTTGATTAATGGTAGTAATTATGGGATATTCTTCTTACCTTGTATAAGTAAGGTTTCCTCTTGGAATGTAAAGGTCTGAGCTCTGAATGTGCTACAACCTGTATCAGATGCACAATTTGAACTGACCATAGGAGACCAGAGCCCTGGGAAGGGACGACTTCTGTAGTCACTTGTGCATCGAACAACCTGTCAGGTGTATACAACCCATGATGTAAGGACTGTGGAGTGCCTCAGAGATTATCCCTACAACTCAGGTTTCTATTTTCAGCCAACTGAAACCTGAATCTGCTTCAAAAGCCAGATTAACCCTGTAAGTGCAGGTTTGATTGGCTGCATTTGTATCTACCATATACTATACTGGCAGAGAAATAACAATCTAAATGTCCCCATATTATCTGGAAGTGGTTTACACATTATCAGTCTTTTAAACATTTCACACTAAGAAGTGCTTGTTCACTGTCTGTTTCAGAAACATCTGACTAATCCCAACTGACTGCACAATTACTGGGCTTGTGGCAACACAATTTCTTGTCATGGTAAACATTACAATGTCAAAATAAGATGACTATGAAGTTAGAAAATCTTTATGAAAGCCTTTCATACATTCTTCATGGATATGTTGTGAAGAGTGTACTGCAAAAACTAGGAAATTTATTTTATTTATTGAGAAACGTTGGCCAAGAAACGCACAGAGCCAGAATTTGTTTCCAGTGTTACCTGGGAGAGTGGAGCATGGGATAACAATTCACTTATAATCTACCCTGCTAGTAAGGTGCTGTGGGCCCTCACTGTGAGAGAAGGCCAGCCTTAGGACCACAGGCAGAGCTTTAGATGTCAGCACTAAGAGTGGGTCTGGTCCCAATTTGCACTTTTTGTTTAAAAACATTTTTTTTACTTACTGTTTACTGCAGTACAGTAATCCTAGGATGCCTTACGTTATGGGGTGTGTGATTTTGTATTTCTTTGAAACCTTGTTTTGTTGCCTGTGCCCTTTTGGGTGACTCTTGCCTCAATGCTTTTGTGCTGAGCTTCTTTGTCTTTTAGATTGTATCAGACTGATTCTGCTGATTCTAAGCTGACATTAGCTGTAAGCAGAAACCCAAAATCAGAGCAGCAGTCTATTTAATCTGCCACTACTGCAGCCCAGTTTTGATATCAGCTGCAGGGGATTCTGGGACTTCTGGTTACGCCAAATGTCAGCATGGAAGTCAGCAGTATTAGTCTGAATCATCTTCTATACTGCAGTAAATGGCAAGTTAAAAAAAAAATGTTTTTGCACACAAAGTGCAAATTGACACCATCCCTCTTACTACTGACTAGTCCCTTTAAAGAAACACACTCCACTGTGGGACTTCAATGTCCAACCAAAACGCCAAGAGTTAGGCAGGGTTTTTAATTCCTCAGGACACCTTGAGCAGAATCCTTTCGGGTAGTGATTTAAACTGCAGGGATGGATTTCAGGTTACACATTTTTCCAACCCAGGGTAGCTGGTACGCTCAAGGGCTTGTTACATCCAGATCCCTGTCTCTTAAGACCAGGCAGGCTTTACTTGGTGCTCCTGTTTAGTGTCTTACTGTACCCTGCCTCATTCACTCGCTCCTGGGCAGTTGAGCTTATGGGAAATCCCAGGGCAGCAAGAACAGCCATAGTCAGTGGAGCCCTACACACGGTGACTCCCTTCCCCAACCAGAGAGAGACTTCATGGCTTGCTGGAGTACTTTTTCTTGACTTCCCTCCCTACTTGTTGGACTACCCAACTGGGCTCTCACCTCCTCTCTCTATTGGATCAGCAAGGCTATAAGCCTCAGGCTTGTCCTTTTAATTCAGTTTCAGAGGCCTGCCATTTAGGGGGTTCTCTAATAACAATCACAAATACTTTTCCCCACAGCACTGTTTACTGTCTCCTTACTCTCTGTGGAGACCGAACCATTTTTGGTAATATACATGCCCTCCCAAATTCAGTTCCATTTATTAAATAATTAATGTTGTGAATTATCTGAGTCTATGAATCTCTTGGCTCCTCCAGAGGATGTAGCTTAAACTGCTGAATCACTGTGCATGCCTGCATATATGCTCAGTGGCTATGACTATATGGGTTGCTGCTACCCTCCCTCTGCCTGTATAATGGAAAGGGCAGAGCAGATGGCTCAGTTCTAAGCAGATTCAGTTCTAAGCCCCTAGCTCAGACAGAAGTGCAGCATTCCTGGCCGACGAGAGACAGTAAGAGAAAGAGCAGCAACTTTCCGCACCCTGAGGGGTCAGGAGAAATGATCTCTAGTTGGTGGCAGCAGGCCCTACAGCAAAGTGAGAGAAAGAGCACAAACAGTTATTGAGAGAAAGAGAGAATAAGAGTCAGCATAACTTAAACAGCAGAGAAGACAGAATCCTATGGCCACAATAACACAGAACAGAGTGTAATTACACAGGACAGTGTGTGTTGTCATCACTGGGGACTATACACACACCTCTGGCATATTGTGCCTGCCTTGGGCCTTTTAACATATACGAGAAGCGGGTATATTCCTTAAGTACTGCACCACCATGCTGTGCTATTTGGTTTTAAAGGTTGCAACATGTTCAAAAACATGAAAACAACGTTAAAAAAAACTATGGTCATAGTTACAGCCATGAAGTTGAAGAAATTTTTCACATACCCACAAACCAGATTGTTCCATCTATTCATCCATTATATATTGTCATTTTATAAATGCAGAGACACACTCCAGGGTGTGCAGCTCATAGGGAATACATACGCTTTTTAGATGTGTCTAAAAGCCCACATCTGGACATGCATACATTTTCCATTGACCGTCAACTGTTTTTATTTATTTATTTGTAAATTTGTGGCTAAGAAAGAAGGAGATGCTGGGAGGTTTGATACCTTTTACGGGACCAACAAGTGTCTTGTTCAAAGATGGAATTATACACAAACTTTCAGGGCCTCACAGGTCCCTTCTTCAGGTCAGCTGACCTGAAGAAGGGACCTGTGAGGCCCAGAAAGCTTGTGTATAATTCCATTGGTCCAATAAAAGGTATCAAACCTACCAGCGTCTCCTGTTTTCCAAGGACCAGTATGGCTAGAATTTCTTTTAACTAAGAAAGACAAACTGGTCTGTGACAGCTCATTTCCAGGGACATTCTAGGGGGTGGATTACATGGATCTGTTCATTGACAGGGAAAATGATGATCAGAACAGCAGGGAAACCCCCCACTTTCAGAATAAGTGACATTGGATCTTAAACCTCCACCTGGACAACAAGCAGAGATGGGCAGATGGGGACCCTTTGTTTAAAGTCTCATCTTAAGAACAGCACCTCAACAGTGCTACATCCCCTCCCCAGGGATGTGCTTTAATGTCAGTATTGGGTATTAGCCCAAATTCATAGTGTGGTATTAGAATCCATGATCTTCCAATCTTTCATGCCCAAGAGGCTGTCCTAGAAGTCTGTTGCAAGTGTCAGACACTCGCTCTGTAAAGAAGTTCTTGCCATTTCCTGAATCTTCCACCTTTAAAGACATTGCATGATCTCGTGATCTTTGGCTTTGTGGCTCTGAAGAGATCCATTTTGTTATTCATTTGAGATAATTTAATTAGAGTTGTTCCGATAGTACATTAAAGTTGCACTGCATGCTATGCTGAAAGTCTGACTTGTATTGTTTCATTCTATTTTAGATTGGCCCTATCACCCATCTTGTAGCATATCTTTTTTCCATTTGGAGTCTGGTGTTACACTCTTTCACATTTAAAATAATAAAAAGCATGCTCCTTTTAATATGGCTCTGCCAATGTTTTCATTAGTATTCCCTGCTGTTTTTGAATACCCAGGCCTCCATATTCAAAGTTAGTGCTGGCAGGAATGTGGTTCCTGCCAGTGCTAATCCGGGTTTGCACTGGTGCTCCAGGTGGGGCCATATTCAGAGGTCCCCAGCAGGGCATGTCTCAAACCCAGCAGCACCAAGAGGCTAAAATATCACTGTGCCTATGAGGTGGCCCCTGTGTAACTACTAGGGGTCACTCTTTCCCCTCTCCCAACTTCCTATTTCCACTACCTGTTTCCAACCTGCCCCTGGCTTCTAACCCATCCAGCTCCACTGACACCCCGGTTTCACTGTCCTCTCCCTTTACTCATCCTACCTGCCCTACTTGGGTCTTGAGCCCCCCTACCCTCTACACCGAAGGCAAGCACCAAACCTCTGTGCTACTCTGTTAGCCCTACTACTCCTCAGAACTTTATCTGGCCTTATATTTCCTGGCTAGTGCATCCTGAGCTAGCTCTGCTCTTCCTTCCCTCCAACCTCAACCTCACACTACTACCCCTAGACCCATACCTCACACACACACCACACCACACAACCTTGGAGTGAGCACCAAAGAGAACGACACCCCTTGTAAATTATGCATCCCACAATGACTGTTTTCTTAGTCCTAGTCACCCAGTCATTTACACATACACCATTTCCTCCCCCTCCTCAACCTCTTCTCCCATTACCGAGGAGCAGCATATCACTTACTCCCCAACACAGCTAATTAACCCTATATATCCCCCTTCTACCGGGACCTCATGCAATTATGCCAGCCCCTATAGACATATGTGGCACTCACTACGTGAAGAAAGAGGTTTTCCACTCCCCCCAGTACGGCTAAACTTACTAATAACTTCGGTGAGCAAGGATAATTGTAAACCAAACTCTTGCAACAAATCTCTTGTGAACAAATCCTAAAACTCTACGCCCTAAGTCTGGCCTGGCTGCTTCTAATGCTCTCGTGCAATATTCACCCCAACCCCGGACCGGGGAAGAACCCAGTATAATGGCATCAGTTAAGAAGACTGGAGCATTAACAATTGCATCTATAAATATCTGCAGTCTTATGTCTAAGCATGACTCCCTGCAGGATTGGGTAGTGCAGCATAAGTCTGATGTTTTTGCTGTAGTCGAAACATGGCTTATCCCAAGAACCCCAGATCGGGCAACCCAACTGGAAGGATATTCATCATACAAACAAGACAGACTGGGCAAGCATGGTGGTGGTAGTACCATATACATTAAAGATGCCCTTCAAGTGAGACTACTCCCCAACGCCCACACTGGGGGCAATACCCAGCTGCTTGCTGTGCAGCTGCAGCTTGGTGCACAAGGAAAAGGCCTCACTATAGTGTCTTTTTACATTCCCCCCAAACAACTGTCAATTGGCTTCAAATTTACTCTCGATTACCTCACCGAAATCTGCAATACCTCCGAGGTCATAATGCTGGGGGACTTTAACATCAATTGGCTTTCCCCCGAAGTGACACCTTATAAGGATGCCATCTCAGCCATTGATATGTCCCAAATCGGGAATCCCCAATGGACAAACTACCATACAGGCACTAGCACCTCATAGACTGGATAATAACCAACAGTCCAGAAAGGATAACCAGTACTACTGTACTTCCAGACACCATCAGCGACCATTCCCCATCCTATGTACTTGGTTTAATAAGGCTCCAAAACCCCACCAATAATAATTACTTCTTAGTGTTTAAAAAGGCAACTTCCTCACTCAAAGCCCACCTCAGCTCACAAGACTGGTTGGTCATCTATAATGCAACTGATGTAGATATGGCTCTTGAATGCTTTACCAATATCTTTAATACTTCCTGCAATGTATTTGCACCAGTCAGAAAGAGAAAAGTCAAAGGGTCCCATAAGCCCTGGGTCACACCTCTTCTTCTAGAACAAATGAAGGCTAGGACAATCTGTGGCTTGCAGCCATAAGTACTGGGTCTCTCATTGAACTTTAGAAATACAAAGCAGCTCGGAACAAATGTACCAGTGCCATCCGCTTGACCAAGAATACATACTTCAAAAACAAACTTTAACAACTCCTGGGATGACATCATTTGTTCTGGAAAAACTTCAAAACCCTAACAGGGAAATCTAGCAAAGTTTCTCCCGCACCCAAGACCCTAAACTCATTGCTAAAGCCTTCAACAAGGCCTTTACAGACATAAGCAGTGTGCTCCCCTCGGACTTCTTGTTACCCCAAACAGGAGCTACCATTGACAGCAATACTACCCCACCTACCAGCAAGTCCCCCTTCTACCTTAAGGCAATCACTGGGGCAGAGGCTAACAAATATCTAAAACATGCGCTCAGAAAACCTGTTTCAGCAGTGGCTCACTCGACCTCAGGTTAGTTGTTCTCACCCTGGATGTTCTACTCCTCCCACTAATCAGGATCCTCAACTTCTTGCTCTCCACAGGCAAATTTCCCCAAATCTGGAAAGCAGCTGTCATCACTCCAGTATTCAAAAATGGTGACAGAACTAATCCCTTCAACTATTGGCCAATTTAAATTCTTCCACCTCTCTCAAAAGCCCTCAAAAGAATAGTATACGACCAGTTAGTTGACTATCTTGACAAATACAAACTTCAGTGTCAGCAGCAGCGCAGCTTCCGTAGGGCTCATAGTACAACTCTGGCCCTGGTGGAATGCACTAGCTACATTCATGAAGCACTGGACCAGGGACTCTTGGTGAGGGCCATCTACACTGACCTCATCAAAGCCTTTGATACAGTTAATCATAAGCTGCTTCTCAACCAACTGGCCCACACTGGGATATCTTCTGTATCTATGGGTTGGTTTAGGAGCTACCTCTCCATGAGAACACAGCAGGTCAAAATAAACTGTGTCCTATCGGACCATCAAACTAGGTTCACAGGGTACCCCTGTTCTATCCTGGGGCCCCTGCTATTTAGTCTTTTCCTTAATGACCTACCCATTGCTTGCCAGAACAAGTTATTTTTATATGCAGGTGATGCTGTGCTGTTCACACGTCACTCCACACCTGATCTGCTTGAGAATCAGCTGCAAGATGACTTTACTGCAGTTGAAGATTGGTTCCTTAGATCCAGGCTTCTACTGAATTACAAAAAAACCAAGACAATGTTGTTTGTCTCCTCTCACAACTGCCACAAGGCTTATCCCACCTTAATACACAGCCGCAATAACGACTCCCTGGAAGCAGTCTGGAACTTCAAATACCTTGAGGTGAATCTCGACAGCTGTCTCTCAAACGGGCTACATATTGACCATATTGCCAGGACAGCTAATGCCAGGTTAGGACAACTTTACTGCCACAGACACTGCCTCAGCGAAAGCACCATCAAATTGGCAGTAAATAGTTCAGTCCTATCTGTCATAGACTACGGTCTTGCAATCTGTGGTGCCACTACTGACACTGCACTCAAGAGAATAAAAGTTGCTCTTAACAAAGCCTGCAGGCTTGTTCTTGGGAACACCACTTAACACATACATGTGAACACAGCTTGAACACCGGATGGCTCAATCTAAGCAACAGGATCCAATTCCAGGTGTGCCTACTTGCAAAAAAAGCCACCCTTGGCCTTATACCCCTGGGCGAGCAATAGCTTCTCAGTCCGTCCACCAACCCTAAACAAACCAGGGGTACAAGTAAAGCAACCATCTGTGTCCCATTTCATCGCACATTGCAAGGGCAGTGGTCCTTCATGTATCGGGCCCCCCATTGGCTAAACTCGCTTAGCTCTGCCCTTATTTCCAAACCAAAGACTGGCCTCGTCAAGGCACAACTGCACACCCATCTTGTCTTGTGCAGCATGAGTGACTGTGATCCCACCTCCTAATTGATGGTAGGAAAATAACCTTAACTACTTATCTGTTGCACTTATTTTCCCCCTTCCCCTCCTTGCACCCTAGTTTTTATACACTGACTGCATGCCTCTGCCACACTACACTTCATGTGATAATATCCTTGGCCTGCTACTCTACTGTACCATCTCTTCTCCTACTAATGTCATCTCCTCTATTACTTCACAGACAAAACCCTATGGGTTGCCCCTCCTCTAGCCCCTTGCTGACCTAGTTCCCTGGCTTCCCTGGTCCCCTGCCTTCTTGGCACCTCTCCCACAATTCATTAATGCTACCTTTGTTCCCCCACTCCACTTTCTTTTATCTCACTTACCCATACCTATGTTTAAGGCTATTTTATTTATTTTTCCCCAAGCCACAGCATGTGCCATCCTGTAGCATTTTCGTTTAACAATTTAGCTCTGTACCTAAGCAATTATTTTTGTAAAATACTTTTTATCCCTACACCATGTATTACAATTCCTTCTTCTCTGTTGTTAAAAAAAAAAGTGTATCTTTCATCTATTTGTGATTACTGCCCGTAATCCTATGATGTGGATTCTTTGTAAAGGAGCAGTTTTGCTCAAAGGTTGTTTAATCTGAGATTTAATAAATAACAGTCACAGTACATTGCAGACAAAATGCAACAATACAATGAGTAGACTCACATCAGGGGGCAGACCTAGACTTTTTATGGGACAGAAAGATCTTTTATTGTAGCACATTCATATAGTCTGTACATGGTCACCTTCACATGTAGAGTGTAGGCACCTGTAGCCAAGGGTATAGGACATAGGGGGCAATTTACCCAGATTAGGATAGTCTACTAGGGGTCAGAGAGTCACAGATTGTCCTTGACATCTGCATGGCCTGTGTTCCCTATGCAGCTCTAGAAATCCTTTTTTAAAGGTTAGTGAGCCTGCATTTTGCAGCTGGTCTGGGAGATTGTTCCAGTGGGTAGAATCATCATGGGTGAAGAACTTATTCCCTGCTACCGTTCATATCCTAGGGACCTCCAGTAGCTTCCAAGATGAGGTGAGGAGCAGCCTGCCTGGGCGTTTAGGGACCAGTATCTCATTTAGGTCAATTGGGTGTGGGCCATTTATTATTTTGTAGGTGGTGCACAAATGCGGGAATTGGAGCCTTTGGATAAGGGATGGCCAGTTTAAGGAGTTGAGCACCTCACAGTGATGTTGTCTCAGGGTGATTTGGTAGCAAATCTTGCAATTTTGTTATAAAGAACTTGCATCCTGCACAGCTCCTTATCGGATAGGGCCTGGACGACAGGAGCTGCATAGGTTAGATTGACGGGAGGATACTGTTTCATGATTGCAACCCTAGTCTCAGGGATAAGTTGTGAATTCAGCCTGTACAGCAGCCCAAGCTACTGGTGTATAGTTTTGGTGACCTGATCCACCTGGTATGTAAATGTGAGACCTTGGTCGAGGACAAAGCCCAGGTACCTAAAAGAGTTCACCACTTCCAAGGGCGTTCCTGAGGATGAGACAAGGGGGTGTAGAAGGGATCTGTCTGAGTCTAGTGTCCTAGGTCCATAGATCATGACTTTTGTTTTTTTGTCATTCAGCAGCAGCCTGTTCTTCAGCAGCCACTTTTCCAATGTACTGAAGTCCTCCTGTAGCAGAGCTTCAATTCGATGTGCTGGCAGCAGTTCTGTATAGTACAGCATCATCACATACTGTCTTACAAAGCTACCACCACAGTTGTTGCTGAGATCATTGACAGACAGTGAAAATAGGAGGAGCCCCAGAATAGAGCCTTAAGGTACGCCCTCCTTGATAGGTAGACTACCTGATAACGATCCATTCCACTTAACCTGCTGAGTTCGATGGGAGAGGTAACCCTCAAACCATGCCAGGGAGTGACGGTCTAGGCCTATGTTCTTTAACTTGTCTGCCAGCAGGCCGTGGTAAACCAAGTCGAAGGCCTTTGTGAGATCAATGAAAATGGTTCCAGTGATGCAGTCATTGTCAAGAGTCTTGAGGGTGTTGGTTGTAATGGGTATGCAAATGATCCCTTTCACCCTGTATGCCTAATTTCCTCATTTGTATGCTTGGGCTGAATATGGCCACAGGGGACTGGTGCTGTCCCATTTTGGGCAGTGCTGCTTCCTGTGGGCCATATACAGCCCTGGTCAGTGTCAGGGCAGCACAGATTCTCTTAATGCTGTACCAACAGAACTAACATTTTCATTTGGATAGCACCCTCTATCAGTAAGTTCTATCCAACTAAATATCACAAGAACTGGGTGGGAATGCAGAACAAGCACAGTGCAAATGACTGTGCTGTGCTTGCCCAGTTTTTTTTTTCAGTTTTGGGGCCCCATAGTTAAACAACACCTTCCTTTTAGTTTTTGAACTTTATGTTTATTGAATTTATAATGGAACAAATCTACAACAATATCCAGGTACAGTGTCATCACTATACAAGTTACATACAAGTGCAGCATTGATTAAAGTAAGGATCAAAAGGACCTGTACACATAAGTTTATTTATTTATTTAGTTTATTGAAATATTTCACCAGGAGGGCACACTGAACAACACGTTGCTCGTTTCACGGTCTGACCTGGGGAGGTAGGGGTTACATAATGATAAGAAAACAGAGATTATACAAATAATGGATGGAAGAACAATTACAAATTATGTAGGAGTAGGTAGACTAGAATGCAACTGTAAGGGCGCGATACAGACAATTACAGCTTGTAAAATTATACAACAGTAGGGGTCCATAGAATATAGTACAGTATAACATGCAAAACAATAATGCAACAGAACAGTCTTTAGTGCGATACTATACCAGGGGCAGGCTCATGGTAGTACACAAACGCTGTAGGAGGAGAAGGAGGGGAGTAGCTAATGAGTGCTGAGGATGCAAAGAGGAAGTGCAGAAGGGAAGGGGAAAGGAGGGGAAGAGGGAGGAAGACAGCAACACCAGTTACATCTTCAGGATGTTGAGGAAACCTGGCAAGGGAATTGGGGCAGGGGGTAGGGGGAGGAGGCCACCAAGCCCTGGTTAACCTTCAGGATGCTGAGTACCCTGCAAGGGGTAGGAGTTGGTGGCAACCACACTAGGGGGGATTAATCAAAATAATAAGCAGGAACTGTCCCAGAAGAACCCTTGTCACCAAGAAAGCAGCTCACTATTATCCAAACAAAAGATGTCCCATAAAACAGAAGTCCTGTACCTTAGTACCATGGCATATCAGCCATGAGATCTGCATATTGTGCCAGATCAGTCCAGGAAAATATAGAATGCTGGCCCCCACTGCAGAGTGAAACAACAGAAGAGAAACGAGTGTATAATTGTGCTTCAGTATTGAATAAGCTAAGTAGCAATAAAGGTAACAGAGAGCACATTATAGCACAGATGATAATAAGTCACATAGAAGGATAATAAATTTATAAAACATAAAAAGCCTCACTCCAAGATAGTCAAATACTATTTAACCAAAAGATCCATTTTATAGAAGTAAATCAGAAAAATTATGGCTCAGTGTTCTTCACAGTTTCCCTTGAGTTAAAACAGTTATTTAGGTGTCTAAATGAACAAAATACAGCAACCCAGAGTGATAAAGTTAACCTCTCTCACCACGACAGTCCAGACACAGCCAGTCCCCGATCAGAGTGTTCATGTAGCTCCAAATTGGACAGTCTCAGAATCTTCAGTCTCTGAACGCGTTTCCACTGATAGTTTCTCCTGGTCGTACTAGAGTTCATACTAGAGCGTTGGGAGGAATTAAAGGAGCATGCCCAAGATGCTCCTGTCTGTATATCCCTTACGCAGCAAGATTGTTTCTTTCATGGGCCATTTGTCTAAGTTGTGCTTGAAGATGTTTTTGTTCCTGCTTAGAATAACATCTAAAGAAGGCCAGGGTGCGAGATCCAGGGTATGACTACCCTACAAGTAAACCATGAGCCTCTTTTGACTGAATTCACTTTTTTACACTACAGCTGTAATGGGTGACCCCCGGTATTAAAAACACCCTGTTTATATTTAAAGTTCATTTCTGTTCAGTTCATAACTGTTACTCCATCTCTGTATAATTTCTGAGTGTCCCGAGTTCACTGTATCTTACCCAGCTGCTTACTTGTACCCAATGTTTTTTGTAACCAATGTACACATGTCTATTTCTCCATCACTGTATAATTTCCTTTGACGTGGCGCCTTTGTAAATGAGCCTCTGGCTCAAAGGTATTGATTCGAGATTCAATAAATAAATAAATATATTTCTGAAAACAGGTATGGATCATTTACAATATCCCAAAGTAAAAGTAAGTCCCCTCTAAGTCTCCTTGTCTCAAGGGACATTAGACTTAACTCTTCAAACCTGTTGTTATAATCTAAGTTTTCCAGAACTCTAAAATATTTGGCAAATTTTCTCTGTAGTTTTTCCAGCATACTGATGTCCTTCTTTTTGTATGGTGACCAGAGTTGTGAGCAGAAGTCCAGTTGTGGTCTAGCACATGCTCTGTAGCATGGCAACAGTACCTGGGGGGTCCCTAGAACTGATATTTTTTCTTATAGCCCATGCTGATCTGTTGAATGTGCTAATTGATGCATTGGTTTGCTTTGTGAAGGTTAGTTCATTATCAATGAGGAAACCCAGATCTTTTTCTATGGTTGTCTCCATATGTTTTGTTCCACATATATAGTAGACATATTTTAAAATGTTTCTGCCCTGGTGCATCACTCTGCACTTCTCCAAGTTAAACTTCATCCCCCACTGAATTGACCAATGTCCAGTCACATTGAGAGCTCCTTAACGTGTTACAGTCTGATATAGTGGTGCTGATCCCACCCAGTTTTGTATAGTCTGCTTATTTAGCAGCCCAGCAATCCAGGCCCTTTGTGAGGTCAGCGATAAAGATGTAAAAATCATGGAACCAGGACAGAGCCCTAAGGTACACCACTGGCCACAGAGCCCATACCTGATGCACATCCATCTATCACCACCCTCTGTGATCTATCAGACGGTCAACTTGATATCCATTTTATAAAACTGCTATTTAGACCACATATATAGAGCTTTTTTAGAATAGCATCATAGGAAACTAAATCAAATACTTTACTTAAGTCTAGATAGAAAGGATCACATGGTACCCTTACATCAAAGTGGTGACTGATGTTTTCATAAAAGCACAAGTGATTTGTCACATATGATCTTTCATTTATGAAGTCATGTTGTTCTATATCAAGGTTCTGTAAGGAAGTGAATAGTCTATTTTTTGATACCTCCAGGGGTTTTGCATATTACCACTGTTAGGTATATCGGTTTGTAATTTTCCATTTTTTTTATAGCCTTTTTAAATATCAGGGTTACATATGCAATTTTCCAATCCTCTGGTACCGCCTTGGTTTATGCTTTTCTCAAGAGCAATTTTAGTGGATGGATTAGATGTTTTTTCATGAGTTAGATCATATGGCCACTGATGAAATCAGCCCCAGGTGCACAGTCAGGTCTAATTCCATCTAGATCTCTACTGATCTCTTCAGCAGTTATAACAATATATTCATTTGAGTCATTTATAATAGGGAATTATTCAATCAAGTTCCTTAGAAGATGGTCTTCTTATCATATTCACTACACATATCAGCTCCTTGGACCCACAGGGCTACTCTCTAACCTCACTTCAAGCTAATCACAAGATCCATTCCACCAAATTTCCTGTTTACCTTCAACTAAAAATATATTACAGCCCTAGGAAGAAGCCCTAACTCTAGTGGCCAAGGCTCTCTCAGTATGATAAGGCTAATAACCATTAGTTTGGGAGGGTTGAGCACAAGCATCTTATAAGCCAACTTTATAAAGCACTAGCAGAATACTTTCCTGAAAACACAGATGATCTCAGAAAAAGATGGTCTAAAGGGCTGAACCTGGAGCTGGACCAAGAAATGTGGTAGGCTAGCACCCTCGCATGTCAAAAATTATCTACCGCCATATACTGGAGGGAGTTTGCCTGGAAGGCCCGTAGCCGATGCTTTTGGGCACAAAATATTACAGCTAGGTTTGCAGGTCCAGAACAGGGACACTGTTGGAGGGAATGTGGAGAGCTACATGCAGGCTTAGAGCATATATTGTGGCACTGTCCACTACTCCAACAATATTGACAGGTGATCATAACAGAACTAAAAGAAATATATGAAATCCCAGAACTTTTCACACCTACGTATATGCTAACGGCAACTCCCCCCAAAGGCATAAAGATAAGTAAAACTGTATATAAACAGACAGCCCTTTTGGTATTAATAGCAAAAAAAATTATCACCAGGCTATGGCTCACTAAGATTTGTCCCTCCAAAGAACAATGGAGGCAGTTAGTATACGAGGTGTATAACCTAGAAAGAGTATTGGCCAGATTACAAAACTGGGTTACAGCCTTTGATAACAGATGGCTTAAATGGGTTCTCTTTCAACTGGATCACTACCCTGAATTTGTACCATAGATACTACCATCTGTTTTGAAGCACTGGCATGGGGTGGCTATATGGGGACTACCCCCCCCTTGATATCCGTATTTCTCTAACTCCCTTGCTCCCCCCAACACTATACTGCACATTAGCTTTTACTTAGCTAATACAACTCCTCACCTTAAAGGCTAGGATATATGATTCCTCTACTGTCCATAAGCACAGGTCTCTCCCTTTTAATACCCTGGGGCTCTAACACCAAGCCCTTGGATTGAGAAAATATGTTTGTCTCATTTTTCACGTAGAAAATGCTGGTAATGGTATAGTCAAATAGAAATACTGTTATTCATGGTACCTCTGTGAAAAGGACTGTAAGGTTCTACTGTTTTGTCAATAAACATTTAAATAAAAAAAAAATAATAGGGGAATTATCACTGCCTCCAGTACCACAGATGCTACAGAAATAATTATTAAATACATTGGACATCTGTTTTGCATCATTAATTATATTGTCGTTCCAGTTAATAGGTCCAACTTTGCATTAGGGTTTTTTAGTGAGTTAATATAGCTAAAGAAAGCTTTGTTATTTCCCTTTTTTGCATTGAGGGCTAATGTTACCTCTGTATTTTTCTTAGATTCTCCGATAGCAATTTTACATTGTTTTGTAATATATATATTTTGCTTACTTTGAAAGTGAGTTACGTTTTTAAATGCAAAAATGCTTTTGTTTTTTTATTATAATTTTGTAATCCTTTTGTTAACCATTTGAGTTTCCTATTGTGATTGTTTTTTATACTCTATTGCTAATAGATAATATGTTTTTTTTATATATATAGCCATATTTTATCAATATCACAGTTTTCCAAGGTGGTGTCCCAATTTATATTTGATAAACAGTCATTTATTTTATTTATATCTGCTTTTCTGTAATCATAAAAATATGAATTATTTATATTTACTGTATGAGATTGATTTATTGAAAAACTGACAGAATAATGATCACTATTTGATAGTGGCGGGCCTACTGTGCAGCCTAATAAGCTCATATTAGGGGAACCCAAAACCAGATCTAGAAGGCTATTTCCCCTAGTTGGTTCCGAAACATATTGCTGTACAGTTCGTTTTTCACAAGCTGATATAAATATCCTACCAGGAGCCCTGTCTGCCATCTGATTTATCCAGTCGATGTCTGTGAGATTTAAATCACCCATAATAAGGATGTCTCCATTTGCACATGCTGATTTTATCTTTATAAAGTGCTCAGTTCCTCAAGTGTCAAGTCTGGTGGCTGGTAACAGAGACCTATTATAAATGTGTCTTGTTTATTTGGGGAACCTCTACCCACAAGGATTCAGTATCATTGGATTTGGGGATTTTTGTGGGGAACAACTGCTGAGTTTAAACCTTCATTTATAAAAAGGGTACACCACCACTACGATTATTACCTCTATTTCTATAAAACTTATTATAACCACAGATGTTCCTTTCCCAGCTATGGTCATCAGTCCACAACGCCTCAGTAATCCCGATTATGTCTGGTTTATCTTTGAGAACTAACACATTCAGTTTGTCAAATTTATTATTTAGGCTCCTTGTGTTGAACAAGAGACAATTGATTATTTTAAATTCAATACTGACTTTTGGTCTCTGAGTATATGTTGATGTGGGAGAGTCTGGTTAGTGGATTGACTGTTTGATGCCCCCATCTCTATTAGTTTAAATCAGACTGGTTCAAGATTGATTTTAAGGCAATCCCCAATTTTTGTGCCTCTTTTTGTTTAGTGCAACCCATCACTTTATATCACATCTACTTCAAGCTTCAAGCTTCAGTATCAGTTTACCTGTATCTTGTGGATTATTAAACATATAAGTTTTAGGTCCAACTGTAATATGAAGGCATGCAGGAAATAACAATGTGAAAGGCAGATTCAAGGCCTAAAATTGGCGTTTAATGCCACTGAACTCCTTGTGAAATTGGCAGGTGGCATATGACACATTGGGATAAATGTGAACAATAGCTTCAGCCACCAAAATCTCTTTTTGTGCCAGAGCGAAAAGTAAAACTTTGTTCCTTTTACCAGCCTGAGTGAAAACAATTAGGACAGTCCATGGGACATATAAAGCAGTACTAGAGGGCTGACAATGGGTCACTCTGCATGCTTTATCAATTAATCTGCTGGGCAGATAATCTCTCCATGCAAGAACTTTTGGCAGCCAGGCTTCAAAAAGCTTTCTGGATCAGAGCTCCAGTACTCAGAAAGGCCAGCAAGTCTCACATTCTGCTCCCTCAGATGATTCTCCATATTTTCCATCCAAGTGTTAGTTGCTTGTTCTCCTTTATAAAGGTGTAGGAGGCCAACATGGCTGACTCAGAATGTTTGGTGGTGCCATTGATTTTATCTGACCTCCAGTGATGGACTGTTCGACTGATACTAGTTGACTAGTAAATGCATTAAACTTGCTTTCCAATAATTGCGAGGCTATACCCAAACTTTGAAATGTTGATTTAATCTCCTGACTGTCCATCACAGAGGTCCCATTTGGCTGTGACTCTAGTGTCTGATCAGCTTTAACCAGAGTTGTAGGCCCTGACTACGGTCGGAAAATTCTGCCAGGATGCTTGTGGTCCTCTGGTTTTCCCATGGTGAAACTCAAAATACTGATTCCTGGGGCACACTAAAGTCTAACAGTGAAAATTAGTCTAAATCAAGCATTTCAGAAACACAGATAAGAAAGTTATAAAACTCCACAAAAGGAGCTCAACACAAGTGCATACTTTCACTCCAATGGATAGCTTCAACCCCAAATTATTGTTCCTTATGACTAAATGAACTAGCATGCAGCAGACACTGCACCTTGACCTTATGGGACAACAGATGCATTAGAACAGCTGAGAACACTGATAAAAACCTTAGGTTTAAGCCATATTAAAAGGAGCCCACTCTTTTTACTATTCCAGATATAAAAAACAGTGCTGAAGCAAAAAAAAAAAAAAGTATGTCACTAGACAGGAGACAAGGTGTAATCTAAAATAGAATAAAAAATATAGGTCAACTTTTTTACAGGAACTGGACTGCTGCTTTAAACACAGTTCATGCTTCAGTGAATTCCTTTGTTATCTGAAGGCTAACACCATCTAGGGCAGATCCATTCCAGAGCAATTTTTTGGATAATGTTTGGCTGATCTCAAATTAATTTTCTCTGATCCTGGTCTTGTCTGTGTTTGCCATATGGGCCACAGATAAGTTATGATGATCTGTAATTGGTTCTGTCGGGCTCCACTGGCCTTTCTTGTGATGAGTCCAGCTCCTGGATAGCCTGTATTTCTTTTTCATTGAAACATGTGTTCTTCCTTTTCTGGTTCTGCAGTGTCTTGACACTCACTGATGCATTCAAATAAATTGTCCTTCCATTTGTCTGTGTCCAATCCTTTAGGGAAAATGAGTTCCAGTAGCTTTTCCTGCTGTCTATATGAAGGAGGGTGTTGATGTTGGGGGTAGAGGCTTCTCATGTCCCATCAGACATGGATAAGATTGTGAGTTCAGGATCCAAATGGTACATGATAGGCCATGCCATGAGGGTGAGGCTGGAAAACTGGAAAAAGGTGGTGGAGTACAGGTGTTAACATCCTATTATACAATGGCAAGAAAGAATCTTGGACTCTGATTGGTCAGTGTATCTGAGACAGTGATGATATCTGAGTATAACATCACTGTATTGCTTATTATTTTCATTTGTTGCATCTTCTCTTAAGAAACAAAGATATATTGCCTCACAAAATTCTACTAAAACATTTTAAATTTTTATTTTATTTTGTATTACAACAAGCCATCATATATAATAATACGTAATAGATGGGGAACATGTTAGATAATGTCACGCCAGGTATCGGACGACCTGCCTGCGGCCTAGTGCCTAACCACCTGAGGTGTGACATTATCCCAGCACGATACACACACTGTTGGGCATTATTGTTTAATTGTCCATCACTCAGCTCTGACATTCAGGTCTCTGGGTCTTTAGCTTCATCCTTACCTAATTGTAATGTTGGAGTTGGTTACTCTCTACTGGTAAACTGTTCCCAGAACTAAGGTCAGAGCAGAGTACCAGGGGCAAGTTGCAAATTCCAGTGATACTAGCATGTGAACTGATCTCCAACATCACTTTTGCAATTTTTGACTTTGCTACTCTTCCTCTTCTGCGGTTTGGTCAAAATATGGTCCTCAAAAACTAGAACAGTTCTAATTAATACCGCGAGTGGCACCTCAGTGCTGAACAAGATACACTACTTTGAATATATGTGATCTGTGCAGCTAGAACCTATGATAGCAGGGATTTCTACAGTCTAATATCACACAGCAGGTCTGCCCATCATAGAGAACAGATTTTTAGGACTGGTCTGCACTGCAGACCCGTTTCTATTGCAATCAAAATCAAGAAGTGTTTTGAAGCTGTCCTATTGAAATGCATTGGGAGACTGGGATATGCCTTTTTATGGCTGTCAGTAAGTCAATGTGTGCCTTGCTATTACATCTTGAAGCCGTCTGTAACCAATGCTAACTTTGTATTGGCTACAATGAGGTCAGTGCATTAGAGCTGAAGGACAGTGCATAAGAAATGGAAAAAAGCAAGTGGTGTCTGCCTTGGGAATGTGCAGCTTACTCTACAGTCAAATTACTGTTGCACCACCCCCTCCAGACAGGATGTGACACCGGGGTGCCTACCTCTGATGCTGTTAAGCAACAGCATCCCCCTCCCACCTGATACATAAATCACTGGCATCACCCCCCTTGCAAACAGGATGCGACACTGGGGTGCCCACCTTAGGTGCCACCAAACAGCATCTCCCTCCTATCCAATCCACAAATCACTGATGCCACCCCCTCCAAACAGGATGCAACACTGGGATGCCTACCTCAAGTGCCACCAAATGACAAGCCAATACTTGGGTGCCCAGTCCCCAGAGTTGGTACCTTAAGTAAAGGAAACCATTGGTAGTGGTCTTTTTTTTTTTGTTTTTGGAAACCTGTAAATAACAGTCCCTCAAGAACTTCTGTACTCCCCCACCCTCTGGCGCCCTAACTCCCTGCCCTGACCAACCTCTCAGCAGTCACCACTCTATACACTGCCACCCCTCACTTACCTATCTGGTGTTTCCAGCGCTGCCTCTTAAACATCCTGCAGCTTTCAAAATTGAACTGTAAAGTGACTGCATACATGGCAAGTTTGATGAATGGCTCTCAATGCATTTTAAACGTTTACGTATAACTTTGCCACTTTTAATATGTTTACCTCAAATTTTCAACATATCCTTTTTTTAACCCACTTCATGAACCAGGTAGGTGAAATTTTTCAGATCCTCCAGAAATTATTTTCACAGTCACTCTGCAAAATTACATTTTAGATGGGCTTTAAAATAGTCTGTCTTGATCACATCTTGATCACAGGGTGGGGTCATACAAAGGCTATGTTGAAAATTTGGGGTCAAAATGTAAAAACAAACAAGCAATGAAGTTACAGTATAAACAATGAATTGTTTTCAATGTTCACTCATAACTTTGTGATTTTTGCAGATCTGAGTCCCAAATTTTCAACAAAGCCTTTTTATTACCCCACTTGATGAATATGACAGGTGTCATTTTTGAAATCCCCTCTGAAATATGTTTTCATAATTGGACCATAAAAATCATCTTCTAGACACGATTTACAAACTTCCACCTTTCTTGATCATAAGATGTGGACATAAAAAGGCTATACTGAAAATCTGGGGTAAAAATGTCAAAA
Organism: Neoceratodus forsteri; assembly: GCA_016271365.2. Lineage (NCBI taxonomy): Eukaryota > Metazoa > Chordata > Ceratodontiformes > Ceratodontidae > Neoceratodus > Neoceratodus forsteri. Next base: position 1,483,986,487 of record CM057452.1, read on the forward strand.
AAAGAAAAGTTATGAAGAAACACTGAAGTTTTCTAATGTTTACTCATAACATTGTCATTTGTGTAGATTTTGTCCTCAGATATTCAATTTAGCCCTTTTGGTACCACACCTCATGAACAAGATGGGTGTCATTGTTCAAATCCTCTCTGAAATATGTTTTTGCAGTCACTCTGCAAAATCACCTTTTGGATGGGATTTAAAAAAATGACACCTATGTTGATCATAAGGTGGAGTCATAGAAAGACTATGCTTGACAATTTGGGGATCAAAATGCGAAAAAACAACAACTAAGCTATATGAATAAATTAAGTTTTTCCAGCATTTAGTCATAACTTTGTAATTTGTGCAGATTTTGGCTCCAAATTTTCAACATAGTCTACATATTACCCCACTTCATGAACATGACAGATGACATTTTTCAAATCTCCTCTGCAATGTGTTTTTACAGTCTCACTGCAAAATCACCTTTCAGATGGGATTTTAAAATTCCACATGTTTTGATCATAACATGAGGTCATAAAAAGTCTCTGTTGTAAATTTGGAGTCAAATGTGGAAGCCTACCAAAAACAAGCATTTGTCAATGCCGAATGTTTGCTTGCTGGCATTGGCATTGGTAGTGTAGAAGTTACAGAGCTGCATAATAGAAATAGCAGTGAAGTATTGAACTGAAACCAACCCCACCACCACCCTGCAGAGAGTGACAGGCATTGGGGTGTGCCTTTGGGTCGTCAGGCATAACGGCCATGCCATTTCACCACATCCTACCCTGCAGACACTGACAAGTGACACGGTGTGCCTTGGGGTCTTTGGCCCTTATGCGCACCCCATTCCATCAGGAAATACGGTGAGATTGGTGTGGTATAGGAGAATGGGGTAAACTTTGGGGTCGAAGAGTCCAAGGCATACCTCGATGCTTCTCACTGGCTGCAGGATGTGGAATGGTATGAGCATTACAGGCAAGAATCCCAAGTCACACCACTGATGCCTGTCATTCTCTACAGGGTGGGGCGTTATGGTTGAAAACCCTAACACCTCAGGCATTCATTGGTATTTTCACTCCAAATTTTCAACATGGTTTTTTTGTGACCCCCACCTCATGAACAGTGGCAATATCAGTTTGTTAGCCGAAAGCTGCTTATGCACAGCGACTACGGCATTTAGTACCACAGGTACAAAAACACATTCCGAACAGGATGTGAAAAATGACAGCTGTACTGTTCATGGGGAGGTGTAAAAAATGGCAATGTGGCAAATCTGCAGTCAAAATATTAAAAAAACTGGTGAAGTCATGATCGTGCATATAAACTGCGCAATGCACACCCGTAATGTAATTAGGTTGGGGATTTTTTACAGCAGATTGTCAACACAGGCATTTTGGGACCTCCGATCATAAACAGTGTCAGTGTGATTTTCTTTATCTGTCCCGAACAATGATTTTCCACAGCGACCACGCACCTCTGCGCTGAAAGTGTGAAAACACATTTCAGCCATGTTGTGAAAAATGACAGCTGTACTGTTCATAAGGAAGTGTGGAAAAATGCCACTGGTGAAAATCTGGACTGAAAATATTGCAAAGTCATGAACTTACGAGGGTGCATGGAAACTGCACAATGCTCACTTGTAACACAGTCATTTTATGGACTTTTGTCACCAAATTTTCCAACATAGCCATTTTAAGACCTCTGCTCATGAACAGTGTCACTGTGATTTTCTTAATGTGTCCCATACATTGATTTCAAGATCACCGACTGCGCCATTGTGCGCTACATGGGCGGAAACACATTTTGGGCAAGATGTGAAAATGACAGCTGTACTGCTCATAAGGAAGTGTAAATGTGGCAATGTTGAAATCTGGAGGAAATATTGAAAATTCGCAACTTACGAGCGCATGAGGAACTGTGCAACGCACGCTCATAAAACAGTCATTTTTAGGAATTTTTCCACCAAATTTTCAACATAGGCTTTTTGAGAGCCCACCTTATGAACAGTGGCAGTATCGTTTCATTACTCAATCCTGAAAGGTGATTTCGCGCAGTGACTGCGAAATCACCCTTCGGGCCCGATGAACCCCATGACAGTGAGAGCATTCATGAGAAGGGGTCCCAAAAACCCCATGTTGAAAATTTGGTGCAAAAATTCCAAAAAATCGCAGAGATATGCAGCAAAGTTGAAAAAAACCTATTCATTACATTATACAGCTTACCGGCATTTCATCAATTCATGGTCGGCTTTGAAGAGTGCAGACGTGTTCCCAGTCCACCAAGATTGTCGCACCGGAGTCTGGAGGTAAGTATGGGGTGAGGGGGTGTGTAGGGAGGCAGGTGCCAGTGGGTGGGTGCGGTGGGGCAGAGACTGCGAGGACCATTTTAAGTTTCATTTTTTTTCTTTACATGATGCCTTGGGACATTTGCCATGCTGGGGTGGGCTCCCAGCTGGCTGCTGGATGGCTGGTGGGGCAGGGGGTGGAGCCGATGGGGATTGGGCACCCTTGGCATAGCATCTGTTGCCACGCGCTGGGGTGGGCTCCCAGCATGGCACCCTGTACTGGGGACAGTGGCGCTGACAGGGGATTGGGCACCCCCCGGGCTATACATCGTGCGCCACTCTGGGGTGGGCACCCAGCAGCATACATGTAACTCCTGCTTGGGCGCACAGCCGACGGGGTTGGGCACCGTCATGCTAACAGTGTGTGCATGAAGTAGCACGCAGCATGCCTGTGTGTGTGTGTGTGTGTGTGTGTGTGTGTGTGTGTGTGGGGGGAGCACGATGAGCAGGCAATATCTTATCGCTGCTCACTGAAGCGTAGCTTCCCCTTTCAACTGTACTCCACTGCATTCTGGAGCTGTCATAGACAGCTCCAGCAGGCATTGGAGAACTGCGGCCATGCCTGCAAACACACTGACTGAATTGGAAGAGGGCTGCCACACCTCTGAAAACTCGGATGATGGCACTATGTTTCTTGCACATGTGTGCAAGCAAACATAATGAGATACTGCTGGCCTGTACTGGTAAATGCATTGTAAAACTAAGTAACAACAGGACCCCACTGAAAATGAGATACTTCATCTCCACCATGCTATATGGGTTATATATACAGTATAAAAAATGTGTAAAAGAAGGACACCATTGAAAATGATATATTGCATCTTAGGTGGGCTATCCCTGGGAAAAGATATTGCAAAAAATGTATAAAAGCATGACCCCACTGAAAATGAGATATAATATCTCATCTGTTCCATCCTAGGTAAATATAGAGTACAAATGTGTAAAATCAGTACCCAGGTATAGTAGAACCCCACTGAAATGTGCATGTATACTGCACTATTCTGGGCAAAATACTGGACCCCACTGAAAATGAGAAATTGCCTCTCAGCTGGCATACCCTGGGTAGATACATTATAAAAATTGGTAAAAGCAAGTCCCCATCAAAATTAGATACTGCATCACTGCTGTGCTATCCTGGGTAAATACAGCATGCAAATGGGGGAAAGCAACTACCCCATCAAAATTAAATTTGTATCTCCACTGTGTTATTCTGGGCACATACAGTGTACCAATGAGTAAATGCAGGATGCCACTGAAAACAAGATATCACATCTGAGTTGTGCTAGCCTGGGTAAGTACAATGTAAAAGATGTCAAAGCAGGACCCCATTGAAAATGAAATATTGTATCTCATCTGATCTATCATGTATACATATATAGTAAAATGTGTACAAGAAGGACCCCAGAATAGGACTGTATAAAGTGAAACTGTAAAGGTGAAGATGGATATAGTCTTTATTTAAATAAAATTGTGCGAGTGACATAATAACTGCTATAATAAGCTTTGTATACACAATACTACAAGAAATAAAAAAGCCACAAAGATTAACAAACAACAAAATAAAAAAAACAGGACCAGCCTTGTTAGCACCAGCCAAATTTAGCTTTTTTTATTTTCCTTTGGTCCTTTTTGACAAACTGCCAAAGCTTAAGGATACTTAAGAAAAAAATATTGCATGTTATTGTCAGTGAAAGTTGATTGCTTTCAGCCAAAAATTTGAAATGTTAATTGCCACTGATTGCAAGCCCCAGAAGACACCATTATTAAGTTTTCAAATGAATCCTAATTAGAACCTGCAGCTTTGAAGTGTGAAAGCAGCATGGTTCGAAGAGTGTCTGCAAACATTCGGAAAGCAGACATGAGGGCCACTAATATCTAATGAGATATACAGTCTGGCAGTGGAACTTAATATTCAGGTATAATGAAGCTGTATAAATCTAGAGTTGACTCAGATCCCAATGACCAGTTTGGCAAAAAAGAAATAGTTTAACTGCGGGGCTTTATTTACATCTGCAGTGTACCTGCTTTACTGAAATATTCTGTTTGTCATGGATTAATATTTACATAATATTTTTTCATGTTATTGTCATGAGCAACAGAGCGGATCCATGACTTTCAACAGCATTTTTCCAAGAAATAAATGTAAATGGACCCTTCTTAGAACTCAGATTAGACTAAAACAGCTGGTAATTATTTACTCATTAAATTCTCCAGGCAAATGAATTAACCCCTTCTCACATGAATGAATTAGAAGGTACTGCAAAATGAGCCACACATGTGACTTTTAGATATCTAAGCAGAGGAAACCATGTGCTTCCAAGCATGTCTGCGGTGCAGGTGCACAGACAATGACAGCAGAGAGCTGCATCATAAGCAGAAGGATACAGACTGCAGGCTGCTAAAGAACATCAGCAGCAGCATTGCAAGTGGAAGCTTAACAATGAAGTGCATAAATGAGGTATTCTGAAACAAATCAGTTATGTGATTTCAGCCAATCAGCATTCAGAGCTGCTGTAGCTATTATCTTACATGCAGTACTCTGTTAACAAGGGTGCATTCTACTTCAGAGCCAGGTGGAAGATTGCTAGATTTACATTTCAAATATAACAAAAGTGACTTTTAAGAGATTTTGCATATGAGGTTTGGGTGAGGGGGGCCAAGAAGGGAAGCTGAGCATTTTGGGCTGCCCTAACCTCATGCAAGGACTCACTTATACCAAAAAGGAAGCCCCATGGAGGACCTATTAACTTGTTATAAATACCTCAGGTGAGCTGTAGTGATTTACAAGTTTAAAGAGCTACGGATGCCTCAAAGAAAACTTTAAAAAACATAACAGTTAGGTATAATTCTGCTTGCATTCCATTTATATTTTATACATTTCTCCTCCTCATAATGTATTACTAAGGAAATGTATTTGAATATATGACCGTTGACCCATACAGTTTATTTTGAGTTCATCTGCCTCTATAGCTTATGCCATACTCCAAGTCGCAATCCTCTGTTGTGATAGCACAATCTGTTGCCATGGGAGTGACTCTGAGGTCACAAGCAGTGCTCTATGACTTCAGGTAGGGAGAAAGCAGCAGGAATAGATTAACTCTTCAAGAACAAATATCCTGTTTTCATGCAAATTACCTCACTACTAAATAATGGGGAGGAGGAATACAGAACTAAAGGGAAATACAAGCTGGACTGTGTCTAAATATTATGTTTCATTAAAGTTCACCTGAATGTGTCACCAGCTCTTTAAAGGGCAGCTGACACCTTCAGGAGAACTTGAAAACATAATATTTAGACACAATTCAGTTTGTATTTCACATTAGTTCTGTATTCCTCCTCCCCATTATTGATTACTGCTGTGATTTGCATGAAAACAGGATCTTTGCTTCTGAAGAGTTCATCTGTTCCTATTACTTTCTCCCTACCTGAGATCATAATGCACTGCTTGTGATATCACAGTTACTCTCATGACAACTCACTGTGATGTCACAATACAGGTTTATGACTTGAGGTATGGAGTAAGCTAAAGAGGCAGATGAACGCTTAAGGTATAAAGATCATGTAATAATGCACATTTCTTCAGTAATAAATAATGGGGAGGAGAAATCTATAGAATGTACATGGAATGCAGGCTGCATCGTACCTAAATATCATGTTTTTCAAAGTCTTCTTTGAGGCATCAGCAGTTCTTTAAAACTAAATGCGGTCTTCAAGATATCTGTTGGCTAATCAAGAGTGCCATCTCATGACCTTTTAGGCTATGAAAACTGCAACATGAAGCTGAGTGGTTCTGAAACCCTAAGGAGGCATGGTATGATACTTTTGATTAGCTAAGAGACATCTGGAAGGCCCCATCTACATTTCATTAATCATCCCCCCCCACTGTTTTTTTTTTTTGTGTAACAAAAGATTTTATGTTGTCAAAGTAAAAACATTGCTTCACAGCCAGTACTCTTGAGTGAGACAGAGAGGGAGTAGCTGGCAGCACAGTTTTGCACACACACACACACACACACACACACAGCCTTTCATTATTAATTTGTCATGAAATTATTTGAAATAAACAAGACTCTCTGAAGACAGAGAGAGAGAGAGAGAGAGAGGTAGAAAGTAAATGAATTCAGCGTGGTTCCCCAACCCCCTCACCCGCACACATAGTGACTTAGCGCTGAACATGTACGAAACCATCTCCGCTTCAAAAAGCTGTTACTTTCTTTCTTTTCTTAAATGTCCTGATATATGACTTGAGGAAAGAGTGTGGGGAGTACAGTTACACAGCTCAGGTAAAGTAGAAACATCGAGCAGGTTATTTTATTTTTGTATTTTTTATTTACATTTCCTCACAGAGTTCTTGCTGGTTCCCTTTTATTGGGAGGGCTTTAAGCCCGCGATTCGATTAGCGGAGCAACTATGTCACTCCCCCATCGAGCTTAAAAGGTCAGTACATCCTGGGCTTTGCCAGGATTCTTTTTCATTGTGGCCAGAGGCGCCACTCCTTTCCTTCAGCTGCTGTCTTGCTTTGGAGGTGCCTCTGACCTCCGGGTCTCTGTCTCTCTCTCTCTCTCTCTCTCTCTCTCGTGCTGTCCTGGATCCTCTTTATGTGCTTGCTCTTCTTTTTCTTTTGATGTGCCGCTGCATTTCGTTTCACCATGCAAGCCATGTATCTGTCATTTTGTATTATTTCCCTCGCTCTGCATTCCTCCTCGTATGTCATGCCTTCACGATTCCATTCGCAGCACTGCCCACCTATCCCTGGGGATGGTGGTTCATTCATGCCTGCCGCTGCAACCCCCCCTGCTCCATCCCTCCTCATTTCTCACTCTCTCTCTTTTCGGTCTCGCCCCACCCATTGCTGCTCGCTTCTGGCATTTGTTGGTTTGTTCTACCTGCAGCCCCTTGTGGCTGCTCCTTGCTGTCTCTTCCCCTCACTCATTTGCTGTGCTGCCAGCTCTGCTCTGGAGCTGCCCTGGATTTTGCAGTCTGCACTTGAAACTAGCACTCGCAATTTGGAGACCCTGAGAGCCTTGTGCTTTTTCTGATGTTCTGTGGGGATGCATTTTTTCCTAGGTAATTCTCTGCCATTTTATTACACTTAGCCTCTCGAGACACAGGACTGAACTGTCATTCATTAATTCATGTACCTGAAATCCCTTCTGCAGTCTGAGGATGTTGAAACCTTGCTATCTGAGGAATTTGTGGGATGAGTTATGGTAGCTTGCTATATATTTACGGTGACAGAGTAAGCAGTATGGTATAGTGGTCTGAGCTCAGAAATGTGACCCTGACTACTTCCAGTTTTTATTCGTTCCTTTCCTCCCCTTCCGATCTTCTGCCTTTTGCATTATGCTGTGCTTCTTTCCCCTCGTATTTCCCTTGCTACATCTCGATTTCCTGCCCTTTTTGCTCCTGTTAGCGTTTTTTCTGGCTGCACACTTTCTTTCCTCATCATATGCTGCTTTTGGACATGTTTCTGGTCAATGCCTCTTTGGGGGCTGCTGTTTTGTGGGCTTCTTGGTGGGTGCACCCCTTCTGGCCATTTGCTGCTTGGACCTGCACTCTGCTCTTTGCTGTTGAACGGTTGAGAGGTCTGTTTCCTCATCCTTCATTTTCCTTTCGCCCCTCCCACTTGTTTTTCCTGCATTCTCAGTTGGTTCAGCTTCCTTTCACCCTTCGCTCTCCACCTCACTCAGTCTATAGTTCTCATCAAATCCTATGCTCTTTGGCTTTTATTTCCTCATTCAGTACTGGCCATTTTGAATTCGCTCCAGTCTAGGCCTTCGGGCTCTATTTCTTTTGCATACACTTGTGCCTCCTCATCAAGTTCACCCTCCTGCTGTTCTTATCCCGTGTTGGGATCCTATGCTACCACTTTGACCTTCCTCCCATCCTTTTGGCCGTTCTGCCCCTCACGGCTTCCTTCCATCCATACCTCATCCATTTCTACCTCACTTTCCTGTTCCTGCCTTCGGGCTTCCCTCCATCATTATCTTCTTGGCTCTCTTCGTCCTGACAGTTTGGGACCCTCTCCCATTTCCAGAGACCCAGGTTTGACTCCCACTATGGCTCCTAGCAGTTGCTCTCGTTCTAGCTCTTTCATTTTCCGATTCTACAAATGACTTCTCCCTTTGAGCTCTTCAGTTGTTTTGTTTGGTGCATATCCTTCTTGCTTCGCATCCCACCTTTCTTTCTCATGGCTACTGACCACTTTTGCAAGCTCTTTCACTACCATCTTCATTTTGTTCATATCATCATTAGCTGTGGGGGCAGGGTGCTGTTTTTCCTGTACATCACATAGGGGCCACCCTTACTGTTCCCCAGTCATCGCCCTCCCTTTCTTCCTGCCTCCCCCTTCCCTGCTGCTCTGCCCCTCGTACCATGTTCCTCCCTTGTCCTTTGCTCCCCTGGTTTTCCTTCTGGGCCTTTCACTCCTTCTGCACCATCCCATCTCCATTTGGCCCTTCTCCCTTCCTGACCTATTCTGCCTTTGCCCCTGGTCTGGTGCCTCCAACCTTGTCATTGCTGCTGTTGCTTCTGCCCTGCTGCCAACCTTCGTGCCTTCAATCCGTCCTCACACCTCATCTGTTCCTCAATTGTTCTCTCCTCTCCATTACCTCGGCCTGGGGCACTCCATTGCATCCTTCCTGTGGGTGCTCTCCCTCCTTCCTTGTCTGGTACTTTCCTTTGGGGATTCCCTATCCCATATTTGGCCCTCTCTTGTGTTCACCTTCCTATTCGTATTCTCCTCCCTCTTCGGAGTCTGCCTCCTTCAAGGAGTCTCCTTACTCCATGTATTCTGTCCTCGAGCCCTTCATCAGAGATCCTTCTTCTCTATAGCCCCCTCAGCTCCATGATTCCTCACCTCAACCTACTCATCTAAGTCCCTCACTCTATCAGTATGCCTTGGCATGGTTCACTGCCTAGTCCACGCTATTCCCTTGCTCTGTCTGGCTGCTATCGATAATTCTGGGGTATATCTATCATGGATCATATGCCACCTAATTTGACTCATCCCCATGCAGTTCTCATCCTGTACTGGCTGAGTCCTATGCTACCCTATTGACCTCCCTACCATCCTTCATCCTTTCGTACCTCGCTTTCCAGTACCTGCTTTCATGGCATCAGTCCCTCATCATACCTCATCCATTTCTCTGTTCCCTTCCTCAGCCTAGAGCTTATTCTTGTCCTGAACGTCATGGATTCTTTCCACTCATGGCTTCCCTCCTTATCATAGATCATCCGATTTGATCCCCCTTGACCTCCGTCCTGAGCTTGCCCTCTGGTTCCTGACATGCCTTCTTGGCCTCGGAGTCTGCCTCCTTTCGTGGAGCATCATTGTTCATCGCTTCATAGTGCATGATACCTTCGTTCAAGTTCTTCATCCTACCTCATCCAGTTTTGATCCTCGATCGCTGAACTTGACTTGCCTCTGGTTCCAGATCTCCCTTCTTGGCCTTGGAGTCTCCCTCCTTTCGTGGAGCCTACTTCCTTTATTTCCTTCGTACAAGTTCCTTTTCAAGTTTATTTCTGACTCTTCCTCTTCCTCTTCCAATTCTGTACCAGCCTTCCAGGATTCACTCCACTCGTGACCTACTATCGATATTCTTTTTGGGCATCCCTACCATAACTCCTATGTCACCTATCAACCGCGGCCATCCTACCGCAAGTATCGCATTTATAACTCCAGTCATATTGAGTTCATAAATCATATCACGTTCATAAATCCAGTCATCATTCACTCAGCATTTCCTCAAGGTTTCTCTATTTACCGTGCAACTCAAACATTCCTATCATTGAACTCCATACTACGTCATCGACTACAATCTTAGGGTCTAATCGTTTAGGGTCTAATTGTTTACATTGCATAATCAAGCATTCCTTTTCCACCTCAGTATCTGCTCACTCGCATCGCTCAATCAAGTAAGCCTGCATTTTCATCTGTCTCATCAGCACATCTGGAATCTCCCTGTGAGCACATCTGGATACTCCTTGCTCCTCTGACTTGTACATGGATCTACTTCCTTCCATCCTTGCTCCTCTGATATAGTCTCACCCATCAATTACTCTAGCATATCCTCCTTGGGTCCCTGCTACCTCATGTTCCTTATTTCTCCATACGTCTTTGGGTTTTTTCCCTGTCCTATCATCATCCTCCCTACTTATATCCTTCTATGAACCATTCTCTTTACCGACATACGTCCTCAAATCAAACGTCAGCCTGGAGGGAAGGCGACCTAGGCCTTGGATCCGAAGAGGTTTCCTCCTTAAAGGGTTTTTTTCCTCTCCTCCGTGCCAGTGGTCATAATAATAGTTAGAGTTAGTGCTTTCTTCTCGCTAGTTAGTTAGGTTCCGCTGTTGGATGGAGGCAGATGGTGGCCCTAGCTTTCCTTTCTCTCCTTAGAAAGTTAGCCCTTCTCTTCACAGAAATTATTCATCATCCTCGCCTCTTCGATGCTTGACATCTTTAGGTATTCTTTTTGGACTTCTTCCAACCCTACCTTTAGCTGATGCATTAATTCCCGGCACCTGTAGGGGGGGAACCCTCCTCTAGGGTTCCTTGCATCGTACTCCTACAGTGTAGTATATCCCATGGATAGAGAGGTGGAAAGCCACACAGAAAACTCAAGTTACACAAGCATTATCTCATATTATGTCATTCAGTTGCATAAGCACATCGAAATGCAGTTACTGATCAGTCTCTGATCAGACTTATGAAGGACATTGAAATGTTCCACCATTAACATAAAAAATACTAAAAACACATGATTTCAAATATTTGAGTGTTTGTGAAGTCTCAGTCTTTGCTTTGTGGTTTTAATATTAATGCACGGGGGTTGGAAGAGGGAGCCCATGGAGCAATTTCCTTGTTTCCTGCAGTAACTGCTGCAGATTGCTGCAGCATTGCATTGCATTCTGGCAGGCTGTGCCTCAGTGACCCTCTTTGGGTTACCAAGTTACAAAGCCCACATTCTGAAGTATAAATACCAGTTATGCATAAGCTTAAATCCATTGTACAGAACTTGCCTGTCTCTGCTTCAAAACAAGCTACTGGTGATTATTACTCATGGGACAGTCTGTCACCAATTAAAAGCTTCCATGGATTCCTCTGATGCAGCAGCTTGCTGTGGTTCTGAAGGGATTTGCATTCAGAGACACTTCTGGTTGTGTACTGCTGACTTTTCTCCTTCCTGGGACCCAGCAGCAGACAATAAACAAGCATTTATCAATGCCGAATGTTGTCTTGCTGACATTGTCATTGGTAGTGCAGGAATTAGAGAGATGCATAATAGGAATGGCAGTGAAGTATTGAACTGATTCCAACCCCACCCTCACCCTGCAGAGACTGATAGGCATTGGGGTGTGCCTTTGGGTCATCGGCCATAACCCTGACACCATTTCACTTCACCCTACCCTGCAGACACCAACAAGTGTTGCAGTGTGCCTTAGGGTCTTTGGGCCTTATGCTCATCCAGTTCCATAAGGAAATACGCTGAGATGGGTGCAGTATAGGAGAATGGGGTGAACTCTGGGGTCAAAGACTCCAAGGCACACCTTGATGCCTATCACTGGTAGCAGTGGTGGCGGTGGAATGGCATGAGCATTAAAGCCGATTATCCCAAGTCACACCCCTGACGCATTTCAGTCTCTACGGGGTGGGGCATTATGGTTGGAAACCCTAATACCCCAGGAATTTGTTGGTATTTTCACTCCAAATTTTCAACATGGGCTTTTTGTGGCAACACCTCATGAACAGTGGCACTATCAGTTTGTTAGCTGAAAGGTGAATTTGCACAGCGACTGCACCATTTGGCACCACAGGTACAAAAACACATTTCAGGCAGGATGTGAAAAATGACAGCTGTACTATTCATGAGGAGGTGTAAAAAAATGTCAGGTCCAGCACTGCGATCTTCTGTGGATTGAGCCCACTTCCCGTCAGCATAAATCACCCTCCTCCCATTGTTAAATGCAGAGAATTGCCAATCCCTCATTTCGGCCCCCATGCTTTTTTTGTAGTGTCGATGGGGTGCCCAGTCCCCGTCGGCATAACATCTTCCCCGTAGTTGTGTGCCAACAAGGGTGCCTAATCCCCATCCGGCTACAGACCCCTAAATATTTAGGTGGCACGCTGGAGCCCACCCCATCTTCAAATCCTGAAACAAAAAAACTGTCTCGCAATGTTTTTTTTTTTCACCTGTAAACAAAACGGTCCCATGAAGTCTCCTGCCCCCATCCGCACTCACCCTCTGCGCACCTGCCTCCTAACACCCCTCACCCCATACTTACCTCCGAGTCTGGAGCGTATGATCTTCGTGTACCGGGAACACGCCTGCACTCTTCAAAGCCGACCGCATAACTGAGGAAATGCCAGTAAGCTGTATAATGGAATAAATAGGTTTTTTTCAACTTTGCTGATATCTCAGGCATTTTGAGTTTGCTCCAAATTTTCAACATGGATTTTTGGGACCCTCCTCATGAATTCTTGCACTGTCATGGCAGTTATTCAGTCCCAAAGGTGATTTTGCAGTCACTGTGCAGAATCATCTTTGGGGCTGAGTAACAAAATGACAGTGCCACTGTTCATGAGGGGCTCTCTAAAAGCCTATGTTGCAAATTTGGTGGGAAAAATCCAAAAATGACTGTTTTACGAGTGTACGTTGCACAGTTGCTACGCACGCTCATAAGTTAGCGAATGCGCAATATTTTCACACCAGATTCTCAATATTGGCATTTTATCACACCTTCTTGTGAACCGTATAGCTGTCATTTTTCACATCCTGGCCAAAATGTGTTTTCGCACTTCCAGCGCAGAATAGCATGGTCACTGTGCGAAATCACTGTTTGGGACACATTACGAAAATGACAGTGACACTGTTCATGAGCAGAGATCCTAAAATGCCTGTGTTGAAAATTTGGTGACAATACTCCATAAAATGACTGTTACAAGCTTGCGTTGCGCAGTCTGCATGCACGCTGGTAAGTTCACAAACAATATTTTCACTCCAGATTTCCAACAGTGCCATTGTTCTACACCTCCTAATGAAGAGTACAGCTGTAATTTTTCACATCCTGACCAAAATCTGTTTTCGCAGTTCCGGCGCACAATAGCGCGGTCGCTGTGGAAAGCCTGTGTTCGAGAGACTTTATGAAAATGGCAGTGATACTGTTCATTAGCAGATGTCCTAAAATGCCTATGTTGAAAATTTGGGGATGAAAGTCAATAAAATGAGAGTTTTACGAGCATGCGTTGCGCAGTTTGTATGCATGCTCGTGACTTTGTGAATTTGTAACAGTTTCACTCCAGCTGTTCATCATTGGCATTTTTCCATACCTCCTTATGTACAGTACAGCTGGCTGAAATGTGTTTTCGCACGTCCGGTGCAGAATTGCATGGTCACTGTGCAAAATCCGTTTTTGTGGACAGTTTGAGGAAATGACGGTGACACTATTCATGAGCAGTGGTCCTAAAATGCCTATGTTGAAAATTTGGTGCCAAAAGTCCATACAATGACTGTGTTGCAAGCGTGCATTGAGTAGTTTCCACGCACCCTTGTAACTTCATCAATCTGCAATATTTTCATGCCACATTTTCACCACTGGCATTTGTGCACACCTCCTTATCAACAGTCCAGCTGCCATTTTTCACAGCCTGCCCAAAACGCGTTTCTGCAGCTGAGGCGCACAATGGCATGCTTGCTGTGCAAAATCACCTTTTGGGACACATTAACAAAATCACAGCGCTATGCATCTCCAGCACCGCCACTGTCAATGCCAGTGCAACAACATTCGGCATTGACAAATGCTTGTTTATTATGGGATGCAATCATTGAGCACAGCTCATTTACAATGGTGTCCCAGCAGTCACATATCAGTTACAAGAGTAAATCACATATTAATTACAAAATAAATATAGTGATACAACACATAGTAAACAGCATTACAGATATTTGGCACAGTACATATAATACAGTTATTGCACATCAGTATGGTACATTATCATGGATTGCCCCTCAGTGCTGGTGCATTAAATGCAGTGCATGCTGAGTCTCGTGGCATCCTCACTGTTCACTATTCCCCTGGCAAGGCTGCGCATGTGGACAGCTCAAGTGGATGCTCAGCACCCAGTGGTCACAGGCATCATACCCTCAAAACTACCCTACACAGATAACCTCCTGTGGTGGTTAGTAAAGGGGACTCTTTTCCGGGGCTTCCCATTCTCTCTGCTGGAGCCAGAGGTGACTCTCACCATGGATGCCTCCTTAGTGGGGTGGGGATCCTACTGTTAAGGTCTTCAAATGGAAGGAGTCTGGAACGACTCAGAGATGCATTACAACATCAATGTACTGGAGATGTGTGCAATGCTTTATGGCCTACAAGCCTCATCAGACCCAGTCAGTCAAAAGACAGTACTACTACTACAGACAGACAACATATAGAATAATGTATGGTTGCTCATACACATCAAGGCTATGTTGCCATTGAGAGGATGTGATGACGTCACACAGACCTGGAGAGCGAAGCTCGAGAGGTCCGTGTGACTGAATCACTTCCCCAAGATGGCAACAATGCCTTGTTGTGTTTAAGCAACCATATACTATTTTATGTAGTATATGGTTCCCCAAATTGTAGGTTTGAGTTTTGACAAGGTTCATACCTTGTGAATATTGTCCCGCTCGCTTGCTCCTGGTCCATGCTGCAGTCGCCGTCCAGTTCCGACACCGAAGATACCGGTGCGTCACTGCTTCCTGCAGTCCTGCTCTCAGCAAAAGAAATAATAATAAAAAAAAAAACTGGCAAACTGATAGTTTGGGAACACGGAGCCAAGTATGGCAGTCTGTGTCCCAACTATCTGACTGAATGGCACTACCGACTGATCATTAGACACCTCTGCCATTTTAGAGTTCATTTTTTGATCAGCTCTGTTTTCAGCCAATCATGTAGCAGCTCAAGGCTGTAAAGTTTTTGTACTATTGATCTGATGTCAGAACAATAGTACAACTACTTTTTTGACCTTTGAACTGTCCTATAACAACATTTGGGAAGCCACTGTCTTCCATCTAGAATAAGCCCTAACCATATACTATAAATGTGTCATGTACTAGGTCAAGAAACTGGAAGAAGACCACTCTTACCCTCTTACAGAGGCAACGAGAGTGTGGGAATGGTGCCTGGAGCAGTGGACCCTGCTCCAAGCAATCCATCTGTCAACACTACAGAACTCTCTGGCAGACAGTCTTAGCCAAACAGCGGCAGATTCTTTGAGTGGTCTCTAGTGGATGATGTCGTGCAGTTTGTGTTTGACTAATGGGGAATCCCAGATGTAGACCTTTTTGCATCCCGAATACCAAACTGCCTTAGTTCTGCTCCAGAAATCCAGAGTTCGACGCTTTTTGTTAAGATGCATTAAAGCTGCAGTGGAAAAGTATATTTCTGTATGCCTTTCCTCCAATACTTCTCAATCAGAAAGTACTATTCAAGCTGGATGCTCAAGGGAGCAAGATGATTCCGATAGCCACCTGCTGGACAAAGCAGATGTGGTATCCCCTTCTGACAGTAGCATACCTCTTAAAGTCTTAGCATTAAAATACATAGCACTGGCCTTTAATAAGCAGAGCAAACAGATAAAACATATAGCACATTCTTAATGTAAAGAATAGTATGCTTAAGAATAGTGGGCACTATATGTCTAGTGTTACGGAATGCTTCTATCAAGTTAATTTTGATTTTTAAAAGTTTATATATCCAGAAATTGCTTTAACATTATGAGGAACATCAGTATATATTTGCAGAACAAGGATAAATTTGAATGTAAAATTCATAGCGTTATGTAAAATTTATAGCAGTTGCCGGCCTGGTGGCGCTGAGGGTTGAGGTGCTGGACACCACACCTCGCGCCATGCTGGTGACCTGGGTTCAGACACGAGCCCAGGCCACCAGGGGTTGGCAGGGGAGGGATAGGATTGAGCATCTGGAGGACTGCTCTCCTATCCTAGGGAGGGATCCAGGGAGTCACCGCTCTGTAGTGGCCCCTGGTGATGACCGGGGGCCCTACTAGATTAGTGCCATAAGGGGGGGCAGAGTTCAGCAGACATTGGCACACTGTGCATAGACACCACTGCATATCACACTCCCCAGGGAGCACAAATCAGAGGGTAAAAAGGGCACAGGTCAAGTAGCATGATCCTCCAACATCCATGGCCTGTCCCGAATGGTGCCTCCTCAGCTGGATCCTGCATGGGCGAGTTGAGCTGTGGGTAGCTCCTCGCAGCCCCACCATGGGGGGGGGGAATCTGTGGGAGCTATGAGGAGGTGGTCTGATCTCTGGTTCGGGGCTGGGGGGGTCAGTCGGGGATGACTTGGTGACTGTGCTAGGCAAGGAGAGAAAATATCTGAGGGGAAAAAAATTTATAGCAGTTGAGAGGTATGGTTGGTATTTAGCTAACTGAAGACTCTGCCAGACAAGATGGACTTGCTGATAGGCTCAGGGCCATCTTGTCCAGCCCAACCTGTGCTCCCTCCATCACCAAGCTTGGCTCCTGAAGAAATAGAGGTGAGCAAGTTCAGTGTTTCTTAGAGGGTCTCTGATGTACTAATTATTCATCATAAGCCTTCCACCATGAAAATTTATTGGGCCAAATGGAAATGATTTTCTGTTTGATGTTCCAAAATCCCCATGGACCCCTTCAGGTGTCCTTCCAAAAAGGTTTTAGAATACTTATTAGACCTGTCAGACTCAGGACTCTTATACTCCACAATCAAGGCCCACTTATCTGCTGTTTCAGTAGTTTCAGGACTCAAAAGGTAGGACACTGCGGATGGGGGATAGTATACAAACCACCAGCACTAGGGGATGACCTGGATAGAGAGCTAGCTGAGCAAATCAGAAGGGTCTGTATGAAGGGGAACACAGTGGTGATGTGGGACTTCATTCTACCTGGGGTGGACTGGAGCACTCCAACTACCACAAGTGCAAGGGAGCAGCTCACACTAGATGCATTTCAGGACAGCTTTCTGGTGCAGTTGGTACATGAGCCAACTAGATTGGAGATGACACTGGACCTGGTACTTTCAAATGGAGAGGCTGTAAGAGAACTGGGGGTGGAGGACCCTCTGGCTGGGAGTGATCACCACTCAGTGTGGTTCACACACAATATGTGTAGGAAAAAGGGGTACGGGGACTAGTGTGATTGACTTTAAAGGGGCAGACTTTAAAAGGATGGGAGACATTTGGGGTAGGTATCTGGCACGAATTCAATCAGACATGGATGCTAGTCAAAAATGAATATTATTAAAAAATGGTCTGACAGAGGCCACTGGGACTTGTACAAAGACACAGAGTAAGAAGGGAAGGGCAAAGAAGCCCAGTTGATTGACTTGAGAGGTTATGGAGGGGGTGAAAGCCAAGAGGAAGGCATTTTGGAAACTCAAGACAATGGGAAGAGGGGTTGACAAGGATGAATATACGAAGAAGTCCAGGGAGGTTACCAGGCTAGTCAGAGTGGCCAAGGGTTCAAGAGAGCTGAGACTGGCACAGGGTATTAAGGAAGGAGAAAAGGACTTCTTCAGATACATTAGAGAAAGAAGGAAGAACAAAGACCAGATTGTGAGGATTAGGAAGGATGGAGGGTGGGTGGAAAAGGGGGTGGATCAGGCAGAGGCATTAAATAAATACTTCTGCTCTGTGTTCATGAATGAGAAAGGACAACATGTACCCCAAGGGAGGAGTGGAGTGGGTAGTAGGGGAGGAGGGGTGACTGACGTAGGGATTACAGAGAATAGGATTCTGGAAGGATTAAAGGCACTGAGGGTGGACAAGGCACTGGGGCCAGAAGGCATTCACCCTAGGATACTCAGGGAGCTGGCGGAGATCCTGGCAGGACCACTGGCTGACCTGTTCATAACCTCTCTGGACACAGAATTCATGCCACAAGACTGGAGGATGGTCCATGTAGTGTCTATTCACAAAAGTGGACCAAGGGATGAACCAGGCAACTACAGACCAGTAAGCCTCACATCAATTGTGGTGAAGCTCATGGAGACAATCCTAAAAGAGAGGCTCGTGACCTTTTTGGAGGACAGTGGTCTCCAGGATGGCCAACAACATGGGTGTGTCTCGGGCAGGTCCTGCCAGACAAATTTAATTGAGTATTACAACTGGGTGACCAGGGAGCTGGACAGGGGCCATGCGGTGGATGTCCTGTATTTGGACTTCAGCAAGGCCTTTGATTCCTTGCTGCATGGGAGACTGGGGGGATGTTGGAATACATAGGAGTGGGAATGAAGATGGTCAGATGAAAAGTCAACTGGCTGAATGGAAGGCAGCAGAGGGTGGTGGTTGTGGGGGAACTCTCATCACAGAGGGAAGTGATGAGTGGGATGCCACAGGTATCAGTACTGGGACCAGTGCTGTTTGGGATATACATAGCTGATATCTCACATGGGATCCGGAGCAGGATCAGTCTGTACAATGATGATACGATGATGGGAGCTGTGGTAGATCAATCAATCAAAGCTTTATTTTTAAAAGGCGCTTTTCTCAAACCAAAGCACCTGTACAATTTCATAAAACAATAAATAAACAAGGTTTAAAACTATTATAAATCATTAAAAGCTATACTAAAAAAGTGGGTCTTCAAAGCTCCTTTAAAGCTTGGAACAGTCAGGCTATTTCGCACCTGACGAGGTAGAGAATTCCACAGGGTCAGGGCCATAAAACTAAATGATCTAGCCCCTGAAGTTTTCAAACGAACCCTGAGAATCTCTAGCAATCCCTCATCAGTGGATCGGAGGGGGCGGGAGGGACAGTAAGGGCAAAGGAGCTCTTTCAAGTAAGTAGGTCCCTGGTCATGTAGGGCTTTATAGGTCAGCAAACCGACCTTGAAGGTGATTCGCCAAAACACTGGCAGCCAGTGCAGTCCGCGGAGCACAGGCATTATATGGCTGGATCTAGAAGATCCAGTCAATATCCTAACCTTGCATTCTGCACTAGCTGCAGACAGTTCAACCCCGATAGCCCTAGGTACAGGGAGTTGCAATAGTCAAGGCGGGAGAGTAGCAGCGTGGATCAACGTTGGAAGATCCTCTGGAGAAACCAGGTGCTTCACCCTGGCGATATTCCTCAGATGGAAAAAGGAAGTTTTGACCACCGCTGACACCTGAGATTTAAGCGTCAAGTGGTCGTCAATTATTACGCCAAGATTCCGCACCTGATCTGAGGTCGTCAGCGGAACGCCCCCAAGCCATAAGCCTGAGGGCAATCCATCCGGCAAACCCACCTCACAGCAACCCTTGTCCATGACCAACACCTCAGTTTTCTCCGGGTTTAACCTCAACCAACTCCCATTCATCCAGTCTTGGATTTCTGCAAGGCAGTTATTAAATACTGACAAGGCAGCATCCTGGCCGGGCACAAAAGACATATACAGCTGGGTATCAGCATATCAATGAAAACCCAGACCGTATCGTCTTATAATCACTCCCAGCGGCAGCATATACACCACAAACAACATAGGCGCTAGAATAGAACCCTTCGGTACCCCGCAGGATAGGGAGATTGATGCCAAGGAAAAAATTCCCGACACCACCCTCTGAGTCCTACCCTCAAGGTAAGATCTAAACCACCTGAGGACCATACCAGATAATCCACAGATGGACCGCAGACACTCTAACAGCACACCATGGTCAACAGTGTCAAATGCTGCAGAGAGATCGAGAAGTACCAAGATAGAACGGGTCCTACAATCTCTCGCTATTAGGAGGTCATTTAGTACCCGAACAAGTGCTGTCTCGGTACTATGCCTTTTCCTAAATCCGGACTGGAGAGAATCGTAGATATTGTTGTTGGTCAGATGATCCTCCAACTGCACTGTGACCACCTTCTCAATAACTTTACCCACAAAGGGTAAGTTAGAGACTGGTCTGTAATTTGCTAGACAATCTGGGTCTAAGGAGGGCTTCTTTAGAAGAGGCTTAACTATAGCCTCTTTAAGGGGATCTGGAAAGATCCCCCTCTCCAAAGACTTCCAGACTATCAAAGCCAGGACTAGGCCGATTTTATCCACACAATCCACTAAAAGGCATGTGGGGCCAGGGTCCAAGTCACAGTTGGTTGGTCGCAACGCTCGGATGACCATCACAATATCATCGATTGTGGGGAGGCTGAAGTCAGACCATGCAAACTGAGTGTTCGACATCTCCTGCTGACCATCACTGCTCCCATTGGAGAGGGAAGAATGGACTTCTGATCTGATTTTGGCAACCTTATCTGCAAAGAAGAGAGCAAACTCCTCACACCGTTCTGGAGAAAAGGCTCTTCTGGGCTGAAGACAGACTGGATTGCACAGTCTGTCCACAGTACGAAAGAGCTGAGCTGGTCTATTCTGTGCAGCCGCTATCTCTCTGGACAGGAATTCTGCCTTCTTACGAGAGATTGCGGATTGATAGGCTGTATAATGGTCCATCAAACTAAGTTTGTCATCATCCAGACCAGACTTCCGCCAACGCCTCTCCAGCCTTCGTCCAACCCTCCTCAACTCCCTCATGGTCTCATCAAACCATGGAGACCTGGGGCGAAGAGTGAGAGGATGAACACGAACAGGTGCAATAGAATCCAGGGCTCCTGTCACTGCCTTATTATAGGCATGTACTAGGTCACCTGGATCCAAGCAATCTATTGGAAGGCCCGAAGGTGACACTGAAGGGTGGATGGGGCTGCAGAAGGACCTGACCAAACTACAGGAGTGGTCAGAAACGGGTTGGGTACTAAATCTCGCCTGATAAAATATTGCATAAAAGATCCCGAACTGCCATGTTACAGACTCATTTGTAATCCCGACAGACAAAATACAGTTATGCTGCCAAAAACGGTTAACAGTGGTAGTACTGTATTGAGATCCCTCAATAAGTGTGTCTCGATAATGCTGCAGATAAAAGTGTTATGCCACCCAATGATGAATCCGATTCATATCATAAGATGGCATTTCTATCTTATGAATAGGGTTCATCACAGTTGATATTTCCACACTCAGGTCCGTCACAATCACGATTCTCCAGTGCAATGATCCAGACCTTGTTTTTAATACTGAGCAGTGACAGTATCAGTAAATGGTTTCCCCTGTCTCTCAGAGAACTGTAAAAAATGATGGCAATTCTTGAAGTAGTTTACCCAGTTTAAAGATTAACGAATTAAAAAAATGGCAATCAGGTTGCCAGGTAACATTGCCACTTGGTAATAAACTAATGAAAGCTGTCTATCAACTTGCCTAGCAACAACGTTACAGTGCAATGGAGATCTATGGAAATTGAGTCAGAATCGGCTTGCGAATACGATGGAAGGACATAGAAAAGATGGACCAGATCATGAAAAAAAGTAGGTCACACCAATTTTAAAATCCAAAATAGTATTGTAAAACTAGCGATCGCTGTTTTTGCTTGTGTTGGCAGACACAGGACTTCAAAAGCAGGAGGAGCAGAATGGGGAGGGGGATACTTCATACTCCATACTCAGTCCATCCTTGGTATATTGGTAACCCAGCCTTAGTACAAGAAGACATAACGTCAATTTTATCTCTAGTTTAAATTTCCCTTATTTATAATGTATTGCAGCAGGATTTCGTTTTTCCGTCTGCTGATTTTCTGTCTTTTTTTTTTCTGTATTTTGTGAGTTGTGTTTTTTTTTTTTCGTGATTTCAGCAGGCGGGACTTTTTTGGGCAGGATTTAGGACAGATCCCGTCAGAAACATTCATTTATTTATTTATTTACTTATTTATGTATTTATTTATTTATTATTTCTAAAAGACCTTTGAGCAAAAGCTCTTTTACAAAGGTTCCATGTCAGGGTAGACAATAAGACAATACACAATACAGTGGTTATAGTGGCCTGTGAATAAGGCATCATGAGCAGTTACATAAAGGTTAGACAAATGAGACAAAAAGGGTAGATTTTGATAGACTACATTACTATTGCTAATTAATTGCACTTGATAGGGGATTGGACATTTCACCAGGGAGCGAGAAGTGGGGTAACAGTGTCTCAAAAGGAAGCAGCTCCAGCGGGCTTAATCGAGTGGGGGGTGGTTGTGAGGGAGGGTTTAGGATGTGGCAGGGTTTGGTTATAACCAAGAGTGTTTAAGAAGCACGGAAAGCTTTGTGGGGACCTTGGCTAGGCCGGGGGGGGAGGGGGCTCCATATAGGCCTGCTGGGTACTGCCTTGAGGGTAGTCCAGCTGAGCATTGGGGGCCATTAGAAGCAGGTGCATTTTGATCTAGACATTAGGTGCTGTTTGGGGTCAGTTTTGAGTTAAGCCAGGTTGTTGTTAGTATGGAGTTTCATCGGGAGTTCATTCAACCAAAGGGTGGGGCCCGATAGGAGAAGGTGCACTGCCCAAGTGAGGTATGGCGAAATGGGATGGACATTGCCCCTTTCTTCCTCCCCCTGGTAATATGTGATGAGAGGGATGCCTTGAGCAATCCCCTTACACAAGGTGGGGTTTTGCTTAGGAATGCCTTCTTCCCTAGGAGGCAAGTTTGGTATTTGATCCTGTCTTGTAGTGTAAGTCAGTTTGTGTGCTCATATAGGGTGCACATATGAGTGTAATGATCTGCGCCCAGGGTAAGGCGGCATGCCTTATTAAGTGCAGTTTGGACCCTTTTGAGTGCTGTATCTGTAGCATCCCCATAAACCACCAATCCGTAGTCTATCATGGAGAGTATGGAGCTGGAGACTGAGATGCAGAGTGCTTCCAGGGTGAGAGATTTCTTGCGCCTATAGAAAACCCCAATCTTTGTGTTTACTGCCTTGACAAGGGAGTTGATGTGGTGTGTGAAAGTGAGAGAGTCATCAATGGTGACTCCAAGGTATTTGAAAAATTGCACCTGTTCAATTGGCTCACTACCTGTGTTGGAGATTACAAGGGGAGAAAGCCTGTGTTCATTATAGGGGCTGAATAGTAGCCTGGCCTTTGTTTTCTTGTAATTTAGTAGCAATTTATGCCTACTGAACCAGTCCTCTAGTTTGGTGAAGGAGTTCTGTAGTTTTGTTTGTAGGGCACCCTGAGAGGTGTTGCTGCTCAGAATCATGGCATCATCTGTGTAAAGGATGAGTTTGGTGTCACAGGCTGTGGGTACGAAGATGCTGAAAAGCAGGGGCCCCAGGATTGATCATTGAGGGACTCCTAGGGATACATCCCTGGAGCTGGAGAACGTCTACCCTATTTTACCTCTCTGGCTCCTTTGAGTTAGGTAGTCATTGAACCAGCACAGGGCGTTTGGTGCCACACCAAATTTTTGCAGTTGGAATACTAGTAGGGGGTGGTTGATGGTGTCGAATGCTTTGGTGAGGTCCATGAAAATGGACCCCACCAGTTTGCCTTCATCCAGTGCCTTGTGGGCATAGTCAGTGTAGTCCAGCGGTGCCGTAGTGGTACTGTGGTTTTGCCTGAAACCATGCTGGTTTGGGCAAAGCAGATTGTACTTATTGAGGTGGTCTATGAGTTGGCTTGCCATGATTTTTTCCAATGCCTTGGATAGTGGGGAGAGAATCGCTATAGGCCTGTAGTTTGACACCAGTACCTTATCACCATTTTTATGCACAGGTGTTGCCAGTGCTTGCTTCCAGACCTCCAGAAATTGAGCTAGAGTCAAGGATTTGTTAAACAGCATCATTATGGGCAAGATAAGAACATCCAGGGCGATGGATAATAACTTCATGTCTAGCCCATCACTCCCCTGTCTGGTCTTGTCTAGGACTTTCCTGATCATGGTTAGGGCCTCCTTCACCATGACCTTCTTAAAGTAGAAGGCTGGGCGGTTAGTTTCAGGTGAGTTGGTATAGGCTTGGTTCTCTGTGGGCAGAAGGTAGTCTGGGGGCAGCACTGAGAACAGGTCAGAAAAGGCCTTATTAAAGGCATCTGCCATAGCTAGTGGATCTGTAGAAGGGGAGTTATTAATGTTGAGCACCTTTGGGTGCTGCTTTTGATCTTTGCCGAGGATGTTCTTGATGTTGTCCCCGAAACTTTTACCATACCCCCATGCGTTGTTAAGCTGTGTCATATGGAAATGGGCTTTTGTGAGCTGGATAAGTTTGATGCAACAATTTCTAGCCATTTTGTAGCACTGTAGGTAGTGCTTGCTGCCTGAGTTTTTGGCCTTTTCCTAGAGGCAGTCTCTTTCTTTCAGGAGGGAGAGGAACTTTCCATCGATCCAGCTCTTTACTTCCCCCCCGAATTATCCATTTTGTGCGTGGTGCAAAGATGTCGCAGTTGGAGTTGAAACCATCAATGAAAAAACTAAGGGCCTGGTCAAGTATAGGTGCCTTAATGATGGGGGATCAGTCGTGGTTGGAGATAGCCGATTTGAGGGACCCAAATTTACCTTTCTGCAGTACTCTGCTTTCGATGAGGAGGGGTGGGCTTTTGGTAAGTTTAGTGATCCACAAAAAGGAGACCGGGGAGTGGTCACTTAGCATGTCGGGAGAACCCTGAGTTCAGATATCTGAGCAGGTGAGCTAGCTAAGACCCAAACAATGAGGGTACTGGTACCAGTCTTGTAGTTCTGCTTGGTAGGGTCCCCTTTACAAGTTGTGTGAGATTGTGGGAGGTGATTAGGTCTCTGGAAGGTGCTGCCTTCTTGCTCATCCAGTTAATATTGAAGTCACCAATCAAGATGAGTTCCATGCCCTTGGTGAGTGCGCTGATTTTTTCCAGAACATTAAGAAGGCCTTCCTTGGCTTTTTAAGGGGGCAGATAGGTCGTGGTGAGGGTCTTACCTTTTTTCCAAATTGTATTTTTACCACTAATACTTTGTGATCCTCAGCTACTCTAACAACATGGCAGCTGGAGTTCAATGCCAAGAAGTGTAAGGTACTGCATCTTGGAACTAGAAACCAGGGGAGGAGGTATCAGCTGGGAGGGGTGCAGCTGGAAAGCACTGTGGAGGAAAAGGATCTGGGATGCTTATAACGGGCAGCATGAGCAACTTTCAGCTCAGTGCCAGAAGGTGGCAGCAAAAACCAACAGGATGCTGGGGTGTATAGTGAGAGGTATCTCCTCCAGAAATAGGGAGATGATCCTTCCCTTGTACAGATCTCTGGTCAGGCCGCGCCTGGAGTATGTGTGCAGTACTGGTGCCCATTCCTGAAGAAGGACATCAAATTGGTGGAGGGGGTACAATGTAGGGTGACCAAGATGATCCAGGCATTGGAGGGAAAGTCCTATGGGGATAGACTGGGCAAGCTGAACATGTACTCCCCAGAGGAGAGGAGGGATAGGGGGATATGATTGAAACCTTTAAATACCGTACAGGGATAAATAAGGCTAATACAGAAGGGATTTTCCACCTTAGAAGAGGGAGGGATACGAGAGGGCATCAGCTGAGATTGAAGGGGGGAAGATTCAAGAGGGAAATCAGGAGGCATTTTTTTCACTGAATCGGTGGTGGACAGGTGGAATGCTCTGCCCGAGGAGGTTGTATCCTGTAGAATGGTGGGTGTATTTAAGAGGGTTGGGACAGGGTGGGGGTTGTAATGAAGAGGGTGGGGAGGGTGGGGCAGCTGCAGATTGAGGGATAGCTGCACAATCGAGCAGACTCAATAGACAGTAAGGCCTGCTTCTGCTGGCATTTTCATATGTTTGTATATCAAGAACTGGTGGGTACCCTGAGATTTATTGAAAACTGGTTAAAAGGAAAGGCCCACTGAGCCAAGACTTGTTTCCAGTTGCAACCCAAGGGAGGGGTGCAGGGAGACAAATACATTCAAATGGTGATGTGCAATTAAATGTTTCTCAGCTGTTATTGTTCAAGAGACTTCTTAGAGAAATCTTGTACATGAAACCCCCTAATGAAAACCAGTTGCTCCTTGAGATTTCAATCTTGCTGGGCATGCTCACTCGCAAACCTTTTGAGAGAGTTGTGTCCTGTGACATGAAATCACTGACCTGGAAAGCAGTATTTCAAGTGCCAATTTTCTGCACACAGAGAGTCCTAGATACATGCTCTAGTCCCGATGCTGTCTTTCACAGCGACAAAGTGGTCCTTCGCACACACTCCAAGATCTTGCTCAAGCTGTTGTCAGAGTTCCACTTAAACCAGCCCTTGCTTCTGCCTATGTACTTTCGCTACCCTTGGAATGAAGGGGAAAGGACATTGTATTCCCTTGATGAAAAAAGAGTCCTGGCTAGAAATGAGGACTACAGACAAGCAAAGTAACTAGTCATCTCTTTCAGTCCTAATTGAGAGGGTATCCCTATCAATCGTGGAGTGGAGTGGAAAACTGACCATAATGGCTGTGAGTTGAACACACTTAAACATTTGAATCTCTTTTTCTTCATTCTATGTTTCCGTTGCTACCTCCCCTGTCCCTGTGGCATCACCTGAGCCCCATCACTGTCCTCATGGACTTGCTGATTATTCATCACTTACCCAGGACCATGTCTGGTGGTAGATGGCCTGCTATGTCAGTTGTGTGTGGCCTGCAGTGGTGCCTGATAGGACTGGGGCACTTTTCCATGTTTTTTTTCTCCCGGAGCATCACATGCATGGGCATGGTGGTGCACACGTAAGCAATAAGACACAATGGGGTGTGCATTATGGTGTGATAACCACACTCCTAGGGGTGTAGTTAGGCATGAGGCCAAATGCTGAGTGCGGGTTGCCCCTAGGAGTATGGTTATCACATTGCAATGCACAACCTCAGAGTGTCTTATTGCACTTATAAAATGGTCTTTTATGTTTTAAAGTAATTTTCTTTATTAATGTATACTTTTAATAGCAAGTCAAACCTAAAATTAGACTGTGTTTTTTACATAAAATAGTTCCTCCGCTTACTGGGACTAGTCCTTTGAACTCATGTGGATCCTATAGTTGTAGTTCTTCCCCTGCCTGCACCCCATCCATTGTAGTTTTCTGGTTGTTGGCAGATAGTGGATGCATGCAGTTTGGCGTGTTTTATAGTCCATCTCCTACCCCGAGATTGCTGGGCGAAGTTGCTGGCAGAAAATATAAAATCAATTTCAGTTTCACTTTTACCATGGCAGACATGAGTTTCTAAATATTTAAAAATAAATTAAAAGTGAATATTCATTTTAGAGAAAACATTCAGCAATAACAGTGGATCGGATTTTGAGAGAGAGAGAGAGAGAGAGAGAGTAGCTCGTGATGGTAGTTTCACGTTTACCATGGCTGACACGAGCCTCTAATTATTTAAAAATAAATTAAAAGTTAGTGTTCACTTTAGAGAAGCCATTTAGCAATAACCATTGATCAGAACACAGACTGCATTGGAATATGCACTTGGAAGGTAACAAATTTTTCTGACAATACAACAAATATTGCTGCGTTAAATGTACCAAACCTATGGGACTGGTACTGACTGATTTGGGAGGATTTTAAGCACAGACTTTAACTGAACCATCTTCCAGGTCTCAAGCTGACCCCTAGACCCCACCCCACACTCGGACCTCAAACATCCTGGTTTACAGCTGTACTTAACGTCTTCATTTCAAATGATCTGTGATACCAAATGAGGTAGAAAAACATAATAGACCATGGAAGGTACAGATAGAAACAGAGAAGTTGTATTTGCCAGTAGCATGGATGACTGTCTTTGTGGTTGGGGTGGGGTGGGGTTTGCGATTACTGTTAAATTGGTGGTAATAAGTAAAATACTGCCAACAGATACAGCACTGTATGGTCAAAAATGGGGATATTTTCTAAAAGTTGATTGTATTGATTGTATTGTCTGACTAGATGTGGTGATTCAGCATAAATAAATTAAAGAAAGTAATGTAGTGAAGTCATTAGTGGGCTAAAAAATGGTGACTAAAAAATTCTAAATAGAATGCCTAAAAATGAATAACTGAGCCATCAGATTCTGTGCTGTGGCAGTTTTACTGGGACTAGTTGTTTATGGTGCATTATTGTCTTATAATAACTGGTTTGTATTTTTTCTCATAGAGAAAGCCGGTTGCAATTTTGTTGTTATAACCAGCTGGTTATAACAACAGTCACACGCCAGCCTTCTGTATGCAGAAGCATGAGCCACACATACATGACAGCCAAACACTTGCCGCTCACAGCCACAGTCAATGCCTCGCCTTCCATAGCACTGCTCGCACTCTCAAGCCCACGGTGGTCACACAGAAGTGTCCTGTCAGGAAAAAAAAAAAAAAATCACCAAAAACATCCTAAAAATTTCACATGATCCATAACAAATATTCAAACTCTCACTCTCTTCACAGGTAATGCGAGACCTGCAACAAAGACACCCATCACCATAGCAACAGCATGAAGTCAGAAAGACAAAAAAGAAAAAGACATTTCAACTGTAAAGAAATATTTAAAAAAAGTGTGCTTATTAAAAACCTAACCATAGCTACAATTTCTATTATACTATTTACAAAACGTTATTTCAGTGTGTCACAGAGCAAGTTCACGAACTGTCAGATGGCACTACAACTGTAAGCTTAAAAGTGCAAATTTTAAACTTCTTGTTTCATCCTGCTTGAAAAAAAAGGTTACCCATTAAGATCACAACTGTTGTGAAGTACACATTTCCTCACGTTCAGTTTGTTATGCTGCTCAATAAAAATTCAATGAGTGAAATACCACATCTACTTGTATTTCTGCACTCGAGATTCAGCTCGCACAGGCGAAAAAGTACAGACCAGAAATTATACAAAATAACGGATGGGTAGGTGGTTAAAACTCAGATTTTACACCCCCCTCAGAGTGGGATGCCTTGATAAACCCCTTGAGCTTTGCTCTCGGGGTTTATGTGGCATCCATAGAAACATAGAAACATAGAAGTTGACGGCAGATAAGGACCTCAAGGCCCATCCAGACTGCCCATTTCTTTTTCTACCTTATAAATGTGCCATCGGCCTTTGCTCTGTCAGTGACCTATCTATTCATAGTCATTTGTTTTGCTCCCTTATGCCTATCCCATGCCTGTTTGAAGCCCTGCACTGTATTCATAGCCACCACTTCTTGTGGTAAGCCATTCCATACATCTACCACCCTTTCTGTGAAAAAGAATTTCCTCACATTCCCCCTTAATCGGCCTCCCTCTAATCTCATGCTGTGTCCTCTTGTCCTGCTATTTTTCTTATATTTAAACATGTTAGACTCTTTCACCTTGTTTATGCCCTTAAGGTGTTTAAATGTCTCGATCATATCACCTCTCTCCCTCCTTTGCTCAAGGGTATACATATTGAGCTCCGTTAATCTGTCCTCATATGTCTTCTGATGCAGTCCCTGCACCATTTTGGTTGCCCTTCTCTGGACTGCTTCAATTTGGTAATGTCCTTGTGAAGGTGTGGCCTCCAATACTGCACACAGTACTCCAGATGGGGCCTAACCAATGTCTTGTACAGAGGGATTATTACCTCCCTCTTACGACTTGTGATACCCCTACTAATACACCCTAACACCCCACTAGCCTTACCTACTGCTTTAGAGGTCTGCTTGGATGATTTTAGGTCATCAGTGATGATGATGCCCAAGTCTCTTTCTTCCTTTGTGACTGCTAGCAACTCCCCTCCCAGCCTATATGTGGCTTCAGGGTTTCTCTTCCCTATGTGCATGATTTTGCACTTCTTTGCATAAATCCCAGTTGCCACTCTTCTGACCATTCTGCTAGTTTATCCAGATCTCTTCTCATTCTGCCCACCCCATCTGGATCATCTACTCTGTTGCAGATCTTGGTGTCATCTGCAAACAGACAAGCCTTACCTCTAGTCCATCTGCGAGGTCACTAATGAAGATGTTGAATAGGACTGGTCCCAGGACTGATCCCTGAGGTACCCCACTTGTGACTTGCATCTCTTCTGACTGTATACCATTTACCACCACTCTCTGTTTTCTGCCAGTCAACCAGTTTGCCACCCAGTTGACCAACTTCAGCCCACCCCGAGCCTAACTAGCTTATTTATCAATCTTCTATGTGGAACAGTGTCAAAAGCTTTGCTGAAGTCAAGGTAGGCGACATCAACTGCTCCCCTTGGTCCACCACTCTGGTTACCCAGTCAAAGAAATCTATGAGATTAGTTTGACAGGACCCTTCCTTTGTAAACCCATGCTGTCTTGGATCCTGTGCCCCTATGGATTCCAGGTGTTGCACTATCCTTTCCTTAAGGAGTTGCCTCCATAATCTTGCCCACTACTGAGGTAAGACTGACGGTCTGTAGTTCCGCCTCCTCCCTGCTACCACTCTTGTGGGAGGGATCACATGAGCCCTTCTCCAGTCTTCTGGGACCTCTCCTGTGCTCAGAGACTCACTAAACAATTCTGCTAATGGCTCTGCTAGTTCCTCCTTTAGCTCCTTAAGTACCCTGGGATGTATGCCATCAGGTCCCATTGCCTTATCCACCCTGAGCTTAGCAAGCTCTTGTAGGACCTTTCTTTGTGAAGGGAGTAGTGCTCACCTCCCTCCCCTGTGTCCATGATGCTGAGCTGTGGGCCCTGCCCTACCTTCTCTTCAGTAAATACTGAGCAAAAGTATCTATTTAGGATAGATGCCTTTACAGGGTCCTCCTCTTCACATGCTCCCTTTTCTCCATTAAGCTTAGCAATACCCCTCTGGACTTTCTCCTTTCACTAATGTATCTATAGAAAGTCTTGTCACCTTCTTTTACTGTTCGTGCTAGTGTTTCCTCAGTTTGGGACTTTGCCTGCCTTGCCTTACCTGCTTCCCTTAGGGCAGTTTGGTATGCCTCCTATCTTCATCCCTTGTGTTCCTCTTATATTTTCTGAAGGCCAGCCTTTGGCTCTGACCTTTTCTGCTACTGTATTTGAGAACCAAAGTGGTTTCCTTCTTCTTTTGCACTTCCTTTTCTGTCTAACACAATGGGATGTTGCTTCAAGTATTGTATCCTTAATGCTTGCCCACTTTACCTGTACCTCCTCACCTGTGTTTCTTTTTGCCAGGGCTAGCTTAACTCTGTTGGCCATCCCACCCCGCGGAGTGTGTAAAATCCTCATTATAAACAGCTACCCATCCTTTATTCTCGATATATTGCACAATAAATAACCAATTAGATTACTACATTGTTCTCTGCCATTTTATAAGTTGCTGGTATGTAACAGCAATCCTTCCGCTTCTGAGGTGTTCACTGTGCTACCACATGGTGCAATCCAGTGGCAGTCTTGCAGTGAGACACAGAGTTCCACCCCCCCCCCCGAGGGAGAATAGCTGTTGCCGGGATGCTCAGTCTTCCCTCTCCCTATCAGCCTCCGATGGCCCGTGCTTATTTCCAAAGGCAGGTCTCTGATGCAGTGAGCAGTAGCCCTACCATTGAACTGATAGGCCAGCTCATTAGAACCACTGTGGACACTGTTATATCTTTCTTGGCTTCAGAGACTCCAGAGTGGCATTGTGGAGATCTCTTTAAACATTTATTTAGTTATTTATTGAAATCATTTCACCAGGTAAATATACAGATACAGTAAGAACCTCCTTTATAGCTGGGACCTGGGGCATTGGGGAAAAGAGAGGAATTACAAGGTAGGACCACAGTAAGGAGCAGTCAGGTAGTATACAAGAAGTACAATAAAATGCATGCTATAATGAAAAATTATGCACATTTAGAATACTAGGTACAAAATCGGTGGCTACGGGTATACAAAAATGCACAACACTATCAGTTCGAGGACATTTACAACATGACTTCAGGTGCAGTCAGAGGGCTGTGAACAGAACCTTCAGGGACTGCTTAACGAAGGAAACACTGGAAAGTGGGCAGCCATCCAAGGCTAGGTTGTTCCATATGTAACTAGACTGCTCATCTACTCTTCTTGACTGTGTTTAATTTCTTCTCCAACTAGATGTCACATTTACTACCCCTAACCCACCACTGTGTTGCTTCTAACCATCTCCCTCCTCTGCCTCCTTTTCACCCTCTCCCACCTTCCTCCTGCCTACCCCCTCCCACTCCATCCACACATTCTCCACTCTCCCTTCCTCCTCCCTTCTTAGCCTGTGTCTGTCCCACTGGCATTCTGGGTGCTGTCTCCTACCTTCTCCCTGGCTGCACCCTGAAACTCT
The DNA here is from genome assembly GCA_016271365.2 of Neoceratodus forsteri. Classification (NCBI taxonomy): domain Eukaryota; kingdom Metazoa; phylum Chordata; order Ceratodontiformes; family Ceratodontidae; genus Neoceratodus; species Neoceratodus forsteri. Next base: position 1,484,018,847 of record CM057452.1, read on the forward strand.
CTGGTGTGTCCTCCCTTCCATTCCTCCCTACTCTGGCACATCCCACCCCACCTCCCCCTTCCAAAGAGCTCATATGTTCCCATAAACTCCTCATCTCCTTGCTGCTTATGGTGGCAGGTGACATTGTGCTTAATCCCAGTCCCATCTCTTCAAACCAAACCCAGCTTCATACAGGGCTGCATATGACCCACATACACATCCACATCTACAATCTCTTTTCAAGTGGATCAGTTGAAACCCCTCATTCTCAACCTCAAACCAGATGTTCTAGTTATCTCAGAATCCTTGCTTTCTGCTAAGATCCCTGATACCTCTGTTGATCTTCACGGCTTCACAGTCATTAAGTAGGACTGAGCTAAGAAAGGAGGTGGAGTGGCTATCTACACTTCCACTCACATCCAATCTGAGGCAGTATTTTCAGTCTCCTCCCCCTGCCTATGAACTGATACTCCATAAACTCTCCCTCCCTTTCTCTTTCCCTATTCACAGGGGTTTACTTCTGCCCTTGGTTATGTCCTCCCTCCATTTCTGAGCTGTCTACCGTCTGCTGTCACTCCTCCCTAGGTGAGTTACTAATTTGTGGTGATTTAAGCATCAACTGGCTCTCTCTTTCTTCCCAGAAATGTTGCCTAAATGTAAGATCGCTGCAACTCTCTCAGTTGTTTTCTGACCCCACCTGTCTCAGGTCTTAAAATCCTAAACTACTCCTTCTTGGAGTCAGTTCTCTTCTCCCACCCTCACTGAATTGTGGATGTTGATACCCTGCCTGAAGCACTTAGTAAACACCATGTGGTCTACAGCGTGGGCAAAATTTGGTGGCCCAAAGCTCCTCTTAAATTTATCCATATTCACTCATCTAGGTTACTGAACTTATCTTCTCTCTATGCACTTACCAAAATGGTCTCCCATTTCAGCAGTGATTAAGATTAATTCTGCCATCCAATTCTTCAACTCTAAATTTCTGGCTGTCTGGAACTATCATGCCCTCCTTATTAAAAACAGGGTCAGAGGCTTTCCCTTCCTGTGGATCTCAGCCAAGTTGCTTGCTTGCCTCCATGACAGAGATCAAGTCTGGTGGACTGACAAGTCCACTGGCTCCCCTGCTGGTCTGGCTAATTATTGGACTCTTTACAATGCCTGTACAAGAGCTACCAGGCTAGCAAAGTCCAAATAGTTCACATCCAACCTCCTGAACAATCTAAGCCATCCCACTAATTTGTGGATGGTTTATCGATTCCATTTTCTCCACTGACCCAGTCTCCCTCCCTAGTTCTTCAGTTTGGGTGACTCTTGCTGTTGCCTCCTCTTTCAAGGCTTTCCTCACCTGTGCTTACTGTACTACCTCATCTCCTCTTCTCCACTTCCCCTGTTCCTCCCCCTCCTTTCTCCATTACCCCTCTTTTCTGGTCTTCTCCTTCTCTGTCATGGCTATAGCTGCCTCGCTCAAGGCCCATGTAGCTCATAACCACCTCAAAGTTCTGAACCTAAAGGACCTTGGCCCCAAACTCCTCCACCTCTTTGCTCTTGCCATTGCTATCCCCATCACTTCAATCCTCAACTTCTCTTTCTTCTTGGCCTGTGTCCCTGGAAACATGTAATAGTCATCCCCATTCCTGAGGGGGTGTGACCCCTCTTCGCGTTAGAACTATTGTCCAATATTCCTTCTTCCTATCCTGGCCAAGCTCCAGGAACACACAGCCCTCTCCTTACTCTCCTTTTCTTGACTCATCTTCCTTTTTTTTTTTTCCCTTTCTAGTCTGGCTTCCAGAAATCCCACTCCTTCTCCACCTCCCTGCTTCGGCTCACTGATTTCACTGACTTCATCTTATCTGGAATGGACGAGGGTCTGATCACATCCACAGTCTTTGTCAGTCTGGCCAAGGCTTTCACCTCTGCTGCACACTCCCTTTTCCTGGACAAGCTTAAAAGGGCATGGCTTTCTGACCTTGAAGTCAGTTGGTTCCACTTTTACATTGAGGGCAGCTGCCTATATCGGAGAAACATACTCCCTCCCATCTACTCGTATGTGCCACAACACTCTGTCCTTGTCCCAGTACTCTTCTCTGTTTTCCAAAATAACCCGACAAATGCCTGTACCTCTGTGGCCATTCACATGCACATTCCTGACCTGGCTGCTCAACTCCAACTGAAATTTTCCAACATCCAGTGTTGGTTTCAGGAAAACTAATTGTTCCTCAATGCTACCAAAATAGTCTCTATGACCTCAGGCACCCAACAGAAGTTGACCAGACTCTCTCCACTTCTTTTACACCCTTGATGGTATATATGTCTCCTGCTTCACATACTTTGGAGTATGGCTGCATATGAGTGCATATGAATGCCATTCACCATTGGCTCCACCGTGAACTACAGGAATAAAGCATGAATCCTGCTTCCTGCATGCAAAGAAATCCTCTCAAAAATTATCCAATTTTAATTATGGTGACATTGTTTATAGTGCCACACCCAAGTCCACACTGGCTGGACTGGACCACCTTTTTCACTCTTCTGCTATTTTGCCATGAACTGCCTACTTCATACTCACAATTGCTATCTATACTCCTTTATCTGTCTCTCTCTACCCTCCCTTAATGCCAGGTATGTCTCCCACTGTGCTTTCTTTATCTCCAAATTTTCTGGCTTAGGTCCCTCCCCCTCTCTTACCTCCCTCCTTTCATCTTCCGCTGCTCCTTCATGCTTCCTTCGTAACACTGACCCTCGCTCCCTCACCTCCATCACATGAAATGTTCTGCAGGCCAAACTGCTTTCTCCTTCCATATTCCTAAGCTCTGCACTTCCCCTCCCTCTGCTGTTTGCTCTGCATCATCCCACTTTTCCATCAGATCCCTCCTTAGTGAATTTTCTACCCAGTCCTGTAATTGTCCTTGGCTGCATTATACTTCCTTGATTTCCAGGCCCTCCCATTATCTCCCTCTTTGACCTCCATTTATTCCCTGGGATTCTGCACACTTTGTTCTAGTGCAGAATCTGAGAATCATGTATCTATTCAATTTGTCATGACTACTGTATGTTTAATCTGTATTTATATTAGCCTTTTCGCACATCAGCTGGGACTTGCTATTTATGTTATTCTGTATTTTTTATTTTATTTTACCTAATTGTCAGAGTTGTACTGTTTGCCCCTTCCCCTTCTCCCCCATAAGCACCTGGAAATGAGTTGTTACCAGCTCAATATGTGTTTCCCGGTGAAACATTTGAAATAAGTAAATAAAACTCCATCCTCCGTACAGTACTGAGATTGCTTTTGTCAAGGTGCATCATGATCTCCTCCTGGCAAGGGACAGCAGATTGTGTTCTCTCCTGGTCCTGCTCAACCTTTCCTCAGTATCTGACATGGTAGACCATGCAATACAGTTAGTATAACTGAGGCACTATGTAGAGCACCCAGAGATGGTGCTTCGGCAGTTTGAGTCCTGCTTGTTCGGAAGGGTACGGCAGGTGGCATTGGGTTCATTCATCTTGGGTAGCGCTGCACTGTGCTGTGAAGTGCTTCAGGGTTCAGTCCTTGCCCCTGTGTTGTTTGTTGTGTACATTCTGCCATTGGGAGTGATTATTAGGTGTTACAGGTTGGGTTTTAATTGCTTTGCTGATGATATCCAGTTGAATTTGTCTTGTTTTCTTATGAGGGTACTGCAGTGTTGAGATTCAGTGAGTGCCTAAAAGAAATTCAAGATTGGATGGCCACCAACTGTCTTAACCTCAGTTTTTCTAAAATGCAGGTGATGCTGATGGACCCAGGTCTTTCTGGGTGAGCAATGAATGTGGCAGATGCTGGCTTACCATTATTAAATGGTGTCATGTTCAGAGTTGTGGGTAGGGTTAGGAATGTGGAGGTCACTGTGGACTCCAAGTTGACGTTGGAACATCAGGTGTCAGCTGCAGTCCACAGTGGTGTTTACCATCTTCAAAACATCACCTGTATCGTGCCCTTTCTTGTTGCTGCTGAATGGTTAACACTAGTGCTTGTCTTAGTCATATCTACACCAGACTATTGCAAGGCCCTAAGCCTATGGTTATCTGCGAGGTTGGTGCATCAGCTGCAGCTAGTGCAGAATGCAGTAGCATGGCTGATTTCTGGGACCTCCTGGTCTGAACATATCACACTGGTACTCCATGGCCTGCACTGGTTGCCAATTAGATACTGCATCAACTTCAAGGTATACTTGTTGACTTACAAGGCCCTGCATGGCCTGGGCCCAGGCTACCTCAAGGACTTTGCTCCTTACACCCCTGCTGCTCTCTTTGTTCCCTCAAGGTGGGTCCCCTCTGTGCCTGTAGATTGTATCTAAAGTCAGGCCATGCTTTTGGGGGTGCAACACCAGTTTTATGGAATGCACTATCCTCTGATATAAGGGGCCACCCTCAGCAGAAACCTTTAAAAGTCATTTATATACCCAATTTTTCAATCTTAGTTATAAGTCTAGTGATTCTTTTAGAATGTGACTTTTATCATGCTGTATTTATTATATCCTTATACTGTACTACTGATGTTTGTAAGGTACTCACAGCCTCTGGGACTGGGTGCCCTAAAATAAAATTGTCTTGCCCTTGCCATCTGTCTGGGGTTCAGAACTGACCCTGCTGTTCACTGGGGAATTAGCAGTTGTGGTTGGATGATTAAACTGTTAGTCAAGCTGGGCTGGTTCTGGAGGTCTGTCACTGAACAGGCAATTTGCATCTGGAAAGGCACTTAATTGATAAGGTCCAGCTCAAGTCTAGGAGCCCCTGTGGCTTTCACCTCAGGCAGAGTTACCTGATTAGGTGGCCTGTCACCCTTTGATGCCATTGTCATGAAAGAGGTCAGAGGAGATAAAGATAGCTTTCAAACTGTAATCCCATGGCTGTTTTACACAAACATCCTTATTTACACACATTCTGCTGTTTAGGCAGGAATTCCACACCTCTTATCAGTCACACATGGGTACAGACTTGTATCTAGGTCAGCTGGTACAATGACTGGGCTATTCTGAAACTAATCAGAAGCATTGCAAGGTTGGCTCTATTGGCAGTGGCAGGCACCTTTGGTGTATGACCCACAAGGGAATCTTAATGGTATAGTAGCCCCATGGGGAGGTATATAACTATGGAAGACTATACAGTAGCTTAAAGCAAGCTGACCAGTCTTCATTTTGCACCTAGGAATGAGGTACAGGTTTCTGGTGTGGAAACAAAGGTTGTGGCCAGAGTTAGGAACAGGAGTAAGCAGATTATTTAAATAGCTAGAAAGATTGCTGAGCCAGTTCTGAAATCCAGAGGCCAAACTGCTTTAAATGCCTGCATTTAAGCGAGGGCCACTTCAACCAGTCATATAGAGTACAATGGTGTGTACAGTAAGGGCAGGGGAGAATAAAGCAGCTGAGGAAGTTGAATAGGGTATCCAGTTTGGTAGATGACATTTCAGAGCAATGACATAGATGTTCTTGCCATAGTCAGTTATAGTTAAGATCACACATTCAACTAGGCATTTCATCATACTTTGCTAGAGGCAATCACTTACTCTGTTGGGAGCTCCAAGGCTTATTGCAGGTCAGAGACTGGACAGGAGAAGTCAAGGAATCAGTAAAGAATGTCAAGATATGCCAGCCCAGTGACATGGAGGGCTGAGGTGCTCGGGGCCTCATCTGCCACCACACTGGTGACCCAGGTTCGAAACAGACTAGGGTCACTCTGGCCGGCCAGCGAAAGGAGGATTGAACATCCATCAACAGCTGTCCTCCTTGAGGGAGGAGGGCAGCCCAAGTCATTGCTTGGATGCCACCTAGCAGATGCACATGGTGCAGCAGCAGTGGCCTCCCAATTGGCCAGGCACTGGCACTGAGTGCATGCCATCACACAAGTGCCAGCCTGAGGAATGCAAATGAAATGGGAGAAAATTGTATGTACCCTGGTCGCCTTAAATGATGGTGTACCTGAACCTTTTGACCTCTTTCCAGGTAGAACTCCACTGGCAAGACAGTGGGGGAGTGGGGGTTGGGGTTGAGGGTACCAAGACACCTGACAAAAGTTGCGAGTGACAAATGGGCAGGCCAAAAAGCTTAATGAAAAACAAAAGAATGTCAAGATACCTGTACTCCAATGCAGCTTTCAGTGTACTCCCATCATCTGTTGTAATGAATAGGCCCAGACTGCTTAAAGGTGATAGGAAGATGTGTTTGCACCTCTTAATGCCCTCATGTTGTCTTTTTAGTGTATATCCAATATTCCGATGTTTTTTACCTCTTTTGTTAAATTAGTAATCTAATTTTGTTGCCTTTGTAACTACAACAAAGTACTTTTCTCTGCAGCAGTTGCTACTCTCCCTTTTCATACTGCTTGAACATTCTATGACATGAATAACACAATTCAAGGACATTCAGATGAATAGCATGAAATGGTGTTATTGATGTCATGGAATGTTTTAGCAATGTGAAAAGAAAGAGCAGCAGCTAGTGAGGAGTGTATCTACGAAGATCTGAAGGTACCCCAAAGCTTGATTATTTATTTAATAAAATTGGTAAAATCATATCATAATACATAGCTGACATAGAAAGGCAGATGGGAAGTCAGTTAACTATGTAAAAATAATTTCCTATGTCCTTTAACACATGTTTTCTGGAGCTAGAAACCATGGAAGCAGTTTCAGCTTGGTTAAGGGCTCAATGGCTCACTGTAAACCAAGCAGAGAGAATATTAAAGTCAGTTTTAAGATATGCTAAAATAGCAGTTCAGTTGGAGCTAGCAGCAAACATGAAGATTTCAGGATCCGACAGCAAAGGGAGGTCATTATAAAAAAAAAAAATAAATAAAATTAAAGAAGAATAGGTCCAATGGAGAACCTGAAGTAACTCCCAAGGACACCTACAATGGATTAGTGAGGACAGATTCTGCAGAGACTAATTGGAAGTGCCCAATAACGTAGGAGGAAAACCAGTACAGTGAGAAACTGGGATACCAGAGGCAAAGTTTGGTAGACCTATCTGAATGATTAGTGGCGTCAAACACCTTTGTTAGGTCAAAGAAAAATAACACCAGTAGAATAGCCTTTATCTAGATTATAAAATGAGTCTCACAAATACTCCATTCTGATTGGCTGTAAGCATTTCAACAGCCTTACATTAATCTCTGTTACACTGTCATTTACAGCCTGATCACCATGGTGCATGAATTCTTCATGTCATCATTCCATTCTCTAGCATTGCTGAATTACTGGAATGGTGCATTCCAATTCTGAACCAGCATTCTTAAACAGTTGGTGGATTAACTATTGTATTAAAAATCTCACTCTGAATGAAGAAAACTTACAAAAGGTGCACTTCTAACACTTTTCTTTTGAAATCAAGTTTTTTTTACGGCTGCATAGCAGAGCTATGTATGACATCTTGCTATTACACAGAGAGAGAAGAGAGCTCCAGAAGCACGTCACCAGATTCTGAATGAAGCACAAAATTTTGGAGTTGAAGCACAATCACTCTGCTACTTCAAGCACTCCACTGTCTCCATTCAATGCTGCCTCCCTGTGGTAGGGTGGTGCCCTACTGGGTGCAGAATGAACTCTTTCTTTTCATCTTCATTTTCTAAGAGTGTTGCAACAGCACCTTTTTCTCACTATCCTTTACTATCCTGTATTTTCCTCTCTGTCTAGTTAGTGTAACCACATAATTAGGTGCCCCCCACACACATTTCTATTCCATCTCCCTCTCTATTTTTCATTTTTTCATTTTCCAGTTAATCCCCTGAATCCATACCCTGTATGTAAAAAGCATAATGAGGTGAATCCTCTATAATAAAACCAGCTAAGAAAGAATGTTCCTGGAGAAAAGCAGAAGGTATGAGACTGTAGCTTGTTTGTTTCTCCTGTCCAGCCATTTTTTTAACATTGTTGAAAACCCATGTTTTTTGCCTTATTAGTTAAAAACAGAATGCAACAGGAATAATTTAGGCAAAAAAGTGTTAAGAATGCTGAACTATTGCTGCAACAGTGCATTCTATTGCTGCAGTTAGAGGTCTGCAAGGACTCCAAAATGGGAGTGGTCCTGTGTGAATGTTTGCATTCCCAAGACACATAAAAGATAAAAAGGCAGAACAACACTGCCAGACTTGGAGCCCTCTCTTGGTTTTTTTTAGGCATTTTGTTAATAAAAACAGCTGCCTGCTGTGTTTACTTCTCTTTGTAATGGCATTAAAAAATGCTGAAGTTAAAAGCTAAAACAAAAGCAAAGACCTTTCTTGCTGCCCTTATACAGTAAATGTTTAAACAAGCTGCCTTAAAAAGTACTGAGTTTTTGGCTGTTATGAGCATTTGCAGCACAATTCATTTTAGTGTTCTGGTATTAAGGTTAATAGAAAATGTCTTCCTACCTTCAGATTGCTGCAGTCAATGTAGCTATAGGGATCCTCCCCCCCTCCCCGATCAGTACTATTATGGGTTATAGAAAGGAAGCAGCTGACCATCTCAAAATTAATCATTTTATTTTTTTCACAGGGCTTTATAAACCCATTTCATACTCTGAATAGAATGATATAGAATGATTTGGAGGTACAAAATACTGCTGTGCATTGTAAAGTGAAAAAGTTGTTGTAAATAAAAAGTGTTAGAACAGGTCACATGATGTATTAGGGGAGGTGTAAAAGTCAGCTCTGTTCCTGTGACAACAGAGATTACCTGAGTCTGTGGCAGATTGCTACAGACTGCTGCTGAGTCGGTACCTATTGACTGCTAATGAAGAAATGTGTACATGCTATCCTTCATGTCCTGAGTTGCTGAACTGTTGACTGCAGAAGTCATGTATGATATGTTTATTCTTTGATTAACCATTTTAAATTTTTTTTGAGTTATTTGCAAACATGTAAATAAAACCAGACTTGTGTGTTGCACCTGCACATCCTGGTGTTGTCGTCTATCTTCTCCCACAACCCTCCAACACCCCCCCACACCACTACACTATTTTCTTGTTGCCATCCCCACTGCCTACTTGAAACTCCACAGCACAGCTCTGTTTTTATGTGAACAATTTGCAGATGTGACCAGTGGTGTACCTGGGGAGTACTTGCAAGAGATAAAAAAGTAGTTAAAATGTAAATCACTTGCTTGTTCCAACTGAGTCTTCTGAGACACCCTCCCATTGCTGTTTGTTTGTGTCTCTCCCCCTCCCCTCTGCCACCACACTATTTTCTTGTACTGGCTACCAGTAGTGCTGGTCCATGTAATTTCCTCACCAGAGTGCAGAGCTCTTTCCACTCTATAAAGTTATCTGCACTTGATCCAGCTGTCACATCGGCACATCAGACCTGACATGTTGGTGGCCACAAGACCATATTTGCCAGGCTACTGGGGGAACATGACATTCTTTCTTGTTGATACCTCTGTCAGGTGACACTGGGCCCAGCTTTTGTTTATCTTTGCAGTTATTCTGCCTGAATATCACCGGTCAGGTCTGCCTTTGTAAACAGTTTTTTTTCATTTTCTTTTTTTTACAGCTGCTCTGTCTGTAAAAAGGCAGTAATGCCTGCAGTAAACTGCAGTGTGTGGTACAATATTGTATGTCTTTCAGCTACTATGTGCACTTGCATTTCTAAACTCAGGCACCATAAATTTACTAAGGTGCATATACTTCAAACTGCACAAAAGAGAGTTGTTTTGATCTCCCTTACATGTCATGAGTGGAAGATTTAAACAACTTTTTTTTCCAATTTGAAGTATATGCAGCTTAGTAAATGTATGGCATCTGAGCTTGGAAACCCAAGTTGGCATACCACATCACACTCTGCACTTTAACAGCTAAATGTATGGTGCTGCAGACTTGACCAGCATTGTACTAGTGTAGTAGCTGAAAGATGTATGGTGCTTCACAGCACACACTGCACTTTGCTGCAGGCATGACTGGTGTTGTCCTAGTGGAGTAGTATTGTTTCCCTGGTGTCGAGTGACCTCTCACCCTCTGATCACAGTCCCCATAATGTGCTATTGTTTCCCTGGTGTCTAGTGGCACCCTGAACCTCCCATTACTGTCCCCATATTGTTGTACCCACCCCCCAATTGCGGTCCCTATAATTCTGTATTGTTTCCTGGGTGTCTAGTGGCACCCCCACCCATTGATAGCTGTCCCCATAATGAAGTACTGTTTCTCTGGTGTCTAGTGCCCCCAACCCTTCAATCACTGACCCCATAATGCTGTATTGCTTCCCTGATGTCTAGTGGTTCCCTTCACCCTCTTATCACTGTCCCTGCATTGTTCTACTGTTTGACTGATGTCTTGTGGTGCCTCCAAACCCTAATCCCCATCATCATAGTGATGTACTGTTTCCCTGGTGTCTAGTGCCCCCCACCCTCTGGTCACCATACCCATAATGATATATTGTTTCCCTGGTGTCTAGTGGCACCCCCCACCATCCAATTGTCATTCCCATGGTGATGTACTGTTTCCCTGGTGTCTAGTGGCACCCCACCTCCAATCACCATCCCAGTAATGATATATTGCTTTCCCTGGTGTCAAGTGGCCTCCACCCTCCAATCGCCATCCCCATAATGATATATTGGTTCCAATTGTGTCTAGTGCCCCCACCCTCCAGTCATCATCCCCGTATTGAGCCACTGTCTCCTATAAAAAAAGAAAACCATCCAATGATTTTTTAACCTGTGAAAAAGAAAATGGTCCATTACCAATCTGACCTCCTAACCCTGACCTTCCTCTCAGCAGTCACCACCCCACCCCACACCCTCACTCACCTGAACAGGTCCCAGGGCAGAGATTCACTCTCTGATCGAGACACATTTTGCTGCTGGAAATGCTGACTGTGATATGAGAAACTAAGGTAAGTGTGGTTCAATGTATTTCAATAGGGTTTTGAACTTTGATACATAAGTTTGTAATTTTTGCATAATTTGACCCCAAATTTTCAACATAGCATTTTTAGGGACCTCACCTCATGAACAATGGCACTGGAATTATGCAAATCAGGCCAAAAAGTGATTTCACACTTGCATTGCTAAATCACCTTTCAGGAAGGATTTGAAAATTTTCACCACCCTTATTCATCAGCTAGGGCCATAAGAAGGCTATGTTTAAAATCTGGAGTCAAAATATGTAAAAATGACAAACTTACATGCGCACATTGAAATTTTTCTATGCTCGTTCATAACGTCTGTAATTTTCAATATTTTCATCCTAAATTTTTAACATAGCCATTTTTCACACCACCTTATGAATGTGATAGCTGTCATTTTTCAAATCTGGGCCAAAATGTTTTCCCACCTGTGGCGTGGAATGACATTTCACTGGTGTGGAATCACATTTCAGTGGGGATTTCAAAACTTTCACCTATGGGACTCATGAACTGGGGTGAAGCAGTGTCTCACTTTTCTTGGCTACATCACTACCATCACATTGCTTGCAGCTGTATTGGCTCTGACCAGAGTTTGTTTATAATAGCAATAAGAAACTCCCAGAAGTTAGATTAACAGTGAGTTAATCACCCACTAGGGGCAGTATGGTACCTGACTGTGCCTTGTGCCACTTTATGCCTATGGTCATGCCTTGTTGCTTAGTTAGAGAGGAAATAGTCAGTTAGCCTCAGGAGAGAGGTGATAGCAGAGTGGGCTAGTTGAAAATCAGATTGGTAGTTGGAAAATACACAAATCGTGGTATAGAAACTGGACAGCTAATTTGCAGACAATCTCTGAAGGACTTTGGATAGCACTGGCAGAAGGGAGACTGGTGTGTAGCTACAGGAGAGTTTGTAAAGCCACCTTTATGGAGCAGGATAATGGCAGTGGATTTCTAAAGTGAGGGAATTATCCCTGTGTAGAGGAAGCAAATAAAAACATGAGTCTGGAGGCAGCAATAGCATATGTACCCCATTTTAGAAATTTAGGAGGGATGTCATCAGAGTCAGGGCAAGAGCTGGGGTTTATTTCAGATAACTCATGTTGAACCTCTTTTGAAGTAACATGGAAGAACACAAAATTAGATTAATTAGAGAAGAGATTGCCAGCACAGAGACATAACTTTAAGTTAATAAGGGGGGAGAGATAAATATAGTTAAGGCCTTCCAAAAAGAAGGTGTTTAGAGCATTGGCAGTAGCATAAGGGTCTGTACATAGAACCTGATTTAACCAGGAATTTAGGAATGCCAGGTGAGAGACTAGTGGGTAGAGATGCAGCGAATTTAAATTTCACTGGTGAAGTGCCTGCAAAGTGGGCACTTTGCGTTGTCACTCTGCTATGCGAGGTGGCCAATGCAAAAGTCTCACTTCACCTTGTAATTATTACTTTGTGTTGTCATTCTGCCTTAACGGGAAGTAAGGCAAAGTGACAATAATATTGGCAGCCCTTCACACACACACAGTCACCAGAATTAATGTGCATCCTCAAAATGCTCATATCTTGTGTCCAGAAAACTCCCCAGTGCTGACGGCGACAAAGTGAAATGAGAGCACAAGAAATGCAAAGTCTCCCAGAATTAATGGCACACTCAGATGTCATGCATGCAGTAGTCACACACAGTCACCAGAATTAATGTGCATCACCAAAATGCTACTGAAAATTCCCCAGTGTTTAGTGAAGTGAAATAAGAGTGTAACAAGAAATGTAAAGTCTCCCAGAATTATTGGCACACTCAGTCATGTGCGCAGTGGTCACACACAGTCATGGGAGTTAATTTGCATCCCCAAAGTGCTATTGAATTCTGTCCAGAAAATTCCCCAGTGCTGACAAAGTGAAATGAGAGAGTAACAAAAAATGCAAAGTCTCCCACAATTAATGGTGCACTCCGCCATGCATGCAGTGGTCACACAGTCACCAGAATTAATGTGCATCCCCAAAATGCTACTGTCTTGTGTCCAGAAAATTCCCCAGTGCTCATGAAGTGAAATGAGAGCGTAACAAGAAATACGAAGTCTCTCAGATTTAATGGCTCACTCAGTCATGTGTGCAGTTGTCACACACAGTCACCAGAATTAATGTGCATCCCCAAAATCCTACTGTCTTGTGACCAGAAAATTCCCCAGTGCTGACAAAGTGAAATGAGAGCGTAACAAGAAATGTGAAGTCTCCCAGAATTAATGGCACACTCAGTCATGTGCGCAGTGGTCACACACAGACACCAGAATTAATTTGCATCCCAAAATGCTACTGTCTTGTGTCCAGAAAATTCCCCAGTGCTGATGAAGTGAAATGATGGTGTAACAAAAAATGTAAAGTCTCCCAGAATTAATGGTGCACTCCGTCATGCATGCAGTGGTCGCATGAAGTCACCAGAATTAATGTGCATCCCCAAAATGCTACTGTCTTGTGTCCAGAAAATTCCTCAGTGCTGATGAAGTGAAATGAGAGTGTAACAAGAAATTCAAAGTCTCCCAGAATTAATGGTGTACTGCAAACGCACAGACAAAGATTGTGCTGTACATTCAAGAGATGCAGATGCAAAGGCAAAACACCACCTAACCAGTGCTCACAAGTCCACAAATCCAAATCTGGAAAAGAAGACCTTTTGCCATTTGGGGGTAGTGCACAGCAGTAACAGTCCACTACCAGTAAAGATACCACAAAGTAGTATAAAAAATTTGTGCAGGTGCGGTGGATAGCAGGTTCACACTGCTGCAATTACTTTGTGGCACAATAAAAGGTGTCTGATTTAATTGCATGCATCGCAAACACACTCACACACACACTACAAGTAATGCATAGCAAATTGAAAATCTTTAGTAATATAACCAAATGTTTAAACAAACTAAAATTATACACTGCAGCACCACAACAATCAGCTAAAAAAAGTCAAAAATTACTAAAAAGATTACTGTGTGTACATTAACACAGTTAGACCAGAAAAATATAACCAAAACAGAAAGACTGCCTTTTTCTCCCATTTAATCTACTACACCACAGATACGCCCCTCCCCCAAAACACACTTCACAGTACACAGACTGACTGTTCTAAATTAACATTCAAAATCCACACACAGGCAATAAACACTCAATGATATGAGCACAGGATGGTTTCCTACAATCGATATACTAAATTGTGAGCTAAAAAATAGCTCAAAAAGGCTTTTGTAACAGCTTTTAGAGGATTTGAATCACAGAGCTCTGAGATGAAACTCTCCATCTTCCACTACACACACACTACACAGAACTGAGGCTGTGCAGAACAGTCTAGAGCCCAAGTGACCTGCAATCCCATGAAGTACTGCAAAATTCACCTTTGGAGCTCAAACACCTTAAAATTGGTGGAGAAGTGGTTTGGGGAAGGCGGAATAATGCAAAGTCATTGTTTTCAGTGGGCTTCGTGTTCCCCATTATAACGTGAAGTACTCCACTTTGCATTGCGGGTTCTTCGCAGATTCTGCATTACTCCAATTTTGGCCACTTTGCCCACCACTACTAGTGGGCTAGAGATGGTTTTTTATTGGATTTCAGAATTTGAAGGGAGATGAAAAGTTACTGAGAAATTTTGAGTGGAAATAGTTTTGGCTTTCCTGGTGTACTTATTTACTGATTTTGGAGCTTGTTATAGGTGATCCTGTTCAATCAAAAGGGTCACCTGAAGCCTTATATGCAGACTAGGCAGGTTCTATTGCTGAAAAGATCAGGAAGGGTGTTAACAGAGGCAATACCTTGGTGGGGTGGGAGGATAGACTCCAGTCAAAGAAAGAGTGATTTGAAGATTGATTATTATGCCTGATGGGGTGAGATAACATTTGATGCTGGTTCAGAGCCTGTATTGTGGAAAGAGTGGTGGCAGATTTGGAGTAGACAAATTAGATTTAGATCACCTACAAGGATGTACTCATAGTTTAACATATTGAGCCTAGCAAGATGATCTGAGATCACTTCAACAACTGCACCACCACATTTCCCAGGGGAGCAGTGAACACTAGTGAAGAGTAATTTCATCTAATAGGTTTGAGCTCTTTGGATCAATTTTCCTTGACAGGGTGTCCTCCATTAGAAAGGTAATTTCTGAAGGGGCATAGCCCACAGCAGTGGTGAGGACAGTTTGGGCAGTCGCATTCTCATTCTTTGGAATGTGATTCAATCAATTTCAGTTCACAGGGCTAGAAATTAATAGTTTTTTATCCTATTTTGCACACTAGTTTTCAAGGTGGAATACCATTTTTCCATACTGGAATTCTGATAGGAATACCAGTCCTTCATGCCTCTGGTCTGCAGTGTGATTTATAGTACTGTTCTTTTGGATAGGTGGATTGCCAAACTTTGAGGCAGGATACCAAATGTGGGTTTCTGGTATTTCTCCTCTCACACCAGATTGTGTTCTTGATTTCTACCCTGGCTTTGGATATACCATAGGGAATATCCAGGTTGCAACCTGCCTACTGTGATCTGGATCTAGGGTCTACCTGACTGGTGGTGACCAGTCAGGAGGCCCTAGATCCTATGGTGACTGAAACTGTGTGTGTTCCTTGAGTGAGGGATTGCTTACTTCCACACTGAAGAATGCAGTAGTGAAGCTCTTACTCAATACAGCATTGTTGGATCTGGAGATTTTATCCAAATACAGCCCTGTCTTAAACCTCTCATGTTTATGGAAAGTAGTTGAGAAGGTGACTGTGTCACAAATTGAGATTCACTTGATGCAATATGAGACTTTCAAGCTGTTCCAGTCAGGTTTCAGATCTCACTACCACACAGAGACCACTTTAGTAAAAGTGTTGGACAATCTTTTCCTTGTGAGGGATCAAGGAGAGTATTTGTTTCTTGATCCTCTTGACCTTTATTTAGCATTTGACCCTGTGGACCATGGGTGTTGATGGATTGCCTTACATACTATGAAGAACTTGGTGGGTCAATTACCTTGTTTACATGTAGCATGTAATGCAGTTGGCAATCCTCAATAGAGCTTATCAATTCTCAATTCCTCAGTTATGCATACCATGTAAACCTGAGGAGTGTTAGGACCCGATTGAACTACCACTCCGATTGGTGGTGTGCAGTTTGTTTTCATCTATACTCACTAGTTGGGTTGTGTGCTGCATGTAAACACCGATCCCCTGTGCGATCGGTTCCTTGAGCAAGCATGATAATGTTTAATTGATTTGCGCATGACTGTTGTCCTCTCGGTTGATAATGTATGTGAAAATAAAACAGACACCGGCTTCTGATTCAGAGCCAGAAAACTCATGTAAACTGATGCAGAGCTTGGGGACCCGATTCAGCTTGCATGTAAACAGAAGAGAACTACAGTCAGGTCAGAAATCCCCAATTGCCATTCTTCGATTGGTGAGTACATGTAAATGCAGCAATTGTTGCATTAGATCAAGTCCTTCTTGTCAGACAAATATCACTGGATAACTCTTGGGACTTTTTCCTCCAGGGACAGGGCTTTATCTGTTTCCTGCTTTGTACCTCAAGGTTTGATTTTCTCCTCTATGCTGTTCATGGTGTATGTGCTACTTCTGAGAGAGATTGAGAGATGGTATAATCTGGGTTTTCACTCTTATGCAGATGATATCCAGTTGTACCTTTCCATTACAGCAAATCATGGCAATCCTGTAGCTGTGACAAATTAATGTTTGTCTGATCTAAATGACTGGATGATTGCTAGCTGACTGAGCCTGAATCTGGGAACACTGGTATTATTGATTATTGAACTAGGATCTCAGATGTTGGTGAATAAGAGGGCTAGCTTCACCCTACCATTACTGGATACTACTGCCTTCCTAGCCATGAACTGGGCTGAAAATATGGGGTCATATTAGATGACAGATTAACTTTTGAACATCATGTGTTGAATGTTTTCCATTGTGGTTCTTTTTCCATCTAAGAAATATCACCCAGTTGAAGCCCTTTCTTTTGTAAGATGGACTGATTACTCTTATTCATGCTTTTGTACATCCCATCTGGACTACTGTAATGCTCTTTATCTCAGGCTTTGTGGAGGTTTGGTGTGTCATCTCCAGCTGGCCTTAACATTTCAGTCCAGTTGATATCTGGTAAAAAGATCTTCTATAATACCACACCACTGTTGTGTGAACTTTACTGGCTACCATTTAGATGGCATAACAACTTCAAGATTTCCTTGATGGTATTTGAAGCCCAGCACAGGTTGGGTCCTGACTACATAAAAGACCTCCTGCTCCCATATACTCTGGTTATTCCACTCCAGTCAGCAGCGGAGACTCTCTTAGTGGCTCCATGTGCTCTTTGAAATCTTAAGGAGAAAGGGCCTTCTCTGTGACCACCTTACACATGTGGAATGCCTTACCAGATCATCTTTATCAATTCTCCTCTGTTGAATATTTTATAAGAGCTCTAAAGATTCATCTTTTATCCCCTGGCATTTGAGGGATCATTTTAATTGTGGTGTATATGAGAGGAATATCTCTGTGCTTGTTTGTTTACCTGATTTATTTAATGTTTTAAATGTTTTCTCTTACAGTCAAGTTTTAAAGCTGCATGAGAGTTGCAGACAGACAGGAATGTTGAGTGGGAAAGCAATAGGGCCTGTCAGCACTAGAGAAACCGTACACCAAACTTCATTTAGCAAGTGATAGGTCAGATAGGGAAGTTAGGTGGGAAGAAATTTCTGAAATAATGTGCATAATCAATTTTTTATGAACGAATGTGCATAACCAATTTTTTTATAATGCCTTAGGAGACCCTGTGTTGTGGACACAATAGGTAATACAGTGGTCTCAGAAAGACCAGGAATGGTCTCACCAGAGTTAGTACAGTGGGAGTGGGAGGATAAAATCCAGTCAAACAAAATCTGAATACTGTTTATATAACTGGTGGGATAAGATAGCATCTGATGTAGTCTGAGAGTTTTTTTTTATTTTGGAATGAAGGGTGGTGGTGGATTCCTGGTACAGTAGTAGCCACAGACATTGCCAGCTATTTCCAGATATTTCGCGAAATTTCTAAAGAGTTTCTCTCTACTGCCCCTACTGTAGAAATGGAGAAAGCATTAGATATATCTGGAAATATCACAGAAATGTCAGGAAATAGCTGGCAGTGTCTGTGGCTGCTACTGTATAGCCGATTTAGATTTAGATCATCTAAACGTACTCATATTTAAACATACTGGACATAGCAAGATGGTCTGAGATAAATTCAAGAACTGCATCACTGCTGTTATCAGGGGGGAGTGTTAGACACTACTAAAGATCAATGAAACAGAATGGAGAAAAGTGATTATACCACTAATTAAATCATGAGATTTAGGTACTGTGTCTTGAGAGAATAGTGCAAAATTTAAGGAAGAGGAAATGTAAAGGGCAACTCCCCACCACATTTCCCTCTATCCTGTTAGTAGGCACTGAATCCAGGAAGGACAACTCCAGTTAAGGGACTCTTTGTTGAACAGCATTATTTTAGAAAATAATAGTATATCGGGGAGGACTGGGCCAGACAAACTTTAATGAGATCAATGTTAGGGAACAGGAAACAAATGTTTATGTGATAGATGTGTAGACCTGTGGGTAAAGGAGGTGGGGAAGCAGAAAATGAGGTGGATTACAGAGGTCATAACTTAAGTTTGATGTATGCATTACATGAAAATTCAAAGGTAAAAATCACTGTTACCTTTGCAAGCAGGTGAAGTCCAAATCTAGTAGTACAGCTGTAATATGGAGTGCTTGATTGACCCTGTAATGTTTGACTGTGCAATTCAATCCTCCTGGTGCATGATCCAGGGGAGGGCCTCCTACCTAGTGTTGTGTGAAATGCGAAAATTTCACTCCATGAAATAGTTCACATCATTTCTCAATTCCGTGGAATTTTTTTGCCCGGCAAAATTTTTTCGCTGGTGAAACATTTGATTTCACTGGCGAAATTATGCTCCAAAGGTGAAATTTACAATGCATTGTGGGCATACAGGTCAAAAATCATGTGCAGGCTGTTTCCAGCACAGTCTATTGCCTGTTGAGTCGGAGAGCAGTCTATTGTGATGCATCACAGTCAATAAACATTTTTTAAACTATAGTAAAACTAAGTTCTGAGAGCTAATTACTCCCAAATATATCGTTTGTTCCTAGTGCTGCTAGTGAAATTGTTCTAGTTTTGTGGATTTGTGCATAATACGTAGTTTAATTAGTTTTGAATTTTGTCTGAGTCTGTGAAGGAGTTGAGTGAGGGAAGGTAGGTGTGTAAAAGCAGTGCAGGTTAGTTTCTAACCTTTTACAAACAGATTTGTTCACAAATTGTGAGTGATTTGCTGTTATTTCTTTTAAGCCTTAATATTTTTGTAGGTGTTCTACTTATTTGTATTATTTTTCTTTTTTTTATTTAAAGTTTATTAAGAAAATTTTGTTACATACCCATGGCAGACATACATGTTGATGAACTGGATACAATAGCACAATGAGAACATGAGTCAGCCCACCCAACTACTCCCCCCCTCCTATTTCCCACCTCTCACCCTCCCCTTGTTGAGCACAACCAATTTATCTTAAAATCAAATAAGGTTCTCATTACAATCAGCTAAGCCAACAATGTACTAGTTTACCATAGAGCCGGGTCACCCCTGATATAAGGAATAGAGGGTGTATAAGGGATCCCAGATTTTCTTAAATTTCTCCAATCTGTTTTGAAGACAAGCAATGGCCCTTTCCGTACTAAGGTTTGCTAAAAGTTTGGAGATCCATTCATTGTAAGTTATCTCATTCTGGTCAGTCCAGTGTTTTAAAACTAGCTTTTTCACTGACATAGCTATTAGAGTTATATGGTATTTCCGTGCCCAAACGTTAATTCCTGAAAGATCACCCATAATACATACTGTTGGGCTGAATAGGTCACCAAGCCCCAGGAGAGGATCACTTGATTGCTTAATGAATGACCACAGGGGTGACACTTTGGGACAGGACCAGAACATGTGAGAAATTGTCCCCTCTGCCAAAGTACATCTGGAACAAGTGGGAGCAAGTTTAAGGCCCAATTTGAATAAACGGGAAGGGGAATAATATGCATTATGTAGGATAAATAATTGTGTTAATCTGAGCCTATCCTGAGTCACAAACTTATGGCAGTTATGCCACAGTTCCTGCCATTCAAAGTTATGGTCCGGAAACATAGAGGCCCATAACTCCATAGGCCCCGAGCAGTCAGGAAATTTCCAATCGTGAATGGTATTGTAAATTGCTGAGACTGCTCCAGAGTGGCCACAAACTTTTGAGAGTTCTTGGATAAATGGAATGTGTTCTGTCGAACTGGGCACTTTACCTAAAGCCTTCATTACAGAATGACGTAATTGTAGGATCCGGAATCTATATTTATTAGAAATTGCCAGTCTACCAATTAAATCATTAACCGGGAGCCACTCCCCAGTGCTCGAGACAAGACTAGAGAGTTGTATACTCTGTCAGCCAGGTATCCAATTAAAGGGAATTAATTTGCTGTCTATTTTAAATTGGGGATTCCCCATTACAGGCTGATAAAGATCTCTGCCTGGATCGTATCTAAGATACCTACATACCTGGGCGTGAATCTTCAATGAAGTTAAGATTTGTATTATTTTTCTTATATCTTGACAAGTACTTTTTTTCACTTTCCTTGAAAAATTACTCCTTCCGAGAGTTCCTGATCTTGTTACCCTGTGTTATATACCATTCTTGTTCTTTGGTACTCTCAAATGGGGATGGAGAGAGGATCTCTGATCTTGAAGTGGGTAGTCATCTGGGAACCAGTGACCACCAAACAGTGTGATTCATGATAAACTTAGTTGTAGAGTCAAGCCACACAAAAGTGAAGGTGCTGCACTTCAGGAGGGCTGATTTTGTCAAAATGGGAGAGTGCCTCAGAAAAGCACTAGCAAACAGGCAAGAAGGTGGGGTGGAGCAACAATGGGGAAACAACAAAACCACCATCACAGAGGCAACAAGGCTTTGTGTAAAGCAAATAAACGAATCAAAAGGAAAAAAAAAACACTATGGTTCTCAAAAGAAGTGGCAGGGAAGGTAAGGTAGAAAAAGACAGCATTCAGAAAGTATAAGGAGACACAGAAGGAGCAGGACAGAGAATTGTACCAGTTAAAGCAGAAGGAAGTGGGGAAGGCAGTCAGAATAGCAAAGGCCCAAACTGAGGAAAAGATAGCCAACTCAGTTAAGAAGGGGGATAAAACATTTTATAGGTACATTAGGGAGCAAAGAAAGACTAAGGCAGGGATACTGAGGCTGAATAAAGAGGAAGGTGGTTGGGCAGAGAGCAACAGTGAAAAAGCAGGGATACTGAATGAATACTTCTGCTCAGTATTCACAATGGAAAAGCAAGGGGAGATACCTAATCCAGTCAATAGAAGCACTCTGGATAGGGAGTTGATATTAGTCCCTTTCACAGAAGAAAGGGTTCTGAAAGAGCTCTTAAAACTGAAGGTGGACAAAGCAATAGGGCCTGATGGGATTCACCCCAGAATTCTAAAAGAACTAAGGGACGGACTAGTAACACCACTGACTACCCTTTTTAATAAATCATGGGACGATGGTGTGGAAACTACAGACCTGTCAGTTTGACCTCAGTGGTAGGGAAAATGATGGAATCACTTCTGAAGGAAAGAATTGTTGAGTACCTAGAGGCCAGTGGGGCACAGGACCCAAGGCAGCATGGATTCACAGCAGGAAGGTCATGTCAAACAAATCTAATTGATTTCTTTGACTGGGTGACCAAAGTAGTAGACCAGGGAGGGGCTGTGGACATGCATACCTAGACTTTAGCAAGGCATTTGACACAGTCCTGCACAAGATTAATAAACAAATTAGCCAGCCTGGGAATGGGTCCCAGGGTGGTAGCCTGGGTAAAACACTGGCTGGACAACAGGACACAGCGGGTACTAGTAAATGGAGTCCACAGTGAAGAAAGTAGGGTTACTAGTGGGGTACCGTAGGGTTCAATACAGGGGCCAGTCCTTTTTAATGTCTTTATAAGTGACATTGTAGAGGGACTGGAAGGGAAAGTATGTCTCTTTGCAGATGACACAAAGATCTGCAACAGGGTTGATACGCAAGGTGGGGTGGAAAGGATGAAAAGGGACTTGGCAAGGTTGGAGGAATGGTCAAAGGTATGGCAGCTTAGATTCAACGCAAAGAAGTGCAAGTAAAGCACCTGGGAAATAAAACCCAGGGAAGAGTACACAATGGGGTGAGATACTGACAACAACAAAAAGGAAAGGGACCTGGGGTAGTCATATCAGATGACCTAAAGGTGGGCCAGCAATGTGAGAAGGCAGTAAAGAGGGCTGGGGGATACTGGGATGCACAGGGAGAGGCATCACCAGTAGAAAACAGGAAGTTGTTGACCCTCTGTACAGACAGTTGGTAAGACCACATCTGGAGTACTGTGTACAGTTCTGGAGACCCCATCTCTGCAAAGACATAGACAGGGTGGAAGCTGTCCAGAGGAGGGAAACCAAAATGGTGCAGTGTCTGCACCGGAAGACATATGAAGAAAGACTAAAGGAGCTAAAGATGTATAGCCTCGAGGAAAGGAGAGGGGGGGGGACATGACAGAAACGTTCAAATCAAATACCTCAAGGGAATCAACAAAGTCCAAGAGGGTAGCATCTTTCAGAAAAAGAGATGTGCAAGAACAAGAGGGTACAATTTGAAGATAGAGGGGGGATGGCTCAGAGGTAATGTGAGGAAGTATTTCTTCACAGAGAGGGTTGTAGATGCATGGAACAGCCTTCCTGAGGAGGTTGTAGAGTCAAAAACAGTGGGGGAATTCAAGAATGCATGGGACAGACATAAGGCAATTCTAGCGGGGGTAGGAGGAAGTAGGCTGTTGGTTAACTAGGATTTGCAGCTTATCCATTAGATAGGAAAATGGGCAGACTATGTGGGCCAAGTGGTCCTTTTCTGCTGTCAAATTCTATGTTTCTATGTTTTAGTTATGAATTCCAAAGTTTTGAACACACTGTTCTGATCCCTTATTTTTGGGGGGGGTTTATGGTCAATTCTGTTTGCTGTTAATGTGTGCCACATAAACTATGAAAAGCAACAGTTCAATATTTTTCCATTGAAAGTACTTTTAGTTGACCACTTCAACTTGTCCATATACAGATTCACTGCTTTGATGAATTGGTCCCTTGTAGTTTATTGTTGGAGCTTGCCTCTGCATTGCAGTGTTCCTGTTCCGGTTGAATTTGTTTACCCTTTCCCTGTTACAGCATTGTTTACTACTTGATCCGTCCAATCTAAAAAAAATACATATTAATGTAGTAGTTGTCTAAGATTGCTGAGCCCGTCCAGATTATTATAGATGCTTTTGTTTGTCAGTGTTATATGGTGGCCTCTGCACTCTTATATAACAAAAATTGTAGTAGTAAGAACTAACACATTACAGTTCTTCAGTTGTCCAGATACAGCTGATCAGTATTTAAAGTAGGTTACCTGTGCCCTTTTTCCCTGTGTTACTAAATTCCTGTTTGGTGAAAGAAACAAGTTACCTTTTTGTTTTTACTAGAATAGGCTATCATATACAGTCTGTATTAGTTGTACAGAGTGCTTCTACTTGTCCTGATTTTTGTGTTTGGACTTGGAAGCCAGTACTGCAGGTGTGTGTGAGGTGTTTATTCACACAGTCACTTAGTAATACATTTTTTCTTGATATACTCCCAGAGAATGGCAAAGCTTTAAAGACATATAAAAATGCCTGCTAAGAGATGGTCTAGTATAGGGCAATGTGCCAGGGGGGACAAGGCAACTAAAAAGTCTGCTGAGGAGAGTAGATCTTCAGTACCACCTCCCCAAAGCACACGTATGTCTGCATCACTGTCTTCTGTCACTGTGGGCTCTGGTGGCATGGCAGGTACCTGCAAAGGAGTTGTTTGAAGTATTGGCATACCTATGTCTCAGTTTTTTATGGCCAGAACTGTTGCATCCATGCTGGTGGGGGATGATAATGAGAAGAAAGGGGACACTGACACCAGCACAGGAACAGTGGTCCAGCAGGAGGGTGATAAGTCTGTCAGTGTGACTGTCCCTGTTCCTGCTGGAGTTGGTGGTGGTGATAGTGTTCAGCTGTAGTCTGATAATCCTGGAAATATGGGTAGTCAGCTCCTTGAGGAGATGGTTATACAGAAAGAAAAAGGTGCCATGCAAGAAGACAGTGATAGGGTGGAGGAGGAGGAGGAGGAGGAGGAGAAGGACATCATCAGCATCGGTGCTGATGACTATGACTGGGATGATCCCTCATGGAAGCCTGAGTTTAAAAAGGTCAGGGGTGATGTAGGCCATGTACAGTGAAGCCCACCAGGATGAAGTGCAGCACTGCAGAAGTCTGCAGTCTAGTTACTGCAGCAAACAATGCAAATTTCAATGGGAGTTAATCCCTTTTGTCATGCAGTAAACCTGTGACACTATGCTCCATCCTGGCGGGCTTCACTGTACATGCACAGCCTGTGGGTCAGGCTGTCACCAAGTCTATTAGCAGCACTCCTCCAAGCAGTCAAGTCACCCTTCCCTCCCAAAACAAGTAATCTTATGGAAGTGATGAAAGCATCCCAAAAAGCACAAACTTCAATGCCTGTTTCTCAGCTCTCTCAGTTCTAGCAGTGTGTTAAGTCCAGAGGTCAAAAGTCCCTAGTTTGAGACTTTTACATGCTTGATTCAGTTGATGAGACCATAGCGATATGTCAACAGTGTCAAGCACGTGTTAGTCAGGGAAAAAAGGGAAGTCTCACAGATACCAGTGACCAACACTCCCACCTGAAAAAAAAAACACCCACTGTGCTGGCAGCAACACCAGAAGGATGCCAGAGCTGTTAGTGGGATGTCCCTCAGCAAGTTAAATGTAACTGAGAGCAGTTCAATGCAGCAGGAGGAGGGAGAGCAGTGGGTTAGTGGTCATGGAGGAGGAGGATGAGCAATCCTTTGTTCTCTCGAGTAGTGGGCATAGCAGTGGAGGCACCACTCCCAGTCCCTTGACTCAGAAAAGTACACCACCACACCCAAAATCAACCAAAATAACTGGTTTCATGTGGTCTGCACATCCCCAAGAGTCTACTGTTACCCCTAAAAGAACAACAATGGTGCCTCAAGTTCTGCGTCCTGGTCAAACAGCCCCAAAGATGCAGCCCACACTGAAGACCATCCTTGAGCGGCACTCAAAGTACCCCCCCCCCAATCATGCTGCTGCATGAGAGTTAAATGCTGCCACCGCTGAAATGCTGGTCATCAATCTGTTGCCGTTCTCATTCGTGGAGAATGCTGGGTTCTGCAGGTTGATGGCCCATGCCTGTCCCAAATGGCAGATTCCATTGTGAATCTCTTTCTCTAAGAGTCCCATGCCAGAGCTGTACAGTAGAGTTGCTGATTCCATAAGTCATGCAATGAAGCATTCTGTGTCAGAATATATTCATTTCAGCATGGATATGTGGACCATTGGACAAACAGCCACCAGCTCGTACCTATGCAAAATGGCACACTGGGCACAGGCACCTGGGGGGTAGTTGATGTTGGACCTGGCAAAACCTGCCTGAAGCAAAATTGTGGTGGTAGCAACACCCCTGAAATTCAGCAGCATGCAACCCTGAGTATGCAAAGTGTTACTGTTCTCACACAGATGAGAAAATGCTTAATGTTCTGCTGGATAAGATTGATGAGTGACTACACACAGTCACTTACAGCAGGATTTATGGCAAGTGATAATGGCTCCAATGTAATGAAGTGCATTGGTGATGGTAGGTTTTCAGGGTGCCCTGCCTGGCACACTGCTTTAATCTTGTTGTGCAACAGTTTCTAAACCATGCAGACATTAAGGAAACTGTGACTGTTGCCCATCGCATCTGTGTGCACTTCGCCAATTCTGCAAAGGTCCGTGACCATCTACATGAGCTGCAGTGCAATAATCATCTGCCTCAGCACCGTATGAAGCTTGATGTTGTGACCAGATGGAACTCCATCCTGTACATGATTGACCAGCTGTATGAACAGTATAAGGCTGTTTCAGAATACCTGCTGATGCTCACCACCCAGGACAGTGCTGGTAGTCTCCATCGCTCTAACAACAGAGCAGTGGGGTCAAATGGATGGGCTAAGACACATTCTCCATCCATTTGAGCATGCCACACAGACAGTGAGTGGGGACACTGCCTGCATAAGTCAATCCATACCCCTCATACGTGTGCTGAGGCAGACACTGGTGAATGTCCGACACCAGAATGAGGCAAGTGGGGATCATAGTAGTTGTATCTAATGGATCACATGCTTCATGTGCTGGACAGCAATACACATATTTCTGCCATTTTACAGTTGGATGAATTTGCCATCGCTACCATGCTTGATCCATGCTACAAACATGGTCTGCCTTCCATAATTGAAGGAGGTCATCAGCGACTGCAAAAGTTGACCAAGAATCTCATTATAAGGGTATCTGGCACTGAGATTAAAAAGGCACATAAGACACAAACTGCACAGAAAACAGGTGTCGCTACCACCACCAGCAGCTCACCGGCAACCCAATCAGACAAAATGGGCAAGTTACAGCAGAAAAATGCATGTAATCCCATTTGGGAGGTTCTCTATCAAGTGGGAGTGGAAGATATTGAAGAACAGGAGGAGGAGACAGATGAGGCAGCCAGACTCAGGGCAGCCGAATGGATGGTGAAAGCCTACATGGGGGACACAAAGCATCTTGTCATTTCCGGCAAGCCATTGCAGTACTGGAGCAGCAAAGTGACTGATTGGACAGCACTAACATCAGGTGCTGTTAAATACCTGAGCTGCCTATCATCAAGTGTCAGTGTGGAATGAGTGTTTAGTTCAGCTGTGACCATTGTGCATGACTGGAGGACCAATTTGTCACCCAAGAATGTGTCCATGCTAACATTCATCAAAATGAATGAAGGGCACATTCTGTATAACACAGTGATGTCAATGGTGTTGCCACATAAACTGTGTCTCGGTGGTGATGATGATGATGATGACAATCAAGATGTCACCTCTGCTGAGCCTTCTGCCAGCAGTGAGATGGATGAAGCAGCAGGGACTGCATCAGAAAACATATGAGGACAGATTAACGGAGCTCAATATGTATACCCTAGAGCAAAGGAGGGAGAGAGGTGATATGATTGAAACATTCAAACACCTTAAGGGCATTGACAAGGTGAAAGAGTCTAACATGTTTCAATATAAGAAAAATAGCATGACAAGAGGACACAGCATGAGATTAGAGGGAGGCCGATTAAGGGGTAATGTGAGGAAGTTCTTTTTCACAGAAAGGGTGGTGGATGCATGGAACTGCCTACCCCAAGAAGTGGTGGATATGAATACAGCGCAGAGCTTCAAACAGGCATGGAATAGGCATAAGGGAGCAATACAGATGAGTATGAATAGATAGGCCATTGACAGAGCAAAGGCCGGTGGCACATTCATAAAGTAGAAAAAGAAATGGTCAGACTGGATGGGCCTTGTGGTCCTTATCTGCTGTCATCTTCTATATTTCTATGTTTCAATGCTGAGAGAATTCACACCTCATGACAACTCCAGTCTTGATGACTATGAAGGCTGCTTCCTGGAGGATGTGACAGTGGAAGTGGAATAAGGCTGAAGTTACTAGTTGGAACCCCCCCCAACCCACCCCAACCACTGTCAGCCAGCCCAGTATAGAGTTATAAATTATTATACAATGGCAAGAAAGAATCCTGGACTGTGAGTGGTCAGTTTAGGGCTGGACCCATGGCGTTATCCCAGCACAATACCACAGGTCTAGTCTCAGCACTGTGAACCAATATGGATGATATGGACCACCTTTTTTTTTTTTGCATCTCCTCTTAAGAAACAAAAATATTTTTCCAAACTAATAAAAACATTCTTTAAAATTATTTTTTTATTTTATATATAACAACGAGCCATTGTATAATAGGAATAATGCATTCCAGGGTGTGTGTCATTTGGGATAATGTCACGCCTGGGGCATTGAATGCACTCGGCCTGTGGCCTCGTGCCCAACCTCCCCAGGCGTGTCGTTATCCCAGCACGACACACACCTGTCATGCATTATTCCTTTATTTTTATACATTTATCATTGGGTTTGTGATGGTTGTGTTATTATCTGCTGATGGACTGTTGATCAGTTTTATTTGATCACCCTAGCCCTAAACTGTTGTTTAGTCCCCACCCTATATTAAGACAACATTCAAGTTACCATTACCATAAACATTTTGCATTACAGTATTACAGTAATAATGTTCCTGTGCCCAAAATATCAAGACACACATTTTACTTTTCATTTCCACTAACCCCATCCTGAAAAATGATATGTTGTCTTGAAGCCTGTAAAAGTGCCCACACTGGCAGTGACACAAGCCACCACACCTGCCCTGCCCTGACAGCTGCCACTCCCATGAACACCATGCAACAAATTAAATATTTTGTGCCGCTTACTATCCATGACATGTTGAAGAATCCTCTTAGTACTAGTATGAACATAGCACGTTCATTCAACCGGTAATACCAGTTAAAGAGATTTTGCAAAATCGTGAACATTGGTGGCCATCTTTAATGATGTGAGTCAGAAATTATAAAACAATCATAAAAGAAAGGCTTAGCAATATCCAAATTCCCCCAAAAGGGTACTTACATTAAGTAGTACCATAGTACTCGTACAGAAAAAGAGTTGATCCCCTATGGGGGGAGGTGTTTTCTGCCTGCAGTTTGGCTTTTAAATATTCCTAATTACTCCAGCTCTGCTAATTCACATGTGAATAGACTCTGGCCCCCTCCACACCAATAATTACTATACCAAACAACATCTCCACCAACCATTCACATATATACCTCCGCCCTGGGTGTATTGCTTAATCATTAATGAGACCAGTGGTCTACATTGCTGTTCAAGCAACCCGCTCTGTCTTCCAAACACCAGCTCCTGAAGGGCCTGGATGTAATCATCTCACTAAGGTTCACTAAGGTCAGTAAGGTGCAAGAAGGCTGTGTGCCCATGACTGAACCTGTATTAATCATAATATTTAGTATCAAAACCTTATAAAATATGTCTGTCCATTCAATTTTTAAATTCAGATTTAGTTTTACTAATGACTACATCACGGGGAAGACTGTTCCAGGGGTTAATAATTCTTTGGGTAAAAAAACATTTGCGGTTGGTATGATGAAACCATTTTCTCATTAATTGCAGAGGGTGCCCCTTTATATCATAATGATTATTTTTAAATGTAAAATCCAAATTAGTCAGTAATTGTGTATCATGAATGATATCAAACATAAATAATAAATCACTTCTTAGGCGTCGAGATGCCGGGGAGAAAGGCTGAGTTGCTCCAGTCTGGTTTCATATGGTACATTATATAAACCTGACAGACATTTTGTAAATTTTCTCTGAACTCGTTCCATTTGATAAATATCAGTTTCTTGTATGGGCACCACAACTGGGAGGCATACTCAAGATGCAGCCTAACATACGCCCTGTACAATGGCATCATAACCTTCGGGTCTCTGAATGAGATATTCCTTTTTATGGCCCTGATAATTCTGTTAGATTTATTAATTGCTTCATTGATTTGAATATTGTTTGAGAAGTTATCAGAAATTTGTACTCCAAGGTCCCTTTCATTATTGGTGACATTTAACAAAAATCCATCCAGGAAATAATTGGCCAAAGGATTTTTTTGCCGTAAGTGCATAACTTTGCACTTAGAGGTATTGAGTCTCATACTCCATGTGTGTACCCATTCAGTAATTGTATTCAGGTCCCTTTGTATGGTTAAGATGTTATCATTATTATTGCATGGCCCACCACAGACATGGGATGATGAAAACTCCCCCAGAGGAAAATGACCTAAACAGGAACAATAACAGGAAACATGACCAGGGCCACTGGAAAATTGAGGAAAAGGTTACCCAAAATTGCGGAGAGTTTTGCAAAAATTGCGGGAAATTGTGGGGGTTCTGCTATAGACCCTGAGTGCTTCACAATAAATATTTTAATGTTTTCTGCAGTATATATTAGTCAGTGTAAATTACTAAATGAATACACTGACACCTGAATATGTTTAAAATATAAAGAAACGTTTATGTTCCCTAACAAGAATACTAAACTAATAAGTTATCATAAGCATTGCCTATCTTCCAAAATTTGAAAGCATCTGCCTCATACAGTGCTAAATAGATTCTATAAAGTGAGCCACAGCAAATAAATATTAAATAAAGCCAGAAGAAATATTTTTCTGTTTGTTTCTGGTTGTAGAATAATGAAGCCTAATCAACAGCTGTTTACAGTGCTCTGTCAGCTATTCACCCACTTTGGTACAAGAACAAATAAGCAGACAGAGTGGTGAATAACTGAGTTTTAGTAAAATGTTGTTAAAGTGTTTAATGGTCATAATTTGTACTGTAGGTACTGTACACTATTTTATAAATCACACATTTAAACATTAAATCTTGGGGTTGTTGGGGCTGGCAATATAATCTAGAGGTTAGAGTAACAAATTGTGAATGAGCTGACTACATCTAGCAGACCTGGGTTTGATTCCCAAAACCTCCACTTGCATACAGTGCGATTCTGAGCAAGTCACTTAACCTCCTCAGTGCTCCTGGGTTGTACCTGAAAACAGGCACTTGTGCCTAGTGGCCTTATGTGGTTACCAAAAAATGTCAAAAAAATACCAATATATATTTTACTGAATCATACAGTAGTCAGGGTACCCTGTAATTTACTTTTGTTTTACTCTGGCTGCAATGATTTTGTTTAAAGATAAATGTTCAGATACAATTTGTGTTTTATAAGCTTGTTTTTAGACTTTAGTCAGGTTTTTATTGTAGTCTTTGCATGTGAACATCTAAGGGGTAGTTGCTAAGAGTGAGATCACTGTTACCAACTAGTTTGTTCAAGCTTAAAATTGGCAGGGTCATCCCCAAATCCTCAGCTGTTGGAATCAAAACTAGGCTGAATGAAAGTATGCTCACAAGGAATAACTTGCCCTGCCACTTACAAAAAGGCTTCATAGTTAGCACCTCATTTAAGTGAATCGGATAATTTGCACCTTTTCTCCCATCTTTTGTTTCAGTCTGTGTGTCAACAAAAAGTTTTCGGATAGACTGCTTCAACACAAAACAAATGTTAAGTGTTTAAGTGTACTTATGCTTGGCCAGTGGATTTTGAAACCAAACAAGACAAAGATTCAAAAGAAATCAGTGTCACATAAAACCCTTGCTCTACCTTGCACTGCATTGTTTTGGCCAAACCTAAGTCTGCATGCAAAAGTGTCAATATATTGAGAGTATTGTATTAAAAATGTTAATACTTTTAATGCAGTTCAATATAAAAACTCAAAAATTGCAAGAAAGTGTGGAACATGTCAGTTTTTGCAGAGAATGGTGAAAATTGCAGATTCCGCAAAAAAAAAATTGAGGGTACAATTTTCCAGTGGCCCTGAACATGACTAATACTCGTCCATCTGCATACCCAGTGTTAGCAAGCAAATTGCAAGAAGAAAAGGAAAAAAAAATACATATACTGTGTGGTAGTGTGTGTGTGTATATGTATATATATGTATATATATATATATATATATACACACACACACACACACCCACCCACACACACACACACACACACACACTTACCTTACCTGGTAAATGTAAACTTTTAAAATTGCCCCAGAAGGAACATGCGGTGCATATGATAATGAAGCACAACAGCAGCAGGCATCCTTATTCCCCTAAAAGTACTTGTAACCCCTCACCCCTGCCTTTTTAGTAAAATGACAGGTGGCATGCTGTTGGCGTTGGCAGCAATATCTGGTGGGGACCTGGGTTTGGGGAGGATGAGGTTACCTGGCACAAGGGACCTAGGTTTGGCTACTCTGCACAGGGGCACCCAAGTAAATCCAACTACAGGAAGCAATAACTGTAATGTCCAGAACCAGGACTGGGATTTTTCAGTGTGGCTTTATTCAAAACTAGTTGAACATAACAAAGCATAGATGGTCCCCCAAGGGGCTACGTTCACTGTATATGCAGATCAGAGACTACAAGGCAGTCCACTTGAAGAATGAACCCATTTCTACTGTGGTTTGGCTCTGGACCCACCAGGCACTCAGCCCGGACTTGCATGCGCTTTGGATACACAGCCCGACTGGCCGGGCTCCCCTGCCGGCCACTTGACTGACGGTCCATTTGAAAAATGAACCCAACTTTACTTGGAGTGACTCCCATCAAACAAGGAGTATATTTCCCAAACTGTGGCTCCCCACACCACTTAGAGTCTGTGACTCCTAGAGAGATTTAATTTCTACTTCCTTCGGACTCCCATCAAACAAGGAGTATATTTTCCCATCCTGTGGCTCCCCACACCACTTAGAGTCTGTGACTTCTAGAGAGATTTTCCCATTTGCGACCCACGTCTGGGTACCTACCTCATCACTGGCCAGGCGCATGAGGCAAGTAGCAATCACAGAAGAAATCCATAGAGGTGGACCTGGTTACTAAAGATGGGGGGTGTTCCCACCTCCGGCTCCCTCAGCCCATACCCGGCCATTTCTCTGGACAAACAGAAACTTAAACTTTGAAATGCAGATTAAACGGTGGATGACCTGAAGCACCCCCTCTACAACAGTACTTGAAATACATTCAGACTTTAAACTTTAAACTACTCCATTTGTTTGTCCTAGTACAATAGGCCTCCTAAATAGTAGTTCACATCCCAGCTTTTCTTCATATTTTCCAAACTGAAGAAAACATATTGTTTGCCCTCTCAAATAGAGCACAACACTCACCCTTTCGTTGCAGGTGCCTCACAGGCGGAAGTACCACTTCTTTCACTGTTATACCAGAACAGAAACTGTAAACAGGCAGCTTTCTTCTGTAGTGGAAAATTAGGGGATTGCCCCTGGAATCCACAGAGGAACTTTTCTCTTCCACCCCCCTCCCCGGAGGGAGGGTGCACTGAGACCTGGACAGCGTCTCCACCACTTTAAACTGGACTCTAACTTTCTCCCAAGGAGGTAAACAGAAAAACACTTCCTTCCTACTTGGGAGGTAAACAGTAGACTTCCTTCTTGCTTTAAGACAAACAGAAGACTGACTTTGAAAACTCCCAAAGTTCTAACTCACTCCCTGTGCTGCAGATTCCAATGTGGCTTATGCAGCTGTGACAGTTCTATGGTGATGTCATCTCTCAAGTCTCAGCTGTGACTGAGAACAGAGTGAGACAGTGTGAAACCCATTTAACTGGAGTTTCACAAGCTGCCTTCCCTGCCTACCACTAGGTCTTACTGGGATTCTAGTAACCCCGGGTAACAAGGGGGTTACACACTGCATACCTGGAAATAAGATAGAAAGAAGAACACATTTTGAGGATTGGCACAAGTACCCCCCACAAACCCATTAAAAATGAAGAAATACTTACCTCAGGGACTGGTTGTGAAATGGGAGCCGTTCTACAACTACATGAAGCGCCAACGTCTGATCAGCAGCAGCAGCAGCAGGACTGTGAGATAACACATGCACCAGCACTGTAATTCCTGAATACTGACAAACACAGGACACAATTATTGTCAAGGTCAGATATCCTGACTGCAGTAACCCCACTTCCCCAGCAATGAAAAATCAAATACTTGCCTTCGGTGTTGGGAAATGTGGTGCATTCCAACAACCGAATCTCGGCATGATGAAGCTTCCTTGGCTTGGCATCATGTTATT
Organism: Neoceratodus forsteri; assembly: GCA_016271365.2. Taxonomy (NCBI): domain Eukaryota; kingdom Metazoa; phylum Chordata; order Ceratodontiformes; family Ceratodontidae; genus Neoceratodus; species Neoceratodus forsteri. Next base: position 1,484,052,451 of record CM057452.1, read on the forward strand.
ATCCTCTGCCAACTGGAAAATAATGGAAAAGCAGTACAAACATATTAGACCTCAACAGGCAGCAATACCAACCCACTCCCATACCTCTCTTGCACAGAAACAAATGGAATACATAGAAATAATGACATGTGCAGCAGCAGTATGTCTGTGGGGATGATCCATCAACATTACACCAGCCAAAACATTACTTGTCATGGCAAGGTTTCAACCAGTCAGAACAGCAGACAGCAAGCTAAAGCACCCCAAAATCGAATTCCCTCCACGCCGTACAAGTTACAACCACAGCATCACCACAGCCAAATGGGACAGCATTGGTAAATGAATATTATACATTATAACACAGTGAAAAAAACTGAGCAATTTGATTGGCTGTGAGAGAAGTACAGGAGTATAATTATGAAAGCATAATTACACTCCGGTGCTTCTTTCATAGCCAAAAGCCTAAGCACAAGCAACAGCAGAAAATCCATACACTGCACTCTACTTCCGAACCTGACAGTAGCTGTTAACGCTGGAAAGAAAATGTAGGAAATGACTGAATACTCTATTCACAGTTAGCAGCTCCAGTCATCAACTTAGCAAACCCTCCCACTGTGAGTGCCGCTGCAGAAATAGCCGAGATCACCCCTGACAACGAAATCCATTATCCGAAGAGCAGCACAACTGTGCAGAACTGTACCTTCACTAGTGATGTTGTCTTCAACTTTTATTGCCTCTGTTGCAAAGAGTAAGGGCTCGGTTGTACTCTTCAGTAAGTCCCCACCTACTTGTAGTGGCTCCGTTGAACTCCGTTTACAGGGACTATTTAATCACAAATGATGACTTCTGCTTCTTTTCAGCTCTAAATGATTTGTTTTCAAGTTGTTTGTTGACCAGAATGACTCGTTTTTTTCTCAATGTTATAAGTGCCATAAAACTGCATTTTTTGGTCAATGTGGTGGTGGGGCTCTGTAAAACTTCTGGACTGAGACTACATTTATTTCTCAATTTTCTGTAAAATTTTGTCATGTTACATTTCTGGACTTCTAAGGCCTGTTCTGCACAGCACAGCAGCAAGCAAAATAAGATTCATTCTGAAATCATTTGTAAATGATGGACACAACTGCATTTTTTTGTCCGGGTTGTGGTGGGGTGGGGCACTATATAATATCATGACCAAGAGCAGATTTATGTCTCAATTTCATTCAACTTTTTTCCAGTCATATTTCTCATCTTATCAGGCCTGCTCTGCACAGCAGGGCAGCAAGAGGCTGTGTTAAACTGTGGCCCAAGTGTACATTTTGGACCGGGTGGTGGTGGGGCTCTATAAAACATCATCATGACTGGAGGGGAGGGACACCAAGTTAACATTTGTGGCAAGACCAGGGCACACATTATGTGTTAAGCACAAAAAACATGTTTATGTTTAATTTCAGAATAAAATTGCTTATGTTTCTCTGATTGTTGTGTATGCCTTCAGACTGTTGCCGCACGCAACCACAACTGCCACAACATCACATAGCTTTGGGAAAAAAATGTTGGTCATAGGAACAAATTACAATATTTGACATTTGTGGATAGGAGGAGGAAATACATAAAGAAGGACTAACACAAAACAAAAGGAAAGGTACAGTGTTTATGGGTACACTGACAATAACACATGGTTGGGGGAACTTGCAGGGTCAGGGCAAGGGTATTCATATGAGAGGCAAAAAGTAATTTACTGAACAAGGAAAAGGATTGAATGCTATTGGAAGGGAGCATAAACATTACATAACACACAAAACCGCTGGACAAAGTCATATGATTATTTTATAAGACAGGAAAAAGAAACGAGAGAATATAGAAGAGGAAGAGGACAGAAAAGATTTTTTGGGTGTTTTTTTTTATTTTTTCTTCTTATTATTTTTTAGGAGTAGAGATGAGAAGAGTGACACAAACACAGGACAGGAAAAAGAAAACAAAAAGTTGGCTGCTGCCTGCCTCATTGACTGTGAACGTACACAGCGCTGGCACCAGGCCATGATTCAGAACTGCTGCTACCACCACCCCCATGATGCAGGTCCACCAGGAGTTCCAACACTTCATGCTGGTCATCCATAATTTTTATCATGTCCCCGGCTCCTGGCAGAACTGTACAAATTCTTGCTGCAGAGCTCACACCTCTCTGTGCACAGCCACCAGGTCTTTATGGCTGACCTGACCTGGGGCAGCTGCATGTTGTGGGGGATCATCAGCATGATGATGGCAGCGCTGGCGGCTGTGGGCCAATTGTGCTGCTGCTGCCTCCTGCTGCTGTTTCCTGGCACTGCACCCTCTAGGATGTGGATGTTGACCGCCTTCCTCCTGCTGGCCAACCTTCCCCTTCTGTCTGATCACCCCCACTAGTGCTGCCACCTCTTGCTGCTTTTGGAGCCATTCTGCAGAATGATGGTGGTGCTGCAGATGGCTCCTTTGGGCACCAGTGCCAATGTGTGCCTCTTTCTTCCCCCTTCTAACAGATCAGCCACAAAGGTTTCAGATAACAACGCTGTCATTTGCAGCATATGTGGTGAAGAAACACCACACAGATGACACTCCTTGGTGGTGGTGGGGCACCACCAGCTGATGTCCCATGGGCTGCTGTATCCTGCTGCTGCTGGAGGGTGGCAGGGAGGCACATGTGCATGCTCCTGCTGGGGGGGTGGCAGGGAGGCACATGTGCATGCTCCTGCTGGAGGTGGCAGGAGGCACATGTGCATGATCTGCTGGAGGGTGGCAGGGAGGCACATGTGCATGCTCCTGCTGGAGGGTGGCAGGGAGGCACATGTGCATGCTCCTGCTGGAGGGTGGCAGGGAGGCACATGTGCATGCTCCTGCTGGAGGGTGGCAGGGAGGCACATGTGCATGCTCCTGCTGGAGGGTGGCAGGGAGGCACATGTGCATGCTCCTGCTGGGTGGGGTGGCAGGGAGGCACACGTGCATGCTCCTGCTGGAGGGTGGCAGGGAGGCACATGTGCATGCTCCTGCTGGAGGGTGGCAGGGAGGCACATGTGCATGCTTCTGCTGAGGGGGTGGCAGGGAGGCACATGCTCATGCTGCTGCTGCTGCTGGGGTGAGGCAACGGGATCCTTCTAATGGGGGTTGGGGGCCACATGCTGCTGCTGGTGGTAGGAAATGGTATCCTGCTGCAGGGGGGCACATGCTCCTGCTGGGGTGGTGCCTCAGACATAAATGCCCACCTGATAAGACAAAAAGTAGATCCTGCCTTCTGCCCAGTCCCTGTTGCCCTACCTTTCCCATCCATTATCCCCCCAAAAAAAGTTTTCTTAACAGAAAACTAAAAAAAATGAAAATGAAAGAAAGACAGTGAGGGAGCCACACACACATGCACACACAATATACACTCACAGAAAGGAAATAATAAACACACACACACACACACACACACACACACACACACACACACACACACCAGATAACCTAAAGAAAAGAGTACAAATTTATTATTTTTAAACTAAATAATATTTGCGTACCACACAATAGCACACAGAACAACCTCTGTGTTGCTGCCTGCTTCTCCAGCTACCTAGCAAATAAACCAAATCACTGACTTCCTGCCTGATTACAGTCACCCATGTGTCCTGCAGAGAGTAAGTCATGTGACAAGCTTAATTTTGCCTAATTTCACCTAATAGTAACGGAAGATGAAATTTATGGTGAAATTGAACAGCGAAATTGCACCATAAGTACATAATTACGCAAAATATTTTGCAGGGTGAAATTCATGATTTCGCCTGCACTTCACCAGCAAAACTAAATTTCGCAACCTCTCTACTCCTACCTCACAGTCAGCTGCATCCCAAAGACAGCAGTAACCTCCAGTGGCTAACACAAACTCCAATTAGGCAAGAAATGCTGGTAAGCAGGGTCCAGGACTCAGCTCTATTGGCTGGACAGGTCATGTAACCTGCTTCCCTAAGTCTGGCACAGGGGGCACAAAAAATTAAAAAGTAAAAATCACTGTTTATCCTTGTGAGCAGGTAGATTCTATTCTCCAAGTTATATTATAAACTATGACATTGTTCTTAGCCAGTTTAGATGGTTTATTTTTAAACATAACAGGTACTCTCATAATGATAAGATGGTGTCTAATACGCCATAGATGGGCAGCACCTCCTCTGCAGGCACCTCTCTGGGCAGAGGGAGGAGGTTGCTCATCTCCAGGCTGAGTTGGCCATGATTTGTGGGACCTCCTCTTCCATCCAGGGTCCACCAGTGCCAATGCTGTTGCCTCAGAGGTTGCCAAGAAAGAGAAGCGGTTGGACCACAGTGGGCTCAGGGAGGGTGAGGGTGGTGGAACAGAGGTGCATCCCTCCAGTTGTACCTCTCCACAGTTCCTATGCCATTCTGGCAAAGTGTGGTTCCTCTATTGAGGCACCCGCAGTGGAGACCAAGGAGGATGCTGGTAACCTCCACAAAGGAGACCCACAGGAGGGTGCCTAATCCAATTAACAGAAGCACTCTTGATGGGGGGGGGGTCGATCCCAGTCCTTTCACAGAAGAAAGGGTTCTGCAAGAACTCCTAAAACTGAAGGTGGACAAAGCAATGGGGCCTGATGGAATTCACCCCAGAATTCTAAATGAATTAAGGGGGGAACTAGTGAAACCACTGGCTACTCTTTTTAATAAATCATGGGAGGATGGTGTGGTACCTGAGGACTGGAGGAAGGCGGATGTGATTTCCCTTCACAAAAGTGGGACCAAGACAGAGGCAGGAAACTACAGACCTGTCAGTCTGACCTCTGTGGTAGGGAAAGTGATGGAGTCACTTCTGAAGGAAAGAACAGTTGAGTACCTAGAGACCAGTAGGGCATAGGACCCAAGGCAGCATGGGTTCACAGCGGGATGGTCATGTCAGACGAATCTAATAGATTTCTTTGACTGGGTGACCAAAGTAGTAAACCAGGGAGGGGCTGTGGACATGGCCTACCTTGACTTTAGCAAGGCATTTGACACAGTCCCACACAAAAGATTAATAGTCAAATTAACCAGCCTGGGAGTGGGTCCCAGGGTGGTAGCCTGAGTAAAACATTGGCTGGACAACAGGACACAGAAAGTAATTGTAAATGGAGTCCCTCTGAAGAAAGAGGGGTTACTAGTGGGGTACTGCAGGGTTCAGTATTGGGTCCAGTCCTTTTAATGTCTTCATAAGTGACATTGCAGAGGAACTGGAAGGAAAAGTATGCCTCTTTGCAGATGACGCAAAGATCTGCAACAGGGTTGATACACAAGGAGGTGTGGAAAGGATGAGAAGGGACTTGGCAAGGTTGGAGGAATGGTCAGAAGTATGGCAGCTAGGATTCAATGCAAAGAAGTGCAAAATAATGCACCTGGGAAACAAGAACCCAGGGGAAGAATGGGGGGGAGGTAGTAATAACAACACAAAAGGAAAGGGACCTGGGGGTAATCATATCAGATGACCTTAAGGTTAGCAAGCAATGTGAGAAGGCAGTAGGGAGGGCTGGGGGTATACTGGGATGCATAGGGAGAGGCATTAGCAGCAGAAAACAGGAAGTTGTTATCCCTCTGTACAGACAGTTGGTGAGACCCCATCTGGAGTACTGCGTCCAGTTCTGGAGACCCCATCTCCGCAAGGACATAGAAAGGATAGAGGCAGTCCAGAGGAGGGCAACTAAAATGGTGCAGGGTCTGCAAGAGAAGCCGCATGAGGAGAGACTAAAGGAGCTTAATATGTATACCGTTGAGGAAAGAAGGGAGAGGGGGGACATGATAGAAACTTTGGTACCCCAGTGAATCAACAAAGTCCAAGAGGGTAGCATCTTTCAGAAAAAGAGATGTGCAAGAACAAGGGGACACAATTTAAAGATGGGGGGGGAGTGTCAGGGGCAATGTGAGGAAGTATTATTTCACAGAGAGGGTAGTGGATGCATGGAACAGCCTTCCTGAGGAGGTTGTGGTGTCTAAAACTGTGGGAGAATTCAAGAATGCATGGGACAGACATAAGGCAATTCTTGTGGGGGGTAGGAAGAAATAGGCTGTTGGTTAACTAGGATCTGCGGCCTATCCTGTAGGAAGGGGAATGGGCAGACTAGGTGGGCCAAGCGGTCCTTATCTGCCATCAAAGTCTATGTTTCTACGTTTCTATGTTTCTAACATTCTGAAGTTTTAAGTTCAGTTGACATAGCCCAATTCCCTTGCAGGAGTTTTCTAATCTTCTACAAAGTAAAACACTTTGATGTTCTGTTCAAGATCCGTTTTCTTTTAAAACTGGCATTTTCAGCACAATTTACAGTATGTTTACATGTGCAGTACTGTATTTTTATCTGAGCAGTCCCTGTGATTATTGTTTATAAAAGTTTGTTTTCAGATCCTATGTATTGCCAGAACTGCTCAACTTTTCCTCACAGTTTTCTCACCCAAAGAACTCATGAATACAGATTATAGCCATGAGTGACTCATTAACTGTACCTATATAAAGAAGTAACAGTCTGCGATTAATGGCATTTCAGGTCAGAAATATCTTGATTTGATCAGCTCTGTGGTACAGTGGCAGTGCAATGCGGATCACTTGGGAGCATTCATGTATGATCTTTGAAATGCTGCACTAGGGCCCACTGAGGGTGGATGCATAGTGCACGTGGGGAGCTGGGATGCCAGGGAGGTTGGTTTGGTACACCCTGAATTTGTGTACCCCCTACCAGCAGACCACAGAGCGGCACTGGTGTTAGTTGTAAAATCAGTGATTCACACACCCTCCCAGCCAAAGCATAGGCGTACATGCGACAACCCCAAACATCACAGTGGTGGATGGGGTAATTAGGAAGGAAAAAAGAAGGAGATGAAACATGCTTGCTTTTGAGAGGATCTGAAAAAGTAGAGCAGAAACAAAAGATATCTGCTTTTTGAGGTGGAGTGCATATGGCCACGGAGAAGGAAGAAACACATGCACACGCTATTACAAAAGCAAACACATCAAAGCTGGCTTGCAGGTAAAAATGCCATATTTCCAGCAATAGTAAAAAATGCAGCAACAGCAAGGAAAGTGGCATGGTGCTCTCGTCAGACCATCATTTTGGGCACCTCCACAAAGGTGTGCATGTGGTTCATCAAGGGAATAAAGCATTTTTACCTGAAGCTGTCTTTGGTGTACTTGTTTTTGTGACTGTGTGTGCATGCTTCCCTGTTTCCCTGTATCTGAAAAAGTGCCAAATTAGCAGACTATTCTTCAAAGAAATAACACCATCTGGAGAAGGTAACAGTCATTCTGCTGTCACATCTGGAGCACCAGCAACTGGTAAATCTGTTGCTTGTTATTTTTAGAGCAGTTGTTCTCAGCAGATTTCTATGTTATTTTAGTATCAGAGCTGCAGTATCCATGGTAGACAGCCAGAGAGTTTGGCTCAGTGTCTAAGGATAACAAGCCCCCTCTCAACCTTCTATTAATAGCTCGTGATTTAGACAGCTGCTCACTTTTTGTTTGGAATGTACCTTCTTTATTACAGGAGGTGGGGCTACAGAAATAAGTCGGGTTAGGTGATCCTGCTCTAGAATATCACCTGTACATAAATGTGCATATATATATAGGGAATATGACATAGGTCTACCTGTGATTGCAAAAATATCTTTTACATGTGCCGGTTGGCCCCTGACCTCGTACATAGCAGAGCCAGGAGTGAGATCTATAGCAGACAAGCAGTGCACATTATTATTTTTTTTTTGTTTATCACAGGTAGCCACGTGTCATATTTAATGTATATTACCATTTTTTTATTGATATGGTTTGTTTTATTTTTGTTTTTTGGGGCATCCACACCATACTGCTTTATACAGCATGTTTTATTTTGTCTGTTAGAAATGCTATAGGTTTCACTTTTTTATTTTGCAAACCTATATGTACATACTGTGCGGTGCATGCCTATGTATTTTATAGTAGTAAACTGTATGTCACACGTGGAAAACAAAACAGCAGTACAGTACATTTCTTACCCCCGTCCCCACCCAACATATACATGTACACACACGGACATAAACACATACACACACACATACACACATTAGTTTACACACACTCTCATGCAGTACTTTTCAGGTAGCAAGCTTATGTTTCTGATGCATACAGGTATTCATTAAAAAAAATATATATATATATATATATATAGGCCTAGATATTCAAAGAGGTTGCACCTGGTGCAACTGAGTTGTGCCAGTGCAACCCCAGAAATGCGCCCCAGGGCAATATTCAAAAGTGAGAATTACGCAGTGCAATTGCCGATGTGTGGGGCACAAAGATAACGTATACAACACATCTCCAGGTGGCGTGCCCATGCATATGTGGCACTTCCCGATATTCAACCCGGGATGTTTGGTGTATCTGCTGGCACAACCCAGAGATGTGCTACATACCTGGGCTCAAACTTGTGCCTGTAAAAAATGGCTCAAGTGCTAGCCACCCACCAGCGGGCTGCTGTAGTCATACCCCCTCCCTCCCATACCTCCGATTGCTGTGATCATATTAAATCTGAATTACCTGGTGGTCCAGTGGTACCCTCTCCCATCCCAACCCTCTGATCACTGCAGTAAAATATTTTTATAGCCCTGGTGGTCAGTGGCCCCCGAATCCTTATCACCCTCATAACATGACATGTACCTCCTTGTAGTCAGTGGTATCCCAGCCCCCACCCACACAGGACCCCGGCCCCCAACTCCCCCAGTCATCAGTGGGCAGCATACTCAGCTGCTTACCACTGCGGTTTGCCACTGAATTACAGCTTACAGTAGTTGCTGCAAGCTCATTGGTCCACACTGTGGATCAATGGGCTGCGATACATCTATAATAATTCTAAGTTTATGAATGAAGTCATTCATTCTAACTTGTAAATTATTACAGTATGCACTGAAGCCATGTCCACAGTGTGGACAATGAGCTGCAGCAACTACTGTAATGTAATTTGCGGCAGTCGCAGTGGTACGCGGGCCGGTATGCTGCCCATTGATGACTGCGGAGGGTGGGCCAGGATTCAGTGTGGGTGTGGGGTTGGGGGTACCACTGACTACCGGGGACATGTCACATTACGATGGTGATCTGGGATTCAGGTGGGGAGGAATCACTGAACCACCAAGGATATAAAAATGTTTCATTTCAGATAGGAGAGTGGGGATGGGCGGGGGTACTACTGGACTACTAGGGATATAAAAATGATTTATTTTCAGCGATCGGGATTCAACTGGGGAGGGTACCACTGGACTACCAGCGATTATAACAATATTTCTTTTTGGCGATTGGAGGGTTAGTATGAGGAGGGTACTACTGCTGTCCCTGGTACTGGGACCACATGCTGTGCAGGGTACCAGGCGCATTTTGTTGGCCAGCCCTGCACAACACATGCAAATGAGGCCATAATGACATGCAAATTGCCCCATTTGCACCTTGCATGCATTATGGCTCCATTTGCATATTGGTGTCTGAATATCAGGAATTTGCACACGTCATATCTCTGATCTCTGATATGCTGGCGCATTTCACATTCCTGGTATTCAGACCTGTCTGGGGGGATGTGCCGACCCATTGTATTTGGCCAGCATGCACGACTTGATATATTTAGAAGAGATGCACCATGGCACATCTCTTTTGAATATATCCCTTAGTTGCTCAAGCGCATCTCAGTTGCGTTGCACCGCTACTTGCGCCAGTGCCAGGTGCATTTCTGAACATCGGGCCCATAATATGTAACATTTAAAGATTGCGAGTGTGTTTGGTGGATCAAGTGGTAGGGTCTGTGGTTAAGCTCCTTGAGGACATGTGTGCATTCAGGGAATAATATGATATAGCTTGGTTCAAGATATGAAGCTATGACAGACCTAGTTAGAATATATCAAACATATCTTCATCTCAAGCCTGTCATAGCTCCAGGTATCATGTTTTTATTTTGCAAAAAAGATCTAAACACCTGTAGTATGTATGTATATGTCATGCTTACTTTATTGGTCTTGAAACGTTAGGTACCACTGAGCTGCTGCAAGTCAGGTGAATCGGTAAATGGTTATTCATGTTTTAAATGTTGGTCATGACTGATCATAGTTAATCATCATCAAATGTCACCATATGCTCATCAAGGGAGATCATGACCTATGATCATCATCTAGATCATGATATACCCATCAAACGTGCACCTTTAAAATCGTCAACTGATTATTATTTTTGTAAGTTTTAATCACAGTGACAGTTTCTGATGATCAGTAAATAATCAAGCGATGATCATTGATGATTATCAGACTTTCCATGATGTACTGTAAGAATGTAAGTCACATTAATAATATAAAGCAAAGCTTCAGTTATTACTTACTGGTGTATATAAAACTATGTATCTGTCAAATATTTGTAAAAGATAATTATAATTAAAATCTTGTGAAGTCATTTTTCATCCCTTTAGGACGAGTACATGTTAAGTCTTGCATAGTAAATATATTTTCAGAACTAACTTGAATATTTCAAAAGCACAGTTTATGAACCAAAACAATCGTAATTCCTATTTTTTTTTTGTGTTATCTATTTTCTCCCCTCCAAGCTCCAGATCTGCCACTCCTTCAGGCATCCTAGGTTCCCTGTACCCCTCCAACTTCCCCAGGTGCCCTTCCACCTCATATCTGCAGCCTACCTTGAGGTAGCTCTGCGTTACCCTTCGCCGAGTGGGTCCCTCTCCTCTGAGGGGGAAGGCACCAGTGGGGGTGGCCCAGCACACTATTCTTTCTTCTCAGTCTTGGGTGCTGCTGAGATGGGGCTGACCCCGCAGGAAGTCTTCAGACTTGCCTTAGACTGGGTGCCATCATCCAGCAATTCTGGAGTGTTTTTTCTCATTTTTTTTTTCTTTCTGGTTTGTCCCTCCTATGCCACTACCTGTAATGCCCCCGGTCTCCACTGGGGCCCACTACTTGAGCGAGACTTCCCACCCAACCAACCCCAGGAGAGGAGAGCAGTCCTCCGGATGCGCGATCCTCTCCTTCCCCTGCCAGCCCCCGGTGTCCTGAGTCCACTCCCAAACCCGGGTCACCAATGTGGTCTGAGGTGTGGCGTCCAGCGCCTCAACCCTCTGTGCCACCAGGCCAGCTGAATTCCTATTTCTAATTATAGATCGAGGGAGTGCTCCCAACCAATCAGAGTGCTCCTTTCCCCTGCGTGTGAGGCACTCTTATTCTGGGAAGAGCATCTCATGCACAGATGCCCTAGAAACGGGCATGTTTTGGTAACAGAAAAAAAAAATATATATATATTTATATTACTGATCGCTGTTGATCAGTAATATATTAATACCTCCACCATCGCCACTCGTTCCTGTATTACAGTGGTTTCACGTGTCTTCAGCTTGAGCCAGAACAGCTCAGCTTTACTTCACTTTTCTCGTTCCAGCTGAAACCACTCTTATACAGCAACAAGTGGCTCTAGGGGATGTATTAACATATAATTAAATTTGTCTCAGTACTATTAGTTTTGAGACTGTAAGGATAGGTTTTTGAGCACAAGTCAAGTGCTTGTAGGAATGCACCTCAACCATAAAAGGAACCACTTTATGGACATAACATACAGCAATTTGAGCTGTTACAACACAAGTAAGAGGTGAGGTGTAAAAGTAAGTATAAATAATAGCAGTGAGTTTAGACAAAAGTTGCTTCAGCAGAAGAAGTCTAAAGGCTCTTTTATACACCACTATACTTGAATTGCAGCAGTTTGCTGCACTAGCTACAACTCACTCAGCACACAGCAGTGTCTTTTTACACACCAGTGCTTACATTGGTGTCTGGGCTGTTCCGGCATTTCAGCCTCACTTCCGGCATTTCAGCCTTACTTCCAGTTTTAACGAGATGCCGACACTTCCTTGTCTAGCCCGAGTTCAGCTGAACAAATCCCATGATACAATAAAGAAAACTGAACTTGGGGAAGCATGTACTTTAAAGAATCGAGGGTTACAAAGTGCTGTAACAGCATTACAAAAGTGGAGCCGCGATACTGCATATGCGCTAATGCATATTCATAGCCATTGAGCTATGAATATGCATTAGCAGCTATGTGCAGCATCAAGGCTCCACTTTTGTAGCACTGCTACAGTACTTTGCAGCCTTCGATTCTTTAAAGTACATACTTCAGTTTTCTTTATTGCATCGGGGGATTTGTGCAGTTGAACTTGAGTAAGGTACACTGCGACTGAAAATATGACTTTGAATACACCAGAAAGTTCCATAGGATCCCGGAGTGTCTTGCAAGACTTTCTGCATGGGCAATGCAAGTGCTCCTGTATGATTATACAGCTACCTGTAGCATTCTACAACGATGCACTGAAATGGTGAACCCATGAAAATAGGGAATGCCGTTTCAGCGAGCACTCATTTTGGATGTGCTGTAGGTTGTCTGTACTCACCAAAAATGTAACTGCAATTGTTCTGCACTAGTTACAATGGTGCAGAGCATATAATGTAAAAGTGCCTTAAGAGGGATGTGAGGAACTACTTCTTCACAGACAGGCTGGTGGATGCCAAGAAGAGCCTGCCAGAGGAGGTGGTGGGGGCAAAGATGGGGGGGACTTCAAACATGCATGGGATATGCACATGGGCATAATAAGTAAAGGAAAGGGAGGCGGTAGGGACACATGAAACCAATTAGGGTCTAGGGAGTAGTAGAAGTTGCAAACATAGTACTGTACAGCACAATAAATCTCACCAGGAAATCTCTTGCTTAATGCAGATTAATAAAGTCGCTAGGGTCAAATAACCCTTACCCCAGTGCTTCAGCAGTAAAGCCTTCCTAAGGGGGTATGGTTAGGAGACAAAACAGCACTTGGTATATACCAATGGTTCTTAGACTTTGTCACAGTGAGCCTCCCCAAATCCATGGAAAAGATTTTGAGCCTCCGCCAAACATTGAAATAATCATGGGCCTCCCCAAAGAAAAATAGCATACTGTACTTTACGCAGTACACCCCTTTTAGTACTTGGCTCACATTCAGTTATTTGTCCAATACTGACATGGAACCTTTGAAAAAGAACTCCTGTGCTCATGGGTCAGACTACTTTCTCTGTTTCCTCTCTATATGAAATAACCTTCCTACATACTTTGCCTTTCCCCCTCCTTCCCTGCTCCTAAGCAACTTCTCTGGGGTTACTTTGGTCCTTCCTGCTGTTGTTCTTAGCACTTTTATACTCAACCCTTGTATTTGGGCTGTTCTGCCATCAGTCTACAAATTGATCAATTACCACCTCTCATTATCAGTTCATTGTTCGTATTTGTTTGCACTATTGTTCATTGTGTATTTCTTGATTGTTTTGCAGTTACCTTTTGAAATGTATTCACTACCTACCCTTCTCTGGGTACACCTGAAATGAGCCGCTTATTCACCTTTCCTTGTCACTTATTAATAATTAAATACATAACATCCACTTACTATTATCCTCTTTCAATTTGCTTCATCTCTTCACACAAAATATATAAAACTCAAAATTTATATACAGTACTTTTTCAGACTTGCTTGAGCCTCCCCGGGAACAGGTTGGGGCCTCCCCAGGGAGGCTGGCCTCACCATTTGAGAACCCTTGGTATATACAAACTCCACAGTGACATCACAAACCATGTGTTCTTTCTAAGCAAATGAAATTGAAACAAACGTTTTCAAATACAAAAGTTAAAGCTGACTCCAGTTCAATGTATCAATCACTGTATTTTAAATAATATCAATTTAATTATACTTTTCAGAATGTGCAATGAACTAAGATAAGACATCAGAACAATAAGCATACAAAAGATGGAACAAAGCTGGGAAGCTAAGAGTCAGACATTTTGTGAGCACCCCCATCAGGTTCGAAGCCCACCCGGGCCATGTCTCCGGGGATCTACATAACAACTGCTGGTAGCTAAGAAGATGACAAGCAGTGATATCTCCTGTATAGAGAGAAAGAATAAAGACAAATAGAAAGAAACATTATTATTATTATTATTATTATTATTATTAAATTTCATAATGAGTAAACATAAATAATAATAGATAACTTCACATACTGTAAACATTATTCTAGGTTCCTTAACAAAATGTCTTCACTGACATACAAAGTGGATTACAAGGACCTTAGTCTGCCACAATTCTTATCTATTATACAATCATCTTAAACATTGAATTTTACCTCTTTTTAAGAAAGGGCTTAAAGTTCCATTGATCTGGCTTAACACTTACCAATCTGTAAATCCACTCACTCTCTTTTTGTAGGAGAAGGTTAGCCCTATCTCCTCCAAATTTCATAGGTGGTAGCCATTTGATACCCATGAATCTGAGTCCCCCAGGGTTGGCAGCATGGAACTGAGCAAAGTGGGCCCCTACAGGAGGAGTGTCCAATTTCTTATTAATAATATTCCTGATGTGCTCCTGTATACGGGTATTTAGTGGTCTTGTAGTTCAGCCTATGTATAACATGGCACAGGTACACCACAAAACATACACCACAAAAGGCGTGTTGCATGTGATGAATGCCCTTATTGTAAAATTAAGATTGGTCTTGCCTGGACATACGAAAGTTCTACCCTGATTGCAATAACAACATATGTTACATCTATGGCATTTGTGTACTCCGACTGGTCTCTGTGGTAGCCAGTTTTGGTTTTGTGTTGCTCGTTCAGTAATCATACGACTATGTACAAGCTGGTCTTTAATATTAGATACTCTACTGAAATTAATGCATGGTTTATCCCCTACTGATTGTGCTACCTGTTGGTCCCCTAACAGAATGTGCCAGTTGCGATATAAAATATTGCCAATTTGACCTATCCAGTTGTTGAATGCATTGATAAATGTCACTGGTATAACATCAGTGGAGCTGCAAGTCCTGTTTTTAGTGCTTTCCAATAAGTTCACTCTAGCTTTCATGGCTACCTTTGCCTGAGCGTCTATCAGTAATTCCTTACTATAACCTTTTTTGAGAAATCTTGCCTCCAACTCATCAGCTTCTTTAACAAAATCTACACTATCAGAACAGTTCCTGTGCAGATGCAGAAACTGCCCATAGGGAACAGACTTCTTCAGTCTCACAGGGTGGGCACTATCCGCTCACAATACAGCATTAGTAGCTGTTTATTTCCTGAAGCACTTGTTTTTTATGCTTCCCTGATTATCATCTGGTCTGTTCAGGGTGACATCCAAATATTTATAGCATCCCTGCTTGATGTAGAGGTATTATTACAGTTAATCCATTGCAAGAATTCTTCAATTTCTAGGGTGTCTCCCTGCCAGACACAGATGATATCATCAATAAAGCGCTGCTAAAAGTAAATTCTGGAAATAAACAGGTTAATATCAGTGTTAAAAGTAACCTCCTCTTCCCATTGTCCCAGAAACAAATTCATAAATGTGGGAGCCATTGATGCCCCCATGGCAGTGCCACATAATTGAAGAAAATGATCACCCCAAATTCAAAGTGGTTATGTGCGAGGATAAACCCGAGTGCCTCTAAAATAAAGTTAATTAAGCAATAAGGCACGACACGGTGTTGGTTGTGCTGGGATAACCTCATGCCTGGGTGGTTGGGCACGAGGCTGCAGGCCGAGTGCGTCCAACGTCCCAGAAGTGAGATTATCCCAGCACAACCCACACCCTGGAGTACATTATTGCTATTATACAATGGCTCATTGTTATACAAAATAAAAATTAAAAAAATGTTTTTAGTACATTTTCAGGGTGGCAATATGCTCATCCATAAACAAATGCTCATCCAAAAGCTCATCCAGATCAATGACAGTGAGGTTGTGCTGGGATAACCTCACTGTGCCAGGGACATACTGACCAATCAGAGTCCAGGACATTTTCTTGCCATTTGTCTAATGAGTATTTGGCCCTTTTCAGGATGTTTTTCTAAGAAGTACCGACAGGCATCTATGCCATCATCATGCCTGATACTAGTGTAGATGGATTCCGCATCCACACTAATCCAGGACATGTTTTCTCCCGAATTCAAGGCATTCACTTTATTCAGTGTCCTTCACATACAATTTTAGCTTACCAACTCATTTTTGTAAAAAGAAATCCACAAATGTCACCAGCCTATCAGTGAGGGAATTTATTCCCACTACAGAAGGACTGCCTTGGGTGCCCTCCATGTTTTGTGGACTTTAGGTGGTACATATAGGTTTGGGGTAATGGGATTTTCATTCCACAAGTAGCTGTATTCTTTTTCTGTGCTATTGCCTGATAGAACTGCATTTTGTAAGAGTTGATGTAGTTCCACTTTAAATTTGGCACTTGGGTTACATACTAACCTTTTATAGTTGCCTTCATTATTTCAATCAATCAATCAGTCCATCAAAATTTTATTTATAAAAAGTGCCTTTCTGCAGCCAAGGCGCTTGTACATAAAATACATGTAAAAAAAAATCATAAAAACACAGCAACACCATCAGTTGATAAAACCCAGCAATTTAAACTATATAAATTACAGAGGCAGCCTAAGAACTGAAATAAGCCAGGCTAAATAAATGTGCTTTCAAAGCAGTTTTAAAACTCTGGATGGCCAAACAGTCTCACACCAGATGAGGTAGAGAATTCCACAGGGTCAGGGCTACAAAACTAAAAGATCAGGCCCCAGATGTCTTTAAACGGACCCTGGGAATCTCTAGCAATCCCTCATTGGTAGATTGGAGAGAGCGGAAAGGACAGTAAGGGCAAAGGAGATCTTGTAAGTAACTAGGTCCCTGATCGTGTAGGGCTTTATAGGTCAGCAAACTGACCCTGAAGGTGATCCACCACTGTACTGGCAGCCAGTGCAGTTCGCGGAGCACAGGCATTATATGACTGGTCCTAGACGTGCCAGTCAATTGCCTGGCTGCCGCATTCTGCACTAGCTGCAGGTGGTAGATATCAATCCCCGGTAGCCCTAGGTAAAGGGCATTGCAATAGTCAAGGTGGGAGGTAACGAAGGCTTGGACCAAAGTTGGAAGATCCTCAGGAGGAATCAGATGTTTCACCCGTGTGATATTCCTCAGATGGTAAAAAGAGGTTTGACTACTGCCGCCACCTGAGATTTCAGGGTTAGGCCATCATCAAAAATAATGCCCAAGTTCTGCACCCGGTCTGAGGTAGTCAGCTGAACATCCCCAAGCCATAGCCCAGAGGGTATTCCTGCTGACAAATTCACCTCTCGATGATCTGGGTCCACAACCAGCACCTCAGTTTTAGCTGGGTTCAGCCTTAGCCAGCTCGCACTCATCCAGTCTTGGATCTTGACTAGACAGCTGTTTACACTGAGAGGAACACATCCTGACCGGGTACAAACAACATGTACAGCTGAGTATCATCTGCATAGCAGTGAAAACTCAAACCGTACTGTCTAATAATCTCTCCCAATGGTAGCATATACACTTCAAACAACATGGGAGACAGAATGGAACCCTGCAGCACCCCACAGGATAGGGGGAGAGGGGCTGAGGAATGAATCCCAGACACCACTCTCTGAGTCCTACCCTCAAGGAAAGATCAAAACCATCTGAGGACCATACCAGACAGTCCACAGATGAACTGCAGGTGTTCTAACAGTACACCATGGTCTACAGTGTCAAATGCTGCAGAGAGATCGAGAAGGACCAAGATGGAACAGGTTCCACGATCTCTCGCTATCAGGAGGTCATTTAGTACTCGGGCAAGGGCTGTCTCAGTGCTATTTCTCTTCCTAAATCCTGACTGGAGAGAATCATAGACATTGTGGCTGGTCAAATGGTCATCCAACTGCGATGTAACCACCTTCTCAATAACCTTACCAACAAAGGGTAGGTTAGAGACAGGTCTGTAGTTTGACAAACAGTCTGAGTCAAGGGAGGGATTTTTAAGGAGGGGCTGAACAACCACTTCCTTCAGGGGATCTGGAAAGGTTCCCCTCTCCAGTGACCTCCAGACTATTTCGGCAAGGACTGCATCAGATTTATCTACGCATCCTGCTAGGAGGTGTGTGGGGCCAGGATCCAAACTACAGCAGGTTGGTCTCAACATCTGGATGACCATCACAATGTCAGTGATTGCAGGTCGGCTGAAGTCGGACCAAGTGAACTGAGGGCCTGACATCTCCTGCTGACCACCGCAGCTCCCATTAGAGGGGGCCAGATAGATGTCAGATCTGATTGTGGCAAACTTATCTGCAAAGAATCGAGGAACCTCATCACACCATTCTTGTGAAAAAGCTCCCCGAGGCTGAAGACAGATTGGATTGCACAATCTGTCCACAGTCCGGAAGAGCTGAGCTGGTCGGTTCTGCACAGCAGCAATCTCCCTGGACAGGAATTCTGCCTTCTTACTGGTGATTGCTGATTGATAGGCCACATAATGGTCCATAAATCTAAGTCTGTCACACTCCAGACCTGACTTCCACCAGCTCCTCTCTAGCCTTTGTCCCACTCTCTTCAACTCCTTCAAGGTCTCACCAAACCAAGGAGACCTTGAACGAAGGGTGAGGGGATGAACAGGAGCTATGGAATCCAGGGCCGCCACCACCACCACCTTATTACAGGAGAGTACTAGATCTTCTGGATCCATGCATTCACCCTGTATACCTGATAGATCCAGTACCGCCATTAGGCCTTCTGAGGTTACACCCTTCAAAGGGCAGTACTGAACCATTTCCATAGGGGCAGGCCTACTGGGGGGAGCAACGAAACAGAACCCAATGGTGTGTTGGTCAGACCACTTGACTGGCCCCATCACCAAATTGGATATTTCCATCCCCAGGAGGAATACCAAGTCCAATGAATGACCACTAATATGGGTCGAGGGGGTAACAACCTGTGTAAGGCTCAGTAAACTCATTAGCTGGAGGAAGTCTTGACCAAATTATGAGAGTTCATTGTCGACTCAGGCATTGAAACCCTCCAGGATCAGCAATCTGGGGGATCCCAATGCCAGGTCGACAATGAAATCCGCGACTTCCTGCAGGAAAACGTTCCCATCTCCTGGTGGATGATGGATGAGAAGAATCCTGCACCATACACTCTCACCCATGATACATTCAAAGGAGTTGGTAGTCCCCACTGGAACCTCCACAAAGTTCAGTTCCGATCTAAAACAGATGGCTACACCCCTGCCCCTATGATTCATCCTCAGGCGGTGTATCACCGAGTACCCAGCTGGAATTGAAGAAGTCAATACTGGGCCTGCATTTTCATCCAGCCAGGTCTCAGTGATGCAAGTCAGGTCTGATGATCCCACAAGATCTGTTATTAAAGCTGTCTTTTTCTTAATGGACCTGGCATTGCACAACACTGCCCAAGTAGGATGGGTAACAAGGGGAGACTGGGTTTCTTGCCTGTCAAAGGCAGAGCCCTTGGGTATGGGAGCCAGGCAAGGAGGACCCCTATCCTGGACACATTTCACCCCATGGCATCTCCTTGTTCCCACTATCCCGATCCTTTCACTCCTTTCCATTCCCCCACCAGACCCAGCCACTGCCCTCCTCCTCCTCACTATCCCCAGAGCCTGACATCGCCTATATACATCTGGGGAAAGTGAAGAGCAGTTGAAAGGGTGGAGGTCCCTGAGCCTAGAGGGGGAATACTACCTGACCGTCATTACACCTTCCCAGCACATATTTACCACACACATCAAACACTAAAATATTCAACCTATACTTACACTACTCAGCCAGAGAAAAAACAACTACCTCCCAACCAACCAAATTAGCCTCAATCAAACACTCATACACCACACACACACAACTTCTCATAAAATAAAACCCGATCACACACATTAGCCAACACCCAAATAAAAATAATAATAATACAGACGTTTGTCCCTCAAATACAATAAACAATATATAAAAGAACTTAAAATCCAAAAAGGTAGCCACAAACTCTCCACATTACATTGTTATAAACCTTCTGGAGAACTCTCACTTTGCCAGAAAGAAAAGGTGTTACATCCCAAACCTATCTTTCACATAGGTAGGGCAGTCAGCAAACAGTTTAATAATTTGTTTAAGTTAAAACAGGGCACTCTCACTGCCCAGTAGGTTTTGAGAGGAAAAAGCAAGTCTGACCGTCTGTCGAAACCTGGAACATCTTCAGCTCTTTAGCAATCAGCAAACAGTTTAATAATTTAAGTTAAAACAGGAAACTCTCACTGCCCAACAGGTTTTGAGAGGAAAGCAAAGTCTGACCATCTGTTGAAACCTGGAACCTCTTCAGCCTTTTAGCCCTGTCAGGACTTCCAGCACCCAGGAACTTCTCAATGGATGAAATATTCAAGCAACCCAGCCATCCCCCGAGGAGTTGCCACCAGGGACTCTAGGCTGCAGCCTGGTTCAGTGTGAGCAGGCTCTCCAGCCCACCCACTCAAAAACCCAAGGAGCCCCAAGTACACCAGTGCCCGCTCTCCAGCGGCACCAGACCCAATCTCCCCCACGGCCAACCACCTCAGAGAACCCTCCCTGGTTTCAGGCCAGGTCCAGGATCAGTCCATCCAGGTCCATCCAAGCAGAAGACTGACAGCCAAGACTCAAAACAGGAACCACCAACAGTCCTCCTCATCCGATGCTGAAATGTTCACAGCTCAATTTCGGCTCAGATTCCAGGCCGATGATGTCCGTCGAAACAACTTCCTGTAGCTTAGTCCCAGAGGTCCACAGCACCAGAAATCGAATTTGCAGTCCCAGCACAGACTCCACTCCCCAAACTGCCAGACGACTGACAGCAATCAGCCCTCAATGACTCCTCTTCCTTGCAGAACCTGTTCCCATAACCAGGTAAGAAAAAAGAAACAAAATCTGTTCTTCACCAGAACTTGTCTTTTCTTTGTCACCAAAATTTTCAGAAACAATGGAGAGTGATCATCGGCGAATATCTGCTGATCAAAACAAAAAGATGTTTATTATTTGTGGCCACATTAAACGTTAAAACAATCTAATTCTAATCCCAAAATTTGAACCTAACACTTACTACTTCACTTATCTAACCCTAACTCACTAACTCTAAGAAACCTAAGCCTAAACTATATAAACAAAAAAACAAGTAAAATGAGAAAAAATAAAACAAAAATTCCTCTCCAAATGCTGCTGCTTGCAGACGACTAGCCCAGTGTAGCCACCATCATCAGATACGTCCAACTACTGCAGTAAAGGTGCAAAAAGAAGAACTTTATCATTATTTCTATATAGTGTTTCTTGTTCAGAATCTCTATATTGCCCTCCTTGTTAGCCAGTTTTACAATTATGTCTTCACATTTACTAAGTTCAGTTAAAGTTCTAAATTCAGTGTTAGATATATTCTTGTTTTTAGGATTACCAGCCATATTAATAAGTTCCTGAACCTGCTGAATGACCACCTTTTCGTACATAAGGATGGCAGGGTTGTACACTGTTGGTATAAAGGCTGAGTCTGGTTTAAAAGTCTTTTTTCTCTCCTCCATTATTTTGTTACCCAAATTGGTAGTCTGGTCAGTCTGGTTCAACTCACCTTCATATTCTGCTGTAACAAGCAGATTTTCAAGATCTTGTGTAAACAGATCCCCATGGGGTCATTTTCCATAATCTGCAGGTTTTCTGCAGGGTCCTGTCTTCCAACAGTGTTCTCTGTTTTGTCTATTTCAGACAAAAGAAAGTCAATGTCTTCCTGTAGTACTAGGCAAGAAATATGGCAAACTGGATGGGCCTACCAGTCCTTTTCCACTGACAATCTATGTTTCTATGTCTCATAAAAACATAGAAACATAGAAGCTGTCGGCAGATAAGGACCTCTTGGCCCACTCAGTCTGCCCCATATTCCCTACATACTGTGCTCCCACAGACCCTACTCAATCTCCAGTCTTCTGGCCCCCCCGCCTTACTTCTAAGATCCCTTTGTGTCCATTCCATACATACTTGAATCCTGTTGTCATTTCAGCATCCACCACTTCTGTTGGCAGCCTGTTCCAGGCATCCACCATCATCTCCGTGAAGAAATATTTCCTCTCATCTCCTCTGAGCCTATCTCCCTCCAGCTTCATATCGTGACCCCTTTTCCTGAAGCACCTTTTTCTATGGAAAATGCTACCTTCCTGTGCCTTAATAATATCTGTGAGTTATTTAACTATTTCTATCATATCACCCCTTTCCCTCCTTTCCTCTAGAAAGTGCATATTTAGTTCCTTGAATCTTTCCTCATAGGGTTTTTGATGCAGGCCCTGCACCATTTTGGTAGCCCACTTTTGTACTGCCTCCGCCCTATCTATGTCCTTCCGGAGGTTGGGCCTCCAGAACTGGACACAGTACTCGAGGTGGGGTCTTACCAGTGATCTGTTCAGGGGTAATACTACCTCCCTCTTTCTGCTGGTGATGCACCTCTCTATGCACCCAAGTATCTTGCTAGCCTTCCCCGCTGCCTTACCATGCTGCTTGGCTACCTTTAAGTCATCAGAAATGATTAGCCCTAGGTCCCTTTCCTGTTTTGTGGTTGCTGATACCTCTCCACTCAATTCGTACATTGTCTCTGGGTTTCTGTGCCCCAAATGCATGATCTTGCACTTTTTTGCATTGAACTACTTTGCCCATTACTGAAGTCAGGCTGACAGGCCTGTAATTTCCTGCCTTGATCATCCCTATTTCAACTTTTGTGTAGAGGGACCACATCTGCCATCCTCCAGTCCCCCAGAACCTCTCATGTTTCTAGTGTTAGGTTGAACAGAGCTGTCAGAGGTGCAGCCAGCACCTCTTTGAGCTCCCTCAGTATCCTAGGGTGCACCCCATCAGGCCCCATTGCCTTGTCTGCTTTTAATTGTGCTAGTTCTTTGAGGACTCTCTCCTCTATAAAAGGACTAGTGTCCACTTCCCTTCCTTTAATGCCCTTGTCTCTTATCTTTGGACCATCACCTACCCCTTCCTCCTTAAATACTGAACAAAAGTAATTGTTCAACTTGTCTGCTTTCTTTTGGTCCTCGTCCTCATAAACCCCTCCTTCCCCATTTAGCTCTACTATCCCTCCTTTAGTCTTCCTCTTTTTGCTTATGTGTCATCCTCATTTTTACTGACTGAGCAATATTATCCTTTGTTTACACCTTTGTGCTCTTAACTGCTCTCCCTGCCTCCCTTTGTTTCTCCTGAAAACTCTCCCTATCCTCCTCCTTCTGTGTCCTCTTGTACCTTCTAAATGCTATTTTTTTTGCCCTTACTTTCTCTGCTACTTCTCTAGAGAGCCATAGTGGTCTCTTTTTTATCCTGCCCTAGTTAACCTGCCTGACTCAGAGATTTGTTGCCTTTTCAATGCCCCCTTTCATTTTTGCCCATTGTTCCTTGACTCCCTCCAGTTTCCCTATCTCTGCTAGGGTGTCCCTGAGGCATTCTCCCATTTTCTTAACATTGGTCCTCTTGAAGTCCAGGACCCTCATCTCAGTGTGCCTTGATTCTGGCCCAGTTCTTATACTGAGGCACACTGTATGGTGATCACTGGTCCCCAGGTGACCACCCACTGTGACGTCATCAGCACTGTCCCTGTTGTCAGTACCAGGTCCAGTATTACCCCCCCCGAGTGGGTTTCTTAACTAGTTACCTGATAAAGACCCCTTTCAGGGAGTCCAGGATGTCCCTACTTTCGACTGTTGCCACAGCTGGTAGGCTCCAATCCATATCCAGTAGATTGAAGTCCCCTACCAGCAACAACTCCCCTTTCTGTGCCATCCTTTGGATTGTTTCCATCATATCTTTATCTATCTCTTCCCCCTGTGCTGCAGATCTATAGAGCAGTCCTGTGCAAATAGCCCCCCCTCTTGTCTCTGGGGTGACTCACAGTACCTCAGCCCCTCCCTGCTCTCCCTGTATTTCTGTAGCTTTTTTGTTGTCCCTGGCATAAAGAGCCACTCGTCCCATTTTTTTACCTACCCTGTCTTTTATGAACAGAGTATACACTGGTATGGCTGCATCCCAGTCCTGGTTTTCATTGCACCAGGACTTGGTAATTGTTACTATGTCCAGGTCCAGGTCTGCATCTGCCATGGTAGCCTCAAGGTCTGCAGTCTTATTACCCAGACTTCCAGCATTTGCACACATGGCTCTCCTGGGTGTCCTTCCACCTCCCCTTATTTCCCATTTGCCCTTCCTTATTTCCTTCACACTTTTTTTTTTTTATTATCTCTCTTTCCCTTTACCCCTCGGATTCCTTTGTTATTTGATTCCTTTTGGGATTTCACTCCCTCAGAATTCCCATTGTCAATCTCGTGAGCCTGTGGGGGGGCAGTTTATATCTCCCTGCCTCTTTCTGCCTACCCCCTCAGTTAGTTTACATGCTTGCCAATGTAGCATTTAAACCATTCACTGAGGACCATGGTTCCCTTCCTTGATGGATGCAGGCCATCTTCGCTGTACAGACCCTTATCCCTCCAGGTGGGGCCCAGTCCCCAGTGAAGCTG
Source organism: Neoceratodus forsteri (assembly GCA_016271365.2). Lineage (NCBI taxonomy): Eukaryota > Metazoa > Chordata > Ceratodontiformes > Ceratodontidae > Neoceratodus > Neoceratodus forsteri. Next base: position 1,484,076,813 of record CM057452.1, read on the forward strand.
ACACCCTCTTCTCTGCACCATTCCATCAACCATGCATTGAAGATCCTGGTGTGGAGAATCCTGCCATCCTCCCTCTCCCCATCATAGACAGGTGCACCTCTGAGAAGGTCACAGATCATGCTACTTGCCTAAGACCCCTCCCCAATTCCCTAAACTGCTCCTGAACTATTTTGCTGGCCCATCCCTTGCCAGATCATTTGTCCCCAGATGGACAATGACATCCAGCTCTCCCTCCCTTCCTCCCTTCATAACAGATGATTTCAGTAAAATGTCTAAATAGAAAGCAAGATAAAATCCAAAAGTGCAGGAAAAAGATAAACTGATTTTTAAAAATATGTTGCTGCATTCTTACCACAGGCAATTGTGAAAAACCTTGATGCTATGAAAACATCATTAATAGCAATTATCATTTATGTAACACCATGTTTTTTAATTACCAGCCATTTAATATTCATGTTTAATCATGTTAGTCAAGTTCACAGTGATGGCGTTTGAAGGCTGAGTGTGATCTTTGAACATGTAACCCCCCTGCAAATGGGGGTTCCCAAAAGACTTCCAGGAGCTTGCTTGAATGCTCCAAGCCTGAATGGTGTTTGGCGTTAAGCCATTTATCAGTGAGTGTTTTTAGAACCTCTGGTACTGTCTCTTTAAGAGCTGTCTGCTTGCAGACATAATTAGTTTGTATGGGGGACTGTGTGTTTCTTTGATTGAGTACCACTCGAGCTGCTGTCAATTCACTCCATTTTGCAGTCACTAGGAGTGCAAGGGAATCTATCTGAAAGATGTAACTGTTTGCCAGAAACCATTTAGAGTAATAATGAAATTACAGTTTGTCTAACCTGCTTTCTTTGCAGTCAGAACTGTGTCTGCCTAGTTCCCCATTCTGGTTTTGAACTGCTGAACTGGACCAATCAATGTGGGGTAAGCTAGCTCTAAAATGGTGCCTTGGACGAATCAGAACTCGGACTCATAATCTGAGCCAGCCACAAGAGGATTGTATGGGCAGTGACTCTGGAGATGTAGTTTAGACTTGATTGCCTTTTGGATCAACAGGAGCAGTTTATTGTGGTGACAGCCAATCCAGTCAAGAACTGGGAGGATCTCAAAGGAAGTGCCCGGTTTTGTCTGTTGGAGTTTCAGTTTAGCTCTGGCAGTGAAAGGGAAAGGAACCCTGTGCTCCTTCAGTGCACAGTTTTAGTAAAAAAACATGTGTAAGGTCCAGAGTTCCGGTCTGCAGCTTGTCAGGACTGAATCCGTCCTGTGAAGAGAATCAAAGGATATCTGAAGAGTAGAAATCAGGCTCACCCTGTAGAAGACTGGAGAAATTGCTGAATTGCACTCAGTCTGTCAGGACTTGAATCTGCTGTGTGTTCTCCCGGGTATTGTGCAGTAATTGCGATCGGGATAGAGAAGCAGCCTGCCTGTTTGCCATATAAATGTGTGAGGAGTCTTGTGGAGCTCAAGAGTAGCCCTGCTGACATTGAAGGACCCTATCTTGTTTGGAGGTCGTGAGTACTAATTCAGGGTCGCTCCCTGTTGAATTGCCACATTAAATCCAAATGGAATCACTGTACTGCTGACTGTTTAAACTAATTTTCTTTTCTCGGTGTGAAGGGCCCCTACCAGCTGCCACGTTTGGACTAGCCACTAGGGCTTGGGTGCCCAAGGGACAGTAACTGGTAGGGATAGGCCTAATGCACAGAGCCATAGGTAGATGAGTAAAGTGATAAGCTAATTAATCTGATTTCCCGTCCTTGTTATATTCCCCTAAATAAATCAGAGCTGCTTGTTCAGCAAGTTATACTGCCTGAGGGTTTGTCTATGTTAAAATATTGTACTGTGATTGTTGCACTGTATCTTATTTAGGGGGTCCCAGTGCCTGAACCAGTCCTGGGGGTAAGTGTATACTGTGAAGGTAATTCTGATGTACTGTGTGGGCCACTAGTGGGAAGAAGGGGGTTGCAGTGTCCCAGAGGGCTGTGACCAAGTAAGTTTAACTATTGCAAACCCTGACCTCTGGGTGGAGGCACCGCCATTGGATCCAGGCCCTCAACCTGTTAGTAGCAAATCAGGCAGGGTAGTAACCCTGGGATAGCGCCATCTAGGGTTACATCTTGAGGCTCACCGCTGGGATTGTGTGTCCTCTAGTGGCCATATTCACGAACCACTGTTAAGGAAAAAAATGGGTACCCGACAGAAATGGCTGTGCACGGCTGGTGGAGTGGTGTACTGGGGAGGAGATCGACCCCAAATGCTATGCTTATCCTGGACATCCCCTGGGTATCATCACGGACACTGTACAGGAGTACTTTCCAAGGTGAAGGTTTACAAAACCCTGTGGTGGTGGTCGGCATGCTAATCTGCTACCCACACTTTTCTGGCCTAGTAGAGTTTAAGGATCCCATAGATAGCTCCAAAGTGCCACAGACCATTACCCAGAGAGCCCTCACTGCTTGGAGAGTGATAACTAAGGACAGTAAAGACCCGGGGAATGAGCCCCCACCACTATCTAGAAACTTTTGAGGAGAAATTTGCTAAATGGTTGCTGGGAAGGGAAAACTGTGGAGGACTTGAAGAAACTATTCTTGCCACCTGGGGTGTTCCTCCCCAACACCCTCTCCACCCAGTGCCCGTAATGGTGGCTGAACCAATGCAGACTCATTTCTGCACCTGCCATTAGTCACGACTCTTACGAAGGTTGAGGATCTTCTCTGGCACCCTCCCCACCCCCAAGGGGAGGATGACTGGGAGACCTGGATAGACTATGTTGCCCCAAGTGCTAGAATGGCAATGCTCGAGCCGAAGCAAAGAGGGTTAGTGAGAGCCTCCGAGGTCCCTGCCCTGGCTACCATCCGTGCTAAACGGGCCAGTAACCCTGAAGCGACTGCACAGGCCTATCTTGAGGCCTTGGAGAATGTGATGGAGCCCAGATTCTGATGAGGACCTATGGTGGAGAGTAAGAAATGCACAACAGTACCAAGGGAGTTGTTGTCTGTGTATGTATCTCGGCTGGAAAAATTGTTGCAAGAATGCCTCAGAAAGGGTAGTTTGCCAGCGATTGAACTGGACCGAACCAGACTGGACAGAATCCTTAAGTCTGCCCCTTCTCAGAACTGCTGTTGCTTCAATTCGCCTGGCAAATCGACTGGAATCCCACCCTCCTATGATGAGTTAAAGAGAGAAATTCGAGGAGTTGAGAAAAGCGACCTGCACCAACAGCTGTAGCTACGACCGAGTGACTGAGGGTGACCCATCAAGTGAAGTTCAGGGGCAGAGGTTGACAGTCAATGAGTGCTCTGACAACGAAAAGATATGTCTACAAGGGGCGAACTGTTGAGAGAGATCCGGGAATTCAAAACAGTCCCTTTATGAAGGCCACGCCTGCAAGTATGGGCCCTGACCTATATCCGACTGCATCTGCTATGGGGGTGGGGGTACCCACCCATGTATCTCCTGCTGATAACAGCTCCGAACTCGATTCCTTGACCATGGAAGTGGAGAAACTGACGAGATGTCTCCAAATGCTTATCACGCCGCAGACAGAGATGGCACCAAGGTTTCCAGTTAGTAATACCCCCGCCCTGGCTCCCAGTGTGGCGCCTTGGCCAGCTCAAACTCCAGAAAGTATGTTTTGCTATAATTGTGGGAAGGATGGGCACATGAAAAGGAATGCGGTCCCCAAAGACACTGACAAAGTTGCATATAGGCTACAAGGAGAGCTTGGAGAACAAATCAGTGGTTAAGAGGTGCACGAAATGATCCCAGTGAGGGCACCAAAAATGTAACTCACGTCCTTTTGCGGGAGGTCAGTTGCCCAGGCCCCACTACCGCCTCTCCAGACTGGTCCAGAATAGTGGGTCCCTCCATGGAGACCACTGTAAAGGTGAATGGAGTGTCTACAAGAGCTGTATTAGACAGTGGCTCCCAAGTGACAATTATGTTCCAAGATTGGTATCAGAAGCATTTGTCAGACATACCCTTACAACCATTAGAAGGACTGCATGTATGGGGGTTAAGTGAGAAGGCCTACCCCTATTCTGGGTACATCTGAATTTGGCTGTCTTTCCCCACCTCCGTTGCTGGAGTGGCCGAACAAGTAGAGACCCTAGCCTTAGTGTGTCCCCCCACTGGACTGTATGATGGTGTCCCTTTGTTGATTGGAACAAAAGCTCATATGTTCGGAAGGCTGGCACCGTTGTGTTATGAAAAACAGGGGTCAAAGACTAGTAGAGCTTTAAGAGTTCTGGCTTTAATTAAGAAGGCCTATGAGGCACAGAGATGCTGAAAAAATAGAACCAGAGGAACGGTTGGTTGTATGGAAGAAGGATCCTGAGTCTCTGATCCTGGTGCCAAATGCCCAGTGTACCTTAGAGGAGAGGTCCATATCAGAAAGGATGTTAAGAATAAAATATTAATGTTGCATGCACCAAGCGATGGAAAATTGCCAGAGGGACTGCTGGTCAAGCCTAATATTTTGCCGCTTAGAGCCCATGCTTATGCCAGAAGGGTAATGGTCCAAGTTCATAATGTGTCTGAAAGAGACATTCGAGTAAATAGAGGTTGCATCCTGGCTAATGTGCATTGTGCAGACACTGCAGTGCTACCCAGCAGCAAGATTCAAGGAAGAATGACAGAGTAACGCCTGACTTGTTTGATTTCAGCGACTCCCATTGCCAGCTGAATGGAAAGTGAGGATCAGTGAGAAGCTTGCCCAGAGAGACCAGGTGTTTTCTTTAAAGGAATGGGACGTAGGATGCATGCAAGGAGCTGAGCACAATATCCGGGCTGCATGACGAAAGACCATTTCGTGAGAGGTCTCGACGCCTGGCACCTGCTGACATAGATGATGTGAGACGGCATCTGCAAGAGATGTTAGCTGCTGGTGTAATACAAGAATCCAGAAGCCCTTATGCTTCCCCCATTGTGGTAGTGAGGAAAAAGAATGGGACAGTAAGGATGTGTGTAGATTATCGCACTTAAACCGGCGGACTATCCCTGATCAGTACACAATGCCCCGCATTCAGGATGCTTTGGACTGCCTAAACGGGAGCAAGTGGTTCTCTGTGTTGGATCTCCGCAGTGGGTACTACCAGATCCCGATGGCCCCAGAGGACCGTGAGAAGACAGCCTTTATCTGTCCGCTTGGCTTCTATGAATTCATGAGGATGCCTCAAGGGATTTCAGGTGCCCCAGCCACTTTTCAACGATTGATGGAGCGTGCAGTGGGGGGACATGAACTTACTAGAGTGCCTGGTATACCTAGATGATGTTATTGTGTTTGGCAGCTCACTGGAGGAACATGAGAGCAGATTATTTAAGGTATTGGACCGACTGGAGGACTTTGGCCTAAACTGTCCATTGATAAGTGTCAATTCTTTCAAACATCAGTAAAGTATGTGGGACACATAGTATCCACCGAGGAATAGAGACCGACCCAAGTAAAGTTGAGGCCTTGACCACCTGGCCACAGCCCAAAAATCTAAAAGAACTGCAAAGATTCCTGGGATTCTGTGGTTATTATCGGCGCTTCATCAAGGACTATTCAAGAGTGATCCGCCCTTTACTTAACCTTACTCAAGGGTATCCCCCAACCCACAAAAAATACCAAAAGTCAGCGTCCCTCAAGACTGAAAGAGTGTATTTTCATCTGAGTGAAGTATTTGGGGCCTGCTGGACTCCTGATTGTGAGACTGCTTTTCATAAGATCATATATCAACTTACCCATGCTCCAGTGCTGGCCTATACTGATCCAAGAAAACCTTACGTCCTGCACACTGATGCTAGCTTGCAAGGGTTGGGGGCTGTGTTGTACCAAGAGCACGAGAATGGCCTGAGACCAGTGGCCTTTGCCAGTAGAAGCCTGACCTCATCCGAAAAGAACTATCCTGTACATAGTTAGAGTTCCTAGCTTTGAAGTGGGCTATTGTTGACCAATTCCATGAGTACTTGTATGGGGCTAAAATACTAGTAAAACTGACAATAAACCTTTGACCTATGTGCAGACCTCAGCTAAGTTGGATGCCACTGGCTAGGTGGCTTTCTGCATTATCCATATGACTATGCTCTCGAATACCGAGCAGGTCTGAACCACATAGATACTGATGCTCTCTCCCGGAGGCCTGTTCCCAGAATGATTGGGTCAGATTGGCAGAACCTGACATTCGGGCACTCTGCCGGAAGTTTGACAGGGAGGAACAAATGTCCACGGACGCAGTGGACTGCATGGTGGATTGCTTGGGACCCTCTGAGAATTGCATACCTGCTGCTTATTGCCACTTTTCTGCAATAGACATTGGTGCACTGCCTCAGCTGGACAATGACAGTATTCGGCGGGCTCAATCCCGCGATCCCATGATCAAATTAGCTTTAGAAGCCCTCTATGCAGGAAAAGATGTGTCCAAATTACGCTCCACAGATTTGAGAACTGCACTGTTATACAAAGAAGGTCCCAAGTTGAAACTGATAAATAAACTGTTATACAGAGAAACAGTAGACAGAGGGGGACAAGTAGACAAACAACAACTGGTGCTGCCCACTGCCTTTTGAGACTCAGTATTGAGGTCCTTGCACAACCACATGGGGCACCTTGGTATAGACAGAACACTTGACTTGGTGAGATCCAGATTCTATTGGCCTAAGATGGGGGCTGATGTGGAGCAACACATTCGAACTTGTAGTCGCTGCTTACAGAGGAAAGCTTTTCCTCAGAGGGCTGCCCCTGTTAACATAACCACCAGTGCACCCATGGAGCTGGTCTGTATTGATTTTCTGAGTTTGGAGTCAGATCAAAGAAATATCAGTAATGTGCTGGTGGTCACTGACCATTTCACGAGATATGCCCTAGCTTTCCCCACCAAAGACCAGAAAGCATCCACTGTAGCCAAAGTACTTGTAGAAAACTTTTTGTTCACTATGGGCTCCACAAAGAATCCATTCTGATCAAGGGAGAGACTTTGAGAGTAGTCTGATCAAAGAGATGCTTTCTCTGTGGGGAGGCGAAAGTCCAGAACCATCCTTACCACTTCCCCAGGGGACCCACAGCCTGAACGCTTCAACCGCGACTTTGCTAGATATGCTAGGCACCCTGCACCAAAGGACAAGCCTAGATGGAGCCAACAAATTAGCACCCTGGTACATGCTTATAACTGCACCAAAAGTGATGCCACTGGGTTCTCCCCTACCACCTGATGTTTGGAAGAGAAGCTCGACTACCGGTAGATGTGTGTTTGGGGTCTCCTGATGGGGTTCAAGCTGACAACTATTTACAGTATGTGCAAAAGTTAAAGGCCCAGCTAACTCATGCACCAACTGGCTCAAACCATGGCTGCCAAAAGAAATCTGGCCAACAAAGAAAGGTATGATAAAAGGTGAAAGCACAGGAACTCCAGGAGGGAGATCGGGTATTGCTAAGAAATCTGGGACTGCATGGCAAGCACAAGATTGCTGACAGATAGCACCATCTCCCTCACATTGTAGTGGGCAAACTAGATGATCTGCCAGTGTACAAAGTAAGGCCTGAGAATAATTCAAAAGATGTAAAACAATGCATAGAAATCATTTACTACCCATTGGACAAATCTTGATTGAGTCAGAGCCCCAGAAGATGCCCCCTCTGGACCAGTGACTAGAGCTGCTGCTAAGAAAGATCAAGAAAGTCTGTACCTACAGAAGCAGAGTTAAAGTCTTCCCTCCACAAGTCCCAGTTGAGCATGACTGTCAGTCCATATCAGAAGAAAGTGAGAGTGACTTTGAATACTATCCTTCTTACTAACTGAGTCAATTGTTCTGGGCAATCCCTAGTCAATACTGGAGACAAGCTGGGCCTTCTGGACTGTCTAAGTCCCCAGCTCGTCCCTGGAGCCAATGCTCCCGAAAGTGAAGTGCAAAGCATCACATCAGAGGAAATGGAATCATTGTGCATGGTTGAACTGTTTGAGCTTCAGGGAGGAAATGATGGATTGGGTCAGACTGGTGATACACCAGAACAAGAAGAGTATTTTGAGTGCCCTGACAGTCCACTGCCAGTGTCCGAAAGCTCCATGCGAGCCAAATGTTGTGGACTCAGAAACTGTAACTCCTGGAGCTGAAAGTGCCCCAAGTTCTAGCCTCTCTACCCCCATGGAGACTCCCCTGACAAGTGAGGACAATGCTGAAAATGAGGCTCAGAGTGCAGAGGCTGTAACAGTTTCTCCTAGAAAGACTGGTCGAGCTGTAAAGCCTGTGGTGCACCTCAGTTATGATTCCCTGGGCCGGCCAGTGGATCTGCCTCTCAATGTTGTCCATAAAGGAGTGTATGTGTCCCCGAGCTCATTGGCCAAACTGAGCGTCAGTGCTAACTCCAAGTTACTTGTGTTGCCCTCTAAGTATGGTGCCCTTGCCTCATCCAGCCCCAAGGTAACTGATAGGGAAGGGCCCCCTCTCTTCAGGTTTCATGTACAAGAGGTAATAACTCTGAGTTATGGTACAATGGTATGTAATACTGTAAAGAGTGACGACTGCAATGTTTCAGAAATGTGTTCTTGGTAAAATGATATATTGACTGATGATTACATGTGCGAGCCTAATGCAAATGTATATGGTTGCAGTTGAAATTTATGGTACTTTGTTGACGCTGGACGCAAGCTTTCCAGGCTAGGAAGGGGTGTAACCCCTGCAAATGGGGGTTCCTAAAAGACTTCCAGGAGCTTGCTTGAATGCTCCAAGCCTGAATGGTGTTTGCGTTAAGCCATTTATCAGTGAGTGGTTTTAGAACCTCTGGTACTGTCTTTAAAGAGCTGTCTGCTTGCAGACATAATTAGTTTGTATGGGGACTGTGTGTTTCTTTAATTGAGTACCACTGAGCTGCTGCCAATTCACTCCATTTTGCAGTCACTAGGAGTGCAAAGGAACCTATCTGAAAGATGTAACTGTTTGCCAGAAACCATTTAGAGTAATAATGAAATTACAGTTTGTCTAACCTGCTTTCTTTGCAGTCAGAACTGTGTCTGCCTAGTTCCCCATTCTGGTTTTGAACTGCTGAACTGGACCAATCAGTGTGGGGTAAGTCTAGCTCTAAAATGGTGCCTTGGACGAATCAGAACTCGGACTCATAATCTGAGCCAGCCACAAGAGGATTGTATGGGCAGTGACTCTGGGAGATGTAGTTTAGACTTCGGCGCCTTTTGGGACCAACAGGAGCAGTCTATTGTGAGTGACAGCCAATCCAGTCAAGAACTGGGAGGAACTCAAAGGAAGTGCTCGGTTTTGTCTGTTGGAGTTTCAGTTTAGCTCTGGCAGTGAAGGGAAAAGGAACCCTGTGCTCATTCAGTGCACAGTATTAGTCAAAAAACATGTGTAAGGTCCAGAGTTCCAGTCTGCAGCTTGTTGGGACTGAATCCATCCTGTGAAGAGAATCAAAGGATATCTGAAGAGTAGAAATCAGGCTCACCCTGTAGAAGACTGGAGAAATTGCTGAATTGCACTCAGTCTGTCAGGACTTGAATCTGCTGTGTGTTCTCCCGGGTATTGTGCAGTAATTTTGATCGGGATAGAGAAGCAGCCTGCCTGTTTGCCATATAAATGTGTGAGGAGTCTTGTGGAGCTCAAGAGTAGCCCTGCTGACATTGAAGGACCCTATCTTGTTTGGAGGTAGTGAGTACTAATTCAGGGTCGCTTCCCTGTTGAATTGCCACATTAAATCCAAATGGAATCACTGTACTGCTGACTGTTTAAACTAATTTTTCTTTTCTCGTTGAAAGGGCCCCTACCAGCTGCCACGGTTTGGACTAGCCACTAGGGCTTGGGTACCTAGGGACAGTAACTGTAGGGATAGGCTCTGCACAGAGCCATAGGTAGATGAGTAAAGTGATAAGCTAATTAATCTGATTTCCGCCCTTGTTATATTCCCCCAAATAAATCAGAGCTGCTTGTTTCAGCAAAGTTATACTGCCTGAGGGATTTGTCTATGTTAAAATATTGTACTGTGATTGTTGCACTGTATCTTATTTTACAGGGGGTCCCAGTGCCTGAACCAGTCCTGGGGGTAAGTGTATACTGTGAAGGTAATTTGATATACTGTGGGCCACTAGTGGGAAGCAGTTGCAGTGTCCAGAGGGCTGTGACCAAGTAAGTTTAACTATTGCAAATCCTGACCTCTGGGTGGAGGCACCCGCCATTGGATCCAGGCCCCTCAACCTGTTAGTGGCAAATCAGGCAGGGGTAGTAACCCCTGGGATAGCGCCATCTAGGGGTTACAAACAAAATTGTTAATGATCATTTATGATATACTATGGTAAAATCATGAGCTTTTCAGTTAGGAACTGTCGTCCTGGGACCCACTTAAAAACAATGTACTATGCCCAAACCTGGAGTTCCTGATGTGTCAAAATTGTAACTAACTAACTAAATTCTGTACCAAGTTTCTGAACTAGATGGGTTCTATAGACATAAGATTTGAGGTTTTACACCAGAAACATTGCAACAACTCCAAATTGAGCCAGGAACCAGACTTTGCTTAATTCTAATTTAGAAGTTTATACTATCAAAAATAAGGCACAAACTTTCCAAATAAAGGAGGTGGGGCTATTTGACTCCCAGTAGGAAACATGAAATTAAAGGACATTCAGTTAAGCAACCGTGGACATCAACAATGGTTGCCTTTTTTTGGGAAGAAGGAGTATTTGGGGGCAATATTTTTATTAGCATCCACAAATTAGCAAGGCAGAAGCAGAAAACTACAGACCTGTTAGTTTAACCTCAGTGGTAGTGAAAATGATGGAATCACTTCTGAAGGAAAGAATTGAGTATCTAGAGGCCAGAGGGGCTCAGGACCCAAGGCAGCATGGATTCACAGCGGGAAGGTCATGCCAGACAAATCTGATAGATTTCTTTGACTGGGTGACCAAAGCAGTAGATCAGGGAGGGGCTGTGGGCATGGCCTACCTAGACTTTAGCAAGGCATTTGACACAGTCCCACACACAAAGATTAATATACAAGTTAGCCAGCCTGGGAGTGGGTCCCAAGATGACAGCCTGGGTAAGAATTGGCTGGAGAATAGGACACAGAGACTAATAGTAAATGGAGTCCACTCTGAAGAAAGGGGTTACTAGTGGGCACCGAGGTTCAGTATTAGACCGGTCCTCTTCAATGTCTTTATAAGTGACATTGCAGAGGGACTGAAGGAAAAGTATGTCTCTTTGTAGATGACACAAAGATCTGCAACAGAGTTGATGCACAAGGTGGGGTGGAAAAGATGAGAAGGGACTTGGCAAGGTTAGAAGAATGGTCAAATGTATAGCAGCTTAGATTCAATGCTAAGAAGTGCAAGGTAATGCACCTGGGAAACAAAAACCCAGGGGAAGAGTACACAATGGGGGGTGAGATACTAACAACAACAAAAATGGAAAGGGACCTGGGGGTAGTCATATCAGATGACCTAAAGGTGGGCAAGCAATGTGAGAGGGCAGCAAGGAGGACTGGGGGATACTGGGATGCATAGGGAGAGGCATCACCAGTAGAAAACAGGAAGTTATTATCCCTCTGTACAGACAGCTGGTGAGACCCCATCTGGAGTACTGCGTGCAGTTCTGGAGACCCAATCTCCGCAAAGACATAGACAGGATGGAGGCTGTCCAGAGGAGGGCAACTAAAATGGTGCAGGGTCTGCACCAGAATACATATGAAGAGAGACTTAAGGAGCTGAAGATGTATAGCCTTGAGGAAAGGAGGGAGAGGGGGGACATGATAGAAACTTTCAAGTACCTCAAGGGAATCAACAAAGTCCAAGAGGGTAGCATCTTTCAAAAAGAGAGGTGTGCAAGAACAAGAGGGCACAATTTGAAGATAGAAGGGGTGGCTCAGAGGTAATTTAAGGAAGTATTTTTCACAGAGAGGGTTATGGATGCATGGAACGGCCTCCGAGGAGGTTGTGGAGTCAAAACAGTGGTGGAATTCATGCATGCATGGACAGTCATAAGGCAATTCTAGGGGTTGGGGTAGGAAGAAGTAGGCTGCTGGTTAACTAGGATCTGCAGCTTATCCATTAGGTAGGGAAATGGGCAGACTGGGTGGGCCAAGCGGTCCTTATCTGCCGTCAAAATCTATGTTTCTATGTTTAAGAATTCTGACTTCCATAACAGGGGAAATGTGATGCATTTTGATTGCCAAAGAACTGGAATTGCTTACAAAATTTGACCCATGGAAGTTTTTAACTTTTAATAATAATAAAAAATAGCTAAACCCCTAGCTAGAAAGGTACAAAATTGTGATCCATAGTGAGTGGGAGAAATCTGTTAAAATAAAACTCTAAAACAAGATTATGTAATAAGATAAGAGGTGTGAAAGTAGTGACAAATTGTCATTTGGCCTTCCTGAATTCTGCAATTCTGGAAAAAAAATGAGAAAGCATTTTAAAGTGGATGTTTTATGGCATTTTATTTCCTGAAAATTGGCCAATTGGACTCTAATTGTTACTGGAGGCTGAATCTGTTGTGGCTGCCATTGAAAATTAATGGGCTAGAATCTACAGTAGATCTTAGATTACCTAGGTACTTCATTTCAGCACCCTAGACAAGGAATCTAGGCAACAGAGTCTATGGGCCAGATTTTCAAAGGCCAGAGAATGTCACACAGTAACATAAGGAGCAGGATGCATCAAAACTTTTGATTCTAAATTTGTAATGGTGCATGTATCAAAAACAGATCTGCATGTGCCAGACTGGCTTGTACTATGTTTGCATTAAAAATTGCTTGTCTAACACTAGGGCATGTACAGAAGCCCACAGTAGTCAGGCAGACCTGACTATGGTACTAGGAATGGCATTCTGCTGCAAGAGTCCTACATTGTTGACACTGTAATGCTTTCTCAAGGACTGCAGCATGTAGACTATTACTCCCAGAGTCTATTTTATCCACTATACATTTTGACTCAGCTTGCATCGTTTGCTCCATGCATCATATTTTTGACTCAAATAAAGCCATTTTTGTTCCATTTCACTCCATGCATCACATTTTGACTCAACTTGCATCATTTGTGGTCCATCTAACTCCATACATTGCATTTTTGACTCAGCTTGCATCATTTTTGCTCCATGTCACTCCATGCATCGTATTTTTGACTCAGCTTGCCTTATTCTCAGCTTGTATCATTCTCACCCTATGTATCATATTTTTGCCCTCTGGGGTCCTCTTGCATCATTTTTGGGGACTTTGTCACAGAGAATGCTTTTCTTGAAAAATACTGCACACAGTATTTGGCACACCTGGATTTGACACAAGGTGGACGTGTGACACATCTTGTGTTGATCTTAGGGCCCTTTGAAAATCTAGTACCATGTGTTTACCATACTACTAATCACTATATGGCTTAGTAAAAAGAGATTTTAGCCAAATTGGTCCTTGAAAAACAGGAGCTGCTGGATAGTTTGATACCTTCTACAGGACCAGCATATGTCTTGAACAAAGATGGTATAGTACACAAGCTTTTGGGCCCCACAAGTCCCTTCTTCAGGAGAAACCTGGAATCATTCACCTAAAGCCCTTAAAGCAGTGGTGCACAACTTTTTTGAGGGGAAGGCGAGACCAAAATCTTGACACAATGACAGCAGCCAGTGGCCTTAAGACACCGTTCACAGACACAGTCTATGGACACCATTCATAGGCATGATTCAAACATCACATTATGCTGCATGTAAGTAGTAAACAAAATAAATCAAAACGCATGTTTCTTTGTATGATTATTTATTTATTCATAATCAATGTGTTAGTAAAAGTTACTATCGAAATTAATAAAAAAAAAAACAAGCAAAATCACAATGGGAAATGCAGAAATATGGTAATACACAGTCAGTCATTGCTATGCTCTCCTCTTCCTGACATTCCCCCCACACACACAGGTACTGAGATGCTGCCAGGTCTCTTTAATGCATAAACACAGCCACAGACCCAATGAATTGCTTACAGAAAAGAAATTGATTCCCCCCCCCGCTGTAGGCAGTTTGTGATGCAACAGTAGATTCACTGAAAGCTTACTCACTTTATTTGTGCTCTGCTGCCTGGTCTTTTAAATCTCCAATCAGGTCACTGAAATGCAGCATGCTTTGTTATAGCTTTCTGCAAATGAAATTGACAACTTCCGTAAATCCACCCCACCTCCCCACAGATAGTTTGTGATGCCAAAGTAGACCCATTGAAAGCTTACTCAGTTTATTTTTGCTCCACTGCCAGGTCTCTTAAATCTCTGATCAGGTCACTGAAAATGCAACAAGTTTTGTTATACTGCACTCCACAAATGAAAACTGACAACTTCCGGAAATCCACCACTCACCAGAGTGCTCAGAACCACGCTCACATCCATGGAAAAAAGAGATAAAGGCAGTACTTATGTTTTCTTACTTACAGTTACATTACACATGCTAAAATAGGGAGCGGTGTAACAAAATTGTGACCAGTGGAAGTCTTTTATGTTGGGGGAACCGGGAGAGACCTAGCCGATGATTTGCAAGGATTGCAAATGATTACTGGAGAATTAAAGGTGTAATAGCTCTCAATGGGATAAAAAAATGTGTTGACTGCTGTTTGATGATGCTGGCCACAAATAACCTCCTTGGGGGCTGCTTGTGGCCTGTGGTCCATATGTTAATAATAATAATCATAATAATAATACCATTAATTGTTAAGCAAGTATCAGAGCACTATACATTATAAAAAAAACAATTAAAACCATAATTTTCTAAAATTTATCGAGCAGTAAGTATAAAACACAACAGCAATAGTCAGACAAAATTAGGGAACTTCTCCAAAAGCAAGATTGAATAAATACGTCTTTAAAGCAATTTTAAATCTCTCCACTGTCAGGCACCTCTTCTTAAAGGAACCTTTAGAAGCAAGGAAAGGGGGGGCAGGAGATCAAGAAAGGTCTATGATGTGACAGTAGGTAGGGAACGTGGGCAGACTAGATGTGCCAAGTGGTCCTTATCTGCCATCAAATTTTATGTTTCTATGAAGAAGTGACCCATGGGGCCTCAAAATCTTGTGTACTATCCCATCTTTTTTCAAGACATATGTTGGTTCAATAAAAGGCATCAAACTATACAGCAACTCCAGATCTGCTTGGTCAAATATGAGCAGTTAGAGGTGTTCTCCAAGCTTTTTCTTTAGGACAAGTTGGAGAGCATCATTTCCTTTTGTATAGAGGATCTAATAATGCATCTTACTTCTGACTTTCACTCTATTCAGCACTGCCTGTAACAAAACAAAATTGTCCTAAATGCTTCTAAAACTAAAACAGAGACTATGCTCTTTGGATCTTCTCCTAAGCTTCGCAATTGTTTATCACCACTATTTATTTCTTGTCTAGATGATGCCTCTCTCTTGATAGTGTGCCTTAGTTTAAGTACTTTGGTGTCACGCTTAAAGGAGAACTGTACTGGACCTGAAAGTTGCTTTCTTTGTACACATTTTCTTATTTTTTAAGTATTGGTTCCAGTTCTGTTATTGTTCCATCCATATTGGCCTTCAAGTAACCTCAATGGGTGTTCCTGATTTACACTCACAGCAACAGAGTTCTATAGTAGAACATGATGCACTGTACTACTAGCAATGGAAGAGCTGAGCAAAGGACATAAACTACATCATACAGTTCTAAAATGGTTCTTACTGCCTGTGTTTTAATCACATACAAATCGAAAGGACTAGAACAGAAAGATGATTATGCTGCCTGATGCCACCCAGGAGGATAGGGATATACAGGCAGACAACCATCCTAACATTGAGTGCCTGTATTAACAGTGCTCGGCACACTCTCATTTCCTGGTGCTTACAGTCCTACCCTGTGGCATATGGATCAATGGCAGGGAACTAACGCCAAAGTTAGAAATGTTGCAGAATTTAGTAACATTTTACAACTAAAATAAATGGTTTAAAAAATTCTGTCTGTGTTCTTATAGAACAATTCTCCATTAAAAATAGGCCCAACAGAAAATCACTGGCTACCCATTTACAGATTTTTCTCAATGGTGTTGAAATCAAGTATTCCTTCCTAATAAAAAAAGTGCTGTAATGGGCTTCAGAGAGAATGTTCTGAAATAGTTTTAACTCTGGTGCTCTAGTAAAGAATAAAAGTCAAAATGCATTCAACCACAAGGGACGTTGTGTGCCCTACAGCAGTCTGAGGGCATTTTTCTTCACTACTGCAACATTTCTACATGTTACATAGTAACACAGCAATTCATGGCAGATAAGGACCGCTAGGTTGACCTAGTCTGCCCATATTCCCTGCCTGTATCAGCGGCCACTGACCCTGCTTGGTCACTGGCTTTCACGTCTCTTTCCCACCACTAGGGTTCTCTTATACCTATCTCATGAATGTTTGAATCCCCCCACTGTGCTAGCTCCCACTACCTCTTGGGATAGGTTATTCCATGCATCCACCATCCTCTCAGTGAAGAAAAACTTCCTCACATTCCCCTTTATCCTGCCCCTTCTGATCTCATATTATGCCCTCTGGTCCTTGTACAGCTCCTATACTGAAAGATGTCACCCAAATGCACTTTGTTCAAGCCCATAGGAAACTTGGAGGTTTCAATCATATTTCTCTGCTCCCACCTCTCCTCCAGTGTATACATATTGAGGTTCTTCAGACTCTCCTCATATGTGTTCAGGTGCAAGCCCCATACCATCTTTGTTGCCCTTCTCTGGACTGCCTCCACCCTGTCCATGTCTTTGCAAAGATGTGGCCTCCAGAACTGTACTCTGTACTCCAGATGAGGCCTCACTAACATTTTGTACAGTGGCATCACCACCTCACTTCTTCTGCTAGTAATGCCCCTTCCTATGCAACCCTAACATCCCATTGGCCCTCCCCACAGCCTTGTTATGTTATTTTGCCACCTTTAGGTCATCTGAGATGATTATCCCTAAATCCCTTTTTTCCCTGGTGACCACTAGCAATTCCCCCCCATCCTGTAACTCTCAGCAGGGTTTCTGTGCCCCGGGTGCATGATTTTGCACAGTTGACACAAGTATTTGTGACATTATTTTATTTTTCCCGCCATTTCCCATATCTTTTCTATTTCTAGGTCAGCTATACGGATGGTTGCCATAACTGCGGTTAGAGGGTAGGGATACAGCTATGTTCACTACTGATGCATTTACTGCTCTAGAATTGGCCAGGAATTCATGTGCATATACCTAGTTGCTGACAATCCTTCATTTGAGATGAATGCCCCAGTGCTGCAAATCAGTGTAACCCCCGCTGGCCACAGTGTGGGATGGACAATTAGTCTAGTGTTTTATTTGATAACTGATCCCCCACCCACCTCAGGACTGTCATCTGGATCTGCTCCCTCTCACTATGGACCCTTAGTCTGTCTCTTGGAGAAGGTGTGTGCCTCATGACCCTTCCAGAGCAACGACTATGGAGATGCGGCTGAGAGTAGTTCGGTCTCCTTGACCATTTCTGTATTTACTTTGTTTAACATATTTGGCCTGGAAGGTCCACTGAGCATCACAGTCTGGTGTTTCCAGGTGTGCTCTTTGGGGGAGGATAAATCATAATAAAACAACTCATACTGGTGAGTTGTTTTAATAGGCTACAAACATGGATACCATTCAAATAAACACTGTAACATCAGGTACAATAATTTTAGTAATGATGCAATGGGTGTAACAAGAAACACCCAGGCAGAGGCTACACAAGTACAGGTTAAAAGGGTAGTAGTATTCAGAAGATACTGTATAAGGAGATTCATAGGGAGGAGGATAGGGAAGTGTATCAAGAAAAACAGATGGAAGCAGGGAGAGCAGTAAAGAGGGCAAGGGCACAAACTGAAGTGAGGAAGGTGACTAGGGTCGAAGTCAGGTCCCATTGACGGTACTGGATCATCTCCATAGGATGGAGAGACATCCTACACTTGGGAAGGGGCCCTAAACTGGAAAATGGCCACAAAGTGACCTGACCAAGCTATCAGATCAATCTCAGTATCTAGGGTAAGGACCAGGTCCAAGGTGTGGCCATGTTTGGGGCAAAAAATTACCTGCACAAGGTCCAGAGCTGACATTGTCTGGAGGAATTAGGTAGCAAAATGCAAGGCCTCACAAGTGTTAAAGTTCTGTAGCACCAACAAGTTGGAGGATTGCAGCACTGGGTCAGCAATGAGGGCTGCAAATTCCAGAAACAATACTCCATTATTGGCCAATAGGCAAGGAGGATTCTACACCCCATGCCTGACTTTCCCCAAACTGCCACACATTCACACTATGCAGTCTCCCCCAATGAGAATGCATTGAATCCCAGCTCAGATCTAAAACAGATGGCTACCCCACCACCACTGTGATCCCACCTAGTGTAGTGTACCACAGAGTACTGAGCTGGAATGGCAGTCTCCAACAGTGGACCAGAGTCATCTTTGAGCGATGTCACTGTGATGCACACTAGATCAGCAAAGGAGTCAATGATAAAATCCTTCACTTTCACTGTCTTACTGCTGATTGACCTGGCATAAAAAAAGAATCACCCAAAGGGGAGATACAGGACCACCTGGTACTCTGGCTACCACCCCCTTTCCAAGATGGAATCCTTATCAAGCATAATAAATTGGGTACCATCCCTATCTATGGAAACTTCCAGTCAAAGTGCCTTCTCTTCTCCATTCTCATAATCTGTCCTCCTTCCTCGCCCACTCCCCAACTGCCTCCTCCACCCCTGAGGTGTCTTCTGAGTATACCCAAGCATCTGTAGTGTTTATAGGCTGCATTTGGAAGGCATGGCCTTCTCAGAGGATGCAACTGTTAGAGGTGCTTGGCCACATAGGAGAGCCTTAAACTACTCACACAATCCTCCTGGCACATCCTATCCTTAAAAACAGATACACCCCAAACCACAAGAACCTCCTGTCACTCATAGCAAATGACAAAGTTCTGACTTAAAACTGTTACCCCCAAAAATAATCACATTGCACATGAAACCATGCACACTACATTTCACTAAATCACTCATTCAAACTTCACTCAGACAAATACCCCTAATAAATGTTTATACCTTCTAACAAGGCACCTAAAATTATAGGAAAAAGTCACAGTAAGCAGAAAATAAAGTCCTAACCTGTCAGCTTCACACAGTTTTAGCAGGGGAGATTATTGAGAAATGTACACCCAGGACCAATAAACCCCAGTCCATTCACTAATCTGCCTACAGATCATACACGGAAGAACACTTCCAAGCTCAGCAAGCAGCCCCCAGTCCAAGAGTCCCAAATGGGTCTACTTGCCACCTGGAACCAAGTCTCCTGCAAATCCCCCAAAAGGGAGGAAACACAATACTTGATAATAATCCTGCTGCCATCTCAGGCCTATCCGACAACAATATCTCCAGTGACTTCCCATCCAGCAATATTCAAGGAAAGTACATGGAGCGTCACAGCATAGTTGTCCAAGTCCTGTCACCACACAGGCAATGAAATGACCCCATCTTACTAGGTCAAAAAGCAACATCTACATCACACTGCACTGCCAGAGATCAAATAAAGCCTCACCAGCCAGCATCAATTAGGGGGTATGTATCAGTAGATGACGTCCATAGGGTTACACCCCTGCCAGATATGTCTCTGAAGCAAGTCTTCAGGAATCTCCAACTTGTGGTCCACTCAATCATGAAATAAATCCACCTATTCTCAAGGTGCCTAAATTATAAAGCCAGCCAGACAGCATCCAAAAATAAAGCTCAGTCTCGCCACCAAAGACCTCTGGCTCCCAAAGAGCAAGTAAATGCCAGCATGGACAGTTTCCTTGGCCACAGCAGCCAGAACTGGTCACCCCAGCACTCTTAAAGCCAAATGTTAGATACGCCAAACAAAAATGTCTGCAGCGACTGTCCAGCCCAGCAGAATGCAGACAATAAATGGGTGAAATCCACTGCCAACAGCAGTGTAGATGAGACTGCTTCAGCCACAACAGCAGAGCCATTTATATAGATGTCTCCAAGCGCCTTGTTGGATTCACTGGCCAAAATTCCAGAATGACCACATCAATTGAACAGTCAAGAACTCTTATGGTAAGAGAACAACTTAGACTACCATGCCACATGAATCGGCTGGCATACAAAGTTAATGTGTGAAAACCAGGTAAAGACAAAAATAGCATAAAAAGTCAGAGCTCACGGAACTGTGGAGATTAAACTCTCCACACACACAGCTCATCCAGCATAGTGACCATCTTGGGAGGCATGTGTACTCATGCATGAAGGAGCACATCCTAAGGGGGGCCCATGCGGTCTCTCTCTAACCCCCCACTCCACCCTAGCTGGACTCCCAATGCCCTGGGCTTGTTCCTTTTACCCAGATCTCCCATCATGAATGGCACTTGGCCAATGATGTTAGAGAGCTTCCTATCCTTCCATAGGCGGTACAGGATTTGTGTAGTTTACAACTTGTGATGCAGAAGTAAGGTTAGATGTTGCAGGATCTTCAGGTATGTTAGTTTTTTAAGTAAATTTATGCTATAACTTTAATGATTTATTACCATTGACACAGTAAATGATTGTTTGCAAATTTATGTACCTTATGCCTCTGATGTTCTTTGTTGTGTACTGCGCTTGTCACTTCTTGAGATTGTAAATTCTTATAAGTTTGTATTTTCCGTACTTGCATCATGTGCTATTCTGTATATTACATTATATGTATCACTTTATTTGACATTGTATATTGTATTTGTTTATTTTTGCTTTATGTATTTCTTACCACCTTGTAATAACCCCCCAACCACCACCACCACCACTACTGTTACACCTGGAATAAGCTCTGGCTCAGTGTGCCTCTCCCAGTCAATAGTTAAGTAAATAAGTAAACAAAAATTGTTAAGTTTGTGCCTGTTTTCATGTTGTGAAATTTTCCACAGAGGTCCAGCAGGGTGTTTTAGACAGGTTGTGTTAGGGTTGGGTGAAACTGAGATGTTTCCATAAAAATCACCATTATTCATGAAAATACAAAACTACGTGAAAAAGCAGAAAAATGTTGCACCAAAATGTTTTGCCTACATGGCAATGATCTCGCCACACATAAAAACAGCTATTGCATGTGAAAATGTAGACATTTGTTTAGGAGATATCATGTGATGACCTGTGAAAGTGTATATCCAGCATTCTTTGCAAGGATTCAGTTCATAGCAAAGGGGCAGTGGCAGGGTGAGCACAGTCTGACGCTCATTAAAATCCAGAAATTGCAAACACAACCTTTAATAAAGTTACATGGAGGCAGTATAGTGCAGTGGTCTAAGGCTCTGAGCTGCAAATATGGTGACATCCAGCAGACCAGACCTGGGTTTGAATCCCACAGCTTCCACTTGCATACTGTGTGACCCTAAGCAAGTCACTTAACCTCCTTGTGCTCCCAGGTCGCTCCTGTAAAAAAACTTTCAGCTTAGTGTGCTATACCTGGTAAAACAACTAAATAAATTAAAAAAAATACATAACTTAGCATCCAAATAATTTAAAAAATAGCAACAGATGTATGTCATGGTCTGAAAAGGGAGATCACATTGCTCACAGCTTTTACTTTCTCAGGGTGGTGCTGTGAAGGCCAAAAAGTAACTCTCAGAACAGACAGTATTTCAAAACGTTCTTTCCCACTCAAGCAATAGGCTCAAGCAACATCTGAGTAGGTGTGACATTGACATCTCTCAGAGTCTGCAGTGCCACCACGGAGACTGTAGAGACCAGTGGTCACCAAACATACTATTCTAAGTGAAACCGTGCTTTAAAATACATGCAAAAAAATAAATAGCCAATCTGGTGTGCAACAAACTACAAAGAGCATAAAATAAAGGAAGGTCAGTAGTTCTGAATACAGTTGAGATGATTGCTTTCAATCTACATTCAAAACATGGCATGGCAGCTTTAACTAGATGGCATAGCCTGGTGTGAAAGAGTGCTGACAGCTCCACAACGTCCTCTGCACCCCATGGGCCCGATTTTAAAAGCATTTAGATCACCGCAAGGGACTTCCATCAGTGAGATGGACGCAAGTGGTGACTTCAGTCAATTATTGCGACAAGTGTGATTTTACAGTACAAGCTGCTGCCTGCTGCAAGTCCCTTGTGCCGAACACAGAGAGCGAGACCAGATCCCCCCGGTCTAACTTTGCATCAGTGGGGGGAGCCATTTTATGGGGCTTGCACCAAAGCTTTGGTGCACGCTGCCGTAAATTGAGTAAAATGTCACAACTGCACCAAATGTACTAAATGTTGGCACATGTTGCAGTAAACTGTTTGGTGTTGCTGCAGCAAGCATTACAGTTGATGTGGGGCTTGACGCAAGCGCTGGGTCAACCTTGCAAAATTGGGTCCTATATGTTTCAAGGACTCGGAATTTATTTTAAAACAAGAAGCTAGACACAATCCAAATAAAGTTCAAAGTACACAAGCTTAATAAAAGAAAAGTGGAAGGATTATTTTACAAGTGGAACAATGCCAAAAAGAATTAAAGTTATATCTCTCTTAGAAAATGGGCTTACAAATTCTAGAGATATGTTGGGCTGGCAGGGGTACATTAACTTGCAGTGAGAGCCCTGCAAATAAAAAGTCCCAGCTATGCCAACTCACTGAAGTATCCTACTACCCACCCTGCTTTCTAATTGGGTGAAACCACCTAATTTGAAGATGAGATCGCTGCCATTTTTTTTTGTCTTGCTTAGCGAGACATAGTGACTCCTTGTGCTCTCAAGTACCTAAGTAGCCCTGTCACATAGTCGCACACAACCAGACCTCGGCTAATGTTTACATTTTTTATTTTTATATCACAACTCTTCTGCTCTCTCTCATTCCCCCGGCAGTCCACCGCTCCTCACCCCAAAATGAAAGTGCTATTGACTTGAGCAGGCGGCCAAGCATAGTAAGCCCCATAAAGAGAACTTGTGCTAAAAATCTCCCTTACTTTATAATTAGTTTAGAATTCACAGTAGGCAGTGGGACACACAGGAAAAAATGACAAAAAAAACCCTGTGTGATCGATCAGCTTTTACCAAAAGTGCATTTTCACTGCACTTTTGAAATCTGCAATGCATGCCTCTCTACCTATATAATGGACTACCAACTCGGTATACAATGTACACTAATGACTGCTTATCGTATGCTCCATCAGTAGGACCAGTAGACCTTCACAACTTTCTTTCTGTCTCCTGCTCATGGATAGAACACACACAAAAATAAAAACTTTCATCAGTGGAGCGACAGAATAGAAAAGAAAAGCACAGTCTAATGAGGACGGGAGGGGGGCTAAAATAGCACAAGGTGCAGACTAAAAAGGATGGGAGGGGGGCTAAAACTACACACTACCAGAGGTACAGTGACTACTTTACCTCAAAAGAAGAAAAGTTTAACTGTTGTCATTTTTATAGAATTACATCACATTTTTCTTTTTAATCCTACAAAAATGACAGCCCATTTTCTAAGTGCAATAATACCTTCCAGGGTGGGCGGTATGGGCAATACTGGACCTTACAGGGGCTATAAGTCCCTCTGCCTGCAGCATCGGGCCTCATTATTATTGCCCAATACCTCCCACCCTGTTCGGCATTATTGCTTGATTAAGCTCTCTTTAGTACTTTGCCTCCTCTCCTCTTCTCTGAAATGCCCCTCTTTCTGTCTCACACACACACTCTCTCTCTCTCTCTTCCTCTCTTTCATGTGCAAGATAAAGTCCTGTAATTTTGTTTGTCAGATTTGTGCATGAAAAATTGTACGATTTTTGTGCAAATGTGAAAATGGCCATTTTAGGCAAAGCCCCAATTTTTCCATGATTACGCGACCGTGGAAGTCCATGAAAGTAACTACGGATTTTATCTTCACCCGCGGACTTTCTGCTGGTCACAGAAAACCTCAGATAACTGCTTAAATTAACACAACCATGGAAAGCAGCATGACTGCTCCTCCAACACAGAGTTGCTTTCTGAGCACCACTCGGAGTGAGGAATTTATTAACATACTAACATACTAAAATGCCAGCAGAATAGGCCTAACGGTCTTTTGTGTCTGCTCGTTTGGTCAGCCCCCACCCTGTGAGCTGACCTTACTGCCCCCTCTCCCTCTCTGGCGTCTCCCTTCCCAGTTCCAGATATTCTCGGGGCACAGGACTTTGCTTCCAGAACCCTAACCCTGTACCTGTCCCACCCCCTCTTGAACCCCTCCACTATCTCTGTCTCCACCAGCACCCTGGGTAGCGCATTCCATGGCTCCACCACCCTCTCAGTGAAGTAGCACCTCCTCCTTTCTCCCCTGAATCTCCCCCCCTCCAGCTTCCACCCTTGCCCTCTAGTTGTCCCACCTTCCTTCCTTCGGAGCACCCTGACTGCTCCTCCCCTATTTAACCCCTTCATGTACCTGAAGACCTCTATCATGTCCCCCGGTCTCTTCTCTCTTCCAATGTGTACATATTTAGCTCTTCGAGCATCTTCCCTTAGGTCCTGTCCTCCAAGCCCCAGATCATTTTGGTTGCCCTCTTCTGGACCCTCTCCAGGAGTTCAATGTCTGTCTTTAAGTGTGGCCTCCAAAACTGCATGCAGTAGTCGAGGTTATACAGAGGGAGTATCACTTCCCTCCATCTGGAGGTGATCCCCCTAGCGATGCGTTCCAGCATCCTGTTGGCTTTGGCCGTTGCCCCCTACAAGTCTCAGAGTTGTTCATCTTGACATTCCCCACCACCCCCAGGTCCCTCTCAGCCATTGAGCCTTGTAGCATTCCCCCCGGGTGTACACTTGGCCCGGGTTTCTGGCTCCCAAATGCAGTACCTTGCATTTCCCTGCATTGAACCTCAGCTTCCACTTTCTAGACCACCTTTCCAGAGCCTCCAGGCCCCCCTGTAGGGCCACCCACCCCTCCTCCCCATCCACCACTGCCCCCAGTTTTGAGTCATCTGCAAAGAGACTCATCTCACTCCTGATACCTTTCCTTATGTCAGAGACATAGGCACTGAACAGGAGGGGCCCAAGGACCGATCCCTGAGGGACCCCACTAATGACCCTCCTTGGGGATGAGACTATCCCACAATTCCGGTCCTGGAGCCAATTGCCTATCCATCTGATCATCTGGTTCCCAACCCCCATTTCTCCCAGCTTTTCCAAAAGGCCCCAGTGAGGAACAGAGTCAAATGCCTTGCTGAAGTCAAGATAGAGAACGTCCACCAGTCTACCCGGGTCCAAGGCACTCGTCACCCAGTCATAGAACTCCACAAGGTTTGTCTGACATGATTTCCCTGGGACAAATCCATGTTATCTATCGTCCAGGCACCCAGACTTTTCCAGGTCCCCCCCAGCCTCTCCTTGACAATGCCCTCCATCACCTTGCCTGCCACCAATGTCAGGCTGACGGGCATGTAGTTCCCTGCCACCTCCCTAGATCCCCCCTTGTGGATAGGCACTATATGCACCACCTTCCAGTCCTGGGGCACCCACCCTGTCCTCAGAGAGATGCTGAAAAAATCCGCCAGGGGTTTCACCAGGACATCCGTCAGTTCCTTCAGCACTCTGGGATGTAATTTATCCAGCCCCGGTGCTTCCTCCATCTTAAGGGACCTGAGGGCTTCCCTCACTCTCTCTGCCATGATTTCCACCTCTGCTACTCACTTTGCTTTTGCCTTCCCCCCCTCCTGCAGTGATGGTTCCCCCTCTCCCCAGACCAGCCCGATCGGCAAGGGGGTCCCCTTCTCTGTTTCACCATCTCCTCCCATGTATGATGTAGACCTCATTTTCTTGGTGAAACTGAGGCAAAGTACCATTTAGTAATCAGCCTGCCCCTGGGTCTTGTGCCCATCCCTCCCTGTTTTAATCCTTGCTAATCTGCCCTTCAACCTTCATTTTCTCCACTGTATCTAAAGAACCCCTTGTTCCCTCTCCCAATTTCCCTGGCCAGGTTCTGCTCCTTCCTTGCCTTAGCCACTCTCACCACCCTAGTGGCCCTTCTGGCCATCAGTTCATACTCCCCTCGATCCCTTTCACTCATTGAGCAGTTGAAATGCCTATAAGCTGCTTTCTTTCCCCTCACCACCTCCTGAACCTCCCTGGTCCACCAGCAGGGTTTATGGGCCCTACCGCATTTTTGTCTTACTCTTGCACAGGTGCTGGTAGCATCCTGCACACCCCCCTCCTGATGATTTACATCCTACTGTCAGCATCCATGTCTGGCCCAGTCCCATCCAAATGCTTCTTAAGGATCCTTCCCATTTTCTTGAAATCCACCTCTCTGAAGTCCGTTACCTCCGTCTTTGTGCAGCCTTGTACCCCTCCTAGGCCCAGGCTGAACCAGACCGTGGCATGGTCGCTCCCTGCCAATGAGTCCCTTACTTTGAGGCCCCCAATTTGGCCACTGTCTGCCAGGACCACATCCAGTATCCACGCCTCCCTGCTCGGTTCCCCCACTTGCTGAGTTAGGAACGCATTCTGAAAGACATCCAACAACCTCTGTTCCCTGGCTACCAAGGATGTCATAGTCTCCCAGTCTGTTCCTGGCATGTTTAAGTCCCCCAACACCACCACCCTTCCCCTGCCCAGTCTGCAGTGCCTACCAACATCTGCCACCAGACTCTCTTCCAGCTCCTCCGCCAGTGCACAGGGTCTATATACCACTCCTATTTTTACTGTCTTGCCCCTCCTTTTCAAGGTGACCCAAATCGCCTCCACAGTTCCCTCTGCCTCCTCCACTCCTCCTATGCCAATGCAGTTTTTGACTATTATTGCTACCCCTCCTCCCATTCCCTCCCACCGTCCTTCCTGAACATGGTGTAACCCTCCAGGTTCAGGTCCCATTCATGCCCTGCGGTGGCCCAGGTCTCAGTGACCGCTGCCACATCCACCTCTCCCTCAGCATCACCTGGAGCTCAGGCATTTTATTGCCCAAGCTCCTGGCATTTATCAGGACTACCTTCCATCCTTTCCGTATACTTCCATTTCCCCTGCTCGCATTCCCATGGGGATTCTGTCTTCCCCCAGTCAGTACCTTACCAGTCGGCCTTTTCCTGCATTCCTCTAACTCCCCAGGTGGGTGGAGACAGAGTTCCTGCTTTATCGGACCCCCTTCGACAGCCTTTTCTCGGTTGGTTTAAAGATCTTGTTTTGTTCAATTGTGGGAGGAGTCACTGTAATGGCACTGTTTAACAATTTTAGGATCCGCTCTGCTACCCAGGCTGAGACCACCCCCCCCATACACAGCCAGACAGGACTGTAAAAATTAGCAGTGCCCCTGGCTTCAGGAAACCTTTCCCTTAATCTGAAGATGCTTCCTGGTTGATGCAGTTGCTAGGTGTAAAACATACAGTCTTACCACTGGTGCCAGTGTTCAGGACTTACTGTATCTAGTCAGTGTGCAGGCTGGTGATAATAAATAGCAAAACAACTCTCTGAGACCTGTTCCAAAACCCCCATCTCACCCCCCCCCACCTAAGCCGAGACAAACCCCAGAGCCGATGCCATACAGCCATGTAGGTTCTAACATTTCTTTAAATAATTGCCACTTGTAGTGGTTCTCTGGGCAGGAGGGCAGTGACATGTTTAGAATAATTCACCTGAGAGAGCACTATGAAAAATGTAATTTACTAAATATGTCCCCAGCATGCCTGATGCCAGAAAGGAGGGGACCTGATTTCTTAACTTCCCATGGTCACAGGTTCCTGCCCCTTCAGAGACAGGGATGCTTCAGTTACGATTTGAATATTTTTTACTCCGTGGCTCTCCGGTGCTTGATCAAGTTGTTGAGTGGGGGAAAAGCAGATAAACATAATACATAACAGTATAGAGCAAAACAACTGCTCTGCTGTCTTTGGAGCCTCCCCCAGCCCAAGCTGCTTTGGTTCAAATCAATAAGTAGCAGTGCTCTGGGGACAGACAGGTATGGATAGAAAACATCAGGTCCCTCCTAGCTGGGACCATTGCTGTCGCTGACAACCCTTGCACAATCAGCTAATAGTTAACAATGCCCCACTTTGCTGACATATTTTAAAAATAGTATGTCCTCCTGACTAGAGACCCCTCCACAAGTGATTGCTCCTCCCTGGCTCTCAGTTGCTGAGTCAAGTTGTTGGGTGAATAAAATAAGAAAAAAGAGATCCAGATATTTACTGGCAGGCTCTGCAGGACAAACTTTCATCTGAAAGCCCTGACTAGATACATCGGGCTACCAAACAGATACATTAAAGGGAGAGCTGGTTTACAATAGTATATTTATAAATATCGGCACAAGCACCATCGCACCCCCCATCTGTTATCGAGGCACAGGTCAGGAAGCATAGGAAAACCAGGCGCACTTTCAAAATTCACAAATAATGTTTTATTATTAACAGCAAAATTAAAATTAAAAATTGTTCAGTATAACTATTTACAATGGCAACACAAACATAGAAAACAGAGTCCTTCTGAGTTTTTTCTTCTCAATTTGAAATCTCAGTTTCTGTCTCTCCCTTGCACAAGCATTGTTGCTCTTTTTATAAGTCTGTGCCTGGGAAACTCATTAAGAAAACAGCATACTTCTTACACAGTGTTCTTGTAAGTTTCCAATGTTCTTGCAGGTGCAGCAAAAAGAACATAACCCAGAACTGACCTCTTGTAGCCAGCTCTGCAGAGATTTTGCATCCAGCATTCTCAGGTTAACCCCTTGAGTTCCAAATAGCTTTGCAATCATTTCAACACTATAACCATACACATTTTAAAACAAAGGGATCTCAGCATCAGTTACATTTCCACAAAATTATTCACATATATTTTAATACCTGCAGATATGCAAGGGGGAAGAAAAGACAGACCAGCAAGTGAAGGCAGAGAGATAGTGAGAGGTGGAGAACTGAGAAAGCATCAGAGTGATCATTTCCTAGGTCTCACAAGAAAATTTGGTTGCACAACCAGACAGAGAAGAGACAGAAGAGAAGAGGATAGAACAGATCCTTGTGTTTAAACTCTTTCTGCATAACAGATGAGGCAGGACCTTATTCAACCCCATCACACCATCCTCCAAATCCTTTCAGTTTCCCTCCAATAGCAGGACTGAACCCTTGAGAGCCACTGGAGGAATACATTCTTTAATGTAAAATATGTATTTTATTAATATATTAGTGGTCCGTGAGTGGGACCTGTGACGACTGACAACTATTACTAGTGTACTATGTTCCTCTTCCCTGCTTCTCCATTGCCCCGTGTAGTTGTTGGGTGAAAAAATAAATAAAATTCATGTACTGCTCCTTAAAGAATAACGTCCACCCGTCCAGAGACCCACCGCAAGCCTAAATTTTTTAACTCGAGTCTAGCCCCTCTGTGGCTCTTCGGTGCAGGATCTCATGGATGCCTAGAGAAAATTTAATGCTGTAGCAGGTTTGAGGTCCACCAAGCAATGGAGGCTTCTGTTCAACTAACATTTTTTTGTAATTTCCCAACAATAGTGGGTCCAAGAACCGCAGAGCCAAATAGTGGGGCTGACAGCCATAGTTCCTCAAATTCTGCATTTTAGCTTGTTACCAAACACATACTAAATAACAGAGGAAAGTTTGCTGGTTTACAAATATGTTTACCAGCCCCATCTCCACAACCCTAAATCCTTTCAGTTTCACAAATGGCAGAACTGAGCCTTGAAAGCCACCGAAGGCATACTTTCTTTTTTTTTGTATGTAATGTAATATATATTTCATTAATAGTGGCCTTGTGAGTGGGACCTGGGACTGATATTTATTAATGTACTGTGTTCCACCTCCCTGCCTCTCCATTGCTCTGTGTAGTTGTTTTTTTTGGGGAATTACGGAGGCTTCTGCTCAAATAAAATATCTCTCTGTTGTCCCCTTTTTTGGCATGATATGAAGAGGACTTGTAGTAAACTTTAACTGTTAGAAATACAGTTCTAAATATAATACAGCATTGATTTCAGAGATTCAAGTCCTGTTTGAGGATGTTGCAGTGGGGTTCATACATGCCTTTATAGAGTACATTAATTAAATGTGAAAAAGAAACTATGCCAACTTCCTGCTCCAGTATCAGGATGCCAAAGTCTCCTTCTCACTTGATCAAACTAGCCAATGGAAAAAATACTGCAGTTGGTTACAGGTCAGTGGGTTACAGATCTTGTTTAAAAAGGTCACCCACAGCAGCATTTGAACAGACTAGCATTTTATAGTTAAGAAAACAGAACAAAAACCAAAACACAAAAAAAACTGGTACCACCAACGTTCCTTGGTCATGCCTCTGACGTATCCACCATCCATGTAAGCCCCTCCATGGCTCTCTGAGGCTCATTCCCATTATAACAAAGTGTATTTGTTTTCACTGCCCTACTGCCCGATCATATATTAGCTGTCATTTAACTCGTTTTAGCAAGTTCTTTTAAGCATCCTGGATTCATATGACTGCCAGTTGAATTGGGGCTATCAGGAGTCTCAATTTTTTTGTTAATTTTGAAACATAGAAACATAGAATTTGATGGCAGATAAGGACCACTTGGCCCACCTAGTCTGCCCATGTCTCTACCTCATGGATAAGCTGCAGATTCTAGTTAATTAACAGCTTACTTCCTCCTACCCCCCACTAGAATTGCCTTATGTCTATCTTATGCATTCTTGAATTCTCCCAGTGTTTCTGACTCCACAGCCTCCTCAGAAAGGCTGTTCCATGCATCCACAACCCTCTCTGTGAAAAAATACTTTCTAACATTACCTCTGAGCCATCCCCCTCTATCTTCAAATTGTGCCCCCTTGTTCTTGCACATCTCTTTTTCTGAAAGATGCTACCCTCTTGTACTTTAATTCCCTTGAGATACTTGAAAGTTTCTACCATGTCCCCCCTCTCCATTCTTTCCTCAAGGGTATACATATTAAGCTGCTTTAGCCTCTCCTCATATATCTTCTGGTGCAGACCCTGCACCATTTTGGTTGCCCTCCTCTGGACAGCCTCCACTCTGTCTATGTCTTTGCAGAGATGGGGTCTCCAGAACTGCACACAGTACTCCAGATGGGGTCTCATCAACTGTCTGTACAGAGAGATTACAACTTCCTGTTGTCTACTGTTGATGCCTCTCCCTATGCATCCCAGTATCCCCCAGACCTCCTTACTGCCTTCTCACATTGCTTGCCCACCTTTAGGTCATCTGATACAGCTACCCCCAGGTCCCTTTCGATTTTTGTTATTGCTATTATCTCACCCCGCATTGTGTACTCTTCCCCTGTGTTTTTGTTTCCCAGATGCATTACCTTGCACTTTTTTGCATTGAATCTGAGCTGCCATATATTTGACCATTCCTCCAATCTTGCCAAGTCCCTTTTCATCCTTTCCACCCAACCTTGTGCATCAACCCTGTTGCAGATCTTTCTGTTGTCTACAAACAGACATACTTTTCCTTCCAGGTGCTCTCCAATGTCATTTATAAAGACATTAAACAGGACCGGTCCCAGTACCGAACCCTGTGGTACCCCGCTAGTTACCCTCCTTTCTTCACTGAGGACTCTGTTTACTATTACCCTGTGCGTCCTCTTGTCCAGCCAGCTTTTTATCCAGGCTACCACCTTGGGACCCACTCCAAGGCTGGCTAACTTGTATATTAATCTTTTGTGTGAGACTGTGTCAAATGCCTTGCTAAAATCTAGGTAGGCCATATCCATAGCCCCTCCTTGGTCTACTACTTTGGTCACCCAGTCAAAGAAATCTAATAGGTTCATCTGACATGACCTTCCTGCTGTGAAACCATGCTGCCTTGGGTCCTGTGCCCCACTGGCCTCAAGGTACTCAACAATTCTTTCTTTCAGAAGTGATTCCATCATTTTCCCTGCCACTGAGGTCAAACTAACTGGTCTGTAGTTTTCTGCCTGTGCCCTGCTCCCACTTTTGTGAAGTGGAATCACATCTGCCCTCCTCCAGTCCTCAGGTATCACCCAATCCTCCCATGATTTGTTAAAGAGAGTAGCCAGTGGCGTTACTAGTTCTACCCTTAGTTCTTTTAGAATTCTAGGGTGAATCCCATCAGGCCCCACTGCTCTGTCCACCCTCAGTTTCAAGAGTTCTTTCAAAACACTTTCTTCTATGAATGGACTGGTATCAGCCCCCCATTCAGAGTGTTTCTCTTGTTTGGTTTAGGTACCTCTCCCTTCTCTTCTGTTGTGACTACTGAGCAGAAATATTCATTCAGTATCCCCGCTTTTTCACTGTCACCTTCTGCCCACATTCCTTCCCCTTTATTATGTCTCAGTATCCCTCCCTTGGTCTTTCTTCACTCCCTAATGTACCTATAAAAGGTTTTATCCCCTTTCTTAACAGAGTTGGCTATCTTTTCCTTGGTTTGGGCCTTTGCTATTCTGACTGCCTTTCCTGCCTCCTTCTGCTTTAACTGATATAGTTCCCTGTCCTGCTCATTCTGTGTTTCCTTATATTTCCTGAATGCTATCCTTTTCTCCTTAACCTTCCCTGTCACCTCTTTTGAGAATCATAGTGGCATTTTCCTTCATTTTGTTTTGTTGATTTGCTTTACACAAAGGCTTGTTGCCTCTGTGATGGCAGTTTTGATTTTTTCCCATTGTTCTTCCACCCCTCCTTCTTGCCTGTTTGCTAGTACTTTTCTGAGGCACTCTCCCATTTTGCCAAAGTTAGCCCTCTTAAAGTCCAACACCCATGCTTTTGTATGGCTTGACTCTACAGCTGTGTTTATTGTGAACCACACTGTTTGGTGGTCGCTTGTTCCCAGATGGCTACCCACTTCTAAATCTGAGATCCTCTCTCCATCCCCATTTGAAAGTACCAGGTCTAAGATTGCTCACTCCAGAGTGGGTTCCAACACTAGCTGTCTGAGGCATGCCTCCTGTAGAGCATCGATAATGACCCTGCTCTTGGATGTGGCTGCAGTAATGGTGCTCTAGTTAACATCTGGCATATTCAGGTCCCCCATCAACAATATCTCTCCATTTTTAAGCTATTTTAAGGATTCCTTCTATAATTTCCTTGTCCATTGCCTCCCCTTGAGACAGGGTTCTTTAAACAACCCCTGTGCTGATTGTGGTGCCATTTCCTGTCACCAGGGTGACCCACAGTACCTCCTCCCCTCCCCATTTACCCTGTAGTTCTGTTGCTTTGATTTCTTCTCTTATGCAGAGAGCTACTCCTCCTCCTCTTTTACCATCCCTGTCCCTCCTGTGGATTGTGTATGCTGGTATGTTGACAGTTGAAGCCACAACTGGAACTTATACTGTGGGTTGCAGTGAGATCAGTGAGCTGTCATTTCCCTGGTGTCTAGTGGTGCCTTCACCCTCCGATCACTGTCCCCATAATAAATTTACCTTGCCCTGGTGTCTAGTGGCACCCCCCACCCTCTGATCATGTAATTGTTTTATCTTTCCCTGGTGTCTAGTGTCACCCCCACTCTCCGATTGCTGTCTCCACTAGTTTTTGGTCTTTCCCTGGTGTCTAGTGGCACCCACCACCCTCCAATCACTGTCCTTGTCTGAAATGCAGAAAACCATCCTTCTGTGTTTTTTCTTTTTTTAACCTGCAAAAAAAAGGTCCCACACAGATCTGGCCCCCCCCCCCACCTCCCAATCCAGCACCCACCACCACATACCCTCAGTACACCCCAACACACCATCACTCACCTGCATATATCACAGGGTGAAGATCCACTTTCCAACTGAAGACATGTCTTGCTGCTGGAACCAGCGACTGCAACATGAGAAACTAAGGTAAGTGCAGTTCAATGAATTTCAACAGGGTTTTCAACTTTGAGGCCTTTTGGGATCCGACCTCATGAACAATGGTGGTTGGTAAAATCATCTTTGTGGTGAAATTTGAAAATGTTCACCACCCTTGTTCATGAGGTGGGGGTCATAAGAAGGTTATGTTGAAAATTTGGGGTCAAAATATGTAACAATGGCAAAGTGATGCACATATGTTGAAATCTCACTATGTTCACTCGTAACTATGGTCATTTTAAATATTTTCACCCCAAATTTTTAACATAGCCATTTTTTACATCACCTCAAGAACATGGCAGCTATCATTCTTTAAATCCTAGTCAACATACGTTTTCTCACCTGTGGCACAGAATGATGTTGTAGTGGTGTAGAATGAAGTTTAAATGGGGATTTGAAAATTCTTAGTATGGCGTTCATGAAGTAGGGTAATAACAAGGCTTTGCTGACAATTTGGTTGCTTTGTTAGCAGAAATACAAGTGCAGGGCCTTTTGGGCCCTGCCCTTCCACGGCAACATACATGTACTTATCAATGGAAGTATGGAAGTGCAGGGCCAACAGGGAAATGAGGATATGATTATAATATCTCAAAAAGTAAGGAAATTCTTTGCAAAATGTGGTGTTAGGGTTTCCAACCCTAATGTTCCCTGGCCCCCAAGTAGCGAAAGGAAAAAACATTACTGTTTTGCTCACCCCATTCTTACACTCCAGAAACATACACACCTAATGAGTTGAGCTTTAGGGTAGCCAATCATGGGTCAAAATATGTACAAATGGGAACGTTATGTGCATATGCTGAAATGTACAAAAGGAAAAAACATTACAGTTTCAGTTCTCCGGAATCTTGGTGAATCAGTGATGGGGTCTTCCTTGGAGATTGTCAGCCTTTATGCTCCCTCCTCCCCCTGTTGGCCCTGCATGAAGAAAGGAGATTATATGTGACATTGGCAGCATGTAGTAATGGCGAGGGAAAAAAGGCAACTCAATTTGGGCAACTGCATAATGGCGATAACAAAAACGGTACCATGAAGTTATGGCGACCGTACAGCAATGGCGATATTGGTGATCAATGTGCAACTCAGAATAGGACAATTAGAAATGAGGAGGTGCAGGGGCAGAGCCCCTCACATTGTAATAGTTCAAGCGATTGAGAGTGAGAATTAAGGTGTGCTGGTGGGGGAAGCTAGTAGATGCAGGTGAGCTACCAGAGGACAATGTCTGCACAGTATGCTGTGAGGGGGGAGGGGCTAGTAGATGCAGTTGAGCTACCAGAAAACAATGTATGCACTGTATCCTGTGAGCCAGAAGGGGAAGCTGATGTGTAGAGAGCCTTCATAAAATGCCTTCTTAATGCGCCCTTAAATACGGTGGCTGAAATTTCATGTCACTGTTAGTGTAGTCACCAAATTTGCTTTGCCATAATTAAGTTTGTGCTTATTCCATCACTGTTATGACATGGAACCTGTAACATTGCTCATGGAATGGGGAGGGCATTTGGATTGACAACCTCCAAGAAAGACCCCACCACTGATTCACCAAGACTCCATGTTTTGACCCACAATTGTCGACCCTAAATCCCACCCCATTATGTGTATATGTTTCTGGATTGTATAGAATGGGGTGAGCATTGGAGTTGACAACCCCAAGGAAGACTGCACCCCTAATTTGTTTTAGGCATAGGGATATGCTTTTAGGGTTGAAAGACCTAAAACCCCATTTCCCTACTTTTTTTCACTTTAGCCTGAACCCTAAATGTTCCATTAACACAGTTTTTTTTGCAAAAAATATATATCCACTGTGTATATATATATATATATATATATATATATATATATATGGCGCAGTTGTGCCCCTATAGTGAGGGTTGAGTAGGCACTTCAGTGTTAAACTCAAACGTTTGCACTTTAATAACTTTGCAACCATTGAACAGATTTGCATGAAATTTGATACGTGCCTTCCTGTGGGGTAGATCTCTTGATCTGTCAAGCTTTGTTCTGGTTGGCTGTGCAGTCTCTGAGTTATGGAGAGGTGAAAAAACATGTTTTTACCCATTGACTTTGCTGGGATTTTTCTTTGAACTTGCCTACAGCCCAGAGGGTTTGGTTGTTTGGCATGACATTTGCAGCATAGAAATGGACTAACCCACAGATGTGCCTTTTGCTAGTCTGGTGTAAAATGAATATGTAGTTTTTAAATTATTGCAATTTAAAAATGTGAAAAAAATCATTTCTGAGCTTGCTTAGTAGGCACTTCAATATAGCTGTATGAAATGAAGTAGGAATCCTCCTCCATGTGGAGAAATTCCTACTTCGTATGGCCGCCATCTTGTTTTCAGTTTTGCCCAAAACCTTTTTTTTGGAACCTCCCAAAATAATATTCTTGGGAGGAACCAACACATGTAGCTTGCTTATTGGGACCCCCTTTGGTGTATTCTGCACTTTACGGGATGAAATATGCTCATAAAATGTGTTTGTTTAATAATTTAAATCCTACTTCATATCCGCATAATACGACCCAGGATCCTAGTTCATATGCACAAGATATAACTAAGGATCCTTGGTCGTGACCCAGAAATAGGAAAAATGATAAAAACACTTCTTTGCAAACATGGGGTGCCCAATCCTCATATCAGCAATAGAGGCCCCCACCACCAGTATGGGAGCCTCAAAATATATATATATATATATATAAATGGGTAGGGAAAATACTCTCTGCTGGTTGGCTGAAACACACCACATGACCATGTGTATATCAGATTGCGACCACAAGCCTGCACTTTCACCCCCTCCAAAACCATTTTAGCCATTTTATAAGATAGATAACCCACTGTAGGTTGTGCAGTCGTGGTCTGATATATGCACACCTTGGGTGGTTGATGCACTTGGCCTTTGGCCTCATGCATCACAACTCACACCAAGACGTGCGTATATCAGAGTACGCCCACACACCCTACTGTGAGTTATCTATTACATGTATGTGTATATATGTATATATATATATATATATATATATATATATATATATATATATATATATGTGTGTATATATATATATATATATATATATATATATATATATGTATATATATGTATATACTGTAAATGTATATATTTAATTTTAATGCTCTGACACCGGGATGCCCACTCCTGGTGCTAGATGATGCCCCTTCCCCCGCCAAAGCCCATAGTTTTCAGTTGCCAACATGGGGTGCCTAATCCTGCTTTCAGCATAAATGCACCCTTCCACATACTAATATTGCACACTGGGAGCCCACCCCAGTGTTCCCAAATATGTATTATTTAAAAAAATACCTGTAAATAAAGAAAACCTCCCCCAACATCTTTAATTTTTTTTTAAACCTGCAAAAAAGAAAATTGTCCCTCGTCATATCCCCAGTCCCCACTCCCCCATCCCCACTCTCCTACTGAGTACCCACCTCCCCGCACCCCCCCTTTCCCATGCTTACCTCCAGAGGTCAGGAGCAGCAATCTTCTATGGATTGGGACACGTCTGCACTCTTAAAGCCGAACTGCAAACCGAAGAATCTGAGGTAAGCCGTATAATGCCAGTCAATGTGGGGTTTCAACTTATGTTGCTACCTCAGCCATTTTTTGAGATTTTAGCACCAAATTTTCTACATGGGGTGTTTGGGACCCTACCTCATGAACAATGTCCCTGTCATCTCATTACTCAGTCCCAAAAGGTGTTTTTGTGGTCGCTGCACAGAATCACCTTTTGGGACCAATTAACAAAATGACACTCCCAGTGTTCATGAGGGGAGTTTTCAAAAAGAACATGTTGAAAATTTGGTGCAAAAAATCCAAAAAATGGTCGTGTTACAAGTGTGTGTTGTGCAGTTTTTACACATGCTCGTAACTTTGCCAATTTTTAATATTTTCATTCCAGATTTTCAACATTGCCATTTTTTTACACCTCCTCATGAACAGTACAGCTGTCATTTCTCACATCCTGCCCAAAATGTGTTTTCACACCTGTGGCACAGAATGGCGGGGTCTCTGTGCAAAATCAACTTTTGGGGTGGATTAACAAAATCACAGTGCCAGTGTTCATGAGGGGATTTTCCAAAAAGCCCATGTTGAAAATGTGGCTAAAAAATTCCCATTAATGGCCACGTTACGAGCGTGCATTGTGCAGTTTCTACACGCACTCGTAATTTCATCAATTTTTTATATTCTCACTCCTGATTTGCAACATTACCCTTTTCCACACCTCCTCATGAACAATATACAGCTGTCATTTTTCACATCCTTCTCAAAACATGATTTTGTACATATGGTGCAGAATGGTGCATTCGCTATGCAAACTCAACTTTTGGGACAGATTAATGAAATGACAGTGACATTGTTCATGAGGTGTTGTCCACAAAATGCCATGTTGAAAACTGAGTGAAAAATGCCTGAAAATGCCAGAGTTACATGTGTCTGTTGAATTGTGGTGCCCATGGAGCCTTTTGGCACCCGTATCTCAAAAACTATTCAAGATACAGATTTTTGGCTCCCTGCAACTTAGTCCACCTTAAGCACCCATGGAGATTTTGAAGTCATGATTGCAACTACAATGGACATTTTTCCATAGCTGCTACAGTTACTGAGATATTGCTAAATTAATGTTACAAGGGTTACTTTTCATGACTACAGGGCTGTGGTATGGCCGTACTTATGTGTAAGTGGGAGTGTAGAGCCCAGGGGGCCCACGCTCCCATTTATGCATATCATTATGCAACAAGGGGTAGCATGAGGGGAGCACAGGGCCCTAAGGGCCCAGGCTCCTACAACCACACACCAGTTACAATACACTTTCTCAAAAAGAAGTGAAATTCATTGCAAAAATCTTCTTTTAATGCATCACTTAGGATTAAAGTGACAAAAGTGGGGAAATGAGATGTTAGGGTTGAGCCCTTAACACCCCCACCACTCTGCCCCCCATCCTCCAGAGACCAACAGACACTGGGATGCGCCATGGGGTCTTCAGGCCAAACTCTCACCCCATTCCATTTGTAAACAGGTTGACATGCTACAGTAAGGGAGAATGGGGTGAGAGTTAAGCCTGACGACCCCATGGCACACATGGAGGATGGGGGTGGTGGGGTGTTAGGGGCTCAACCCTAACATCTCATTTCCCCACTTTTGTCACTTTAACCCTAACTGATGGATTAAATGAAGTTTTTTTTGCAATGAATTTCCTTACTTTTTGAAAAAGTATAATACAAATAGTAAATAGCATGTGTTGGTAGGAGCGGGGCCCCCACCAAGCTACCCATTTCAGCATAACGATGTGCATCTGTGGAAACATGGGCCCTCTGGGCCCTGCACTCCCACTTACACTTAGCTACAGAGCCATACAGCAGCCCTATATGGCAAGAAACCCTTGTACCACTAATTTGCCAATATCTCGGGAACCGTAGCAGCTAGGAAAAAAATTCAGGTTTCGTGGTAATCATGACAGTGAGACGTTCATGCAACATAGAGTGACTGAATCCATATTTCGCATTGTTTATGAGATACGGGCACCAAAAAGTGCTGTGGGTGCTAGCTGTGAGTGCGTAATACTGATCCACGGACCTGAAAATGAGCAACTGGAACACTATTTTCCAAATATTTCAGTAACCCTGCAAGGTAGAAAAGTAGAAAAAATGTTTCAAATTCATGGTATTCATGGCTTTCCAACCTACTTGTGTAGGGGGACTACAAATTTTTGCGATGAAAAATCCATATCTTGAACCATTTTCAAGATACGGGAGCCGAAAGGTGTGACAGCCACCATAATGTTATCCTATGAGAAAAATCTCAACTTCATGATGGCATATCTATGGAACCACTTCAGTTTCCAACACCTAAATAGCATAACTCACATCTTTAGGGTATCCCCTTAATACTCTGAAAATTTCAAGTGAAAAGACCAAACCGTTAAATTACAATGCAGTGGGAAATTTTTTGAAAGTTTAAAAATTCC
Source organism: Neoceratodus forsteri (assembly GCA_016271365.2). NCBI lineage: Eukaryota > Metazoa > Chordata > Ceratodontiformes > Ceratodontidae > Neoceratodus > Neoceratodus forsteri. The sequence goes on from CM057452.1 coordinate 1,484,116,446, forward strand.
TAGTCCGTGAAGTAACAAAATCCCCGTCCGTGAGCTGTCAAAATCACCATCTGTGAGAAATCCATGACCATCAGATTTTGGTCTTCTAGTCCCTACGTTATGGTCAAGGATTTTGCTACCTCACAAAAGAGGATTGCGTGGCAGACTAGGATTTTGACAGCTCGCAGACTGCGATTTTGTCAACTCACGAAAGAGGATTCAAAAAACTAATCCCATTTCATGAACTGACAAAATCCTAGTCCGTCAGCCGATTCTGTTTCACGAGGTAGCAAAATCCTTGACCATGAGTCAGTCCTTGTCTGTGAGAAGAGCCATCTGGTCCCTAAGTGACGGTCAAGGATTTTGCTACCTCACAAAAGAGGATTGGGTGATGCACTAGGATTTTGACAGCTCACAGACTAGGATTTTGTCACCTCATGAAAGAGGATTCAAGAACCCAGTCCTCTTTCATGAGCTGACAAAATCCTAGTCCACCACCTGATCCTTTTTCACAAGGTAGCAAAATCCTTGACTGTCAGCTTAATCCTCATCCACAAGAAGGGCCATCTGGTCACAAAGTGATGGACAAGGATTTTGCAGACTCGCAAAAGACAATCTGCTTGCGGAGTAGGATTTTGAAAGCTCGCATACTAGGATCGTTATCGAGTCGCGGTCAAAGAATTTAAAAATTTTTAAAGGCTATTTTGTGAACAAAATGAAGCAAACCAAATGTATGGGTTTATAGAGAGCATCACCCTGAACAAAACCCATGCCTCATGACACCAAAAAGTCATCCGTGGCGAAAAATACAACATTTTGTCTGGGGGGAAAAATGAAAACAAGATGGCGGCTCATGGACAAGGAATTTTCCGATGAACTAGGATTTTTTTTAAATCCTTATCTGTGAGCTGACAAACTCCTTTACCATGAGCCCAATCCTAGTCTGAAAAATATACATATAAATCTTGGAGTGAACTGAGCATGCTCAGAACCCAAAAAATTAAAATTAAATTACTTTGGAACAGATTAATATTTTTTTACCAAATCAATGCTGGATTGTTCTTTGACCCAAACTCTTTCTGTGTTCCAAAGTTTAGACCAAAGGACTACATGGTGTGGTCGTAGCGCCATGGGCAAAAATACATCAAAAGTGGTGAAAAACACGTTTTTCAGCGCTTCACTGTGCAGAAACCGTACACATGACTGAAACACAACTTGGTAAATCAAGAGATCTACCATATGACACTATGCATTCCAAATTTTGTGCAAATCTGTTGAACGATTGCAGGGTTATTAACGCACACAAATTGAGGTTTAACATTAACGTGCCTACTCAACCCTAACTATAGAGCGCCCCTATAATATATAGGGGATATGTTATGAGCTGCCGTGTCATACAGTTTTTATCTTCACAAGCTGTCTCTGACTGTTTCACCTTTATGAGTGGTGCAGCCACGAGTGAATGTGATGCGGTCACAGAAAGCGAGTGAAGATAAAAAATGTATGACACGGCAGATCATAATGTGTGAGATTTATACAATGAGCGTACCTCTGAGAAAAATAATCAGTTTACATGTAGATCGCTAGGTTAACATTGTTTTTATTTGTAAAATGGAGGACCTACTTGTTTACTGTTGCCAGAATACAACAGTTGAACACAACACATCTTCATTTTACATGGCTGCTTGTACTTATGGGTGGCGGGGGGGGACATGCAGTCATTACACATTCTTTATTTTTCTTTCAATGATTTGCCATTTGACAGCCCTCAATGTTTTTACACTGCTAATAGCGCTACACAGGTTAAAAAAAAATCCTGCTCAGCATGCTGTTGACACACTATTGTGACGTACCCGATCGTGGAGATATGGGCTGTGACGAACCCAATTCATAAAATAAAAATATCTTATGAATTGGGTTCATCAACACTCAAGTGAACACTTTTATCTTGCTCGTTTCAGAGGCATGATCATTGAATAAATATATATATGTGTGTGTGTGTATATATATAGGGGATATGACATGGCCTGAGTGAAGGTATCATATTTATCTTCATGAAAGCCCAATGATATCATGATATCTCACGAGTGGCGAAGCCACGAGTGAGATATCTTGATGTCATTGGCCTTGAGTGAAGATAAATATGATATCTTCACTCAGGCCATGTCATGTTCTGTTTATACAACATGTGTTTGGGCCAGATTGCAATGGAAACTCTACCTGAACACAATGTAAAACACACCCCCAACACAGAACACAAAAGATGATATGTTATATAAAATAAAAAATATATATGGTAGATTCTGACGGTTTAAAATGATGTGGAGAATGTTATCTGGTTGATCCTGCCATTATTATGTAAAAATGTAATTTAAGCACTTATCTGGTTGATCCTGCTACTGTAATATTCAGTCGAGAACCATAAACTGTACCAGCTCTTCAAATTACTTTCAGTTTCCCCCTTAAAAATAGTGTGACCGAGCGGTAGAAAGATTGACTGACTAGGATATTACAGTAGTTCACAGTACAGAGGTCTCTATCCATTTAATTTAAAAAACTCTGCAGTTCTGCATTTTTTTCTTGAAGCTGCAGACTGTATTGGAAAGAGAGAGTGTCAGAGAAGTAGGCGGACATGCGAGTATGTGTTGCTACAGCAACGAACGCTCGCGGGTGCTGCTGCAATTGTGAAGCTGCCAATTTGCTCTCTCTGTCTCTCTTTCTCTTTTGGATACAGTCGGCAGCTTCAAGAAAATAAATGCAGAAGTGCAGAGTTTTTTTACATAAATGGGTACAGACCTTTTTAGTGTGAACTACTGTGATGTCCTAGTCGGTCAATCTTCCTACCTCTCAGTTGCGCTATTTCTAAGGGGGAAACTGAAAGTAATGTAAGGAGCGGGTGTAGTTTATAATGCTCTGTTGAATGTCAAAGTGGCAGGATCAACCAGATAAGTGCTTACATTCCATTTTTACATAAAAATAATGGCAGAATCAACCAAATAGAGTGGCATATGTGTGTGGTTGGGGGAGTGCCAGATTTTAGAGAAAGAGAGAGAGAGAGAGACTCGTGCAAAGGAATGTAAAAAAAACTTTCTCTTTCTATTGAATGATGTACAGGATCGTGAAGATATCACTATGACGTATAGGAACATGGAGATATCAATGATATCTTCACGGCCATAGTGATATCTCCACGACCTGACTCAGATACTACTTTTTATACATGAATTTATTTCCAAACACATGTTGTATAAATATATGTGTATCTATATATATAGTCTGAAACTTGTGTGGCCAACAGAGTGGGGTGTAAGGATGATTCTTAAAGTGTTGTTTTTTTTAAATAACTATTGTTAAAATATTAATGAAATTAGGTTGTTGAGTGTCACATAAACAGGGGCTGTTTTCATCACTCATAAACTTGATTTTGTGATTTTTAACCCCCCTTTCATGATATACAACTTCTACATGTGTGACAAACTCAGAATCAAAAAAGTAAAGATGGCTTTGCATGGGTAAGTGTAAAACAAGCTATATGTCTTTATTTTTATTGTAATCTTTGGTAACTGGGTAAGGCCCATTAGGCACAAGTGCCTGTTTTCAGGGGTGACCTGGGAGCACTGGGCGGTTAATTGACTTGCTTAGAGTTACACAGTATGCAAGTGGAGGTTGTGAGAATCAAACCAAGGTCTGGTCTGCTGTATGTACCAAACTCATTAGTCTAAATTCTAGGCTATACTGCCAGCCCAATGAATCTTGGGCAATGAGTGTGATGATGCAGCTGCTTCACTAATAGCCTGCGTGCAGACTCATGAAGTCTGCTACAGGTCTGGCTCAGTGTGTACGATGCTGCAGGAAGGGCCACTCACCATCACTTCAGTTTTGGTGCAGTGTGTAATGATGTAGCTTCTGACCACTCAGCAGGTCTGCTACAGGTCTAGCACAGTGAGGCATGGCAAGAGCAAGGCAAGGCAATTTTATTTATATGGTACCCAATCCCAAGGGCTCTGGGTACTTCCTAATAGGTAAAAGATACATTCATCATAAAAAAATATGATAAATTTTAAAATTAAACGCAATATAAACTATTAAGTTATAGAGCAGTACCAGTACATGTGATGATGCCATGACAGGGCTGGCACAGTGATGATACAGCTGCAAGGTTACTCACAAAATCCTGTACAGGTCAAGTGCAGAGTGTGTGATCATGCAGCTGCTTAAGTCTACTACAGATTTAGTGCAATGTATATGATACTCCAGCTGCTTCATGAGTAGAGCAGCTGGCATTGTTCATTACAGGTATTGTGCAATGTGTGCAATGATGATACACCTTCAACTGCCTTGCATTTGACATGAGTGCCATATGTAAAGGAGGCTACAGGTTCCTGGCTGTGCTGCACAGTGCAGCTGCTTTGTGGATGGCCTGCAGGACCATATGCAAAGTAAGTAAGCAGTAATACCCTCCAGGGTGGGCTGTATTGGGCAATATCGGACGACCCAGGGGCATAATGGCCCAACATGGCAGGCAGGGGGCCTTATAGCCCCTGGAAGGTCCAGTGTTGCCAAATACTGCCCACCCTGGAGGGTATTATTGTGCTTAGAAAATGGGCTAACAACATTTTTTTGGTAATATTTATGATTAAAAAAAATAAAAAAGATTAAAACTTAACGTATACTTGCTTGGTTAGTGTAGTCCAGCTACTGGTATTCTTGACAATACTTACCAGTAGAGGGCAGTGCAGCATTTGACAGTTTTGTTACCACTGTGTACAGTATATCTCCTTGGTATTTGAACCCATAACCCCCGCCCCCCCCCCGCTCACTTGAGTACTGAGACTGTGCTTAAAAGGATCTTTGTTTTGTACTGCAGCAGTAGCCTGGTAGTTCAGTAGAGAAACATATTCAGCTGTCCTCTGTGTGTTTGCCAATTGCAATGGGATTGGGAAGGACAACAGAGCACAGGAGAGGTAACGTTTATTTTTTTAATGGTGCAGCTACTTTGTTATTTATCCCATTTCTTTATTGGAGTGAGAATGAAAACAACAATGATATCGCAGGAAGAACGCTATCAGGAAGATCTGTTTCTATACTGGGAAAGTAGCACTGAAACGAACTGCTGTGTGCCTAAGTAGTGCTGAAACAAACCTCTGCATTCGAGAGTAGCACTGAAACGAGCCGCCACATGTATTCTGGCGGCATGTCGGTTCTGTTTAAAAGAAAAAAAATATTTTCTGTGTTGCTTCTCTTTAGTTTTAATGTATTTTGTGTGTGGGTAGGAGGGTTGTTTATGTCACGACAAGCTTGTGAGTCCATGCCTCTCTGTGGTCAACGAGCAGTGTCAGCAAGTGGTAGCAGTAGGGGTTTTACGTACAGAACAAAAAAAGAAATAAGAAAGCCTGGTCTATAACAGGGAAACCAGGCACATATGTTTCTTTTGGGCCGCTACTGGGTGATGCCTGGTCAAAGGAGTGAGTTTGTGTGTGTGTGTGTGGGGGTGGCTGTCACTAGCTGTCTCCCTAAGCGATAACAAAAATGGCAGCAGTTTGAAATTGTATGCCCAGTGTTTCAGCCAATGAGGAAGCAGGCTGAGCACAAGGATACTTGGCTGGTATGAGGCAGGTTTGGGCTGGGACTTTTAATACCTGGGCTCTGTTATCTGATAGATGCCCACCTTACTGGGGTTACCAGCAAGTGAGAGCTCAGGAATTGCTTGGACCATTTTCTAAGATGCTATAATTATCTATCTGAAAATGACACAAAATTCATTGCAAGAAAAAGTGTGTTAATGCACAAGTTAGGTTTTATTATTTAAGTGACAAAAATAAGGAAATGCAGCATTAGGGCTTTTCGAACCCTAACTCAACCCACCCATTCACCACCCCAGTAAACCCCTCCAACCTGAATGCCAAAGCACAAACCAGGTTTACAGGTCAGGAGCAATATGTATGACACTACAGGTCTGGTGAATGCGTGTGATGATTCAGCTGCTTCATGAATGGTTTACACACACACACACACACACACACACACACACACACAGAAACACCCTTTGACATATATTGCCCCAGGCCTGTAATCTGCATTCTTGTGTCTCACAAAATATGAGTGCAGTGTTTGTCCTGGGGTGTAGCTGTATTTTTTGAATAATGTTATTTATTTATGATGTTAAAAAATATGTATAAAACCTGGGTTGCGCTTTGGCATTCAGTTTAGTGGGCTTCTTGGGAGCGGTTGAGGGAAAGCATGGTTATAGTTAAAAAAACCTCTAATGTTGCATTTCTAGATATAAATGCATGTATAGATACAGACATAAATGCATGTATTGCACTATTTGCATCAATAAAATGACACTTTTTTATTCTGAAGTGCAGTATAATCCTGTAACATCATTTTGCTATCCAGAAGATAATGAGTGCCCAATTTTCTCGGTTTTCCATATTTAGTTGTATTGCGAGCACCACCAGCCCTGCACAAATGTTTTTCAGTGATCAATAAAATCTCCTTCCTTTTATTGCATTGATAATAAATCCTAACTTGTACATTAACATAGTGATTGCAGTGAATTTCACAGAACCAGCCTATTTCATCTGTAAAAGTGCTAGATTTATATATATTGTAATGGCCAAAAGATCAACACCAGCTACCAAAACCAGAACTCTTGAAATAATAAAGTCTGCATCCACTAACACCAGAACCACCCTACTCTTTAGGTTATATTTCAACACTCTGGTCATGAACACAATCCTTTAGTAAGTTAGCTGGGGTAAAGATGTTTGTGAACACACACACTAAGCTGTTATAGTCTAATTTCATATCATAATAGATGTACAGCTGTCCTTTCATAAAAAATGCAGGTACTATTTATTCCAAACATCCAAGAAAAAAATGTATACAGGCACACAGCAGCTGTAATTTCATAAACTCGGAAAAGCCTCTTTAATCAGTAAAACAGCAGCTGCACAACATTAACCAGCTAGTAATTCACAAAAATTGGGTGACAGTGTAACCATGATGGAAAGAATCAAATTTAGAGCTGGCTGTTGTGGTGTATGTTCATATTTTATATTCAAAGCGTAAAGGATCATGTTGATGTGCTGTCAGCATAGTGAAAACCCTTACATCGATGGCAATGTGGGTGCTGCAACCTGATAGACACTCAATCCATTGATTGGGATTTTGCAGCACCCCCCATCTTGCAGCCCCAGGGGTATTGAGCTGTCCACCCCCCCATACCACTTACCTGGAGGTGATTGTATTTTTTTGGGGGGGGGCAAAGTCCCCCCTTAAACAGCTGGGATGTGCCCTGGTGCTTTGTCATGACAGTGGTTGGGTGGCACAATTGCCAGGCAACATGGTCGCCATCGGCATTGTGCTGTCACTGTAGTGTTAGTCGATGAAATTCATGTCGAACCGACATGGTGGAACCATCGTGTTCATGACCTGAGCGTTGAAATATAACCTAAGGAGCAGGGTAGCTACAGCATTAGTAGATGCAGACTTAACTATTTCAAGAGATCTGGGGCAGAATTCACAAAAACTCACAAAGCACAGCACAAAAGTTTGCGCTGCGCTTTTTGTGGTTGCACAGGTGTGAAATCTTGCTATTCACATTTGGATAGTGCACCACGCTATCCAACTGTGTGTAGGTCCAGGACGGGGAAGCACTAACCCTTTAAATCCACTGCTAACCCTACTAGTGCTGTCCTGACATCCAGCCAATAGAATGGCCCCACAATGAATAGCACAGGTGTGCTATTTCCTAATCACTAAAGCAGACATGTAAATTAACCAGTTGGGAACATAAGGTGCTATGTGGCCATTTGCATGCCCATTATGAACCCATTTACATAGACTGCAGGTGGCTTAGTGCACCCTCCAGCCCCTAGCTGACACAACCACAGTCACTGGTGGTCTAGTGGCCCCGCCACCATTCAAAAATCACCATCTCGAGTATGTAATAATGGTTTCCCTGGTGGTCCAGTGGTCCCACTCTGTCCTGATCACTGATCACCTTCTGTAGAGTTAACAAAACAGCAAAATGCCCTGATGCTAGTGGACCCCCCCCCCACTGAACACCTACCCGATCCCAGAAATTAATATATCCACATTCTTCCCTGGTGGTTTAGTGGTCCCCCATCGCCGATCACCAGCCCATGACAGGAAAAGACTGTCTTCCTAGTGTTCCTGTGGTCCCTCCATTGTCCAGTTCACCAATCGCTGTTCCCATAGTACTAGAGAAAGGTACTGTATTGTTATGCCTGGTGGCAGTGGTTCCCTCCCTGCTTGCCATAGACTAGGCCCACATTTAAAAAAAAAAAAAGTAATGTATGCTCTGGTGGTATCTGTGTCCCTCCCACCCGTGTTCTCTGATCGCCAGCCTGTTATAAAGGAAATAGTTTCCCTGGTGGCTAGCAGTCCCCCCTCCACCTAGTCACCCACACAATACAAAAAGTAAATTGATCCCAGTGTCCGGTATCCCCCCAGCCCAACCCCTGCATAAGTACATGAAAAATTACCCTGGTGGTCTAGCTGTCATTCTCCCTATCCCTGATCCCATGTTCAAGGAATTGCAACTATACCCTGGTGGTCTACTGGACTCCCTCACCTTGTCAGGAAGTGACCCACCACCCCGCTCCCCACCAAATCGACCCCCAGTTGGCAACCAACACAGCCATCCTATCACCACCATGGCTGGCCACCAACTGAGCTCTCAATGAGCATGTACTGTATACAGTACATACTCAATGACAGTGATTGACAGCTCTGAGTGAGCTGTCATTCAATGTGCACGTACTGTTTACAGTACACTGTCACTGAGAGACCGGTCGGTGGCCAGCCATGGTGGTGAGAGGAAGACGGTGCAGGTCACTGGCTGTAGTTCGGGTTGGGGGAGATGGGTGTTGGGTCACTCCCTGACAGAGTGGAGGGGTGGGGGGCCAGTAGACTGCCAAAATATGGTTGCAATTCCTCGAACGTGGGATCAGCGATATGGAGGGGGGCTGCTAGATCACCAGGATAATTTTTTTAAGTACTTATGCAGGGATCGGATTGGGAGGCACCGGGGTCGACTTATTTTTTGTGCTGGGCGGGTGATCAAAGCCTTTGACACCCTGGACCATGAAATCTTGCTGGGTAAGTTGGAGAGATTTGGCCTCAACCAGGAGGTCCAATACTGGTTTAGTGAGTACCTGATTGGAAGAACACAGCTGGTTACCCTGGGGAAACACAGGTCACGCTTTGAGTCTATTAGATCTGGTGTTCCCCAGAGGTCAGTTCTAGAACCTATTCTATTTAATCTGTATATAGAGGGGGTTGGGCCCCTTATAAAGGAAGCCCAGCACCATCTGTATGCAGATAATATTGTAATATACTTAGAGGGTAAATAATATTAGATATACAAGGTAGATTACAAAGAGATTTTGATAATATAAGATTATGTTTTAGGTCATGGATTGATATTGAATGATAGGAAATCACAGGTGATGATTTGGGGAATAAATCTGTAAATACAAAGTGACAGATAGAAATGTCAACATTAGCTGGTTCCACTCTGAAGCAAGTAAACTCCTACAAATATCTGGGAGTCTGGTTGGACGCCCAGTGTAAGTGTGATGTTCACATTGATAATTTAACAAAAAAACTAAATGCGAGATTGGGGTCTCTATATAGTGTCAGAAAATGCATCCCTATTGATGTGAGAAAGCAAACTGTAAATATGATGATCATTCCATTATTTGATTATGGGGATATAGTATATGGGGGGGGGTGACTGGGAAGGAATTGAGGAAATTAGATGTGATTTACAATAGGTTTGCGCATTTTATTTTGGATGTTCCATGGCAAACTCACCAATGTCTGTTGTATCACTTATTGGGTTGGTCGAGCTTAAGTGAACGTAGAAGCCTGCATGCTTTATATTTGATACACCAGACCCTCTTAACAAAAACTCCTTCATATTTAAATAATCTGTTTCAAATTCATCAAAAAAGGAGTAGCCTTAGATCAGCCGGAACTTTGGAATTACAAATTCTAGTACCTAAAACATCTAAAGGTAATTCAGCAATTGTTTGTCTCAGCCAAAGGGTATAGAATAACTTACTGTATTCTTTAAAGATAATAAACGGAAAATCATCTTGGAATAAGATTAGACTTTGGTATTTAAAAGATTCTTCCCTACCCAAAATTTGATGTGTCTGCAATGAAAAGGGTTAACAACTGTATTTGATGTATGTTTTATTAAGTATATTATGAATCTATTGTATTTGACATGCAAATGTTGACTTTCTCTTTTTATAGTTAAATGTATTATTTGTATAAATTTTGAAACAGCGTGTATGATTGCTGTATGCTTGAAGGACCCCATTGTAAATGAGTCTCGGCTCAACTGGGTAATCCTTTTCTTGACTTTTAAGAATAAACAGTTACTACTACTACTACTACTGATCAGGTGAGGGGAGGGACCGCTAGCCACCAAGGAAACTATTTTGTTTATAATGGGCTGGTGATTGGAGAACACAGAGGGGGACACAAATACCACCAGGGCATACATACTTTTTTTTTAATGTGGGCACGGTGATCGGTGGTCAGTGATGGGGGAGGAAACCACTGCCACCAGGCACTACAACACTGTACCTTCCTTTAGTACTATGAGAATGGTGATTGGCAATCAGGAGAGAGGAGGGACCACTAGACCACTAGGGAGACAACCTTTTTCTGTCACAGACCATTGACCAGCAATTGGGGGGGACCACTAAACCACCAGTGAAGATTGGGGATATATACATTTCTGGGATAGGGCAGGTGATACGCGAGGGGGAGGGTCTACTAGCACCAGAGCATTCTGCTGTTTTGTTAAACTATACAGACAGCAATCAGGACGGGGGGACCACTGGACCATGAGGGAAACCATTATTACATACCTGGGATAGTGATTGGCATTACCTCCGGTAGCCACTCGGGTTGTGTGGAATACTGCCAGGTCTCGGTCAGAAGTATTTTCTCCATGTAAGGGAACCCTTCAAAAGGCCCTTGTGTGGAGAAAATGCTTAGTAAATGGGACCGCACTGATATGCAAGTCCCTTCCCTCTCATTTGCATTGTGGCACCCTCAAAACTTTGACCCAGTGCAAACCGGTTTGTGGGTGAAATCTGGGCTTTGGTAAATACCACTTTGGTGTAAAACTCAGTTTGCACCGAGGCAAAGTTTTGTGAATTGGGCCCCTGGTTTTCTGTAACTGGTCTTGATCTTTTGGCCGTTACAGTATGTACATAAATCTGACACCTTTACAGATTAAGCAGTCTGGCTCTGTGAACTACACATGAACTTATTGAACAGCTGGACTCATGTCTTGCTTGAACTTGATCTGGAAGATTCTTCCCCCACTCCCTGCCAGTTTGAAAGATTTGTTTCTTTATGTTATCTACTTTTCTCACTGGATGCCATGTATTCTTTGGGCTTTCGTTTGTGCGTAAACGGCTATGATACCTGCATATGCGCAGCGCTCACAATGGCCATCTTGGGCATGGCAGGCTCTTATGGAAGTGATGGCCAGCTACGCTCTTGCCAAGAGAGAGAAAATAGTGCATTGTCACACTGGTCTAATGGACACAGCAGATCGCTTCAACTAGTGGAGTGACAGTACTTCAACTCCAACACTTTGTGTTCTTCATTTGGAATCCAATGAGCTGCTTTTTTAGTTCTGTGATTGCAAGACATCTGCAGAGCTTCACCCTGCAGCCATAAAATAACCTCAGGCATCCCTGTTCCCCTCTCAGCAACTTAACACTATCTCCCACTTCAGTAAAAATATCCCAGTGGTCTTTGCAGGCTACTGCCAAATCCTTGATCCCAAAGATCTGTTTTTACTAGGATTGGACAGGAAGTATAGCCTCCCTAGAGGTTAACAGCACTGAGCTGTAAGTATGACAAGCCAGCAGACCTGGGTTTTATGGTAAAACTGCCACTTGCATACTGTATGATTTGGGAGGCAGTATAGCCTGCAGAGTTTAAGCAGCAAGCTGTAAATCTGGAGATGCAGCAAAAAGTCGGGCTACTCGGCATACAAAAAACAAACCTTTGAGCTAGGTCTCATTTAAAAAAGCATTTTAATTCATAAATAAAGATCAAACACAGCGGCACCCCCATCACAAATATTTCATGTCACACTGATGTTTTTTCAATAGAGATCCAGCTGACCTGAGTTTGAAACCCATAGCTGCCACTTGCATACTTTGTGACCCTGAGCAAGTCACTTAACCTCCCTATGCTCCCAGGAAGCACCTTGCAATTAACTTTGGCTCTTTCCTGGCCAAGAGGTCTAAAATTAAAGTTAAAATATGTACTCCGAAGCATCACCAATCTGCAGCTTTCCATCTGCATAATCCCCTACTTCCTTGAGACAGCACCATAACACTATCCCTCAGTAACTGTGTCAAGGAGCATGGGAGGCTGCACCAGTGAGTCTTGTAATTCTCATCACTGGACAGACAAGGTTGTCAGACCAATCAGATGGTCCATCTTGATGGGAAAGAGAAGAGCAGGTAGTGTTCGGCCTGATGACAAAAAGTGGGGCAGTCTTGAGGGCAGTGCTCAGTAAAATAAACAAGAACATTGTCTCTGATGATTTGAGGAAGGGGGGCTCACCCCCTTAATTTCTGCATGGAGGCTTAGAAACATAGGAAAGCCCTATATAGTCCATCCAGTCTGTCCCAAGATGCTATACTTGGAGATGCTGTAGTCCCCATTCTCCCTCCCTGTCTCCCCTTCCCCTCCCGCTCCCTCCACTTCCTGTCTGATATAACTTTTTTATGTGTCCCATTTCCTTTTGTATCCCATGACTGTCTTTGCCTTCACCACCTTGTCAGTAAGCTTGTTCCCCCTGTCCACCACCCTTTCAGTGAAGTTATACTTCCTAATGTCCTTTTCGAACCTTCTTCTTTCTGCTTGAGCACATACCCTCAGATTGTTGCACTTTCTTAGTTTGAACAGATGTGCTGTGTGCACTCTGATAAAACCTTTCATGAACTTAAAGGTCTCAGTCATGTTCCCTGCCCCTTCTGTCCTTCAGTGAATACATATTGAGACTTTTCAGTATTTCATCATATGATGTGTTCTGCTGGTCATGGATCATCTTAAGAGCCCCACGTAACACTGTCTGTAATCTATCTCAGTCCCTCCTTAGGTGCAAGCCTCATGACTGTACATAGCATTTCAGATATCGCTGCACCAGTTAGCTATATAAAGGCAATATCACTTCCCTTCTTCTGCCAGTACTCCCTCTCTCTGGGCACTCCAGCGTTCTGCTGGCCCTCCTGGATATCCTGTTGTACTGAGCAGCCCGCTTTAGGTTATTGATGATCATCACTCTCAAGTCTGCCTTTTCTCTGCACTCTATCGATGTCCCATCAATACAACACACTGTTCCTGGATTGTTCCCTCTGATCTGCATCACTTCACACTTTTTTTTCCATTGAATTTCAGCTGCCAAACACTGGACCACTTCTCCCGTCTGTTCTCATAACGTTAATCCATTCTTCACTGTCAACCCTGCCCCAGAGCTTGGTAACATCTGTGGAAAGACCCACCTTGCCCTGGATACCCACACCTATGTCACAAATAAACATATTGAACAGGAGTGCTCCCAGGACTGACCCCTGCGGTCTCCCACTAGTCACTGCCCTGTCCACAGAGAATTTATCATTTATGACCATTTTCTGGGTTCTATCAGTCAGCCAGTTTTTTTTTTTTTTCATCCATAAATTTTATTGAAGTTTTGAAGCAAAGCAACCCTTATGGAGCAATCTCAACATCAAACTAGGTGGTTGAGTAGAAGTTAACTCACAGCTTGAAGAGAAAGGGGTTGTTAGTGTTAAAGATTTTATAGAAAGCATTAAATGACTTACAGATTCACAGTTAAAGAATAAATTCAACCTGTCAGCCAGTTTTTGACCCATACAGTTATTTCTCCCCCTCTGTGCATATCTCTCACTTTTTAGCCAGTCTTCTACTGTGGCACTGAGTCACAGGGTTTGCTAAAATGGCTTCAAACCCCTCAGTGCCCCTAGTCAGTGCCTGTGTCAGTGTGTGCTGTGCACGTGAAGGGCTTAAGGAAACACTCAGAACCACTAGAGACAGTAACTGCTTATAAACATTTTATAAAAGTATGTTAGACACTTCTATTAAAACAATTTTAAATCAATATGTTTTAGTTTACAAACATTTTGAGAAGCCCCTTCGTGAGAATTGGACCATGCCAATTTAACTTCCAAATTTTGGAACAATTAGCACTAGACGCCCTCTCATGCAGCTTTCAGTGGAGACAGAGCTGGCAACTGGTGCAAAATGCTGTGACTCACTGCTGGATAAGGCAAAGGCATGCAAAGTGAATGGTGCTAAATTAAAGGACTGAATACCCAGTGCTGCTGTTTCTAAATAAAAACTCCCATATAACTGTGTAGGCGTCACTTCTGTAAGTTAGCAAAAGCTGCCTTCCCACATCTCACCACCTGCTCCTTAGCTTTTGGGGTCATGTTGCTAATGTTTTCTTTTTTTTTTTTTTTCCTTGAAACGAGCTCTCTGCCAGGGGATGGATTGTGTGTCTGCCCTTTGAACATGGATGCTGCAGTCACGTTTATTAGTCCTTTCAGACAAAGTTGTGTTTCCTCTAAGGCCTCTGTAGACCTCCTCAGGCTGGTGTGTCTCTAGTGGGCAAGTTGTGAATTCATTAACTTTTTCAACCCCCCCTTGCCCCACCACACTCATAATAGCTGTTGAAGCAGCACTGATGCCAGGAAGTGCTGTGCTTCACAAGTGCACACCAGTATATTGCAGCAACACATTACCTTTGCATGTTTCATGATAGCAGCAACTCATGCATTACAATTTAATTGAAAGTGTCAGTGCTCCTAGGCTGGGCAGATGGCTAAATTCATATTCAGTAATACTCCCTTAAAAAAAGAATCCAAGGACTTTCCATCTCTCTCTCTCTTTTTCCTTTCCAAGACTTTCTAATTACTCTGCCCCAGACTCTGCATCAGAAAGGATAGGAAATTCCTGGGAAGTAAAGAGATTAACTGTGCTTCTAAAAAGAAAAAAAAAAGACTACTGGAGCCAAGCGTTCTAAAGGAAGGAACAATTCTTTAAACTAGCAGGAGGCAGTGCGATCCTAATTGTTAGAACAATGGACTATGTGAGTTAAGAGATTATTCTGGTTCAAAAATTCCCTGTGTAACCACTGACTTACTGTGGCCATGGGCAAGTTTTTCCCTGCACGGTGGATGTGAAATTTTGTCAAGAGGGCATAAGTGAATTCAGCTACAATAGGCAGCAAAGCAGCAACTGCAACCCCCTTAGTACAGAAAATCATATTTGTTTGAACTTAATCTGAGTTTTAAAACGTAACATTTTACATTTTGGGGAGAAAGTGCTGTCCCTTGACAAAATTGCAACCCCCCCCTCCCCCTTGAATAAATTCTAGGTTTGTCCTTGCAAGGGGGAACAGTTTTTTCAAGGGGGTAGCACTTCCCTTGTAAAATTGTAATATGTTCCCCTTCAAAACTCAGACTTGGCTAAACCAGAAAAGCTGAATTTGGCTAGCTGTCAGGATGGTTCAGTTGGTAGCACATCTGCCTGTGGAACAGAAGGTCATGGATTCTAGTCCCCCACTAGGATTGGTCTCATACCTTAAATGCTGACACCCAAGTGCAGCACTAAGAGGGGTGCTGTCCTTTGGATGAGATGTTAAACTAAGGTCCTTTCTACCCATCTCTGGTGCTGTCCTGGTGGGTGTCCAGGTGGAAATAAAAAAAAAAAAAACAAGGTACTTTTCACAGGAGTAGAGGATTTTCTCCAGTGTCCTGGCCAACATTCTGCTTCCCATAAAACTAGTTCCTGCAATTATCCAAGGCTGTGCGTGGGTGTTGATGTGCAATATGGCTGCCACTATACTTTCAGTCACTTCACCATGAGTCTAGCATTGCTTGTAAAACGCTTTGGCATACAACGTGTATGAAAAGCGCTATATTAATGCTGATTCTTATTCTTCTTCTTAAACCGCTACTGTTTTCAGGCCTAGGGGGTAAGTGGTGCTACTTCACTACATAGCTGCATCCTCCAGTGCTTTATTGTAATGTTTTTATCTCTTTGTCACTCCTTCAGTGTCACCCTGGTGTATATTTGGAATGGGGGAGGGTGCAGGTTGGCTTTTCTGGTTCTTCCAGGTCATGTCAAGCAAACTGGAACCAAAACTATAAATATAGAATACTATATAGAGTAGACAAAATAAATACTGTAGTCAGTTTAATACAGAGTGAAGATTTGCAATATCTTGGGATCTACTGTACTAAAAGAACAGTAGGAACCAATGATTTCACTGCCTTCCCTTCTGTGCCACCATGATCTCATCCAACCTATTTGGAGCCCCCTAAGATGGTATTCTGTGAACCTACAGACCCAGATTTGATCCTGCAATTGATATTTTATTGGGGTCTTCCAATGGCTCCACACATAGTCCAGCACTGCTCTTCCATTGCCTGCCCTGTCAGGGAATCTCCCATTCATTTATTTTTATGTTATTTATTTGTTTATTTATTTATTTGGTAATTCGGATAGAACCTTTGAGTATACACTCTTTTACAAAGGTTCCATGTCAGGATGTAAAACAGCAGAGGCATGACAAAAACTTGACAGTTAACACAAAACATAAGATTGCTATGTAATACAGAAAATAGATAAATAATACATTTGAGTAACCTAGACAACTGAAATTGAACAGTGGGAGGAGATTCCTAGTTAGCAACGTACGGCACAGCTGCCCCAGGGGAGCCTGTCAAGGTAGAGTATCAAAAAGGGTAGGAGAAAGAAAGGGGGAGAGTGTGAATGATGATTAGATTAGAGAGAGAGAGAGAAAGGGATTGGGAGAAGGAGAATATTTAAGGGGGAGAATTGTGGAAAGGGGAGGTGTTGGGGCAGTATGGAGAGGAGGGAGCTGGAGGTAGCTAGAGAGGGGTGTGTGGCAAGGGATGGCAGGTGGAGGTCCAGTGTATGTAAAACAGGAGGAAAGCTCAGACAGACGAAGGGGGTATCTGGGTTGAGAATATGGACTCAGGTAAGGGAGCCAGAGGTGTTTAAGAGGGGGTATCCAGGTTGAAGATATGGATTCAGGTAAGGCAGTCGCAGGAGTTTGAGTTCAGCAGGTATTGCTTCAGTTCTCTTTTAAAGGACCGTATATTTGTTTTATTAAGAGCTGCAGCAGGGATCTCATTTAGCCATAGTGGAGCTCGGTACATTAAGAATCTTTGTCCTAGGGAAGTTCTACAAATTGGGACATCAAGCTGTGTTGTCACTGTTCTTCGTGTGTTGTATTTGGAGCTTGCTTCCTTTACCAGGTCTGAAATGCAGGTAGGGGTTAGGGAGAGCATGGCCATTGTCCCTAGCAGGCAAGTTTGGTATCTGATTCTGGATTGAAGCGGTAATATGTGGGCCAGACCATACAGGGTACAAGTGTGCATGAAGCGGTCAGCATTTAGCAATAGTCTGCAAGCCTTGTTAAGGGCAGTGGCAACCCTTTTGAGGGCTGTATCAGTGGCAGCACTGTAAACCACCAGCCTGTAGTCGACCATGGAGAGGACAGAACTGGAGACCGGGAGCCGGAGGGCTTCAGCAGTTAGGCTTTTCTTGTGCCTAAACAGGATCCCTAATTTGGTGTTCACAGCTTTCACCACCATGTTAATGTGCTGAACATACAAGAGGGTATCATTCACAATGACACACAGCTACTTGAAGGAATGAACCTGTTCCAGTGGGGCAGTCAGGTGATTTGTGATTGTTAGTTCTGGGCTTCTCCTTTTTAGTTGGGTGCTAGAGAGGAGCATCATCTTGGTTTTCTTGTAGTTTAGTAGCAACCTTTGGGAGTAGAACCAGGACTCCAGTTGCTGGAAGGATGATTGTAGCTCAGCCTGTAGGTGCTCTATGTGAGACTGACAGCTAAGTAGGACAGCATCATCAGCGTATAGAATGACTTTGCTAGTATAGGCATTGGGTAGGTCATTCAGGAACATGCTGAAGAGCAGTGGACCCAGGATGGATCCTTGAGGCATCCCTAGTGAGACTTTCTTGGATGCAGATATGGACTGACCTATCTTAATCCTTTGAGACCGGGAGGTTAGGTAGTCCTGAACCATAGAGCGGCATTTGGGGAAACACCAAGGGCATGCAGTTGAGACAAGAGGCGTGGGTGGCAGACTGTGTTGAATGCCTTTGTTAGGTCAATGAAGATGGACCCAACCAGTTTTCCCTCATCCAATGCCTTATGGACATACTCAGTGAAATCCACCAATGCAGTGTCTGTGCTGTGGAATTTCCTAAAGCCGTACTGCTGGGGACATTGCAGCTGGTATTTGTGAATATAGTCAGTAACTTGGTCTGCCTCAATCCTTTCCAGTGCTTTAGAGAAGGGGGAGAGGATAGAGATGGGCCTGTAGTTTGCAGTCAGTGACCTATCGCCTCCCTTATGCACTGGGGACACCAGCGCTTGTTTCCAAGGAGAAGGGAATTTGGCAAGCTGGAGGGAGTTATTGAAAATCGTAGTGATGGAAGCGATGTCTGTGTTTATTGCCAGTGCAAGCAGTTTTATGTCAATGTTGTCAGACCCCATTCTGGTTTTCCCCAGGACCTTTATAACATAACCCAGTGCTTCTTTGACGGTTACTCTCTTGAAGTAAAATTGAGGGTAGAAGTTGATGTCTGGTGGGTGTCTATTATCAGCTTTGAGAGGCTTGAGGTATTTAGCTGGTAGAACAGAGCTAAGATCCGTGAAGGTGGAGTTGAACTCTTCAGCAATGGTATGGGGGTCCACGGTATTTGTGCTATTAATGTTTAGCAATGATGGCTGTGTTTTGTCGTCTTTCCCCGTGAGTGCCTTTATATTGTCCCAAAACCGCCTCCCATCACCCCAGATTCTTTCCATTCATACTGCATGTCATCTGGGGGTGGGCCTCCTGATGGCCCCACATGCGGCATAGATCTGCTACTGCCTGCCATAGCAGGTTTAACATGAGCTCTGCTGATGGTTGATTAACAGCCCCTTACCTCCTCCACATTGCAAGGTGGTTGGCTAAATGCTCATATGAGGTGGAGGAGCAGTGTCATTTGGTTGTCTAGTTTGGAAGAGGGCAGAGTGTTGATTAGTGGAACCAGGGTTTACATTAGAACTACTAATGCAGGCAGTGGCTGGTAGGGCAGTTCTGTGGGCCATCAGAAGGCTCCCACAGTGAAACATGGATAAGGATCCCATGCAGCAGTGTACCTCTGGAACTGAGGGGCTGTAGAAAGCCCCACCCCAACTGGGACAGCAGGCTAGTGGGAACTGGCAACTCTTTGATAGGGGGTATGGTATCACAAAGGGGCCTGCATTCCTTACTAGATACATAGATACATAGACAGTGTCGGCAGATAAGGGCCTACAGCCCACCCAGTCTGCCCATTTGAGCTTGTAAGTTTACTTTATGTTTTCCTAGAAATCTGTTGTCCCTTAACCCTGACTTCCAGAATTCCTTTATGTCTATCCCATGCATTCTTAAATCCAGTGATTGTTTCAGCCCCCACCACTTCCTCTGTCAGGGTGTTCCACTCGTCCACCACCCATTCTGTGAAGAAATTCTTCCTCACGTTTCCTCTGAATCATTCTCCCTCCAACTTCATCCCATGCCCTCTAGTCCTGGAACATCTTTTTTGCTTAAAAATAGTGTATTTCTACACCCTGTTCCTCCCTGTAAGATACTTGTATGTCTCTATCATATTTCCTCTGTCCCTCCTCTCCTCCAGGGAGTACATAGTCAATTCCTTCAACCTGTCCTCATAGGACTTGTGATGCAATCCATGTACCATCTTTGCTGCCCTCCTCTGAACCTTCTCTACCCTGTCTATGTCCTTACGTAAGTAAGGTCTCCAGAACTGTACACTGGTATAGTGGAATTATGGCCTCCCTTTTCCTGCTGGTGATGCCCCTGCCTATGCATCCCAGCATCCTATTTGCTTTACCTGCTGCCTTGTCACACTGTTTCCCTACCTTGAGGTCATCAGAGATGATAACCCCAAGATCCCTTTCCTGCTTGGTACATGCTATATCCTCACTCCCCAACTAACATATTGTGCCTGGGCTTTTGTGCCCCATATGCATTATCTTGCACTTCTTTGCATTGAATTTCAACTGCCAAACCTCTGACCATTCTTCAAGTTTCTGCAGGTCCCTTCTCATTCTGTCTACACCCTCTGGTGTGTCTACACTGTTACAGAGCTTTGTGTCATCAGCAAACAGGGAAATTTGGCCTTCTAGGTCCTGCACAATGTCACTGATGAAGATGTTGAATGGGACCGGTCCCAGCACTGATCCCTGTGGTACCCCACTGGTCACTGTTCCCTCTGTGGAGTGACAGCCATTTACCACAACTCTCTGTGCCCTGACACCCAGCCAGTTACCTACCCACTGCACTACTGTCCTACCCACACCCATATTCCCCAGTTTGTATAATAGTCTTCTATGTGGCACAGTGTCAAAGGCCTTGCTGAAGTCCAGATAGACCATGTCCGCTGCCCTCCCTTGATCCACCTCCCTAGTCACCCAGTTGAAAAATTCAACGAGGTTGGTCTGACATGACCTCCCCCTGGTGAAACATGCTGCCTTGGGTCCTGTAGTCCATTGGCAACCAGATGTTCCACCAATCTCTCCTTCAGTAGTGCTTCCATGAGCTTCCCCACTACCGAGGTGAGGCTGACTGGTCTGTAGTTCCCCGCTTCCTCTTTGTTCCCACTTTTGTATAAGGGGACTACATCTGCTGTCCTCCAGTCTTTGGGTACATCCCCTGTTTCCAGTGATCAGCTAAACAGGATTGCCAGAGGTTCAGCCACCACCTCACTTAGGTCTTTAAGGACCCTGGGGTTCACCCCATCTGGCACCATTGCTTTATCAACTCTTATTACTTCCAGTTCCTTCAGGACCCTTTCTCGTGTAAAGGGACTTGTGTCCATTTCTGCACCATTCCCACCTCTTGTACTCCCTTCAGACCCATTACCCTCCTCTTCCTCAGTAAAGACTAAGCAGAAATACCTGTTCAATTTGTCAGCTTTACTGTTGTCATTCTCCACGCGGCCCCCATCCTCCCCCTTCAGTCTCACTATCCCTCCCTTTGCCTTTATTTTTTCACTTATGTACCTGTAAAAGGTTTTGTCCGCTCTACCCACTGATTTTGCTATGTGCTCTTCTGTCTGAGCTTTGGCTTTCCTTACTGACCTCCCTGCCTCCCTTTACTTCTCCTGGTATTTCTCCCTATCCCCTTCTGCCTGTGTCTTTTTGTATTGCCTGAATGCAATCTTTTTGGCTTTCACTTCCTCCGCTACCTCCTTGGGGCCAAAATCCCCCCCCCCCCCAATTTGGTTAAAATGAGGCAGTGTAATTAGTGGTTTGAGCACAGGTTTGGAAACCAGAAAACCAACAGTAAGTTCAAATCTCACCACAGCTGCTGTGCATCCTTGAGCAAGTCACTTAACCTGTCTGTGGTACAGTCAAGTCAGCAGTTCATTTAGGTATATAGCTGGCCCCCCAGATGCCAGTGACTTATGGGACCCACCAACAGATGTGTACAGACACAGGGGCCAGCTGAGGGTTCCTAGAAGTTGCTGCTATCTGCAAAGAGTATTTTCACCTATACAAATGCCATTGTCCACTTGAGGAAGTAGAGTACAGCACATTTAACATTTTTATTGGTCTCATCACAGACTGGCAGTCCCCAAGGGACACATATATTTACAGAAACACTAAGCTTATAGAGAACTTCTCCTAAGGTCCAGAAGTTACTGGGAGCCTGCTACACAGCAATTACAACCCTCAACAATATATGCAACATTTTCTTGAGCTTTTCAGTGGGGTCTCTAGTACAAGAGCTCTCAAAACATACAAATAGCCCTTTCACTATTTACAAGCAGTCCTACTGACCGTATGACTGCAGCACCCAGAGACAGGCATTTTATTAAGTTCTAACAGCAACTCACCCTCTGGTGCAGTTGGGATCCGTTCTTATTTTCCTCCCAGGAGGGCTGATGTTAGATGGATAACTTTCTCTAGTCTTCCCTGCAGCCTCCTTTCAGTTCCAGGTCATTGTGGTGCAGACTTTCTTGAGACATCCTGGGGCAGAGCCACATACCTTGGTGGGTGACTCTGAGCACATATGGGACCCTTGCAGTTAAAGTAATCTCAAAGACTGCCTCTGGTGGATTTCTCCTTCACTTCCCTTTGGCTCTGCATGTGTGGCCTAAGCTGCCATCCTCCAGTACCTTATGTGTTCTAATGAACCAGTGGGTAAATCCCTTGAGAGGAGACCCACATTTCTTCATTTATTGACATTCTCCTGCTGTTGAGCTTGAAGGGCCTCTGGACTCTAAGTTTTTAATTTTTTTTTTGTTAGTTGTTTAACCAGGACTAGCACACTAAGCTGAAAGTTTTTTTACAGGTGCAACCTGGGAGCACAGGGAAGTTAAGTGACTTGCTCAGTGTCACACAGTCTGCAGGTTGAAGCTATGGGATTCAAACCCAGGTCTGGTCTGCTGGATGTCACCAGATTTACAGCTCAGAGTCTTAAACCACTGCGCTAAACTGCCTTCCTAAGTTCTCCACACTCTGGACTTTCTTCTCATGCACTGGTTCTCTGGATCTCTCCCTTTCCTTCTTTCTCATCCTGCTTTCTGCCTCTGGCTAAAGCACACCACTCCCACCCACTTGGGGGGAGAAACTGCTGATCACTGTGTACTGTGTAGTCTTTCCTCAGACCAGGATCTGGCCTTCCCTATGATAAGGTTCAGAACTCAGCTCAGGCAAAACTTTAGCTGATGCACATGCCCTCTTCTCTTGATAGGGGCATGCACAACAATGACTCTGCAGCCCAGTACTGGTGGAGGAAGGAAGCTTGGAATTTTCCAGCACTCAGGGCCTCTGCATACATTACCCTTTTGGTAACCGGTCCTGAACAGGCAGAGGTGGGAGCCTGTTTACATGTAGAAGCAGGACTCCACCAAAAATCAAGAAATTGAGCTATCTGGGAGAAATAAACTCTAAAAGAAATATCTTGTCTGCTTCCCTCTGTGTAAACAAAACCCTCACCCTAAATCCCCTTTCCCTCTTCCCCTTACCATTTTACATCTTTTTGAAACTTCACTATGTGGGACCAGTTTCCCCTTCCCTACAAGATGGGGGGGGGGGGTCCTGCAACAGTGGAGAGTCCTTGGCTCTTGGCAAGCTATAAAAAAATGGAATCCTCCCAAACTTTGGAGGTACAGCTCTATGTGACCCCATCCTCTTTTGTCTACCCCAAAGTCCATAAGTTGCCTACAAGACCTCATTACATGGGGGAGCAGAGTGGTTAACGTATCCTGCATCAATTTAAGGTAAGAAAGCGTTAGAACTTCAGTAAAAAGCTTGGCTTGGAAAAGCGCGGAACGTCTAGTAGTTCTGATTTTTTTCTTTAAAGGACAAATAAACAAGCAAGTCACTATCTGAATCAATTCACAAATGCTCCTGTGTATTTGCAGAATGAGGGATGCTGATATATACTATGCTAAAGTTTATCTTTAGTTTGCCGATTTATATGGTTTTCATCAACTCGTAAACTTTTGCCGAAATGTAAACAAACCCCCCGTCGAGCCCTGCTGCTCAGCTCACAAAATGGTGCCTACGTGCCTATGTGATGATGTCATCAGAGCGAGTACACTCTGTTTCTTCCATTAAAACATATGGGCACTGTTTTAAATGCTTGATAGTTGTAGTATATGTAGATATTGGCATATGTATCAATACTTAGCTTGTGCACCAGACTGTGGTGGAAAAAGGTTGGATCATTTGTAAGTCTCAGTCTAAGCTTTGCCAAAAAGGTTTACTGCAGCTAATGTAACCTCATATTTCCTTGCACAAGATGGTTTGCACCCATAAGGACAATTAAACCTGCAGTATGTTAATTTGTAAGGCTGTGTTCTTATCCTCTGGACTTTCCAGCCAGAGCTGTTTTGAACTGCACAGTTTTGACCTACTGTACATACTTCCATGGCTTGTTCCAGCTTTTACTAAGCTTTTTCCATTGGCAGCCTCAGTTCCTCTATACAGGATCAGAGTTTGCTGCATCTTAAGCATGCAGCTGCTTGGTGCACCAGCATAGCCAGGGTACATGAGCCTATAGCCATACTCCCAGATAGGGAATCTGACAGCAAAAATGGGACACGGGAAGGAAATTAGTGTAGTGAGCAAATCTCAGGGGAAAAGGCTGAAGGCTGCAGTAGAAGCAATCTGAAGGGCCAATCCAGATCACAGTGGCCACAAGATTCTTGGCAGACAGTTTTAAAATGGCTGCTGAGAATCTTGTGGCTTCTGAGATCAGGAATTAGCCCTTCTGATTGGTTCTGAAGGGCAAAAGTGCCAGAGAAGACCAACCATATTGGTTGGATCCTGACCCTTTCACTGTTGGCAATTTCTTCACCGGCATGACAACATTGAAGTCACCTGCCTGTGTCTGAAGTGCCTGTCTCATACAATTTAGTCCATCAGTACCAGAACTCAGTCCCAGCTGCATCCTGAGTTGCTCAAGTGACCTGGAGGAATTCACAATAAATTCCCTCAATTGGATCTGCAAGTGAAGCCCACCCAGTCAGTGCTGCACCTCTCCTCCAACCCCAGAGCTCAGCCAGTCCGCAGGATCACGTTGGACAAAACTTAGAAGTACATTTGGTAGTCAGGTCTAGGAGCTGCCGTAAGGAACTCGAGGCAAGCTGTATCCCAGGCATTCATGAGACTGTCATCTCACAGGACAATCCCTGAGGAGGCACTATTTCTTTTGGGGCAGCCACTGGAACACATTGGCACTCAGGTTAATTTAAAAAAAAAAGTCAATATCCATCCAGGAACATGAAGGTGATGGCAAGTTTTTTTGAGGGGGGCGAGATTTGAAAGTTATTAATATTTTCTCATGGATGAAGCAATAGTTTAGGTTAGTGTAGTAACAGATGTGTAAAAATAACATGTGCTTAGCTGCTATTGGAACAAACATCCAACTACACCATAATAAGTAAGGGTATAGGCTCTTAAGAGGTAGTGACACACCCTCCTCCATAGAGGTAAATAAAATTATTTTTCTGCTGTTATTACTTATTTATTTTTGCTTAATGCCTTGCATGTCAACTTTAAGGCAGTGATGCTGCTATGTTAAACAGTTTTGAAAGGTACCACAGGTCATTGCACATGCATTAGATGTGCCCTAGAGGTCCTATAGGATTCTGAATAGTGCGGTCATTAAACTACAGTAACTCACGGTACAGTAGGCAGACAGGCACACACAGAGGCACCAGACACAATGAGATTCAGTGGTCTCCAGCCATGGAAACAATGTTATGTATTTAAACTGAATGAGGATTCGATTGCTGTTTGGCAGTATGTATCTCTTTGGAATCTGAGGCTTGGCCTGTTCTCGGTGGGGAGGAAAGCCGTTAAATTCAGGCCAGACTATCTACTTCTTTTCCCCTGGCTGAAATATTTTTTCACATTTTTGAGAATCTTCTGTTACTGATTCTGTATACTATGTGCCTAGTTTTAGAAACATGTTTTGCTTCACATTTGTTTTTGTTAAAATGATTCAATCGTATTGGCTTGCTTTATGTTTGCAGTTTATATATTGTATGTATATATATATATATATATATATATATATGTACCAATAATAAAAAAGGTGTACTTCTACAGTATTCTTACATCTTTTGTGGCATGAGTTAAACAAGCGGGGAAGGGTGAAAGGGGTGCAGAAGGGGCAAGGTGAAGGGGATGCCACAGGTTTGTTCGCTTGGGGCACCATTAAGTCTAACACCGGCCCTGCCTCTAAATGGTTTTGACCAAGTTATTTCACCCATACAGTCATCAGCTTCAAGACTCCACATTAAAGCTAAAGCTTCAACACAAAATTTAAAGAGATGAGGAACATAGCCTGTGATTTTTTTATTAGTGTGAGGTAAAAGGCAGTGTAAAGAAAATTTGAAAAAAGCTTTAGTTCTTAATCTGATGCACAGCAAAATGAATGTCCAAGAGATACTACACATGATGAAACCACAACCCAGCCTACACAATATCTGACGTCTTTCTTTCAAAGACCTGCTCTTAAATGAGTTCTCAATCCTAAACTACTTGCAACAAATTTATTAAGATTAAGATTATTGATATTAAAGTACATACAATATAAGGCCAATCAGAAAATAGACAGATGAAATCAGAAATGCATAATGCAGGGCCCTGAGACAAAGTGAATGTTATAGAAAGATTTTCTTATCTAAACAATGTCGACACTTTTCCTCTCATTGCCTATCAACTATACAAATCTTTTATTCCTGTACTATTTTCTCTTTTTAGTTGCTTGTACTAAATTTCTCTCGGACTGCTGAACTGTAAAATATTTGGTCAAAACGTTTCCTTGCTAATCCCATACTCCAGTTGTTTCACATTAAAAGTCCAATAGTTTCCCAGAAAAATATTTTTCTTGGACATTCATGTTTTAGAAATGCTGAGAAAACCTAGGCGTCCAAGGATTTTTATGCTCTGGAAAACTAGAAGCTTTTCTAAGAGGGTATAACTTTGGACAGATCTGAGAAATCCTTGGGCTTCCTATGATGTCTAACCTTTTCAAGAAAAGCTGGTTGTGGTATCCGGCCCACCGTTGCAGTGGTAGCACTATACAGATGAGTATGAATAGATAGGCCAGTGACAGAGTAAAGGTCTATGGCACATTCATAAGGTAGAAAAAATGGGCAGACTGGATGGGCCTTGCGATCCTTATCTTCTGTCAACTTCTATGTTTCCATGTTTCACTACTGTTTGCAATGCCAAAAACACAGCTATGGGAACAAACCTGGGTAGTCAGAGGGACAGTCAGTCAGGGAAGATGGTTGAAGGTCCCATGGATGCTCGTCTCCTAAGAGGAAGGAGGGAGTATGGTCACCGCTGTAGCACCTCCACCTGGGTGACTTCAGGTGGTGGTGCAGCTGGAGCCATGGACTGAAAGAGGAGGATGTTGGCAGCAT
Organism: Neoceratodus forsteri; assembly: GCA_016271365.2. Classification (NCBI taxonomy): domain Eukaryota; kingdom Metazoa; phylum Chordata; order Ceratodontiformes; family Ceratodontidae; genus Neoceratodus; species Neoceratodus forsteri. The sequence goes on from CM057452.1 coordinate 1,484,143,518, forward strand.
AAAACTATGCATCAGCCAAGGCCTTCCCAATAGCAGAGGGTGGGACAGAAAAATGGAAAAACCCTGACCAAAAGCAGGATGCCATCCACCACAGGTCCTGCACAACTGATTGGGTTCTACACCTCATTGACTGACACTTCAACTCTGCCCAGGGAGAGTAAGGGTCCTGCCCCTGCAGCCCTTCCCATGGGGGGTTATCCAGAGGGGAATTGTGAGGTAGAAGTAAGTCTCAGAAATGGTGACTAAACTGATGGGGGCCAGTTGGGATGTAGGGGGACAAAGTATCGTAAAGTAAAACAAAAATGGGGTGGCCATTCAGGTGAGAAGTAGGTATGGCAACAGAGGATAGGATGGGTCAGAATGATATGATCTTGGGGATGGAATCATACACATCTATTGGGTGCTCATACTTAATTTCTGCACCCAGAAATGTCAGTCTGACTTAGCTGACTTGTAAGCAATAATACCCAACAGGGTGGGTGGTATTGGGAAATACCATACTGCCCAGAGGTGTAACGAGGCCCAGCACCACAGGTGGAGGTCCTTATAGTCACTGGACTGTCTGGTATTTCCCAATACCGCCCACCATGGAGGGTATTATTGGGCTTAGAAAATGGCCCATATGTGGCATTTTTTATGTAAAAAAAATCCTGGAACTATAAGGAAAACTATAAAAATGATTGTATAGATTTTTAGGGGATTACATAGTCCCTTCACTGGTATATCTGCCATTTCAAAATAGCAATGCCACTAGAGGGCACTGCTCTCTTTCATGGTTGCTTGGTTGAGTGTAGCTACTTCTTCCCCTGCAGAGACTAGGCACACAGACCACAGACTATTGTTGTTTCTCCTTTCCTTGCAGACACTTTCCTGTCACCCCTCCATCCCCACATGCACACAGGCAGTCCCCCTCCCCCCCCCGAGTGTGCTAATCTTCTGTATCCCTAAGCATGTCCATAAGGGAGCGGGGTAAGAGACAGCACTGCAGTGTTCTGCTCGCTCCATGATGTTAGTAGTAGTGTGTGCTTGCGTTTGTCTCCTGGTGATGGAGAGGCACTGTCAGGATACAGCAGTTATGGGAGCAGGTGGTTCCCTTTGTGAGGATGGACTGATTTTCAGTGGGAGGTGGCAGCGTCTTGTTCGAGGACAAAACGGTAATGTTTTTTTTTTTCTAATGGATTGTTTTATTTTTTGCTGTCACTGAAGTTTGGTATTGCTTGTGTGTTTGGGGACTCTTGTAGGAGAGGCTTTCGGTCACTGGGATGGGGTGACTCTGTTGTTTGCTTAGCGAGAGGAAAACAATGTGTAGGTGGCACAATAATACACTTGGGTGATGGGGCACTCTTTTGTGGCAACAGCTGGATCTTGTTATTTAGCGGGATCTATTGAAAAATACCTGTCACTGTCCTAGCCAATCAGAATGCTAGGATTTTCAAAGCCATTTTCTAAAACATCCTATTACCTGCCTTCTTTCTTCCATTCATACTTTGTGTCTGGCTGGCCACATTTTGCTAACCACACTACTTCTCCTATGCAATGGGGCCTGGGGATAGCTTATAGACTCAAGGATAACAGATGATGAAGGGAACATAGACCGGTACCTTCTGAAGAATAGGAGGGTTCAGTTTTTCTAAATCTTGCTGAGGACTCTACACTTTTGCAGACCCCCCCAACCCCATTATGAAGGCAAGAGGGGAGGCATTTTGATAGTAAGAGGTAGGGAGAAGGTGAGTTAGGGTGCAGGTCTAGAAGAAGAGGGAGGTATTATAGTTTGTTTTTTTTTTTTACGTATTTTTCAAAAACACAAAAGGGTCTGAAATGGGCTGGATCAGGTAAGACCTGATTCTGATCCAATGGATCAGACTGGGCAACACCAGATGAAAAGAAAAGATGAGAAGGGACTTGGCAAGGTTGGAGGAATGGTCAGACATATGGCAACTTAGATTCAATGCAAGGAAGTGCAAAGTAATGCACCTGGGAAACAAAAACCCAGGAGAAGAGTACACAATAGCAGGGGAGGTACTAATAACAACAAAAATGGAAAGGGACCTGGGGGTAGTCTTATCAGATGACCTAAAGGTGGGTAAGCAATGTGAAAAGTCAGTAGGGAGAGCCAGGGGATACTGGGATGCATAGGAAGGGCATCACAAGTAGAACAAGCATTTGTCAATGCCGAGCGTTAAGCTTGCAGGTATTTGCGAAGTGGTATTGGCACGTATGGTGCTTTTCGCATACAACTGTGTGCGATTGCTGGTATTTGCACAATAAATTTTTAGCATGACCTTTTTGTTACCCCCATTGTGAGCTACATAGGTGGAAACACGTTTTGGGCAGGATGTGAAAAATGACAGCTGTACTGCTCATAAGGAAGTGTGGTAAAATGGCAATGTTGAAAATCTGGAGGGAGATATTGAAAATTCGCAAACCACGACGAGGTGGTGGAACTGTGCAATGCACGCCGTAAAATAGTCATTGTTAGGAATTTTTTCACCAAATTGTCAACATTGGCATTTTAAAACCTCTGCTAATGAACAGTGTCACTGTGATTGTCTTACTGTGTGCCATTACATTGATTTTGAACATCGACTGCGCCATTGTGCACTGCATGGGGAGACACGTTTGGGCAGGATATGAAAAATGACAGCTGTACTGCTCATAAGGAGGTGTGGTAAATGGCAATGTTGAAAATCTGAGTAAAAATATTGAAAAGTCGTAAACTTTCTGACGTGCGTAGGAACTATAGCATGAACTAAATAAAACAATCATTTTAGGAATTTTTCACCAAATTTTCAACATAGCCATTTTAAGACCTCTGCTCATGATCAGTGTCACTGTGATTTTCTTAATGTGTCCCATACATTGATTTTGCACACCGACTGCGCCATTGTGCGCTACTAAATGAGGAAACACGTTTTAGGCAGGATGTGAAAATGACAGCTGTACTGCTCATGAGGAGGTGTGGTAAAATGCCAATGTTGAAAATCTGGAGTGGAAATATTGAAAATTTGCAAACCTACTGTGCAGCGTGGAACCTATGCAACACACTGCAGTAAAACAGTTATTTTTAGGATTTTTTGACACCAAATTTTCAACATTGCCATTTTAAAACCTCTGCTAATGAACAGTGTCACTGTGAGTTTCTTACTGTGTCCCATACATTGATTTCACACACCAACTGCGCCATTGTGCACTACATGGGCAGAAACACGTTTTGGGTGAGATGTGAAAAATGACAGCTGTACTACTCATAAGAAGGTGTGGTAAAATGGCAATGTTGAAAATCTGGAGTGGAAATATTGAAAATTCGCAAACTTACGAGCGTGCGTAGGAACTGCGCAATGCATGCTCGTAAAACAGTCATTTCTAGGAATTTTTTCACTAAATTTTCAACATAGCCATTTTAAGACCTCTGCTAATGAACAGTGTCACCGTGATTTTCTTAATGCAGCCCATACATTGATTTTGCACACCGACTGTGCCATTGTGCGCTACATGGGCGGAAACATGTTTTGGGCAGGATGTGAAAAATGACAGCTGTACTGCTCATAAGGAGGTGTGATAAAATGGCAATGTTGAAAATCTGGGTAAATAATGAAAATTCGTGAACTTATGAGCCTGGGCAGGAACTGCTGAATGCGCTGTAAAACAGTCATTTTGAATTTTGCACCAAATTTTCAACATGGGTTTTGGGACCCCTTCTCATGAATGATGTCACTGTCATGGTGCTATTCAGGCCCAAAGGTGATTTCATGCAGTGACTGCGAAATCACCCATCGGGCCGAGACTCTTCATGTTACAATGTTTATCATTCTGAAAAAGTCCCATCGATGAAGGCTAAGAACCTGAGATATGCAATAAAGTTGAAAACCCCTATCTAGCCCATTATACAGCTTTCCGGCATTTCCTCAGTTCGCGGTCGGCTTTGAAGAGTGCAGACGTGTTCCCGGTCCACAAAGATCATCGCACCAAGCTCCGAAGCTAAGTATGGGGTGAGGAGGGGTGTGGGGAGGCAGGGTGCGCAGTGGGTGGGTGCGGGTTATGGGAGGGGGGACTGGGAGATGCGCCTGGGACCGCTTTGATTTACAGGTACAAAAAAAACAGATGACGTGGGGACGCTTGCCACGCTTGAGGTGGGCTCCCCAGCGGCAGGAAGATGGCTGGGGGGCCGGAGGAGCCGACGGGGATTGGGCACTCGCCGCGCAACCACGCTTGATGTTTGCCATGCTGGGGTGGGCTCCTCGCATGGCAGAAGGATGGCTTGGGGCCGTGGAGCCAACGGGGATTGGGCACCCTGTCAGCAAACAACATTTGCCATGCTGGGGTGGGCTCCAGCGTGGACCCAAAGCTTTGGGGCGTGTGACGAGGGGGGAGCGCGGATGCAAGGGAGGGTGTTGTGACATGAGAAAGCTGGGTACAACGGGTGGTTTTCTTTTGAAGCGAAGACCACCGGGCTGTCATACACAGCTCCCGCACTCATTGGTGCAGGGACCGCCATGCCTGCTCAACGGAGCACTGATTGCAAGGAGAGGCACACCTCCAAAGTGTGCTACTCTCCCAAAACGTTTCTTGAGCATGCGCGCAAGCAAACGTAAAAAGGGAAGTGGTTATCCCTCTATACAGACAGTTGGTGAGACTCCATCTGGAGCACTGTGTGCAGTTTTGGAGACCTCATCTATGCATGGACATAGACAGGATGGAAGCAGCCCAGAGGAGGGCAACTAAAATGGTGCAGAGTCTGCAGCAGAAACCACATGAAGAGAGACTGAGAGAGCTTAATATGTACAGTATACTCTTAATGAAAGGAGGGACGGGGGGACATGATAGAAACGTTCAAGTACCTCAAGGGAATCAACAAAGTCCAGGAGGGTATCATCTTTCAGAAAAAGAGATGTGTAAGAACAAGGGGGCACAATTTAAAGATAGAGGGGGGACAGCTCAGGGGTAATGTGAGGAATTTTTTTTCACGGAGAGAGTGGTGGATACATGGAACAGCCTTCCTGAGGAGGTTGTTGGGTCTAAAACAGTGGGGGAATTCAAACATGCATAGGACAGACACAAGGCAATTATAGTGGGGGGTTGCAGGAAGTAGGCTGTTGGTTAACTAGAATCTGCAGCTTATCCAGTAGGTAGGGAAATGGGCAGACTGGGTGGGCCAAGTGGTCCTTATCTGCCGTCAAAGTCTATGTTTCTATGTTACCAGTGTGGTCCGAATCTTCAACACAACTTGATCCACCTGTGCATCCTTATTTATTCCTTTTGTTACCTATTGTACCTGCTGGAAGTTCCTCGGTCTGGCTAGACTGAGCTGGTGGGACACTCCTATCTGGAATGGTGCCCTTATATCAAGGCAGAGACATCTTTTACCATCTGTAGTACTCTGCTAATGTAGTTTGAAAGCTCTCAAATTAATGTTCTCACTGCAGTTAGAAATGGTGTGTCCACTTAGCAGAAAATCATGTACAGTGCAAGTGCTAACATAAGACAGCATTGTCTCTTCTCAAGGTCTAGTTATTGGACCTACAGTTGGGCTCGGAAAATGTCATCTCTCTCTCTCTCTCTTTCTCTCTCATATGTACAGTAGGCTCCTTCCCTCTCAAGACAGCTTTTGTACAGACTTCATTAGACTGCAGTTACTCTCCCCATCTGGTGACAAGTACTGTCAAGTCAGGCCAGACCTGTCCCTACCTCCATAACTCAGTCTTGGACTGCCTGGAAAACATGAGTCTGTCAGAGACTTGTCTTATCCCTACTCATTTCCCATAATTGTTACCTAGGAGATGGGAGATTCAATTGCATAGGATTTAAAGAATTTAAAGGGTCTCTGGCATCCCCAGAGAAAACCTTTCTTCTAATAAACTGCCACATTATTGATGAAAGAGTTTGAGCCAGAACAAATGAACAAGCTGCTTGTTAAAAAACACTGCCATGATTTTTGGGGGCAGTGAGCATTATGTACAACTTTTCCCAGTTTGAAATTGTGTCTATATTTCCCTGTAATCTCCTGAGTCGCACCCATAAATAGGCATCTGTTTTGTCTAGTGTGCTTACCGGGTTAACAAAAGCTAAATAACTAAATATTATAAAGCTTATAGTTTCATTACCAGATTCTTTCTTTCTTTCTTTCTTTCTTTCTTTCTTTCTTTCTTTCTTTCTTTCTTTCTGTCTTTCTGTCTTTCTGTCTTTCTGTCTTTCTCTCTCTCACTCTCTCTCTCTCTCTCTTCCTTCCTGCGTTTTTCCCATTTCAAAGTAGGTACAGTGCACAATCCTGCAGATATCCAAAATACTGTATGGGTCCTTCCTTCCTTCCTTCCTTCCTTCCTTCCTTCCTTCCTTCCTCATTTATCTGTATTTTCCCATTTCAAAGTAGGTACAGTACAATATCCTGCAGATATCCAAAATACTGTATGGGTGCTTGCAATTTGGTTTCACCTGGAAATTTCAGAACACTTTGTTTGGGAAAGATAAATACAATCTTAGAGTTTATTTTCTAGCCCCCCAATTTACAGGAGTAATGGATTCTGTGAAGGTCCATGGATACTGTACTATGGACAGTTGATTTCTCCACCTCCTGTTTTCTACCCATGGACCAAAACTGAATAGATTTAGTGTACAGGGCATACACTAAGAGAGAGAGAGAGAACGTTGGCAGATACCTGGATTTCCCAATCAGCTGTATCATCTTGAGACACTGAGCCAGTGGAACTGTGTACAGTGGTAGTAGTAATAATAAGTAGCAGCAAGTGGGACAACACAGATCTGTATGCAAATGCTAGGCTGCACCTTAGGAAGGAAGGTTCACAGGTTTTGAAGCAGAGGCTGTGGGAATCTATCAAAGAGAGACATAATTTAAACTAGGTAAGGGTGGCATTGGAGGTGGATATCACCAGGAAAGGGGGTCCCTTGGACCTCCCCCGTAGCAAGGCTGGAGACAAACTTAAGTAGGATAGAGGATGGTGGGGAGGGTAGGGGCACAGTAAGGATAGGATCAGGGTGGAGGGTAGTATCACTAAATGCTAGGAGCCTGGGGAACAAGATGGCATAGTTGCAGGTGCTGGTGGTGGAGGGAGAGGTGGACATAGCCACCATTAGCGAGATGTGGGCAACCCAACACCATGACTGGGACCTAGCCATCACAGGTTTCAAATTATTCCGGAGAGACAGGGAAAGGGGGTATGGCCATTTAGGTTAGGGAAGGGATCAGATGTAATAGGGAGGAGGGAGAGGAAGGCAGGTCAGAAGTAATTTGGCTGTAACTACAAAACCCGAGAGGGAGTAAGGTCAGATTGGGGGTTGTAGACAGTCCTCCAGCCCAGAAGGAAGAGATTGACAGAGAGCTGGAAGAGCAGTTAAGGAGGCTTAGTGGCAAAGGGAGCGTGTGGTGGTGGGGGACTTTAACCTACCAGGGGTGGATTGGAGCATCCTGGCTACCTCATGCACCAGGGAGCAGATCCTCCTGGAAACCTTCCAGGACTTTTCCTGACCCAGAGGGTAGCAGAGTTAATTAGGGAGGGGAATATTCTAGACCTGGTGCTGGAGGATGGGGAGCAGATCATTGGTGTTGGTGTGGCAGAACTACTGCAGGGTAGTGATCACCGCACAGTCTAGTTCTCAATCAACCTGGATAAGGAGGCAGCCACTACTAAAACTAAGGTCCTAGACTTCAAAATGGCAGACTTTGGCAAGATAGGTAGCATACTGGAAAGACATATAGCTGGCATCTGCCCAGAAATGAAAGCCAAACAAAAATGGACAGTTATCAAGCTAGGACTTAATGAAGCCACTACCACTTGTGTCAAGAGCCAGAGCAAGAAATCCAGGACCAAGAAGCCGAGTTGGATGAGTAGGGAGGTAGTGAAGAAGATGAGGGCTAAGAGGACTGCATTTAGAACCTACAAGAGATCGAACAGGGCAGAGGACAAAGACAAATATGTGAGGAAATCCAAGGAAGTGAGCAGAAAAGTAAGGCAACCAAGACAGCTAGAGAACTGGGACTAGCACAGGGGATCAAAGAAGGGGAAAAGGATTTCTTCAGATATATATGGAGAAAAGGAAGAGCAGGAATCAAATTGTTAGGATCAAGAAAGGCACTGGTTGGGTAGAAAAGGGGACTGAGCAGGCAGAACTACTCAACGAGTACTTTTGTTCAGTATTCACCAAAGAGAGAAGAGAGATGGGCCCATACCTGAGGGGAAGGGTTAGGTGGAGCGGGGAACCATTGATGGGGAAATCATGGTGGAAAGGGTGATGGAGGGCCTTAAGACCCTGACAGTAGACAAGGCACCTGGGCCAGATGGAGTTCATACCAGAGGGTTGAGAGAATTGGCAGAAGTCCTGGTGGGTCCATTGGCAGACCTGTTCAACACCTCTCTGGAAATGGGATGCATGCCCAGGGATTGGAGAGGATGCATGTGGTGCCTCTCCAGAAGAGTGGGCCTTAGGATGATCCAGGGAACTACAGACCAGTGAGTCTTACCGCAATTGTGGAAAAACTGATGGCGACTATCCTTAAAGAAAGGACGGTAACATTTCTTGAGGATAATGATCTCCAGGATGGCAGGCAGCCATGTTTGTCTCTGGCAGATGCTGCTAGATGAACTTGGTTGATTTTTTCGACTGGGCAACGTAGGCAATGGAGAGGGGTCATGTGGTGGATGTCCCCTACCTGGATTTCAGCAAGGCCTTTGATTCAGTGTGACACAGTAGGTTGACCAGCAAGTTGAGCAGTCTGGGAGCAGGGAGGAAACTGGTCAGATGGGTTGAGAACTAGCTGCAGGATAGACAGCAAACGGTAGTAGTGGGGAGTGAGGCATCGGACCACAAGGCAGTAACAAGTGGTGTCTCACAGGGCTCGGTGCTGGGACCAGTTCTATTCAACATTTTCATTGCAGACATCACAGTAAGGATCAACAGTAAGATCAGTCTCTTCTCAGATGACACCAAGATCTGTGCGGAGGTGGATGGGGAGAAAGGGTGGTAAAGTACTCAAGGAGGATTTGACAAGACTGGAAGAATGGTCTCATACTTGGCAGCTTGGATTCAATGCCAAGAGGTGCAAAGTGATGCATTTAGGAGCCAGGAACCAAGGATACAGTTACTGGTTGGGTGGGTCCATGTCCAAATGAGAGAAGGATGTGGGGGTACTGGTGACCAGGGAATTGAACCACTCTGTCCAGTGCAGGAAGGCAGTGGCAAAGGCCGAGAGGATGCTAGGGTGCATAGTAAGGGGGATTACTTCTAGGTGTAGGGAAGTAATCTTACTCCTGTACAGGTCCCTGATGAGGCTGCACTTGGAGTACTGCGTGCAGTTCTGATACCCCTACTTAAAAAGTGACATCAAGCTACTGGAGGGGTATAGCACAGGGCAAGAAAAATGATCCTGGGGTTGCGGGGTAAACCTTATGAGGAGAGACTAAGTGAGCTCAATATGGAGAGAGAGAGAGAGAGAGAGTAGAGAGAGTGAGAGAGAGAGAGAGTGAGAGAGTGAGAGAGTGAGAGAGTGAGAGAGTGAGAGAGTGAGAGAGTGAGAGAGTGAGAGAATATGATTGAGACCTTCACGTACCTGAAGGGTATGAACAGAGTAGGCACAGGAGCGTGTTCACTTCTAAAATGTGGAAGGGAAACTAGAGGACACTGTCTGAAGTTGGAAGGGGGCAGGTTCAGGAGAGAGAAGAGGAGACACTATTTCACTTATAAGGTGGTTGCAGGTTGGAACACACTGCCAGAGGGAGTCATATCATTACAGACAGTGGAGTGCTTCAAGAGGGGGTGGGACAGTTTCAAAGGGAGGGTTCAGACCATGAGGGAGCAAGGGGTGGGTGTGAAGGAAAAAGTGAGAGGGGGCAGCTGCAGTGTAATTGTACTGAAGAGTTGCACACTCGAGCAGACTAGATAGACCGTAAGGTCTGTATCTGCTGGCAGTTTTGTATGTTCGCACTGTATGTTTGACAACTAAGTCATTACAATGATAACAAAGTAGGAAAAAAAGGTAGTTGCACAAAATGCAGTTAAAAATAAGTTAGCTTGCATACATATGGGTAAAATTCTTATTCATTTGTCACATAGCATTAGCTAAGGATGGCAGATTCAGTGAAAAAACGTTTGTTCGACCAACATGACTAGCATGAAGCCTGATTCTGTATTACAGCAGACTAGAGTATAACTCAGAGGAACAATAACTAGAGGCTGTTCAGAACTATAGGACCTAACTATGTAAGTAATCCCTAAGAGTACTATTTACAGGAATTGAACCATGACCTTATCTTATACTAAGAGTGGAACAGTGAACTAATGGAACTGTGACCCAGTGAAATCGTGAACCACTGGAACAGTGTGCCTGTGGAACAGTGAGTCAGTGGAACTGTGAGCCACTGGAACACTGTGCCAGTGTAACACTGAGCCTAAGGAACAGTGTACCAGTGGAACCATAAACCAGAATAACAGTGTGCCAGTGTAACAGTGAACTAATGGAGCAGTGAGACAGTGGAACTGTGAGCCAGTGGAACAGTGTGCCAGTGTAACAGTGAGCTAATGGAGCAGTGAGACAGTGGAACTGTGAGCCAGTGGAACAGTGAACTAATGGAGCAGTGAGACAGTGGAACTGTGAGTCAGTGGCACGGTGAGCAAATGTAACAGGGAGCTAATAGCAGTTGTAGGATACATACTGTTATCTTCTGTTTTAGAGCACAGCGCTCTAACTACCTGTCCAAACTGCTTTCCCCAGAATTCAACCAATATTGATCCCATTTCATACTAAAATAACCTTTTATGTATGTCACTGTGTACACCTTCTCATTCATCACTATTGATCCCTGCTGTTTATGTTTGTTTCCAACTCCATTTATATTGCACCACATTTCATTTATGTTTACTGTGTTGCAGTTTACATTTTGTGGCCTGTAATTAGTCCTGATGTCCGCAGTGCCCCATCAGGTTAGGGGAGCAGTGTCTGTTGCATACTACTTCAGATTACAAGAACAGAGCGCTGTTACACAATGGGTGTTCAAAAAGTGCAGCTGAGAATATTGCTGAAAACCAGGGGGTAAGTTATTAAATGGAGTGAGCCTTTAATTATTTCAAATCTAATGAAGTACCAAAGCAAACACAGAAGGGAGGAATGAGACATAGTACAAGACAGCAGGTAAAGGGCAATCTAAAGTGGAACAAAAAGGTATACAGTATGTACAAAATGTTTGCTGTAACATAAACCGCTGCTTTACATGGTAGCAATTACACATAAATGACATATCCTTTACACATGAGTTCACATTTAGTTACATGTATTATTCATATACTGACAGGCCTTAGGTTGTCCTTGTGAATTACACAATAGTGGGCATGAATTATGTATGAAGTCAAGAATAAGTACAAAGGTTTTTCCTATGAAGTCAGTAGAATTTCCCTATGAGTTACACAGTATTTAAGTATTTTGTTATTCTGTCTTTGCTGAATAGTGCAGTTGTGGGGTTAGCAATAGTAAATCTTAACAGTTTTGAGTCAACAGCAGATCATCAGTAGCACAGGAGTACATACTGTACACGGGCTGTGTATATACATTTATATGTACAGTTACTGTGTCTCTTATGGTGATAAGAGTGTATTCTCATGTTCTTTTGGTGAGAAAACTGCAAAGTGCAGTTCATTAGTTCTGGCACACAAAAGACTTGAGAAGAAACTCTTATAACCATACCAGACACAGGAACTGTACATATAAACATTATAAATCATGTTAAACAGCTTTGGTTAAAAAAATAATAATTTTAACTTAAAATCAAACGGTTTCATTTTGTAGAACATTGGAGAATCCCGTGTTGGAACTTGAACTGTGCCAACTAAACGTAGAACTTCAGAATTTTAGAACTATATGCATGAGACACCATCTTATGTGTGTTAATATGTGCCCCAGAGCCACTCACTGCTGTATAAGAGTGGTTTCATGCACATTTGGCTTGAGCGAGAAAATTCACTGAGCTGTTCTCACTCAAGCTGGAGGCAAGTGAAACCACTCTGATACAGGAATCATATTAGTATATCATTGATCTAGCGTGATCCAGCGCAATCAATGGTATAATTTGTTTTTAAACTGTTTCATGAACATGCCCATTTCCAGGGCACTGTGCATGAGATGCTCTTCACAAAATAAGAGTGTCTCACACGTGGAGGAAAGGGGCACCCCGATTGGTCGGGAGTGCTCTCTCGATCTATAATGGTTATAGGAGTGCCTGGAATGTTTAGAAACAAACAGTCCTGATTGGCTAAGAATTATATCATGATTTATAATATTAGAACACACAATACAAAGACTGCAAAATTCTGGAGGAGTTCCAAAGGACTGCATGTTAATAACTGGTGCACTTTAATTAAAAATAAACTTGTGCAATTCAAGTATAATACAAGTACCTGATATACAGTCCAACTATTTTTTAATTAACCTGTTTCTCACCACCCAACAGTTGTTCCATCAGGCCCACGTGCAACTGCCCAACCCAGCGAACTACCGCAGCCATTGTGGCATAAGTTGGTGTGAGGTTCAAGAGTACCAGTAGCCACCATTCATGTACCTGTTGGGCATTTTACTCCTGTTTTCATCCCTCCCTCCACCCCTGATGTCACGTGCATTCCCATGGGTCTGCATGATCTGTGTTTCCTCATAGCAGAGGTGGAGCAGCCATATCGCCTCCTAGACCAACACAGGGATTGCAGCAGGATCGGCAAGGAGTAGCATCCCCTCCATGGTCAGGAAGCTCTGCACCAAGCACTAACCCTAGCTGTAGACTGTCTCATCACTGGGAATCCAAACTCACTCCAAAACCTGGGCCCCACCATGCCGTCGCTGGCCCATTGGCAGACCGTCCCAGATTTTATTTGAAAGTAAGGCAGTCTATTGTTTATAGCATTTAACTGTGACCTAGTAGATCTCATGTTCAAATCCCCTAGAAACATAAACAGTGGTGGCAGAAAAAGACCCAAAGTCCATCCATTCTGCCCAGAATTACTACCTGTTACCCATGACATACTGTTCGGTAGTGCTGGGTGAAATCAGAAAAATCCATTTTACACACTTTTTGTAAAATCACACCAATTTCATGTATTTTCATGCAATTTCTGAAACTAGAATAGTGTGTCTAAAATGGGTGAATTTGGTTGATAGTTTGCCTTTTAAAAAAAAATCTGATTTTTTTAATGACCAGTTTAAAAAAAATTGCACTATTTGCTGAAATTTTCATGTAACCCACCCTTTGGGTTAGAGCGCTAGAGAAGTTTACTGGACTTTACATTAGTTTTAATTTAAGGGCTGTGCATGTGGCCCAGTAAAGATTAATCTTCTGGAGCTGCAGGGAGCTAGGAGCTAGTTATGCTGGTTTCGGGGCTGCTTGTAGCTAAGAGGATGCAAGAAGTTGCTTTCAGTTTTACAGAATGGAGAAGGGGAACAGGCAAGCACTGCCTGGCTCCTGGCTCCTGCAATCTAATCATTTTTTTTTCTATAGGATGGCCTAAGATATTCCACAGCTGAAATGGTGGAGGCCTGACTTATGAGATCCATGGGTGGGGGGAGTGATGATGCCATCAGGAGGAGAAGCCCAATGTACCTTTCAAGTAACTGCTATGGGATTTGAACCCGAGTCGAGAGGGGATGTTTGGCCCAAGGAAAAGGGAACTAGTGGGACTTTACAGTCATGGAGAAAATACCTGGAAGTTTTAAATGTCATCTGAACAAATCTGGATCGGTGCAGCCCCCGCCTGAAGGGAATATGTGAGGCCAGCGGGTGAGAGGTTCTGCTACTCTGATGCATTGGGAGAGCCTGACTAGCTACTCTCATAGGTATATGCCGCCCCTACATTTGGAAGCACAGCTGCTCCATGAGTGTTTTGGGGAAGGCCACAGTCTGGATGAGGATCTACTGGCCCAGTAGCAATGCCAATAAATCTGAGAAGGTCTTGAGCAATTTGCCTCTGAGAGAATTTGCAGAGAGAGAGAGAGAGAGAGAGGGAATATCACCATTGTTGGAAGCTGGGTATTGAAGCTGCCCATGGGAGAACAAGTACTGCCTGTTGTGTCTTTGTAAAAAGCTATGAGAAGTGAATCATATCCTGTCTTGTTTTAGGACCTGTATACACTAGACTTTTTAAACCTTTTTAAGCAAGTTTAAATGGTTTAAGAAGCACTAACATGGTTTGTAGCCATATTACAGCATGATTTAAACCGTTTTAAAAAAAACATGCTAAAGCCCTGCTAGGTACCTAGTCTCTAGGCTGGTTTTAAAAACGGTTTAAGTTAAACATGGTTTGAGTTACTAGTGTGGACACGTTGCTTGGTGCTGGACTTCTGGTTGTGATATGCATGATATTGGAATTGCTTGGGCTGCTAGGATACACACAGCCATCTGTGGTATAGCAGTTGTAGGTATAGTAAGGTTCACAACCCCAAAAGTACCCAGTGTGGACAGAAACAGGGTTGAAGAACCATGTTTAAACACAGTTTTCATCACAATGTGGATGCTCTAACACAGTAAGACTTAAACCAGTTTATAAAACGGTTTTCAACCTGCTTTCACAAGTGTGTACGGTGCCTTAAGGGTCATCAGCACAATGCCTCAGTAGTTGATGGACATTTATATTATGGACTTATGGACAATGTGTGGACATTGATTTTAAGGGACCCCAAAGTCCAATGCCTTAACGGTTCCTGACTGGGATTGCTTGCTATCAAGTTACTATCACTCCATGGAGAAATCAAGTTTCATTAAAGGATCCAAGTTGTTTATAATTACTGTTTGGACTTCATATCAATGTCTTCCTCATTTTCAAGGGTTGCTAATTAAGTTTGCCTCCTAGCCCAGTGCCCCATGGAAGGATTTTGCATCCCAGCCCAAGGAAGAAAGCATAAGTCATCTTTGGTGGTTTCTGTTGTGGTCCCCTCTCCCCACAGACATTTAATATCATACCTCTAGACACCTGTGAGGTGGTGGGCTACACCCATTTTTTCAGAACTCATATTTGTAAAAATGCACAATTTTATGGGGAAAAGGTGTTTGAATAAAAAATGTGTTGGTGAAATTGTGAAAGATTTTGGTGCAATTTTGCAAAAGTTATGCAAATATGAAATTGACTGTTTCACAAGCGTAATGAAATTTTCACCCAGCACTATTGCTGAATAGGGTTTAACTCTGTGGTTTGCTTAATGCTGGTTCTCTGTATAGCCTTGGCCAAGACACGTGTATGTATATTCATTTTATTTGTTCAGTCATAAAAAAGATCATTACAAAAAGATTCATACACAATAAATATTACATTTTTACAAATAAATTACAAAAACATTGTGCAAAACAACATATAATTCCAGATTGACTATCTCTGAATTGTCACATGATCTCACTATGCATATGTCCTCCCAGCTATAACAAGGGGTCAAAGCTGGATCACCGCAGTAAAAGAGATGTTGCACTTTGAGTCATTCTAAGTAAATCAATTGTGAAATAAAAATACATTGATTTATGCAAAGCAGTTTAATTCTTTAAGAGCACTGGGAACTGGAAACTTTACATCAAATACTGATGCCCATATACATGAAAACAAGCAGGTTAGCTTTTATAGGAAATGTTTTTTATGATCTAAAAAAACTCTTGGGAGTCCAAAGCAAATAAATAATGATATTTTTCTGCAAAGTAAAGAATGGCCATTGGTAAGTAGTGCTGAAGTGATCTCATTAATTAGTCAAAGTACCAGTGGTACCAAAGATGCCAAGGAAGGTCTGTATGAAATAATTATGTGACCAGAAAGAAGGCAGACAGGCTTTCCCTGGCAGTGAAAAGAGAAGTGACTGGGGGATGGGCTATGAGGCACAGCATTTAAAAAACGTATTGAAAAGAAAAAAAAATGCAACCTAGTATGCACCAGAATTAATAAAGAAAGGAGAGGACATTTCCCCCTTAAGCCATAACACAGGAGAGTACTGTACTGACCTCCAGCACAGGGAGACAAGATGGATAAACCACTTGAAAAAATGCATAATCAGAATGGCAAGTAAGGGGGAGGTGTGCGAGTTGGAGACTTCAGTCTGCCAGACGTGGAGTAGAGCCTTCCAACTGCTGCTGCGGCAAGAAGCAGGGCCATCTTTGACTCCCTACAAGGGCCTTTTCTTAGCTGGCTAGTAAAAGAACTTACTAGGAATGGGACAGTGATGGATCTGGTGCTTACAAACAGGGACAGCATTGTAGATGTCATGGTGTGCAGTCCCCTAGGTACTAGTGATGACTGTATAGAATAGTTTAACATAACAACAGGAGTAGAGGTAAACCACAGGAGAACGATGGTCCAGAACTTGAAGAGGGTGGATTTTAAAGAAATTAGAGACTGCCTCTTGGGGGGAGGGGGGTTGCCAGGGATGGGTAGAAGCACAGTGAGGGAAAATAAATGAGGGCATAATTAAGACAGCCAGCCTATGTGTAAAGGAAGTGAGTAAAAGTTAAAGGAAAAAGAGACCATTATGTTTCTCTAGGGAAGTGGCAAAGGTGGTGAAGGAAAAAATGGTGTCGTTCAGAAGGTCGTAGGACACACAGAGGAAGAAAGACAGGGAGGTATACCTAGTAAAACAGAGGTAAACAGGAAAGATGGTGAGGGGAGCAAAGGCACAAATAGAGGAAAGGATACCCAAAGGGATAACTAAAGGGAATAAGACTTTCTTCAGATACTTAAGTGAGAAGAGGAAGGCAAGGTGAGGAATAGTGAGGCTGAGGAGAGCTGAAGAAAGAGACTGCACAGGTGAGGGTCGAGAAAAAGCTGCCACCCTGGCCAGGTACTTCTGCTCAGTCTTCACAGTGGATGGAGAGGGGATGGACCACCAGGGAGTAACAGGAAAAGTGGGGGAGGGAGGTGGACACAAGTCCATTTTCAGAGGACAGAGTCCTTAATGGACTTGCAACTCTGAAAATGGACAAAGCTATAGGTCTGGATGGGATACACCCAAGGGTACTAACAGAACTCAGGGAGATGCTGGCTTCCGCACTAATGGTCTTATTCAACAGTTCAATGGAATCAGGTGAGGTTCCAGAGGACTGGAGAAAAGCTGGTATGGTTCCTCTACATAACAGCCGCAGCAGTGAGGAGATTAGCATTATATGCCAGTCAGTCTCACTTCAGTGGTGGGGAAATAAATGAAAATGGTGCTAAAGGAAAGACTGGTAGAGTATCTTGAATCCAGTGGGCTACAAGACCACAGGCAGCATGAATTCATGGTGGTGGGTGGGGTTCGGAGTTAATGCCAGACAAATCTAATTTATTCCTTTGACTGGGTAACCAGGGAAATATATCAGTGGAGGGCAGAGGATGTGGCCTATCTGGACTTCAGCAAGGCCTATGACACTGTGCTGCACAGTAGACTGATTAAGAAATTGAGCAACCTAGGGGTAGGATCCAAAGTGGTAAAATGAGTTAGTAAATGGTTATCAGATAGGCGAAAAGAGGGTTATGGTAAATTCCACACACTGTACTGATGGTAGAAAGACTAGCTGAGTGCCACAGAGCTCAGTAATAGGATGAATCCTCTTCAATGTCTTCATAAGTGACATTGTAGAGAAACTGGAAGGGAAAGTATGCCTGTTTGCAGATGATACAAAAATCTGCAATAGGGCGGACACTCAGGAGGGGGTGGAGAGAATGCATAGGGATCTTGGGAAACTCGTGGAGTAGTTAAAAGCCTGGCAGTTAGGTTCGATGCCAAAAACCTAGGGCATAGGAACCCAGGAGCTGAGTATAGAATGACGGGGAGGTACTAAAAGTCACTAAGCAGCTAAGGGACCTTTTGGGTTATCATAACTTGACAACCTCAAAGTAGCAGCACAGTGTGACTAAGCAGTGGGTAGGGCTAGTGGGATGCTGGGATGCATAAGGAGGGGTATCTCCAGCAGGAGGTGGGAAGTGGTCTTGCCTTTCTGTTGCTCACTTGTGAGATCCCACAGGGAGTACTGTGTCCAGTTTTAGAGGCCGTGTCTCAGAAAGGAGATTGGCAGGGTGGAGGCAGTCCAGAGGAGGGCAAATTAAATGGTGCAGGGGTTGCACGAGAAGCCCTACGATGAGGAAAGACTTGGGGATTTCAACAAGTACATACTGGTAGAGAGGAGACTGAGAGGGGACATGGTAGATACCTTCAGGTATCTCACAGGAGTGAGCAGAGTGCATGAATTGAGTTTCTTTCAAAGGAGAAAGAGCACCAGGATCATGGGGATTGCAATGAAGCTGGAGGGGGGAGGAGTTTAAGATGGATGTGATGAAGTCCGACTTCACCGAAATTTGTAAGAGGGATGTGTGGAAATACTACTTCACTCAAATGGTGGTAGACACCTGAAATAGACTGCCATTGGAAGTGGTGGAGGTGAAAACAGTGGGGGACTGCAAGCATGCATGGAACAGATAAAGGGGCATATTAGTAAATAGGCAGGGAGGAGAGATGGTTGCCAGAGACCAGTTAGGGTCTGCAGAGACAGATTAGGCAGGGAACATCGCAGCAGACTTGGTGGGCCAAGGCATCCTTTTCTGTTGACAAATTCTCTGTTTCTCTTAATCCCATCTCTTCTCTGTTTCCAGCTGTTTTCTCTGCTCACTACTGTAACACTTCCTTTGGTGCTTTGGGCCATCTGCCTTCTCTTCCCACCTGCCCCTCATCTGAAATAACCACCCTCCAGCACCTTACCCTGTTTCCCCTCAGCTTAAGTTCATGCACTCAAGCTTTTCTATCTTGTATTATTAACCTTATGAAATGCTGAGCATGGATTCCTGTGATCTGATTGGTCCCTTAGTGGTCCTTTTCCCACTGGTAAAGGACCACTAATATAAACAGAATGCTGGAAGCTCTTCCCACATGCAGCTCAGCAACAGTTCTTAAATTAAAGTAAGACTTTCTAGCTAACACGAAGTAAATATTGGCACTAAGACCTTACCATTCCGATGATACCTGGGTGGTTAAGTCCAGGGCATTTTCCGTTTTTGGAGGGGCTCAGAAAAAGGAAGGCTAGGCAACTCTGTCAATTTTAAGCATCATTCTGCGGGGAGGAGGAGATACAGATGGAACCAACTGAAATTGAACCAAATTAAGCTGTTGCTGTTATTTTTAGTGAATGTGGAAATTTGACAAGGACAGCAGGGAAACCTACTCTTCTGTAAGTGAAGTTGAAGTCCTTATGGAGCAATTGCCTTTCTTTTCTCAGGACCTGCATCATGTAGAAACACAATTCAGTATAGCTGTGGTGGTGGATATATGCACCAATTTATGTAGACATTTGTTGGTAGAAGGTATCTGCACTCCCTTATTTTCTTTGTGTTTGGATTTGCTCTTTCTTTTGTCATTTTACAGGTTTATCCTGTGCAGGCTGGAACACTGATAAAGTAGATTGTGTTCTATTTTTCTAAAACTACAGAGACTACAGGCAAAATATAGCTCCAGATACGTCTAATGTACTTCAGGCCCCTGTTTCCATGGAGACAGAACTGAATACTCTGGAAGCAGAAACTGTTTCACAGCCTTATATTGAAACTGTGCCTATCACTAACAAGCATTTGTCAATGCCACATGTTGTCTTGCTGGCATTGACATTGGTAGTGCAGGAGTTTGAGAGATGCATAATAGGAATGGCAATGAAGTATTAAACTGACGCTAAACCCACCCCCACCCTGCAAAGACTGACAGACATCGGGGTGTGCCCTTGGGTCATCGGTCATAACACTCACGCCATTTCACCTCACCCTACTCTGCAGACACTGACAAGTGTTGCGGTGTGTCTTGGGGTCTTCGGGCCTTACGCTCACCCCATTCCATAAGGAAATACACTGAGATGGGTGCAGTGTAGGAGAATGGGGGTGAACTTTGGGGCCGAAGACTCCAAGGCACACCTCGAAGTCTGTCATTGGCTGCAGGGTGTGGGTGGGGGTGGAATGATGAGAACATTACAGCCAATGATCCCAAGTCACACCCCCTGATGCCTGTCAGTCTCTATAGGGTGGGGTGTTACAGTTGGAAACCCTAACACCCCAGGTGTTTTGTTGGTATTTTTACTCCAAACTTTCAACATGGGCTTTTTGTGACCCCACTTCATGAACAGTGGCACCAGGGTTCGACAAATTTTAAAATTCAGTGTTTGTCCAGGACAAGTGGCTTGACTAAAAGTAGTAGTCCTTGTGTTCGAGTTGGTAGTCCGGTTAAAAATACGCATATTTTTAAATAAAATTATTAAAAATAAAGAAAAACAGGTTGTATGTACTTTATGGGGGAATAGCTAAATACTAATAAGTTAACAGTATGAAAATGTGTATTTTTTTGTTCTAGGCAGGTTAGATGGAACCGGTTCTTCTTATGATGAGTTAGTGAAACCAAAGAAGTAGTAGAAGAACCTTTTTTTGCTTTGTTTGCTCATTTATCTGCATAGTAAATTTGTATACAATACAAAGGCTGAATATGAAGTAAGTAATAGATCTGATTAACATTATTTTTCTGTTACTTGTGCACTCACTGCAAATAAAGTAATTTGGATTTTCAAATCTGACTTGTTTTTTTATTGCATCCTTTTCTTTTATTTGAATTTTTATTTTTTTTAGTCTTTCACAAACCAGCTGTAGGACAGTTACACTGGGCAGGTCACCCCCACCCCTCTTCACTCTGAGCCCTTTCCCCAGGATCTCCTGTCATAACAACAGCCCACACACAGTTAGGCTTCTCATAGTTGATAGGAGGCAGTATAGCACAATGGGTTAAGGCTCTGAGCTGCAGATCTGGAGACCTAATTTGAATCCCACAGCCACCTAAGTGCATACTGTGTGATGCTGAGTAAGTCACTTAACTTCCTTGTGCTCACAGGACACGTGTGGAAACGAGCTTTGGCTTATTGTGATACTCCTTTCCCTCACCTCCCCCCTTCCCTTCTTTAAGCAGGTCAACCCTCCTTCACTTCTTTGCCCATGATCTTCTCTCCCAAAAGCCCACACACAACAGTTGGCTCTCTTATTTTCTTTTCTTTAGGTAGGTTACCCCTCCATGCCACTGCCCACAATCTCCTATCCTAGTAGCCCACACAGCACACAGTGAGGCTTCTCTTTTTTTTATTTTATTAGGGTTGCTCCTTCACTTCTCCCCATGATTTCCTAGACTCCCAACCGCCACCCTCACACACAGTCAGGCTTCTTATTTTCTTTTCTTTGAACAGTTTCCACCTCTCTCCTCTTTCACTCCTCAGCCCCACCCCCATACTGCATTGCACATAGGCTGTTTTTGTTGCAACAAGTCTTAAAGGCATCAAAACTTTTACAAAAAGGCCAGCCCTTCTCACTTTCTTACCCCTTCCTTTAGTCTGCTTTTGTTTATCCTGAGTCATGATTTTGTTCAAGGGGTAACTTTCACTTCAACTCTTTCTTTCTCCCCCTTTACTTTTACTGCTACAGCCTAGTTATGCTGTTTTTGTTCATCACTCTCCATCTCATCCCTAGCTTATAAGAAGTACCCCTCTCCTTATGTATTCTCAGCCTCAGAGTTGTTCTTCTCCCCTTAGTGGAACAATCGCGATGGGTCAAATTACTTATTTCACACACACATTCGTCCCACTCCTCCTGATCCAACATTCACCCTTGTCTTACAGTCTGTATCAGTTCAAAACAACTCATGGTTGTGGGTCCTGGCTGCAGTACTTCCCGCCATTCCCCTCCCCGGCTCACCAACACCACTCGCCCTCCCTCATTGTGTCAATTCCCCCATCTCCCCGTTTTGCATCAGCAGCTCCAAAATTTATATTTTATTATTGACAGCCAAGGCAAAAGCACCAGCAGGTATGTCTGGCAGTGAATTACATGGTCCCTGACTCCAAACAAGCTCCTAACAAAAACAAAACACCCAGCCCCTCGCACGACCATTTCAGATGAACGCAAGACATTTCTACTCTAAATGAAGTGAGAGCATGCCTCTGATTACACCAGCCAAGTCATGTCAGTGATACCAAAGCTAGAGAATGGGTCCCTTACCAGGACAGCCCGATCTTCATTGATTGGATGTGACATCTGCCAGTACGATGACTGTCTACTCTCCCCCTCAAGTTTCCCATCGGCCACGGCTCGTTCCCCGCAGGAACTCTCTCAACGCTGCTCACTCTCCCCGGCCCCACTGAAGATCATGAAGCTGTGCACGTCATAGGGTTAGGTACGAACATTGGTCTGTTGGTTGTCCCTAGTCACAAACTATTGAGCTACTGTAATGGAGGCTCACCCACCAAATGTATTATTTTTTCTGTTATGTTTAAAGTAGTGCAAAGGACCCACCAGCATTTCAATGTACATGCCCTCACTCAGACTGGAAGTGTGCTTTACTTGTGCACATTGGGGCAAATAGTTGAAATACTGAACTGTCAGGAGGGATCCAGGGCTCGCTTAAGTGAATGGTGTTAGTACAAGCAGCAGCGGTGCAGACCTATCAGTCATGGCAGTGCAAGCATTAATGGCAAATGCATGCATTCGGGATACTGTGTGTCGGACTGCTAAAGCCGGGTAAATTAACATTCAGGATATTATTTAGCGGTACAGTGAACATGTCAGGAGAGCGGTGACGGTCAAGTGTTTGTCAGGAGTGTGTCAGTCGGGAAAGAGTATGGACCAAGTGAGCATGTTAGTACAGGAACCTGGCACTGAAGCAGAAAATCTGCTTTTTTGCTTTTTAAAGCGGTACTTGTCAACAGACAAGTACTGCTGTCACCAACTACTTGTCCTTGCCTGAAATCTGGTAGCCCTGGATGTCGGGCTATGGGATTTGTCGAACCCTGAGTGGCACTATCAGTTTGTTAGCTGAAAGGTGATTTTGCACAGGGACTGCACCATTTGGCCTCACAGGTGTTAAAACCCATTTTGGGCAGGATTTGAATAATGGCAACTGTACTATTCATGAGGAGGTGTACAAAAATGGCAATGTTGAAAATCTGGAGTGAAAATTTGAAAAATTGATGAAGTCACGAGCGTGCATAGAAACTGCATAATGCATTTATTTTGGGGATTTTTTAACCACATTTTCAACATAGGCATTTTGAGAGTTCCCCTCATGAACAGTGGCACTGTGATTTTGTTCATCTGTCCCAAAAGTGGATAATCCCCAGTGACTGCACCATTATGCGCCACAGGTGTGAAAACACATTTCAGGCAGGATGTGAAAAATGACAGCTGTACTGTTCATACAGTATGGAGGTGTGAAAAATGGCAATGTTGAAAATCTGGAGTGAAAATATTAAAAATTGTCAAAGTTACGAGTGTGCGTGAAAACTGTGCAACGCATGCTCATAACGCAGTCATTTTTTGGATTTTTTTCACAACATTTGCAACATGGGCTTTTTAGACTCCACCTCATAATAGTGGCACTGTCATTGATATTGTTCTAAAAGGTGATTCCACGCAGTGACCGTGGAAATCACCTTTTGGGACCAAGTAACGAGATGACAGTGCATGTTTTCATGAGGTGGGGTCCCAAGAACCCCATGTTGAAAATCTGGTACCAAAATTCCCCAAAATGGCTGAGATATCCACCTAAGTTGAAACCCCCAAGTGCCTGCCATTTAATAAGCTTACCACATTTTGTTCAGTTCCTGGTTGGATTTTGAAGAGTTCAGACATGTTCCCACTCCATAGAAGATCGCAGAGCCAGCCCACCAGAAATAAGAATGGGGTGAGGGGGTGCAGGAAGGTGAGGTGCGCAGAGGGTGGGTGCAGGTGGGTGGGGGTGCGGCAGGATGACGAGGGACTCTCTTTTTTTTACAGGTACAAAATAACAGACTTCAGGGGAATATTTTCTTTATTTACAGGTAAAAAAATGATTTGGGGCACACTGGGATGGGCTCCCAGTATGCCATGACTTTGGGGGGGGACATGATGCTGACATGGATTGTGCACCCCCATCGGCAAAGAAAGTGTGTGTGGGGGGGGACATGATGCCGATAGGGATTGAGCACCCCCCTTGGCAAACAAATTGAACTGGGGGGGGCACATGCCGACATGGGGATTGGGCATCCTCGATGTCAGCTTTGTGGGGATTGTGCGTTGGGCGGAAGGAGCTGTCATATTTATTGGAATGTTTCACCAGGAAAGGCATGTAATGGAGCCTTGTCATCTGACGCTGCAATGAGGAAACTGCACCTCACTGGAGCGGCAGCTGAAATGGCTGTCATCGCAAGCATGCTCACTGATTGGTGGATGAGGGACGCACCCACTAAAGAGTCTCCTGCATTGGCGACAACACTGACACAACTCTGAAAGTGCTACTACTGCAGGATGTTGCTTGCACACATGCAAGCCAAAATAAAGGAATACAGGAAACTGAGGGGTGAACTTTGCCTAACATGCAGAGCGTTTCAAGATGATGTACTATTTGAAACTATTGGTCTAGTAAGAACTGTGGACCACAATACAGATACTAGGTCACACAACCATAAACTAAAAGGTGAAGTTAATAGAACATTTAAAAGAAACCGGTGGTATGGTCAGAGAATTATCACCAATTGGAATACCTTGCCCAAGAATGTGGTGGAAAGTATTACAGATTAAAAAAAAAGATTAGACTGTTTCATGGGAAAAAGAACATTTCTATGTTCCACCATGAAAATCTTGATTTGATGGCAAGTTCAATCATGGACCTCGGTCTTCTCAAACTGGTATCCTCTTCTATGAACCTATAATAAAAATGACTGTGTGAGGCCCTTAGCTACCAGAGAAAAAAGGAAGCAACTGGAGAGTGATGTTGTTTTGGTATCTCCTTGTGGTTCACCAATAGATGGGTCTTCAGGACTGTTTCAAAAAGAAAGACGGCCTAATTCGCATTGTGTGGGACTTGCAGCCCCTGAATCTCATGATGATGATGGCAGTGATTCTGTCCATAAGGAACAGGAGCCCCCCAGACCAGCATTTAAGCTCACTGATTTGTTCACCAACAAAGGAAAACCTGCTCCACAAAGAAATGCAGTAGGACTTGTGTGTAAAGGTGGATTACAGACTCCTCTAGATAGAGTTTGTGTAGCAAGGACTTTGCTTATGAATACTATGTTACATAGGGGCTGGCCCGTCGGTGCAGTGGTGGGATTTCCACTTGCGACACCAGTGACCCTGGTTCGGGAACGGACTCGGGTTGCTGGAGGGCCGGCCAGGGGGAGAAGGATGGAGCATCCCATGGAGTGCTCTCCTTCTCTGGGGAGAGGGTTGGGAGCCTGTCCGATGCTTGATGGACTCCTGGCAGAGGCCATAGGTACCGCAGCTCCTAGTGCATTGCAGCACTCCAGGGGCCGGGGTGGATGCAGGATGTCATTGTACATTCCGGCCCCCCAGAAAACCAGGAAAAAGGAGGGAGCTGCCGGCCTCCCTAGATGACTCTCGCTGCAGGCTTCAATTAGCCCCCAGGCCGCCCCTCTGACCAATCCCGAAATTCGCGGTAAGAAATAGGATGTTGCAACCTCACCCCAGGGGCAACCAGGGTATCGAGGTTGCGGACGATGGGGTGAAGCCCATGGTCCATGACCGAGCAGAGGTAACGGGAGGCAGGCTGCTCAAGCGATAAAGATAAAATTAAAAAAAAAAATAGAAGAGTTCCCCCTGAACAAACCAATGGACCATATGCGAAGGAAGGGTGTATGGGTCACTGAGATACGGGGCAACAGGGGGACAGTGAAGCACTGGAGGTATTATGGGTCAACCTAGAATTGAGTTCTGGGGATGTTATTTGCATGGGGGTGGTGTGCAGGCCTCCAACAGGCCTCCAACACAGTGTGATGATTTAGACAGAGCCCATGGATAAGCCATCAGCAAAATGGCCAGCAAGGGCAATGTTTTGATTATGAGGAACTTTAATCTGCTGGATGTAGATTGGGGCATTATCACCAAAGCCACATCAACAGGCAGAGCCATCCCGGACTACATACAAGGGGCATTTCTCAGGCAGCTGGGTTTGGAATCCATTAGGGATGGGCATTGCTGGACCTGGTACACACAGAGACAGCATTGCTGATATGTCACAGTGGGTAGTCCCCTGGGTACCGGTGATCACCATATTGTGTGGGTTGACATACGGACAGGACAGGAGAAAGAAATACAGTAAGATTAGTGTCCTGGACTTTAGAAGGGTAGATTTTAATGAAATGGGAAACTGCCTCAGAGAATGCCTTGAAGGTGGGGGGCAGTGGGAGGGTGGCGGCTTAATGGAGAAAAATTAAGAAGAGTATAGTCCAGGCAAGGGCATGCTGTATGAAGGAAGTGAGCAAGGAAAAGTGGAGCAGGAGGCTGCTATAGTTCTCTAAAGACAGGGCAAAGGCAGTGAAGGAGAAGAAAACAGCATTTAGAAAGTCAAGGAGACCCAGAAGGATGAAAACAGGGAGATATATCTGGCAAGACAAAGGGAGGCAGGAAATAGGATGAGGGCAGCTAAAGCACTAACAGAGAAGAGGATAGCTAAGGAGGTCAAAAAGGTGACAGGACCATCTTATGGTATATAGGGGAAGAGGAAGAAAAGAGGAGGGCCAGTCAGGATCAGGAGTGGGGGGTATTGAGAGGAAGATCAAGAGAGTGGAAATACTAAATGATTACTACTGCTTGTTCTTTTCGGTAGAGGGTGGGGATGGACCAGCATGCTGCAGTAAGCACGGTTGGGGGGGGGGTGGCCCCAAGTTCATTCTCAGTGGAGAGGGTCTGGAAAGGACTGGAAGCCTTAAAGGAGAATAAAGAGATGGGACTGAATGAGATTCATCCAAGGTTCCTAAAGGAACTGAGCATAGTGCTGGCCTTCCATTGGGCAGCACTTTTTGAGCACCTCAGTGGAGATGGGGAAGTTCCAGAGGACTGGACGAGGGCTAATGTGGTCTCTCTGTACAAAAGCAGCAGTAAGGAGGGTACTAGCAACTACAGACCAGTCAGTTTCACATTAGTGAAATAAAAATAAAGTGCACACCAGCCTCTCAAAGATGCTCCAGCCCACAATTACTTCTGGCAATCAAAGAACAAAGCTGGGTACACACCAGGCATAGCAGACACACCAGGCTAACACCCCTACATATCAACCCAGTCACATGGATCTTCCTCCCTGAGGAAGATCCATGTGACTGGGTCGATATGCAGGTGTATTAGTCCAGTGTGTCTGATATGCCTGATTTTGTTATTTAATAAAAATCCCTTTATTTTTCTCAGCTCCGATCTGTGCTCAGCTTTGTTCTTTGTTTGCCAGTCTCTCATCAGTGGTGGGGAAGCCACCAGGGAGGGGGCATTCCTTGATCTGGTGCTGATGAATGGGAAACAAGTCCAGGATATAAAGGTTGAGGAGCCCCTGGGTGGGAGTCACCATCGCACAGTATGGTTCCAGTTGGACATGGGCAGGGAAGAGGCCCCCACTAAGATCAAAATCCTGGATTTTAGAAAGGGCGGACTTCAGAAAGATGGGTGAGCTGCTAGGGAGTCACCTGGCAAGCATCCAAGTGGATATTGGGGGTGGTCAAAGGTAGTCCATCATCAAGGAGAGAATAATGGTTGCCACAAGTGAGTGCATTAGGTTCAAAGGGAAGAAATCGATGGCCAAATCACCCAGCTTGTTTAGTACTCAGGTTGCTCAGGCAGTGAGGAATAAAAAGTCAGCCTACAAGAAATTCAGGAGGGCCCAGAGGAAGTAAGGAAGGAAGACACAGAGGATTACCTGGAGATAGCTAGTGTAGCAGGTAAGGTATTGCAGTAAGTTAACGCTCAGCAGGAACTTCTGCTAGCTTGCACTGGATCAGAATAGCGCCCACCACAATGCCATCAGTAACAATAGCATGGCAATAATGCTGTGAGTTTTGTTTTTGTGGGACTCCACCCCACGCACCCCCTGGACTGAAGAAATCTCACTCCAGGGGGAGTGGATTGCAGAGAAAGTTAAAATATGCGGGGCCGTGGAATACTGTCTCCATGGTCCCGTGTCAAAGAAACAAATTCCCAAGTGCACAAAAATGTTGGCTACCAGGATTAGAACTCTGGTCTCCACTGCCACTGGCTGAGCTGCTCTATGCCCTAGCCTGCCACGCTACGGGAGCAATTCTGCCAGCCTCCTGGATCCTGGTGCTCTTGTTTGTGGACAGCACCACAGACAGTGACATGGGGACCGCTTACTGAAAGTGCTGTAGATCCCCTCTTGCTGTCCATGCTAGCGCTACACCAATTAGCGCTCTGTAGACTGGCACTATTCATGTAGCACTATTCTAACTGGGTACCCTGCTGGCAGAGGGAATTAAAGGGGGAAAGTCCTTTTTTGTTATATTAGCGAGAAAAGGAACAAGAATGATGAGACTGTTAGGCTCAGGAAAGGGGTGGGTGAGTGGAGAAGAAGGGGAGGGGGGGGCAAACCAGAGGTACTGAACAAGTGCTTTTGTTTAGTTATCACCAAGGAAAGAGACAGACCAGTGTCACTAGGGGGAAGGAGGAGAGAAAGGAGGGGGAGGGGCACAGATATTTTGATACAGGTGGATAGAGTGAGGACAGGATTGCTAGTAGTGAGGGTAGGTAAATCCCCAGGCCCACATGGCATAAACCTAAGGATGCTGAGGGAACTGGGGGGAGGAGTTTGCAGATTCCTTGGCTGGGCT
Source organism: Neoceratodus forsteri (assembly GCA_016271365.2). Taxonomy (NCBI): domain Eukaryota; kingdom Metazoa; phylum Chordata; order Ceratodontiformes; family Ceratodontidae; genus Neoceratodus; species Neoceratodus forsteri. Next base: position 1,484,172,116 of record CM057452.1, read on the forward strand.
GTTCAATAGTTCACTGGAGCTGGGTCTGGTATCGGAGGACTAGAGAATGTCACATGTGGTGCCCCTTCATTACAGCAGTCGCCAAAGATGATCCAGGGAATTACAGACTGGTTAGTCTGACCTGAAATGTGTAAAATCTCATGCTAGAGTATCTGGATGAAAATGGTATCTAGAACGAGAAGTAACATGTGTTTATGGGAGGGAGTTCGTGTCAAATAAATCTGATTGGCTTCTTTGACTTGGCCACTAAAACAATGGACAGGGGCCACAGAGTGGGCATCCTTTACTTGGACTTCAGCAAGGCCTTTGATGCTGTACCCCACGCGAACTTGATCTGGACATTGGTGGATATAGGGGTTGTTAAGAAGTTGACTAGATGGGTGGAAAACTAGCTGAAGGACAATATCCAGAGTGTGGTGGTGGGTGGTGATCTATCCAGCAGCAGGGAGGTCATCAGTGAGGTCCCACAGAGCTCGGTACTCAAACCAGTGCTGTTCAGTGTCTTCATCAATGATATTGGGGATGACTTTAGGGGCAAAATTTGCCTATCTGTGGATGCCAGCAGGCTGTGGGAAGCTGGACACAGCAGTTATACAAACCTAAAGGAGGATCTGGAAAAAACTAAAGGGGTGGTTCAGGATTTAGCACCTTGGCTTCGATGCCAAGAAATGCAGTGTTATGCACACTGGTGCCAAGAACCTGAGGACTGAGTACAGCCTGGGAGGAGTCCAGGTATGTGCATTAGAGCAGGAGAAGCATCTGGGAGTGACGATCACTAGTGACCTGTAACACTTCATGCACTGCAGGAAATTAGCAGCAAAGGCAAATAAAATATTGGTCTGCAATGCTAAAGGGATCAGCAGCAAACAAGAGGAGGTAATACTACCCTTGTAGAGGTCAAAGGTGAGGCTGCTTCTGGACTACAGTATACAGTACTGGTTCCCATATCTTAAAAAGAACATGAACCTGCTGTACACAGTCCAAAGAATGAAGATGATCATAAACCAGAAGGTTATGACTTTTGAGGAGAAGTTGGAGGCCCTGAAAATGTGCTCCCTGGAGGAGAGGAGGAAGAGAGGGGACATGACTGAGACCTTCAAATATGTGAAAGGAATAAACAGGGTGGACAAGGAGTGTCTCTTCAGTCTTAGTTGGAACCAAAACATGAAGAGACACTGTCTCAAGTTGGAGTGGGGTGGTTTAGGAGAGAGGCTAGGATGTACTTCTTCATGGAGAGGGTAATGATGGGTTGGAATGTGCTTCCAGAGGAGGTGGATTCATTGAAAACAGTAGACAGCTTCAAGAGAGGCTGGGATAGAGTTAAGGGGCAAATAAGAGCCACAGGAGGGGTGAACGGAGGGAAAGGTGGATTTGGGGGGCAGGGTCTGCAGCATATGTTGAGGACCCTGCAATATGAGCAGACTAGATCTAATGGCCTTATTTTGTTGGCTTTGTCATATGTTCATATGTTCATAATGTCATCCCCCTCAACCCTGATCACTGAGAATTTTCACATGATTACATGGTTTAGAGGAACTAGAGGACAACCAAAACAGATTCGGAAAGGTATTGACTCCCTCAAGAACTGTTTTGAAGCCCTGCAGAACAAATGGTATTGCTTTAATAAGGAAGAGAACAAAGATGGTGCATGGATTGCATCACAAGTCCTATGAGGACAGGTTGAAGGCACTGAACATGTACTCCCTGGAGGAGAGGAGGGAGAGAGGGGATATGATAGAGACATACAAGTATCTTACAGGGAGGAACAGGGTGCAGGAATGCACTATTTTTAAGTGAAAAAGATGTTCCAGGACTAGAGGGCATGGGATGAAGTTGGAGGGAGGACGATTCAGAGGAAACGTGAGGAAGAATTTCTTCACAGAACGGGTGGTGGACAAGTGGAAGACCCTGCCAGAGGAAGTGGTGGGGGCTGAAACAATCACGGGATTTAAGAATGCATGGGATAGACATAAAGGAATTCTGGAGGTCAGGGGTAAGGGGCAACAGACTTCCTGGAAAACATAAACTGAACTTACAAACTTAAATGGGCAGACTGGGTGGGCCATAGGCCCTTATCTGCCGACACTGTCTATGTATCTATGTATCTATGTAACTCAGATGCCTAATTGAAAGAATCTTCTTAATGCGACCTCTCATCAGACAATGAGGGGAATTCTACTGACATCTAGACTACTAGTTGGTATAGGTTTGGGGGGGGGCAAGACTGAAAAGATGCTAGCACGGTCTTTCCTCCTCCTTTCCTATTTATTACGCAAATGTCAGATCCAATCATTAATGTAAACAGTATCAAAAGTATCAAAAAGAGACCAAACACCTTCTTGGCCTTGCAAACCCCCCTTTAGAGATATGATTTATTTTTTATAAGATACCCAATTACGCACCTTAAGGGAAATATATATGGTGAAAAGGGAACGGAGGTATGGCTCATCCCTTTGGTCCACAAGTGAAGATGCATGCTCTGTGAACTGTTCTTGTCACCTGGTATTATAATAACTAGGTTGGTAGATATTTCGCTGGGAAGAGCTTGGTTCTATGTGAGAATAGTGAGTGCAAAACGGTGACTCAGAAACAGTGAGGATATAACAGCAAGGACACAAACAGCGATCACGCTTTTTACAGGGGGGTTGTGCCCCCCACCCCCCTGTGGAGGGCCTTCACCCCTCACACCCCCTTACTATGGATAACCAATTCTGGGGAGGGGGGTGCAAATCAAAGAGGGGGGAAAGCCCAAGTTGCCAAAATGGCAAGTGCTGTTTTGTCCTCACTGTTTCTGTAAGTTGTAATTTTTCACACACTGTTATTACGGAATACTGAACAGCTCTAGTACTTATATAATCTGGAATGACCTAGCTTTTTGATTGATCAATGCATACACTCTTAAAACCAAATTAAGTAGGGTTGAGCTTTCTAAACTGGTTTGACCTTTTTAACATAACTCAAAGGGAGTTTTTGCTGGGGGGTGGGGACTTTAATTGTGATCTGTCATCAAAGGACTGGGGAGAAAAAGACCAAAAAGCAGTAGCTTCCAGGAATTATAGGGAACTTGGGCAGACTGGATGGACCTATTGCCTTTTTCTGCAGTCATTGTCTACATTACTATGTTTATGATTCACAATTTGTTAGACCTCTGTACCTGACTGTGGGATTATTAGATGCGTATGCTAAGTTAGGGAAGCAATCTGAACAGTTAGGGACACAATCAAAATATAACTTTTTTCAAAGGACATAGAGAAGCAATCAGAACATAACCTTTTTCAAAGGACATATTTCAACCAGAATTGACTTTTGGTTTATATCCCCAAACCTTACTTTACCAAAGGCAGACACAGTTCCTCTAGAAATGCCCAACCACAAGATGGTTCATATCCAGTTAGGGGAACCACAGAATAAACATATAGGTCCAGGTTTCTGGAGAATGAACCCATCTTCTATAGAAAAAAGGGACTTCCTGGAGAAATTAGAAGAGTTAGTGGCTGCCTGACAAATAGTGCTGTGCAGAATGCGGAATTCTGCCAGAGGAATTAGTGCAGAATGACCATAATGCAGGCAGAATTTCTGCTAGAAATTTGCAGGTTCTTATGTGGAATTCCACTTACTGTTATCCACAGAATAATATTCCATGGAACAGCATTTTTTCCACAGAAAATTATTCCACAATAATTTCCATGGAAAATATTGAGATCTGCAGGGAACAGCATTTTTCCCACAGAAATCATTCTGCAACTGTTTTCTGCTTCGGAATTCCACCATTCTGTTTCTGGCAAAATCTGGCAGAATTTTGAAAATTCTGTGGAATTTCATCCCGCTGGAATTTGAAAATTCCACACAGCACTACGACAAACTGTTCTTAGCATGTATGACAATGCTGCTGAATAGAGGGAAGTTACTAAAACGGATATGAAGGATTTATTACAATACCAAGCATTGACGTTGAGAGCACAATTACTGAAAGTCAGTGCCCATGAGTCACAGGAAGATTATTCAGAGCACATTGAAAACATTAAAAATAAAATGTGCCAATTCCAGTGTAATAGACCTAAAATCCTTTTCCAGGAACAAAAGTATGGTATTCAGGGTATGAAACTGCATGTCAAACCTTATGACAGTTGTACAGAAAGAGCTAAAATTAGAGGGCTAGATTTTCAGCCCATCAGGGAATAAGTCCTATGCTGCATCCACCATTGTGGCATGAAATCTCCACACCTGTAGAGATTCATATTTTCAGCAGGCACAGCTGTGGGGGATGTTATGCCTAGTTCCACTGGGCATAACATTTTGATGCAGCTGTGTTGAAAAAATTTCCACAAGCTGCCGTAAATTGTGCAGCCAGTTATAATCTGGATCCACCTTTGAAAATACAGCTAGATAGCCACTTACACCATTTTTTTCCCACTGCCGTGTGAGTAATAGGGACATTGACTATCTAGTCCAGAGTTTTCTTTAGTTTGCAAGATGAATATGGGAATTTGAAATCTGACTTGAAAGGGGTACAAAAAGTGATACACCAGTATCGACGTTTGGGACACCAAGGGAAAGCATGGATCAAAATTTGCCTTTTTTACACTCAATAAACCCACCACTAGCCGGCCCTGTGGCACTAAGGGTTGAGGCACTAGACGCCACACCTCACACCATGCCAGTGACCTGGGTTTGGGAGAGAACTCGGGCTGTTTGGTGTCAGCAGGGGCAGGAAAGGATTGAGCATGCGGAGGACTGCTCTCTTTTCCTGGGGGGAGGGTAAGTTTGCTGTGGTGCTAGCAGCTCCTAGCAGCTCCTGGTGGCAACTGGGGGCAGTGCAGCTGGTGGCACACTCTCCGAGGTTGGGACTGGTGGTAGGATGCTCACACCTGTGTGCGGAACGTGTCTGCCACATACAGGGCATCATTGCATGTCTGCACTACTGGAGAAAAAACCTCAAGATAGAAAACCATGGCATTCTGGGAGGCAAAGGCAGGTCCAGAGTGGTGCTGCCCATATGCCCAATGCTGGCCCTGATCCCAGCTTGACTCTCCCTGGTTCTCACTCCTCCCAGTTAGGCTACTTGGGAGGGGGTGAACGTAGCACCTGATTCCTTGGCCAGAAGTAGGGTCACATTAGGTGGCAGAGGCAGCAACTGGGTGAGACCTTACTGGAGAGAAGCCCAGAGCTATGGTGACTGGAGTGGAAAACAGAGTCCTCAAAAAAAAAAAAATCAACCCACCACAATTGATGGACACTGATTGACAAATTCTGGCAAATACCATTAGTGATTTGGAAGTACAGGCAGCCATTAATACACTGCCATCTAATATACTGCTTCTGGATCTGACAGCTTATCAGGAGAGTTATATAAAAACTGGCCCCTTGAATTTCCCCCATGGTTACTGTAGTATTAAATCATTTGATTAAAACAGGTGCTAGGTGTCAAACTATAGAACAAAGGGTAATGTTTTTTCATCTATAAGAAAGGGATTAAAACGAATATTAAGAATCGGAGGCCCCTTCATCTTATTAATACTGATTTCAAAATTCAGACAAAACATTTGCGTAAAACATTAGCAAGTGTAGCATGGAATCTAATAATGCCAACATAGGCCTGCTCAGTACCTGGGAGGAATATACAAAACAATCTGCTGTATATTAGACAAATAGTGGAAAGAGACACAAGGGGTAAAGTGGATGGTTACTTGGTGATGCTGGACCAAGAGAAAGCAGTTGACTCTGTTGTGCATAGTTATTTATGGGAAGTATTAAAGGTCTATAGAATTCCTTCTTCCTTTATTAATATGATAAAAGGCTATACCAGAATGCATAGATTTAGTGTTGGTTCATGGATGGGCTGGGGTCCCATGCCAGCTGAGGAGAGGCATGCTCCATGGATCCCCCCAACCCCTTGTATGTTTTTAGCCAAGACCCTGTTTTATGGTTTATACAATAAGATAGTTAAAGGTGATAGCAAACAATTTGTACACCTCTAGATGCATTCTAGTTGTTCTTTTATTGGCTACCCGCTATTCTGTTATGTTTTTGACCTTTTTTTGTCAAATTAATAATCTGATTTTTGTTGCCTTTGTAACAACCCTGAGTCCCTCTGTGCTCAGCAGTTGCTGCTGTCTGTTTTCATACTGCCTGAACATTCTATAACATCGGAAACACCCATTCCAGGTCATTCAGATGAATAGCATGGAATGGGAGCTTCTGATGTCATGGAATGTCTTATATGAAAATCAAGAGCAGCAGCTGGAGAGGAGAGTGGAACTCAATGTAGATCTGATGGCACCCCAAAGCTACATTATGTATTTACCAAAAAGTCATCAAAGCATATCAGAACACATAACTGGAATGGAAAGGAAGATGGATGGGCAGTAACTATGTATAAATCATTTCCTGTCTCCTGTAAGTAATGACGATGCCATTGCTAAAACCATTGCTTCTGTGGATGATATGGTGCTTTTGGTACCAGATCATGTGGCTGTGATAAGTGCAATTACATGTATTACAGAAAGTACAGGGATGAAAATTGGTAAAGGCAAGAGTAAAGGTTTAGTACTAGGGAGAGAAACTAACACAGAGAAAACAGGAATAAAAACTACCTCAGAACAGATAAAAATATTAAGTGTTATCTTTACATATGATGACATGGTCACTACAAATTGTCAGTAGAAGCTTGACATTGCAAACAAGACAGTAAATATATAAAATAATTGCCCATGATGAAGAAGAAAAGGATTTATCTAATTACATCTATCATTCCCATTTTTTTGACTCATTTCTTATGTATTTCCAACTTTTCTGGTTGCACAAGTGCAATTTTATGGGATCTTTTGTCACCTTTTGTGGGGCGGCAAGTTGAATCCTGTCAACAAAAGGTGTCATACATACAGACCCATTAAAGAAGGTGGATGAGGGATTATTATTTTAGGGTTTCTTTTCTGCTGCATGTTTTCTGATTTTTTTTTTTTTTTTTATTAATTTCATGTGACTCCACTTATTAGAAAGAAACACTTACTACAGAAGACTTACTTCAAAGAGTGGTGCACCACCATATTTCTCCTTTGGGGAAAAAGGAAGGATAAGATTTGTTAAGTAACAAGTGGTTCCATGTTTTGTGAAGGTTGAAACAATGGAAAGTTACAGTTTCCAAGTCAGAATCCCTTACAAGAAAACGGTTATACTCCTTGATTTTGAGTACATTTTTTTTCACAGAACCAGTTTTTCAATGCAGGCCAGTACTGCCTACAAAAATGATAGTGCAAGTCACAATGGAGTCAGGTATTCCTGCTAAAATGTGGGATACCATTTGGCTGTGTAGTCACAAATGTCTCACCATAATGAACAACGCTGGTGACCTGGGTTCAGTAATGAACCAAGGTTACACAGGAGCTTGCTGGATAAGGAGGATTTAATGTCCATTAATGGATATCCTCCTTGGAGCTGGGAGACAGTGTATACTGCTTCTTGGCTGCTACTTAGTGGAGGGTAGGTAAAAGATGCAGCAGTCACCAGAACTGAAAGTCAGACGCGGGCATTGAAAGCATGCACCATCTTCATGGTCTACCTGTGCACCATTGTACATTGCTGGCTCTGACTCAAGGGGAGTAATGGGTGGAAAAGAACTGTGTGCAGGATGAAGCTGTGACCCTGAAGGCACCACACCACCACCACCACCATCTGTGGCACCCACTTACACAAAAAGCTAAGAAATAGATGGAGTAAGTCTTAGAGGTGGGGTGAAGGGGCTGGGTTCAACAGTAGATGGGGGCCGATAGGGAGGAACAGGAAGATAAAGCCCATATTAAAAGAAAAAAGGACTGCAAAAATATATGAACTATAAACAGAATTGTGTCTAACTCTCACATTTTTCAAAGTATTCAGCTAGTATCAGGGGTTCCTTAAAGGGAACATAACATATATTATGTAATTCAAATCAAATGTTGCTGTTATCTGTTCATTATTGACATGCTGTTATGCTTGCATTCAGCATGCTGTTCCCTACTGTTTAATGATTTCTGGTAGGTTCTTTTTGTCTGTCTGTAACTAGACAGTAACACACACACACACACACACACACACACACACACACACACACTCACTGGCTTGATGCTTATCTTCAAAGCCTGATGATGTCTGCAAGCTGAATAATGGGCAGGAAACAAATTTGATTGGTGGGGCTTTTATTTGAAGTATAAGATGTTTACACTCATCAGCCAGAGAAACACTGCCATTGTCAATCTTCTCAGCACTGGTCTTTGAGAGGCATGCCTCCTGAATTTTTACATCCATTGGCTTATGCAGTATACACCTACACAACCCCTATGCTACAGTAACATAATTTTTGCTTTGTGCATGTGCACAAGCAAACATAAAAATCAAGGCTATGACTGATAGGGTGTGTCTGAGACCTCTGTGTTCAGCCAAATTTCACTCAATGCATTATCTACTTTTTGATTGTTCTTGTGTTAAAAATGTTTGTAATATGCTAGCTCACCAATGGTCTGAAACCTGTTTTTCTCAAATGTCACATGATTGCCTAGTTTGGGGACTTTAAGATAAAAAATTAGAACACTGGTGTAATGGCACTTTATAAATCACCTTAGCACATATAAATTGGGCTGTCTGGCAAGTAAGATGCCACTGGACTCTGCAACAGAAAGAGACTACTTTAATGGATGTATGCTAGAAAATACAGCATGAATTAACTCTGATTTATCAGTATGAATTTTCTCACTTGAATAGACAACAATTTAAAGTGTTATGGAGGGGACACATTGGGTGGCTTGATGAAGAACAGACCAGTGTCACTTACAGCTATAACATGGTAGGTTATTTTTTGTATTCTGTTCCTTTTTGTCTCTGTTTATAATATGTAGGGGTTGTTAGGAAATGCTTCTTCTTGATTTTGGTGTATTTTTCATTTGTTTTTAATCTCTTAATAAAATATTCCACTACTCTTTTCAAGAAGTGCTATAGAATTTTTAACATCCACCTGAACAATCACAAGAGCAGGCAGAGTAGATCTTGGTTTACCATCTCATCCAAAAGATGGCATCTCAGGAGTGCAGTATGCTCCTCATGCTGCAATACCGTGTCAGTACTGGGAGTTTTTACACACTCGTGGAGACAGCTGAGTCATCAGAATATCAATAAGCTAAGCTCCTTCCATTACCCTGGTGGTATATCCTCTGGCCCTGCAACGTGATGTCAGATTTTTCTTTCCACTAGAAGACACAGGTCTCCTCCTTCACAGTTCTGCATGCATTAAAGGAGTTTTGAGTTTTTAATTACTTTATTCAGGCAGATCTTTGACTTTTTACTGTAAGCCCACATTCAACATTAACATTTCTCCTGCATCTTCCAACTCCACTTCATGCTTGATGATGGAATGTGAGAAACTGGGGTTTAAGTTCTGTACTCTGTGTAGGCAGAAAGTGCCAGCTATGGATGCTCATAACATGTAAATCTATTGCCTGGGTGACCAAACAATGTTGTGACTTGCAGTAAGTGCCAAGCCATACTGCCAGTGCCCATTGAAGAACAAAAGGCCAGGCTGGCCTTAGGGCAGCCTAAGAACCACAAATTGGACTCAGTGGCTGCCAGGTCAGTTGCTCAGCTTGAGGTTACTGGAGAAGAGAGAGAGAGTGGCTATGGTGACTTCTTTGTCAGTCCCAGCACTGTTCCTGGATGGGGCCAGTATCAGAGGATCATTCTTTGAACATTTCAGAGAAGTACATGGCCCACCAGAACTTTAGAGAGAGCCCTTCTCACAGCAGCAAGAAGCGCATGAAGCAGCATCACTGAAGGTCATGCTCTCTCTTGCGCCTCTGACTCCTCCAACCACCCAACCGTGTTTGAACTTGCTCAGGTTGAAGGTTTGGTTAAGGGCTCCATGGTAATTCTGGCTGAACAAGCAGTCAAAATTTTTCTTGAATTGGTCATCCAGTTGTTTGAAGAGATTTCGTAGATTGTATCAAGCTAATTAGACTTTCGTCCATAATGCTTGCCTATTGTAAGTATCTAACCCTAAGTAAAATCTATGAAAAAACACCAAATTTAACCTCGTCGCTCATATTGCTATTCAAGTTATGTTTAAATGCAAACATATCTTTACTCCTAATGGCTTCCACAGGTAGTATATTCCATGCAGAAATCGCCTTTTGACTAAACCAGTGTTTTCTTAGCTACAAATTCCGTTTCTCCGAGAAAAGTTGTATTGGGAGGTTTCCTACCACTAACTCTATTATGATTTAAAACTAAACCTAATTCAGCTCTTAGGATATTATAATTTATTGTTCTAAATAACATACACAGGTTCCCCATGTGTCTTCTGTAATGGGGGAATACAGTTGAAGTGTTTTTAATCTTTCCCAATAAGAGTTCTCCTTTAAGTCAGTTATAGATCTAGTCATCCTTCTTTGAACTGCCTCCACTCTTTTTATATCCTTCTTTAGTATATGGAGACCAGACCTGAACACAATATTCCAGGTGAGGCCTAACCTACGCCACATACAAGGGGAACATCACCTCCCTAGCTCTACTAGAAATGTGACTAAAAATACAGTTCATTATTTGATTTGCCTTTTTTCCTTGATCCCTACAATGTGTATTAAATTTAAGATTAGAGCTAATTGTTACACCAAGATCTTTTTTGGAGAGTGTTTCAATTATTGGTTCATTTTTTTAAAAAGTACTTGGACTATCTATTATTCACGCCCCAAGTGCATAATTTTACACTTACTTATATTTAATGCCAATTTACTGTTTTTGGCCCATTTGTAGATATGATCCAAGACTATTTGCAATGCAGTGGTACTTTCTAACCCAGTTACTGCTGCTCCTAGTCTACAGTCATCTGCAAACTTATACAGCCAGATGCTTGGAGATACCAATTGTAATGTGGAAACATATATATTAAAAAGAATTGGTTCCAAGACAGACCCCTGTGGTACCCCACTAGTAACCCCAGCCCACTCAGAGAAGATGCCGTTCACCACCACTCTCTGCTGGCAACCTCTTGACCAATTAGCAATCCAACAAATTATATTGCCACTCAGGTTAAAGTCCCTTAATGTTTTTATCAACTCAGGGTGGGGCAATTTGTCAAATGCTTTAGCGAAATCCAGGAATATTACTTCCACTGGATTTCTATTATCTATTTCCCTACTAACATTTTCATAAAAGGACAAGAGATTGATTTGACAAGATCTAAACTTAGTAAAATCATGTTGACATGGATCGACAAATCCCAGTGTAAGTAGGTGTTGTTGAATGTGATCTTTAATTACACCCTCCAATATTTTACCCAATAGTGATGTTAGACTAACTGGTCTAAAATTTTCAGGTTGTGTCTGGGGTCCTTTTTTTAAGAGGGGCACCACTGTGGCAGCCCTGCAGCTGAGTGATATCTTTCCCGAGTCTAAGGAGTGCTGGAATATATATGTCAGGGGTAGGAATATATCAGCTGCAATTTCATGCAGAACCTGAGGATGTATGTCATCGGGCCCAGAAGATTTGTTTGCGGGTAGATTTTTAAGTCTTTTGTGAACATCTGTTGGATTAATGGTTATTTGACCAGGTACAGGTATCAGTATATCATCAAGAGTGCTTGCAGTAATGTTATTAAATACTGTACAAAAAAACTTATTTTGTAAATCTGCTGTCTCTTTATTATCAGTAGGCAATCCCAAACTATTTATAAATGGCCCACTGAATTTGTAGATCCCCTTAGACTATTAATGTGAGAAAAAAATGCTTTTTTATTGTCAGAAACCTTAGTGGCCAATGTTATTTCATATAGTGCTTTAGAATGCTTGATGTTTATTTTAATTTTCTTAACTAAGGCCCTGTAAGCTGGTATTAAATATTGGTTACCACCCTTTATAAGTTTGTATAGTCTATTTTTTTTGTTGATTAATTTTTTGATAAAGGGCTTCATCCATCTGGGAGAAGGTTTTTTGTTGGTATATTTTTGTGTACTAGGTATATATGTAACTGCCTCTCTTTTTATTTTAGAGGTCATTAATTCCCAGTTCTCATTAACTGCATGATCTGAAAAGTCACTGGCCCAATCCCACTTAGACATGCTATTTTTAATAGCATTCAAGTTTGCCTTTTCTAAAGTTTAATTTTTTTGTACTTCCCGCCCCACTGTGCCTAATTGGACCCTGAATCTGAAATTTAACACAATCATGGTCACTATTGCCCACAGGAGCTGTAGTACTAATGCTGGCTACTCTATAATTCATATTGGACAAAATTATGTCCAGTATGTTGTCATACCTAGTTGTAAAGGGAACATGTTGAACAAGTCCTAATAGTGCTATGAGATCCAGGTGTAAGTTATCTGTTTTACTCCGCCCAATGTGTGTTTTCCAATTAACATTGGTCAGATTAAAGTCTCCTAGTATCAAGATATTATCAGCAGCATTATTCAATTTGCTGATGTGTTTTGATAATTTATAATAATTTTCAAAAAGATATGGATGGTGGCCTATAAACTAGGCATAGTCTTATAGAGGCCTCAACCATAGGATGAAATTTGACCCAGAGTGCTTCTAGATCATCAACACTGTCTGGGATCTCTTCTACTTTTATAGAATCATGGATGTAGACAGTGAAACCTCCCACTTTTTTTATATTTCCTGTTTTTCATAAAACACTTGTATTCTGGTATATTCTTTTCCCAAGTGTCTTTCTCACTGCCCCATGTCTCGGTGACACATGCTATATGGATATATAATGATTAATGAGGAGTTGATCACCCAGACCCCGGTGCTCCATGTCCTCATCCCAGAGAATGAGGCCCAGTCAGAACCCCCAGCTGAGTTACATCAGTAGCTGCCTCCACTGGTGGCCATGCCTCTGAGACCTATTGTCTCTTTGCCAAAGCATGTGGTCTGTTGTCACCCTCTGGAGGACTACCATCAGCATGAGCAGACAAGTTGACAGTTGAGGTTGAGGTCAAGGTGCCATCACACTCTTGATCCTGCTTAACCATGACATGGAACCCTTTGCGCTCCATGACCTCCTCATCCTCAAGTGAAGAGAGGCATCAATATCAGATGCATCAACCCTATGAGGAGCACCTCTGGCAGCAATAGACCATTTCAGAGAGAGAGTAAGGCTCCACTCCCTGGGCCGCCGGTGCCTTGGCTGTCACTGGTCATTCCTGTACCAGTCCATCCTACTCAGCAGACCTCTGCATCTGCATCAACTCCATTTCAAGTGGTGCTCCCTCCACCAAAGCCACTGTTTGGGGCTCTGACCAAAGACTCCTATCAAGCTGCTGGCTTGCTGAGCTGGTTATTGATTGGAATCACCCAGGATGACAATACCATGGTGGTCCATGGTGGGAAGCAGTTGAGGGCCATCTTCAAAGTATCTTCCGACACAGAAACCAGGTCATTGATGGCCTCAACCAAGACTCACACTTTTAACTACAAATCAGTCAAAAAGCTTGCTATGACTCACAGGGATAAACTTTCTGGTGCTCTGGGCCAGTTAACATCAGTGTCCATGAAGGTGCCCTTAAAACCAGTGCAGAAACTGGCTAAATACCCATTTACTAATATTTTGGATAGAAACAAATCCCTAGGGGTTGAATTGTCTTGGCTGAAGCTATTTTGTGACTGGCCCTGGAACTCTGGCACCATCCAGAATCCTTTCCAGCACCACCTACCCATATAGTCCACAAGCATGGGATCTCCATGGGCACCCTTTCAGGGTTCTCCAACCATCCTTCGGCAGAGGGGCTGGTATGGATTCTGCCTTCTGTAAGGTGAAATGCCAAAAGAATGTGGACAAATGTCCAAACAAGGAGTCCAAAAACATTGACCATGCAGCTAAAAAGATGTATGCAGCCACTTCACTGGGTCTTTGTCAGGCCATCTATTTAGTCATGATGGTAAATTTTGGCCATTTCCTTTTTGATAATGTGGAGCAACTTCTCCCTCTGCTTCCATCTGACAAGCAGCTTCTAGTCAAGTGTATCAGAGACCAGTGCCAATTGCTGGCTTAGCACCTGCTTGAGATGACTTTGGACATGGATGTCTCCTGTGCCCGTACCATGGCTATGGTCATTGTCATGCACTGTAGGGCCTGGCTGAGAATGTTCACCTTCATGGCAGACACTCAGCATAAGTTGGCCAATGTCCCCTTTGTGGGTACCAACCTCTTTGGTCCTGGGGAAGAGGGACATCTCACATGTATTGAGAAGTCCAGTGCCATCCTGGATTCTGTGGCTTTGTCCTTAAAGGATCCAAAGAACCAAAAGCCTAAAACAAAGCCTTTCAGTTTCAGTCCTTCAAGCCACAACATTCCCAGCAGCAACACCAGCAGGGGCAGTTTCAGTGCTGGCGTCCAAAACCCAGGTTCAGTACCTGGGGTAAAAAGGCAGGGGCAGAGGTGGTGGTGTCTTCAGGTCTGCTGCTGCTGGGCAAGGGTCATTTGTACACCTTTATGCCACAATGGTTCACCATTACCTTGGTCAGGTGGGTTCTAGAAGTGATGGGCATGGGTCTGCCTCTGGACTTTGAGGCTCTCTCACCATACCATCTCCAGGCTCCTTGGGAGTCCAGCATACCAAAGGACATGTTGTCTGCACTGTGAATTGACATTGCTCAGATCCCAGAGCATAGGGTGATAACCCTCATCCTAGATGCCCTGGCCACTCATGAATACATGTCCAGGTACTTCCTGGTTATGGAACAGATGGGGGGGGGCTGGAATCCTATACCAGACTTGCATGATCTGATCAAGTTCACATGGGAACACAAGTCTGGAGGGTCACTTTGAATCAGATAATACCATCCCTAGAGCAGGCAATGTGGTCCCCCCCCCCCAGTCCTCTAGGATGCATGCTTCCATATCACAGTCCATCCCTCTCATTACTACTACCTTCAATTCCATGCAGAGGGGTCTGGTACCAGTTCCAGGTCATGCCTTTTAGCCTCTGATCTGCATCAAGGGTCTTCACTAAGTGGCTGCCAGTGGTAATGGTTTCCTGCAGCACAAGAGTTTCTGGATGTATCACTCTCTGGATTACTGGCTACTTGCTGGGCCATTGAAATAGGTTGTGGAGACATCCAGGGATCTGACCATCCAGACCTGTTAGGTCTTGGGCCTTCTACTCAAGCCATCCAAGGCACAGCTGGTCCCCTCCCAGGGGATCAAGTTAAAGGACTCATAAAGAGGTTGCTTGAAATATAGCCCACAAAAATCACAGCAGTGTAGGTTGTTGTCTTACCTACAAAACAATGCACTCCATTGTCTTCTAAATGCTGTTATTTGTGAATTGCTGCAGTATAAAACTCCTGACACAATGTAAACAAATTCCCCTATCAGCCACTCCTGTAACTTCCTAAGATGGTGGGTATGTCTGTACGTGATGATGTAATCTGAGTGACAGCACTCCTGAGGGTTAATATATGTAGTATGGGGACCTTATAAATTACATTATAAAGATATCATTAAAGAAGCACTTCTGCATAAAATACTTTACTGTACAGGTCTGACAATCTTTTCACACCTGTTCAGTAAAGGATTTTATGCAGAACTGCTTTTTTAATGATATTTATATATGTAATTTAAAAGGTCCCCATTCCACATAAATTAACCCTCAGGAGCGCTGTCGCTCAGATTACATCATCATGTACAGACATACCCACCATCTTAGGAAGCTACAGGAGCGGTGGGTTGCAATATGGATCAGGAGATTTGTTTACATTCTGCCAGGAGCTTTACACTGTAGCGACTCACAAATAACAGAATTTAGAAGAAAACAGAGCACAGCATTTTGTAAGTAAGACAACAACCTATACTGCTATGGTTTTTGCGGGCCCGATTCTGTTTCCTTTAGTTGGGGTAAAACTAGACTCTCTGTGAGCCAAGGCCTGCATCCCAGCAGACTGAGAATCAGGCTGATCCTTTGCCTAATTATTTCAGGTTAAGCAATGGCGTCCTTCCCAGGACTTCCTGCAGCTGCTGAGGTTGATGGATGCTTCTACCAGCATGGTCTAATGGACATGCTGGATGATGCACCCTGCAATTGGAGTTGGTCTGGCAGTGGACCCAATGCCTAGGTCACGTGCAACAGCTGGTCATGGTGACCCAGCAACTGTAGGATTCTATTCTGTGGTGGCTGTCCCCACAGAATCTGGAGGAGGTACTTGGTTTACTTGGTGTTTGTGGGGCATAAGTAGGCAAGAGCCCATCGAGAATGCCCCCCACAAGTTTGTGGAACATTGTTGTCAGTAGTGAGTTAGCCAAATGCCAAATCCCTTTTTGAATGCTTCAAATGTTTCACTGTCTACTAAACTTAGTGGGAGTTTGTTCCACAGTTTCGGGGCCCATACTGAAAAGTAATTTAACCTTCGATTAGATTTTGCTCTTGGTACTTCAAGTTGTTCTGAGTGTAGTCTTGGGACTAATTTACTTTCAGAGTAATGTATGCCACATTGCTGCATTAAAGATGGTGATTTTAGTAATTTATAGAGAGTTATAAAATGGGCTGAGATTTTTCTGAGTCCTGATTGGCTGAGAAGCACCTCTGGCCGTGTCCTTATCAGCCCATATTGTGCCAACCGGCACCTCTTCAGCCAGTCAGGACCCGTAACCCCAGAAATCACTGTGCCAAGCAGTCTGCTCTTCATCTGGAGTCTCCCAAAACTCCGTTTGTACTTTTGACCTGCAGACCCGCCCCAGCCCCAGCGCTCTGTAAATCTACTCAAAAAAAGACAAACAACTAAAACATCATAGAAAAAAATTAATTCTTGTAAGTCTGACCTCTGTTCCTCAAACTCTGAAGTCTGTTGCCCAAAATTAAAAAAGGATGTGCTCGCAACCCGGGCTCGCAATCTCCAGTTCATGAACAGCCACCAGCGATCCAAGGAGCATCCCTGCAAGCTTTAAAAATGATTTTTAAATTCAAACTGACTCCCAGTCCTTCAACAATCTCGCTACCAGTAGTGATCCACTTATGTATTCCCCAAACTACAGATTTTAAAAACAGTTATGGAAAACTACGGCGGCTGAATCTTACTCAAAATGCGCTACAAACAAAATCGCTATCTATGGGAACCGCTCAGGGACACACTCGCTCCCGATGCAGCAGGCGGCAAGTAAAGATAATTTCACTGCATTCTAAAAATAATTTAAAAAAGTCTCAGCATGAAAAGAACAACTACAAAATGTGTGTCAGGGTTAGAAATGAAGCTTGAATGAATACCTCATCACCCTCACTACCAGTTATACATGCCACTCCCCGGGTTTCTGCCAGTCACAAATGCAGTGTGAAGTTACAAGGAGGAACAATCTGGTGTGTGTGTGTGTGTGTGTGTGTGTGTGTGTGTGTGTGTTTGGCAACCTGTACTGGCCATCACAACTTACCAATAGGGGGACTATTTTTTCCTGTTTCAATATTAACCCTCACCTTTCTAAACATTTTACTTTTTTTTGTTGTTGTTCTTTTTTAATTCTTAAATACTTACTGAAATACCCATTTTATAAGTGCAATAACACACTCCGAGGTGTGGTTGATCACCTGATAAGAGCACTCCCAGTGGCATATGGCACTCATGCAAGTGCCTCATGTCAGTAGTAATTCTCGTGCGTGTTTTATCAGGAGATAAACTACACCTCGTCATGTGTTATTGCTTACATAAAAGATCTCCTCTGCTATGCCTCATTTGTAAGGAATGCAGGTTAAGCTTCTGGAGCATGTTTTGATGATCTAAATGTGATAGACTGGGAACCATTTTACTGGCTCTTCTCTGTATTTGTTCCACCCAGACTATGTCCTTCTTTAAATATGGGCTCCAGAAAGGTGAGCCATAGTCTGAGTAAGGCCTAACATAAGTTCTATATAGTGGGATTATACATTCTTCAGATTTTGAAATGAATGTGCGATCTATCCTCCTCAGCAATGCATTTGAGTTTTTTGCTAAATTATCACAATGGTCAGTAGAAGTAAGTTTATTGTTAATTATAATCCCAAGGTCTTTTTCACTGTTTGATACTTTTAATGTTGTGTCTTTAAGTTTGTAAAGTTGCATAGGGTTGTTTCTGCCAAAGTGGAGTACATTTGTCTATGTTAAAGTCCATTTCATTTATGGTAGCCCATTTGTCGATGCATGCCAAGTCATTTTTCAGTTGGTTTATATTGTCAGTCAAGTCCACCCTACCACCCAGTTTTGTGTCGTCGGCAAATTTGGAAAGTGTATTACTAGAATTTATTTGCATATCAGAGATGTACAGATTAAATAGGGTTGGCCCAAGAACCAAGCCCTGAGGTACTCCACTAGAAACTTTTCTGCTATCGGATAGTACACCATTAATTCTGACCTGCTGTGTCCTATTGGTCAACCAGCTGTTGACCCAGGATAATCCTATTTGTTTGCCCTGAACCCTCTGTCATGCTCATGACAGATGTGTCTCTGTTTAGGTGGGGAGCTCACCTGGGAGACCATTGACCCTATGGATTCTGGTCACCCCTGGGAGTCCTGTTACCATTTTAAACTGCTGGAGCTCTTTGCAGTGCATCTGGCTATGATGGGATTCACTCCATGGATTCAGGTTTAGGTCATTCAGGTTCAGAAAGACAACACAACCACAATATTCTACCTGAACAGGTAGGGTGAGATACACTCCTTTTCCTTGTGGCAGGAGACTCTTAGCACCTGGAACCTCGTGCACTACCTAGAAGTAGATCTCCTGGCAATTCATGTCATGAAAGAAAACAGCCAGCTTGCGGATGCTTTCATTCAAGTTGCAGGAATGTCACACAAGTTGTCCCTGAATCAGGAAGTGGTAGACCATCTGTTCTCCTAGTGGGGGCACCCCTCTGGTGGATATGTTTGCCTCATGGGAGAACAGAAAATGGTGTCTCAGTCGAGACTGCGAGTGACTACCCTTAAGGTGCATCTGGCAGCCATCTTTGCATACTGGGCATTGGCTGGTATGCCAGTGGTGGCCCAGGAGAAGGTGGTCATGCACTTTTTCAAAGGCCTGGATCACCAGTGCATGAAACACTGCCTCAGTGGGACTTACTGCTGGTGTTGGCAATTCTCATGGGCAAGCCAGTTGAGCTTTTGTACAAAAGTGAGATCTCACATTTGTCTTGGAAGACCGCCTTTCCTGGTGGCTAAAATATCAGCCAGAAGGATCAGCGATCTCCAGGCATGCTCAGCAGATTCTCCTTATCTGGTCTTCAATAAGAGCAAGGTGGTCCTTCACCACAACCTGAAGTTCCTCCCAAAGATTGTGTCAGATTTTCATCTTAGCCAGGTGATTAACCACTTGTACTTCACAAATCCGACAATAGAAGCCAATTGCAGGCTCCATATATTGGGCATGAGGCAGGTGCTCTCATATTACAAGGAGTGCATGGTTGGAGTATGGGGAGAGGCTCACTAGCTGTTCTCACTTATGCTGAAGCAATGTCTAGCAGACCTGCAGAAAAGCAAAGGACTGCCAGGTGTATAACATACTATATTGACCTCTGCTACAGGTTAGCTAGTAAGGAGTTGCCAAAAGGGTTAGCACTCATTTGGACAGACATACTGCTGCCTCGGTGGCTGCTGTCAGGGATTTCCTCACTACAGAAATATGCAGGGCTATAACCTGGACAACACTGCACACCTTCATCTCCCATTACAGCATTGATGTCTTAAGTCATCAGGAAGCTGCTTTTGGGTCCTCTGTCCTCCAGTGTCTGTTCTCCAAATAGGGGTGCATGCCTTGTCCCCTCCTCTCATGCCAGTGTGTGGATAGCTAACTGTATCCATACCCTTAGAAATATGTTATCCACCTGTAGCCATAGTTTAAGGAGTGGTATACAATTAACATCCACACCACCCACCCAATCTCCCCAGCCAATGTGGCACCCAGATCCCTGCTTCCAGCATGCAAAGATCTGATATCACAAGGCAGAGCTGGAGGATATACTACCTGGGTGGTGGGAGGAGCTTAGCATGAAGACATTCTGATAACTCAGCTGTCTCCAGGAAGACTGTCAATATGTTTATGTGAACTGTACATTACTCCTAGGACTTTGGTTACAGGTGAGTAACCTATATTTCTTGTCTGGTGCACTTACACAATAAACAAAACTAAATAAAGATTTTATAATTTCATATGGAGAATCAACAGTGCTAGCCGCTCTGGTGCTTTGTTGAGCATAAGGTCCACAGCACTGGGCAGTAAAAAGGAAACTGTGGAGTGGGGTGGATATATATGTTGGAAGTGATGCTTTGAAATTTGGGTTTCAAATGTTTGTACTTTCTGGAATACTTGCTTTTCTGATCACCTGCAAGTGATGTGAGACCAAGGGGTTATTAGGTACATTAAACCTCATTACATATTCGACCAATAATGACTCCTTTTATAGCCTGATGTCCCTGCTTTTGCCTTCCATGTGATCACTGATCAGGAAGGTTTCCGTTCACTCATTTATATGTTGTTACCTATATTTTGTTTGAAGCTCAGTTTGAGGCGGGATAATTGGGAGGAGCTGTTTGTGGGAGGCAACTGTGAACCGCAGTGAGACTAACTAGTTACTTATAGCTGATCCAAAAAGTCAAGGAGTAGAAGCAATACAGTGTATGTGGAATGGAGATGGAAAAAAAAAGAATAAAGACAGTTAAAGCATTTAAAACATTTTTTTTTTATTTTTAACAGCATGAAGGTCTGTCAGAAAAGTATCTTCTTCTTGAAGCATTGTAAAAAAAATACCCTGTCCATGTTCTGTAAGCCCATAATCTGATTCCTCACTTTATGCTAAAAGTGGGTGTGGGGGCATAATTGACTCCTTATATTTGTATTTGTACAATAGGGGTGAGCACATACACGGAGACATAAATCCATGTATTCTCACCCCGTGGAATAAACTGCAGATGACATATCTACTATGTATATAAATTCCATCTATACACATAGTAGACATGTCACTCACCATTTATCTACACAGTGAACACGTCATCTCCACCACCACCCCACCAGCCAGCACTGGATAGGATACATAGCTTCACATTAATAGTAGTGGGTCCATGTGTAGTACAAAAATGTAACAACTACATATTGAGACCTCTCTCATATTCTGAGCCCCGACTCCCATGTTCTACACTCCTCAGAGCTGTAGCACTACATAAAACCAGCACTTTACCCTTAGTTTTCTTTTTTATCATAAACACTGACCTTTACAACCCACACAGGGTTGCAGCAATCTCTAATCATTCCCAGAAAAGCTCCCTTCAGTCTTCAGCTGCTTCATAATGCCACTCACCCACAGACCCCACCTCAACCTTCCTTACTCACACACGCAGCAAAACAAACATAAAACAAATTGAGAAGTGCACCACAAACTCTGAAATGCTACTAACAAATGGCACACCCTCTAACTCTTGGGAACTGACAAATACAGCCACCATATCTTATAAAATCTATAGCCTTCCCACATACAAATGACACTCTTATCAAACTGCACACTTTTAGCCATAACATCGCACAACCAGCCAGTTAAAACCTACAAACCCAAGCTAATTGAAACAAATAAACAAACCTAACCATGTGGAAGAATAATACCCATTCACAAAAAAAAAACACTCAAATGAAACTTCTTTCTAAAAAAACTACATACGCTACTTAAAAACTAAAAACATCACAATAAGTAGCCCTAGTGTATAAATTGAATACATGATGGGTAGGAGTGGAGTACAAAAGATATCTGAACTCGTGGAGAGTGACCCCAGGAACCATCACTCATGGCTCCACTACGCCCGGCCACTAATAAGGGTAGCCTGAGATCACTCTCCACTCATTCAGATATCTTCTGTATTCCACTACAAGAACAAGAACAAGGAAAGGGGTTATTTCTGAAAAGTGCAGACAAGCATTGATACTACTTTTAATAGGGAGCACCACCACCAGAACTCAAACGATTGTTAATAATATTGCTTTTTTTTCCATTGGGAAAGGTTGCACAAAACTGCTGAGAAGCACATTTTTCTATGAAAGTGTAGTTTTGTGGTTGAGGTTGGGTACAAAATTTAAAAATGTAGTCAGTTGGTGATGTCATAATTGATAGATTATTATATCAATGGTGTCCCTCTTGATTAAATAGGGGGTAATATAGAGTCACAGTATGTGATACGGAAAAATAGAATATTGTTTTTTCTATTGGGAAAATGGCATAACCATGCATTGTATCTATATAGTGGCATAGTAGCACCACTGTAATTAGGGCTGAGAAGGCACTTCTACGTTAAATCCTGAATTGTGCCCCATAATACTATGGCCATGCTTAGGCTGAATAGAAAGAATTTTGGCATGCCCCATTCTTGGGCTCAGGTCTTCTGGATCATGACAAGTTTCCAGTGATCAGTTTTAAAAGTTTTAAAGTTCTAGAAGGTTGAAAATGTTAAAAAATATGGAATAAGCCTTTGTCTTGCTCATAGACAGCAACAAATGCCTAAGTGCTGAACCTGAACCTTTCCTGATGTGTTGCATAGAGGCCAGAGGTTGTTGCTTTTTGTATTTTTTCTTACAAGATACGAATAATTTGAATTACCCTCAAAATAAAATTGTGTTTTCATGCATACACAGTTCTCTTTATCCCCACTTCTCATAAGGTATTTTTCAAGGAAAGGGAGATCACATTTTTGTGACTCGTCCATTTTTTTGTGAGATAAGCCTCCTATTTTTGTGAGTCTGTCATCACGAAAGCAGAAGAAACCCATTTTAACTGATTCTTACTGGTGGTACCATATGGCATTGGAACCATCCATTGCTTAACCTCAACCCAAAATGGCCGCACAAGACAGAATGAGTTAATAAAGGATAATTTTTGCTGTTTTCTAGAAAACAACTGTGAGCTCAAATGTGTATCTTGTTTGTACAAAACAGAGTATGGTATAAGGGTGTCACTTCTACTTTTTTTTTTCAAATAGGCAACTTTCAAATATTAATAAAATAAATTGTGCTATTTTTGTGACCCTGTTTTTGTGAGACATCCCTGCTTTTGTGACACTACATGTCCACAAAAGCAGAAAATCCCCGATACTGCAAATGCCTTTACTGGTCTTTGTAGAAACATGTAGGTATAGATTTTGCTTTGTGAATATTCACAAAGCACTTTTTGATGGGTTGAGTGCTTTCCGCACGACCCAAAGAACATCCCCTTCAAACTGAAAGTGAGAGGCTATACCAAATATGGGGCCCTCATTTTGACAGTAACCAGAGTTACTGTATGTGGAAAAGCCAGAAAAGGCATCTGTAACTTTTAAAGGTTATAAACATAAGCAGTCAACTGCTAGTGAACATACCAGAAAGGGTATATTATCACATTTTAAAAAAAGATCTTAATGAATATACAAAAAATAATAAAGGCTTTCATAAAGAAAATAGATATAAACAAGAACATTCAAAACATAGGAGACTCGATTTTCAGAGTCAATAGAGTGACGCAAGTTGCGTCACTCTAAGGTAGTGGTGAACTCCAGGTGTGTCAGTGACTCTGCGCCCAACTTTATAAAAGGAGGGTCCCTGAGCCAAAAACCCAGGAGTTGCTGCAGCCGCAGGCTATCTCCAAACATTTGGTGCAACTGTGGGAATTACTGAAGGGGTCTGGCCCCCCTGCCTGGTTTGACACTAGAGGGGCCATGAGGGTTGGGGAATCTGCTTGCCAGGAAGGGGCCAGGAACAGAATGGGCACAGGGGGAGTGTCCTGGGGGGCACTGGGGAGACAGCAGGCATGACAGGGAGTAATCTGGCACCTGGCAGGGGTGCCATTTGCATAGCCATAAAACTGATCAAATGGGATCATTTCGTGGAGGTTGCCATGCCCATACAGTAACATGGCACAAGGTGGGCACAGCCCTGGCAGCTGCCCCATAGGTGCATACAGTCAGGACCCTTTAGGTGGGAGGCAGCCTGCTACATTGTGGGAAGGTGGGTACTAGGGGCACAGTGGTGGTGCCCAGAGAATGGTCCCCTCACCACTGGCAGCCCTCAACCTGCAGCACTAGCTTCCTGACTATGGGGTCCTGACTGTGTGCACCTATGGGACAGTTGCCAGGGCTGTGCTTACCTGGAGCCATGCTACCGTTTGGCCCTGGCAACCCCCCATGAAGTGGTCATATCCAATCAGCTGTAGGACTGTGCAGACTGCACCCCAGCCAGGGGCCACACCCCTCCCTGTTATGCCCACTGTCTCTCTGACACCCCCTTGGACACCCCAGTGCCTCTTCTGCCCTGGCCACCCCCTGTCAGATCCCTTTTGCAATAGTATGTGGCATGGTCACAAGTCTCATAGATCACCTCCTAGCTGGTCTAAGCTGAGCCTCTTGTTCTAACCATGGCAGGGCTTCCAAAATAGCAAAAAAGGGGATGTCGCAGCCCCGCCATGGTGAAAGCCCCCTTGTAACCTGGGGTACAGGTGCTTCTGTCACAAGGGTGGCACAGGGTGACTTAGGTGCAAGGCATTCTGCTTTCAATGCATTCTATGTTTGAAAATCAGGACTGCCGCAAAGTTTGATGCAAGGTCCCACTTGTGTCATATACCTTTGGTGCAGGCACCATGCCTCAAACAGAACCTTTTGAAAATCAGGCACAAGAAATCTACCCTAGTGGAGGAAAAGTAAGGAGTACTGATCTAAGAAAAAATTCATTTCAATTACTAGTAAGTTTTTGGAGACTTCCAGTTTCTATATCTTGACACTACTTCCCATATGAAGTGTCCTTGTCAATGATACATTAGAATATATCAGTAGTGGATGAAATAAAACAATTATCAACTAAAAACATGAAAACATAGACAGTGATGACAGAAGAGACCAATGGTCCATCCAGTATGCCCATAGTTTTCTATCAAACCACAGGACCTATTATCCATACAGGGTGCGAGCCTTTACTAGCCACCCCCTGTTCCTCTCCTTACTACCACCACCCTGAGCAACTGCTATACCCTTCATTCTGTCTGAGCTGTGCTGGAAACCATTTATGATTTTGGCACCCACCACCTCAGCTCACAGACTATTTTACTTTTTCTGTAAAGCAAAAATTTCTCATATCTCTCTTGAACCTCTCTCTCATCAGTTTCCACTCATGGCCCTGTGGCCTTGAACTGTTACTCATGCTAAATAGTTCCTCACAAGAGAGGTGGGGAAGTGGCGATTTATGTGAAGAACAGCATAAAAGCAACAGAAATACAGTGTATTCAGGTGAAGGCAGAGGTACTGTTGGTTACTCTTGAGTCAGGCAATGGAGCCACTATATGAACAGTGGTGATCTACAGGCCTCCGGCATAGAGGGAGGACCTAGATAAGGAAGTGTTAGAAGCTATTAGCAAAATTGCTAACAAGGTGAAGGTGTTGCTGGTGGGGACTTCAATCTGCCAGATATAGACTGGATTCTTCCTGCGGCAGCTTCAGCTAGGAGCAGGGACATCCTGGATTCCCTGCACGGGGCATTCCTCGGGCAAATGGTCAGTGTACCCACTCATAATAGGGCAGTACTGGATCTGGTGCTTACAAATGGAGATAGAGTTGAGGATGACAAGGTAGGAAGCCATCTGGGGACCAGAAATCATTGTACAATGTGGTTCCACATAAGAGCTGCTGCAGAATCCAACCACACAATGGTGAGAGTCCAGAACTTCAGAAGGGCTGACTTTATAAAGATGGGGGAATGCCCTGGCAGGAGGTGAGGACCTGGAGGGGTGGAGGAAAACTTGGCCAAACTAAAAGAGGGGCTAGTGAGGGCAACAAACCTATGTGTCAAGCAGGTAAGCAAAAGTAAAAGAAAGAGGAGACCGCTATGGTTCTCCAAAGAGGTGGCAGAAAAGGTAAAGGCTAAAGGAATAGCATTCAGAAGGTACAAGGGGACCCAGAGGGAGGAGGACAGGGAGGTGTATCTAGTAAAACAAAGGGAGACAAGCAAAGCTGTAAAGAGCACAAAGGCGCAAACTGAGGAAAGAATAGCTCAGGGAATATCAAAAGGGGACAAGACATTTTTCAGTTATGTGAGAAAAAGAAGACAAAGGGAGGGATTGTGTGGTGTAAGAGAGGGGCTGGATGATTGTACTGAGGGGGATCAAGAGAAGGCAGCCATCTTGAAGAAATATTTTTGCTCCGTATTCACAGTAAAAGGGAAGGGGCAGGGACCTTGAAAAGACACCAAGGACTTTGAGGAGAGAGAAGTAGAGACCAGTCCGTTTTCTGAGGAGAAAGTCTGTAAAGCACTCACTAACCTAAATGTAGACAGTGCTATGGGGCCAGATGGGATACATTCAAGGGTGCTGATGGAGCTCTGTGAGGTACCGGCTGCACCTCTGACAGACCTATTTAACGGAGTACTGAAGACCGGCATGGTACTTGAGAACTGGAGAAGGGCAGCGGAAGTCCCACTTCACAAAAGTGCTTGCAAGGAGAAGACGGGCAATTATAGGTCTTTCAGCCTGGCATCAGTGGTGGGTAAGTTGGTGGAAACACTACTCAGGCAAAGGATTGTGGAAAATCTTGTATCCAACAGATTACAAGATCCAAGGCATCATGGTATCATGGGGGGAAGGTAATGCCAAACAAATCTGATAGATTTCTTTGACTGAGTGTCCAAAAAGTTGGATCAGGGGGCAGTTGACATGGTCTACCTGAACTTCAACAAGGCTTTCAACACCGTTCTACATAGGAGACTGGTAAACAAGTTGGAGGGTTTAGGGATGGGTATTAAGGAAGTAACCTGGGTAAAAATCTGGTTAGCAGACAGGACATAAAGGGTAGTGGTAAACAGAGCTTGCTCTGAGGAAGGGAGAGTGACCAGTGGGGTAGCTCAGGGATCAGTGCTGGGACCAGTACTCTTCAATGTCGTCATAAGTGACATAGCAGAGGAACTAGAAGGAAAAGTCTGTCTCTTTGCTGATGACACCAAGATTTGCAATATAGCGGACATTCTGGGGGTGGTGGAAAGGATGGGTATGGATCTGAAAAGACTGGGAGAGTGGTCAAGGATATGGCAGCTGGGTTTTAACGCAAAAAAGTGCAAAATAATGCGCTTGGGTCAGAGTAACCTGGGAGGAAAGTACAAAATGGGGGAACAATACCGGCAATGACAAAGTAGGAAAGAGACCTAGGGGCAATCACATCAGATGACCTGAAGCTGACCAAGCAGTGTGACAAGGCAATCAGTAGGGCAAGTGGGGTGCTAGGGTGCATAGGAAGAGGTATCACCAGCAGAAAGAGGGAGGTCAAGTGACCCCTGTATAGATTGATGGTGAGACTGCACCTCAAGTACTGTGTCCAGTTCTGGAGACCACACTTCAGGAAGGATATAGACAGAGTGGAGGTGGTCCAGAGGAGGGCCTCTAGAGTGGAACAAGGTCTGTTTCAAAAGCTTTACAAGGATAGGCTAAAGGATCTAAACATGTACACCCTGGAGGAGGGGAGGAAGAGGGGGATATTATAGAGACCTTTATATGCCTAACGGATTAATAAGGTAGAGGAGGGGAGTATTTTTCAGAGAAAAAGGTGCTTTAAAATAAGGGTGCATGCTATGAAGCTGGAGGGGGTAAATTCAGGAGAGATGTGAGGAAGTACAGTACTTCTTCATAGAAAGAGTAGTGGATCCCTGTAACAGCCTCCTGGTGGGTTAGTCGGGGGTGAAAATAGTGGAGGGGTTCAAAAATGACTAAGACAGACTCAAGAGAATTTTAGGGGTAAGAGGAAGAGATGGTGCCATAGATCAAGTGAGGTCTGACTGCAGCCAAAAAAATAAAATAAGAAGGGCAGACTGGTAGAGCCCTTATCTGCCATCACATTCAATGTTTTTTTATGTTTCTTTAAGAAACTTGAAGGCCTCTATCATATAACCCCTCTCTCATCTGGTCTCCAGCAAGTACATTTTCAGTGCCTTTAGTGGATCCTCGTAAAATCTGTGCTCCTGGCCCTGAATCATCGTGGTCACCCTTCATTGCACCATCTGTAGCCTGTCCTTATCTTTTCTGAGGTGAGAAACATAGAAACATAGAAATATAGAAACATAGAAACATAGACTTTGACCACAGTTAAGGACCGCTTGGCCCACCTAGTCTTCCCATTTCCCTACCTACAGGATAAGCTGCAGATCCTAGTTAACCAACAGCCTATTTCTTCCTACCCCCCACAAAAATTGCCTTATGTCTGTCCCATGCATTCTTGAATTCTCCCACAGTTTTAGACCCCACAGCCTCCTCAGAAAGGCTGTTCCATGCGTCCACCACCCTCTCTGTGAAAAAATACTTCCTCACATTGCCCCTGAACAGCCCTCCCATCTTCAGATTGTGTCCCCTTGTTCTTGCACATCTCTTCTTCTGAAAGATGCTACCCTCTTAGACTTTGTTGATTCCACTGAGGTGCTTAAAAGTTTCTATCATGCCCCCCCCCTTCCTTTCCTCAAGGGTATACATATTAAGCTCCTTTAGTCTGTCCTCGTATGACTTCTCTCTTGCAGATCCTGCACCATTTTGTTGCCCTCCCTGGACTGCTCTATTCTGTCTATGTCTTTATGGAGATAGGGTCTCCAGAACTGGACGCAGTACTCAGATGGGGTCTCACCAACTGTCTGTACAGAGGGATAACAACTTCCTGTTTTCTGCTGGTGATGCCTCTCCCTATACATCCCAGTATCCACCCAGCCCTCCCTATTGCCTTCTCACATTGCTTGCTAACCTTAAGGTCATCTGATATGATTACCCCAGGGCCCTTTCCATTTTTGTTGTTGTTACTACCCCCATTGTGTAATCTTCCCCTGGGTTTTTGTTTCCCAGGTGCATTATTTTGCACTTCTTTGCATTGAATCCAAGCTGCCATATTTCTGACCATTCCTCCAACCATGCCAAGTCCCATCTCATCCTTTCCACACCTCCTTGTGTATCAACCCTGTTGCAGATCTTTGTGTCATCTGCAAAGAGGCATACTTTTCCTTCCAGTCCCTCTGCAATGTCACTTATAAAGACATTAAAAAGGACTGGACCCAGTACTGAACCCTGCAATACCCCCAATAGTAACCCCTCTTTCTTCAGAGTGGACTCCATTTACAATTACCTTCTGTGTCCTGTTGTCCAGCCAATGTTTTAACCAGGCTACCACCCTGGGACCCACTCCCAGGCTGGTTAATTTGACTATTAATCTTTTGTGTGGGACTGTGCGAAATGCCTTGCTAAAGTCTAGGTAGGCCATATCCACAGTCCCTCCCTGGTCTACTACTTTTGTCACCCAGTCAAAGAAATCAATTAGATTCGTCTGACGTGACCTTCCTGCTGTGAACCCATGCTGCCTTGGGTCCTGTGTCCCACTGGCCTCTAGGTACTCAACAATTCTTTCCTTCAGAAGTGATTCCATCACTTTCCCTACCACAGAGGTCAAACTGACAGGTCTGTAGTTTCCTGCCTCTGTCCTGCTCCCACTTTTGTGCTCCACCTTCCTCCAGTCCTCAGGTACCACACCATCCTCCCATGATTTGTTAAAAAGGATAGTCAGTGGTTTCACTAGTTCTCCCCTTAATTCTTTTAGAATTCTGGGGTGAATTTCATCAGGCCCCATTGCTTTGTCCACCTTCAGTTTTAGGAGTTCGTTCAGAACTCTTTCTTCTGTGAAAGGACTGGGATCAACCCTCCTATCCAGAGTGCTTCTGTTAATTGGATTAGGCACCTCCCCCTCCTCCTCTTTTGTGAATACTGAGCAGAAATATTCATTCAGTATCCCTGCTTTTTCACTGTCCCTCTCTGCCCATCCACCGTCCATTCTATTCAGCCTCACTATTCCTCCCTTTGTCTTTCTATGCTCCCTGATGAACCTATAAAAGGTTGTATCCCCCTTCTTAACTGAGTTGGCTATATTTTCCTCAGTTTGGCCCTTTGCTATTCTGACTTCCCTCCCTGCTTCCTTCTGCCTTAACTGGTACAGCTCTCTGTCCTGCTTCTTCTGTGTTTCTTTATACTTCCTGAATGCTGTCTTTTTCTCCCTGACCTTCCCGCCACCTCTTTTGAGAACCATAGTGGCTTTTACTTTCATTTTGATTTGTTTATTTGCTTCACGCAAAGGCTTGTTGCCTCTGTGATGGCAGTTCTGATGTTTCCCCATTGTTGCTCCACCCCTCCTTCTAGCCTATTTGCTAGTGCTTTTCTGAGACACTCTCCCATCTTGCCAAAGTCAGCCTTCCTGAAGTCCAGTACCCTCACTTTTGTATGGCTTGTCTCTGCAGCTGAGTTTATCGTGAACCACACTGTTTGGTGGTCACTTGTCCCCAGATGGCTACCCACTTCTAGATCTGAGATCCTCTCACTGTTCCCATTTGAGAGTACAAGGTCTAAGATTGCTCCCTCATGAGTGGGTTCCAAAACTAGCTGTCTGAGGCATGCCATCTGTAGGGCATCGAGAATGACCCTGCTCTTGGATGTGGCTGCAGCAAATGTGCTCCAGTTAACATCTGGCATATTCAGGTCTCCTATCAACAGTATCTCCCCTTTCTGCCATCCTAAGAATGCCTTCTATCATATCCTTGTCCATTCCTCTCCTGACATGGGGTCTGTATACAACCCTGTGTGGATTGTGGTGCCATTTCCAGTCTCTAAGGTGACCCACAGTGCCTCCTCTCCTCCCTGTTTACTGTTTTGTTCAGTTGCTTTTATTCCTTCCTTTACATAGAGAGCTACTCCTCCCCCTCTTCTCCCCTCCCTGTCTCTCCTGTAGGTTGTGTACCCTGGTATGTTAACATCCCAGTCATGGTTCTCTGTGTACCATGTTTCTGTGACTGCTGTGATATCCAGGCATCCCTCTTCCATCAGGGCCACCAGTTCAAGGAGCTTGTTGCCCAGACTATGGGCATTGGTACTCATTACCCTCCATTTCCTGATGACCTTACTCCTTTTTGCCCCATCCCTGTCCTTACTGCCTTTGTCACTTTCTCCATTTACCCCAGCCCTTCTCCCTATCGACTCCAGAACTGGATACAATACTCCAGGTGCAGCCTCACCAGTGATCTATAAAGAGGAAATAATACCTCTTTTCTTCTTCTTCAGTCAATACCACTTCTAAGACACCCCAGCATTTTATTTGCCTTACCATAGGCCTTGTTGGACAGGCTTGATTATTTAAGGGAGTTACTGATGATGACTCTTAGGTCCTTTTTCTCTGCTGTAGTGCTCAGCCTTACCCATCCCATCCAGCACTCTGTCCTGTGGTTCTTGTTCCCTAGGTGCATCAACTTGCACTTTTTGTGTTGAATTTCAACTGCCAAACCTTAGACCATCTCTCTCGTCCCTGCGAGTCACTATGCATCTTGTCAATTCACTAGTCACTATCTACCCTCCCATAGACCTTATTGTCAACTGCAAAGAGACACAACTTGTCCAGGATTCCTTCTCCATTGTCAGTGATGAACATGTTCAGGAGGACAGGACCCAGAACGAATCCCTATGGTACCCCACTCGTGACCTCCCTCTTCTGGTTTGACACCATTAATCACATAATTTTGCTGACTCTCCTTCAACCAGTGTCCTACCCATATTACTATGTCTCTTGCCACACTTAGATCCTCCATCTTCTTAAGCATTTTCTGTGTGACACTGAGTTGAAAGCCTTCCTGAAGTCAAAGTAGCGTAAATGTACAATGTGGCCTCTATACAATACCCTCATCACCCTCTCAAAGAAAATTGTCAGGTTGGTCTGCAAGACCTCACTGCCATGAATCCATACTGTTTACTATCCTGGAGACTGCTGCTGTCCCTGTAGTTGACACGATCCTTTTTGACCAGAGTCTCTCTTGTCCTCCCCATAAAGCAGAACTACGTCTGTTACCCTCCAGTCTTTTGGAACTACCCCCATTTGAATTGAGCTATAGAATAGCCATACCTGGAGATCAGCCAGTTCTGCTGATAGTTCCTTGGGTACTCTTGAATGAATCCCATCAGGCCCCAGGGTCTTATCTATCATTAAGGCCATTAGTCCTTTCTGAACCCTTTGGTGGTAAATACTAGCCTCATTTCCAGCACCCACTTTATGGCCACCTTGATTCCACTCTTTGGCCGGGACCCGTTGTCTACCCATGCGAAGGCAGAGCAAAAGTAATCATTAAGAACTGCTACCTTTTGCATGTCCTCTATTACCGTACCTCCCTCAGATAGCCCACCAATTCTTCCTCCTTTCGTATTTCTTTCTCTAATATACCTGAAGAACTGCTGTTCCCTGCTGTTGACTCCCTCTGCAATATGTATCTCAGTGTCCACTTTTGCCTCCCTAACCTCCCTCTTTGTTTCCCTGATTCTCAGTTGTTATTCTTATCATACTTCCTCCACCTGCATTTCATTCTACATGATGAAGGCCTTTTGATGGCACTCACTGCTTCCTTGACCCTTTCTGAGAACCATATTGGTCTCTTGTACCTGTTTCTTTTGGTTGCCATTCTCAAGTATAACAATGCCTTGGGAATTTACCCCCTTAATTGTCCCCCATATCTCCTCCACACCTCCAGTGATGTCTACCCCAACTAACTTATCCTGGGCCAACTCCCATATCCTGTTGAACTTCACCCTTCTGAAGCCAAGGACCTCAGCAATCAGTTGGGGCTTTCCAGTCCCAAAACCCAGCTTGAACTAAATAGAGATATGGTTGCTGGACCTAAATGGTTCTCTTACTCCCACACCTGCTACCACCTCAGAGTTGGTGAGCACCACTTTGAGAATGGCATACTGCCTGGTGAGTTTCTTAACCAGCTGCACAAGCAGAGTCCTAGAATGTATCCAGCAGGGCCTGACTTCAGGCGCTCCTGGCAGCTGGAACATCCTTGTAAATATTCAACATGTTCAGATCACCCACCACTATTACCTCCCCCTTTGCCACTCCCCTTCCTAGTTCTTTTACAACTGCCCTATCCCTCTCTTCCCCTTGTTCTGGTGGTCTATTGATCACTCTCAACCATAGTTTCTTGACTGAGACCGCCATAAGCTGCACCCAGAGTAACTCAGTCTCTCCATTATTTCCCCAGATGTATCTATCTTCTACAGCCTCGATGCCTTCCTTGACATATAGGGCTACCCCTCTTTATCTTTTCCTCTATCCCTCCCAATCAATATTAACCAGGACTATCAGGTTCCTGTCATTGTTGTCTGAGATCCAAGTTTCTGTAAATGGCTATGAGGTCCACCTCAATGTTTGCCATCATTGTCTGGAGCGCACTGATTTTATTACACAGACTACTGGTGTTAAGACAGACTCCCTTCCATCTAACACCTGATCCCCTTTTGTATTTTACTTGCCTTTCTCCCTAATTCTTCCCTAATCTCCTTAACTTCTTGTCTTTCATGTTGATTTGTGAGACATCCTCTTTGGTCCCTTCCAAGTTTGAACCTCAACTTTATTTTTGTCCACTGTGCTGCTACAAGCCCCTAGATTGGGGGAGTACTAGCTAGGTCCTCTTTCCTGACTCCTATCACCATGGCTCCCTTAGACTCAGTCTCCCTCACATTTAAGCTGTCCGTTGAAGACATTAAACTTTTGCCCCAGCACACTGGCCCACTCTTGTCAGATGAAGACCATCACCCTTGAAGAGCCTCCTGTCCCATAAGTTCTCCAGTCCCCCACATCTCCTGACACCATCCTTTAACCACCCATTAAACTTCTTGATCTCATACCTCCTTATTCTATCTCCCTCCTTTTCTCATCCACAAAGAGAGGACCTCAGAAATAGCCAGGGAGGCCAAGTGCGCCCTCAACCTGTCCCCTATTCTGTGAAATGTCTACTTCACCATCTCCACAGGCTGGTTCATGAGATCATTGGTACCTATGTGCACCAGCACCCAAAGCTCCCCCTTCCTCTCCACCATCCTCCCTATCCTGTTTATATTCCAGATGGCCAATGCACCAGGAAGGCAACTGGCCATCCCCCTCTAAACTAACCCAACTCCCACCACCCTCTCTATCCCCCAGTTCATTGAGTTCCCCATCACTAAGACTCTCCTGGCTGTTTTCCTCCTGTTTGTCCTCCTGGGTGTCACCAAGTCATCCTGCCTATTATTGCTGACTGACTCAGAGTCCCCCCACAGCAAAGTCAGGTACCCAAGTCTCCTTCTGGAGTGCAAAACCATTTGCCATCTGAATGGTGTGGGGCTGGTCATCCTCCTTTCTACCCCTTGCCTCCTGCCTCCCTCTCTCCTTCCCTCTCCCCATCCCTCTCCACCTTTGAACCACTGGGTCACTGTGGGATTGGGGGTGTGAAGCCAGCAATGCAGCTCAGATATCTCTTCTGTTGCTGTTACCAGCTGAGCTTGGATCTCTGCAAAGGTACTGCAGATTGGGCAGTGCCCCCTCCTCCAGAGTGTAACCTTGGAGAAGAGCACCCTACAGTCACTACAGCTGACTAGCTCCCTGCTGTACCTCATCTCCATACTGAACCTGCAACTGTCCTAGACTATAGATAACAACTTTATTCCTTTAATTGCTTAGTGTCTTTTGACTAGAACCAAACTTGTTACTTCCTGTCCTGCTTTGATACCTGGTAGTCCTTCCCAGATTAATACTTTGCATCCCTATCCCATATAAACAGTGTGGGTAAATAAGCTACCTACTGTACCACAAGTTTACTGTCTCTCGATACTATGTCCCTAACACAACCACTGTACTCCTAACCTATTTTGCCAGGGATTCTAATTTGTTTCAGCACATACAACACCACAATTTTACAGTATTTATTAAACTACAGTGTCATATATTAGAAGTAACTTACCCAGTTGCTGAGGATCAGTTGATACTTAGGTGTACCACACATAGAGAGTTGTTTGGTTGCCTTTTTTCTTCAGGACTGCTGACTACAGCATGTGAAACTTACCTGATCTCTTCAGGGGCAGAGTTTCCTGTGAACTATCTGTGGACATCCTGCAAGATGTCTGCAGATATTAACCAGAGACAGATGTTCCACTCCTGATGTGTGCCACTTACAGGTTGAGACACAAGCGTGATGGGACATGCTGATAGCAACAGCTTACTAAAGTGACGTCAAAATACAGACAACTGCTTCACTTCTGCCTAGGCCACAGATACCAGTTATCCCCAGCTAACTGCAGGTAGGACTTTTAGCTGCCTTCCCCACCTATTCATACCAGCACACTGCTAAGTACTGTGTCATTTATACCCTGACTGAAAGTCCCAATTTACCCTACTGGATCTACACTTCTAATATTGTATCTGTCTACTTACTCCCTAGGTAGAAATGTTCTGGCTGTCTCAGTCAGCTCAGCTGCTCCTTGCTCTGATAACAAGGGCTAAAAAATACTGTTTGAGTTGAGTCAGGTTCTAATTGTATTCAATATGTTGGTTTACTGGTATTACCCCATGTTATAGTTGGGATATGTCTTCTGGGTAGGTACATCACATTTGTTTTGGTCCATTTCTTATTTGTGACACATCTCAAGAGGGTACTAGGCTTAGTGGGGATAGCAAGGTTTTTACAGGGCAGCATGTAACATCCCCAAATGTTGGGCTGTTAGTCGTGTAGCCCCCCTGCATGGGAACTTACCTGTTCCCCTTGAGGGGCTTTTATGTCCCCATTTCTTCCCCCCATTTTGTTCTGGTTCCTGGCTGTGTCCCATGGTAATCCCTGGATCCTCCCTATGGCCCCCCACATAGTTTTTTTGAATGGGGCTAGAGGAGCATCAGCACAGAGCTGCCAGTTGTTTTATGCACTGCATGTACATACTGGCACTCTGCACATGTGCAAAGGCACATTTTTGGTTTTGCCATTTGGTGGCCATTCAAGTAGTCTCTCCAGTGACCCTGGTTCCTTTGTAAAGCAAAAAAGAGACTGTAGACCTGCAGGATATTGGAGAGGCAACATAGGAGCTGAGAGAGCTGGTTTTGTGAATGCCAGTTGCGCTCAAGGATTTGGAAACTGCCTCATGAATATTCATGAGGCATCATGCATAATTAATGAGCTGAAGCCTGTCAAGCGCTCGGGGGAAGGTTCCAGCATTAGTGACAGACAGGAGAAAAAATAAAAATTATAAATGAGGTAAAGAGGTGCAAGAGCACGGGGGGGGGAGGCTACCCAACTGTTGGACAATAGGAAAACTAAAGATGTTACTCTGACAGCAGTAGAATGCTAAAGTGGGGGAATGAATGAGCTGGATTAAGACTATGTGTGTCTGCCTTGGGGTAATAACAAACAGCAGCAGTGACTGGAGCGGGAATGAAGGAAAGTGTTTAAAATGTACAGTCACTAACAGGGCACAGGTGCTGTTACAAAATGGTGGGGAAATTGATAAATGCATATGTTTACTGTGGCTGCACAAGGACATACAAATTGGGGCACTGAGTAAACTCTTTGGACATTGTTTTCTAGCAGCCACAATAGCAGCCATGTGACTACAATTCAACCAATCAAAGGGCCAGGATTTCTGCCAAGAACTCTGCTGCTTATGAAAAGAATCATAGGGGAAAATACAGGGGAACATTTAGGCACCCTTTTTTAACCAATGAGGCATTGAGGGAGCCTCATACATATTAATTTTCAGAAAGGAAAGTGGCTCCATCCAATAGGGAGTTTCCAGAAAGCTCCCAAAAGTGAAGAACCTTTGATTTCTGGGTCAGTCTGGTGGGCTTTGCCCCCCGCTGGCCCCCGAATCTTTAAAATGCAAACCTACTTAAAATGATGTACTTGACCTCTTTCCATCTTCCCCTTCCGTATCCCTCCCCATGTAAATAAATTATGATGTTACAGTTTTTGAAAGAGCTGACTCAAGAGCCTGATGTAGGGAGCATTTTATTAGTGGCTAAAGTTGAAAATGCCAAATGTTGAATGTGGGGATTTTGGTTTTAGCATCCATGTCTGGGGTGATTTTTGGGGAGGTGGGTTGGTACAAGTTCCCAGGGGATTGTATTGGTAGATATCAGGCCCACTAAATGTACTCTGGGTGGAGGCACCATCATTTTGTTTTATTCTTGGGAAAGGACACCCGGTAACAGCTGTATACGAACCCAGGCCCCTTAACCTTGTAACCAGAGGGTAAGGCAGGGGTAGTAGCCCTGTCTTGGATGGCATCAGAGAGGGGCTACAGTAGTATTCAGATTCTTCTTCTGTCAGGGCCTGGACCTGACTTGGTGCATTTTGGGATTATAAAAGATCCTTGCAGAAAATGCAGGGATTGCTTTGTTCAGTTAAAAATCCAGGCAACCTAGAGTAGGGGTTGCCTGTAAGAACCTTGAGGGTTTGACCCTACCCATAGCTACAGTTATGACTGGACTAGAGGGGGGACTTGTCAGACTTGGGGGGGCAGATATATGGATCCTGAGTCTTGGTTTAGGACAGAACTCCTGTTGAGTATGGTTCTTGGTATGCTTCTTGGTATGCCTAACTGCACACAAAGAGAAGGTAGCGCATGAGATACAGTGAGGGTCCTGTGTGCAGGTTCCTCCAGAATGTGCTCATCCAGATGGCTGCACCACTTTCCTGATTCTAATTCTATGATACCAAAGCTCAGATGCCCCCATTAGTTCTTGGGGCCTGGCAGAGATTGAGTTAGAACTGCTCTCCCCTTGCACAGGAGAATCCAGATATAAATGAACATTCCAATGTTGATGTGTGGAAAAGTTAAACATTTTCACTCCCTTGGATTTATTCTGGATTAGAGTTTGACATTCCAAGATCACACTGATTATGAGGAGAAAAGGGCTGTCAGACCACCCCTTTACTATTGCCTGTGGATGCACTGGCGGCAGCACGGGACTCACAGCGTAGGGAGGGGAGGACACCATTAGGCACTTGGCTGAGATGTACGCATGTCCATCTACAGCCTAGACTTTCATCCTTCATGGTGGCATCCTTAAGGGAGGGGTTCTGGGGGCCAAAAACAGCAACAGGAAAATACAAAAAGCTCTAGCCCCAACTGCCGCTCCGCATGATCCCTGACAAGTTGGAGAGGGGACGGAGCATGAATGGTCGGTACCACTGCCAGTGCCACCGAGTCCTATTGGCAGTGGGAGATAAAATATGATAGACAAAAAATAAGTACAGTCTTGGCTGGGGCAATTGTATCATTTAAAAAATTGCCTATCCATTCAAGAAACATTGAAACATAGAAATGTAGAATTTGACGGCAGGTAAGGACCGCTTGGCCCACCTAGTCTGCCCATTTCCCTACCTAATGGATAAGCTGCAGATCCTAGTTAACCAACAGCCTACTTCCTCCTACCCCCACTAGAATTGCCTTATGTCTGTCCCATGCATTCTATGATTTTTTCAGCTAGTCTGAAATTTGTGACTTCAACTAACTAAAGAAAATCCAACCGATTTTTTTAAACTTTTACCATCGTTGAATTTTATTATGTAGTAGCGCGTCACTTTTTTAACTTTATATCTTGTGCCACATTACACCACTAGGGGGTAATTAACAGACAGTTAATCAGTAGTCATGCCTCATTGCTTAATAAATCGCACTTTGGTTTGCATCCGATTCTGTGCACACATCACAACCACTCACAGGAGTCAATCTTAATCTTTTTTTGCACTAGCCAGCAGGACCAGATAATTCAGAATTGCAGTAGCCCACAATTATAATTGCAAATTTTGATCACTTATACAGGAAACAATTCAAGCTAAGCAATACTCTGATTATTGCGCATTTATAATGTTTCCCTATTCCTTCCTACCCCATCTGCAAAAACCAAAAAAAAGACAATGCCATCACATACAGTGAACCCCACATTGTTTTGTACCATGGCCTTCTACCTTCCTCTTTCTTCACAACCCCCCAAAAAAACTCAAGGACATCACAACAGCAAATGTTCAGTCAAGCAGACATACAGTAGTTCTGCACACACAACAGCTGACACCATCATGTGTCTCATCACACTCTCACCACCATCCACAGGGCAATGAACAGAGCCTAGCAGAAAAAGACATGCCGCTCAGCCCCCACCCTATAGTCAACTGGAGACATGCACTTCTGGAAGTTTTTGTATAGTGAGCCAGGAGTACATCTAAGATTTCTTCCGGTGGGGGCATCACAAACCTAAGGGGTTTGAGAAATAAAAAACCATGGCATTTTTACATTTAAAAGCATTGATTTTACTATGTTCTGCCCCAACAAAAATACATTTTTCTTTAACAGTGTCCTTTCATCCTTTTATCCGTCCAGGGGAAACATTGCACAGGCATGACACTATACTACCTCTCTTTCTATATAGGATGATCTACACACCCGAGAAATGTCTATTTTAACCTTTCAAACTACAGTATGTATTTTATTAAGGTTTTTGTGGGGGACCAGACATGATCTAAAGCTTTGTTTAGCTGGGTGGGATAAGGGTGGGAATGTAGGGTGGGACTGTATGGATGGTGTTAACATACTAACATACTAAGAACCCAGCAGAGTGGGCCCTATGGTCTATTGAGTCTGCTCAGGGATCAGTGCCTGTTTAGGGCATCATTTTCTGCCCCCCCTCCTCCCTGAGGTCCCACTCCCCCTCCCCTGACTTGGCAGCCCCCCTAATGCTGACCCCATTTAGATGCACCCTCCCCCATACCTGTCCCAGCCCCAATTGAACCCCTCCACAGTATCCTCAGCTACCAGTGTTGGATGTCTTGGTCCATTTAGAAGAGCTGGGGACCCCTACACTTGCCAGTAATGGCAGCTATGGATCTGTGGATGGTCATTTCAGACTCTGGCCTGCAGTGGTGTCCAGGTAAAGAACAGAGTTAAGAGATTTGGATGGGAAAGGAAAGCTATGGTAAGGCTGCGATAAAACCCACCACCTGCAGGGCAGACCCTGTATACCACTTAGCATTTTGTCACTGAAATGTTGGATACAGACACTCAAAATGTAGGGAAATAAGGGGCACTGGTCTTAATATGGGAAAAACTGTCAGACAGACACACACAAGGACAAAAACCTGCTAAATAGAGACTTTTTTTTAACTTCATTAACAGCCATGAAAACATGCACTAGTCAAGCCGGACAAGTAGAGTTAACTGAGGTTAGCAACTGAAGTTCAATGCAAAAAAGCACAAAATGATGCACCTGGGTAGATTGAATCCTGGGGAGATCTACAGGTTGAGGGGTAGCTGACTGTCACCAAGGAGGAAAGGGACCTAAGGGTTATCATCTCTGATAACCTTAAGGTATCAAAGCAGTGCACAAAGGCAGCGGGGAGGGCCAGTGGCATGCTAGGATGCATAGGCAGTGGTATCACTGGCAGGAGGCGGGAAGTGGTGATACCATTGTATAAAACATTGGTAAGGCCTCACCTGGAGTACTGCATGCAGTTCTGGAGGCAATACCTGCGCAAAGACATAAACAAGGTGGAGACTATCCAGAGAAGGGCAACAAAGATGGTGCAAGGCTTGCACCACAAAACATATGAGGAGAAACTAACAGACCTCAATATGTACTTACTGGAGGATAGAAGAGTGCGAGGGGACATGACTGAAACTTTCAAGTACCTCAATGACATTAACAAGGTGCAGGTGGGGGACCTTTTCCAATGTAGGAAAAAGTACTAGAACATGTGGACACAATACAAAACTGGAGGGGGAGTAGATTAAGAGGTAATGTGAGGTAATGTGAGAAAGTTTTTCCACACAGAAAGTGTAGACACTTGGAATAGTTTGCCACAGGAGGTCATGTGGGCAAGCACAGTGGAGGGGTTTAAGCATGCCTGGGACAGGCACAGGGGAACCTTGAGACGGAGGGAGTGATGAAGACATTGATCACATAGGGTCAGTGGCCACATACAATATATAGGGCCAACGGGCAGATGAGATGGACCTAGCGGCTAGCGGTCCTTATCTGCCAACAGTTTCTATGTAACTGCACTAGCCTTGCTCAATTTTCACTAGGGTTTGGGCTAGTAAAACTATGTTAAGGTCGACCCCCCCCCCGCACCCACTGTGAGAGTCCATCCAGGATATGAACAGACTGAATGTGTGTACTAAAGGGGAACTCTGTTGCAGTTTTGCTGCCCAGGCATATGTAATTTTTTTTCAGCAGAGTGGCACACAGCATGACTGAAGAGGGAGTAGACCAGGATGGGTCAATGGGAGACTCAGACACCAACAGAAAAAGAAAAACAGCACTTGTGCCATGTACCCTAAGCACTTTTACTACAAGAAGGGTGTTCAAAAATCAATGCACAATAACAACAGTTCTGTTTCTACCACTGACATAAACCTGGGTCAGCAGTAAAGGAGCTCTCCTTTTATTTCATTTCTATGGAATCTGACAGAATATGCCAAGGGGAGTCTGTCAGGGAGAGGACTAGAAGACTCAAAGTGGGATGCTCATGCACTATCTTGAGTAAACAGGGGATGGGGTAGACTGAGGTTTTCATATTTTTTGCCACAGCCACAGATGAGCTGCCTGAGCGCCCTCTCATACACTACATAGTATAGTACAAACTTTGTTTTTCCTTATTCTCTGCCTGTGGTTCTAACCTGTTAAAAAAATGCACTGCAGCACTTTTATAGTTTACTTACTTTTCCAGTTCAGAATCCTTATCAGGACCAATTCTTCCTCCGAACTTCCTTCCAGCAGACAGACTTTAGTGAACTCCCGCCCTCCACAACAACTGAGATGAGTGCTGTGCCACAGCCTAGGATGGCTCCTCCAGACTCCGTCTGGACTCCCACCAAGCAAGGGTAAGGCAGGCCGCACCGATACCGCCACCCGTCAATGACACAGACCCAGGCTGCACCCAGCACCACGACACAATGACCGACTACAGAGGACGCCCGACCTGGTCCTGCTGTGGTAGCTGCTACTAGGCCTTACTGAATCTCTACATTTAGCAGAACCAAGTCAAATGCAGTGTGTCTGCTATGGTGGGAAAGCTACAACTGCTTTCTGGGGTGGAGGGGAAGTGGGCTGACTGGCAAGTACCTGAAGGTGCATGTAGCGCCATCTTGACCAATGTGGTTTGCAAGGATAATGGCCCATCCAAACAAT
This sequence comes from Neoceratodus forsteri, assembly GCA_016271365.2. Lineage (NCBI taxonomy): Eukaryota > Metazoa > Chordata > Ceratodontiformes > Ceratodontidae > Neoceratodus > Neoceratodus forsteri. The sequence continues at coordinate 1,484,214,067 of CM057452.1, forward strand.
CAAAGACAATATATGCCTGCCCCAACAAAGCCTTCACCCTGCCCCCCCCAGGCAACTTCCCTCCCATTATGCCATTTAAGAATGTGAAATATTAAAAAGAGCTTTTAGTTTCAACCACACACCAGCACTCTAAGAATAACTGTATAGCAACTGTACCAAAGTTTGTCTCATGGGATTTTTTCATATACCTCAGGTGTATGGAAAATCCACATAACACACACCTGCACAGGCATTATTCTCTGTATAACGACCATCTGCAGTCTCAAAGGTGCAATCATTGTTATGAAACTTTGTTATCCTAAAAAAATATTACAGTAAACATAACTAGGCAGAGCACATCCCCCACACCATAATTATGAGAAATTTAACCATTATTTAAAAGTTTCTCATCAAGTTTCCCTATAGGATGCTCTTTTATTTTTATTTTGCAACAGGCCTGACTAGGTATTCCAGTTCAGGTTATTAAAAGAGCTGCACATGGAGGGGAACTCAGCAATTGTAATAAATACAGTACAAGAGGCACTGGTCAAGAAATGGCCATGGATTTGAGGCTAACTTTCTATTTAGATATCATGGAAGACTGTTCATTCATTGAAGAAAAGAGAGCAACTGTTTAAAACTAGATATTTTCTGAAAATAGTTAACATACTGACATACTAGAATGCTAGTAGAGTAGACCTCACGGTCTATCGAGTCTGATCGAGAGTCTGTACCCTTAGTGGGCACCAATGTCCCCCTCTTGCCACTCTCTCAACTTGTTCTTGGAACTTTTGCAAGCATAAATAATTCTCAGGAAAATGTATGCCTTAGAAAGTGTCTGACACCATTTAAGGAAACCTACAGCTAGGCCAGCTTCATCTTCTATCCAATTCCTGGTGAGAAATTAAAAGAAAAAGCAATTAAGAATATGAAGCAACAATCAATATTTTCCCGAAGCCAATCCAAAAGTTAACTCAGGACAAAGCCCCTGGCAGTTTTTCAGGAATAGAGCATAAGACAAGGGGGGGGGGGGGGAATATGCAAACAATTACAGGAAAGGGGAGAATATATTCCATGGCATGCATCATTTAAACCAGAGGGCTAGAAGGCGCCTAACATAAATAAACGTCTACTCTTTCACTGGAGTAACATTCTGCATTGATTTCCCCCCTTGGGGCTAGCTTCCACATGATCAGTGCCCATAAATTTAAGTGCATCAGTCAGAGTGCCACTCCCCAAAAGCAGTAACCTGTTTGGCACCTCAGTCATCCATTAATCTCTTAGAAAGGACTGGCTCAGCAAACACAGCAAGAGAACAGCACAAAAAAAAGAACAAAAAGTAAAACCAAATTAAAACTGCAAAGTTAAAATGACGCTTTACAAGTTCTTCATCCTGTAGATTTGTAACACAAAAACAACCTTGGCACAGGGCATTTCACGGGGGATTAATGACTGGCTTCAACTCCCAACCCTCCTCAGCTGCCAGCTATTTATTAATGCTTTGGAAATGGCTCATACTTCAACTGTTATTGTTTACTTCTCTCCCAATCATTTTTCAAACTACAGTTTCACACTCATACTTGTCTCAGATATAATGTTTGAATGTATGATCAGATTCTTGTAACTATTATGCTATAGTTACCCAAACACCTATAATATCAAAAACTCCAACCAGTGCAGTCTGTAGCTTGACTTTCTCAGGGCATTTAAATATATGTAGGCAAGGCATGCAAATCATAGTGCCCCATCATCTCCCCACAGGACTGCAGTGGCAAACAGGCAAAGGTCACAGCAAGTGATCCTTGCAAACAGTGCCCTGTGATCTCCGTTTGCACTGCAGTGATCTGTTAGTGGACCAAATGTTTAAACTGTTACTCAATGCCATGATGGGGAAGTGGTGCCCAAATAATACCAGCTGGGGCCGAGCTCGCTGGACACCAGTTGTTATCAATACCATGTGAGCTGCATGGCACTTACCTCAGATTGATGACAATTTTGTTAGGCCAGAGTAAAGCTCAAGGAAAGTGCAGCTGCCTCTGAAATCCTAATCTGGCAGCCCAGATCCGCCCGCAGTGCCACACATCCCTAACAGTGTCATTCACTCACCTCAATGCAGGGCAGGCCTGCAGGTGGCTTGGTGGCTCTCCTTGTACCGCTCAGAAGCTGGCAGGCACTTTCTCTCCTTAGGCCCTGCTGGTCCGCTCACCTCGACATCTCTGCTGCGGCCACCCCTTCTTTCACTCAGTCCATCCGGACTCCTTCTGCTGTTACTGTCAGTGAAGGGACCCCACACATTGCACAACAACCCACCTGTCCCTCCCTACTCCTTCCAGACTTGCTTCTCTGTTGGCTTTGATTCAGTCTCCCCAAGCTCCCACTCATCAACTGATCAAACTCATGCAGCACGCTATGCCAACTCCTGGCTCCTCCCTCTCTCTCTCTCTCTTACATTCTATTGGAGGAGAAGGACTGTCACTGAATGGCAGCAGCATTTGGCATTAATTGGGACTTGGGAGAGGGGTGGAAGGGCTGTGGCCGGCAAGGGTTCACAAATTATGTCTGGCCTCACCTCAGCAGTTGGCTCCTTGGGGGGTTGGGGGAGACCGTGTCAGGGCAAGCAGCAGCTGCTACGAACTATGGCAATCTGCGATGGAGTCATGGACTTTAAATAAATATGACTTCACTCAATTTTGGCTGCAACTCAGGGCAATTCCAGCTAATTGCAACTGCCCTGAATTGCGGGCCATGATTCCTATGATCAGCGGTGGCTCCGGGGTCTAATTCCATCATTTTCCCTAACACTGGACCCAGTACTGAACCCTGCGATACCCCAGTAGTAAACCCGCTTTCTTCAGAGTGGACTCTGTTTACTATTACCTTCTGTGTCCTGCTGTCCTGTTGTCCAGCCAGTGTTTTAGCAAAGCTGCCATCCTGGGATCCACTCCCAGGCTGGCTAATTTGTTTATTAATCTTTTGTGTGGGACTGTATCAAATGCCTTGATAAAATCTAGGTAAGCCATGTCCACAACCCCTCACCCAGTCAAAGAAATCTATTAGATTCGTCTGATATGACCTTCCCGCTGTGAATCCATGCTGCCTTGGGTCCTGTGCCCCTCTGGCCTCTAGATACTCGACAATTCTTTCCTTCAGAAGTGATTCCATCATTTTCCCTACCACTGAGGTCAAACTGACAGGTCTGTAGTTTCCTGCCTCTGTCTTGCTCCCACTTTTGTGAAGGGGAATCACATCCGCCCTCCTCCAGTCCTCAGGTACCACACCATCCTCCCATGATTTGTTAAAAAGGGTAGTCAGTGGTGTCACTAGTTCTACCCTTAGTTCTTTAAGAATTCTTGGGTGAACCCCATCAGCCCCATTGTTTTATCCACCTTCAGTTTTAAGAGTTCTTTCAGAACCCTTTCTTCTGTGAATGGACTGATATCAACCTCTCTATCCAGAGTGCTTCTATTCTTTGATTTAGGTACCCTCCCTCTTCTTTTGTGAATACTGAGCAGAAGAATTTGTTCAGTATCCCTGCTTTTTCACTGTCACCCTCTGCCCACCCTCCCTTCCTTTTATTAAGCCTCACTATCCCTCCCTTGGTCTTTATTCACTCCCTAATGTACCTATAAAAGGTTTTATCCCACTTCTTAACTGAGTTGGCTATATTTTCCTTAGTTTGGGCCTTTGCTATTCTGACTGCCTTCTCCACTTTCTTCTGCTCTAACTGGTACAGTTCTCTGTCCTGCTCCTTCTGTGTTTCCTTATACTTCCTGAATGCTACCTTTTTCTCCTTAACCTTCCCCGCCACCTCTTTTGAGAACCATAGTGTTTTTTTTCCTTCATTTTGTTTTGTTGATTTGCTTCACACAAAGGCTTGTTGCCTCTTTGATGGCTGTTTGATTTTTCCCCATTGTTCCTCCACCCCTGCTCCTTACCCATTTGCTAGTGCTTTTCTGAGGCACTCTTCCCATTTCCCAAAGTCAGCCCTCCTAAAGCCCAATACTCTTGCTTTTGTATGGCTTGACTCTATGGCTGTGTTTATCGTGAACCACACTGTTTGGTGAACGCTTGTTCCCAGATGGCTACCCACTTCTAAATCCTAGATCCTTTCTCCATCCCCATTTGACAGTACCAGGTCTAAGATTGCTCCCTCCCGAGTGGGTTCCACCACTTGCTGTCTGAGGCATGCCCCCTGTAGGGCATTGGGAACAACCCAGCTCTTGGATGTGACTGTAGCAAAGGTGCTCCAGTTAACATATGGCATATTCAGGTCCCCCATCAACAATATCTCCCCTTTTTCTGCCATCCTGAGGATGCCTTCTATCATTTCCTTGTCCATTGCCTCCCTCTGAGATGGGGGTCTGTATACAACCCCTGTGCGGATTGTGGTGCCATTTCCTGTCTCCAGGGTGACCCACAGTGCCTCCTCTACTCTGTTTATCCTTTAGTTCTGTTGCTTTGATCCCTTTCCTTACATAGAAGGCTACTCCTCCTCCTCTGTTACCCTCCTGTAGATTGTGGATCCTGATATGTTGACACCCCAATCATGGTTCTCTGTGTACCATGTTTCTGTGACTGCCACAATATTCAGGTGTCCCTCTTCCATCAAGGTCACTAGTTCAGGGAGCTTTTTACACAGACTACGGGCATTGGTACTTATCACCCTCCATTTTTTGATGGCCTTACCTCTTTTAGTCCCATCCCTGTCCTTAGTGCATTTTTTTTTGCATTTACCCCTGTCCTGCTCCCTATTGATTTCTTTACCTTGGTAAAAGTACTGGCTCAATCACTGTTGTTATCTGTTATTGATTACGATATTCCAATAAATTCTTCAACTCCCATAACTGCTCTTCAGCGAGTAAAAATCCATTATCAGTCAGTCTGTCAATTTGCTGGTTCTGCTCACTACTCGCCCCTCATTGCTCTTTATATGGTAAACTGGAATGGCTCTCCTTTGAACAAAGGGTTAAGTATTTCAGCTTAATAACATTCAAAAGGTTTTCTAATTCAAAAGTTCAATTTTATTTTATGTCTGTTGTTTGTGACTGTACTAATTTACATTTTATTAGATCTGCCCATACTAATGTATTACACCCTTCCCCCCTTTTGTAAGACATCCTTTGCACAAATATTTTTGTTGTACCCTGTTATTAACTTGTGGAATGCATGGTATGAATCATTATTATCTATTACTTCCTGGTTTATTTTTAAGAAGTATCTTAAACACTGTGTGAATCTTTCCCAATGTTCATGTTATCACACATGATGTATTGTGTATTGTTTACATTATTTTATAGTTCTGTACTTTCCGGTTCTCCCATGAAAATGAGCATCTGATACCATAGGGTATTACCAATTAACAGATTTTAAATAAAATAAAAATAAAACACTGAGATCTGACTGCCCATCGGAGCCCATCAGAGCTTATTTTCAAGGTTTCCTTCATGGTAAACTGCCAGGTAAGCTACCAGAACAGGGCTGTGGTCAGGATGCAACTGCAGGAGGGTAAAGGAAGTGTGAACTGGGAATGTAGGAAGGTACTGGGTGCTAGTAGTGCCACATAATAGTACTCCATGTTGGAGAACAGTTCACGCTCAGGTCCACCTGGGGTGGAAGAGAGAGAGAGAGAGAGAGAAACAGAGAGACAGAGAGCCTGACTCGAGTTTCTTACCTGAACCCCATGGCAGACGTCTAACATTCATCACCAAAGCTGTAAGTCATAGCCTGAGACAGGTAGTAATTATTCACCAAAGTCCCACATTTGTTATCTTACTCCATGAATGGAGAGAGGATACCTGAATGACATTTATGTTGAAAGTATATAACATCTGATGAGCGATTTGCATCTTGATGCCTGTGACATCTGTAAATTAACTTTTTATTCTCGAAGTCTGGATGTGTGAGTGCCTTGTTTAAACCTATCTAATGCAGTGAACGAGAAGTGTGGGTGTTCACAGGAACACTGAAGAATGAAGGTAAATTTGTGAACCATTGATAAATTGATAAATGGAGTGTTGAGCCAGAAGCCATAAGAGTGAGAGTGTGTAGCACTGAAAGTAAATGCAGGGCAAGACAAGAGTGCTATACATTTGATACTGCAACATAGAAACATAGAATCTGTTGGTAGATAAGGATCGCTAGGCCCATTCAGTCTGCCCCTAAGCCCGAAACCTGATGCCAGCCTCTGACTCTATCTGGTTTGCGGCTTCCCCTTCCTCCATCCCACCTCTAAGATTCCCTTATGCCTGTCCCAGGCATGTTTAAATCCCTTCACAGTGCTTGTTCTTACCACCTCCTATGGCAGACTATTCCATGTGTCCACCACTTTCTCTATGAAGAAAAAATTCTCATATTCCCTCTCAACCTACCCCCCTCTAATTTCATAGCATGCTCCTCGTTCTTGTACTCCTCCTGTGCTGAAAGATGTCTGCCCCCTGCACCTTATTAATGCTCTTTAGGTACTTGAATGTTTCTATCATGTCCCTCCTCTCCTCCAGTGAGTACATATTGAGGTCCTTTAATCTCTCCTCATAAGTCTTGTGGTGCAAGCCCTGTACCATCTTGGTCACCCTTCTCTGGACCACCACCACACCGTCAATGTCCTTACAAAGATGCCCCCCCCAGAACTGCACACAGTACTCTAGGTGAGGCCTGACCAGTGACCATCATGACCTCCCGCCTTCTGCTAGTGATACCTCTGCCTATTTATTTATTTTTCATTTATTTATTGAAATGTTTCACCGGCAAGGCACACTGAGCAACAAGATACTTGTCTCCTGGTGCGACTGGCGGGGGGGGGGATGCAAGTGGAGAAATGATCCAGACATCGTGTCATGCATTACAGGTATGAACTACACATGGAGAACTGATACAGACATTGAGTTATGTGTTGCTAGGTTATAATCTATTAGGAGTTACAACCTCATTGAATAAGGAGGTTACATACATTTAGGCACTCAGCATGAGTAGCAACATGGATTAGGTTAGACATTGAGGTAAATTACATAAGGAACAACATGGAATTTAGATTTAGACAATACTAGAACAGGCCTAGTACACATTGGAACAGGAATGGTAGCAGGGGAACAAAACATATAAGTGCAAAAATTGTGGGGCAAGTGCGGATGGTGAATGGTATATGCCAGCATTTATAGCAATAGGCTAGCTAACACCGCTGGTCAAGCCAATGGGGGGTGGAAGGCATAAGGGGTGAAAAGGGGGTGAGGTGTGGTGGAGAGAGGTATCAGGCACAGGAGCAGTTTATCACGTAGAAATTAGACAAAGCTGAGTATAACGAGTGCATAGAAGAAGAGTGGCGAATTTGGACAGGGAGGTCATTCCAGAGTTTAGGGAGGTGGTAGGAGAAGGCTGCTTGACCAGCTGAAGTCTGATGGTGGGGGATGGACAGCAACCGGTGTCAGTTGATCGGAGGGCATGCGAGGGGGAGAGTGGAGAAGATAGAGATGAGGTAAGGTAAAGTGTCAAGGAGCCAAGCCAGAATTTCAAGGTGAATTTAGCACAATGGAGTTGTCGACAGTTGCCAAGGGAGGGGAAGGTCAGTGAATGGTAGAGCATGCAGTGATGGGTATGGGGGCGGCATCAAGGGCAAAGTGGTAGAACATGTTGAAAAGGGGATCCAGTCTGGTTAGGGTAGAATTGGGAGCAGCACTGTAGACTACATCACAGTAGTTGAATGAACGTAGTATCATCTACATAATTTCACGTCTCGCAATTAGCGGGAGGCTACTGCAGTTCCTGTAAAGAGCGTCAAGCAAGGGGCACAGTTTCTTCAGAATTGCATCTACATGGACAGAGAAGGAAAGGTGTTGGTCAAGCCATACCCCTAAGTACCTAAAAGTAGTAGTGTTCTCAAGAATCGTCCCATCAAGGGTGTGGAAATTAGGAAGGGAGGTGAGCCTGGATAGGCTCTACCTGGTGCCAAAGGTCATGGAGACTGTCTTTTTGGCATTAATGGAGAGTTGGTGGGAGCTGAACCAGAGCTGAACTTTATTGAAGTCAGCCTGAAGTCTGGTAGCAACCTCCTCTGAGGACCTGCTGATGGTATATAGGACTATATCATCTGCATACATGTGTAAGGAGGAAGATGAACAGGTTAGTGGCAGGTCATTTAGAAAGATGGGAAAAAGGATAGGGTCCAGTAGTAAGCCCTGTGGTACTCTGGTATCTATAGGGAGTGGAGGGGAGGTGGAATCAGCAATTCTTACTGATTGGGTTCTCCCTATCAGGTATGTACTGAACCAGTTTGTAGCACGCTCTGATTGGCCAGCTGCAGAGAGGCAGGTGAGCAACAGGGTATGGGAGACTGTGTCAAATGCTTTGGCTAAAACAACAAAGATGGCCAAGGTAATTTGCCCTTGGTCCATCCCAGATAGGTCAGTGTCAGTGAGTCTTTGTAGAGAAGTGGCAGTTGAGTGGTTCTTCTGATATCCAGACTGGTAGGGAGTGAAGAAATTGGAGTCAGAGAGAAAGTTAGAAAGTTGAAAGAGCACAAGGTGCTCTTGCAGTTTTGTGAGAGCAAGGAGGAGGAGAGAGACTGGGAGGTAGTTGGACATGGAGGTTGTGTCAGCATCTTTGGGTGGGGTAAGACAATAGCATGTTTCCAGTCCATAGGAACAGTCGCAGAAGCAAAAGATTTGTTTAGAAGGTCAGCAAGTGGTGGTGCAGTGGCAGGGGCAGATAGGAAAAGGAGTTTGGTGTCCAGCCCATCTGGGGATTTGCCTTTGGATGGATTGAGGGTAAGTAGGGCATTAAGGACCTCAGCAGGAGTGATGTTTCTGAAGGAGAAGGTGTTTGCTCTGGAGGTAATTGTATTTCCGATGGGTGGGCTGGGAGGCGCAACAGTGGGTAGAGAGGTGAGAAGAGTAGAAGCACAAGAGGTGAAGTAGGACTATGCACCCCAGCATGCCACTGTCCCTCCCTGTAGCCTTAGTACTCTGCTTTGACATTTTCAGGTCATTTGAAATAATAAGCCATATGTCTCTTTCTTCCCTGGTGATTGTCAGAAATTCCACCACCCATCCTGTAGCTCTTCTCAGGGTTTCTCTGTTCCAGGTGCATCATCTTTCATTTCTTCCATTTTAGCTGCCACTCTTCAGACCATTTCTCAAGCTTCCCCAGTTCCCTTCTCATTGTCTCCACCCCATCTTGTGTATCCACTCTGTTGCAGATCTTGCTATCATCTGCAAACAGGCAGACATTTCCCTCCAGCCCTTTGCAATGTTACTAATGAAGACATTGAACAGGACTGCCCCAAGGACTGATCTCTGAGGTACTCTGCTGGTCACCGCACTTTCCCCCGATTGTATCCCATTTACCACCACCCTCTGCCTCCTGTCCATCAGCCAGTTCCTAACCCAGTTTATCACCTTATGCCTCATGCCTAGACTACCCATTTTGTTCACCAGCCTCTTATGTGGGATGGTGTTGAAGGACTTACTGAAATCAAGGTAGGTAATGTCCATGCTCCCCCCCCATTTATTTCCTTCATCACCCAGTCAAAGAAATCTATTAGATTTGTCTGATACAACCTACCCTCTGTGAATCAATGTTGCCTCGGGTCTTGGGCACCACTGGATTGCAGATGTCCCACTATTCTTTCCTTTAGCATTGCCTCCATGAGCTTCCCAACCACTGAGGTGAGACTGACCATCCTATAGTTCCCCGCTTCCTCCTTACTGCCGGATTTGTGTAGAAGAACCACATGCACCCTCCTCCAGTTCTCTGGAACAACTCCTGTGTTTAGTGACTCTGTGAACATGGCTGCCAGAGGTGCTGTGAACTCTCTTCGCAGTTCCCTCAAAATCCTTGGTTGTGTGCCATCTGGCCCCATCGTCTTGTCCACCTTCATTTTTGTGAGCTCCTTCAGGACTCTGTCACTGTGAATGGACTGGTGTCCACTTCCCCCCCTTTACATCTGTTGCTGAGTTGTGGTCCCTGACCATCCCCCTCATCAGTGAATACTCAACAGAAGTATTTGTTCAGTATTTCTGCCTTTTCTAGGTCCCCTTTTCTACACTTCCCTTCCTCCCCTTTGAGTCTTACAATCTCTCTCATTTTTCTTCTCTTACTGATGTACCTATAGATTGTTTTATCCCCTTTCTTTACTGTCTGAGCCAGTCCTTCCTCAGTCTGCATCTTTTGATCTAACAGCCTTCCCTACCTCCCTTGGACTTTCCAGGTACACCTCCCTGTCTTCTTCCTTTTGGGTCTCTTTGTATTTCTTGAAAGCTGCCCCTTTAGCCCTTACCCTGCCTGCCACCTTTTTCAAGAACCATAGTGGCTTCCACCTTCTCTTTCCTTTCGATAACAATCTGATGCATTGGTTTGTCAACCAAAAATAAAGTACATTTCATCAAGAAAACAAATTTAACAGAGTAACATACATAATAAAATAGGCAGTCAGAGAGAGGTAAATTTAAAACCTTGTATAGAACCCCCATCCTCAAACCCTTGCTACCCCCTTGGGGACTATAAGTCCCCTTGCCCTGGTAGAACCATGTTTAAACCCATTAAGTTTAGCTGACCCCACCACTTCTCTTGGTAGTCTGTTCCAGAGTTCCACCACTTTCTCAGTGAAATACAACTTGTTTAAGTTTTTCTTGACTCAAGTTTTTCCTTAATTTACGACCCACCAGCCTCCAGTCATGGTCCCTAGTAGTTGCATCCATGCAGTATTTATAAGAAATCGGTCCTCACTGTTTACCTTGTTAGTACCCCTGAGAAGCTTACATGCTTCAGTCATGTCCCCCCTCCTCATGCCTGGCCTCCAGCAAATGTAAGTTTAGGGCATCCAGCTGTTCCTTATAGGATCTGCTCTGCTGGCCCTGAATCCTTCTGGTGACCTTTTGCTGTGCCAACTGTAATCTATCAATGTCTTTTGTCAGATGAGGGCTCCAGAATGGGGCACTGTACTCCAGGTGAGGCTGCATGAGGTATCTGTACAGTAGCAGAATTAGCTTGCTTCTCCTACTGTCATAATCCAGGTCTATAAACCCAGCATCCTCAATGCCTTGCTGCTGCTTTGAGTTGTTTGCTTACTTATTATGAACTCCAGATATCTCTCCTCTGTTGAAGTGGCCAGTCTGTCATCTCCCATCCAATAATCTGTACATGGATTCCATCTACCTAAGTGCATTGCCTTACACTTCTTGGCCTTGAACCTTAACTCACAGACTTTACACCATTTTTCTAGCTTCTCTAGGTCCTTCTAGAGCTCCTGCACCCTTTCCTCCTGATCCACCCAGCTGCATAGCTTTGTGTCATCAGCAAAGAGACACAACTCTCCCTGGATACCCTCCCTAATGTCACTTATGAACTTGTTAAATAGGATAGGTCCCAGGATTGATCCCTGTGGCACTCTGCTCATGACCTCTCTGTTCCAATTTAGCCCCATTAACCAGTGCACTCTGCTGTCTCCCCCTTAGCCAGTATCCTTCCCACCTAACTAAACCTGGCTCCATTCCCATATCTTTCAACTTCTTCAGCAGATTAAGGGACTAAAAAGAAAAAAAGAAAACTGACTCCTGCCAATTATTAAGCCATTAGATACCACTGAAAGCCTGCTTAAACATATATGACTTTAAGCCCTTTATAAAAACCTCTACTGAAGCATTCTACACATTAGTTGGAAGAGTATTCCAGATGGTCAGAGCCCCTACTGAAAATACTCTGTCCCAGGACTGCTTCAAACAAGACCTAAGCCAGTCAGCATGTAAGCCTCGGTGAAGTGAAGAGAAACATAGAAACATAGAAGCTGATGGCAGATAAGGACCTCAAGGCCCATCCAGTCTGCCCATTTCTTTTTCTACCTTATGAATGTGCCATTGGCCTTTGCTCTGTCAATGGCCTATCTATTCATACTCATCTGTATTGCTCCCTTATGCCTATCTCATGCATGTTTGAAGCCCTGCACTGTATTCATATCCACCACTTCTTGAGGTAGGGCATTCCATGCATCCACCACCCTTTCTGTGAAAAAGAACTTCCTCACATCACCCCTTAATCAGCTTCCCTCTAATCTCATGCTATGCCCTCTTGTCCTGTTATTTTTCTTATATTGAAACATGTTAAACTCTTTCACCTTGTTAATGCCCTTAAGGTGTTTGAATGTTTTGATCGTATCACCTCTCTCCCTCCTTTACTGTAGGGTATACATATTGATCTCTGTTAATCTGTCCACATATGTTTTCTGATGCAGTCACTGCACCATTTTTTTTGCCCTTCTCTGGACTGCCTCAATTTGGTTAATGTCCTTGTGAAGGTGCGGCCTCCAGTACTGCATGCAGTACTCCAGATGGGGCCTAACTAGTGTCTTGTAAAAAGGGATTATTACCTCCCTCATCCGACTTGTGATACCCCTACTATACACCCCAGCATCCCCTAGCCTTACCTACTGCTTTGTGGTCTGCTTGGATGATTTCAGGTCATCTGTGATGATGATGCCCAAGTCTCTTATTCCTTGTGACTGCCAGTAACTCCCTCCCAGCCTATAGGTGGCTTCAAGATTCTCTTCCCTATGTGCATGATCTTGCACTTCTTTGAGTTAAACCCCAGTTGCCACTCTTTTGACCATTTTGCTAGTTTGTCCAGATCTCTTCTCATTCTGCTCACCCCATCTGGATCATCTACTCTGTTGCAGATCTTGGTGTCATCTTCGAACAGACAAATCTTACCCTCCAGTCCATCTGCAATGTCACTGATGAAGATATTGAAGAGGACTGGCCGCAGGACTGATCCCTGAGGTACCCCACTTGTGACTTGCATCTCTTCTGACTATGCCGTTTACCACCACTCTCTGTTTTCTGCCCACCAACCAGTTTGCCACCCAGTTGACCAATCTCAGACTTACCCAGAGCCTCCACAGCTTATTAATCTATCTTCTATGTGGAACAGTATCAAAAGCTTTGCTGAAGTCAAGGTAGGTGACATCAACTGCTCCCCCTTGGTCCACCACTCTGGTTACCCAGTCAAAGAAATATATGGGATTAGTTTGGCAGGACCTTCCTTTTGTAAACCCATGCTGTCTTGGATTCTGTGCACCTATGGATTTCAGGTGTTGCATTATCCTTTCCTTAAAGAGTGCCTCCATAATCATGCCCACTACTGAGGTAAGACTGACTGGTCTGTAGTTCTCTGCCTCCTCCCTGCTACCATTCTTGTGGAGCGGGATCACATGAGCCCTTCTCCAGTCTTCTGGGATCTCTCCTGTGCTCAGAGACTCACTAAACAGTTTTGATAATGGCTCTGCTAGTTCCATCCTTAGCTCCTTTAGTATCCTGGGATGTATGCCATCACGTCCCATTGCCTTGTCAACCCTGAGCTTATCGAGCTCTTGTAGGACCCTTTCTTTTATGAAGGGACTAGTGCACACCTCCTTCCCCCCTGTGTCCATTGTGCTGAGCTGTGGGCCCTGCCCTACCTTCTCTTCAGTAAATATTGAGCAGAAGTATCTATTTAGGATAGATGCTTTTACATGGTCCTCCTCCTCACATGCCCCCTTATCCCCTTGATCTAGCAATCCCCTCTGGACTTTCTCCTTTCACTAATGTATCTATAGAAAGTCTTGTCACCTTCTTTTACTGTTTGTGCTAGTGTTTCCTCAGTTTGGGCCTTTGCCTACCTTACTGCCTTCCCTGCTTCCCCTAGGGAAGTTTGGTATGCCTCCCTATCTTCATCCCACTGCGTTCCCTTATATTTTCTGAAGGCCAGCCTTTTGGCTCTGATCTTTTCTGCTACTGTTTTTGAGAACCAAAGTGGTTTCCTTCTTCTTTTGCACTTCCTTTTCTCTCTAACACAATGGGATGTTTCTTCACAGTATTGCATCCTTAATGCTTGCCCACTTTGCCTGTACCCCTCAACTGTATTTCTTTTTTGCCAGGGCTAGCTTAACACTGTTGGCCATCTTATCAAAGTCAGCTCCTCTGAAGTCCCATATTTTTGCCTTGGAATGGGATGATTTTGTTCTAGTAGCCAAATTAAACCATACCATGTGATGGTCATTGGCCCCCAGGTGACCTTCTACCTGGAGATCTGTGATTCTTTTCCCTGTTAGTCAGTGGTGGTCTAGAATCTATAAGGCCAAGGGCTTCCTTTTGGAAGCCTTGACCCAGTCCACATTGGTCTTTTTTTTTTATCCCTCCTACGGCCCTCCAGAGTCACATCCTCAGGATGCGTCAATTAAGCCTGACCCTACCGCTGCCTTACCTGACAGCTCGGATCCCCCATGCTGCTGTGGATAGCCCCCCATGCGGGGTCAGGGTGGAGCCATCCCCCAGACATAAATCTCATCGGGCTCCAGAGACAGCTGGGCAGGGGAGGATTGGGACTGTCGGCTCCCATCCCCAACTCTGAGGTGTTTTCCCATTTCTCTTGAGGATGTCACTCACCCAGACATCAAGGTGCAAGCATTGATGTTGTGACATCCTCCACCCAGTTTCATGCCCAGTAGCTTGCTATGCCCCAGGCCTCCACCTGGGGCCAGTCAAGTGCCATGCTCTGCCCTCCCCTCCCTCCCGGAGAAGAGAATCTGTCCATGGGATGCTCAACCCTTCTCACCCCCAGCCGGCCCTCCAGCTTCTGGGCTTATTCCTGAACATGGGTCACTGGCGTCACAAGTGGAAATCCAACCACTGTGCCAGTGGACCAGCCTTTACATTGGTCTTTTTATGTTAACAACCTTGAATGTAGTGTGGTACCAAATTGGCATCTAGTCCAGTTTGAACAGTACAGGAGTGACATGCTCAGAGGGTTTAACTTCAGCCATCAGAATGGTCGCAGATTTCTATACCACTAATGTGCCCCCCCATCCCTGCAGGGAATAGGAAGAGCCAGGTTTTAATGTATGATCAGTACAGTTCCCATGGGGCAGTATCTTTAGGCACTGTGAAAGGAGCTCCCTCAGATGCAGGCACTGTGACACAGGAAATTATATCATACTAACATACTAGCATAGTAAAATGCCAGCAGAGTAGGCCTAATGGTCTTTTGTTTCTACTTGTTAGTCAGCCCTCATACTGGGTGCCGACTTTGCTGCCCCCCCACCTCCTTGAGTTTCTCTATCCCCAGTTCAAGATGTTCCCCTTGTATTGGACTTCTTCAGCTCAACCCTGCCTCTATACCTGTCCCAAGCCCTCTTGAACCCCTCTATAGTCTCTGTCTCCAAAAGTCCCTTGGGCAGCGTATTCCATGGTTCCACCACCCTCTCAGTGAAGTAGCACCTCCTCCTCTCCCCCTGATTCTCCCCCCCAGCTTTCACATGTGCCCTCTAGTTGCCCCCAATTTTTCTTTGGAACACTCCGGCTGAGCCTCCCTTATTAATACCCTTCATATACTTGAAGACCTCTATCTTGTCCCCCCATCCCTCCTCTCCTCCAGAGTGTACATGTTTAGCTCCTCAAGCCTCTCCCCATAGGTCCTTTCCCCCAAGTCCCAGATCATTTTGGTTGCCCTCTTCTGGACCCTCTCCAGGAGAACAATGTCCCTTTTTAAGTGTGGTCTCCAAAACTACACACAGTACTTGAGGTGCAGCCTAACCACGCAGTTATACAGAGGGAGGACCACTTCCCTCCTTCTGGAGGTAATCCCCCTAGCAATGCATCCCAGCATCCTATTGGCTATGGCCGCTGTCCCCTACAAGTCTCAGAGTTGTTCATTTTGACATCCACCACTAGCCCCAGGTCCCTCTCACCTATCGAGACTTGTAGCATTTCTCCCCCCAGGGTGTACACTTGGTTTGGGTTTCTGACCCCCCAGGTGCAGAACCCTGCATTTCCCTGCATTGAACTTCAGTTTCCACATACTCGACCACCTCTCCAGCACCTCCTGGTCCTCCTGCAGGGCCACTCTCCCCTCCTTCCCATCCACCACCACTCCCAGCTTTGAGTCATCCGCAAAGAGGCTCATTTCACTCCTGATACCCTTCCTTATGTCATAGACATAGGCATTAAACAGGAGGGGTCCTAGGACTGATCTCTGAGGGACCACACTAATGACCCTCCTTGGAGATGAGACTAGCCCCCAAACCACCACCCTCTGAGTAGGCTCCGAGAGCCAATTTCCTCTCCATCTGATCAACTGCTTCCCCACACCCATTTCCCCTAGCTTCACCAGCAGGCCACCATGAGATACCGAATTAAATGCCTTGCTGAAGCTGAGAAAGAGGACGTCCACCAGCCTACCATGGTACAGGGCACATGTCACCCAATCGTAGAACTCCACAAGGTTTGCCTGACACAGTCTTCCTGGGATGAAGCCATGCTCTCTGTCATCCAGGTACCCCAATTTATCCAGCACCCCCCAGCCTTTCCTTGATAATACCTTCCATCACCTTGCCCACCACCAATCTAAGGCTAATGGTCCTGTAATTTCCCACCTCCTCTCTTGATCCTCCCTTGTGGATAGGCACAATATGGGCCACTGTCCAGTCTTGCGGTACCCACCTTGTCTTCAGAGAGATGTTGAAAGGTTCCGCCAGGGGGACCACCAGTACATCTGCCAATTCCTTCAGCACCCTGGGATGTTTTTAATCCAGCCCTGGTGCTTTCTCTGTCCTAAGGGACCTGAGGGCTTCTCTCACTCTCTCTACTGGGATTTCCACCTCCATGTCCTCCCCCTTGGCCCCGATCTGCCTCTCCCCCACCTGATGGTGCTGCCCTCCCCTCCCTAGACCCATCAGAGCTCCCGATCTGTAAGGGTCCCGCTTCCTGCTGCAGGTTCACCATCTCCCTGAATGATGTCCCCCCCATCCTCTGTGGTAAAAATTGAGGCAAAGTACTCATTTAGTACCTCAGAAAATCCTGTGCTGTGATTGGTGGAATCTCTGTTTATATAACCGTGCATAATTCCAAAAAACAGCTCTGGCCAGAAATGTTTAATTTTCTGATCCTCATTACATGTTTCTAAAATAAAAAAATCAGGAAAACCATTTTACAATTGCAATAAGGCACTCCAGGGTGTGTGTAACTGTGGGATAACAGCACTTTTCAGGTGTTTAAGACACTGGGCATCACCAAGTACCCCACTTCGGTGAGGTATGTACATGCACTCATGCCTTATTGCTTAACTAAGTTTCACAAGTATGAGCCAAAGGTCATCTTCCTAAGAACACACCCTCTATACTCCAAAAAAACAGATATGTCAGGGCTTAGCCAATCCTAATGAACAGGGGTTACATATGGTTGCTAAATACAAGACAAGCTTAACCGATAGGGATATCACTTGCTAAGCCAACATTGTGGAATGGCACAGTGGGTCACCAAGAAGAGGACTGAGCATTCCATTGGATGGTCTTTTCCTGCAGCAAGGAGCCATCATCACTGCACCACTGCCGCTTGATGTTCCAGGGAGTGTGGTGCTAATGTGGCAGAGAGGCAGGCAGAGATCGGGTGCCAGCTGTGGATTATGATAGTTGGGGAAGATAAAAACCATGGTGAAAAATGAAAGGATGTATGATGTCACCACATCCTCCATGTCTACTAGGGGGGCCTTCTTCAACATGAGACACTGCTGCCTCACTTCATTACCAGGTCCATGCCAGGCTCTTCTGCAAGGGATGGCTGGTGGGAAGAGAGCCAGCAGAGGCCCTGTATTGTGCTCCATTTGCAACTATGATAAAGAATTTAAGATTCATGAATGAGTCATATTTGCTGGTCATGTACTGATCATATCAATGAAGAAACTGAACGTGATTATAACTGTGACTGCCTCAACTTGGCTAAAATTGTTTTAATCATTAACATGTCTATTTTGGTATCACACTGTTTTGTTCCATACAGCTCTGGCAACTTTATATTCTTGAACAACCACATATTTTCATGAGTAATGTTTTACTTACTTGTTTGTGTTTTTCTATCCAATTACTGTTCCTTCTCACTCTTTTTACTTCAAAACTGTTACTGGGACTCAGTTTTGTATACAGACCAATACAGCAGGAAACAATTTTAAGATGTATTCGGTTTGCATAGTCCTTTATACATGTGTAAACTAGTTTCTATTCAAAATGCAGTACTGTAGTAAACACTATTGTTAATATTTGGAGACAGGGAGCATGGCAATGGCCTGTGCGATGAGAGCTGTGGCATCCATGGAGGGCTATAATGTGGCTATTATGGTAGCCTTTGACTCCATAGCACCTTTCCATGTCTGACCCTTGATTTCCCAATACAGGTCACCATGGCTTGATGTTGATCTGAGGAGCTTGAAGACAAAGGGGAGGAGGCTGAGTATTGTTGGTTTTGGTCCCAGTCGGAGGAGGACAAATTGGCACTGTGTGCTCATTACAATAAGCATCAGTGAATAATCACTCTAAAAAAGTCAACATTCCTGTTATGGGTGATTGCTGCTGGAAAGAACCAACCTGCTCATCTCTTCAATACTGTGGACATGGTAGGAGAAATGGAATGAGTTCAATTGGTTCTTTCTGTACTAGGTGTCTTCTGTTTGTCCAGTCATTGACGAGCAGTGGCACTCCATCCGTGTGGGTAGAGTATGAGGTGGTATTGGCAGATGATGTTCTCCAGGTATTTTCTGGTCTGCACCCCACCTACTGTTTATTGGAACCTGGGCCAACCTGGCTTCTTTTAGACAGCTGTGGGAAGCTTGGTCCAGTTTTCATGGGGATAATTAGATATTCCCTTGGGGATGGCATTTTCCCTCCACCTTGAAAATGGTAGTGGTGAGATCCCCCTTAAGAAACCATCTGTGGACCTGATGATCTCTCAAACTACAGGCCTGTCTTGAAACTTCCCTTTGTAGGGCAGTTGATTGAGAAGGTGGTGGCAGTGCAGACAGAAATATGACATCTCTGAGCCTTTCCAGTCTGGTTTCCAGCCATATTATAGTACAGAGATGACGTTAGTTAAGATGCACCAAGATCTTATCCTGGCAAGGGATGGCAAGCACTGCTCCATCCTTGTCGTGCATGACCTGTTTTCAGCTTTTGACATGGTGGACTATGGGGTGGTATTGCCTCATTTGAGGCATTATGTAGGATTTGCAGGTACAGTGTTGCAGTGGTTTGAGTTCTACCTATCTGGCAGGGTGCAGCAGTTGGCACTTGGATCTTTCATCTTGAGCAGTGCTGCACTCTGTTGTGGTGTGC
Organism: Neoceratodus forsteri; assembly: GCA_016271365.2. Lineage (NCBI taxonomy): Eukaryota > Metazoa > Chordata > Ceratodontiformes > Ceratodontidae > Neoceratodus > Neoceratodus forsteri. Next base: position 1,484,233,163 of record CM057452.1, read on the forward strand.
CTTAGGGGTCAACTCTAGCTCCCATGCTGTTTGCCATGTACATATTGCCATTGGGGGAAATCATTAGATGCTATGGTTTGAATTTTCATAGCTATGCTGATGATACGCAGCTGTATGTGTCTTGTGTGCCTGATGCTGATATGGCTGTCCTGAAACTGATGGAGTGCCTTTGGGAAATTCAAGACTGGATGGTGGCCAGTATGCTCAGACTGAATCCATTAAAGATGAGGGTTTTTTAACGATTTAAGAGCTCTCATTTGTAAGACCTTTGTACGTCATTTATACTGACAATATTGAAATGTCTGAACTGAAGGATCTGTAATGAATATGGTGTAGAATATTGCTGTATTAGGAGGGGGGAGGGATGTAGTCGTGGGAAGATAGGGTGGGGGTGACAGTTTTAGTCTACTGTATTCTGTCAATGTATAAAGATACTGCTCTGGACTAGCTGTCTTGTATGGTTAAAACACTAATAAACTTTAAATGGAAAAAAAAAAAAGATGAGGGTTTTTACCAGTGGAGCTTGGTCAGTCTGGTTCGACCATAATGAATGGTGGCACTGCCCTTCCCTTCTTGGACAGCATAATGCTCAGAGCTGTAGACAGGGTGAGGAATTGGGTTATTCTAGATTCCAAGCTGACTTTAGAATATCAGGCATCAGCTGTTGTCCGCAGTGGCTTTTACCATTTCTGGAACATCTCCCACATCAGACCCTTTCTGTATCTGGTAACTCTGGTGTATGCCCTAGTTACAACTAGACTGAATTATCGTAATGCTGTAAACCTTGGTTTATTTGGGAAGCTGCTGATTGCGTGCAGCTGGTCCAGAATGCAGCAGCATGGCTGGTTGCTGGTACCTCTCAGTTTGAGCATATCATGCCAATTCTCCATATTCTAAACTTGCTGCCAGTGCAATGGCACATCAAGTTCAAAGTGCACTTCTTAACTTACAGGGTCCTGCACAGTCTAGGTCCAGCCTACCTGAAAGATCCTCTGATTCCCTATGCTCTTAGCTGCCCCCTCTGGTCAATGGAGATGAATCTCTTGCTAATATCTGGATCTCTTTTGAAGTGTTCAGTAGATGGGATGTTCAGTGTGGCTGCCCCTAACCTGTGGAATACTCTTCCTCAGGAAGTGAGAGGTGCACCAGCCCTGGCCTTGTTTAAATTTCATTTAGAAACACATCTATCTATACTGAGTTTTGGCCCTGACACTGCTGTGTAATTTCTTCCACAATATCATTTTAACATTAAAGCTATTTATAAGTTATTTTATTGAATTTCTTTGTTTTATTGAAAGGCACCATGAGCCCTTGGGAATGGGCGCCACATAAACAAAAATGCCTTGCCTTGCCTTTTTTATATCAAAGGTGGGTACAGCACATTGACAGCCTTGGTTAGGTTGGCAGGTGACATACTGATAATGGATTGATAATGGGCACAATATTTGTGAACCAAACCAAGGCCTTGGACCTGGTGGACCATGCTGTACTGGCCAGCAAATTAGCTCTGGCATAAATCCAAGGAAAAGGGGGACACATATGAAATCATGTCACCAACACAAAGACAGCAAACAGTCTCACAACAAACTGAGCTCAAATACCCATAACAAGCTGTCCCCACTCCAGTGTTATGTGGTCACAAGAGAACTCCAATGTTTGATAAACCTTTCCCAGTGCATTGCCAGTAGCTGGCAGGAGGCTGGTTAAGATGCCATCATCTCCAGTGGCAAATGTCAAAACAGTGGCAACACACAGAAGCCAAACTGGCACTAGCATCATAGTGCCTTTCATGTCCCTGTCAGTAGAGTAGCACTGAATGGATATTAAACATAAGAAACACTGTTAGAGAACAGCACATTTCATAAGGGGTTTCTCTGTCTATTGTTTTGTTTAGTTTGTTCATTTTTTAGCTCTTTGCTAATCAGGTAAGGCCCACTGGGCATAAGATCCATTTACAGGGGAGACCTGGGAGCACTGGGGAGGTTAAGTGACTTGCTTAGAGTTACACAGTATGCAAATAGAGATTGTGTGAATCAGACCCAGTTCTGCTGAAGGTTCCATGCTCATTCACAGCTCATTATTGTATCCTCGTCTAGGCTATACTGCCAGCCTTGCCATATTGTGCATTGTTTCAGCCAGAATAATGTAACCAGTGACACCAGAAACTGTCTACTTGGTGCTTGGTACATTGGAGAAGTCATACTGGTGTAGGGGCACTTCCTACACCATTAGTATTAGATACATATAGCTACAAGATGTGGTTAAGATAATGTGAACTGTCACTGAAAGTACTTACATCTCTATCACGTGAAAAAGGCAAAAACTCCTGTTAGAAGACAATGTCCAAGTCAATAGCAAAGCAAAAGTGTAATTTCAAAGGACTAGATTGAAGTCATATGCTGTTGCAATTGGTTCAATGTGTGCCTTAAAATTGGATTAAGGCAAGGAAATGAAATAAAGGAATCAGATAATGTATGGTTTCATGTGACACTTTCCATCAGCATTGTATCCAAAAGTGCTTACATGCAATGAACAGTTAACTGCACCCCTTATATGTGCGCAGACAGGTTACATTAGATTTAAATAGCTAGTAATAACAGAAAATAGCAGGCAGATCATCCTATCAATTTTTTAAAGTTGTCATTTTAAGAGACCCCATCTCCACAAGGACATAGACAGGATGGAGGCAGTTCAGAGGAAGGCAACTAAAATGTTGCAGGGTCTGCAAGAGAAGCCATACGAGGAGAGACTAAAGAAGCTTAATATGTATACCCTTGAGGAAAGGAAGGAGGGGGGGCATGATAGAAACATTTAAGCACCTCAGTGGAATCAACAAAGTCCAAGACGAAAAGAGATGTGCAAGAAGAAGGGGCATAATTTGAAGATAGAGGGGAATGGCTCAGGGCAATGCAAGGAAGTATTTTTCACAGAGAGGTGGTGGATGCATGAACAGCCTTCCTGAGGAGGTTGTGGAGTCTAAACTGTGGGAGAATTCAAGTATGCATGGGACAGACATAAGGCAATTTTTGTGGGGGGTAGGAAGAAATAGGCTGTTGGTTAAATAGGATCTACAGCTTATCCTCTAGGTAGGGAAATGGGCAGACTAGGTGGGCCAAGCAGTCCTTATCTGCCATCAAAGTCTATGTTTCTATGTTTACTCTTTATTTCCAACATACTTTTCTTTTTCCATTCGTTCACTAGAAGGTTTTATTACTGGCAGGAGTAGGTGTAATGTAGGGCTGTGTGGAATTTTACATTTTGGATGGAATGGAATTCGGCAGAATTTTAAAAAATTCCATTGACTTCCATCATTTGTGGAATTTTGACATTCCACCTGCAAAATTTTTTTTGCAGAAGAATAACCCACAGTTTACATAAACCACAGATTCTTTTTCTGCCATCCACAGAACATTAATCCAGAGTTTATGTGATCTGCGGAAAATTATTCTGCAGTTTGCACAGAAATGTTTTTCAAAATTCCATGGAATTTAGAAAGAAATTCCGTAAAGCATTTCAGAAGTGGAATTGCCATTCCACTGCGATTCCGCATTCTGCACAGCCCTAATGTGATGTAAAGAGCAGTGCTTTCCCTGAAGACTGACCTGTCTAGTTCTGTTCCTCTTCAGATCTTATAAGCATTGTGACCTCACTTACAGTATTGTGATGCCACAAGTGACCAATCTGGCAGCAGGTGATTGGCTGTTCTTAGCCAGTTATGATATCACAGTTAGTGAGGTCATAGGGCTGATGATGTATAAAAAGGAGTACAACTATGTCAGCTTCCAGCTACATTAGTGTGTCACATATCACATCAAGTATTGTCAGGTACAAAACCTTTTAATTAGCAAAAGGGGAAAGCTAAACCACTTCAGATATAAAAAGTATTGGTTTACTACTTTTGAAATTTAATATTCCTTTCAGGAAGTACCCAGCTTTTTAAGCAGATTAAAAAAGCATGGGGCCGGGGGTAACTGGAGGGAAAGACAGAGAAAGGAGGATGGGCACTAAAAGGTTAAGTGACTTGCTGTAGGCCACATGGTCAGTAAGTAGTGGTGGTGAGATCCGAGCCTCAAAGTTCATATCTCCATGCTCTAACTACTGTATAAGGCTACACTGAAAAAATCAAAATGAGGAGTGTGCAGTGGAAATTTTAGCTTCCTACCTCTGCAATTTGTTGAATTTGACCTGATCAGATGCACTTAGTTTACCATTCAGATTAGATCTACTGTTCCCACACCATGTCTACTTTGTGGTAAATTTTTTTAGAACTTTAACACAGCAGGAAAAACTTTAAAAAACAATATCCATACACAATTCAGCTTGCATTTCACATCTCTTATGTAAATGTCTCATCCCTATTATTTATTACTGTGAAATTCCACAGGCATGGAGGGGGTCAAATGTGCCTATACTGTATTTGTGTCTGTCAACTTGCATCCAGGCAGCCCTGCTGCTATTTTAGGAAGTTGCATTCATTTATGACAAAAAGTGACAAATTTGCAGCAGAAAATGGTTGCAGTTGTGAGTTGTGTCCAGTTTAGAGGCAATTTTGTCTGTTTTGGATGTGAAATTTGGATGCTGTTTAGTCATCTAATGGGTTGTCTAACAGGTTTGGACTCATTTTTGCTTTGAAAATAGCAGCAGACACATCTTGAGCAGATCTTTTTATAAATTCTGCCCAGGATATTTATCTCATCTGTCTCTGCAGCTCACTCCTCACTTGAATTTATAATCCTCTGTTGTGGCATCACAATTTGTTTCCATGGCAATGCCTGTGATGTCAAAAAAGAAGGAAATCAATCCAGCCAACCTCAAATGAAACAAAAAAGATACTTTTAAGGGAGTAGCTCTCTATGCCCTGGGGCAAAATGGACACGGGAACGAGGTTATCCTATCCTTGTGCCCAAAGGCTCTGACTTTGTCAGGCAGGAAGTGAGGCCATCCATGGACTCCCATCCTGTAGGGACAAAATGCTTGATGGAAAAAATATTTTATTTTTATCTTCAAGAATTGATTTTTAATTATTATTTTATCTGATTTTTCTATGGGACTAATTTCTGGTTAAGAGTATTGTTTGCATGAATTCCTATGAGAAAACAAAAAGTGTTAGTTATTTAAACCTTAAGACAAGGTATCTGGCTTTAATGTTTTAAAGGAAAATATTTCTGTTCCATAAGCAGCACTTTGCCATATGCTAGAGGAGGTCTAAAGAAATAGAGATGAAACTCCATTTTGTTTTTTAAGCCATGATATGAGTGGGCACCTTCCAGGCTAAGCATGTAGTGCAATGTTGTTCTAAGGGGGCCTACCACATTCCAGTACCATCTCCATTGTGTCCAAGCCTTGCATGACAGATTTATAGGTAAATTTGTAGAAAAAGTCTTAGCTAAAGCTAAGTATCCATGACCACTATCAAGATAAGAGATCATGTGATGGGTAGCACCAAAAGAAAAAGAAAAATACTTAGACTTTGAAAGTCCTATCACCCTGTATAGAAATAAGAAGTTTTATTCATAGTTTAAAGATGCAATGTACTGCTGCTATGAAAATTGAACATTTATCGGACAATAGTATGATAAATAAGCTTACCACGTTTTATAGTTTCAGAATGAAGCATTCAAAAGTTATGAATATAATTTATTTAATATCATTTTCTCATTAGAAAACTAGACAAATCTAGTATCCTGTGATAGCTCACATCTTAGGAAGTCTAACAAGATGAATATTAAATCTGTAGTTTGTTGCTATAGAGAGAAAGACCATCTAAAAATTTATAGTGAATTAACTTTTCTGACAGTGATTGATGTCTTTAAGAAAAGAACAAAGGGAATCCCTGTCTTAAAGAAGTTTACTAAATTTATACAGTTCCTAATTATAGCAGGTATGCTAAAGTAACATAATTTTAAATGGGAAAAAAATGTACTTCTGAAATCTGTAAATACTTTTTAGATATCTATAAAGGAAAAAGTTTTATAATGTTTTTATAAATTATAGATTTTATATTATAATTGACACCATCATGTTTGATCTCAAATGAATCCTCTCCTTTAGTTGCATCTAAAAATGTGAGTCTTATATATGAACAAAGGTGCATGTAGATGCAAGAAAGGAAAGTTGTTTTATATCAAAAATAGTTTTCAGGATGAGGTCATATTGAAAAAAAATGGCTTAGGAGGGGCTAACAGTACCACCCTCAAAGAGTGCTCAGACCAATCACAATTTGATGGTGATGTCATCCAGTAAAGGGGGACATAAATGGGATGCTGGCAAACCTGGCCCAGAACTGCTTAATTCTTTGGTGTGTGAAGACCTGTGTACAATGTCATGACAATTTTGGATGAGCTTGGACTTATTCTAGACTAAAAGCTGGAAGCCACACCTGTTGGGAACATTATTTGGGCTTTAACATTGCCACCGCAAGGAGTGCTAAACCAGCCTGAAAGCCTGCACAACTCTGCCACAGGTCCAGCTGCTGAAATGGACTGTTACAGAAAGGACTTTCTTCCAGTATTGGATCAAGCAAGGCCTATGTTTTGCATACTGAGAATTTGGACCAAAAGTAATGTTTTGGAATTTCTGTTAAAAGCCTGAACAAGAGACTGACTTTGGAATTTACCAGCCATCAAGCCTGCAGTGCTGTTAAATAGTAGTGAGTCCAGAGCTGCAGGTTCAAAAGCAGAAATTAACTGAACCAGAAAAGAGTCAGAGTCCAGTTATTCAAAACAACATTGCTGTCCACAGGGAGAGATCTTTCTACAGACTGTGCTGAACTGTTGAAATCTTGTCTAATTTTTCCCACTAAATCCTGAAGTGACTTTTGATGATTTGTGACATCAAGCAAGAAGAATCCAGTCTGCATTGCTTCATTGATGTCAAAAAACTCTACAGTTCCAGGTTCAAGGGAAAAAGACAGCAGACTAAAGTCTAACTCACCACAAAGGACATTTGTCATCCAAAACCAAAAGTTCTCACCAAGACTTTGAAAGCTAAAAAGTAGAAGACCACATCTACAGATAGCTAAAACATAAGTATTCCTTTATCTTACTATTAGTACTTATTTGGCTATCTGAGGTGATAGCTCCGTGCATTTTAGCTCCAAACCTTGGGTTTATGGTTAAGCTAGAATTTAAATCTAAAGAAAATGCATATTACAGTACATACTATAAAGTTTAAACAAGTATCATACCAAGATAATCTGAAACACTAGTGTAATGAGTTGCAATTTCTCATAGTAAAAAGAAAGGATCATGCTATTTATAAGTATGCTAAAGAAATAGTATAAATTGTCATTTATTATGCTGAATATTGATGGATTATTTACATTGCTTATAGCTGAAATTTGTTTTGTTTTATATGATTTACTTGATTTTCTAAAATCTGTTTTGATTACATTACAGTTTGTTTACATTACTTTTATTATACTTGATATTTATGCTAGTTATGAATATTTAGGACTTATACATACGTGAATAAAATATATTTATTTCTTATATAATCCAAAGTGTGGCGACAGTATTTTTCACCGTCATTTTTGAAGCTGGAGAGCATAGGATAATATCACATGTGAATATTTATTAGTTTTGGTAATTTATGAAATAATTTTTGGGTAAGGCCCGAGGTGGATCCAACTGCATCATTATAAAAAGTAATATTATAAGCCTTTGTTCCGACAATCCCTTTCAGGTGATGTTAAGCAATGCCAGATCAGTTAGGAATAAGACCACAGTGGTTGTGAATCTTGTGGCCTCTGTTGACCTGGCTTGCATCACCGAGACCTGGATGGATGGAAATTCAGGCCCTATTTTGTAGTCTACAGTTCTGGTTGGGTTCTCGGTGATTCATCACCCGAGAGAGGACCGTGGGGGCGGGGGGGGTGTGCTGTCTGTTTCAGACAGGAATTGGGGCTCAGAGAGTTACCAGTTGGAGCCACTAACTCTTTTGAGTGTATAGTGGATGCAGGTGCAGGCTACAGGACCCTTCTCATTTACCGTCCACCAGGTGATGGAAGGGAGTTCCTGAAGGAGGTTGCAGACTTCATCACTGAGATGATATTGGAGCCCCCCAGATGGTTGATTCTGGGGGACTTCAATGCCTGGGTCGATGATGAACTCTTTACATTTGGACAAAACCTCCTCCAATTGATGGAATCATTGGGCCTGACATGGGTTATTACCACTGTAACTCACGAGAAGAGGCACTCATTGGACTTGGTGTTCCACCTGGGGATGGAGATCACTAATATGGAGGTGAAGTCAGTTGGCTGGTCTGACCATCATATCCTGAGATTCAGTTTTGCAGCCCCCCAAAATAGGCCTGCCCCAAAGGAGTTGGTACAGTTCTGTCCTTTGAGAGAAGTTACCTCAGAAGGCCTAATGACGGTGCCGGAACTCTCAGGATTTCCAAAGGATAGTACTGACCTAGGGCACCTTGTTGTTAGCCTATAATTGGGCTGTCACTGGGGCCTTGGACATCATTGCTCCGACTCATGTTCGCCCTCTCACTCTTCACTCGGGTGCTCCCTGGCTTAACAAGGAAATCCAGGAGCTGAAGAGGCAAGGAAGAAGGTTGGAGAGACACTGGCAGAAAACTCACCTGGAGTTGGATAAACTTAGATTGCCGGATCATTATAAGATCTATCAATCAGCAATTTCCCATAAGAAGTCAGAGTTTCTGTCCAGGGAAATTGCTACAGCAAGGAATAGGCCAGCTCAGCTCTTCCAGACTGTGGACAGATTGTGTAATCCAGCTTGTCTTCATCATGGGTGAGTGTTGTCACAAGTACAGTGTGAAGAGTTTGCGCAATTTTTCACTGATAAGGTGTCCACCATCAGGTATGAGATCAGCCAGTGCCTTCCCATTGGACCTTGCACTAATCAATTGGGTGGTACTAATGCCCAACCAACCTGGTTCACCTTTAGTCAATTAGCAGTCTTGGCTATAGTGAGAAACATCCAGACTTTGTGGCCAACCTACTGTAGTTTTGGATCTGGGCCCCACAAGCCTGCTAGTGGGGTGTGTAGAGGTTATAGGCTCGGTCCCTGCTGGGATAGTGGGGGTTTCATTTGAGAGAGGGATCTTTCCAGACCCCTTAAAGGAGGTGGTAGTATGCCCCCATTTGAAAAAACCCTCAATTGACCCTGACTGCCCAGCTAATTACAGACCATTCTCAAACTTACCCTTTTTTAGGGACAGTTATTGAGAAGGTGGTCATCGCACAGCTGGAAGATCATTTAACCAACCACAATATCTATGACCCTTTCCAGTCTGGCTTCAGGAAAAGGCATACTGTAGCACTGAGACAGCCCTGGTATGGGTACTTAATGACCTTCTGATGGCAAGAGATCAGAGAACCTGTTCTGTCTTGGTCCTCCTTGATCTCTCAGCAGCATTTGACACCGTTGATCATGGGGTAAGGCTCAAGAGCCTGTAGTTCTTCTGTGGACTGAAGGGGTGGTCCTCAGTTGGTTTAAATCTTTCATTGAGGGCAGATCCCAGAGAGTGGTGTCAGGGATTTATTCTTTGGCCCCTCACTGGCTGCTCTGTGGGGTTCCACAGGATTCAGTGTTGTCCCCCATGTTATTTGTGGTGTATATTCTCCCATTTGGGGACATTATAAGATGGTATGGGTTGAGTTTTCATTGCTTTGCTGATGACTCTCAACTGTACATGTCTTTTGTGCCTGAACAGGAGTTAGACTAAGTCACAGTGTTTAATAACTGCCTGCTGGAGATACCAAGCTATATGAGTGCTAGTTGACTTCAGTTTAACTAGGGCAAAACAGAGGTATTGGTGGTGGACCCTAGTTATGGGGGCATGGGTGGGGAAACCCTCATTTTTACATGTTGGGGTGACCCCACTTATTGCCTCAGGCCAGGTACATAACCAGGGTGCAGTATTTGATGAAGGCCTGACCTTGAGGGCACAGGTTTCAGCTGTAGTCAAATCTTCCTTTTTCCCATCTAAGGAACATAGCCTGGGTGAAACACCTGGTCCCGCCTGAAGATCTTCCTACCTTGGTCCATGCCTTTGTCACCAGTCATTTTGATTAGTGCAACACCCTTTACCTAGGGCTACCAGGGGGTGGACATCTGCTGCTTGCAGGTAGTGCAGAATGCGAATGGCCAGGTTGTTGACTGGAACCCCTAGATCCAGTCATATAACACCTGCGCTGCATGAACTGCACTGGCTGCCCATACAGTGGTGGATCACCTTCCAGGTCACATTGCTAACCTATAAGGATCTACATGAGCAGGGACCCCACTACCTGAAAGAACTCCTGTATCCTTACTGTCCCTCCCACTCACTCTGATCCTCTGTTGAGGGATTGCTACAGATTCCCAGGGTATCCCTAAAAACATCAGGAGGAAGATTTTTTGCCTTTATGACACCTACCCTGTGGAATTCTCTACCTCACCAGATATGAGAAAGCCTGAATGTTTAAGGATTTAAAAAATCCTTGAAAGCACGTTTATTTAACCAGGCATTTGCAGGGACTCATTGAGTATTTGTCAACATATTTTATCTGTTTTTAATGTGTAATGCTGTGAATTTACTTTAATGTGTACTGTTAAGGTGCCCTGCACTCTGGAAGGGTGCTTCATACAAATAAAATTTTACTTACTTACCAATTAAGGCATAACTAACATCAAAAATAAATTGGTAAAATGAGAGCCAACTCACCAAATTTGAAACTATGTCTTTATTCTTTCTTTCATATTTTTTATCTTAAATTTTTTTTTCTTCCAGGTACAGTGTTATAAGCAAACACAAACGTTTCGGACCTAGCCCATCATCAGTGGGTTATGCCATTACCTATGTACAAATATCATAGATACATCAATACAGTATCATATTCTGTATTCTCTTATATAAATAAGCATTGTACCCATCGCTAAATCCATGAAAATCTTACCTTAGAAGACTTGTATACTCATTTAAAACATCATATATGTCATTACATAGTCCTATTAATTCTCTTGTTATTTAACTCTGTGAAAAAATCACATGCATTTCATTTACTTTATTTTCTGTTTTATCCACTGCATGGAGTACCATCGTTTACATAAAAAAATGTGTTGGTTTATTCACTTTTTAAGTGTATTTAAATGCATGTGATGTTTCATAGAGTTAAACAACAAGAAATGATTTAAAGAAAGGCAGTTATGTGAACCTTTACCAAGCCAAATGCTCATGCTAAGATTTAAAGTTGAGACACTATGAGAATCATTCAGAGACAGATGCAAACAGCTTTTGAAGTTGAAGGAATTAAAAAAAAAAAATATTTTAGAAATATATTACTGGATTAAATCAGTCAAGGATGTTATTACTATGGTTAGAGATGTAACATATAGTTGATTTAAGCTCAGAAACATTGTGGTCAGGAAAAGCATTTTTCCTAAGGGAAGCAGTGAAGAAATATGTTGTGTAAGATTGGTTGAAGGTTCTATTTTTGGTTTTTTTGTTTGCAGTGTACATTTATGAGAGATGCAATAAGAAAGGAGATATGTTAATTTTGAGCTGCTCTTTAATTTACCTGTTTATTGAAAGAAACTGTTAAATATATGAAGCTGAAATTAATGAGTTTGGTGACTGGCATTAATAATGCATGGATAAGTATATTCATTGATTGGAGTTACTTTGTGCTTACAGAGAATTAATAGGGCTATGTAATGAAATATGTGATGTTTTGAATGAGTATACAATTCTTCTAAGCTGAGATTTTCATGGATTTAGCGATGGGTACAATGATTTTTTATATATGAGAAAATACAGAATATGATACTGTATTGATGTATCTATGATATTTGTACATAGATAATGGCATAACCCACTGATGAAGGACTAGGTCTGAAATGTTTGTGTTTATTTACAATACTGTACCTGGAAGAAAAAAAAGAAAAATTAAAATAAAAAATATGAATGAAAGAATAAAGAAACAGTTTCATATTTGGTGAGTGGGCTCTTATTTTAGCAATTTGTTTTTGCGGTTAATGCCTGTGATGTCACATTCAGAGTATTATATTTTCTCAGTTGAGGAATAAGCAACTGGAACAGATGGTCTCTTTATAAACATTGATCCAATTTGTATGCAGGTGACCTCACTAATAAAAAATGGGAGGGAATTCAGAATTAATAAGAAATACAAAAGCTGAACTGTGTCTAAAAATAATATACTTTTGAACATTCTCTTAAGAGGCATCATCGGCCCTTTCAATAATTCTTTTGTGTAGGACTTTGCAGCTGAAAAAAGCATTGATGCAGATTATAGACGAATAAACAGTTTAATATGCATAAGAAGCATCATAAGATCTTTTTTTTATTTCTTCCAGATTATCCAAGATAGGATATATTCACATATACAAAGAAATAAATTAATGTGGAATGCACCGCCAGGCGGCCTGTACACATTACCACAATATTCAACAAATTTAGCAGATTTTCCATTTTATTATTTAAGACTGGGTGAGTATTTTATAACATTATTACATTGTTATCTTTCTCATATGATAAATGTTAATAATCCTATTGGCATTTTTTTCACCAGGTCTTTTCTCAGCCAATTCACTTTTGGCAGTTGTGTTGGCAGCATTGTATGACACAGGATTCCTATTGATAATCTACAGATACTTCTGATTTCTTGAAACAAACATCTGTAGATTCAGTCTCTGCACTCTGATACACAGTGATGAAAATCCTACCTACTGCTAGCAGGTGTAAGACACCACGCCTTCATGGACACCAGTCTGTTAGGGACTTATCACTGAGCCATCCCTTCCTCATCTAAGTTACTGTATGCACTTGCCCACAAAGTACACAACATGCATGTATTCCTTTCAGAAACCCTGTCCCTGTTTCGGTAGTAGAAGTGTCCTCACTTTGTTTTGCTTACAAGTTCTTCCCCAGTTGGCCCTCCTCCACCTCCATTCTTCTGGTCATCATCCTCCCACCTCCAACCTCCAATCTCGGGCCCTCACCTCTTACCCCCATGGCGGGGTGGTGGGAGCCCCCAACCCGACCCACCAGGTCTGGATCCAGTACTGGGTGATGCCCTCTCGGAGGTGGAGCCTGCGGCAAACAGCCATCAAGCTGCTCAGCCAGACCGCATTTTCAATATTTTCTGTGCAGAGGGGAGTGTGCAGTGCCAATAGTGGGTGTGCCACACACGTGTCTGCATGCAGCATGCCCGTTGGCTGTTCTACCTCCCGTGCTCCTACTGTACAGGACCTGCCGTGCCAACACCTAGCCTCCACTAGGTGTCAGGCAAATGCTGGTCTCTGTTCCCTACCCTCCCTGGGAGAGGAGAGCTGTCCTATGGATGCTCAATCTTCTCCCACCCCAGCTGGCCCCTGACAACCTGCTCACACCGCAAATACCAGTCGCCGGCATGGCGGAAGGTAAGGCATCACTGCCTCAGCCCTCGACACCACTGGGCCGGCTTATTCTCACTTTATTTTGATACTGTGCTCTAAGAGACAGAACACAGATGGGCCAGTAAAACAAATTATGTGTACCTTTAAAAACAAGCTCAGCAACGTGGATTAATATAACATATTTAATCACATTTACAAAATGTGCATAACATAAGCCACATATACAAATGCTCTTTGTACAATAGGGAAACTAAAAATAAAAAGGTAGTAAAGAACAGAAATATAAAGACAGAAAGAAAATTGACTTCTAAATTGTCTTACCACATAGTGGGCATGATGCAAAGTTTAAACTTCGCAGGTGAAGTTGCCACAGAATGGCCCACTGTCCACTTGGTAGAGTTTTTGTGAAGTGGCCACTTTGCAAAGCTGCACTTACACAAAGTTAACATTGGAATTTCACCACCTTGCAGCAAGACACAGCTGCAAAGTGGCAAATTACCACACTTTGCGTAGTTTTTTAACAAGAAGAGCAATCTTTGCATAAAGAATTGTTATGTGAAGGTGTGCACTTGGCGGCAAATAAGTTGAAGTGTGTAGTTTTTTAACTTTACTCCTACCTACACAGCCTTATGAAAAGGTAATTTCTCACACAGATGAGCATCCCTGAAAGATCCCTAATCTGTTAGTCTTTCTTCATTACTGTCTGTACAGAGTTCACTTAGAGCTCTGATCCTTGTTTTTAAGCTGAAGGTCATCTCTCTTAGATTTTGTGTCCAAGGTTACACCAATGGTGGCCCTTCTAGATATTCCAGAACTGAGTTTTATCATTTTCAGTGAGTGTCCCCTATTTACAAGAAGTAAACTGGTTTGTCCAAGATTACTCTCCCTTTTGATTTTTCCAAAGAGACGCATACATTTAGAACAGACATGAAACTGATCCTATTCAAATTTCTAACCAAAGATGGTTTTAGTGGCTGAACTTCTCTTGCTGAATGACATTGAGGGAAATAGCGAGCTAGAGATACAGGCAAGATTCAGGGAGCTCGCCAGGGTCTGTCATGACATAGGATGCACAGTTTCCTTCTCAGAAATCCTGCCAGTGCCAAGGGCTAGTGGGGAACACAAAAGAAAAATTAGGGAGATAAACCAGTGGCTCAGGGAATGGTGTGAGGCCAGAGGGTATGGGTTGATGGGGGATTGGGGGAGACCTGGGAGGATAAGGAGCTGTATGCTAGAGATAGACTACATCTCAATTTGGAGGGAAGGGGAATCCTTAAGTTGAAAATAGAGGAGTTCATTGGTGAAAAGTGGGGTTTAAACTTGTGAAGGGGGGTGGGATGGGAGAAAAGGCAGTCAAGGGGATGCCGATAAAGGAGGGACTCTGTCTCCACCCCCCTGGGGACCAGGAGGATTGCAGGAAAAGACCAACTGGCAAAGTGCAGACCAGGAGAAAACAGAATCCCCAAGGGAACACGAGCAGGGGAAATGGAACTATAGGGAAAGGGTGGAAGGTAGTCCTGCTAAATGCCAGGAGCTTGGGCAATAAAATGCCTGAGCTCCAGGCGATGTTAACTGAGGGAGCAGTGGATGTGGCACTGAGACTTGGGCCACTGCAAGACATGACTGGGACCTGAACCTGGAGGGTTACACTATGTTCAGGAAGGACAGGGGGGAGGGAAGGGGAGGAGGGGTAGCAATGATAGTAAAAAACTGCATTGGCATAGGGGGAGTAGAGGAGGCGGAGGGAACCGTGGAGGCGATTTAGGTCACCTTGATAAGGGGGCAAGAAGGTAAAAAATAGGAGTGTGTATAGACCCCTGCCCTGGCGGAGGAGCTGGAGGACAGTCTGGTGGCAGATGTTAGAGACACTGCAGACTGGGCAGAGGAAAGAGTGGTGGTGTTAGGGACTTAAACATGCCAGGAACAGACTGGGAGACTATGACATCCTCTGTGACCAGGGAACAGAGGTTGTTGGATGTCTTCAAGACGCTCCTAACTCAGCAGGTGAGGGAACCGACCAGGGAGGCACGGGTACTGGATGTGGTCCTGGCAGACAGTGACCAGACTGGGGGCCTGGAGGCAGGGACCCATTGGCGGGAGTGACCATGCCACGTCTGGTTCTGCCTGGACCTAGGAGGGTAGAAGGCTGCACAAAGATGGAAGTAACCGACTTCAGGGGGTGGATTTTAAGGAAATGGGAAGGATCCTTATGAGCATTTGGATGGGATTGGGTCAGACATGGACGCTGATAGTAGGTGGAAATCATCAGGAGAGGGCTGCAGGATGCTACCAGCACCTGTGCAAGAGTAAGACGAAATGCGGTAGGGGCCCAAAACCTGTTGGTGGACCAGGGAGGTCCAGGAGGTGGTGCAGGAAAGAAAGCAGCCTATAAGAAATTCAAGTGCTCAAGGAGTGAAAGGGATCGAGGGGAGTATGAGCTGATGGCTAGAAGGGCCACTAGAGTGGTGAGGGTGGCTAAGGCAAGGAAGGAGCAGAACCTGGCCAGGGAAATTAGGAGAGGGAACAAGGGGTTCTTTAGATACATTGGGGAAAGACGAAGGGTGAAGGGGCAGATTAGCAGGATTAAATCAGGGAAGAGATGGGCACAAGACCCAGAGGAGCAGGCTGAGGTACTAAATGAGTTTCACCTCAGTTTTCACCAGGAAAATGGGATGCTGCATCATACATGGAGGAGACAGAGATAATGAGGAGGGCCCTTACCAATCGGCAGGTCTGGGGAGAGGAGGGCATCACTGGCAGGTGGGGAGGGCTAAGCAGGAGAAGAGGTACTGGAAGTGGAAATCACAGCAGAGAGAGTGAGGAAGCCCTCAGCTCCCTTAAGACGGAGAAAGCACGGGGCCGGATAAATTACATCCTAGAGTGCTGAAGGAACTTGTAGATGTCCTGGCGAAACCCCTGGCAGAGCTTTCACCATCTCTCTGAGGACAGGTGGGTGCCCCAAGACTGGAAGGTGGCGATGTAGTGCCCATCCACAAGGGGATCAAGGGAGCTGGCAGGGAACTACAGGCCTGTCAGCCTGACATCGGTGGTGGGCAAGGTGATGGAGGACATTGTCAGAGAGGCTGGGGGGACCTGGATAAGCCAGGGTGCTTGGACGATAGACAGCATGGATTCATCCCGGGAAATCGTGTCAGACAAACCTGGTGGAGTTCTATGACTGGGTGACAAGTGCCTTGGACCTGGGTAGACCAGTGGATGTCCTCTTTCTAGACTTCAGCAAGGCATTGACTCTGTTCCTCACATGGGCCTGTTGGATAAACTAGGAGAAATGGGGGTGAAACCAGATGATCCGATGGATGAGCAATTGGCTCAGGACGGACCCAGAGGTCGTGGTTGATGGGATAGTCTCCCCCAAGGAGGGTCATTAGTGGGGTCCACAGGGATCAGTCCTTGGGCCCCTTCTGTTCAACGCCTACGTATCTGACATAAGGACAGGAATCAGGAGTGAGATGAGTCTCTTTGCAGATGACTCGAAACTGGGGGCGGTGGTGGATGGGGAGGAGGGGAGGGTGGCCCTGCAGGGGGACCTGGAGGCTCTGGAAAGATGGTCTAGAAAGTGGAAGCTGAGGTTTAATGCAGGGAAATGCAAGGTACTCCACCTGGGGGCCAGAAACCCAGGCCAAGTGTACACCCTGGGGAAATACTACAAGTCTCAATGGCTGAGAGGGACCTGGGGGTGGTGGTGTATGTCAAGATGAACAACTCTGAGACTTGTAGGAGGGCAGCAGCCAAGGCCAACAGGATGCTGGGATGCATCGCTAGGGGGATCACCTCCAGAAGGAGGGAAGTGATACTCCCTCTGTATAACTGCTTGGTGAGGCCGCACCTGGAGTACTGCATGCAGTTTTGGAGGCCGCACTTAAAGAGGGATATTAACCTCCTGGAGAGGGTCCAGAGGAGGACAACCAAAATGATTTGGGCTTGGGGACAGGACCTGAGGAGAGGCTCGAAGAGCTAAATATATACACTTTGGAAGAGAGAAGGGACAGGGGGACATGATAGAGGTCTTCAGGTACATGAAGAGGTAAATAGGGAGGAACAGTGAGGTGCTTCAGAAGGAAGGAGAGGGGCCACTAGAGGGCATGGTGGAAGCTGGAGGGGAAGATTCAGGGAGAAAGGAGGAGGTGCTACTTCACTGAGGAGGGTGGTAGAGCCATGGAATGCACTACCTAGGGGGCTGGTGGAGGCAGAGACAGTGGAGGGTTCAAGAGGGGGTGGGACAGGTACAGGGGAAGGGTTCAGGAAGCAAAATCCAAAGCAGCAAGAATATCTGGAACTGGGAAGGGAGAAGCCAGAGAAGCCGAGGGGGACAGCAAGGTCAGCACCCAGGGTGGGGGCTGACCAAACGAGCAGACACGAAAGACCATTAGGCCTATTCTGCTGGCATTTTAGTATGTTAGTATGTTAGTATGCTGCAGTCTCAACAGGTTAGGAGCTCTGGAGGAAGCTTTTTGAATCACCCTGCAATAGGAGTCAGTCAGTCTGCACTGAAATTTTACGACAGAACTCTCTGGACCATTACCTGGATACTTGCCACAGTCTCTTCATCCAAGTTACATAGGCATGTGGCAGTTTCCAGTTTCTTTCATACAACTTAGCATCACTGCCTTAAACTTTAACACACACAACAAAAATGCCCAATAACGAATAAAAGAAAAATAATTGCATTTATATCTGTGGAGGCAGCTGTATCATACAAATATGACTTCATGGGTTACTGCGGTGTACAGTAGTAGCACCGAATTAGTCAAAGGATTTTTAAAAATCCCTATTGAGAATTGTGAAACCTTTAGTTAAGGATTTTGTTTTGTTTGTTAGTGTGTTCACTGCTACCCAGAGAGGGTCCTCTCATCTGACAGTGTAGTTGAAAATCTACCAGATAGCACTTAAGTACTGTAATAGGAACTGGCCTCTTTCTGTAGGTATATCAAAAAGAATTTTAGAGGATTTTTTTCCCTAAATTTTGTGAAGGATAAAAAGGGAATCCCACAAAATTGCTTGACAAATTCAGTGCTATTACTGTACACTGGAGGATTCAGTCCCATACAGAATACATAGAGGTTAAGGTATATAACTGGGTGTGCAATGGAAGTGTATCACAAAACCAAACAATCTCAAACACACTTGAGTTGAGGGGGCTGGGTGTACCAGAAAAGGGTGGCTAAACCTAAGATCAGGACAAAGCATACCAGAGGTATTCAGACATCAGAGTTAATGTGACAAATAACCTGCTGTTGAAAAACTTGGGCAACAAGTAGAGACTGCAAAGTTAAACACAATTTTACACAAATTCCTATAGTGAAGTGCAAACACTGCAGAATATAAAAGTGCACATAAAACCCGAACTCCAGTGGAGATGAAATGAAAAACATATTGAATACAGTATACTGCACCTGAAGTACCAAAGAGTGCCAGAGCTAACCAACAGATAAGGCCCATACCAAAACCCCAGGGTAGAGACCTCACCTGTTGTGTTAGCTCTGGCTCTCTGTGGCTCTACAGGTTTATTCTGTATGTTTTTCATTTTGTCACCACTGGAGTTCACCTCTTATTCTGCAGAGTTTGCCCTTCACTATATGAGTTTGCAATACAGTTGTGCTTTACTTACCAGTCTCTAGCTGCTGCCCATTTTTTTTTTCAGTGGGAGTTGACAGTATTTGCCATGTTGGCTGTGAGGTCCCAATATGAAGGAGTTAAACTTTGTTCTGCTTTGTCAAGTACGCCAGCAACCTGAGGCACACTTGGGCAGTTCACATGAAAATGTGGAGCCAGAAAATGAATAATTCAGTTGTGCAAAGTGAATATGGTGATATTTACAGGAATACTTAGGCATGTGATGCAAAATACACATTCACTACAGTATAATGACTACTCAAGTACATTAATGAATGTGCAGGTGATATAATGAACAAGCAATGTAATGAATATTTAAGCTTTGTAAAGAATATGCAAGTAATGTAAGAAAAATGTGGATGCCATAATGGATATGCAAGTAATTTAACTGATATGTAGGTGCTGTACTGAATATATTGGTATTGTAATGAGGAATTTTCTTTTTTAGGCATCACAATCCCCCCCCAAAAAAAAAATATGAAGCGTAGCATAATTGCCCTACACTCATAAAACAAATCAAAAAAAGCTGAGTGACTCTTATAATGTATTTATTATTTAAAATGTCTCACCAGGAAAAGACCTGATGAGGTGGTAGCATGTTATTTCCACAAGTGTCCTGGGTAGAAGGATACAGATGCATACAGTACATAGGACACAAGAGGGTAGCCTTGTTTAGACTGCACACCTGCTGTACTTTTCAAGAGGATTCTGGGGGACAGTAACAGCAGCAATGTTATGTACAAAAAAATCAGCTTCAAAGTACAAGCCAAGCTAATAATAGAAAACAAGCAGGGCGGAGAAATGAGCTCCTGCCTGCATGCTGTACAGCAATATGTTGCACCAACATGTGAGCTATTGAATTGAAACTTAAAA
This sequence comes from Neoceratodus forsteri, assembly GCA_016271365.2. Lineage (NCBI taxonomy): Eukaryota > Metazoa > Chordata > Ceratodontiformes > Ceratodontidae > Neoceratodus > Neoceratodus forsteri. The sequence continues at coordinate 1,484,253,040 of CM057452.1, forward strand.
ACTTCTTTAAAATACAAAAACATATTTCAGCAACACAGTGGCAGCATATTGGATTTGCATTTGATCCCTTAAATCCCACATTGGACTTGGTTGGATGTTGGGCTGATCATGGAAGTGAGATGCTTGCCACCAAAAAAGGGAAATGCACGTACTACCCAATATTCACACACCTCCTGCCAGCCATTTATTGAGTGGCACTGGCTTCAGCTGTGACAGTTGTTGCTCACCAGCCCTTCTGGCCAGAGGAAGTGTATAGACATGGCAACCATGACTGTAATATGGGTATAAAAAAAATCCTGAAACCTGACTGACTTAGGAGCTTGGAACCCAGTGCTTATATCCCAGCACAGTAGCACTGGAAAAAGATCCATGACCTCAAGGACCTGTTTACATTAAGCAGGCACAGCTATATCAATGCACCTCAGTCCAATTGTATTTATTATGATGTAGCATGTGCCATCTACTGGCTAAACAGCAAAAGTACAATGGGTCTATAGGACTACGTTTTTCTTTTTCTATGTTTTTAGCTTTTTTTTAATTTTTACTTATTTAAGTAAAAGTACAATATTTATATTCTAATCCTAATGGTCCCATTTCATAATCACAATAAGGCACTGCAAGGTGTGCTTTGTGATGGGATAACAGCACTTCTCTGATGATGGAAACACTTGGCATTCAGCCTTATGCTTCAGCCCACCCAAGATGTGCCACTATACTAGTGCAAAGCATGTCCAGTCATTCCTAATTGCTTAATTGTCAGGGTGGGGACATGAGGAACCAAAGGACAAAACAACAACAAACAAGTTCTAGCAGAGCCACTACGACTGTGAATGCATTAACTAGATGAGGGTGTTTCATAGGCTTAAAGGAGAAGTCCACCCAAAACTTGAAAAAAATATATGTTGTGCAGAGTGTTTTAATTTGTATATGAAGTTCTAGTGTTTCCTTTTCTCTGACTGGTATTAGGAGTTTTTCCTAAATTAGCCTGCTAGCTTTATGCTAGTTTTACGACCCCTGGGGATCTTCATCCCTGACAGCTTAATTGTATTTTTTGTTCCCATAGTGCATCCTGTCTCATGTGACAGTGATGTAAGAGAGACCCAACATTCAGCACACACATGCCAAACAAACTAAATATCTTGGAAGCTTTACAAGCTGCACAAAAATTACCAGCAGCAAAGTTTTTCAGGACAGTAAGACCTTTATGATGAGGGTGGTCACCAAGCTGAATTCTACAGATTTTAAAATATAGCCATCTCTACTGTTGTGAACTGATTGTAAAGCAGTGCTTTCTGCTGGATTTATGGTCTCTGCTACATCACCATCACATGAAACAAGATGCATTGTAGGAGAAAATAATACAATTAAGCTGTTTCATATGGAGATCTCCAGGGGTTGTAAAACTACCCTAAAGCTAGCAGGCCAATTTAGGAAAAACTCCTAATAACAGTCAAAGGGAAGGAAACACTAGAACTTCACATGCAAATTAAAACACTCTGCACAACATTTATTTTTTCAAGTTTTGGGTGGACTTCTTCTTTAAACATAAACGTTTGTTTGTTTAAAAAATATCAGATTTATAAACTTCTGAGTCAGAGACTCATTTACAAAGGCACCTCATTGAAACTAATAGACAGCACACTTAACAAGTCAAAAAACAATGGCTCGGAGAGCAGACAGTTATAACAATCATTCACTGGAGATACATGGATAGCAGTAGATAAACTTGTTATGTAGTTTAGGCACACAGGCACCACATCAAGAAGACAAAAGCAGTTCAAACAATATACAATAGCTAAAGCAAATAGACATCAGGAGTCAAAGAGAAGCCCAGAGTGTTCCCATGAAGGCTGTTGTATACAGTAACTGAATCAAAGTACAGTACATTGAGAAAGGGCATATTTAAGCAATACTGTAAGGCATGACAGGGTGTGTGTTATCATGTAACAATGTCACTCCTGGGGTGGGTTGAAGCACGAGGCAAAGTCGAGTGCTTCCACCACCCCAGGAGTGACGTTATTACATGATAACACACAACCTGGAGTGCCTTATTGCAATTATACAGTGGCTTGTTGTTATATACAGAATAAAAAAATACATTTTAAAGGATGTTTTTGTTTGTGTGGAAAAATATTTCTTAAGAGAAAATGCAAGGAATGATCCAAATCCAAAAGCTATGGTGATGTTATTGTATAATAACATCTCTGTTTCAATGGGTCAGCAGCCAAGCAGCTTCTTACATTTTTCCTTGCCATTGTATGATTAAAAATATTGCCACCACCTGTATTACAGTTACCTATATGTTTTGCATTCTATTCTATGCACTGTTATAGCAATCAACTCAACAGAACCAGGCCATCATATACATGAAGGTACTGTACCCTAACTGAAAACACTGCTAAGACAACTGTATGTTGTGATAATGTGGAAGATAAACACAATGTTGAGACAAGTTTTTGAAGACATTTGATGTGTTTAATTGTTTTTTAGAGACTGATATACAGTTCACACACACAAAATTCATATAATATAAAAGTGCATGTGCCCAAATGCCAATGTAAATTCGACACATTTCATTACAAGCTGTTCTCTTGAAGGAAGATAGTATTATATAAGGCTTAAACATGGACATCAGGTAAATGTAAGCTGGGGTAGGTGTGTTATTGAGGGTATTGCATAGTTTATCTTTTATTACTGCTCCACCGGATCAGCAATATGTGCACAAGCTGTGCCTAGTCCAGATTTTACAGCTCTGGCCTGGGTCTGGTTATCTGGGTTTTACTGATACCCCACTGTATGTGGCTTAGTGATATACTGTACAGATGACTACAAAGTCTAACCCATTGAAGGCTAAAATTTTAGAAAATCATTATGTTTAAAATACCAATACTCACTCTCCCCATCACAATTAATCCTCTACCAAAGTCATGTTTAAATACTGGTGCTTCTACATCCATACTATTAAGCTTTTAATGCCAACATGCCACTTCTGCTGTTATGAGCTCCCCCATCCATGAAGTCCCATTCTACTTGTGGCAAACCCCACCTCCAAAGTCAGGTATTTTTTCAGGGAGCAACTCTTTACACGATATCAACTACATTACTGCTAAACTCCTTATTTGTAAAAATTTTGTTGAGAAATTTTTGTTGTGACATATCCATGAACAGGAGAAATGAATTTGTAAAATAAACCAAAATCCCCATTTATCAGCTCATTGAATCACAATAAAGCATGTTATTCTGTGGGCTCCATTAATTCCTCAAGCCAGAGGAAAAATAGTGCTCTAAAACTTCCTATACACACATAGGCAGCATAGTAATGAGGCCTCAGCTGAGGAATCTATTTTTAACATGCTATCATGTTGTTTGGTAGGAAAGATGACATCATCCCTCTTCTGAATGCAGTACTCCTGTTGGCTCCACCCACAGTCATAAAAACTGGAATAATAAGTTCCAAGGTGTATAAACTCACCAGGAATGTTAGAAAAAATGACCCCTCCCCATTCATTCAAACGTGTCATTGAATGTATTTGTTAACCATGCATGGTTCATCTTCTTGCTTCCCTCATGGTAAAAATGTTAAACTGCATTTGTGTTATTTTAAATGAATGATACATAGCTTGCCCAGTGGGGTGGCTGCTCTGATAGTTGTTCCAGTTTTTCTTTTCACTGATATAAACTGAACCAGGAAAAAAGTAATTAGGAAAAAAAACAGCATTTTGTTTCTACAAGTAGTTATTAATTGCAGCTGGTATTTTTAACATGTGCAAGTCAACTCCACTTCTCAAACTTAAAAAGGAAAATACACTTCATCACAGATTGTGTTTACCAAGTACTGTGCCCATGATTAAAATAAATGTGCCCTCACATGAACCTGCATAATTGATCTATAAAGACAATTAAAAAATGTATTTCTAAATGCATTACTAACACCAATGCTTTCAAAGTTTTGAAACAACTAAAAAGACAAACTATATATATATATATATATATATATATATATATATATATTAAACAAATAGTGTTAATCCTGAAAGCCAAACTTTGTTTTAGTATATAAATGTTTAAGAAATACCTGAAAGCTGTCTATTTTCCTTGGAAGCTGTAGTTTCAGACTCTTCTTAGGACACCAGGTGACTCTGATAATCATTTGTTCCAAGGGTTTTTAAGTCAGGTTGAAGGCATTAATTATCTTCTGTTCTCATAGTCCTTAACAAAATGCAGGGACTCCACAGACTTGTTCTGTTCCTTGGTCCAGATCCCAAACTAGTTACTCTTCTTTCAACATGATAGATCCATCTCATGCCCCTCCGACATGAATAAAAAAAAAAGGTGGGATGGACCTTTTGGAGCTTCTTGGGTGAAGGTGGGGTGGATCTTACCTCCCCCCAAAAAAACAATGCTGCCTCCCACTACTCAGGTTCCAGTTCTTGTACTACCCATTTAAGAAAGAAAATAGTACCCTGCAACCATTGACTAACATGAAAGTGTATTTATTTGAGGGCAGAAAACATTTCTTGGAGGAGGGTAAGGCGGAGGAGACTATTTACACCTTCAATCGGTTCCACGGACATAAAACATGACATCACTCCTTTTGTACATGCAATACTCCTGTTGGCTCTGCCCACAGTCATAAAAATACAGCAACCACAGTGGTGCTTTGCAGAACTACTTAGTCAACAATACAGCCACTATGCATTTTGATGCATTGTCATACAGAATCAGATGACAGCCAGTTGTAACATCTGCAGTCATCATTACAGTGCAAACAGATTCTAGCTTTAGTAGCTGAGGCAATTAATTCCAATCAGCTGATCCAAGGCTGCACTGAATTACTGTGTATACAAACTATGCCTGTGCTTAGGGCACAGCTTCAGCTGGTGGGGGGAGAGAGTGGGGAGCTCATTTCTCTGAATGCATTTATTATTGAGTGCTATTTTTAAATGTGATAAATATACTGCGTGGAGCCCATGCCTAGATTAACATGGTCTTTGTCTGATCCTTTGTAAGAAGCGGCCTGCTTGCTAATCTTCCTTCACATTACAGATGGAATTAAGCAGTTCGGAGCTCTCGATCTAAGTTGATACACCTGTTGCAAGGTTTAAAATAGTGCCGTAAATAAGTCTAACGTCAATGTATTGGAGTGATAACAATGTTTACTGAATGTTTCACTTACTAACATATGAACATATGAAGAAGCCAGCAGAATAAGGTCATTTGGTCTATCTGGTCTGCTCATAATTGCTCAAGGTTGCCCAACCTGGGGAACCATGGTGGGTGCTTTTATTCAGATTGTCGTCTACAATGGGAAAACTTTTTGTATAGTATTTGTAATGCAATCCATTTTCTTTATAAAATATCTCTCTCTCAGAAGGCTCTAAATGCTGAATATAATAAATACAACACTGTTTTGTCAATGCCAAAAGTTTGCTGTTGTACATGTCTCCCAGATTTTTCTGTGTATACTCCTCTGCCTTATTTTTAAGGCATTACTCTCAACACAAATTTCTTATGTTCTTCCAGCACTGGTTTACTTCATTAGAAAAACAAGCATTTGTCAATGCCAAATGTTTGCTTGGTGGTATTGACATTTGTTGTGCAGGAGTTAGAGAGATGCAGAATAGGAATGGCAGTGAAGTATTGAAATAACACCAACACCCACCCTGCAGAGACTGACAGGTGTTGGGGGTGTGCCTTTCAGTCATCGGCCATAACACTTACACCTTTCCACCTCATCACACCCTGCAGACACTGACTGGTGTCGCAGTGCACCTTGAGGTTTTCAGCCCTTACGCTCACCCCCTTCCATAAGGAAATAAACTGAGATGGGAGCAGCATAGGAGAATTGGGTGAATGTTAGGGCCAAGGACCCCATGGCACACCTCAATGCCTGGCAGTGTCTGCAGGGTGGGAATGGGGATGGAATGGGGTGAGAATTATGGCTGATGACCCCAAGTCACACCCGAACGCCTATCAGTCTGTACAGGGTGGGCATCACAGTTGAAAATCCTAACACCTGGGGTGTTTATTGGTATTCTTGCTCCAAATTTTCAACATGGGCTTTCTGGGACCCCACCTCATGAACAGTGGCAGTATCATTTCGTTACTCAATCCCAAAAGATGAACTCTCACAGCCAGTGTGCCATTCAGTGCCAAAGGTGCGAAAACACATTTCAGGCAGGACGTGAAAAATGACAGATGTACTGTTCATGAGGAGGTGTGAAGAAATGGCAGTGTTGAAAATCTGGAGTGAAAGTATGAAAAGGTGGTGAAGTTACAAGTGTGTGTAGAAACTGAAACACACACTCATAATGCAGTCATTTTTTGAAATGTTTTCACCAGATTTTCAACATGGCCTTTTTGGGATCTCCCCTCATGAACAGTGGCTCTGGAATTTTGTTAATCCATCCTGAAAGTTGGTTTCACACAGCAACTGTGCCATTCTGTGTCACAGGTGCAAAAACACATTTTGGGAAGGATGCAAAAAATTACAGCTGTATTGTTCATAAGTGGGTGTGAAAAAATGGCAATGTTGGAAATTTGGAGTGAAAATCTTAAAAATTGATGACGTTACGAGTGTGCATAGAGACTGCACAACAGCCGCTCATAACTCAGTCATTTTTGAGAGTTTTTTCACTGTCATTTCAATAATTGGCCCAAAAGGTGATTCTGTGCAGCGACCATGAAATCACCTTTCAGGACTGAGAAACGAAATGACAGTGACTGTGTTCACGAGGTGGGGTCCCTAGAACCCCATGTTGAAAATTTGGGACCAAAACTCCAAAAAGGGCTGAGATGTAAACCTAAGTTGAAACCCCACCATTGATTGCCATTGTCGGGCTTGCAGTGATTTTCTTCAGTTTGTGGTAGGCTTTTGAAGAGTGCAGAAGTGTTCCTGGTCCACAGAAGATAGCTGCTCCTGACTCCGGAGGCAAGTATGGGTAAGGGGGTACAGGGAGGTGGGGTGCACAGAGGGAGGGTACGGGTTGTGGAGCAGTAGTGGGAATAACGAAGGGCTGTTTTCTTTTTTTTCAGGTTTTACAAAAAAAATACATTGTGGGACTGTTTTCTGTTTTACAGGTATAATATTAATAATACGGATTTTAGCACATGGGGGTGGTCTCCCAGTGTGCCAGAGTATTGGGGGATGGATCAATGCCGACCCAGGGATTGTGCACCCCGAGGTCAGTTGAGAATATAGGGGCGTGGGGGGCACATCCAACACCAGGAGTGGGCATCCCAGTGTCCGAAACACTGCAGGTAGTTTTTGACACACTGAGGAGGGCTCCCAGTGTGCCATATTAAAGGAGGAGGAGGGATACATGCTGACACGGAGCTTGAGCACCAGCAGTCATGTTCCTGATCTGCTCTCCCATCTGATAACACCTTCCTCACCCCTAATTTAAATGGCTTGTCTTTAAACGTTGCCATTTACAATGTTGTTAGGCATGCAATCAATATATTAAATAAGCTGGAAGTATTGATTAGCAATTTTGTTCATGAAAGTACTAATCAATAGTGAAAATTGTTTTTTTCAATTGTTTAACCAGGAGTGGCACACTAAGCTGAAAGCGTGTTTACAGGTACGATCTGGGAGCACAGGAAAGTTAAATGACTTGCTCAGGGTCACACAGTATGTAAGTGGGGGCTGTGGGATTCAAACCCAGGTCTCCAGATTTGCAGCTCAGAGCCTTAAACCACTGCGCTATAGTGCCTCCCTTAGCGCTCGACACTTTGATTAACAGCATTAGAACTGGTAGCTGCAGTCTCTCCCTCCTTAGTGCTTGAAGCAGTGTCTATGAAACTTCACCTGAGTTCTCCCTCTCCCCCCGCCAGTGCTTGCACATCTTAGGTTAGTAGTAGTAGATTTTATTTATATGGCCCCCACCACTGTAGGCTCAGGCACCTTTCACAGATAATAAACATCAAAGAGATAGACACACCATTTAAATACAATAAGCAAATATCAGCCAATATAGTATATATTAAATGTCATCAATTACAGTGGGCCAGATAAAACAAATAATGTTTCACTCTCAATTTAAACATTGAGAATGAGGGGGACTATCTAAGGTCCTGAGGAAAATAATTTTTCAAACCAGTCACCAGATTGTTTAAGACTAAACATCAGGAACACAAGATCACCTACAGCTGAATGGAGATGGCAATTTGGCACATAAGGAGTCGGCAGCTCAGACAGGTAACCAGGAGGCATGTTGTGTAGGGTATTGTAAGTGAGCAAACACACACTGAAGGTGATGCACCATTCTATAGACAGCCAATGCAGTTCAGGGAGCACCACTGTGTTATGATTAGAGCAAGATGCCCTAACGGTCAGCTGGGTAGATGCATTCTGCAGTAATTGCAGGCAGTGCTTCAATCCACCAGGCAGACCAAGACACAAAGTGTTACAGTAATCAAACCGTGATATCACAAAAGCATGCATCAGGCTTTCAGATCATCTACACCAAATAAGGCTTAATCCAGGAGATGTTTCTCAGATGATAAAAACCAGTGCTGACCATGACTGACACCTAGAATTCAAGTGTCAAGCCACAAGTACCAGTGATTCCCAGATGTTTCACCTTTTCAGCAACTGGGATCAAGGAGCCACTGAGAGTTATCCTGATACCACTATTACCCAGGCCAAGAGGTCTGCAATGACCTGTGTAAACCATTAGCATCGCCACCTTGTCTAGGTTCATCCTCAGCCAACTAGTGTTTCAGCCTGCACGGGTCCCCCTCCCTGATAGTGCTAGTTGGCTCTTGTAATTTGGATCTCTACACATGTTCAGATTTTCATATTAAAATTGTGCCTTGTGATGCATTTGCTTATTTTGCATATTGTTCAAATTAGTTTGTACACTATATAAATAGTCTGAATTTATTATTTGAGTTTCTGTGTTCTCTATTAATAATTCATATATTCCACCTTGTGCCTGTATCCTTTTTTACGTATTTCCCTGTCATTTGTAGTATTGTGTTATTAAAATTGCATCTTGTGCTGTATGTGTCACTTGCTTTGCCAAAATGTACTTTTGCCATAGGCCATTATGTGCCATCTTGATGCACTGAGTCATGCCTGAAAATAGTCCCTGGAACCAGTGCACCCACCCAATAAACAAACAAACAAATAAATAAAGATGCCAAGCAGTACTTGAATGCAAGATTGCCTGCAGAATTGCTGTAGCTTTATCTGTTCATACATTTGTTGACCTATGTCAGACTTGTACAGCAACCACAATACATTGGACCATAACCTAGTGAAACATCTGTAGTGCTTCGAGGCCACAAATGCCTCTTTGTCAGGTGTCGGGGCATACCTAGCAGATAAGCCAGTAAGTAATGGAATGAGTAACAGCTCTCACTGGTGAATTTAGTAATTCAATAATTAGTTGGTGATGATGAAAGTGCATCAACTGTAAAATCCAAACTGAGCAACAGTAATGGAGAAACCACATTAATCCTCGCAGTCCAATAAATGGCAACCACAGCAGCTCCTGACTCATGTTTGAGTCACCTATAAGCTGCTACGATAGTCTTAGTGAGAGCCATAATGAAAGAACATCTATTGCAGCATCACAATCAGTTTGTGTAATTTAGTAAATAAGCTTTGTATGCTGTAAAACATCATAACCATTTTCAATTTTTTCAATAAAATAGTAATTAGTCTTTTTGTTGTTGAACAATAAACTTGACACTGATGATTAATCTTAGGATGTCAAAACAACATTATTTCTAAAAAAAATATATGATGAAAATTGTTGAAGACTAAAAACTATGGCTGCTTTAAATCTACTATACCATCTGCACTGCAGTCACATTAATACACTGCAAAGCAGCAATTTAGCTTGCACATAAATGATGTTTATCTAAAGTCAAATAAACCTAATTACCACTTCTATGCAGATGGCACCCTTCTGTGTATTCATTCTGCAAGACAGCATTTTCAAAGGCAAAATGGAAAAGGGGAGAACAGTGAAAGAGAGAGATAGTCACATGACGGCAAAGTAAATCACTTCTGTACCCAGCAACCATACCTCTCAACTCTTATGAATAGAGCATAGTGCAATTATTTTTACATTGCAAGTTACCCTTGCTCTGTGAAGGTTTACTGATGTCCTAATAATGTTAGAGCTATTTCTGGACACAAATTATGTAATCATTCAGCTACCTTGACAGATACATTCCTTAACACTAAATATCAGGGCTAAATATTTGTAGACATATTATTTTTTTAAGTAAAGTGCTACACATTCTGCCAATTTGCTCTGAATTTTAAAGGTCACTGCTATGAATTTTAATGCTGATAGGTCGAGAGATACTGTATGCCAGCAACTCAGAGCATGAACAAGAGCAACAGCAGGTGGAAAATGTCCCAAAAAAGTGTTCACTCTCAGACAGCTATTGTTTGTAAAGCAGCACTAAATATAAAACAAAGTCTGAGGGATGGCGAGCAGTCCTTCAGAGAAGTCAGTTGCCAAAACTGCTAAAGAAAAAAGTGTTACTTGACAGCCAAAATAAAAACAGCTTATCCAAACAAGCAACAAAGTATGGAAATTGTTTGAGGCACTTGTCAAGGTACAGAAAGGCCAAGTACTGATGATACCATGATGCCAATGCAGGTCCTAGTTTAGCGCTGACTGGGAAAAGGAGGGCAGCAAACTGATGCAGTTGTCACTGCCAGACTCTGACCACATGCACTGTATACCCCATTCAAAAAGAAATTGAGGAAGGGACTTACCTGGGCCATCAGCTATGCTCAGGTATAAAGGTGTCATTTGTGTGAGTTCAAGGCATACCATAATGCTGCAGATGATTGACAAGGAGAGGCAAGGGTGGAGTGGTGGGACGCAAGTTCAAACTGCAGTAGTACATTATTAATAGCATGGTACCTTACCAAACCTAGTCCTGCATCTCTGAAAAAGGTATTATTCCTTTGTCCATGGGTGCAAAATTGGCACAACCACAGAAATCTGGTAGGCCCAGAAACCCTCACATATGTTTATTTGGAATATGTAATGGCCTGATTCAAAATATGATATTTATCTTCAGAGTGAGTTATGATGATGTCAGCAGCTGAGTAGGTAGCACGCTCATCTCTGGGGCTGGAAGATCAGAAGTTCATGGATACTGGATATGGGAGGTAATATCCATAACTAACACTAGTGCAGTACAAGGGTGTGCTGCTCTGTTGAGGTATTGTTCTTTGGATGGGATAAACTGTGGTCCCTTCTACTTATCTCTGGTCACTGCTGAGGTGGAAATTAAAGATCCCAATAAAACAAATATCATACAAAGAAGACAAACAAAACAAATATTTCAAATTACATCAGGACAAATCACAACAATGTAATAAAAGAAGAAAAAAGAGCTAAAAGCAAAGAGAAGATGTCAATCCATAAATAAATGTGAAAACAAATTTCAAGTTGAAAACTCTGGTAATGCAGAGGTATATGGAGTATTTCAATAATCTATGCCTAGATATCGTGGTTGCTATGAAAGTATGCAAAAATGATGCTGCACTCCTTGGCAATGAACAACAGCAGAGCTTAGATGGAAGAATTTAGGCTCTGACTTAGTTGCTACAAATTTTATTTGTCTAAATAAGACATACACACTTTGCTACACTCCCTAAACTCAGGCCAATCACATGGGAGATGTTGTTCCAGCACTTTGCCAGTCAAGGCTTCATCAGGGGCAAAGTGTATGAGTCTCATTTAAACACAGTTTGCAGTAACTGATAATTTGGAGCCTAATCTCTTCTGTCTGAACTCTTCTGGTGTTTATTGAAAAGAAATGCAGCACTGGTTTTGCATTTGTTCTGAGGGAACTAGCCACCCTTGGTAGTGCACCCCACCTGGATTCTACTGGAGTGTGGTATCTACACCAAGACAGACTTGCTATGAAAGTAGTTTTCCAGAATAATTGTCATTTCCCAGGTCAGGAAGTTATCCACAAGCAATTTGCCCAGTACAACCAAAACTGGCAAGACTGCAAGTGGTTATGCTCTGCATAACAAAACCATTTAGGAAATTGGTGACATGTTTGACTTCAACAGGTGTATTTACTTTGTTTTGTATGGTTTATGTCTGTCTTGCCTGCCATGGGTACGACTTACAAGCAGGAAATATGATCCATACTGCGTTAGTATTTAGTTTCTTCCAGTTCTCTTAATATAAACCTAATACTATCACTACATATGTTATAGCCCTAAAGGAAGGTTTACCCCAACTTGTAGCCAGTGTTGCCCAGAAGTCCTTAGCAAAGGGGCACTGCAGCAGAAAATGTTCCTGTGTTTCCAGAACCTGAGCCATGATGGTCTGGGATCCATTCTTTCTTCTACTTTTTTTATGCTTGAAGGAGTTTTTGACTCCTCTCTTACTATGGTTACACAGTCATGATACATCTCATAGTTCCTGAGAGCTATGTATCTCCTAGATCTCCTAGGGTCTCGGGAACTCATGAGCAGACTTGATGGACCTTTGGTCTCCTTCTGCCATCACCCTTCTAGGTTTCAATGTTTCTATCCACTAAATAGTGGAAAACTATATCTTCACTGCCAGCTGGGCGGAATGGAGTGCCAACATTTTGAGAACATTTGGATGAATCCTTGTTTGAAACCTCAGTTGAGCTGGAGAGACTTAGTAGTCTGATTTTAATGAGACAGCTCAATGCAAATTGTGGGAGACAACGGCATTTCTGGGAAGCAGGAAGCTTCAAGCATCCTCTATGCCATCATTCTTAGACTACTTCAAAGATCTCCTGGTCCCTTCCTGCCCAGTCCAACCCCTCCGCTCCACGAATACAGGCCTGTTTGCTGTCCCCCCTTCCTGTTTGAGGCACTCAGGGGACAGAGATTTTGGAGTGGCAGCTCCGATGCCATGGAATTCAATTCCTGGCAACATTTGTGTGGCCCACATGGTGGAGGCTTTCACAGCCTCTTTGAAGACCTATTGATTATTTCTGATATAATGTCTTGCTTGTTTTGTATTTCTGATTTGTTATTTGTACAGATCCCTGAGCCCCAGCAATAGGGCACTTTATAAATGAAGATTGCCTTGTCTTGTAATGGGAATAACCACTCCTTAATAAGTGGACCACAAAAAGATTCCTACTCATAAGAACCAGGACAAAATTAGGATGCATAAACATACTGTGAAAAACAGAACACTAGACTAACCATTCTAACACCCACTTTATCATATTCTTGATATGTAAACTCCCTTTTTGTAGGTTTCAGCTTGCTTATCTATAAGTTCTGAAAGAACATCCCACACAAATTGACATCTAGGTGTATAGGGGGTGGAAAAATATGACACAAATGCAAACAAGGGGAATTACCAAGGCTTTAACTAGATAAACTTTCTTCTTCCTGAAAAAAAATATTTTTCCAAATGTTCAGTTTAGACAAGCAACCTTTCTCAGTTTTGATAGTCCATATCAGGCACACCAAACATTATATCTAGAATTTGGAGAGGGTCCCTGAAGACCTTAATCTGATCAATTTCCATATCCCTAGTGTAATTTCTGTCAGGACCAATATACAGACCTCTACTTTTATCAAAATTTATTTTAGCTCTGGCAGTATGAGTATATCTATGAAAGTGCTAATAGAGCATCCATCTGCAGCAGAGGCATCTTTCAAAAAGAAGTAAATATCATCAGTGTAAGCCATAACTTTCAATGTGGGGTATGTATGGTGCAACACAAGTGCTTTACTATCGGGGCAAGATTGTATACTACATATAAAGTGGTCTGTATCAAATACATAAAATAGAGGGCTTAGTGTGCAGCTTTGTTTAACCCCTTGATATAACAAGATTTCCATATTGACCCACCCATTAACGAATGGTAGGACTATAGAAATCATGTATAGGGTATGAATCCAAGCAACAGAAACTGAAGGAATACCATAACACAATATGACTCTGAATAAATATTTATGCACCACTTTATCAACACTTCGTCTTGGTCTAATGCCAAGAAAAATCCAGAAAGAAAGCCAGCCTTAACCCTATCTACAACTTCCCAAACTACTGCAAGGTTTTTGAAAATAGATCTATGGGGGATGGCACAGGCTTGAGATGGAGTAATCACAACCATTGCTATTTTGGATAACATAATGACCAGTACACACAACAGAATCATTAAGCCATTATTTAAGATACTTAATAGTCGCCAGTTCTGGAATGTTAATTTATCTCCTTTTTTTATGGTGAAAAATAAGCAGTGTTTGGGTTAAATATTTAGGCAATGTTCCAGTCAATAATATTGTGTTGCATAATAATACTAAGTCAGGACTTGTGTGTTCAATAAATGCTTTATCAAACTCTATGGTTAAACCATCAGATCCAGGCACTGAGTTATTATTTAATTTCTTCACTGAAGTGATAACGTCATACAGTGTAATCAGTACTATCAAAGCTTGCTTCATGCTTTCTGGCAAAATAGGGACATGCAGAGAAATAAGAAAGAAATCATGTGCTCTTATTGGTTCTGAAGATCCAAGCATCTGTCCCGCATCATCAGTTACTATGGACAATAACTCATTAGGCTCAGTTTACAGCGAACCATCTTGTACAGTCAAAATGCCTGTCATAACTCTTCTCAAAACCCTACCGTATCTGTGCAACCCTTGAACATGTCAAGTAGAGGTGTGCAGAAACTATCCTCCAGAAACTGAGCTACCCTGAACACATGCAACTCGGTTTTCATGAGACCTGAGGCGAACCTTGCCAGCTCAGTTCAGCTCTCAGATCTGTGCTTATTTTTCAAATTTCCAGCTCTCCCAGCCTTTCAGCTTGCATGCCTGCCTGTCATGTGACAGGCTTAAGGCATGCTATGAGAGGTCAAAGTTTCCGGAGGTGAGTCGGCTCGTAGTGCAATTCAGACCTTCGTTCCATTGCCTATCAGCCAGTGGTGAGGAGGGAGCATTTTTGCCTGTGGGAGCAGCTGGGCAGGAAGGGAACCTCTGCCAGTTTTCTACTGGATCCATTCACACATCTGGCCTGTGTAGTACCGTATGGGCTGCACACCCATTGGCTCAAACTGTGGACCAATGCGCGTACAGCCCTACCATACAGTGTCAGTCGGCGAGCGGCGGGGCAGCAAGTGGGTGGGGAGTTGCTGCCCACTGCTGACCGGGGGGGAGCAGGGTGGTGGGGCTGAGTGGGCAGGTGGGAAGGGGGGTACCGCTGGACCACCAGGGATATAGGAATGCATTTAATTTTACTTATGCCCACGATCGGGCTGCAAACAGTCCACTGGACCAGCAGGGATATAGAACTAATGTAATTTTAAATGTATGCCTGAGATTGGGCAGTGGGGCACATTGCCGCGCTGTGCAGGGGGTGTCGGTCCCCGATGGCTGCAGCCTGGCAGAGCGCCAGGCGCAAGTCGCAAGTCACCAGGGATCAGCACACCTGCATGCAAATGGGGCCATAATGACAAGAAAATGGCCCCATTTGCACCTAGCATGCACTATGTCCCCATTTGCATGTGTTCTTTTGAATATCGCAGTTGTTGCATCTAGCGCAACAGAACTTGCGCTAGCACATCCCACTGCTCCACTCTGGCCACTTGCGCTGGCACAGTGCCACTGCACCATGTGCATTGCGGGTGGCCAGGGTGTGATATTCAATGCTCCTGTGCCATGGCGCAGCTCTGTTGAATATCACCCTGTCAATGCCCCTGTGCAGTCAAGCTGCACTGCGCCCAGGATTGTGCCACAGCCTGGCACAGTCTCAATATCTGGGCCTCAGTGTACAACTGCAAAGAAAATAGAAAAATTATGAAAAGAAACATTTAAGGTAAAGTGATTTACCAACTTTCATGACATCAGCTACCACACACATATTCTGGCAACTAATGTCAGCAGTTGGCATCCCAGCTGCTTTACATAGAAGTCCTTATTGTTGTGGAAGGATCATAGTTTGGTCCTATGAAGTGGCCAGCCGATCCTTTCCACTTCCTGATAGTGGTGACCCCCCCCCCATGCTCGGGCATGTAATGACGTGTGACCAGGGAGAGCACAGGGGTGCACGCCATTGAAATGAATGGGGCTCCATTTCAGTGTCATTTTTATACATGAATTGCCAGTTGGAGATTAAAGAAGGTCACTGTTCAAATAACAAGGCTTCTGTTAGTAGAGCAGAGGCCTTCATTAAATAGCCATTCTTATGCATAAAAATGGCATTAAAATGGAGCTTTATTCATTTCAATGATGCACACCCCCGCACTCTCCCTGGTCACACATCATTACATGCCTGAGCTCTGGGGCATGTCAGCGCTATCAGGAAGTGGAAGGGATCACCTGTCCACCTCATAGGGCCAATCTATGATCCTTTCCACAAAAATAAGAATGCTGACTGTGGGGGTGCACAGTGGTTTATAGCAGGGTCTGCCCTGGCATAGCCTGCACCCTATTGTGCCCTCTGGCGTGCAGCACATGGCCGCATCGTGCATGCCACGTAGTGCTAAAATGCCCCAGCATGCCCCCCCCACCTGCCCCCAGCATGTTGCTGTCTGAGCGGCGAGAACGGGTGCATAACTGCTGAATGCCTACTTTGTGTTTGCCGTGCGAGTACCCATCCATGGCATTCACGCATACGATGCCAACAGGCATGGTTTCCGTGGGCGCATTAGCATCATGCATAGCGCCCAATATTATTAAAAGCAGTTGGGATGACTATCACAGTCATCAGCTGCAAGAATGGTTGAGTGTGGGGGGGGGATCTTGGAAAATCTCTTTAATCAAGAAAAAGAAAATAAAGTTTACTGAAAAAAAAGAACAAAGATAGGAAAAAATCCACTTTTTTTTTAACAACATAAAAGAGAGAGACAGTACACAAGCAGAGCTGGTGAAGGCTTGCATCAAGTGTGAAGCCTTTGGGGGAGGTGCATCCATTGGCAGTTGCATGGTAGCAGCCCCTCTCTGCAGCAGCGCCAGCCATTCCCCACACATGCACAGGACCATATTTCTTTTGTGTAGTCCTTAAAAAAATTGTGCAAGCAGAGCCAGTAAAGGCTTACTCCACCTGTGAAACTTTTTTGGAGGAAGGGGCAGCCCATGGCAGTGGCCTTGAATCCAAAACGAGAACCAAAACCTCCCTGGTTTTGCACATTTCTAATGTCAAGACCTTGCTGCTTGCCTTGCATACTGAACTGTAATTCCTTTCTCAAAGGTAATGCTCCGTCATACTGGTATTTTATCATTTCAGTTCTAACATGATTAGTTTGGTTATAAAGATCATGTTTATTTAAGTATATATTGAAGTTAAGCTTATAAAGGTGTGACCATAATTTTAAATACTAAAAATCTTTGTTTTAGATCTGATTTTTGCACTGTGCAATAGTTTTTTTAATTCTGTTTGGATTTTTCCCCACCAGTCTAAAAGTGAAATGTAGGCACACAGAACCGATGTTGTAGATGCACGTAACTGAACCCACCTCGATTTAATCTTCTTATCCTTTAGAATGCCAAAAATTACTCCTAGCTTGCTTAGTACATGTACCCAGAGTACAAGAACAAGATACTGCTAGGTCAGAAGTTTTTGTCCCAGTTGTGTTTCCTTCATGAACAGAAAAACAGGAACTTCTTTTTATTTAAATGTGCTTCCACATAGAAAAATCAAACCAAATACTATTTAAAAAAAAAAAAATAAATTATTTATATTCTACTTAAAAAAATGAGCCATTGTATAATAGCCATAATGCACTCCAGAGTGTGTGTCATCTGGGATAACATCACTTCTCAGGTGTTCAACGCAGGTGGCCTCTGATCGTGTGCTTTAACCACCCACGGTGTGATGTTATCCCAGCATGACACACACCCTGTTGTGCATTATTTATTTATTTAGTTTTTGTTAACCGGGTTAGGTGCGCTAGCCAAAGTTGACTATTTTCAGGCACGACCCGGGAGAATACACACATAAAATGAGATGAGATTATACAATACATAGTATATAGTACAGGTACATAGTGTATAGTACAGGTAGGTTAGAATACAGATCAAGTCAGACAGTACTTAAGATAATACATATAGCTATGCAAAGATGACAAAAGTGACATTAGTACATGCAAATAACTGAAACTGGGCTAAGTGGCAGCTATAAAGACATTTTATAGCAAAGCTTGTTTAGAAGTGCAGCAGTGTCTTGGGAGAAATAGGTGGTTAGCTGTGAGGCATTAAGTGGGATCAAAGCATGTGCAGGGGTCCCAGGATAGGTGGTGATATAGTTCTTTTTTGAAGATTGGGTGGGAGTTAGCCTGCCTCAGGGCAGGAGGGAGGGAGGGAGTTCCAGGTGGCTAGGGCAGTGCAGTGAAATGTTCTAGAGCCTTTTGAAGTAAGACACCTGGGTATGGTGAGTAGAAATTTGTTTGCCGAGCGTAGTCCATGGGCAGGTGTCTGTGGTACAAGTAGAGCTGCAAGGGAGGAGGGGGTTTGGTTATGGATTACAGAGCCTGTGAGGGTCCCTAGGGAATATAGTCAGCAGGCAGTTGTGGAGAGCCAGCCTAGGTCGCTATACAGTGTGCAGTGGTGCTTGAGGCAATGGGAAAAGGAGACATATGTTGTTATACGCGACATCCCATTAATGGAGAGCAGGGTTATTGCTTAAATAAAGACTGTGTATTTTGGCTGCAAGGACACATTAAAGTGGGGACTTCATATTAACTGCCATAAACTGTCTTCTGTAGCAGCCATCTTTGCTACTTTGACCCCCA
The DNA here is from genome assembly GCA_016271365.2 of Neoceratodus forsteri. Taxonomy (NCBI): domain Eukaryota; kingdom Metazoa; phylum Chordata; order Ceratodontiformes; family Ceratodontidae; genus Neoceratodus; species Neoceratodus forsteri. The sequence goes on from CM057452.1 coordinate 1,484,271,766, forward strand.
GTGCCAGCCAATCAAGGACTTAGGCACCCAAAGACAGTGTGAAATGACTGCTGGGAGAAGTGTGAACCCTATTCTAGGTGCTCAAATTAATAACCAATCAATAATTGAAGGGAACTAATGTTTAATAATTTTACTGATGGACAGCATCTTTCAGCCATTCGGAGGCTGGGATTTCTGGAGTGAAACCCCAGGAACTTTTGCAGTTTGGGGCAGTCTGACTTGGGCTCTCAGTGGGTCAAGAGGGCTCATTCTGTGAGTGGAGAAAGGGCTTGGAAACTGGCCTAGGGTTTTTGCAGTCAAATGCCTGAGGACTTCGGAAAGGTTTTCTTCTGCTTGGAGAACCAGTGTCTGCAGCTGAACCTGTAGCAGTCTGAGGAACCCTTAGCTTGTTGAAGAGGGTTTGTGAATTGTGTGTGCCAGAGCCTGAAATCGGTACCTTGGTCCTGAAGCTGAAGGAAATTGTGGCAAGGAGTCTGCCGAGCTCCAGTGTTTGGGAACCTGCCTATGTTGTTGAAATCTGGCTGTTTAAAGGTGGAGCTGCCAACTAAGAGATTGTATACTGTAAGACCAGATTGCCACTGGTGAGGTGGAATTTAAAGGAACCATTGATGCACCACAGGGCTGCTAATCCCAGTTCAGGCAGAGGACAGAGACTGCAGTCTGCACAGCCACAACTTGGAGCCAGGTAAGGGAACTGCTAACCCTTATCGAGTGGGGTGGATTGAGATACAGAGAGTCACGGGTGCATGCCAGAGTGCTAGGGCACTTTGGACCTATTTTGGGAGTTAGACCATGGGGTCATTCCTGGGTCTGGACTCACTTGTGCACCAGAAAGCCTTGAATTTGTGCTCCCATTCTCTAGCCCATTAGTCAGGCAGAAGGTGACAAGTTGCCAGACTCTGCAAGCAAGTCAGAAGGCCACAAGCTGCCAGATCCTGCCACATCACACAGCCCGTTCTGCTGTTCATCTATTTTGTGGCCCCATGGCACCATTGTTCTTTTTCCTCAAACCCACTGTGCCAGAACCTGAAAACCAGTGTCTTCAAAACCATGAGTAACACAGGAGGTCTAGTGTAAAGTTGTCTGCATGTGTAAAGCTGTTTAACTTCTACAAACCCAAAGTGTTTCAAGGGCCCCAATGCCGGCCAACCCACAGCAACGTACAGGCCTGCACTGGTCCTGAGTACCCAAACAGACTAAGGGGGGGCACTGGTACCAGTGGGTAGGAGGGTTAATGTGTTGTTGGAAGGTGGGTGCTGTTGTTAAAAACTGTTGCATATTGAATTTCCATTATTTTTTCTGCTTTCCCACTCCCCTTTCTCCATAACAAAATAATTTTTTTATCATTAAAAGTGGGTGTGAACATATTATTAGTTATAGTCAATAATTACATGTATTTTACAGCATTGTGAAACAGAGTAGTGTTCTGTGTGTGGGGTGACTGGTAGGGCAGGTGGGTAGGTATGGCATCCCAGGGGGTTGTACTATGCTAACACCTGGCCCACTATAATTTTACTTTGGGTGGAGGCACCACGCTATTTATTAGTACCTTTGGGGAAAGAACCCCCAATTAACACCAGAATAGAACCCAGGCCCCTTAACCTGTGTAGTAGTCATCAGGCAGAGGTAGTAGCCCACTGGTACACGGCGCCTGGGCTACACATATCCCCCTCAAACAGGTCAGGATGGATGGTAACCATCTACCTTGGGTTGATACAGCCTCAGTTCCCTTTTCTGGGCCTGTGATTCATGGTCTTGCTGCAAGGCCTCAGGTAGCAATCAAGCAAGCAAGCAAACTTTATTTATGTAGCGCCTTTCGAAATCAAGGCACTTTACATAATATAAAATCACAATAAAAACAGATAATATTATAAGTTATTTAAAACCATCAATTAATTAATCAGTTAATCAGGGAAGGCCAAAGAAAATAAATACATTTTCAACATAGACTTAAAACTGCTGACAGTCAGGCATTCTCTTAACCAACGAGGTAAAGAATTCCACAGGGTTGGTGCTGCAAATGAAAATGCATGAGCTCCATATATTTTAAGATGAACCCTGGGAATCTCTAGCAATCCCTCATTAGTAGATTGGAGAGGGCAATTGGGGGAGTATGGAGTCAGGAGATCTTTCAGGTAGTTGGGTCCCTGTTCATGTAGAGCTTTAAAGGTAAGTAAGCTTACCTTGTAGGTGATCTGCCACTGAACTGAACTGGTAGCCAGTGCAGTTTGTGCAGCACAGGCATAATGTGACTGGTCTAAGAGGTACCAGTCAACAGCCTGGCTGCAGCGTTCTGGACTAGCTGCAAGTGGTGGCTATCAATCCCAAACAGCCCTAGGTGGAGGACATTGCAGTAGTCAAGACAGGTGGTAATGAAGGCATGGACCAATGTTGGAAAGTCACCCGATGGAATCAGGTGTTTCACCCAGGTGATATTCCTCAGATGGTAAAATGAGGATTTAACCACAGCTGGCACCTGAGACTTCAGGGTCAAACTGTCATCAAAAATAAACCCCAGTTTACACACATGATCTGAGGTAATGAACTGGACACCATCAAGCCATACACCCGACATGTGCCCAGCCCCAAAACCCGCCCCCAGGTGACCCAAATTCACAACCAACACCTCAGTCTTATCTGGATTCAGTCTCAACCAACTTGAGCTCGTCCAGTCTTTGATCTTGGAGAGGCAACTATTTAGCACAGAGACAGCATCAACCTGTCCGGGCACAAAGGACATATACAGCTGAGTATCATCTGCATAGCAGTGAAAACTTAAGCCATATCACCTGATGATATCTCCCAATGGCAGCATATACACTGCGAACAACATGGGTGCCCTGCAGGACAGTGGGAGGGTGTCAGAGGAACAAATTCTGGTGACCACCCTCTGAGACTTGCCTACGAGGAAAGATTGAAACCATTCGAGGACTGTACCTGACAGTCCACAAAAGAACCGCAAGGTCTCCAAAATCACCTCATGGTCCACAGTGTCAAAAGCTGTTGAGAGATCGAGAATGACCAGGATGGTGCAAGCCTTTCAATCTCTCACCATTAGGAGGTCATTTAATACCAGAACAAGGGCAGTCTCCATGCTATGCCTCTTCTTGAAACCAGACTGGAGAGCTTCATAAACATTGTGAGTTACAAGTTGATTGTCCAATTGCAACGCAACCACCTTCTCAATAACCTTCCACACAAAGGGAAGGTTAGAGACAAGTGGCTAGTTAGCTGGATCATCGGAATCCAAGGAGTGCTTTTTAAGGAGCGGTCGAATAACCACCTCCTATAGGGGGTCTGGAAAGACTCCCTTCTCCAAGGATCTCCATACAATTTCAGCTAGGATCAAGCAGATAGCATCTACACATCCCACTAAAAGGGAGGTAGGGCCTAGATCCAGACAACAACAGGTTGGGCACAAGGTCTGGACAATCTTCACAATGTCCATGAATTCTGGTTGGCTGAAATCCGTCCAGACAGACCGGGTGCTCACCACCTCCGATCGACCTCCGCAACCCCTCATGGAGAGAGCCAGGCCGATTCTGGACCTGATGCTAGCAACCTTATCTGTGAAAAACTGAGCTAGCTCATCACATTTAATTTGTGAAAAAACTGTTCCAGACTGGAAACAGATTGGATTGCACAATCTGTCAACAGTTTGAGAAAGCTGAGCCAGTCAGTTCTGAGCAACAGAAATCTCCCTGGACAGGAACTCTTCCTTCTTACGGGTGATTTCTGATTGATAGACCTTATAATGTTCCATCAATCTAAGCCTGTCAGCATCCAGGCTGGACTGCCACCATGCTCTCTCTAGCCTTCAACCAACCCACCTCAACTCCTTCAAGGACCCGTCATACCAAGGGGACCTTGAGCGAAGGGTAAGTGGTCGAACACGAACAGGAGCAATCGGGTCCAAGGCATCTCTCACTGCCTTATTATAGGCTAGAATGAGGTCCCCTGGACTTGTGCTTTCACCCAGCAACCCCGATAGGTCCAACACTGTCAATAAACCATCTAGGGTAACTCCCCTTAAAGGGTGGTACTGGACCATCTCCGAAGGGGTAGGTCCATTTGGGGGGGCCCTGAAACTGAACCCTGTGGTGTGATGATCAGACCAACAAGGACTTGCAGAGTTACAAAAAATAAAACTACAGCACAATGTCACTTTGTGTGACAAGACTGTCTACTTTGCCTCCAACCTGAACACCAATATAATTCCTCTGCTTGTTATGGTAGGTTGTCCACTCTCTTTTTTATACCCCCACCCTGTCAACCTCTCCAGCTATTAATATTGATGGTTCCTCTACACCTCTCTCCTCCCCTTATGACATAGCAGCTGCTTTTAACCTGCACAGCTCTACGGTGCTGCTGCTTCCACTTCAGTCACTGCTCACTCTTCTACTCCCCCCTCCCGCGCCTTCCTTAAAGCTGGAAGGGGGGACATTTAGGAGGAAAGTGAGGAAATACTTCTTCGCAGAAAGAGTGGTGGATGCCTGGAACAGTCTTCCAGCGGAGGTGATGGGGTGAAAACAATGCTGGGTTCAAACATGCATGAGATAGGCACAGAGGAATTTTGGTAGGGAAGCAGGGGGGAGGTAGCTGAAGATTAGGTAGGATCTACAGTGACAGTAGAAGCAGAGAAAAATGGGCAGAATAGGTGGGTCAAGTGCTACTTATCTGCCAACAAATTCTATGCTTCCATGTTTCTGTGTGCACTGTGGTTGTCTCTCACAAAACAAAGGTGTATTTTTGCACTGCGTTTGTAACAAGCCTGCAGCTTCTCCAGGTAAAAACATAAATTCCTATCTGTACCTGTGTAGAAACTTCCTGGCAGATGGTTCAATCCTGCATTTGTTTACTTAAATTGTACCTTAACTTTCCATCTCCCGTCCAGACGAAACAGTCTGGCACACTGGCAATGCAGGTTTGTGCTCCATGCCTGGGACGTTAGGAGTAGAGGCTGGCAGGGAGGGTTCAAGAGAATCCTTTGGATGGTCTCCTCCCAGGGAGAGAGGGTGCTTGTAGTGCCACCATGTATCAGCTCCTGGTGCTTGTGTGTGGAGATGCTGATGATGGCATGGGTGATCACATGCCATTGGGTACCCCCAGCCAGGCCAGCTGTTGCAAGCAAGAGAGTCAGGGGAGGAGGGTGAGCAGGACACAGAAAATGGCAAAAATGCTGCAACGGTACACTAGATGATGGTGGTGTCTCTGACCCTTCCTATGCCTGGACCTTCCACTCACGTTTAATGGTGCACCCTCTCTGACCCTGATGTGGTGCACCTACCCTAGGCCATGGCACAACCACTGGCAGGAAAAGGCTAGTTGCAGAAGGAAATCAGGAGTTCTCAGGTGGCAATCTATGACAATGGCGAGGGGAAGCCCCTGGTGGGGAAAAGCCTGCCCACAAGGACTACATGGTCTGGATAGGAGCATGACCCTGGCAAGTGGTGAGAGGGGGGAGTATGGTGGGAGAAAGAGAAGCAGTGTGGGGACCTGAATGAGTTAGGTGCTGGTGGGCATGAGGATGCAAAAAAAAAGAAAGGTGCCCATATAAAAACACTTACAGTGCATCTTGTTGTCCAATTTTTCTACCTGAGCTTTACCAACTTATCCTTAGTCTTGTCTAGGGTATGTGTCCATTGACAGATTAGCCTTGCTGCCGCTACACTCCATCCTCCTTTCTTGCCTTATTTTGTACTAACCCCTTATAGCTGTCCCACACTCTCTTGAAACCTGTCACCATCTTGGCATTTACCACACCCCTTGGCAAACTGTTTCATCTATTCACCACCCATTCTGTAAAGAAATGCTTCCTCACATCCTTACTGAATCTTGATCCCCATCAGTTTACACTTGTGCCCCCTAGTTGCTGACCCCTCACTGTGCTTAAACAAGCTGTGACAGTCTACCCTTTATATCCCATTCAGATATGTCAAGGTTTCTTTCATGCCCTCTTCTTTGCTTTTGTACTCCAGTGAGTAATTTTTCAGACTGACCTGTGATGCCTGCTACGTTCCCTCCTCCATAAAGGTGAGTATCCCATGAGATGATTGATTCTCATCCAACCGGATAGCCCCCAACGCCCTGGACTCATGCCCAAATCTAGTTCGTCAGCATCATAAGCTGCTGCCCTGTGGCTGTGCTGACAGGCCAGAAGAGAATTGATTTTCAGATATTGATGCAATATGATACATAGAAAATACTGTATAGGCAACTATGCACAACCGGTGTATTCTGCCACCAAGGGGTTCTGATTTCCTCTGTTCTCAAGAGTGAAGTTTGAGAGATCCATGCTAATCAGAACCCTGAGGTAGCAGAACAGACTGGTTGTGCATAAAGTTGCTCATCCCGTATTTTTATAGTGTATTGTATTATGTGAAATGTGCACACAGCAGTTCTTTGGCTTTCAGAATGAAACTGTCTTGTGTGGTCTCTAGAGGTTGCAGAATGCTGTTGTACTACAGAAGGGTACGGCCACATTCATGACCATTGAACTGTGGTATAACAGCATTTTGCAAGGGCTAAAATTCTATACAAACCAATGCTGTACTATACACTATAAGTTAGTCTTTTGATGGCATCATTCACACAAATCAGTATTATCATTCATAGAAATCATATCCCAAAACACATAGTGGGAGCCATGTAACAGGAAAAACAATTCAAGAGTGATGGAATATAGAGGTACACTAGTGCAAGTTTACAATATTAATACTCAAAGGAAATGAATCTGGTTTATGTAGTGCCTTTCACACACTCTTTGCATCCCAGTTTGGTTTATAAGCCATGGACGTTTGTATAAATAGAAAAATAGAGCACTACAAGCAGATAACAACCAGTGGTTCATCTTGTCTGTCCCCATCCATCACCTATTAGCAGAGCATAGGTACGTTAATTGACAGAAGGAGGTTAAGGAAATCTCGAGTTAAGCACAGAGATTATAGAAACAGAGAGAGAGAGAGAGAGAGAGGAGGTCGAGCACAGGGAGATGAAAGGCCACATTTTCAGCCAGTTATGGCACGATTCATCCACACTTGTAGTATTTGTGACAAGACTGTTAGACCACTTGTGGTCTATCTTTTTGTTGTAAGTGCATGAGCTGAGTGCAGAAAATGACATGTGCATCAAAAACTGACACGTGTAAGTGTTCAGCCGCAAAGTGAGCAAAGTGTCATAAATGCATCAGAATGTTTCAAAATCAAAGGCACCATACAGGCACATTTACATGGATGCAAACTGCTGTGGCCAGACCTTTAAATATACAGGCCAAACTGACTTGCTCAAGGTCACACAGTAAGTGGTGGTGGGTATCTGAATTGACAGCTCTGCATTCTAATTACGTTTATAAGCAGTAAGGCATGATGGGGTATTTGTTACACTAGGTTTAACCATACCTCTCAAGTGTCCCTGATTTTCAGTGATGTCCCTGATTTTGCCTCAAAATTTTACTCTGTCCCTCCTAAAATGTGTGTTTTTGTGTCTAAACAGTGGGGACTGAAAGCACAAAACAATCTCAAGCATTAAAGTTACAGACTTGTTCTTCTTTAGAAAATGCATTTTGCACTAAGCCCCATATTCTAATAGCTTTCTGGGTAGATATCTTAAATTTTGAAGATGTGTCCCTGATTTTGGTTCTTTGTCCCTGATTTTTTAAGCCTTGTCCCTGATTTATGAGGCAGGAGGCTGAGAGGTATGGGTTTAACCCACAGAAACAGAAAAATAACATTTTGAAAAACTGGAGCAAGAGGGCATGGAAAGGAGGAAGGGAGGGAGGGAGGGAGGGACGTTGGTTGTGAGTGAGCCAACAGGAAGAGATTCTAACATGGGAGAGTGGTGGCAGGGATAGATAGCTGAAGACTGAGCACAAACAGAAAAATAACATTTTAAAACCTGGAACAAGGCGCATGGAGGTAGGGAGGGCGGGAGGGAAGGAGGGAGGGAGGTTGGTTGTGAGTGAGCCAACAGGGAAGGAGATTCCTGGCAGGGATAGTTAGCCAAAGACTGAACTTAGAAGAGGCCAGAAGGAAGTATCCAGATTCATTTCAGTGCAGTGCAGTAACTGCTCATTGCTGTTTTTGTTTCAAACCTAGATTTGAGGGCTTTTAGTGGTACTGTTATTTTTTTGCTGTCTTTACATAAAATTTTTTTTGGGTTGTTGAACATTTAAAACCTAGTTTGGTGTGCTTGTAGTGGTGCTGTTTTCCCTTACTGTCTTTACTTGCTGCAGATTTTCACCCCCCCATGCCCCCACTCCCTCCCATGCCCCCCACTCTTAGTTATATGCCCTGTTAAATCTGATTGACAGGAGCCAAGCACAGGGAATAGCAGGGGTTGTGGAGTAGGAGGGGCATAGGGGGCGGAAGCCCGCCCTCGGCACAAGTGTTTTGACTCTTTTTTTTTGTTTTGTTTTTTTGTTTTTTTGTTTTCCTTCTTCAAAAAAAGCATCTGAGGTTTGTGGCAGGATTTTCAGGACAGTAAATTAATAAAGTGGGAACTACAAGGAGAGCTTCAGTAACAGACAAGTACTAGAATCGCAGTATAAGTTTAGTATAATGTGGGGAGTGGTGCAATGCAGTGGATGTGGGGCAGCCGTATTCAGGAAGACCTTCTGGATGCTGAGGTGCTGCCCTATCTGCAGGCATCTCTCTGGACTGTGGGATGAGGTAGTCAGACTCAGTGCAGAAATAAACTGGGTCAGGAGTACCTTCTCCCCTATCCAGAGACCACCCAGTCTAATGTTGCTGCCTCAAAGAATGCCAAGAACGAGGAGCACTTGAATGAGAGTGCACTCAAGGAGGGTTAGGGTGGTCAGGCTGAGGCACATCCCAAATCTTATTCCACTCCAGAATTCATATGCCACACTGGCAAACAGGGACAACCAAACAGAAGTACCCAGAGAAGTGGAAGGGAAGGATGAGGAGGTCAACCAAGGAGGTGACCTTAGTGGGGAGAGCAGTGGACCCTATATGAGGAGGAAGTTAATTCTGGTGGGGGACTCTATCATAAGAAGGATACAGCTAGGAACACAGGAGGTGAAGGACAGGGAGGTGAGGTGCTTACCAGGTGCCACAGCATGCAGGGATGGGAGGAAGATCCTGGGGATCACTGGGAAGGCAAGACGGGAGGGTGAGATGGATGTCATTATCCGCCTAGGTACTAATGACCTGGCAAATGGGGAACCTAAGTAAGTTCAGTAGGAGTTTAGGAAACTGGGGAGGGATCTCAAGCAAGTAGCTACTTCTGTCATCTTCTCAGAAGTAATACCCGTGAGAGGCATGGGAGAGTGTAGGGGCACATACACCAGGATCTTTAACTCATGGTTGAAGAACTGGTGCTGTGAGGAAGGGTTTGGATTCATTGGTGACTGGGGGACTGACCTGGAGGGATGGGGGCTTGTTCAAGCCTGATGGCCTATATCAACCCTGGAGAGGAATCCAAGCACTCAATGATAAGTTTAAATGCTACATGGACAAGGATTTAAACTAGCCGGGGGGGGGGGTAGCAGGCCAGTAAGGAGGATACCCACCGCCTGCAGCTAGCAGTGGAACCAGTGAACAGAAGGAGTGGCTATCTCTACAAAGCAGTGTGTAAAAGATGGAGATAAGCACCCAAGAGCTAGATAGGCAGAAAAGGGGCAAAATTCAACAGAAGGGCAGACAGCAAGGAGAACCAGGGATAAAGTACAACCAGGGTGGGGGCCGGAGTAGAACAGCTAAACAGTCCAGGGTGTTCACAGCATGGAAAGTCATGTGTGCCAATGCCAGGAGCCTTAGCAGCAAGATGGAGGATCTGGAGGCTGCCATGGTGCAGTCGGACCTGGACATTGTGGCCATCACAGAGACCTGGTGTAATGATAACCATGACTGGGAGCTGGCCATACCCAGCTACAACATATTCAGAAGAGACAGGGCATGCAGGAAGGGAGAAGGAGTAACACTTTATGTGAAAGATGGCATAAGGCCACAGAGATCCAGGAAGAACAAAATGGGGGAGAGATACTGTGGGTTAAGCTGGAAAGGAAAATGGGGTCAGCCATTCTCACAGGGGTGGTCTACAAACCTCCAGCCCAGGAGGAAGAGACAGATAGGAAGCTGATGCTAGCCATCCAAAGGATGGCAGACAAGGCTGAGGTGGTGCTGGTTGGAGACTTCAGTATTCCAGACGTGGACTGGAGCCTCCCAGCAGCAGTATCAACCAGGAGCAGATTTATCATGGACTCTCTTCAAGATGCCTTCCTCAAGCAACTGGTCATGGAACCAACTTGGCAGAAGGCAATACTGGACCTCGTGCTCACAAGCAGGGATATTGTGATAGGGGAAACAGTGAGGAAGCACCTGGGGAACAGCGACCACTGGTCACTGTGGTTTGAAATCACAGAAGGAGCAGAACCAAACTGCACAAAAACATGTATCCTGAATTTTAGTGGGGCAGACTTTGGGAAAATGGGGAGATGCTTGTCAGAGTCAGTAATGGGAATGGGGGGAGTCAAGGGTGGAGGAACAGTGGGTAATATTTAAAACAAGGATTACAAGAGCAACAGAATTATGCATTAAGCAGGTTAGCAAGGGGAAAAGGAAGAGGAGGCCATTATGGTTTTCCAAGGAGGTAGTGGAGAAAGTGAAAGCCAAAAACATCACACTTGGGCAATACAAAAAGATGCAGGCAGAAGGGGATAGGGAGAAGTACCAGGAGAAATAAAGGGAGGCAGAGAGGTCAGAAAGGAAAGTCAAAGCTCAGACAGAACAGCACATCACAAAATCAGTGGGTAGAGGGGACAAAGCCTTTTACAGGTACATAAGTGAAAAAAGAAGAGCAAAGGGAGGGATAGTGAGACTGAAGGGGGAGGATGGGGACCACGTGGAGGATGACAACAGTAAAGCTGACATGCAGAACAAATATTTATACTCAGTCTTTACTGAGGAAAAGGAGGGCAATGGTCCTGAAGGGAGTACAAGGGGTGGGAATGGCACACAAATGGACACAAGTCCCTTTACACTGGAAAGGATCCTAAAGGAATTGGAAGGAATAAGAGTCAATAAAGCAATGGGGCCAGATAGGGTGCACCCCAGGGTCCTAAAGGAACTAAGAGAGTTGGTGACTGAACCTCTGGCAATCCTGTTTAGCCGATCACTGGAAACAGGGAAGGTACCCAAAGATTAGAGGACAGCAGATGTAGTCTTCTTATACAAAAGTGGGAGCAAAGAGGAAGAGGGGAACTACAGACCAGTCAGCCTGACCTCAGTAGTGGAGAAGATCATGGAAGCACTGCTGAAGGAGAAATTGGTGGAACATCTGGTTGCCAATGGACTACAGGACCCAAGGCAGCAAGGTTTCACTGGGAGGAGGTCATGCCAGACCAACCTCATTGAATTTTTCGACTGGGTAACAAGAGAGGTGGATCAGGGAAGGGCAGTGGATGTGGCCTATCTGAACTTAAACAAGGCCTTTGACACTGTGCCACACAGAAGGATGTTGAATGAACTCAGGAAAATGTGAGTGGGCAGGACAGCAGTACGGTGGGTAGGTAATTGGCTGGGTGGCAGGACGTAGAGGGTGGTGGTAAATGGCAGTCACTCCACAGAGGGAAGAGTGACCAGTGGGGTACCACAGGGATCAGTGCTAGGACTGGTCCTATTCAACGTTTTCATCAGTGACATTGTACAGGACCTAGAAGGGAGAATTTCCGTTTGCTCTTGACATGAAGCTCTGTAACAGAGTGGACATGCCAGAGTGTGTAGACAGAATGAGGAGGGACCTGAAGAAGATTGAAGAATGGTTAATAGTTTGGCAGTTGAAATTCAATGTAAAGAAGCGCAAGATAATGCATATGGGGCACAAAAATCCTGGAACAACCTATCAGTTGAGGGGTGAGGATATAGCATGCATCAAGCAGGAAAGGGACCTCGTGGTTATCATCTCAGATGACCTCAAGGTAGGGAAACAGTGCAACAAGGCAGCAGGTAAAGCAAATAGGATGCTGGGATGCATAGGAAGGGGCATCACCAGCAGGAAAAAGGAGGTCATAATTCCACTATATAAAACACTAGTGAGCCCCAACCTGGACTACAGTGTACAGTTCTGGAGACCTTGCCTACATAAGGACATAGACAGGGTAGAGAAGGTTCAGAGGAGGGCAACAAAGATGGTACAGGGATTGCATCACAAGTCCTATGAGGACAGGCTGAAGGACTTTAATATATACTGCCTGGAGAAGAGGAAGGAGAGTGGGGATATGATAGAGACATACAAGTGCCTTACAGGGAGGAGCAGGGTACAGGAATATGCTATTTTCCAGTGAAAAAAATGTTCCAGGACTAGAGGGCATGGGATGAAGTTGGAGGGAGGGTGATTCAGAGGAAATGTGAGGAAGAATTTCTTCACAGAAAGGTTGGCGGACAAGTGAAACACCCTTCCAGAGGATGTGGTGGGGGCTGAAACAATCAAGGGATTTAAGAATGCAAGGGATAGACATAAGGGGATTCTGGAGGTCAGGGATAAGGGGTAATGGACTTTTAGAAAGACATAAAGGGAACTTACAAGCTCAAATGGTCAGACTGGGTGGGCTATAGGTCCTTATCTGCCAACAGTGTCTATGTGTCTATGTAGCTATGTTTTAAAAACAGAAAAATAACAATTTGAAAAACTAAGTGAGCAGGAGGGCATTGAAGGGAAGGAGGTAGGTAGGTAGGTTGGGCGCAAGTGAGCCAACAGGGAAGGGGGCTTCCTAGTGAGGGAGTGTGCTGGCAGGGATAGTTAGCCAAAGACTGAGCACAAACAGAAAAATAACATTTTGAAAAACTGAGTGAGCAAGAGGGCATAGGAGGGAGGGTGGGAGGAGGGTGCTGACAGAAAATTAGCCAAAGATTTAACAAAAACAGAAAAATAAAATTTTGATAAAAAATCAGAACAGTTCATTTTTAAAAGTGAAAAGTGGATAGGATGTGGATAGGGTGTAAACTTTAATCTACGTAGCTGTTTTCCATGTGTAGCAGAATATCCTTAAAAAAATGGCTGCTTTTCAAAACTAAGCATTCTTTCAAGATGGCACATGGCTATAGAACAACCTTCACCCAGGTCGGCAATGACTTGTTTTTAGCCATTGGTAGTGCTTTCCGAATGCCATGGCTGGAAGCAAGTCTCAGCCAATCGGGATACAGGGATTTCCTTACCCATTTTTTATACTGTATTATTCTATTCAGTCATTCAAATGACAGTACACAGGAGGGGGTGAATGGGTTGGAACAACTCATTCAGAGGGTAAATCGCGCAATCTCGACCTGCACATCTTAAAAATCAGTCTCCTGAAAGTGAAACAAACTCTTCAGCTAATCAGAGAACAGTAGCATTCTTTGATTCACTTCTTTGATCTGTCTGAAAGAAACACATCTGGAATTTTTAAAATACAGTCTTTCCTTTCACTTGTCTACATTGCATCACAAGAGCACGATATTGATAGCCTTTAGATTTCTTACAGGTGATTTTTGTTGACATTTATAGTATTCAGTGAAGGAACCCAGGGGTTTACTATAATATAAAAATCAGTCTCCATAAGACCTTACGGCATCAGGGCCATTTCAGGTGTAAGTGCTCATTTTAGCTTTTGCATGAGAATATTATTTTATAGGTGCAGGGGAGGTTAGTAATTTATGTCATGTGATGTAAGGAATACTTTTTTAATACAAAGAGGGCCTCCGCTGCTCAACAGAAGCAGAACAAGGAAACAGATTTGTAAGACTAGAGAAGACTCACCTGCCTAGTGGTACAGCAGAATGATCAAATTTACTCTTGGCACTGGCTGTACAAATCTAATTCTGATTGTCAAATACTGAGTGAAAATGCAATCTCCGATCCTCCTGCCTGCCGCTTATTGGCATTGATGTATTATTGCACAGATTGCCTTTAGCTCCCTCTCGTCCAGGCCCCAGATGACAAATGCAGTGCTAAACCATTAAAAGTTTTCCTTGTCAGCATGTCTGTCCTCAGTTTCTGAAGAGGAAGAGTTCTGATGAATCTTCAGGAGTGCATTCTAATTTGCAGGGAGAGGCAAGGCTTTCATCAGTTTCTTATTTCAGCTCTTTTTTTCTTTTGCTTTATAAATTTTCATTTATTTTTAACAAAGGCACGGAGCATGGCACAACTAATATAATTAACCAAGACAGAATGAAAGACATGCACAACCAACATCGTGCTGCAAATGTGTATATACAAAATCAGGAAACAACTAGTTAACTTAGGTTGAATGTTACAGTTATGAGTATGCAGATAGCAGTTTAGATTATGATAATGTATCCACTCTGCTCTGCTACCAGTTTTCACAACCCTTCAGAAACCTGAATAGTTACCTTGGCATACGTACACAATGAAGCTGGACTCTCACTTGGGGTATCTCTTGGTCTGAATCCCACTAGAGCCACTGCTCACACAGTAAAATGCTTTCCCAAAAAGCAACTGACCCACCCGTTTTGTCACAGCTGAGAACACTTGTGCTTTTGATATGAATCTTTTCAGCCTGCCTCTTTGCAAACAGATAACAGACTTGGTAATTTACCCTTGCTTATCTATACCTCAAAAAGACTCAGTCACAGAGAGCATGAAGTATATAAAAATAACGTTTAATACACACACACGCTAAAGACTATGAGGAATATGGTATTCTACAGAGATAAAAATAAACACATTTAAAAAAATAGCAATCAAACAGAAGAAGCAAACTGAAAACTACATTTCTAAGTAGAGTACTTTACGTTGAGAACTGGTGAGTTATGGCAAACTCAAACACGTGATGTTACAAGTTCAAAATCCCAGACATATAGTACCTGTAACTGACTTCTCATTGCAGACATAATAAAAAACAGCCTTCGGCTGGCTGTCCCAGTATCCCTGCATCATCAGACAGGCCTCTCTGACATCGCACCCTGGACCTGCCTTTGATCACTGGTGACCACCTCTTCCAAGAACAGGTCCAAACTGGCTTTGTGGTTTGAACTAGATCCATTTTGTTTTCATGTCTTATTACATAGAAACATGGAAACATAGAATTTGTCAGCAGAAGAGGACTGCTTGGCCCATCCAGTCTGCCCAGATGGTCCCTACCCAGTCAATCTCCACAGGCACTAACTGGTCTCCAGTGACCCTCCCCTCTCCCTGACTATTTATTAATATTCCCTTATATCTTTCCCATACATGCTTGAAACCCCTATAGTTTTCACCTCCACCACTTCTTCTGGCAGTCTATTCCAGGCATCTACCACTCTTACAGTGAAGTAGTGCTTCCTCACATCCCTCTTAAACTCTCCCCCAGCTTTATTGCACGTTCTCTGATCCTGCTGCTCTTTCTCATTTGAAATAGACTCTCCTTCTGCACCCTGTTCACACTGGTGAGGTACTTGTGAGTCTCTATGATGTTCCACTTGCTCTCCTCTCTTCTAGAATATGTATGTTGAGATTCACTAGTCTCTATTAGTAGGGCTTTTGATGCAACCACTGTACCATTTCAGTTGCCCTTCTCTGGACTGTCTCCACTCTATCTATGTCCTTTCTGAGGTGCGGCCTCCAGAACTGGACACAATACTTCAGGTGGAATATCACCAACAAGCAGTACAGTGGCAACACCACCTCCTTCTTCCTGCTGCAGATACCTCTCCCTATGCATCTCAGCATCTCACTGATCCTACCCACTGCTTTGTTACACTAGCCTGCCTCTTTGATGTCATCAGATATGACAACCCAAGATCATTTTCCTGATTAATGGCTCTCAGTACCTCCCCCCATCATGTATTCAGCTCCCGTGTTCCTAGGTGCATGATTTTGCATTGATCTGCATCTACCATGCTCATGGCTACTCATTGAGTATCCCAAGATCCCCATGCATTCATTCCACCCCTTCTGGTTGTCCACCCTATCACATATTTTGGTGTCATCTGTAAAAAGGCATACCTTCCCTTCCTTTTCTTCTTCTTAAGTGTCACTTATGAAACATAGAAACATAGACTTTGACAGCAGATAAGGACCACTTGGCCTACCCAGTCTGCCCATTTCCCTACCTATTGAATACACAGCAGAGCCTAGCTAACCAACCGCCTATTTCCTCCTACCCCCCACTAGAATTGCCTTATGTCTGTCCCATGCATTCTTGAGTTCCCCCACTGTTTTTGACCCCATGACTTCCTCAGGAAGGCTGTTCCATGCATCCACCACCGTCTCCATGAAAAAATACTTCCTCACATTGCCCCTGAGCCATACTCCCTCTGTCTTCAAACTGTGCCCCCTTGTTCTTACACATCGCTTTTTCTGAAAGATGCTATCCTCTTGGATTGTGTTCATTCCCTTGAGGTATCTGAATGTTTCTATCATGTGCCCCCTTTCCTTGAGGGTATACATATTAAGCTTCTTTAGTCTCTCTTCATATGGTTTCTGCCTGGTGCAGATCCTACACCATTTTAGTTGCCCTTCTCTGGACTGCCTCCATCCTGTTTATGTCCTTGTGGATATGGGGGGATATGGGGTCTCCAGAACTGCATGCAGTACTCCAGATGGGGTCTCACCAACTGTCTGTACAGAAGGATAACAACTTCCTGTTTTCTACTGGTGATGCCTCTCCCAATGCATCCCAGTATCCCACAGCCCTCCTTGCTGCCTTCTCACATTGCCTGCCTACCTTTAGTTTATCTGATATAACTACTTCCTGGTCCCTTTCCATTTTTGTTGTTGTTAGCACCTCACCCCTCATTGTGTACTCTTCCACTGGGTTTTTGTTTTCCAGGTGTATTACTTTGCACTTCTTTGCATTGAATCTAAGCTGCCATACTTTGACCATTCTTCCAACCTTGCCAAATCCCTTCTCATCCTTTCCACCCCCCCTTGTGTATCAACCCTGTTGTAGATCTTTGTGTCATCTGCAAAGAGGCATGCTTTTCCTTCCAGTCCCTCTGCAATGTCTCTAATAAAGACAATAAAGAGGACTGGCTCCAATACTGAACCCTGAGGTACTCCGCTAGTAACCCCCCTTTCTTTGGAGTGGACTCCATTTACTTTTACCCTCTGCATCCTGTTGTCCAGTCAATTTGTTTACCCAGCCTACCACCCTGGGACCCACTCACAAGCTGCCTAACTTGTTTATTGGTCTTTTGTGTGGGACTGTGTCAAATGCCTTGCTAAAGTCTAGGTAGGCCATGTCCACGGCACCTCCCTGGTCTACTACTTTGGTCACCCAGTTAAAGAAATCTATTAGATTCATCTAACATGACCTTCTGCTGTGAACGCATGCAGCCTTAGGTCATGTGCCCTTCTGGCCTCTAGATACGCAACAATTCTTTCTTTCAGAAGTGATTCCCTCATTTTTCTTACCACTGAAGTAAAACTAACAGGGCTGTAGTTTCCTGCTTCTGCCTTGCTCCGTTTGTGAAGGGGAATCACATCCACCTTCCTCCAGTCCTCAGGCACCACACCATCCTCCCATGATTTGTTAAAAAGGGTAGTCAGTGGTGTCACTAGCTCTCCCCTTAGTTCTTTCAGAATTCTGGGGTGAATCCCATCAGGCCCCATCGCCTTGTCCACCTTGAGTTTTAGGAGTTCTTTCAGGACTCTTTCTTCTGTGAATGGACTGGTATCGACTCTCATATCCAGAGTTCTTTTATTGTTTGGTTTAGGTATATCCCCCTCCTCTTCTTTTGTGAATACTGGACAAAAGTATTCATTTAGTATCTCTGCCTTTTCACTGTCACCCTCTGCCCACCTCCTCCCCTTTATTAAGCCTCACTATCTCTCACTTGGTCTTTCTCCATTCCCTAATCTACCTATACAAGGTTTTATCCCCATTCTTAATAGAGTTGGCTATCTTTTCCTTGGTTTGGTCCTTTGCTGTTATAATTGCCTTCCCCACTTCCTCCTGCTTTAACTAATAGAGTTCCCTTTCCTGCTCCTTTTGTGATTACTTATAGTTTCTTAATGCTATCTTTCTCTCCCTAACCTTTCCTACCACCTCTTTTGAGAACCATAGTGTTTTTTTCCTTCATTTTGTTTTGTTTATTTGCTTCACACAAAGGCTTATTGCCTCTGTGATTGCAGTTTTGATTTTGCCCCATTATTCCTCCACCCCTCCTTCCTGCTCTTTTGCTAGTGCATTCCTTAGGCACTCTCCCAGTCTGTCAAAGTCGGCCCTCTGCAAGTCTAGTACCCTTGCTTTTGTGTGACTTGACCCTATGGATGTGTTTATTGTGAACCACACTGTCTGGTGATCCTTGTTCCCAGATGTCTACTCAATTCTAAATCTGAGATCCTCTCACTATCCACATTAGAGAGTATCAGATTTAAGACTGCTCCCTCCCGAGTGGGTTCCAACACCAGCTGCCTGAGGCATGCCCCCTGTAGGTCATCGAGAATTACTCTGCTCTTGTATGTGGCTGTAGCAAATCTGCTCCAGTTAACATCTGGCATATTCAGGTCCCCCATGAACAACACAGACACAAAAATTCATTGCATAATTGGTACATCTCCATCCCCTGGAAAAATGAAGCCAATGAAAAGGACTGATCCCAGTACTGAATCCTGTGGCACTCTGCTTTTCAGGCTCCCCTCATTAGAGTGAGTGCTGTCAACCACCACACTCTGTCACATATCTATTAACTAGTTTCTAACTCAGTTTACCACTTGGATCCCACCCCTAGGGTTGGGTGTTGTACCGGACCTGCCCATTGCTGTAAGTATGGAAAATGACTTACATCAATGGGCAGGTCCAGTACTATACCCACCTCCAATACACCCTGGCTACCTCCCCAGCTTAAAAACATCTGTGCCATTGGCAATGAGACAGCATGACCTGTCACTCTTCTAATTCTGGAATACTGGCCCAGCAGGATCTGTTCCTTGTGAATAAAATCATGTTTTACCATTGAAATGGAGGCCCCAGTGTCCCTCAGTCCCTGGGTTGCCATCTCATTTACTAACAGGGGATGGATATATGCAGTGGTGTTAGTGGGAACTGCACTCTTGGTACAAGCAACTAGCTGCTGGGAGATATCAGACCTACCCTCTCCAGCTGCACTCTCACCTTTTGCTATATTATTTGGACAGCCATATGACAGGTGTTCCAGTTTTTGGAAGACATAAGAGCTCTATTTCCCTAACTCCTTTTGAGTACAGTGTGCACCCCAGCCAGGCAAGGCCACAGGGCAGTGGCGCAGTGCATCCAGTGACTGGCAATGCCATGCCACAGGGCACACGACAGGCCCCCCCAGCATGGCATGCAGCCCTGCAAGCCCCATGGAACAGCAGTCATGCACAGATGCAGTATGAGCTCACTTACCTGGCCATGGCATGGCACCCCTGCTGACAAGGGCATGCAGCCTCTCCGCGTCCCTCCTGACAAGGTCATCATACCGGTGGTAGCACTGCTCCCTGGTGCGCTGCACACCAGTGGCCTGCACCAGCCTGTCAGTGATCTCCTGCCAGACCTCCATCCTGGGACACTGTAGGGGCTACTGCCCAAACAGGCTGACAGCATGGGGCTCCATCTGGACCACCAGGTTTACCAGTTCCACCTGGCTCCAGTTCCATGACTGTGGAACAGCATGGCGTGCCACAGTGCTAAAGCAAAGCAGCAGGACAAAATGGCACCCAGTAGCGCACGTTCACAACATGCATGAGATGTGCACCTCACGAGGAGATGTGTTGGCTGCAGCAACTGCACATCTCTGGAGATGCGTGGTGTGGGCATGGCCACACCATCACATGGAGCAGGGGTCTCAAGAGGGCATAGGGCAGGGTGGGGTCAGGGCTCAGCACACACAATGTGCATGTGAGCATCATAGGGCCCCTGATGCATGGTGCGCAACAGGGCCATGAAGGCACCATGTGCCATAGGCCCAACAGCACCCTAGCACCACAGGCCCAATAGCGCCCCAGCACCAGAGACCCAATAGTGCCCCAGTGCCTTACGGTCCATGGTGCATATGGTACAATGGCCCCCATAGCACTCCTAGTGCACACTGCACAATAGGCGGTAGCACATGCCGTGGCTCATGCGTGTTGTTGAGGGTGCACTGGGCATGTCACAGCATTGCGCCACGACATGTGCCGGAGCAAGTCCATTACGCATTGTGCAACAGCAATGATATTCAGCCGTCATATGCAGATTTGCTCATCAGCCTATTTGCGGCACAAAGGGGACCTTTGCATGTCATTACTGTTGCACATCAGTCCATTTGCATACGATGTGCTATAAAGGCACCCACACAACAGCACAGACCATGGACCGGTATTGCAACCATAAAAGGTAAGTTGCGCCTGCTAAGGGAAAGGCCAGCACAGTGTGCTGGATGGCTGGGGTGGGCCGCTGCAGCCACTAACCACACGTTCATGTCCACAGGTAGCATCATGTCTGAGCACAAAGAGGTGAGGAGCATGGGCCTGCCCACAAGTGCAGGCCCAACTTTACTAAAGTGGAGGTAGATGCCCTGTTTGAGACGTACCTCAAAAGGGACCCTTTGCCGAGTGGCACCACTGGTACACCCCAGGCCAGGGCCACTGCCTGGGAGGAGGTTGTGAAGGCCATGAACCAGCAGGGCAGCCACCAGCAGTCTGCACAGGAGTGCAAGAAAAAGGTGGGCACCAACCAGCATCAGATCAAGGAGAAGGTGGTGGCAATATGGGTTGCCAGGTCAGCCACAGGTAGGGGCTAGGCCGCCGTGCCACAGCTCATGACACAGGAGGAGCTGGTGGCAGCCACCATGCAGCCCAGCGCAGCACAGTTGAGGGTGTGCCAGGCGAGAGCTTCCAGACTGGAGGGAGCCCATCACTGCATGGTAGGTATGGCAGCCTGGAGGGGGGCTGGAGCCTGTTGATTCACAGCACTAATGCATCTGTGTTCCATTACAGCATCGGCTCACCAGCATGTGGTGGCAAGGGCACCTGCAGCTGCCATAGGAGCATGCCGAGCCCCGGAGGATCAGCCATCCTCCTCCACGGGCATCTGGGGACCCGATCAGCTGCAACATGCCACCGCCATCCAGCCAGATGTCCAGGGCATGATGGTGGACAAGGCTCTGGCTGTGTGCCAGTGGGATGCCAGCCATGGCATGCTCTGTGCGGAGACACAGATTGAGGTGGGGTCCGAAATTGATGTCGATATGACCATAGTCCTGGACGGCGAGGGTCTTGTTGTGGGGGAGACAC
Organism: Neoceratodus forsteri; assembly: GCA_016271365.2. Classification (NCBI taxonomy): domain Eukaryota; kingdom Metazoa; phylum Chordata; order Ceratodontiformes; family Ceratodontidae; genus Neoceratodus; species Neoceratodus forsteri. The sequence goes on from CM057452.1 coordinate 1,484,292,940, forward strand.
CCATATCATCCACCATCACTGACAGCATGGTCAGTGGCCTATTGGCAGTGGAACAGCTGCCTGCCACTGCCCGTGATACCACTGTGTGAGCAGGCACAGCTGTGCAGGGTGGCAGTGCAACCGCACAGGCGCTGGCTAGTGCACAGGGACCAGAGGGGTGGCAGTAGCAGATGGCTGGTGACATTGGGTGGCCAGGCACAGTGTCTACCACCAGAGTGCTTGTCATTGCCCAACCCCAAGAGGACCCTGCTTTGCAGCATCCACCTGAGTGGGGGGCTGTGCAGCATGGTCGTATGCCACTGTGGGTCGGTGCCATGCCCATGCACCCCTGAGTGCCAACCCCTTGCCTGAGCACACCCGATTGCTGTGGGCTTCCATGGAGCAAGAGGTACTGCTCATGGCTGGAGTGTGTGCACTCCATGCAAAGGTGCACCAGGCAGCTAAGCAGCGTGACACATGCACCACGCAAGTCATGGAGCACACACAGCACCTGTGGGAGGGCATGACCGGAGCCCTGGACTGCATTGCCAATGAGATAATGGTCATCCTTGCCCCACTGGCTGCCACAGGGTGTTTCCGACTACTGCAGACACCATGGAGTGCAATGTCCACCCTACGGCCCTGGCATCAGGTGACCCCATCAGTGTCGACACCAGGCTCCACTGTGGGCATCCCAGGCACACCTGGTGTGGGCCTGTTTTGGAGCCTACAGACCCCTGCGAGGACCTGGTCATGGTTCCACAGTACCACCCCTCGGGGGCAGTTGCAGACCACCCGTGTGGCCACTGCATAGCCTGAGTCTGCTGGATAGTGGCGGCAAGACCTTCCCCGTGTCTGTGGTGGCTGTGTGTCCGTGTGGTGGACCTGATATGCACGCCAGCCTGTCTGCTGTCTGCAGCCATCGCCCTGTGTGCACATGGGTGTTGTGTGTGTGTGTGTGTGTGTGTGTGTGTGTGTGTGTGTGTGTGTGTGCAGGACACAGTCATGGCAACTGTGTGTTGTGCCACATGTTGCCTGTATGTGCGCCTGCTCGGCCACTGGCCTGTGTGCTGTCTGCATGATGATGCCATCACTGCACTAGTGCTAGTGCCTGGGCACATGCCTACAGGTGCCAGTGTGTGGGAGTGTGTGTGTGTGTGTGTTGGTTGCTGTGCAGTGCTGCATGGTGTTGCTTGTGGTCCTGTGGCATGGCCCCTCCCAACCCCTGCCTCATGCCTGTGTGTGCATGCCCATGGCCATGCCCACACATGCTTGTCTGCCTTGTCAGTGTGTCTGTTCTGTGCATGGGTGTTTGTTCACCTACCTGCATGCACTGTAGTGCTCCTGTGCTATTGTGTCCTGATGCTGGTATGCCATCCTCATGAGCTGGGGATTCTTCCACCCGGGGGGAGCTGCCCACCACCACCTGGCCCATCACCCACATCATCCCCACTGCTGTTCCCCTCTTTGGCCTCGACAGCTATCCCATGGTCAATGGCCAGGTTGTGCAGCTTGCAGCAGGCCAGAAATAGACCACAGGCCTTCAAGGGGCTGTACTGTAGGGCACCACTGGACCTATCCAGGCAACAGAAACATGCCTTCAGCATCCTGAACACACGCTCAGTGATGTTCCATGTGCTAGTGTGTGCCTCATTGTACTGCTCCTCCACTGGGGATGACGGGTGCTGGTAGAGGGTGAGCAGCCAGGGCCTGAGTGGGTAGCCACTGTCCTGTGTTGAGAGAGAGAGAGGAAGAGAGAGATGGTTAGCCTGGTGACCCCTGTCGCTGTGCTCCATACCCTTCCTGGGCACACGTGGTGGCCTCCCTGCCCTGGATGTCCCCTTCCATGCCCTGCTGTACCCAGTTGCCCATGGTCTCACCATAGTCACTCACTAGGTGACCTGTGGGGATGTCCCCACTCTTGAACCTGTGGCACAGTGCTGAGCTGTGCCAGATGAAGGCATCATGTGCTCCCCCAGGGTTTGTGGCACAGACATTGGTTATGCGCCCCCTGGCATTGCACATCACCTGCTGGTTAATGCTGGAGTAGCCCTTTCTGTTGACATAGGCTACCCCCTCCATGCCAGGTGGCATGCAGATGCTCACATGGGTGCAGTTGATGGCCCCCTAGCATGCCAGGCATGCGTGCTACCCTGTGGAACTCCTGCATGGTTGCTGTATGCTCACCCTGTGTGCTAGGGAAGTGGATGTATTCCAGAGCATGTGGCAGCAGGGTGTTGAGGAATTGTGTGAGGAGCCATGATGTGGCCAACTGGGTTATGCCTGTGGTGTCCGCTGTTGGTCTCTGGAAGGTGTCTGTGATGACCAGGCATATGACAGCTGTTATCTTTGTCTCCACTGTCAGGGCATGGCTCCATCTGGTGGGTATCTGCATCTTCTCACTGCACAGCTCACAGAGCTGCCTCAGAATCGCCAGGTTCAGGTGATATCAGCCCACAATCTCTGTGTCAGTGTGGGTCTCAAAGCTGATGCAGGGCTGGTACCGCCTGTTCTGGGTGTACTGCCAATGGGCCCTTCCACACCCATGTTGCTCTGCCTCCTGCCTTCTCACAGCCCTCATTATGGCCTCCATCTGGCCATGGCTCCTGTTGTCCTGTCACCTCCTGGGCATCTGGCTCCACTGGCTCCACTGGCCCACCAGGCTCTGTGGGGCAGTGCCTGTCACTCAGCAGGACCCCCTCCTGTGTACCCTGCCCCTGGCTGGCTTTTGCCTGCAAGCTCTGTCACCCACCCCTGTGGGTGCCTGTGTTGCTTCCCTTGGGTCTGGTGGCTCTGTCTAGCACCCACTCTCTCTCTCTCTCTCTCTCTCACTCCCTCCATCAACCTCCCTGTCTGTCACACTCTCTCTCACTATCTCTCTCTCTCTCTTCTCTCTCTCTCTCTCTCTCTCTCTCCCTGTCTCCTTCTTCCTCTCTCAGCCTGTCTGTCTCCCTCTGCCCTGTTCCCCTCTGGTGCAAGTGCCCTCCTCCTGCTTGCTCCCTGTTTTTATAGGCTCAAGTCTGCTCTGCACAACTGGCAGTTGCTCCTCACTTGTGCCATTAGTCGGGGGTTGAATATCGCGCTGTGCTGCATATTCATGGGTATGCCCCTGCCCTTGTGCATGCATACATTACTATTGCGCATTGGTGCACTGCTACTTGTGATACACAGTTGCTCCCACTGAATATTGCTCTATGGCACATCTCCGTAGCTGCGCATGTGCAGCCCTGTTGTGCCATGCGCAACTGCTTTGAATATCCAGGCCAGTATCTCCTTTAGTATATCCTGTTCTATGACTTGACAGATAACCATTTTATTGACAGTCTGTTTCAGCTCCCAGTCAGTGCTAATTAGTGTGACACAGACTGGTTCTCCCCCAGAACTCAGCCTGCACTGCTACCAGTTTTTGCAACCCTTCAGATGCCTGAATGGTTACCTTGGTATGCTGCCAGCACCCAGCTGAAATCTCACTCAGGGTATCTCTAGGACCAAGTACCACTAGAACCGCTACTCACACAGTACAGTACTCTTTCACAAAAGGCAAACCACCAACCCATTTTGTCATAGCTGAGAACATGTTTGCTTTAGATGTAGTAGTCCTTGTTGCCTCTAAAAAAGGGAACTTTGGTCACAGTGGGTTCACCTGGTTACCAAAATCAAAAGAAATAAATAGTTCTGTAGACTGTCTCTTCAGAAATGGATCATAGACTTGCCAGTTTAATGCTGGTTATCTATACCTTAAAATGACTCAGTCACAGAAAGCATGCAGTACATAAAAATAACACTTAATACTCCATAATATTTACATACTGTATGTTACAGGATTACACATACTAAAGTCTATGAGGAATACAATATTCTACAGAGATAAAAAATAAACACATTTGAAAAGAGAGTTCACACAGAAAACCTAAATCAAAGTTAACTAAATTTCTAAGTAGAGTAGCTAAGTTCTCATTGCAACCATACAAAAGACATACCTTTGGCTGGCCAGCCCACTATCCCCACATCATCAGTCAGGCCTCTCTGACATCACACCCTGGACCTGGCTTTTATCTCTGAGGACCACCTTTCCAAGAACATGCCCAAACTGACTTTGTGGATTGAACCTTGATCCCTGTTATTATCCTGGCCAATTACCCAGCAGGGTGCCTTCTCATTGGACAAGCCATGTTTTTTTGGACAGAACATAGCCTTTTGGGATGAAAAGGGGCCTAGCCCTTTGAAGTATACTAAAAACAAAGTGCCTTTACAGGACAAGAACTTTTGCTGCCCCCACTTTCTCTTTTTGTACTCTTACAAATGGCTTCTTTCACAAAAGCCATTGTCAGTTGAGTGCCCTGAAGCTTGGGACACAGACAAATTTAATTTTCGGCTTCCACTGGACCTCCCTCCACAGCTGAAATATTTTATAGAGGCATCGATGATAATAAAAATAAACACACACACACACACACACACACACGCTCACTACATAACATAGTTTTTACAATTCTATATATTAAAGATGAGAAAAGATTGTTCTGCAAATGTTAGCAATTATCAGCTTGCATTTATGGCAAAGAAGTCTAGTCATACAAAGCTGATAGTATTTCTCCACTGGGTCACTAGGGCGGTGGACACAGGGCAGGTGGCAGGTTTGTTCTACATTGATTTCAGCCAAATCTTCAATTCAGTGCCACACAGGAGGCTGCTAAAAAGTTAGAGGACTTGGGAGTATGAAAGGGACTAGTCAGTTGGCTGGGGAATTGACTGGGGGTGCAGCAGAGGGAGGTGGTAAACATGGTCAAATTTGGAGCCAAGGGGGGTCTCAAGCAGGGTGCTACAGGGGTCGGTCCTGGGACTAGTCCTATTTAATATATTCATTAGTAACATAGGTGAAGTATACAGGGAAAAATGTGTTTCTTTGCAGGCAACACAAAGCTATGCAGCAGGTCGGACAGTGAGGAAGGGTGAGGGAATTACATAGGGATCTGGAATGGCTGGTGAGGTGGTCAGAAATGGCAGTTGTTATTCAGTTCTAAGAAGGGCAAGGTGATGCACAGAGGGAAAACAAATCCATGGACAGAGTACTGGATGGAGGGAGGGCTTAAGCTGGCAACTTCAACAAACGAAAGGGATGTGGGAGTCATGATCAGTGACTCCCTCAAGCAAATCAGGTCAATACCATAAGGCCTACAACAAGGCAACAAGAATGTTGAGGTGGATTGGAACAGATTTCCACAGCAGGAGAAGGGAAGTGATGTTGCCCTTATACAGGTCACTTGTGAGGCCTCACCTGGAATACTGTACCCAGTTCTGGTGTGTGCACCTAAGAAAGGGCAGTAATAGGCTGGAGTCAGTGTAGCATAGAGTCAATAAGATGATCCAAGGCAAGCAGAGCAGATCCAATGAGGAATGGCTGGAGGCCTTATAAATGTACTCGCTCGGCCAGAAGAGAGAGGAGTGATATGAAAGAAACCTATAAGTTTATAAGGGGAATAAATAATTAATAGTGCAGACCTTTTCAACAACAATAGGGATGCAATCACAAAGGGACATGAATGGAGGTTGGCAGGAGAAAATTCAGGAGGGATGTGACGAAGTTTTACTTCACAGAGAGGGTGGTTGATCCACAAAACAGATTGCCAGTGGAAGTGGTGGTGGCTGGCACAACAAATTGGTTCAAGCATGGTGAACAAGAGTAAGGGGACTTATAGTCAGTAGGAGGAACTAGGGATGTAAGTATTTCGGGGGCAGGGGTGGATAACCCTGGATGGACCCTTGCTCTTTATCTACCCACAATGTCTATGTTTCTGTTCCTAACATATATATTATAACTTCTTGACACTGAAGGGAGAGAGTAGATATGACTGAAACATACAAATACCTCCACAAGGTAAGTAAAGTGGATAAGTGAGCTTTGTTCAAAATGAGTAGGAACACAAACACCAGGGCTAATTCCATGAAGCTTGTTGGGGGGGGGACAAGTTAAGGAGAGATACAAGGAAGTACCTTTTCACAGAGAGGGTGTTAGACTAGGGAGTGGAATATGCTGCTGTAGGAGATGGACTGTGCAAAATCAGTTGGGGGGATGGTGGGTAGGGCAGATACTGTGAGGACTAGATAAAGACCATGCCAGAAAGGAAGGGGGAAGAGGGAAATGGGAGAATGAAGAGCATCTAGGGCTCTTTCATTCAACGTTAGGTAGAAATGGCAGTTACGATGGGCTAGCAGGGCCTTTTTCTGCTGACAGATTCTATGTTTCTAGGTACTGTACATTATTTTAAACTCTCCAATGACTCTGCTTTCCCATGGACTCACATGGATACAAAGCTTTTTTTCCTAAATATACAAATACTGGGCAAAGTGGGACAAGAGTCAATGCACTTGTATAGTTCCCTTTTTCTGTACTTTAAATAATCAGATGAATACAATAATGTCCTTATTTGATATAGCTTATTTCATGCGGATTGTGCTCCATACCACTTTACAGGATTTGTGAATCAGAACGACAGTGTAAAAGTGAGGGAGCAATTAAGAAATGCCACTGAAATTATATTTCTCTGTCTTGAGATTTCCCTGGAGCATTGTAATTATATATGTAAGGGATGTCAAATGGACCTTGTAAAAATATGCCTGATATTTTGCAAGTGGCCCATAACCACATGGCATCATGAGTGATAAAACCATGAGAGATATCACAGGTGTCACAGATCACAAGTAAAATACAGTATATCAGGCATATTTTTAATAGACAAATGCCATATGTGATGTATGCAATAACATGGGTTTGGGTGGTACTGTAAAATGGTTGTATTTGCTTTTGTCTTAAGAAAATTACATAGAAACAGAAGAAACACGGAATAGTTTACAGTTAAAATTCTGTTTAATAGAACTTTCACAGAACTATCAAGACCTGGAATTAAATGATGTCAGGCTTCTGTTCTAATGGACCAACAGTGAGAATATTAGCTTCATCATTGTTGTGGGAATATGATATTCTCACTGTATGGTCCTGGCAAGCACAGATAACGTTGATATTTGTGACATTTTGTGACATTGACAAAGCACATTTTCTGGAGCTGGAAGGACACTACTTTCTTCAACTGTGAGCTGTGTGAGAAATTCTATATTGCACTTGATATCTGCAACAAACGTGCACTTTTGCTTAATTCTGTGGGAGGTGAAACTAACTACCCTTGGTAATTGCTTTTTATACACATATTTATTTAGTGTTTAACCAAGAAGGGTCTTGCAAACTCTGTTTATCTTGTTATTAACTTCAGAAAGATTTAAATACTGCATTTGGGTAGGTCCTTGGAGGTAGCTAGATTGTCTACTAGGATTTGCTGACAGTTAAACTATTTTTAAATGAATTAAAGGTGGCTGAGGAGTTGAAAAAGAAACTTGCAAACTCTGCTTATCTTGGAAGTAATCTCATAAGTGTTTGAATACTGCATTCTGGTTGTCCCTTGGGAGTAGCTGGATTGACTACTAGGATTTTGGGACAGAAACTATTTTTAAATAATTTACTGGTGCGTAGGAGTTTGTGATAGTTAAACTCTTTTTAACAAAGTTACTTGGGTTAAGGAGTGGTCACAGAAAAACCTGCAGTGTGAAACAGGAAAAGACAGTCTTTCAAGCAACAGAGGGTGGTGGATCTAGGTTTACGTTTGTTTGTTACAATTCTTAAGATTTTCAGTGCAGGAAGAGTTTAAAGCACAGCTGACTTATTTTGGGGCTGACAGCTCTCAGAGCACAAACCACCAGGCCTGTTTTGGGGCTGGGGAGGTTTACATGTGTCTGACTTGGATGTTTGTATTTTTCTCTGTCTGATTAGCAGGGTATTTCTCTATCAAATTGTTGTGTAGGGCATCTTGCTGACAGGAAGGCACTCATTGCAGCAGTGGGTCAGAGCTTTTAGCTGATTGTTTTGTGAGGGCACAGTTTAGGCCCAACCCTTCCCACCTCTCACCCCACCCACCCCTGGAAATAGTTCCTTTATACCTGGGGTTCTGACATCATTCTCGAGTGCAAGGTGCATGTCACGGTCATATCCTCTCTAGCACACTGCACTGACAATATAAGCATACACATTGTATAATATAAATATATATCTATTTCTATATTACAAACCAATCACACACACACACACACACACACACACACACAAACACAAAAAAAATGTGGGGAGTAGTGCAATGTAATGGCTGTGGGGCAGCAGTCTTCTGGGAGTCTTTCTGGAGTCTGAGATGCTGCCCTATTTGCGAACAACTCTGCCCTGGGAGAGAGTTGCCCATCTTCAGGCCACACTGGACAGTATGGGACCTTCCCCAGGCCACACTGGACAGTAGGAAGGAACCTCCCATCCAGGAGCACCAGAGCCACCACCACTTCCTCAGAGGTTGCAAAAGCACAGCAGTTGGACCACAGTGGGCTCAGGGAGGGTGAGGATGGTGGAACAGAGGCACACCCAGTCAGTTCCACACCACAATCCATACACCATTCTGGGGAGCATAGCTCCCTATGGATACACCAGCAGGAGAGACTAAGGAGGGTGCAGACAACTGTCACAGAGAGGCCCTCAGGAAGGAGGCAGAGGGCACCACAGGGAAAGAAAGCAGCTCCTGGTGGGGGACTCAATAATTAGGGGGATAGACCTGGGGGAGCAGGGAAAACTGAAGTAAGGTGCCTGCCTGGTGCCATGGCTTGGAGGGACAGGAAGCGCATCCTTAGGATCACGAGAACAGTTGCACTGGAGTCTGAGCTGGACATCATTGTCCACCTAGGGACAAATGACTTAGCTCATCATGAGATTAGAGCAGTGCAGAAGGACTTTGTAGAGTTGGGGAGGGGGCTTAAGACAAGTAGCACACACAGTATCCTTCTCAGAGGTACTGCCTGTCAGTGGCATGGGTGAGGCAAGGGTACTTTGCACCATGCAGTTTAACAAATGGTTGAAAAAATGGTGTGGAGCACAGGGTTTGGCTTCATTAGGGACTGGGGTTCCACCTGGAGGACACCAGCCTTACTGGCAGGATGGTCTGCATCTGTCCAGGAAGGGAACAAGTCTTTTGGGCAATCGGTTTAAATGCTTCATTGGCAAGCCTTTAAACTAGTCAAGGGGGGAGGCACTGATAAGCAGCAGGAAAATCCCAGCCTCCCCCTACAAAACAGGGTACTAAATGAGAAAAAGACCAAGGTAGAAAGCTCAGTGGGGGATGCCGCTACAGAAGGTAAAGCCATCAAAAAATGGAGAGCAATGAGTACCTATGCCCATAGTCTGGGTAACAAGCTTCCTGAATTAGTGGCCTTGATGGAGGAGGAAGATCTGGATATCATGGCAGTCACAGAAACATGGTACACACAGAACCATGACTGGGATGTAAACATACTAGGATACACTATCTATAGGAGGGACAGGGAGGGTAAAAGGGGAGGAGGAGTAGCTATCTACATAAGAGAAGAAATCAAAGCAACAGAACAAAAGGGTAAACAGGGAGGAGAAGAAGCACTGTGGGTCAATTTGGAGGCAAGCAATGGCACCACAATCCGCACAGGGGTTGTATACAGACCCCCCTCTCAGGGGGAGGAAATGGACAAGGAAATGATAGAAAGTATACTACAATGGCAGATAAAGGGAGATATTGCTGATGGGTGATCTGAATATGCCAGATGTTAACTGGAGTGCAGTTGCAGCAGCCACTTCTAAGAGTGGGGTTGTTCTAGATGCCCTACAGGGGGCATGCCTTAGACAACTAGTATTGAAGCCCACTCGAGAGGGAGCAATCTTAGATCTGGTTCTCTCAAATGGAGATGAAGAGAGGATCACAGATGTAGAAGTGGGTAGCCATCTGGGAACTAGCGACCTTTGAACAGTATGGTTCACAATAAACACAGCAATAGAGTCAAGCCATACAAAGACAAAGGTACTGGATTTTAGGAGGGCTGACTTTGCCAAAATGGGTGAGTGCCTAAGGAATGCACTAGCAAATGGGCAGGAAGGAGGGATGGAAGAACAATGGGGAATAATAAAAACTGCCATCACAGAGGTAACAAGCCTTTGTGTAAAGCAAATAAACAAAATGAAACGAGGTAAGAAACCACTATGGTTCTCAAAGGAAGTGGCAGTGAAGGTTCAAGAGAAAAAAGCATTCAGGAAGTACAAGGAATCACAGAAGGAACAGGACAGAGAACTGTATCAGTTAAAGCAAAAGGAAGCTGGAAAGGCAGTCAGAACAGCAAAGGCCCAAACCGAGGAAAAGATAGCCAAATCAGTTAAGAAGGGGGATAAAACCTTTTATAGGTACATCAGGGAGCGAAGGAAGACCAAGGGAGGGATAGTGAGGCTTAATAAAGGGGAGGGAGGGTGGGCAGAGGGTGACTGTGAAAAGGCAGAGATACTAAACAAATATTTTGCTCAGTATTTACAAAGGAAGAGGTACCTAAAACAAACAGTAGAAACACTCTGGATGCAGAGGTTGATGCCAGCCCATTTACAGAGAAAGGGTTCTGAAAGAGCTCTTGAAGCTGAGGGTGGACAAAGCGATGGGGCCTGATGAGTTCATCCCAGAATTCTAAAAGAACTAAGGGTAGAACTAATGACACCACAGCTACCCTCTTTAACAAATCATGGGAGGATGGGGTGGTACCTGAGGACTGGAGGAGGGCAGATGTGATTCCCCTTCACAAAAGTGGGAGCAAGGCAGAAGCAGGAAACTACAGACCTGTTAGTTTAACCTCAGTGGTAGGGAAAATGATGGCATCACTTCTGAAGGAAAGAATTGTTGAGTATCTAGAGGCCAGAGGGGCACAGGACCCAAGGCAGCATGGATTCACAGTGGGAAGGTCATGCCAGACAAATCTGATAGATTTCTTTGACTGGGTGACCAAAGTAATTGATCAGGGAGGGGCTGTGGACATGGCCTACCTAGACTTTAGCAAGGCATTTGACACAGTCCACACAAAGATTAATATACAAGTTAGCCAGCCTGGGAGTGGGTCCCAAGATGACAGCCTGGGTAAAGAATTGGCTGGAGAATAGGACACAGAGTAATAGTAAATGGAGTCCACTCTGAAAAAAGGGGGGTTAGTAGTGGGGTACCGCAGGGTTCAGTATTAGGACCGGTCCTCTTCAATGTCTTTCTAAGCGACATTGCAGAGGAACTGGAAGGAAAAGTATGTCTCTTTGCAGATGACACAAAGATCTGCAACGGAGTTGATGAACAAGGTGGGGTGGAAAGGATGAGAAGGGACTTGGCAAGGTTAGAGGAATGGTCAAATGTATGGCAGCTTAGATTCAATGCAAAGAAGTGCAAGGTAATGCACCTGGGAAACAAAAACCCAGGGGAAGAGTACACTATGGGGGGTGAGATACTAGCAACAACAAAAATGGAAAGGGACCTGGGGGTAGTCATATCAGATGACCTAAAGGTGGGCAAGCAACGTGAGAGGGCAGCAAGGAGGCTGGTGGAATACTGGGATGCATAGGGAGGCATCACCAGTAGAAAACAAGAAGTTATTATCCCTCTGTACAGACAGCTGGTGAGACCACATCTGGAGTACTCGTGCAGTTCTGGAGACCCAATCTCCCAAAGACATAGACAGGATGGAAGCTGTCCAGAGGAGGGCAACTAAAATGGTGCAGGGTCTGCACGGAAGACATATGAAGAGAGACTTAAGGAGCTTAATATGTATAGCCTCAAGGAAAGGAGGAGAGGGGACATGATAGAAACTTTCAAGTACCTCAAGGGAATCAACAAAGTCCAAGAGGTAGTATCTTTAAAAAAAGGTGTGCAAGAACAAGGGGCACAATTTGAAGATAGAAGAGGCGGCTCAGAGGTAATTTAAGGAAGTATTTTTACAGAGGGCTGTGGATGTATGGAATAGCCTTCCAGAGGAGGTTGTGGAGTCAAAAACAGTGGTGGAATTCAAGCATGCGTGGGACAGTCATAAGGCAATTCTAGGGGTTGGGGGTAGGAAGAAGTAGGCTGCTGGTTAACTAGGATCTGCAACTTATCCATCAGGTAGGGAAATGGGCAGACTGGGTGGGCCAAGCAGTCCTTATCTGCCGTCAAATTCTATGTTTCTATGTTTCTATTTGCACTGCAATTACATAAATCTGAGTGTGACTTGGTACCACATGCACCTCTGGAACAGAAGGTCATGGGTTCTAGTTCCACACCAGGATTAGGCTCATACTATAAATGCTGGTACCCAAGTACAGAACTAAGGGGATGCTGTGCTGTTGGTGTGCCATACTTTAGATGAGATGTTAAATCAAAGTCCTGTCTGCCTCTTTTGTTGGTTGCTCAGGTGGACTCAAGGATCCCATAGCACATCTCAGAACAAGAAGGGGAATTTCCTGGTGTCCGTCCAAATTTTTCATTTCCCCCATTCACTAGAAACATAGAACTTGTAGGCAGAAAAGAACTGTTTGGTCAACTCAGTCTGCCCACATGATCCCTGCCTAATTCGTCTCTGCAGACAATGACTGGCCTCAGACGACCCCCCTTCTCCCTCTATATTTATTAATATATACCCCTATGTCTAGCCCACACATGTTTGAAGCTCCCAACTTTTTCTGCCTCCATCTCTTCTGCTGGCAGTCTGTTCCAGGCATCTACTACTCTTTCAGTGAAGTAGTACTTCCTCACATCCTTCTTAAACTACCCCCCACCCAGCTTCATAGCATGCTTCCTGGTCCTAGTGTTTTTTTCCTTTGAAAGAGACTCCCTTTCTACACCCTGTTCACCCCTGTGAGGCACTTATAGGTCTCTATTGTGTTTCACTTACTCTACTCTACTCTACTTTTTTCCATGGTGCACATGTTGAGATCTTTCAGTCTCTTCTCATATGGCTTCTTGCAACCCTTGCACCATTTTAGTTGCTCTCCTCTGCACTGCCTCTACCCTATGTTCTTTCTGAGGTGTGACCTTTAAAACAGGACACAGTACTCCAGATGTGGTCTCACCACCAGTAAGCAATACAGTGACAACATCACCTTCCTCTTCCTGCTGTGGATACCCCTCCCTATGCAATCCAGCATCCTACTAGCCCTACCCACTGCTTTCACACACTAAATTACCATCAACAGCTTAATGTGGTTCAGTTTTAGATGGTTTACATCACCCCTCCCTGAATGAGGCATAAAAGAGATACTGTAGCTAGACAGACAGATATTAGATATAGATGTAGACATGGATATAGATATAGATACAAATATAGATTGTACTGTCACAGTAGCACCAGGATAGTTAGGGTTCACTTAGAGTTTCTATGTTAAACCCTTAACTTTGCACCTTAATAGCTTTGGCAGTGTTCAACAAAATTGACCCAAATTTGGCATGCATTGTCTAGGAGGCAAGGTCTCAATATGTGGAAAGTTTAGCTTGTGCAGTTTCTGAGATCCATATAGTTTTTTACATTAATGTCTAGATTTTTTCCTATACTAATACACTTTTTTGGTCTCACCTACAGCCTATACAGAAAGAAATTTGCTTCTAAAACTTTCAGGGTTAAAGCAGCCTGTGTCAAGGTAGTACCTTTCAAAGGTTTCCTGAAAAAATATTAAACAGTTCCAAAGTTATAAGGTTTTAAATGTTTTTCTTTCTGAGCATGCTCAGTAGGGTTTTTTGATAACCCTCTGATATGACCCCAAAAATTCCCTGTCTCGAGAGTTATTTGCTCTTGTACCATTTGCTTCTCACAACCCGTGAAACAGTTTTGCAGGTCATGATGGCTGCTATCTTGTTTGTTTTTCCTTTCAAACTAGAAAACATGACAAATACAGAAACAAAATGTATTTTTAGAAAAACAAACACCAGAACCTAACTAAGCATGGCCCATTTAGCTAGATGCTGGTGTTTATTTAAGAAAAAACAGTCAGAGATACATTTTCTGGGCATGCAATGCCCAGCTTAGCGAGGGAAGCTGTTCACCTGTGTTCAATGTATGAGAACAGTAGGACTTTCTTGACATCTGCAGCCACAGATAAAGACCTGCTGCAGGCTTGTGTGCCAGCAGTGAGCCAGCAATCATGCTCTCTTTCATCTCTTTCTGTCTGTCTCTCTCTCTGTATTTCTGTTTATTGTTATATTCCTTCCCCCTCCCAGCTTTGCCAGGCCTCCCTCATCCTTTCCTGATAGGTGTATACAAAAGTGGACCAGGGTACTTACCCCCAGTATTGCTTGACCAACCCCCTCTCCTTCATGTTGTCAGCCCCCCATCCATAGGAGGCAACACTGGGGTGTATCCCCCAGCACCACTGTAGAGTAAAGGCAGACACTAGGGTGTCCAATCCCAAGTGTTGGATCCAACAGAATACTGTATTAAACCTGAAAAAAAAAACAGTCCCTTGTTGTCTTTTTTAAACCTTGTAAATAAGATAATGCTCCATCTCCAATCAGATCCCCTCATATCCCCACCCACCATGACCACACCCCTCTCACCCAGCAGCCACCACCACCCACAAACACAAACACACACACACTCCCTCACATGAACATGTCTCATGACATAGATCCACTCCATCATGAAAGGTGATATCACAGCCACTCCACGAAACACAATTTGGGCAGCATTTGAAAATTTTCACCTACTGGGTTAATGAGGTGGGGTCATAAGAAGGCTGGGCTGAAAATCTGCTGTACAAATATGGTAAAATGGCCAAATTATGAGTGAACATTTAAATAGTTCAACATTCACTTAGAACTTTGCTAATTCTCAATATTTTTCCACCAAACTTTCAAAATAGCTTTTTAGGGACCCCACTTTATGAACAAGACAACTGAATTTTTTAAAATATGTGCTGAAAGGTATTTTTGTACTCACTGCATGAAATCACATTTCACCTGGGATTCAACATGTTTATATACCACATTTGTGAGGTGGGGTCATAAGAAGACTGTTAAAATTTGTGGTTTATAAATTTAGTAAAATGACCATGTTATGAGTGAATGCTGAAATATTTCAAGGTTCACTCATAGCTTGGCTAATGTTCAATATTTTGACTCCAAACATTCAACATAGTTATTTTTTCACTCCACTTCATAAATATGACATTTGTTATTTTTCAAATCCTAGACGAGACAAAGATGAAAAACAACATGGGTTCAAACCAAAAAGAGCATGTATAACAAATCAACTCTGTTTTTATGAACAAGTAAATAAAAACTTGAGTGATAGTATACCTATGGATGTGTTTTTTTCTAGACTTTCAAAAAGCGTTTGATGAGGTACCACATAAATCACTGGAAAAAATGGAAAACATAGGAATTGATAGTTGACTAGTCAACTGGATAAAAAAGTGGTTGACAGAAAGGAAATAACAAGTTTAAATATGGGAAACAACAAGTTAGAATATGGAAAAAACATACTCTGATCCAGCAAACATAACGAGTGGAGTACTGCAAGGTTCACTTTTGGGACCAGTGCTATCTTCACTGTACATAAGTGACCTGCATCATAACATATCAAATATAGTAGTTAAATTCACGGATGATATTAAATTAGGAGGGCCAGTAGATACAACTGAAAATGTCAGAACTTTAATAAATGACCTGTATATAGTGGAACAATGGTCCAAAGAAAATAGAATGCCCTTCAGTGTGGAGAAATGCACCGTAATGCACTTGGGTAAACACAATACCAATCAAACCTACAAACTAAATGGGATTAATATAAAAACATCTGTGAATGAAAGAGACTGTGGTATCATTATTGATAATGAACTCGGCTTCAAAGCCCACAGGGCACAGGTGATCCAAAAAACCAACTATGTGATTAAGAACATTAAAAGAAGTTTCATAAATAGAGCAAAAGAATGTCTATTACCCTTGTATAGGACATATGTTAGGCCCCATATTGATTATGGGTCTCCCTTGTGGAACCCATATGCTCAGAGAGAAATAAATAGAATAGAGAAAGTGTAGTGAAGATACACCAAAATGATAGGCTCCTTAAATAAATATAACTATAAAGAAAGATGACAACATCTAGGGCTATTTAGTTTAGAACAAAGGAGAATAAGGGGAGATCTATTAACTATGTTCAAAATATTAAGGGATCCTGAATTAGTATAGGAAATGGGCATAGTAATACAGGACAAATCACAGTATTTGAGGGCACATACACTGTGGATAAAGGTAAACACAGTCAAAAAGAATAGCAGATACTATTCATTTATTAACAGAACTGAAAGGACATGGAATACACTACCCACTAATGTAGTGCCAAGTAGTTAAGTAGTTCTGTAAATAGCTTAAAAAAAGAGATAAATAACCTGTTTCTACAAAAGAGTTCCAGACAGACCCTCTAATGTGGGGAATGGTAATAAAGGACAACCATGCCTTCTTCCATTCTATACCCAGTATAAGAACCCAATATAAGAGACATCTTTTTCACATCTCCGTTGTGAAATTACATTTCGGCCAGTATATTCACATATATATTCAGTATATTCACAGTATATTCACTGTCACATGTCAGGTTTAAAGAGGGGAGTCATAAACAGACTAACCTGAACATTTGGGGTCGAAAATGTACAAAAAACAATATTTAGTAAGAAATGTGTGTAGTGCCAGCCTTTATCCCAGTGGGTAGTGCTCTGTAATCCCATGCCTATGAACATAATGTGAGGGTGAGCTCAATGTGATACCACCCCCAGCCTGGAAAAGTTAGGTGCAGTGTTGCCCACATGGGACCAAGTAATATATATATTGAAGAGAACTCTTCTCATGACATAGGATCCTAAACCTCTGCACCATGGGTGCCAGAGGACTGTGTGCTTTGGCTGAGAGATGTACTTTTTGCCCTGTGTGCCTCCATCCACTGCCACATAGTTGCATAGGGCCCAAAGGGCCCTGCACTTCTGCTGCCCACCAGATAGCCCCATAAATTCTTGACATCCATTGCTGCACTTCTGTAGGCACACAAAGTCTTCCCTTGGCACAGGACCCAGAGGGCCCTGCATATCTTCATTTGTTGAGTCCTGCATGAATGAGGATACAATTCTATTATTTCAAAAAGAAAGGAAATTCTTTGCAATAAAACTACATTGATGCACCAGTTACGGCTCAACTTACTGCGACACAAGTAGGTAAATGTGAGCCTGATTTTAAAATGTGATTAGATCGATGCAAGGGACTTGCGGCAGAGAGTTTGATGTAAGGGGTGACTTTTGTCAAACTTTGCAGGCAGTGCAATTTTACAACAATTGCCACAACCCCCCTGCTGCAAGTTCCTTGTGACAAACACATCAAGTTAGACTAGCTCCTCCATGGTCTAACCTTGTGCCATTGGGAGACCCATACTATGGGGTTTGCACCACAGCTTTGTTGCAAGCTGCCTGTGACAGGGAGATCCTGTCACTCTACAGTACAGTACAGTACAGTACAGTGAAGAAACTGTCACAACTGTGCATCAGAGAGCTTTGGTGCAGCAGCACAAAACACTGCAGCTGCCGCAGGGCTAGATGTAAGCCCTGTTTCAGCCTTCTAAAATCAGGTCTGTGGTGTTAGGGTTTTCAGCCCCAAATCCCTACCCCCACCCAGTAAGCAGCAAAAGGACAAAACCACACAAGCAATGGCAGACAGCCATTATCAGATAAAAAAAACCAACTGTTTCCAAATGACACAAATGCAGTAGCACAGATGTGCAACCTTTGTGGATTTGTATCTGTACCTGCATAAGGGCCTGTGCTTATTCAGTCACACCTGTGTATGTATGTCATACAGTGTGCATGAATACAGGTGGTTGCAGACAGAAGGCCCCATGGGGCCTGCTTCTCTACAGTAAGAGATACTCATGCATACTGTATAAGATACCTTCTAGATAGCATGATCTGCTGGTGCAAGGTTTTCTAAATGCAGCTGCATAACTGTAAAACTTCTACCCCTTGAAACATTTCTAGCTCTGCTGCTGAAACCATGATACCCATATTGCAACA
This sequence comes from Neoceratodus forsteri, assembly GCA_016271365.2. NCBI lineage: Eukaryota > Metazoa > Chordata > Ceratodontiformes > Ceratodontidae > Neoceratodus > Neoceratodus forsteri. Next base: position 1,484,310,848 of record CM057452.1, read on the forward strand.
GTGTGTCCATCTGTGTAACTGAAGACCCTGCAGACCCCATAGGGGCCTGCCCTTCTGGAGCCAGAAGTTGGTGCATATGTCTTTTTGTGGCTGAAGAGGTGCAGGACCCTCGGGAGCATGTGCTTCTGCAGACAGAAATACTGCTGCAGTTTTAATATCATGGATTTTGAGGTATCTGAGCTTCATCAGCCAGAGGTCAGTGTGTAGTATGGCTGCAGAAGTGCAGGCCTGTAAATTGTGTATATATCTTTCAGTATGCATGAGTATCTGGGGCTACAGAAGCACTGACCCCATAGGGGCTTGTGCTTCTGCAGACAAAAGAACTCTTGTAATTTCGATATCATGGATTTCTATCTCTGGCTGCAGGGACCTTTATTTCTGCAAACAGAAGCAGTGTTGTGATTTGAGTATTGTGGATTTCTATCTGTAGGCAGAATTGAGTGTGTATGTCTTGTGGTGTGCTGCCGGCCACAGCTACAAATCCACAAAGGTAGCACATCAGTGCTAGTGCATTTGTGTCATCTAAAAACAGTTGTTGGTGTTACCTGATGATGGCTGTCTGTGGTTGCTTGTATGACCTTGTCCTTTTTCTGCTTGGGGGGTTGGGGATAGGGAGTTAGAGCTGCAAAGCTTAATGTTGCATTTTCTTATTTTTGTGGCATTACGTTGGACCCTAACTGATGCATTAATGCAGCTTTCTGCAAAGAATTTCCTTTCTTTTTGAGATAATGGAATTGTAGCCTCATTTATACATGTTCCTTTGGGACATACATGAACAGATGCAAACATGCAGGGCTCTCTGTGCCTTGCACCAAGGGAAGACTCCATCAGCCTATTAAAGCGATAAGATGTAAACAATGTCAGAGCATTTAAAAACATGACTTCTTAAAACCAACTTCTTAAATAAAAAGCAAAACATGTTAATGATGGTCAAATGTCTTTTTGATTTAACAAAGGTGTTGTTTTCTTGACTGATGGTATGCCCCTTTTAGTAATTATATTAATATCAATCCCACAACTGATAGTCACTGGCTACCTTTCTAAATATATGTAAACATTGGATCATATCTCTTTTTGGGTTCCTGTACCAGATAAAGTTTGGTAAGCACTTACTAAAATGAGTCATTCTCAGAACAACACAAATAAATAACTGGGACCAACCTTGCAGTTTTTAGCAGAAGTATTAAGCAAAAAATACCCATTGACATATGGCATTTCAGAGACTGAATTTGATAGCCAGGGTAGGCTGCAGTTATAGTACTAGCTGACATCCATCTGTTGTGGCTGCTTGGCCCCACCCCACCACATTGCCTAGGTAGCTAGAACTGGGAGTTTCTTTAACATGTTAAACAAATGTAATAAGCCACCTAAATATGATGTGCATGCAATACCTCTCATTCTCCTGCAGATGTCCCTGGGCCAGATGAATGCTATAGTCCACTCAAGAACATTTTGATTCCTGGGGTGGGATATTCAGAGCGGATGCACCATGCGCAACAGGGATGCGTCAGCGCAAGTGTGAAAATGTGCCATGGTGCGATATTCAGTGGGAGCGGCAGCGCAGCAAAACATGCAATGTGTCATAGTGCAACAGTAATGAATGCATGCCCAACTGCAGGGGTTGGAACCAGGAATAACATGCACAGTGCGATATTCATCAGTATGTGATGTGTGCAGTAGTGGAGCAAGTGGAAGTTACGCGACAGTGGAAATGAGCCAAAATAAATGGGAGCGAGAGAGGGGAGGAAGAATGCACCACAGAGGAGCCGTAGGTGGGAGCGTGGAGACAGAGTGGCAGGGAGGCAAGACAGGAAGCAGGGGGCAGGTGTGGCCAGGAGTTGGACAGGGCCCACTGGAGGTATGCCTGAGTGAGGGAAGGAGTGGGTGTGCCCATGCCACTGTGTGCGAGAGGGCCTGAGAGTGCCACAGTGGACAGAGGGCAGTGGCAAGAGGCAGGGCACCCAGAGGTGAACAGCCAGAGGTGAACCTGGTGCAGAAGCAGCACCAGCAACACATAGCGGGGGGAACAGGAAGACAGCCACCCGGGAGGAGAACACCAGCCAGAGACATAGCCAGTGCCACCTTCCAGATGGAGGTGGTAATGAGGGGTGTGAGAAGGCAGGCAGCAGGGAGGCACAGTTGTGGAAGGGCCCATCAGTGGTAACCCAGAACAGGCAGTACCGAGCCTGCACCACCTTTGAAAAGTACAGTGACACTGAGATTGTGGTCACGTACCATCTGAACCGGGTGATTCTGAAGCAACTCTGTGAGCTGTGCAGTGATGAGATGCAGATACCCACATGACGGAGTCATACGCTATCAGTGGAGGCGAAGGTCACAGCCATCATGTGCCTGCTCAAGACGGGCACCTTCCAGAGACCAACAGGGGACATGACAGACATAACCCAGTCAGCCGCGTCACGCCTACTCACACAATTCTTCAGCGCACTGCTGCCACATGCTGCGGAGTAGATCTGTTTCCCCAGCACACAGGCGGAGTGCACAGCATGCATACAGGAGTTTCACAGGGTAGCACAGTTTCCTGGCATGCTCAGGACCATAGACTGCACCCATGTAGGCATCCACATGCCACCTGGCCCGGAGGGGGTGGTGTACATCAACCGCAAGGGCTACCCAAGTGTCAACAGCCAGGTGGTGTGCGATGCCAGGGGGCGCATAATCAGCATCTGTGCCACGCACCCTGGAGGAGCACACGATGGGGGGCATTGTCAGGGGTGCCATGGGTAATGGCCATGATGGTCCATGGCATAGCGACGCAGACCGCCATGCTAATGACTCCCCTCTACACACAGATGACAGTGGTTACCCACTACGGCCCTGGCTGCTCACACCATACCGGCACCCCATGACCCCAGTGCAGCAACAGTACAATGAGGCACATGCCACAACACGGAATGTCATCGAGTGGGTGTTCGGGCTGCTGAAGGCACAGTTCCATTGCCTACACATGTCAGGTGGTGCCCTACAGTACAGCCCCTCGAAGGCCTGTGGGCTATTCCTGGCCTGCTGTATCCTGCACAACATGGCCACCGGCTGTGGGATAGCCACTGAGGTCAAGGAGGGGGACAGTGGTCGGGACGATGAGGACGCTGGTATAGCTAGTGTAGGGCAGCCACTCCCTGGGTGACGGGACCCCCTGCTGGCCCAGATGGCACAGTAGCACCAGTACACATCGCAGAGGAGCACTTTGGACCACAGAGGTAGGCAATGGGGCCATGTGCAACCACCAAGGGCAAGGGCACAGCCCACAGACAGGCAGGGATGGACACCAGGAGCGTACAGCATAAAGAGAATGGGAATGGTCGGGGGACCACACATGGCGCACACACACCCGCACACCACAACACATGCCCAAAGGGCAGCAGGCATGCCCACCCCAACAGGCACCCCCACAGGACCACACACAACCATGCCAAGTGGCTGGCACTGTGCATGCCTCAGACGCTGAGCACCATTGCACAGTGGTGGACAGCGCTATGCAGGCATCATCATGCACATTCCACAGTGGCCAGCAGCCGGGAGGGTGTGCACAGGGACCATGTGGTGTGCAGGGTTGGGAACCTCACCCATGCATCGCACAAAGAACACCACAGTGCACACAGGGCAGTGGCAGACAGTGGCTATGGTGGGAGATGGGTCAGTCATGTTGCACAGTACCACAGCCACCACGGATGCATGGGCGGCCCCGCTGAGACCTGCCAGCCATGCCAGGCTGACCAGTGGCCTCAAGGGGTGGCACAGATGGGCCCCAAGGGGTGATGCTGCGTGAATGCGATCATGTCCATGCAGGGGTCTGTAGGCCACCAAACATGCCCGCACCAGGCATGCTTGATATGCCCACAGCCAAACCCGGCATCGACACAGCAGGGGTCGCACAATGCTGGGAATGGGGGGTGGACATAACACTCTGCGGGGTGTGCTGTGGCTGGGGTGGTGGTGGCACCCAACTGGGTGGCCAGTGTAGCCATGACAGTCATCATTGTAGTGATCTGCCTGTCTATGGCAGCGGTCACATCCACCCGCTGCTGGGCCAACTCTGCCAGGAGCAAGCCGTGGTCCCTGCTGCGCTGCTCCTCTGCCTGGTGCAGAACCACACTGAGTGCATCCACCACTGCCAGAGGCCGCATCTGCTGATCTACTGAGGCCTGGAGAAGATGGCTGTGGTCATCCAAGGGGTCATCTGCATGTCCAGCATGCTGTCCCCGGCCCTGCTGCCCAGCACCCCTTGACGGTGGGCACAGCACAGCACTGCCATTCTGGGGTTCGTCCACATGCAGTGCAATGCCACTGCCCCATCCCTGTTCCCCGGCTGACATTAGCCATCTGCTGGTGCTGCCCCTCTGGCTACTGATCGCCAGGGGACACCGTCACGGGCGCAGCAGCCGCAACAGCCCCACCACCCTGGCCGCACACCAGTGCTGCCCCACTGGAGCATGCAGACGCAGGCTGGGAATAGGATGTTGCACAGGCAGCCACGCCAGCATCACCCTCAGAACTGCCTGGGTGGTTGCCTTCTGTGGGACCATTCTGTGTCTCACATGCATCACTGTCCAGGACATGTGTCACATCATCATCGGCACTGGATGCAGCCCCAATCCATGTCCCAGCACACTGGACACTGAGGGTGGTGTCATACTGGGACACAGGCAGGGCCATGTCCACACCCGCACCACCGGCATCAGTCCAGACAGACTTGCAGGTATGCAGATGGACGGTCCCTCTGACACCTGTGGAGGTGAATGGGTGTTCCCCTGTGTCCAGGGCCACCCCCTTGGTGGACACACCCACCACCACTGCCCCATGTAGACACTCAGAGCTGTAAAGGAACACAGTACCGTTAGTGGCTCCACCTGGCCCTGTGGCATGCCCACCTACCACCCACACACTGCCAGCACCCGATCTACCATGTAGTGATGGGCTGCCACCCATCTGGAAGCCACCACCAGGAACATCTTTGACGGCACTACACTGCATGCTGCTGGCCACCCACTCCTCCGTGGTGTCAGGTGGGCTACGTCCTGCTGGCCCCAGCGATGGCAGCACATGCCGTCCTGATGGCGGCCACCTTGTCCTTAATCTGTCTTCTGTCCGTGCCAACCTTCTTCTTGTACTTCTGCATGGACCGCTGGTGGCTGCGCTGCTGGTTGATGGCATGTGCCACCTCATCCCACACCGCAGCTTGGGCCTGTGGTGTTCCCCACTGTCCACAATGCAGTGGTTCCCTTTCAAGGTATGCCTCAAATAGGGCATCAGATTCAGCTCTGGTAAAGTTGGGCCTCCTCCTTTGCACCCTTCCCTGCTCCTTCTCTTCCTCTTGCTCAGTCATGCTCATGCCTGGGGGATAGACAGGTGTTACCTTGGACTGTGCAGTCCCATACAGCCATCCCAGGCCACTGTCCCCATGTTCCTACAGCATGCAACCTACCTCAAAGGACTGCAATACTGATCCATGGCCTATGCAGCATCAGGTCGTGTATTTATAGTGGAACACATGCAGATGAGTGCAGGCGCATCTGTAATTGGATGCTAATGCAGTGGATGCGCCGTGGAATGGCTCAAGATCTGATTTGCATATCCTGGCTGAATATTGCGCTGTTGCACCTTGCACAATGGTGTTGAGCGTGCTTAGGCTATGGTGCACTACTGTGACATGCGTGATCGGCACTGCACCACGCATGCCCAGGGTGCTGACACTGATGATAGTGGCGCTGCTGATGTGCTGTGCGTGGAAGGCAGTACAGGGTACTGCCACCACTGTGCCTCTGGCACAAGTGTGCTGTATGCTCAGGGGGTGCTCCTGCCATGGTGCACTGTGGGCGCCATGGTGCCCCGGCGCGGTAGGCCACTGCAAGGCATCACACACATGCACCCTACTGCAATACATGCAGGGCTTCCCAGTAGCACTGTGCCGCTCTGTGCGTGGACAGACCCTTGACTCTGTGGCCTACCTTTTACCCCTAGGTGCCATGCGTATGCATGGCTGCACCCCTATTGTGCAGTCCAGTGATAGCATGATAGTGACTGGCAGCGCAGTACCACACTGCCTCCACACATGGGGCACATGTGCTACAGGGTGCCATTTTGTTGCTGATTGCCACTGCACTATACTGTGCACCACAGTGCCCATCTGGATGGCAATGGAGCTTGCAAACCTGGTGGCCTCGGTAGAGCCCCATGCAGGTGCCCTTTTTGGCCAGGTAACCCTTCTGAGGCCACGGACAGCAGTGTGGCAGGAGGTGGCAGAGGGCCTGGAGGAGGTCACAGGGTGCAGTAGGACAGCAGAGCAGTGTTGCCACTGATATGGTGACCTCCAGTGGCAGGACCCTGACTATCTAGGGTGACTGTAGGTACGTGCCCGGCGGGGTGCAGTGCCATGGCTAGGTAGGTGCTCCATCACATCACTGGTAGTATCTGTCTGTCCAGGTATCACGGTGTCCATCAGGCCATGCCATGGGGGAGCCTACCTGTGTTGCCGGTGTTGGGGGTGCCTTGAGTACACCCTGTGCCACTGGATCATGGCTGGGCTGTGTGGGCACACACACAGCAAGGGGGGGCTATGTTACTGGCCGGTACTGATGTTACCCTCTCCATGTTTGCATCATAGGCCCGGAGGATCGCAGTAGGGCCCAGTTGGCCCATGAGCAGGCCGGAACAGGTGGTGTGGCCTTGCAGCTGGGGCACAGTGGTGGTGCCATGGGTCAGCAGCACCCTGCTAACCAGGACGCAGGTGAGTGCCATGTTTCCCCTTACATCTGTGCATGGTGGGTTGCAGGGATGCTGGTGGGGCATGGCCCCCCCGCACATGGCACCACTGCCGTGCACACCACACGGTACACTCTACACTGTCCTGTGGCACTGCATGTGTGGGTGGGTGTCACAGGTGGGCTGTGCATGCACTGGGCACCTGGTTGTGCCACTGCCATCACACTGCACAGCCATGACACTGTACGGCCATGTTGATGCTGTGCACGGGTGGTGGGTGTGTGCAGCAGTTTGCATGGCTATGGGTGCCTGGGTAGGCAGGTCTTGTGGGTGCACCCACTGTGGGTGGTCGCATGCCATCACAGGGGTGAGGCCCACAGCTGTATGCCATGCACATTAGGTGGGCTGTGGGGGTCTGGCCAGTCACACGTACTGACTCTGCTCCCTTGTCCTAGGTGGACAATGTTGGATGACCCTGGAGTGTCACATCCAGGAAATACTGTAGATGACCCAGGCCACACTGGAGCTGTGGCAGGGCATGGAGCGGAGGAACCAGCGGCGGCACAGAAGTTGTCACAGAGCGTGCAGGGACAAGAGGGGCTGCCAGTAGGGCCTGCAGCACCTGTGCTGTTCCTTCCCCCCCGACTGTCCCTCACACCCCTTTGTCCCACTCCTTGCTGTTCCCCCTTGCTCCAAGCCTGTTCCCCCAGGTTGTAGCCTTGTACCCCCTCCCCCACTTTGTATATAGTTATGTAAATAATTATTGTTAATATTGTTACCTTTTGAATTATATACATGTTTCATACAACAACTGTGGTGGTCTCTGATTTGCAGCGGGCATCTGGTGCCTTGCTGCAGTGGTGTGCATGGTGTCTGGGGGTAGTGCAGGCCTGGTCATGTGTGTGTCTGGCAGAGCCCCTCCACTGGTGTGGATGGGGGCCATGGTCCCTATCTGTGGTATGTGTGTTGTGCCCTGTGCACTGGATGCCTGTGTGCAATGGTCCCAGGTGCATGCACTGTGTCCCAGTCACCCCTGTCAGTGTTTGCCTGACCCATGCGGCTAAGCCCCTTGCATGTCTGTGGTTCACACGGTCATGCCAACCCCCCAATGCATGCATGTCTGCTGGCATGACATTGGTGGCTGCCCATGCCAGCCACCCTCTGGGCATGGCACCATGGCAGCTGGCATCCTGTCTCTGGGTCTGTTGCACGTCTGCCTCAGGTGACACTGTGGGCAGTGCTGTTATTGTCCCCCTTCATGCTGTCGCTGGTGCCTGTGGTGGTGCCTGTGGTCTGCTGTCTGTCACAAGTGCTCCAGCTGCATGCTGGTGGTGGACAGGTTCATGGTGCATGCACCACATGGCTAGCTCACCATTGCCATGGTGGTGTACAGGCCATGGGTACACGGCATCATTGGACACTTGACAGCAGCATCTGTTGCCCCGCTTTGTGTGGCTCTGTGACGGGGTACCCTTGGGATAGTGTGGAGGATTTGTTTGTGCCCTGTGTTGCATCCTGTGTGGTGCATGCCTCCATGCACCACAGATGGCAGCAATGCTGTCTGGTGGGGCCAGTGCTGGGACAGGGAGTGTGCATGGGTGGATGTGCAGGGTGCTGTCCTGCTGGCAGTGGCATCCAGGAGGTGGGCCTTGTCATATGCGGGGTCCCTCGGATACTGACGCAGGGTTGACTTCTTTGCTGTGCCATGGTGGGGGCCATGCAGGGTGGTATTGTGTATGCTGTGGTTGCATCAGTGGCTGGTATTGTCTTTTGCAGGGGGATCATGGTGGGGCTGTCATGCATGGCACCATGGGGCACAGGGTTGCATTGTCATGGTGGTGGTGGTGGCATGCCTTTGGTGCCATGCACTGTTTGGTGATGCTTCTGAGCTGGGTGTCTTGGGATCACTGTACAGGGGGTGATCAGCATTGGTGGGGTGTGGTGGTGTGGGAGGGTCAGGCCCTCCTTGTGTTGCAGTCACTGTTTGCCTGGGGAGTGTGCTGGGGCACTGTGCCTCTGCTGTTGTACCAGTGCTGGGGTTCATGGGCTGGTAGTCCATCAAGCTCACCTTTGGTTGTGCAGTTCATAGGGGGGCCCTGGGGGAGGTTGGTCTGTCTGGCCTGCTGCATGCTCCTCCGCCCATGGCGCTTCCATGGCTAGTGCATCACTGCTTTCTGTCCTTGTCCCTGTGCATCACTGGATGTGCTACTGCGCATCGGCCCTGCTCCACTGCACATCCCTGGTTGCACCATGGTGCATGGAGCACGATATTCAGCTGTGTTGTGCAGGTGCACCATGGCCTGCATTTGGTTTGACTATCATGCACGTTACGCAATGGCGCACTGCTCTTGTGCCTGCTCCCGCTATTGCGCATCTTTTGGTGCAGTCTGAATATCCCACCCCTGGTGCTTATACATCTTGGGCTAGATTCAGTAACCATCTGAAATTTCCACAACTGTGGGAAAAACCCAGTGGAAATGGGTTGACATTTGCAGATCTGCAGGATGTTGTAGCTTCCCTGTAGCTGCAGGTATTCACAGAGGTGGAACTGGATTATGACCAGCTGCATGATATAAAGCAGCTTATGGGTCATGTTCATAGGTTCATAGGTATTATGCAAGTCTGTGTAGCTGAAACAGCCATATGGTGACTTGCCACTAACAGTGGATGTATTCTAACTTCCTATCCCCCACGAAGGTGTCCAAATGGAACTTGAAAGATGCAATACTCGGTGCACTCACTACCAACTCTGGCAATTAATTTCATAAGTCTACAACTCTCTGGTTGAACCATTTTCCTCTTTTGGAGGTTTTATATAATTCTCCCTTCAACTGAAAAAGATGTCTATGTGTTGCCCTGGAAATCCCTGCGGCTGTGGAACACTGTTACGGCCGGTGGGACCAGCCATAACATCATCCGCAACTGCTGCAGGTATAAATATCAACGGCCGCAGTTGCAGATATTTTGGTCCACAAATGGAGTTGCAGCACGGGACTTAGTCACACACTGTTCTATGAATCTAACCCCTTGTTCATAGCTGGAATTACTAGGAAAACTCTTTCACTTCTGCTGTTAACATCACTTACCCAGGCCACCAGATTCAGTTTCTGCAGCACTGCTTCAAATCATGGTGCTAGCAAGAAGGTATAAGGTATCACATGTTGTGGAGAGCCTTTATTAGAAATAAAGATGTCCAAAATAAACCTTCTCACAAGTAATAACTTGTGCAGAATGTTAAGTGCAAGCACATTCTTCCAACCCAGAAACATAAAAACAAAATGAAATTAAGAGCTGAAACATCTTTTGAAAATGTTTACCCTCTATCTTTTTTATGGCTGTGGGGGGAGCCTAAAGCCATCTTGCTGTCTGTAGCTGGAAAAATGGAGAGATGTGGAACACATCTTTGGACATTTCAATGTATTCTTCCACAACTATGACTCACAGGAGGCAGTATAGCACAGTAGTTTAAGACTCTGAGCTGCAATCCTGGAGACCTGGGTTTGAATCCCACAGCCCCCACTTGCATACTGTGTGACCCTGGGCAAGTCACTTAACTTCCTTGTACTCCCAGGTCACACCTATAAACACTTTTAGCTTAGTATGTCTCTCCTGGTTAAATAAATAAATAAATAATAATTAAAAAAAAAAAACTATGCCAAGTGAAATAAAATACTCCCTTCTTTCTGTTTAGAATGTTGGAGACAACATTAAAGCTGCTTATCAGATGGTCATTAGGAAACTGAAACAGCTTGTTAAATATTGGTTGGCTATTAAACTGGGTATTTGTTTACCCCCTTTGAAATGCAACAACTTGCACATTTAAATGCTTAGCATTTAAATGTTTTATTGCTATTAGCTTCAGTTGGGCAAGAATTGTCTTTCAAGAAAGATTCATACCTCATAAATGTCAACTTTTCCCAGGAACAAATGTACAAAGATTTGCACTGTGTTTTTTTTTCTTAACCTCTTAAAACACTATCTAATAAGAACTGTCTCAGACATATGCCAGGTCTTCTGTAAACTATCCGAGCTACAGTAATTATATACTGTAGTAATCAGCAGGTTTTTTTTGCTATGCGTTTTGGGGAAAAAATATATTGAGCTACAGCGAATACACACACACACACACACACTGTGCACACCATCCTCATGGTTGCAACATTCAAAATAAATACTGCAATCTAATATATTGTAAAACAATAAAGAAATGGTTTGTTTATGTCAGTGAAGACAGTGAAGTTCCTTTAAAGAGCTAGTATTAGATTTTTAAAAGCAGCCAGCCATTACCTTTAATATCTGAGGTACTTTTTCTTTTCTCTTTGTTTAATTAGAAGATTGCTTATCTGCTGTTAATAGGTGTAAAGTGTAGAACAGCTCTTAACCTAACAGCTGACATATCTTACTATACTGATTCACACTATATCATCAGTACTGTGACCTCAGCAACTGTGACATCACTGCTACTTAGGAACAGCAAGTAAGTGACTGCCTGTGATGTCACAGTCCAAGAGGATAGCATTTTCCAAAAAAAGAGGTGTGCAAGAACAAGGGGGCACAATTTGAAGATGGGGGGGCAGCTCAGAGGTAATTTAAGGAAGTATTTTTTCACAGAGAGGGTTGTGGATGCATAGAACGGCCTTCCGGAGGAGGTTGTGGAGTCAAAAACAGTGGTGGAATTTAAGCAGCATTGGGACAGTCATAAGGCAATTCTAGGGGTTGGGGGTAGGAAGAAGTAGGCTGCTGGTTAACTAGGATCTGCAGCTTATCCAGTAGGTAGGGAAATGGGCAGACTGGGTGGGCCAAGTGGTCCTTATCTGCCGTCAAATTCTATGTTTCTATGTAGTGTGGGACAGTAGAGAAAGCTATGTCAGTTGCCAGACTAAGAGCTGTTCCACACATACAGTACAATATTGTCACATAGAATACTTTCTGATGAGCAAAGGGAAAAAGAGAAAGAGAAATTTTCAGAAATAAAAAATTACAACTGTGTACTACTTAAAATTTGTATTATTTTCCTGGCTGCCTGTTTTGGCTCCACTAGCTCTTTAAATATTTCTTATCCTATATTTTGTATCCTGGATAATGTTGGGGAGATGCCATATCTCATTGTCATTTTGATCTTCATTTTACACATTTTTATACTGGATTGTATTTACTCAGGATGTCCCAGATTAGATGCAATATCTTGTTTTCAGTGTGGTCATGATTTTACCATTTTTATAATGTATGTATTCAGGGTAGCCTATTCCAGATGTAAAATATTGTTTTCAGTGTGTTTTCAGCATAATATTGTGTAGATTTAGAGTCTTACTGAAAATAAGATGCCATGTCTTCCATGAACTATCCAGGCTAAACATGTAGCAATTAGCAGACATATTCTAAGAAAACACATTGTAAAAATGTGTAAAAGGAATACCATATTGAAACTGCCTTTCAGCAGATCTGCATTGTGCAAATTCATTAGAAATAAAGCTCTCCACAGCCATATTGACTCTGACCAGAGCTGGTTATGTTTGCATGCATGCTTGCGCAGCGAACAGTTTGTCAGGAGAGTGGCTTTTCAGGGGTGTGATGCTGCCAGTCTAATGCAGAGTAGTCTGCAAGGGGCTTATCAGTGTCACCAATCATCAGCTGTGCTGATCGTGACACTGTTCTGGCTTGCTGGGCAGAAACTTCATGCATTTCAAAGGATAGAGCTGACCCAATCATAAGTCTGCTCTTTCCTTTGATCTACGCAACCCAGCAAGCACAGGTGATCTGTCATGATCAGCCTGCTGAGGTTGACTTATACCCTGTAACAAAGACAATGATCCATTGTTGTCTATTGCTACCCCACTCTTACTCTCCCTACTCTCCCCCACCTGAACCTCCAACTTAGCACCCCTACCCCCACAAACATAACACTGACACTGAAGGTGCCCAATCCCTCCCGTGTCACCACCTGAAATAAAGAAAGCTGTCCCTTGTATTTTTTTTCATTAATACACCCTGCAAAAGAGAAAAACATCCACTGATGTCTGTTGCAACACTGCTGTAACTGCCACCCACCCCCAGCCAAACCCATGTTAATATTTCTGCACAGGGGTACCCAGTCCCCTGTGCCGGCTGCCACCCCCACCCTGTTGGTTTTAGTTATGTAGCATAGAGAAGCCCAGCCCCGGTTTTGCCAAACATAACATTGACACTGGGGGTGCCCAATCTCCCAGATTAGCCACCTGAAATAAAGAAAACCGTCCCTCTTAGTTTTTCAAGACACCCTGCAAAAAAGAAAACCGTCCATCGATGTCTGTTGCTGCCACTTCCTTTCCCCCCACCTGACCCTCCCACTCAGCTCCCACTTCTCCACCCACCCCAAGCCCTTACCCATGTGGGGAGGGAGTCCAATGCCTTAATCCTCTCTGGACACCAGACACATCTTCAGTCTTCAACACCGGACCGTGAACTGAGGAAATCAGGTATGCGGTGCAAGGCAGGAGTCACACCCAATCAGGGAAGCAATGACCTGTAGGGATAGGAGGGCAGGATTAAAACAGGTGGGTAGGGGGAGGGCTAAGTATGGATAAAAGAAAAAGGTAGAGAGAATGGGAGAGGGGAGCTGCTAGGGAAGGAAGATCTGTGTGGGAGGGGGCTGCTGAGCAGAGGGAGAAGTTATCAAGCAGCCTCAGGGTTTGCAGAGTCAGGTTGGGCCAATAGCAGGGACAGAGAAAGTCTGAAGGGCAAGGAAAGTAGAGAAGGGCTCAAGGAGAGGAAAGAGAGAGAGACTAGATCAGACACAGAGAGTAAAACAGTCAGGGAGGATAGCAAACAGCACTAAATTACAGTAGCAGCCACAGACACTGCCAGCTATTTCCTGAAATGTCTGTGATATTTCCAGAAATATCTCCTGCTTTCTGCATTTCTGCAGTAGGGGCAGCAGAGAGAAAATCTTCAGAAATTTTGCGAAATATATGGAAATAGCTGGCAATGTCTGTGGCTACCACAGTAATATGCTCTAAGGAAATATGTGGGAATGGTTTGAAATGGTAGTTAGACCCCAATAAAGCTATATACGTCTAATCAGCTTCAAGAGCTCAGCAAATTTTAGTTACTAGGCACAGGCCACCAAAAATAAAAGAAAAGATCAATACTGTTTCAAATTAACTCACTGTTAACAAGCAGAGTAGGGGAAAATAGGGGGTTTCTACTGTGGCCAATAGGAGAATAGGCCACACAGATAAAGCACCAATCAGGAAGGTACATGAAATGGTGCCAAAAATTCAAGTGTCCTTTGTCCTCAGAAAGGTGAGCACAGGGCTTGGAGGATCAGTGTCCATGCCTGGCAAGGGAGGGAGGTGGGTGGGGAGCCAGTGCACAGTACTGGTGGTGATCAGTGGCAATCAGTGGAAGCAATCAGCAAGTTGCAAACCACCACCATGGTTTGAACTGGGATCTGAAGCCAAACACAGTGCTGCTTGTAACTTAAAGTTCTGTGCTGCTTGCAACTCTTTGTAAGCTTCGGCTTGCAGCTTTTGCAGTTCTTTGGAATGCTTTGGTTTGTGGCTTCAGGGGCAGTCAGTGCAGCTGCAGCGGTGGTTGGCTAGTGGCACACTTATGGTGTCTCATCTCCACAGGGAAGCAGGTGGCTCCTAATGGGACCTGGGAAGCAGGCTAGGCTTGATCTGCCTTCAGTCCCCTTCTGCTGTCAAATTCTTTGTTTTTATGAGCCATAGGTCCCCTTCCCATCTTCCCCCCCTTCTTGCCTTTAGATGGTGTTTACTGGAAGTCCTGCCTGATCTTGCATGCTGTGTACTCCTTCTCTGAATTATTACAGCTAGGTTATCTGGCTCCATTCCTTCTCAATCTTGGGCTGGCAGTACAGCCTTGAGGTTAGAGTGATGAGCTGTGAATGAGCTTGGTACATCCAGAAGACCTGAGTTTCATTCCCAGTTTCCCACAACCACTACCTGCATACTGTGTGACTCTGAGCAAGTCACTTAACCACCCCAGTGCTCCCAGGTCCCCCTGAAAACAGGCACCTTTGCCAAATGGGCCTTTCCCGATAATCAAAGAATAAACAAATATCTACTGTGTGCCTGGTTATGATACTGGTTTTCTCAGTTCCTGATGATTTGATAATTCTCTGAGCTGATCTGTGACAGGGAAGGAAGGAATGATGGGGTCACCCATATTATATAAATGATGACAGACCTCAGAGTTGGCAGCCCCCAGCAAACTCCATAATACTGTACATCAGGGAGAATGCACATATGTGTATTATCACCTGTGTATTATGTAGTTTGTTGCATGCTCACTAGAAAATCAGTTGTTTCCATATTTAAGCCTTTCCCTCATGCTACTATGCTCCCTTGAAGGTATCCATGGTTACATCACCTCCCCTAGTCAATCGTCACTTCAGTGTTCACAACACCTTTTACCTCAGTTCATGGCTTGCAGTTGCTTTGAACTTAGTTAAAATAGTTTATTTTTTTGTTAACTTTTAAAAACAGTTTGAGTACGGCACATGAAATTTCTTAAAATTTTCATGGTTTGTTTTTTTTAATAGAATATGTAATTGAATGCACGCTTCAAAATAAGTAACTTATTAAGCTGTATTTTCCATGATGCACAGTTATCTATGCATTTCTTCATACAAAAACACTACAACCAGTTATTATAAAAAATAAAATATTGCAAGTGGTATGAAAATGTGTTCTTTTTTGCACACCCTTCGTGTGAGATGTCAGCATAATCCTCTCAATCTTCACTTTCATGGCTTATGGATATGAGACCTTTTTGGGATCTCCTGTGCTGATAGTACCTTGCTGGAGGTGGTGAGCTTCTTAAAATACCTGGGGGTCCTACTTGATGAATCTCTTAACTTTGAATACTATATTACCACCATGTGCAAATCTGTCAGTGCTAAACTAGGGATAGCCTACAAAATGAGCTATGGTCTCAACCCCTTCTGTGAGGCTAGCTATAGCCGGGGTATCCTACTTCTGTCACTTGTGTACGGGGCTGTCATCTACAGCAAAGCATCCAAGGCTTCCATACATAGATGGGATGCAACCTATAATAATACATATCGATATGCTTATGCCTCCCCTAGGCTGAAACATCACTACCTGCTATATGCAGATCTTAACTGGCCCTCCCCAATGGTCCACTGACTCCTTTCACTTGGGACTCTACTGGACAGTATATTAAGATCTAACATGGCTAGTTCCCTTGCCTCTCTGCTTGCCCCTCAGTCCACCTCCTATGGCCCCTGATCTGCTGGCCTTTCCTTACTTCACATTCCCAGATGTAAGACATCCTAAGGTACTTCAGGTTTTTCCTATGTGGCACTCAGTTATTGGAACTCCCTGCCCCTTGATGTATGCCTGCTAGTCATGCTGTATTTAAAAAGAGACATTGCTCCCTCCTTGTTGAGTGTACCCAATGAACCTAGTTCAATCCACTTTAGATCTGTCATTTTGCTATGTACTGCTCCACAGTTTTCTCTGCTAAAATGGTTTCCTGCTTCCACCTGTTTATCACTTTCTTCTCTCCTTGGTCTTCTTCCCTGTCATCCCTCTCTCATGTTCCATGCTATCCCCTGCTGACTGTTTCACCTACTACTCTGCCTCTTTACTCCCTCTCTCACATTCCATGCTATCCCCTGCTGACTCTTTCACCTACTACTCTGCCTCTTTACTCCCTCTCTCATATTCCATGCTATCCCCTGCTAACTGTTTCACCTACTATTCTGCCTCTTTACTCCCTCTCTCATGTTCCATGCTATCCCCTGCTGACTGTTTCATCTACTACTCTGCCTCTTTGCTCCCTCTCTCATGTTCCTTGTTATCCCCTGCTAACTGTTTCACCTACTACACTGCCTCTTTACTCCCTCTCTCACATTCCATGCTATCCCCTGCTGACTGTTTCATCTACTACTCTGCCTCTTTGCTCCCTCTCTTATGTTCCTTGTTATCCCATGTTGACTGTTTCACCTACTACTCTGCCTCTTTACTTCCTCTCATATAGCATCTCCAGAGGCTTGTGATTGTATATCTTAGCCAATATTCTAATTGTAGTCATTGGCACTTAATGCACTTATGTAATGTCTAAAAACCTACTGTTCTTTGTTATTGCAGAGTCTAATATGTTATTTGGTTAAATTTATACTCTTATATTTCTACTATGTTGTATTTTTGACATTGTCCTGCCTTTCCATTTGTTGTACTGTTTTCTTTTTGCTATGTTGTAACCTCCCGGGTCGTGTCTGAAATAGTCACTTTTGAGTCTAGAGCACTCACCTGGTGTTCAAAAACTAAATAAAATAAGTAAATAAATATTAGACAATGATGGGGGCGGGGTGTGTAAAATAACCCTCATAACACACCACTTCCCATTTATTATTTTCTATATGAATTGCAAAAAAAGAACTATGCTAAAGCATCAGTTAAGGGTGAAACATAAAACATATAAAGTAGGGAAATAAAAAGTTAATGGAAAAAGTCCCTTAGTGAAGCTGCAGTGAGCTGTTCTTCCTGGTTTGAATATATGCATGGGAGTGCTGTAATCTATGTTTCTTATGGCAGAAGAAGGGTCTGTTGTTCTAGCTGGGTGAGAGGACCATGATGCCAAGCTGAGTGCTTCTGTCTGCTCAGCCAGCACAAGAGACCCTTGTTACATTGTAAGAAACACAAATTACAACACCCGTATACTTGAAAGACCATTAGGCCTATTCTGCTGGCATTTTAGTATGCTAGTATATTATATGGCAATGGAATGCCTATAATATGTAATATGTAGGGTTTATTTTGGAAAATTGACTTGCATTATTTTATTCTTTTTTCTGTCTCCCTTCCCCCTCCCCGTGTGTATTTGGTATGTTTGTTCAAGTAGAGGTGGCACTTAAAACATAATTGGAGCCTCAACGTATCAATTTAGGCAAAAGAAATTAAGCTGGGAATCACAGTCAGCCAAACAAAGCTCAAAAAACGATAGGCCTTGATAAAGCATAGAGTATTATGTGAAATGTTGGCGGAGAGGGAGCACTGATGCTCTCTCAGCTTTTAACAATAAATGTGTATTTAGCCAAAAGCTATCATGTTTTGAGCTTCATTTTGCTGACTGTGATGCCCAGCTTAATGTCTGTCTCTCTCGTATTTGGTATATTCCATCATCTGGTATTGAGGATGTGTATGGGACACTATGAGTTCAGCAAGGTTATGCGGGGGCTATAGTGTAGTGACCTCAGCATGGTGGTGTGGAGGCCATAAATTGTTGAAAATGAAATGCCAAGGCTTTTTTTTTCCTTTTTTACATTTCTGTTTTTCTGGAAATTAGAGAGTGCTATGGACCATGCAGTTTTCTACATTGTAACACTAAAAATGAACAGCATACTGTGAAAAGAGGAGCAAGCCCATCAAACATGCAGCATGAGAAGACAACTGTACACATACTGGGAGGTGCAGTTTTTCTCCTCTCTGATTAGCTAATGGTGATTCATTATGAAATAACAATCAAATGATGTAGTCTTGATGTTACCCTCACTGGCTCCTCCTATCTAAGCTGTGTCAGTACTTTTGTTTCTTTGACAAGTCAGTGCCAAAGTTAGGATAAGATCAATGCTGCATTGTGTGAGCATTTAAACTCCAAGGAAAAGCACACCACAGATTCACCAAGGCTTCAGGGACTGTCCCCTAAATTATTATTTCCCTGGTTTTTACAGTTTGTGCTTCCACCGTAACAGATGCATTAGCATAGTTTTTTTTTTTACTTTATTTCCTTACATTTCTGAAAAAAAAATACATATATACTGTATATATAAAATTCATGCATGGACCTGTGTGACATGCACCATGTGTGTCCTGCATGAAGGAGAGGACCTACCTGACAGGGAGTGCGGAGCGAGTGTTGGTATTGGGAAGGGGTAGTTCCTAGACAGCTATCCTTCCATGACCCTGGAGGTGAAGACAGAGGCTCTAGATGCACACAGATGGGATCCAACTGACTGACTGGGCTTTGTGCTCCAATGCCCTTCAATCCTGTGCAAGCAGTCCCTGAGTATCCTTATCCTGACTCTCAAGCTGATTGGCCAGTGGTGTGAAATTCAAAATGTGTAGCAAGTGTTGGAGCGGTGGAGGCAGGACACCTGCCTGGTGATCCTAGCAAAGAAAAGCAAGGAAATTCTTCTGTAGTACTCTATCACAGGGTCTCAGTGGGCTTTATGACTTAACAGAGATTAAATACAAGGCATTTAATAACATAATATACAATAGATAGCAAAGGGTTAAGAATATTCAAATAAATAATTAAACTGCGCCATAGTGTCATGCGAATAAGGAGTGTTCTAGCCCCTTCTGATGAGAGTCCACTGAAGAGGAACTACTAAGATGGAGTGGTAATGAGTTTGAAATCACTGTGATTGCCTCAGAGTAAGTTGAATCATTTGACTGCTTCAGATGAGACCTTGGGGCAGCCAGTAGCAACTCCTCAGTACTGCAGAGTGGGCAACCTCGAGTTAACCACACTAATAGATTTTCCAGATAGCTCACGACCCTGTAAGTGAGGACTGCAGCTCTGGCCACGCACAGAACAGGATCCAGCTAGCTAACTGGACTTTGTGCTCCAAAGCCCTTCAATTCTGGGCATGCATTCCCAAAGCATCCTTGTCCTGGCTTCTAACCCGTTGGGCTGAGGAGGTCTGTAGTGCACCAGCAGAGCAAAATTCAAAATGTGGAGTGAGTGTTGCTGCAGGGAATGGAGGGCTCCTACCTGTTGATCCCATCATTACCCTGGAGGTGAGGACAGTGACGCAAGATGCACGCATTTATTTTATTTTATTTTATTTAGCTTTGTTGACTAGGTAAGCACACTAGACAAATATATGCCTTTTCACGTTTGACCCAGGAGGTTACAAAGATGTGCAGTCATTGTAAAAACTTTAACAGTGAGAAGACAGTAGCATAATAGATAACAATGGACAGAGATCACAGCAAATTTAAACAGTATATACATAGGTTATAATTATACACAGGCATAGATCTGAACAGAACCAGGCTTAGCAATAAAGTATGCAGAAGAGGTTCCAACTGGCTGATTGGGCTTTGTGCTTCAAAGCACTCTGATCCTAGCAAGCTTTACTCGACGTCCTTGTCCTAACTCTAAGCCTCACTGACTGAGGGAGCCCTCAGCATGACAGTAGCACAAAATTCAAAATATGGAGCAAGTGTTGGTGCATGGGGTGGGGCTCCTGCCCAGCAATCCTGTCAAGACCCCAGCGATGAGGACAGCAACTCCAGCTGTATGCTGAAGAGGATCCAATTGGCTGACTGGGCTTTGTGCTTCAAAGTCCTCTGATGCTGGGAAAATATACATCTTTGTCCTAGCTTCTAGTTAATTTGGCTGAGGGAACTACAGCATACCAATGTCAGGAAACTCAAAATGAACAAGCATTTGTCAATGCCAAATGTTTGCTTGCTGGTATTAACACTGGAAATGCAGGAGTTAGACAGATACAGAATAGGAATGGCAGTGAAGTATTGAACTTCATATCAACCCCACCTCCACCCTGCAGAGACGGACAGTCATTGGGGTATACGTTTGGGTCATCACCCATGACGTTCATGCCATGTCACCTCATCCTATCCAGCAGACACCAACACATGTTGAGGTGGGCCTTGGGGTGTTCGGCTTTATAGTCATCCCATTCCATAAGGACATATGCTGAAATGGGTGCAGTATAGGAGAATGGGGTGAACTCTGGGGCTGAGGAGTCCAAGGCACACCTCAATGCCTGTCACTGGCTGGGGTGTGGGGGTGGGATGGCATGAGCATTACAGTTGGCAATCCAAAGGCACACCCCTGATGCCTGTCAGCCTGTACAGGGTGGGACAGTATGGTTAGAAACCCAAATACCCCTGGTGTTTGTTGGTATTTGCACTACAAATTTTCAATATGGCCTTTCTGTGACTCCACCTCATGAAAGCATTTGTGATCTCTTCTCATGAAGAGTGACAGTGTGATTTTGTTAATGTGTCCCAAACTTTGAGTTCCCACAGCGACCGTGACATTCTGCGCCAGATGTATGAAAACACAAATTGGGCAGGATGTGAAGAATGACAACTGTACCATCCATAGGGAGGTGTGAAGGGATGGCAATGTTGAAAATCTGTACTGGAAATCTTAAAAATGTTTGCAGGAAACTGGCAATGCATGCAAGTAACACGGTCATTTAGTGGAATTATTTCACCAAATTTTCAACATAGGCATTTTGTGATCTCTGCTCATGAACACTATCACTATGATTGTCTTAATCTGTCTTGAACATTGATTTCCCACAGCGACCATGCTATTCTGCGCCAGATATGTAAATGCATATTTCAGGCAGGATATAAAAAAATGACAGCTCTACTGTTCATAAGGTGATGTGAAAAAATGCCAATGTTAAAAATCTGGAGTGAAAATTTTACAGATGTGTGAAATTATGAGGGTGCATGGAAACTGTGCAACGTACGCTTGTAACACAGTCATTTTATGGACTTTTGTCACTACATTTTCAACATAGGCATTTTAGCACCTCTGCTCATGAACAGAGTCACTGTGATTTTTTTAATCTGTCCCGAACACTGACTTCCAACAGTGACTGCTCTATTCTACGCTGGAAGTGTGAAAACACATTTCAGTCAGGATGGGAAAAATGAGAGCTGTACTGTTCATAAGGAGGTCTGAAAAAATGCAAATGTTGAACATCTGGAGAAAAAATACTACAAATTTGCAAAGTTACAAGGGTGCGTAGAAACTGTGCAATGCACACTCGTTATACAGTCATTTTATGGACTTTCATCACCACATTTTCAACAAAGGTATTTTAGGATCTCTGTTCATGAACAGGGTCACTGTGATTTTCTTAATGTGTTCTGAACACTGATTTCTCACAGTGGCCACACTATTCTGCGCTGGAAGTGCAAAAACACATTTTGGCCAGGATGTAGAAAATGACAGCTGTACTGTTCATAAGGAGATGTGGAAAAATGTCAATGTTGAAAATCTGGAGTGAAAATATTACAAATTCACGAAGTTATGAACGTGCATGGAAACTGCGCAACGCACGCTCATAACACAGTCATTTTTGGACTTTCGTCACCAAATTTTCAACATAGGCATTTTAGAACCTCTGTTCATGGACAGTGTTACTGTGATTTTCTTACTGTGTCCCGAACACTGATTTCCCACAGCAACTGCGCTATTCTGCGCTGGAAGTGTGAAAACACATTTCAGCCAGGATGTGAAACATGACAGCTATACTGTTCATAAGGAGGTGTGGAAAAATGTCAATGTTGAAAATATGGAGTGACAATATCACAAATTTGTGAAGTTATGAGGGTGTGTGGAAACTGCTCAACGCACACCTGTAAAACAGTAATTTTTGGATTTTTTTTTTTTTTACCAGATTTGCAATATTGGCTTTGTGAAAGCCCATCTCATGAATAGTGGCACTGTCCTTTCATTAATCAGTCCCGAAAGGTGATTCCACGTACTGACCACAAATTCACCTTTTGGGACTGATTAACACCATGACAGTGACTGAATTAATAAGGAGGGGTCCCAGTAACCCCATGTTTAAAATGTGGTACAAAAATTCTCCAAAATGCCTGATATATGCACCAAAGTTGAATAAAACCTATTTATGCCATTATACTGCTTACCGGCATTTCTTCAGTTCATGGTCGGCTTTGAAGAGTGCAGACATGTTCTGGGTCCTCCGAAGATCATCATGCTGACTCCGAAAGTAGGTATCGAGTGGGGGGTGGGGGGAAGTAGGGTGCACAGTGAGTGGGTGTGGGTTGGAGGAGGGGACCCAACCAGCGTGGGACCGATTCCTTTCTTTTAGGGACAGAAAAAGAAATTGACGTTGCGGGAAGGTTTTTTTTTTTTTTTGCAGGCTTCTTTTTAGCACACTGAGGGTGGGCTCCCAGTATGCCAGCTGCCTTTTTGGGGTGGAGGGACTTAAGCCGATGGGGATTGGGCCCCCTGTCAGCAAAGAACGACTGTTTGGGGGGGCATGATGCCGAGGGGATTGGGCACCCCCCTCGGCACACAACAAATGGGGTGGGGGCATTATGCTGACAGGGAGTGGGCTCCCCATTGGCAAATTAACTGGGCTGAGGCATGCTGACAGGGGGATTGGGCACCCCAGTCAGTCAGCTTCCCTCCTCTGCCATGTTTATGGACATGTTACACCAGGCAAGGTACTGCCCTGCAATGACGGGTCGCTCCCTTATTGCAATGGGATGGCATGACGCTGCAATGACGAGGCAGACCCTCATTGCAGCAGCCAAATTTTTTCAACTTGGTGGCACTTATGCAGAACCAGTGTCATCATGACACTGGGCCTGCACTGGGTGAACAGTGCCAAGCCCACAAATACAGTGCCTGAATTGGCTACCACAGTGCTGCACCTCCACAACACGCTTCTCTCCTAAGCTGTCACATCATGTTTCTTGTGAATGCACAAGCAAACATAAAAATGAGTGTTGGTATGGGGGGGGGCTCCTGCCTGGTGATCATATTACAACCCCAGAGGTGAGGACAGCAGCTCTGGCTACACACAGAAGAGGACCCGACTGGCTGACTGGGCCAGTTAATGAGCACTGAGATAGTACAGCACCAATTATATAAAAATCATGGTAACAACAGCAAAACGCACAAGTTCAGCAGCAGGTTTTTGGGCTGAGCAGCCAAGAAATCAGTGGGGATAAGACTGTAATTTCACACCTGCTCAGGAGTTACAGCTCCTGAGGGTTTGCTGATGCTACATTTGCAGTCCTGCAGCCAGTGCTGTTAAGCATCTCCATATCCCAACTGAAAACAAGCCCATCAGGAATCTTTTTCCATAACTGGTAAAATATGGTTTAAATAAAGTGTTGAGTATATTGCAGGAGTCATTTCCAGTTGGACTGAGTAAGGCTGCAGCTTGGTCCACTTCAGCTTTCAAGGGAGCTAAGCGATCAGAATTCCTGCTGATCTTTGATTTGGCTTCCAATCATTTACCAGTGATGGGTTTGGAGACTGCCTCTTTATAGGTGTACATATTGAAGGAGTCAGGGCTTTAAATAGTCAAAAGAAGATTACACATTCATAAATCCTCAGCAAAGGCAGATTCCAGGAATCCAAAAAGTCAGCAGTTGTCATGTCACATTTCTGAAGGTGAAGATGTATGCCCTGTGGCATAAACAGGATGTGTCAGTCTTTGTCAAGCTCAGTATCTGTTTGCAAGATGATTCCTTACTAGCACCAGGAGCAAAGTAAAAATGCATCTGGAGCCAGGTCAGATGGAAATATTGAGTTCAAGGTAACAAGGTTTCACTCTGTTCAGCTTGATTTGTTTGCACAGAACTTTAGTTTGCAATAAGTCAGATTTTAAGTCACTTTAAATGTTGACTAAACAGTTCTTACTTGATTCCTGATCACATGTTTCTAAGCTAACTGGCTATAAAATAAAAACTAACTGAATTAGTAAAAACTAAATACTTATTTATCATAGGGAGTTGATAAATAGGTTGGGCAGCCTGGGAGTGGGTCCCAAGGTGGTAAACTAGGTTAGAAACTGGTTGAGTGACAGGACACAGAGGGTGGTGGTAAATGGCATTCAATCCGAGGAGAGGGGGGTGTCCAGCGGGGTGCCACAGGGATCCATGCTGGGGCCAGTCCTCTTTAATGTCTTCATTAGCGATGTTGCAGAGGGGCTGGAGGGAAAGTATGCCTCTTTTCAAATGACATTAAGACCTGCAACAGGGTTGACACTCCAGGGGGAGTGGAAAAAATAAGAAAGGACCTTTACTTGCTTAAGTAGTGGTTGAGAGCATGGCAGCTAAGATTCAAGGCAAAGAAGTGCAAAATCATGCACTTGGGGCACAAGATGGGGGAGAAGTACTGACGGCCACTAGTAAAGAAAGGGGCTTGGGGGTAATCATATCTGATGACAACCAAACAATGTGAGAAGGCTGTGGGGAGAGCCAGTGGGATGCTGGGGTGCATAGTGAAAGGAAGTACCAGCAGAAACAAATTCTGGTCAGATCCACCAGGGCTGCATAATGAAGTTAGTGAAGTTGTGTGGAATTGTTAATGAGGTATGGAGAAACAACACAATGATTTGTAAATAGTAAGATTTGTTTTAGTTTCTGTTCTAAGAAAGGCATATACATTATTATGAAAATATATGGAGGTGTACTTTTAATGGCAGGGATAGGAAGCTTACAAAATGACTCAGAGCAAATGCCACTGATATATGTGTTATCCCGGATGATATTGATCAGACAGCAAAATTTTAAAGAAAACACAGTTGCACATATCCCAATAATGCAAAGCATCAAGGGAAACATATGCAAATTCCCATGATGGTACAGAAGGTGGCAGTACATGAAAAAGTAATGGCTGGCATATGTTCAGCTTTGGAATTACGTACACATTTTTTTTTTAACATAAACAGGGTTTTTGTCCATGAGGTGATGTAAGTTATATTTAAGCAACGTGTTGACATGAGAAAGTCATGTGTAATGATGATGGACTGTTAGAGAAAATGTGATATTAACTTCCAGAGGGAGTCACTTTTGATAAGGGCAAGGTAGTTATGCTTGTGATAATGGGAATATTAGGAAGGTAAGAGGTCTACACAGAAGTGGAGTTCAAATATGCACAGTTTCATAAGTATGTGCTCATAGTGCAGGCAAATGTGATATGCAGGTTTGTAGAGATACATGCAATTAGTAGAAAGATAAATAATTACAAAGACATATATATATATATATATAGAGAGAGAGAGAGATGCAGACAGACAGGCAGAATAGGAATTGCAGTGAAGTATTGAAGTGACACCAACCCCACCCCCACCCTGCAGACATGGATGGGCATTGGGGTGTGTCTTTCGGTCATTGCCTGTAACACTCACACCATTTCACCTCACCCTACCCTGCAGACACAGACAAGAGTTGAGGTGTGCCTTGGGGTTTTCAAACTTTACACTCACCCCATTCCATAAGGAAATACACTGAAATGGGTACAGCATAAGAGAATGGAGTGAACTTTGGGGCTGAAGAGTCAAAGGCACACCTCGATACCTGTCACTGGCTGCAGGGTGGTGATGGAGGTGGAATGGCATGAGCATTACTGTTGACAATCTCAAGTCACACCCCTGAGGCCTGTCAGCCCCTACAATGCAGGGTGTTATGGTCAGAAACCCAGCTGCACTGGGCGTTTCTTGGTATTTTCACTCCAAGTTTTCAACATGGGCTTTTTGTGAGCCCACCGCATGAACAGTGACACTATCAGTTCATTAGCTGAAAGGACATTTTGCACAGTACCACAGGTGCAAAAACACATTTTGAATAGGATGTAAAATATGACAGCTGTACATTTCTTGCTTCAGTAACTGCTCAGCACATCTGCTGCATGATTAGTGAAAGAAGTGGGGAAAAGGATATAAATCTAAAATAGAACCATTTAACCCATTTGTGATTTAAAGTTGCATGAGGGAAAGTTGGTCTCCAGAACTGGACACCATGTTCCCAATGAGGCCTCACCATTTCACCACAGCATTCCACTGGCTCCCCTCACAGCTTTGGTGTATTGTTTAACCACCTTTAGGTCATCTAATATGATTACCCCAAAATCCCTTTCCATTTTCATGACTATCAACCCCCCCCCATAATCATTCCTTGGGTTCCTGCAACCCTTCCTTATTCAGCATGCATGTGTTCCCAGGGTGGAGGGAACTTGCATCCAGGAATAAGAAGGAGATACCTCATCAGTTCTACCTTTCCTGGTTGCAAGAACAGCCTCAGAGGAACACACACACACACACAGCAGAACACAGCTGTGAAATTATTAGATTGTCTACAAGCGCTGTTTTCCATGCAAGACACAAGCAATTGAATTAAAAGCACATACAAACACACACACACACACACACACCAGAACACAGTGGCAAAATGATTAGATTTGTCTACAAGCACTATCTTCTATGCAAGTTGGGGCATGGTGAGGGGGTGTAAGGCTGGAGATCAGTTATGGTCTATGACATAACCACATGGTCAGAATATTAAATATTTGAAAAGAAATATAAATGCAAAAGTAACCATTTCAAGATGAAAATGCAGACTGTGAGACTTAACAGTTGTAGAGGTAAGTTAGCACATCTGGACTTATTTGCTGCATATGCATCTCAATTGCTAAGGGGTCCTGACCATGTTAACCCTTCCTCAAGCCAAGCTAGCTACAGTATGTCTAGCAATAACATGAATGGAAGGATTATGCATATAAAAACTTATTAATTACACTGTACATACCCTAAGACTCAAAGTGTGTCTCCTTTGGCTGCCATGATGTTGGTGGTTAATTTGAAACAAAAGACAATGTAACAAGACACTGGCCTCCATCCAGAGCTATTAAACAGTAGAGCAAACTGCTCTCTGAGAAGATTGCCTGGGACAAGATGCAATTAAAAAAAAAC
Organism: Neoceratodus forsteri; assembly: GCA_016271365.2. Taxonomy (NCBI): domain Eukaryota; kingdom Metazoa; phylum Chordata; order Ceratodontiformes; family Ceratodontidae; genus Neoceratodus; species Neoceratodus forsteri. The sequence continues at coordinate 1,484,338,050 of CM057452.1, forward strand.
CCGAATAGCAGGTTCCAGGGAGTATAAAACCACCAGGAATGTTAGAAAAAAAACTCCCCTTCCCCACTCATTCACAGGTGTCAATCAATTTATTTGTTAACCATGCTGGTTCATCTTCTTGCTTCCCTCATAGTAAAAATGTGAAACTACATTTCTGTTATTTTAAATGAGTGCTAAATGGCATGTACAGGGGGAAGGCAGCTCCGATAGCCAGTTGTTCCAACATGATAGATCCACCTCATGTCCCTTCCATGAAAATGAAAGCATAGTGCATGCAACAGACATTAGGAACATCACATTTTTTAATGTCAACTCAGATCTGTTCAGTCTTATTTTTTTCCTGGCTCAGTTTATAATATCAGTGAAAAGAAAGTAGAAAAAAAAACACAGCCTTTTGCTTCTACAAGTGGTTGTTAATTGCAGCTGTTATAAACATGTGCAAGACAACTCCACCCACAACTTCCCTAACACAAACAAATGGATCAGTGCTCACTGATGTATTAACATCCTGTTTCTAGTGTCCCTGATAAAAAAAAAATACAATTGAGATTTATTTTTAATGTCAGCTCTGATCAGAATAGCTTTTATTTTATCTTTTTTTTGCCCAGTACATGATGGTCATATAAACATTTAAAATCCACAGCAAAAAACATGGGTTGCCACACTTAATCTCTCTTTATGGAAAGAATACGGAAAGGGTCAGATTGTTTTATGTGGTTGTAACATCAATATTTTAGATGTCAACATGAGTGTGAAGAACAATGTGAAATAAGGACACATATTTTGTCAAGATGCTTGCTTCATTTTTTCCAGAAATGCAAAAATAGAGTAAATTACCGTTAGTATGACACCCTCTTGAACTGATATTATCCCAAAAGGGGGAAATATTTGTATGTTTTTATACAGAAAACCATTTCAAATGTAATTTTCATACACATTATCATCTTAGGTTTGTGTTTACCAAGTACTGTGCCCATGATTAAAATAATTTGAACCCCTTCCCCCCAAAAATGTGCCCTGACATGAAACTGCATGTTTAATAATAATAATAAATTTTATATCTAAAGCACCTTTCAAATTTCCAAGGCGCTGTACAAGTATAATAAAACACAGATAAAACTTAAGTCTCACAATAATACAACACAATCAATAATCCAAGAAGGCAGACTGATACAAATGGGTTTTTAAGTCTCTATTAAACTCCTTCATGGAGGTGTACTGCCTCAACCGACAGGGTAGAGAGTTCCAAAAAGTAGGAGCCGCCTAGAAAAAAGCTCTGCAACCAGATGAATTTAGGCTCACTCTTGGAGTCTCTAGCAAACCCTCATTGGCCTAGCAGAATAATCGGGCCTGGCAGTAAGGAACCAGAAGATCTTTCAGATAAGCTGGACCCTGATTATGTAGGGCTTTGAAAGTCAATAAACAGACTTTAAAGGTGATCCGTCAATGAACAGGAAGCCAGTGCAGATCGCGGAGCACTGGGGAGATGTGGCAAGACCTGCTTGTCCCAGTCAAAACCCGGGCTGCTGCATTCTGCACTAGCTGGAGGCAGCAGATTTCAACCCCAGAAAGTCCAAAATACAGGGAGTTGCAGTAGTCCAAGCATGAGGACATGAAGGTGTGGACCAACATTGGTAATGAGTCAGATGGAACAAGGTGCTTCACTTTAGCGATATTCCTAAGATGGTAAAAGGAAGTCTTGATGACTGCTGACACTTGTGACTGTAGTGTCAGCCTGTCATCCAAGATAACCCCTAGGTTACGCACCCCTTCAGAGGTTGGAAGTGACACACCCCCAAGAAAAACTCATGAGGGTGCGCCAACAGGAAGCCTCTCTATCCGACAACCCGGATCCACTACCAAAACCTCTGTCTTTTCTGAGTTCAACTTCAACCAATTAGAATCCATCCAATCCTGGATTTCTTTCAGACAGTTGTTAAACACTGAGAGAGCTCCATCCTGGTCAGGAGCAAAAGACAGGTATAGCTGGGTATCATCTGCATAGCAGTGAAACCTCAGCTTATACCATCTTATAATGTCTTGAAGGGGCAGCATATACACCACGAATAACATGGGAGATAGCACAGAACCCTGAGGCACCCCACACAACAAAGGAATTGGGCCAGAGGAAAAAAATCCCTGACACAACTCTTTGTGATCTCCAAGTGAGGAATGAGGTGAACCATCCGAGGACGGTTCCCTATATTCCATAGATCTGCCTCAGGCGTGCTAACAACACCACGTGATCCACGGTGTCAAAAGCTGATGAGAGATCGAGAAGAACTAGAATAGAATGTCTCTTCTGGTCTCTCGCCCTCAGGAGATCATTAAGCACCCGAACCAGTGCAGTCTCGGTACTATGTCTTTTACGAAAACCGGATTGGAAGGGTTTGTAGATGTCATGAATGGTTAAATGGTTCTCCAATTGGACCACCACTACTTTCCCAACCACCGTCCCAATAAAGGGTAGGTTTGAGATAGGTCTGTAGTTTGTGAAACAGTCTGGGTCCAAGGTAGCTTTTTTCAAGAGTGGTGTCACCACCTCCTCTTTTAGGGAGCTAGGAAACTCACCAGATTCCAGGGAGCACCAGACTATTTTCACAAAGATTAGACCGATGATGTCTCAACAACCCAGTGTTAGGGAAGTCAGTCCAGGATCCAAACTACAGCTCGTAGGGCTCATACCATGGATAATCCTCATGACATCCATGAAATCAGGTCTGCTGAAGGAACACCATGAATAATTAGGCACTATGAACTCACGCTGTTCAACCGCATCCCCCTTAGAAGCCGCAGGATGCAGATTTGCCCTGATGTCAGCCACCTTATTAGCTAAGAAAAGAGCAAGCTCCTCACACTCTAATTGTGAAAAAGCTCTCCGAACTTGTAGACAGGCTGGGTTGCACAGCCTGTCCACAGTTCGAAAAATCTGAGTCGGTCGATTCCTAGCAGCAGCAATCTCCCTGGACAGGAATTCTGCCTTCTTATGGGAGATTGCAGATTGATAGACAGAGTAATGGTCTATCAATTTAAGGCAGTCGGTATCACTGGCGGATCTGCACCAGCAGTGTTCTAATCTTTGCCCCTGTCTCCGCATCTCCCTCAGTGTCCCATCAAACCAGGGTGCCTTGGGATGAAGGGAGAGGGGGTGTACTCGAACAGGAACAATAGTATCCAGAGCCATCACAACTGCCCTGTTATAGGCCATCACCAAGGTCTCTGGACTACCGCTCGCCAACGCGGGGGACTAGAGGTCAAGAACTGCCGCAAGGCCTTGGGGAGTGATATCCTGTAAAGGGCGGTATATCACCATCTCCACAGGGGTAGGCCTTCTCTGGTGGGTATTAAAATTGAACCCCATGGTGCAGTGGTCTGACCATACAACTGGTTCCACCCCCAAATCAGTAATATCAATCCCTAGGAGAAAGACTAAGTCCAAGGAATGTTCAGATTTATGGGTAGCAGTGGAAACCATCTGTGTAAAGCCCAAAGAAGTCATTAATTGGAGGAAGTGATTACCAAATTGTGAGAGTTCATCATCGACCCAGGCGTTAAAGTCACCTAGAACCATCAGTCTGGGCGACTCCAATGACATGTCCATGATGAAGTCTGCCACTTCCTGTAAGAACCGTTTCCCATCTCCTGTGGACGGTAGATGAGTATGATTTGAATGCCAACAGCCGCTACCACTGTACACTCAAAGGACTCAGCCTCCCCCACAACCACACTCGTGAGGTCCAATTCTGTCTTAAAACAGACTGCAACCCCCCCCCACCCCTGCAGTCCAATCTCAGGGCAGTGTATCACCGAGTACCTGAGCGGAGTCATGGCTTCCAATGTGGGGCCTGGATTTTCATCCAGCCAGGTCTCGGTGATGCAAGCTAAGTCCACCGAACCAACAAGATCAGCAATAATGCCGGTCTTATTTCTGACAAACCTAGCATTGCATAGCACTGCCCAGGTTGAACGAACCTCGGAGGCTGTCAAACCCATCTGCCTACCAAATTCCGTAGTGCCCTTGGGTATGGACACCAGACAGGGAAAACCACGGTCTGGGTTCCATTTGGCCCCAGGGTGCCTTCTAGATCTCACTACCCGGATACGAAGGCCCCCCTCATCCATCCTCCCTGGTTCACAGCCTCCCACCCTCCTCCCTCTCCTTTGAGCAATTCCTAATGCTGTACAACGCTGGTATGTATCATAGTGGAGAGGGGGAAGATAAAAAGGGCGGAGGGCGTGAAGCAAGGAGGATGAATAGTGCATCACCATGGGGATTATAGGCTGACACTTGCCTCTACAATACAACTAAACCAAAACAATAATACAAAATATATAAACTTATATCAAATAAACCCCCAAAATAAGTCTAACTAAACATATAATCCTAAACCAAACCAAAATAAAATTACTATCCCCACTGCAAAGAAAAAAAAAATTCAGACCCAGTAAACAAAAAACTTCTTAAAAATAATATAAATATAAATATATTCAAAAACAGCTCTAATAATCCAAACTTAGAAATACAAAACTCATCCCCCCACAGTTTTCTCACGACCAGGGAGTAGAGGAAACAATAAAATGAAAACTAGTAAAAAATTCACACTTAGCCAAAAGATGTCACACAGTATCTGATCTGCACAGTCTCTCATAAGGCAGAAAAGAACACACCGCTAGGTGAGAAGGATAATAGTCTGGTACTTAAGTTACTCACAGAAACAGTACAGCAGAGTATCCCCCTGCACAACCTCTAATGAAGGCAGGTTTAAACTAAAATAATAAAAGACAAATTAACCAGGCACTCTCACTACCAGGTAGATTTGAAGCAAAAGGTTCTGATCAGACTACCTCTCACATAGAAGACAGAGCCATAAATAATGTTAACAAAATAAAGTGCACTTTCACTGTTTCCAGATATAATTCATCAGAATCTGACCATAGCCAAAGTCCAGGACTTTATCCAGGCGAATCTTCATATAGATCTTCAAGTGCGGTATCAAACTCTCGAAATATGCAGAGACCAAGTTCGTCAGTCACCAGGAACGCTAGCAGGGGTCCAAATAATCTGAACTAGGAGAGCCACTGCCAGGAATGTTCTCCCGCTGTAACTTCAGTCTTCAATAAGAAACATCCCACTGGCCGAATCCTCTAAGACCTCGAAGCCCCAGGCCAAGCCAGTCGGCTCCCCACTGGCAAAACCCCAACTCGTGCACAGCAAGAAATCTGGCAATGGGACAACCAGGAACAGAGTAGACCCCGCTTCCACATCAACAGATAGTCAGTAGGCAGCCCCACACATGCAAGATAGTGTTAATATTATAGTGTCCACAGCCCAGAGACAATCAACAGAGACCCCCAGCTCTTCACCAAACAGACAATAGGCAAACAACAACAGGAGCAGTTCACGATAGCCAGAAGATGACAAAAATGGCTTCTTTAAAAAATTCCCTCTGTGAAGACCACCAAACCCCGGATTCCGTTCGATAAGGGCTCCTCCTTTAACGTCCGTCCCACAGACCAAGTCCAAGTGTTAGGCAAACAGGGGAAACAATCCCGGTACCTTCCCTAAAAGAAAACTGCACTCAAAACTGTAGAACCTGTAAAATGGCACTCGGACCGTGGACCCGAAAAAGGAACGCTCGATTAACAATGTCCAACAGGGAGTTCAAGCTGTCCAAACTTTGAATGTTGAACCGAGAACAGAATAATAAACGGGGGGTAAAATAGATTTAAAAAAAATGATAAAACTCTTGTAATGAACACACTCTAAAATAAAACTCAACGGCAAACAGCATAATGCTCATACGCTCACACGATCGGCTTGCCCAGCCTGGTGGCCATCTTGGAAGTGGTCAGTGACTGGGATACGTATTTCAAGTAACCCACTTAACTGTAAAGAAATTAAAAATGTATTTCTAAATGCATTACCAACACCAATGCTTTCAAAGTTTTGAAACTACTAAAAAGACTGTATATATATATATATATATATATATATATATATGTGTGTGTATATATATATATATATATATATATATATATATATATATATATATATATATATATATATATATATATATATGAATATGGTAAACAAATATTGTTAATCCCAAAAGCTGGACTTTAGGTTTTTAGTATCTAAATCTGTAAGAAAAACCTCTGGCTCTTTCAACTTGCATCAGAACGCTGTGTCTATTGATTTCCTTGGGAGCTGTAGTTTCAGGCACTCCTTAATTACTCTTTCCTTTTGATGCCCCAGGTGGCTCTGACAATCATTTGCTCCAGGGGTTTTTAAATCAATTTGAAGGCATTAAGTATCTTTTGTTCTCCTAGTCGTTAATAAAATGCAGGGGCTCCACAACTCAATCACTCCACAGACTTGTTCTGTTGCTTAGTCCAGGTCCCAAACTAGTGTGTCTTGTTCCAAAATGATAGAACCACCTCATGCCACTCCCACATGAATCAAAAAAAGGTGCGGTGGATCTTTAGGAGCTTCTCAGGTGGAGGTGGGGGTGGATCTTACTCACCCCCCCAAAAAACTAATGCTGCCTCCAACCACTCAAGTTCCAATTCTTGTACCACCCATTTAAGAAAGAAAATAGTACCTTGCAAACATTGACTAACATGAAAGCATATTTATTTGAGGGCGGGAAACATTGCTTGGAAGAGGGTAATGCAGAGGAGACTATTTACATCTTCAGTCAGTTCCACGGACAGAAAACATGACCTTATTTCTTTTGTGCATGCTAAATGTCTGCAGGCTCCGCCTACTGCAGCCATAAAAAGGAGGCGGTTATGCCACTGTACAGATCACTAGTGAGATCTCATCTGGAGTACTCTGTCCAGTTCTGGAGACCGCATCTCCAGAAAGACATAGACAAAACTGAGGCAGTACATAGAAGGGCAACAAAAAAAATGCAAGGACTGCACCAAAAGTTATATGAGGAAAGACTAAAAGACCTCAATATGTATTCCCTGGAGGAGAGGACAGAGATATGGGGGATATGATAGAGGCTTTTAACTATATCAGGGGTATAAACAAGGTACAAGAGGGTAGCATTTTTCAGAAAAGAATGTGTACAAGAATAAGGGGGCATAATATTAGGCTAGAGGGGGTAGGCTCAGGGGCAACATGAAGAAGTACTTTTTCACAGAAAGAGTAGTGGATGCTTGGAACAGTCTCCCTGCAGAGGTAGTGGGGTAAAAACAGTAGGGAAATTCAAGAATGCATGGGATATACTTAAGAGTACTCTAGCAATAGGGAAGAGAGGGTAAGCCACAGATCAACTAGGGTCTGCGGTAATGCATTAGGTAGGGAAAAGGGCTCGATTAGGTGGGCCACATGGTCATTATCTGCTGTCAGCTTCTGTGTATCTGTGTGTATCTAAAGTAAAGTAAGACATAAGTAAAATATAAAACACATATGGAGCTAATTACTCTGCTGCTACTCAAGTTGCCTCCATATACAGTATCTTGCTCACTTTATTAGTCTTGAAATGTTAGACGATACCCTGCTACTGTAACAGTCTCCCTGTGACCCACTTGAAGAAAGGTACTATGTAAAAATGTGAAGTTCCTGATGTGTAAATTCTAATAAATAAGTAAATAAATTCTCTTGTGTCACTCCCGGAAGCAATTTTTGGCACAGTGTGCCTTTCCTATCCAAACATTCCAAACATATGTTTAATACTCAGATGGGATCCATTCTCAGTTATTTCCCTTTATAAAATGGGTAGAACGTTTCCTGGGTTTTGATTGGCTAAAATGTATCATTTGCCATGTCCTTATCAGGACATATTCTGGCAACTGGCACAACTTATGCCAACAAAAATACAGCACACTCAGAATTCAATGCCTGCCACAGGCACACTTGCAGTCAGGATTTAAAAAAGGACATAATACTACTTATGTTTTCTCAAAAGTTACTGATGATGTATTTACATCTTTTGATAAGGGACACAGTGTACCAACAGTTTTATAAATCTGTTGAAAGCCTTTGATACTGTGAACCACACTATTTTACAACTTAAAACATCTGGTACGGGTCTGTCTGTATTGATCTGGTTTTAATCATATTTAACATCAAGGTTAGAGTGTGATAACATGGGACAGATTTGTTCGAGTATGGCAGTTATCAGCACGGGAGTCCCACAGGGATCTGTATTGGGTCCTCTGCTGTTTTTATACATGAATGACCTCCATAAACATTATTCCTTAAATATGACTTATTTATCTATACACAGATGACACAATCATGTATACTTAACAAAATAATGTAAATTTGGCTCTTGATACATTACTTTTTATATCATTTAACAGTTTATCTCACCTGCAGCCACAGGCCTGCACTACATCCAGCCACCACCTCTTCCACCTCCGACCCCGAAGCTCTACAAGCCCAGCTGGCAGATGCATCTCTACCTGTGAATGGGGCCCCCCATAGCTCCCGTGCCTGGCAAGGAACGATTACCACCACATGCCATTCCGAGCATCGTCAGCCAGTGGAACCGCAGCTATCAAGCTGCCTTGGATTTGTGCTGCCATTTTCCCCACTATTTTACCCCCGGATGGAAGCATGGTCATGTAAGGATGTCAGTGCACTGACGTGCGGATGTCTGCCATGCTTCCCCCCCACTGGCACCCATGCAAATGCAGTACCACCGGGCGTCCTCAGGAACTAGCAGAGCGTGGTGTGCACCTACCCCATCTCCTCAGGACTAGGAGAGCTGTCATCAGATGCTCAATCCTAGTCCTCCCCTGCCGACCCCCGATGACCCAGGCTCGTTCCTGAACCTGGGTCGCCAGCAAGGGGCAAGGTGTGGCGTCCAGTGCCTCAACCCTCAGCGCCACCGGGCCATCTCTTGATACATTACAAGAAGATTTCTTTAATGTACAAAAAGCTATTCTAGATCTGAGACTTCCATTAAATAAAAAAAGGTGCAGATCTGTGATTGCACCTGATTGATTAATAAAATCTATTACACGTGCAACCATTGCCAGAGACCATTCTTTCAAGTACCTAGGCCTGATTCTTGATGACCATATAACTTTTAATGTGCATATACAACATTTGTCTTCCAAACTAAAAAGATCACTTGGGTGTTTTTATAGAACTCGATCTCACTTTAATTATCCACTTAGGAAATTGTTAGTGACGTCATTGTCTCTTTCTTTGCCGGACTATGGAGACTGTTTATACAGGCACACAGCAAATACAGTACATAATTTACTGGATCCACTTTACCATAATGCATTAAGATTTGTGACAAGACTGCCCTATAAAACTCATAGATGTTTGCTATATTCCAGTGTTGGATTATCTTCTTTATTTTTACACAGATAACTGCACTGGTATTTATTTGTTTATAAGTCTACTGTATATTAAACACTTTACTGTCATTTTTGTTAAAAGTTCTTCAGTTCAAAACACCTTCCAAGTATAGTTTAAGAGCCACTAGTTATCAACCATTTTACATACTAAGACATAGAACAAAATATGGAGAGATGACTCTAGTTGTTACAGTAGCGCGTACCTGGGGCACAATTCAAAAAGAAATTTGATTTAAATGTATTATCACCTATTGCATGTTTTTGGGCCCTCCTTGGTAGCTTAATTTTTAAACGTTGTAAATGTTTTGATTGAATAACCAAAACTATCTGCATGATGCTGTTTTACTGATTGTGCCATCTATTTTTATTTATTGTGATATGAAACGTTATGTATGTTTTGTAGTATTTTGTCATTGTATTGTACTGATGTTTGAGTGCAATTGTAAATAGAAAGATAGAAACATGTCAGCAGAAAAGGACTTCATTGGCTCATCTAGTCTGCCCCAATCCCTTCCCCACATGTATCCCCAATCCTTTCACCCTACTGTCCACCCCTGTGCCCTCCCCCCATGTAGCTTCCTATCACCTCTTCCCTTTAGTGTTCTTGTCCCGTCCTTTTTTGTTCAGTCCCATATAGTTATCCCATGCCCTCTTGAACTCCGCCACTGATTTTGTATCCACCACCCCCTGCGGTAGCTTATTCCATGGGCCCAACACCTTCTTAGTAAAGTAGTGCCCCCTCATAATTCCTTTGTATTTTACACCCTCCAGTTAGAAGCAATGTCCTTTTGTTTTTGCATTTACTTTCCTCTTTAAGATGCTCTCTTCTTTCACATTGTTTATTCCCTTCAGATATTTAAAAGTTCCAATCATATCCTCTCTCTCCCTTCTTGTTTCCAGGGAATACAGGTTGAGCCCCTCCATTCTATCTTCATATGGTCTCCCATGCATGCTCTGCACCATTCTGGTCGCCCTCATCTGAACTCTCTCCACCCCATCAATGTCTTTTTGTAGGTGAGGTCTCCAGAACTGTACCCCATACTCCAGATATGGAAGCACCATGGACCTGTATAGGGGCATGATCACCTCTCTTTTCCTATGAAGTAATACCCATCCCTATGCAAGCCAGCATTCTGTTTGTCTAGCCCTCCACCTTATTGCACTGATTAGCTTCCTGATATGATAATCCCAGATCCCTCTCCTGCTGTGTTGTCTGAATCTCCTCCCCTCCTAGTGTATAAGTGGCCTTTGTTTTCTTGTGCTCTATGTGCATTATTTTGCATTTCTTTGTATTGACTCCCAATTGCCAACTCTCCTACCACCTCTCCAATTTTATCAGGTCCTCTCTCATTTGTTGTACCCCTATTGGTGTGTCTGCCCAAATGCAGATTTTTGTATCATCCAAAATAGGCACACTTTCACATTTAGTCCCTTTGCTATGTCTCCAATGTAAATGTTAAACAGTACTGGCCCAAACACTGACCCCTGGGGTTCCCCACTTGCCACACTTTTCCTCCCTTGAGTGGACACCATTTATCACCACCTTCTGGCCTCTTTCCCTAAGCCAGTTTTCCAACCAATTAGTTATTTTTCTCCTTACTCCCAAATTGCCCAACTTGCTCACAAGCCTCCTGTGAGGGATGGTGTCAAAGGCCTTGCTCATGTCCAGATAGGCAACATCCACCACCCCTCCCTGATTACTCACTTTCATCTCCCAATCAAAGAATTCAGTCAGGTTCATCTGGCATGATCTTCCCTCCATGAACCTGTGTTGTCTGTTGTCCTGAAGGCCACCTCCTCCAAGTTTTTCACTAACCTTTCCTTAAGGAATATCTCCATAAGCTTGCCTACCACCGAGGTGAGACTTACCGGGCGATAATTACTCATCATGGAGAGTCCTTTCTCTTAATTTGATATCCAACAGAATGAAGGAAAATGAATGAATGCCAGAAAGTTTTGAAAACACATTTTCTGTTAGCCATATTAGTACTGTAAAAACAGTACTTGCCCTAACAGTGAAAAATACCATTCTTGCACTTCACAAACGCTATCAACCACTAAAATCAATAAAACAGCATCAGTTTAATTTTTCAGACATTTACAACCACAGTTTAACTTTTCTTACCCTGTCTGTTCAGAAATGTTTATTGGTGGCCACTGATTCATGGCTGCTCACTTGCTGCAGCTCCACAACTCCCCCCGTGCACAACTTGTGGCCCACTATGCACTGCAGCACTGGCCTTTTGTCTGGTCTCCAGTCTCCAGACCTTCCCACTTCCTTTCCATTTAGTTGCAAAATCAAGCCATTTTACTTTTTGCAAAAGAAACCCTGCCCCAACATGAACCTAACAGTGGGAACCTATCTGCACTATTAAAAGCCAACCGCAAAACCATAAGTCACTCATTCAGTAGTCAGCTCATTTAGCAGTCGGCACCATTGTAATCACATTGTCCTTCTCTCCAAACATACAGTCACACTACACTAGCAGGAACCAGCATGGGAGCACACATCATAAATAGAAATGCCACAATTATGAACAAAAGTAAATACAATCTCAAGTGTGTTGGGGGGTTGCTGTGGCACTGCACTGTAACATAACTGTAAGAGTGACTCCCCTGCCCTCTAGCAGCATAAATACTATCTCTATTAGAAAGTAATGACTGCTAGCACTGTTTGACAGTTTTTTCACTTTTAAATTTCGTTTTTTTCCTGAAGAAAAACTATTGTAAAGTAAAATGTGTCCAGGCTATTATTTCAAAATTTTCTACCCATTTTATAAGCAGAATAAGATGCTTTGAGGTGTGGTTTCTGGTTGATAAGAGCACTTCCCAGGTGCTAAAGGCACTCAGCACAAGAGCCTCATGCCTCATTACACACCTGGGACATACTCTTATCAGCCCATAAACTACACCTTATTGTGTTTTATTCCTTACGTATACCACAGCAATTATAGCTTTATATCACATCATCAGTAACTCTCTTTAGTGTACATTTGTGATGTACTTGCTGTATTTTACAATCCTGCATTTGTTATGTAGTCAGTACTTTCTGCCTGAAAATAGGCATTGTATGTCTTGTGCACTTACCTAGTTACATAGGAACATAGAAACAGAAAACTGATGGCAGAAGAAGACCTCACAGTCTATCCAGTCAGCCCAGTTGTCTAACTAGGTGAGATAGTTATGTGGACTCCAATGGTCCATGCCAATCCTTCTCCCACTCCATTCTCCCCCAGTGTACTTAACCAGTCTCATGTGCCTGTTCCATTCTATTTTGAATTCCCCTCTATATTCACATTGATCACCACAGTGGGAAGTCTGTTCCAGTTTTCCAGTACCTACTCTGGGGAAAAAGTACTTTCAGACATCCTTTTTAACCTCCACCTCCACCCCTTTTTTCTATTGTTGGCCATTTATTATTATTATTGCTACTGTTACTGAACAGTTCACTCACTGTATGCCCACTTTGTTTATTTCCTGCATGCTTTTAAATGTTTAGATCATGTCCCTCCACACCCTCCTGACTTTTGTTGAGTAGATATTGAGGCTCTCCTGTCTCTTTCCATACAACCTACTGTGTTACCAATATATTATAGTTGTCACCTTCTCTGCACTGTTTCTAGTTTGCTATATCCTTCTTTAGGTGGAGTTCCAAAAGTGTATGCAGTACTCCAGTTGCGGGTGCACCAGGGATTTATACAGGGATAAAACTACCTCTTTCTTCCTGCTGCTAAATCCCATCTCAATGTAGGCCAATATTCTATTTGCCTTCCCTATAACTGTGTTGCAATGCACAGTAAAGTTAAGGATGCCTGAAATAACTACTCTAGCAAGCTTTCTGCCACTTCCTCTTAGTGCTGTGTCTGTAACCCCACCCCATTCTAATCTTCCTGCTCCTGTTCATTTCCCACAGTATGTACTGTAAATGTATCACTGCCTCCTGCCCTGAAATAATAGCCGCAGCCACCCTGATACCCTCCCTCACACATAGGGCCGCTCCTCCTCTTCCCTTGCCATTAGCCCTTTCTTTTCTAAAGATAAAATGCCCTACAAATGTGAGGTCCCAGTCATGGTGCTATGTCAACCAGGTTTCAGTTATAGCCTTTAAGTCCAGCTGGGCTTCTGCACAGTTGCCTGCAGATCACATATTTTATTCCCCTGGTGTTTATGCATATGGCTGTCTAGGAGCCCTGCTTCCCTGCTCTTTTTTTAGCTGTCCTAGGTCCCCTCCTTAGTTTTGCATTTTGCTTCCTATGATGGATTGGTTTTAGTCTGCCAGTATCCTTTGGATGACCAGTTAGCTCTGAGTCTCTCCTGTGCATATCCCCTGTACCATCCAGCCCCTCCCTGTATATCCTGTTTTTCCTATCCTGAGGGGGTATGTGGCTCCCATAAAGTTGCATTGTCATATGTTTTGGTGCAGCCCTCCCCTTGTCTACTTTAAATTCTGACTAAGGAACTCTGCCAGGCCAGCTTCCTCCCCAGTGTCCTGGTTCCCCATCCACTCAGATACAAGTGGTCTATAAAATACAGAGCTTTGTCTTCTCAGATGGTTCCACAGCCTCCTACAAACCAAAATAATTCCTTCTCAAACCATCCTCTCAGCCACACTGTGAAGTCTGAGATCCTTGACTTCCTATCCTGACTTGTGTGTGGCACTCGTAAGGGTGAGAGAAGTAAGTTAAATCCAGCTTCGATTTGGCTTCAGGTTGAAACCTGAAACTTATGCTTGGCTTCACCATATTGGCCAAACCACTCTGTCTCCCAGTGCAGTGGATGGCATAGTGTGAAACAGATCACAAGTGAGGAGGGTAGTCTTGAAATCGCACTGAATATGAATTACTGTAGCTTACCCGTGGAAGGTTCTGGTGGCATACATCTGCTGTGGATTATTGTTTCTGGTGTAACAGAATCTGTAAAACTCACTAAGGCCATCTTGACTCAGTGTGAGCTATTGTAATAGTTTTTATTCATTGCTGACCCTAAGGTGTATAATTACCTGTAGTCTCAAAGTCTCTGGCTTACTTCATATCAGTTATTATATTCTCCCTCACTTCACACTGATTTTACAGTGTTTTTATATTCTATTATTTTATATTAGCATCATATCTATTTTTATATAATGTGTTTATATACTACATAATAAAAAATAATATGAAGATGATAATACTATAATATAAAAATCAGTTTTATGTATTTTTTTTAATATGACATGACAACAAGTGATAATTAATATTTTGTGTATGGAAGAACTAGTTGACGTGTAGTTTTTTCCCCTATTCTTTGTTTCTGAGACTTAGACCCCCCCCCCAAACTCTGCAGCACACCTACAGCCCACTGATGTTCTAATAGACATAAAAGTTATCCATGGGTTGGCCCAGTGGTGCAGAGGGCTGAGGCACTGGATGTCTCACCTCATGGCATGCTGGTGACCCAGGTTCGGGACCGAGCCCAGGTTGCCCGGAGTTCGGCATTGGGGGGGAGGGCAGAACTGGATGGAGCAGCCGATAGGCAGCTGTCCTCTCTGGGGAGGTGGGATGGCATCCATCGCTAACGTCCGCCCCCTGGTGGAGGCTGAGGAGCTGTGCAAACAGGGTGCCAAGCGATAGACCTATGGGGTGGGTGGAGGAGGGTTGTTACCGGGGCTGTAAGGTGCATGAGTGCCTTCACATGCATGTGACCTTTTCCTGGGGCCCTTGGGAACATGGGGAGAAAATGGAGGAAAAAGAACACTGGCAGCAGGATGGCGACTGACTCTCTGCAGGCACCGCTCCCGAACTGGGCATAAGGTAAGCCCCGATAGTTCTGGGGGACAGAGCTGGGGGAGCCAGTCAGTTGGGGGCCATACAGGAGGAGGAGGAGTAGAAATACAGACAATTAAAAAAAAAAGTTATCCACTATGTACCCAGGACCTTACACATGTTAGGGCGTGGCCTGCCATATCAGTCAAGCATGGGCCTGTAGGGGTTGCGGGATCAGACTGAGGTATTATTCTCCAGTTTACTTTCCAGGGTGCCAACATATAGTGATGTACACATATGCCATTGATGTCCTGTATACATGTGTGGCATCTGGCAGCAGTCCTTACCAGTGGACTGTGAACTCATTTGTATTACCACCTGGCCTCTGCAGTGCTCCCACCTCTACCAAGGGAAGACAACAATCCCTGTGATGCTCAATCCTTCCTCACCTGACTGACTGTCAGTGACTGAACATGTTCACGAACCCAGATCACTGGGGTTACAACAATAGTTCTATTGCTGTGCTGTTGGGCCAGGCAACCATCTCTCATTTTTGTTTTAATATAATTTTATTATTTATTTTTCACTCATATACCAAGAAAACTAGTTGTGTAATAGTATGCTTCATTGAGTTGTTGTAAAAGATCATAAGTAACAGCATGAGTGACATTCAAGTGGATTCACTATGGAAAGGACATTGGAAGGGTTGTTTATTGAGCACTTTGGAGGCCTGTTCATATGGTCACACCGAATAAGCTTTTGCAACACACATCATCGCATACACTGTCTGGGCTTGGCATGCCTAGACAATGTGAAGCGTGATACAGTGTTATATCTGTGCATCAGTTCTTCATGGAAGAGTCTTCAAAAGCCATTATCTTCTACAGTGGAGAATGGCTGAAGATCAAGAGTCCTCGTTACTCTCCAATGTGTTGTAAAATCACACTGGTTTTTGTGCTTCTGCTGCTACTGGAAGAAGAGTGCAGCAGTATGTGATCCTTTGACGTGAGTGACATGACAATAAATTTACTGCAGTAGATAATATAATATGCATGTTTTAATACCTTTTTATATATTTTATTTATATATTTTTTATTAATATATGTTTTATTTATATTACAAGAAAACATGATTTCTGAATATACAGGTGATGAATTGTAAAGATGATAAATAGCCCTATGTAAAGTGCCTCCTGGCAGACAGGTAATGGTTCATGCCCATGATGCACAGGTGGCAGTGGTGGCACTTGTCCTGGCAGCTAGTGTCATGCTGTTCATAATAAACATGAGATGAGTTGTGAAGAAGATCAGGTACCCATAATGTCTCAAGTTGTTGCATTATTTTTATCTGAAGAAGGGTGGAGCATTTTAACAGAATCTGTAAAGGTAATTGATACCAAGCCTATTGTACCATCTCTGGGCAGTATGCAAGCAGAAAAGAAGGTGATGTCATGCACATGCTGCAGAGATGCATGGTGAGCAAAATATGATTCATGATGGAGGGAGAACAAGAATGAAGAGCGTGGGTTGTTTTCTGAAGTCAGAGTTCTTCTATGGTTGAATATTTTAGTATAATTATTATCATAATTTAACATTATTATTATTATTATTAATGAACAACTGTCATGATTCTTGGCACAACACAGGCAACACATACCATGAAGTAGCCTGCCCTGGGTGCTATTTTATCCATACACCAAAATTTTTGTGCACTTAATAAAAGGAGTTATAGCCTCTGTAAAGCTTGGCTCATAACTTCCTGGTGTCACGAACCCACCCCTGGGTGCCAGGTCCACTGACTTCACAGTACCCACCCCTAAGTGAAATCCTCGATGAAGGGAACAGGAATACCCTCCTTCTAGAGTGCTCGCTGAGTTCACAACTGAACACTTGCCATGATGGCCCAGGGCTTCCTCTAGTCAGGTGAGAACCCTCCTTGGTAGCTGTACTGGGGGGAAGATCCAGGCATTATGAACAATTCAGGATTGTCTTAATAACCCTGATTGTGTCTTCTCCCATGGGTGGTGCAGCAACTTAGTTCCCCCTTACAGACCCCTCCAGAGGCCTATGTACTTCCTCTACTTGCCCCCCAGATTTCCCTTCCAGGATCCTAGTCTTTGGTAGCGATGGTGGCACTTTGCATTACACAGGCTGTTCTCAGATCTGAATGAACCTTGCCATATTTTCACACTCACAAATCACTCCCAGGCAGTTTTAAAAGCAAGTGCATTGACTAATTACTGAAATAATTATCATACAAGACTTACAAATAAAAGATTCAGAAATATGGTTACAGAATAAGAAAACAAAGCTGGAGAAATATAAATACAAAATGCACTGTAACATTTAACTGTCTAATTTTCTACCTTGTTTGTGGAGAATCAAAAATCCAGGAAATAAATTAATTTCTACAAAGGTTTCCAAGTCCCATTTCTTCTTATAGCCCTGGTCTTCAGTGTAAGTCAGACAGTTTGGCTTCTCTGGTGTGTGTCTCATGAAAAAATGTGCACCGAAATGATGTGTTGAGAGTCTTACGTACCCTGAATTCTGCAGTCTATAGCCTTATCTTTTTGGGCCAGCAGGGGTTTCTCTTGCTCTTCCTCCAAATTTTAACTGAACCACAAAAACAAACAAACAAAAAAAGCAGTATCCCTTCTGTCACTTTTAAATGGAGATGAATATGACACTTGAAGTGAATTCATAGTAGACTTCCAGAGTAGATATCATCCAGATCCTGTGTCTCAAAGTATGCTGCTTTGAAGTGGAAAGTTTATTACAGCAAGACAGTTCCTCCCATTTCCTGTCCTACTGAACTTGTCTCCCTTGATTAGTTTATCAGGAAATACCAATTTCCACATTTGAAATGGAATTTTAGTTTCCTGTTAGGCAGCCTTTTCTCAGGTCACAGAGGAATGTCAGACATTTGCAATACATATTCTCTCTCTTTCAAGTACCCTTTAAAAAAGAAACATAGAAACATAGAATTTGATGGCAGAAAAGGACAGCTTGGCCTACCTAATCTGCCCATTTCCCTACCTGATGGATAAGCTGCAGATTCTAGTTAACCAACAGCTTACTTTCTCCTACCCCCCCCTCTAGAATTGCTTTATGTCTGTCCCATGCATTCTTGAATTCTCCCACTGTTCTTGACTCCACAACCTCCTCAGGAAGGCTGTTCAATGCATCCACAACCCTCTCCATGAAAAAATACTTTATAACTTTACCTCTGAGCTGTCCCCCCCTTTCTTCAAATTGTGCCCCCTTGTTCTTGCACATCTCTTTTTCTGAAAGATGCTACCCTCTTGGACGTTGTTAATTCCCTTGAGGTACTTGAAAGTTACTGTCAGGTCCCCCCCCCTCCTTTCCTCAAGAGTATACATATTAAGCTGCTTTAGTTTCTCTTCATATGTCTTCTGGTGCAGACCCTGCCCCATTTTGGTTGCCCTCTTCTGAACAGCCTCCACTTTGTCTATGTCTTTGAGGAGATGGGGTCTCCAGAACTGCACACAGTACTCCAGATGGGGTCTCACCAACTGTCTCTACAGAGGGATAACAACTTCCTGTTTTCTACTGTTGATGCCTCTCCCAATGCATCCCAGTATCCCCCCAGCCCTCCTTAATAACTTCTCACATTGCTTGCCCACTTTAAGGTCATCTGATATAATTACTCCCAGGTCCCTTTCGATTTTTGTTGTTGTTAGCATCTCACCCCCCATTATGTACTCTTCCCCTGGGTTTGTGTTTTCCAGGTGCATTACCTTGCACTTCTTTGCACTGAATCTGAGCTGCCATACATTTGACTATTCCTCCAACCTTGCCAAGTCCCTTTTCATCCTTTCCACCCACCTTGTATATCAACCCTGTTGCAGATCTTTGTGTCATCTGCAAATAGACATACTTTCCCTTCCAGGTGCTCTCCAATGTCACTTATAAAGACATTAAAGAGGACCGGTCCCAGTACTGAACCCTGCTGTGCCCCGCTAGTTACCTTCCTTTCTTCACTGTGAACTCCATTTACTATTACACTTTGTGTCCTGTTGTCCAGTCAATTTTTTATCCAGACTACCACCTTGGGACCCACTCCAAGGCTGGCTAACTTGTATATTAATCTTTTGTGTGAGACTGTGTCAAATGCCTTGCTAAAATCTAGGTAGGCCATATCCACAGCCCCTCGCTGGTCTACTACTTTGGTCACCCAGTTAAAAAAATCTATTAGATTCGACTCACATGACCATCCCGCTGTGAATCCATGCTGTCTTGGGTCCTGTGCTCCACTGGCCTCTAGGTATTTAACAGTTCTTTCCTTCAGAAGTGATTTCATCATTTTCCCTACCACTGAAGTCAAACTAACCAGTCTATAGTTTCCTGCCTCTGCCCTGTTCCAACTTTTGTGAAGTGGAATCACATCCACCCTCCTTCATCCTCAGGTACCACCCCATCCTCCCATGATTTGTCAAAGAGAGTATTCAGTGGTGTCACTAGTTCTACCCTTAGTTCATTTAGAATTATGGGGTGAATCCCATCAGGCCCCATTGCTTTGTCCGCCCTCAGTTTCAAGAGTTCTTTCAAAACCCTTTCTTCTGTGAATGAACTGGTATCGCGCCCCCCCCCCATCCAGAGTGTTTTTCTTGTTTGGTTTACGTATCTCTCTCTCCTCTTCTGTTGTAAATACTGAGCAGAAATATTTGTTCAGTATCCCTGCTTTTTCACTATCATCCTCTGTCCACATTCCCTCCCCTTTATTAAGTCTCTGTATCCCTCCCTCAGTCTTTCTTCACTCCCTAATATACCTATAAAATGTTTTATCCCCCTTCGTAACAGAATTGGCTATCTTTTCCTCGGTTTGGCCCTTTGCTATTCTGACTGCCTTCCCTGCCTCCTTCTGCTTTAACTGATAAAGTTCTCTATCATGCTCCTTCTGTGTTTCCTTATATTTCCTGAATGCTATCCTTTTCTCCTTAACTTTCTCTGGCACCTCTTTTGAGAACCGTAGTGTTTTTTTCCTTCATCTTGTTTTATTGATTCGCTTCACACAAAGGCTTGTTGCCTCTGTGATGGCTGTTTTGATTATTCCCCATTGTTTCTCCACCCCTCCTTCTTGCCCATTTCTTTGTGCTTTTCTGAGGCACCATCTAATTTTCTCAAAGTCAGCCCTCCTAAAGTCCAATACTCTTGCTTTTGTATGTCTTGACTCTATGGTTGTGTTTATTGTGAACTACTGTTTGGTGGTCGCTTGTTCCCAGATGGCTACCCACTTCTAAATCCAAGATTCTTTCTCCGTCCTCATTTGAGAATACCAGGTCTAAGATTGCTCCCTCCCGAGTGGGTTCCAACACTAGCTGTCTGAGGCATGCCCCTTGTAGGGCATCAAGATTGACCCTGCTCCTGAATGTGCCTGCAGCAAAGGTGCTTCAGTTAACATCTGGCATGTTCAGGTCCCCCATTAACAATATCTCCCCTTTTTCTGCCATTTTAAGGATGCCTTCTATTATTTCATTGTCCACTCCCTCCCCCAGAGATGGGGGTCTGTACACAACTCCCATGTGGATTGTGGTGCCATTTTCTGTCTCCAGGGTGACCCATAGTGACTCATCTACTTCATGTTTACTGTTTAGAAACACGGACATCCTTCTGGTAAACCTGCTATCCTGGCCTTTTTGGGAATTTAAACATAAAACCTTTAGAGAAATATGACAGTGGTATGTCTGTTATGTGACCTCTATGGCCAAATCATCACATCCTTCCCTCCTAAGACTAAATTTATGGGAACATGCCCCTTTTGTATGGCATAGTTTCCATAATTATGTTATTGTTTTAATTGGTGAGACAGGCCATCTGCGTATGTGCTGGCAGACCCTGCCCTGTGCATAACTGTCATGTCCTAGGCCTGCAGAGCAACGTTTCATCTGAGGAACTATCCATTTGTTTTACCCATCTAATTTAACCACACCAGGGGGTTGAGATTGGTCTGTAACTGGAAGCATCTCCCATAAAGGTACAGCTCTAATTTCTTCAGGGCCCATATTAGTGCAAGGCAACTCTTTTCAACCGTGGAGTATGCCTGCTCTCAGGGAAATAACTTCTTGCTCAGGTACGCTATGGGTGGTCTCTTCCCTGATTAGATGTCGGTCTGAGGACTGCTCCAGTCCCCACATCTGAGGCATCCATCTGTACTACAAACTGTCTAGTGTAATCTAGACTGGCCAACATAGGGGCACTGCACAGTGCCATTTTTAGCTGTATGAGGACTCATTCACAGGCTGGTTCCCAGTTTACTGTTTAGGGCTTTTTCTTAAGCAAGCCAGATAGGGGAGCTGCCAGGGTATTGTAATTGGGCACAAACATTCTGTAATACCCTACAGTCCCTAGGAAGCTCCTAACCTCCTTCTGGGTTTCAGTCATGGGTCATGCCTCTACTGCTTCAATCTTTGCTTGATTAGGATGAAGTTGCCCCCGTCCCACTACGTGGCCTGGGTATGCCAGCTCCGCCATAGCCACCTGGCACTTTTCAGCCTTGACAGTGAGCCCTGCCACCTGTATCCTGACCAACACTTTTTTCAGATGGAACAGATGTTCTTTCCAGCTGGTACTGAAGATGGCACTATCATCCAGATAAGCCACTGCGTACTCTTCAGCACTATGTAACACCTGGTTGACCCACCTTTATAATGTGGCAGGGGTGTTCTTCATTCCAAAAGGCATTACCTGGAATTCAAATAATCCTATTGGAGTGATGAAGGCTGACTATTCTCTAGCTCTGGCAGTTAACTCCAGCTACCAGTGTTCTTTTGTCAATTCAGTTGTGGTAAGGTA
Source organism: Neoceratodus forsteri (assembly GCA_016271365.2). Classification (NCBI taxonomy): domain Eukaryota; kingdom Metazoa; phylum Chordata; order Ceratodontiformes; family Ceratodontidae; genus Neoceratodus; species Neoceratodus forsteri. Next base: position 1,484,359,930 of record CM057452.1, read on the forward strand.
TGCCACCCCTTCCAGTTTGGCTAGTAGTTCATCAGTCCATGGCATTGGGTGGATGTCCACAATACTCCACACAAATGTGAATAGACCTATCCAGCTAGGGAACGGGGACTATGGGCGAGGCCCAGGGACTGTGGGATTTCTGGATTACCCCTAAATTCAGCATGTCCTCCACCTCCTTCCTAATGTCCTTTAGGATGGCCTCAGACACCTGATAGGCTGTCCACCATATGGGCACTTGCATCCCCTGTCTAGGTCATGTGTCGCTAAGGGGGTTCATCCAGGCTTGGTCATAAACAAAGGGGCAAAGTCCTCTAAAACCTCCATCACTTCCTGGGTCTGCTCCAGGGTCAATTGGGGTGACAGCTTGATTGCCTCCACAGATAACTCTCACTTGCTTTCCTCTAGCAATTCCAGGAGGGGGTCTTCTTTGTCCATCACTTCCCCAGGACTACACACTGCAAATACCATGCTGGACCTATTTGCATATGGTTTCATCACATTGACATGGTACATCCTATGGGTATGTCTCCTGTCAGGCAGTTCCACAATATAGTTCACATCATTGACCTGTAGGATTACCTTATATGGTTCCACCCACTTACCCTGCAGCTTGTCCTTCTGGACTGGAATTAGGACCATTACTTCCTGGCATGCACTGTATGTGTGAGCTCTGGCTCCATGACCTTACCAGACTTTTTTGCTTCTGCTGGGCAATGGACAGGTTGTGCTGGGCCACCCCATAAGCTCCTTCAACTTCTTCCTAAACTTAAGAACATTCTCCACTATGGGAGTTCCCTGTGTGGTGTGCTTGCCTTCCCAGTCTTCCTAGATCAAGTCTAGGGGCAAATGAACCCTATGTTCATAAAAGAGTTCAAAGGGCGAGAACCCTGTTGACTCTTGGGGCACCTCCCTGTATGCAAACAACAGATGGGGAAGGTATTTCTCCCAGTCCCTCCCATGCTGTTCAGCAAATGCTTAGAGCATAATTTTTAGGGTGCCATTAAATCTTTCCACGAGCCCATTGGCTTGTGGGTGATAAGGTGTTGTGCATCTCTGCACCACCCTACACTTCTCCCACAAATACTTCTTCAGGTCCGACATGAAGTTACCTCTTTGATAAGAGATAATATCCTGCAGAAACCTGACACAGGAGAAAATTCCTAGCAACGTGTCTGCCACTTTGTCTGCCCTAAGTGAGGAGACGGCAACTGCCTCTGGGTATCGGATGGCGTAATCGACCACCATCAGGATAAACTTTTTCCCAGAGGAGCTTGGGGTATTCAAGGGTCCCACAATATCCATTCCTATCCTCTGGAATGGCTCATCCATAATGGACAAGAAAATTAGGGCAGCTTTTGTTTTACTACCTGCCTTCCCTATCTGTTAGCACTGGTGACAAGGCCTGCAATATTCCTTCACTTGCTAGGTGAAGTGGGGCCTGTAGAAATTTTGGGCCAATGGCTGCATGGTGTGAGCAATGCCCAGATGTCCGGACATTTTTTTTTCTTTATTTAGTTTTTGTTGACCGGGTAAGTGCACTAGACAAATCCTGCCTATTTTCAGGCACGACCCAGGAAGGGGGATACAGATGAATGCCAACTGACCATAAACCAGATTAAGCTGTTGGTGATATTTTCAGTAAATGAGGGAAATTTGGCCAGGACACTGGGAAAATTCCCCTTCTCTTTTCGATAAGTGCCATGAGATCTTTAACATCCACTAGAACTACCACCAATCCAAGCAGATGGGACCTCAGTTTAACGTCTCATCTGAAAGACGGTACCTCAGAAGTGCAGCACCCCTCTCATGCTGCACTACAGTGTCAGTACTGGGATATTAACCCAAGTGCCAGATGTGGGAACTGAACCCACAGCCCTCTGATCTCCTGGCCTCAGAGGCGAGTGTGCTACCTACTGAGCCACTGACACTGACACTGGCACTGACATCAATCAAGCAATCAAAATCCTTATTTGTCCAGGTGAACATCATTTAGCAAAGCTCATTTACAAGATGGACCTGGTTAAGGCTGGTCAAAATAGAGTTACTACAACAGTGACAATATAACATTAAGGCAACAGACAAATACAGAACTCATTTACAGGATGGGCCTGGTTAATACCAGGACACCGTAGATTTATATACAACACTGACAGTACATCATATGATACAAATAATACAAGGTAGGTGCTCAATGCAATGGCAGTGTAAAACAGAAGGGAATAGTGAGGGTGGGGGAGCTGGGAGGGCATAGTGGGTAAGGAAGTGCATAAAGAAGGAAGGTAAAGGGCCTAAGCTGGAATCCAGGTAGCTAGCGTGCAGTTGCATCCTAACTGGGCAGAGAGAAATTAATGGGTTTGCTCACAGCATGAGATGGATCCATAGGGCCAGTAGTACTCTAGTCTGCACTGAAGGCAGCTAAGAGTTGGGAGCCTAGGGCTCAGGATAGGTTATGAAGCGAGGAAAACAGTTACAGTGTTCCTTCACAGATTGGGCAAATAAGGTCTTGAAGGAGTCCAAGCTGATGGGTACGCTCAGTTTCAGAGATTTTTGCAATTTATTCCATAAGGTGGGCAGTACAAAGCTAAATGCTGCTCTACCAAAGTGGGAAGAGACCTTGGGAATATAAAGAGTGAAAAATGAGGCACTTCTTAAGGCATAAGTTCCTGGCATGCTTAGTGGGAGACAGTCAAATATATACTGGGGAAGCTTTTTTGTGACAGCTCTTAGAGTCCAAAATGCCACATTTCTATTTCTTCTAAGCATAAGGGAGGACCACCCTATGGCAGCATACAGCAAGAAGTAGTGGGTAGAAAGGGGAAGACCTGTTATAAATCTGATAGCTCTGTGATAAAGCATGTCCAATTTAGCAAGGGAAGCATTTGGGCACTGACTGTATAAGAAGTCTGCATAGTCAACCAGAGATAGGAATGTTGATTGGACCAGGCGCTTTTTAGCATTTGTAGTCAGAAACCGGTTAGTCCTAAAGAAGAGGTCCAGCCTCTGCCTTAGTTTCTCAAGCAAGTCCTCAATATGCTCCAAAAATGAAAGATTTTGGTCCAGCCACACTCCCAGGTATTTGAATTTTGTGACAAGCTCCAGGTTTTCTCTGAGGACTGTAGTGATGTGAGGTAATGATCCAGTACTAACCAGGTTCATAGCATGACATGAGAATATCATGAGTGACCTTGAGCAACCACTCCCAATAGCCCTGGGGAATGACAAGCTGCCTGCCCATCACCCTTCCTTCTCTCCTCACGTTCTGTGTATATAACTGTCCATTGTCCCAAAATACTCTATGTCTCATGTCACCTCCCTGTGTCCTGTCAGATTCTGCACAAGCCCTCAGCCTCTCCAAACTAGGGTCAGTCCTCTGAGTGGCTGCAAAATCTTCACATTTTCCCAAAGCATGGGACATGCCCCCCTCAGTTCCTAAACTGGGGTCCATAGCTCTAGTGTCAGGGCATTCAGAGTCACAGCCATCCCTAATCTTCTGACTGTTTGTTACTCCTCCCTCCCTCCCTTCTCAGAGTAACCTTCTTTAGCTGTTTGGTGAACAGCTACTTGGGGAAGTCCTACCTCCCTTTGACTACTCTCCATGTCAGGAGACACAGGCTGGGGAACCAGCCTCCTATTCTTTTCCACAGGGGCTTCTGTGGGGTTCAGGGAATTACAAGCAACCTTTGCCATCTGATTGTAGATAACCACACACACCACCCCCTGCTGTTATTGTTCCCTATAATCACATCCAGAGCAAGGTTGTCTGCCACTGCCTGTTTTTGCACCCTCTGTCCTGTCTCACCCCAATCCAGGATAGTACTAGTTAGTGGCAGGGTTTTCTCCTCCTCAGTGAATTCCTTCACAGTTACAAACGGATTTGGTGTGAGTTGTTCAGGCCCAACCAAATTCCCTTTTACCAAGGTAAAAGACACCCCTGTGTCCCTCAACCAATGGGTCTGCAACCCATTTACGGTAACCGGGTGTGTATGCTCCCTCATGTTTATAGGCATGCTTTCAGGGATACTCAGTGCAACCACCCTCTTCTAAGGGACACTTTACCCACTTTGTACCTTTTTAGGACACTGTCTAGCAAGATGCCATGGCTGTTTACAAAACTAACATTCATTATTTCTTTTATCCAGGAAATCCCTTTTTGTAACTTGGGGCTTCCCCCTTTCTGCTGAGGCAGTGAGGGTTTTAGCTGCCCTGAAGGTGCACTTTTTCCTTTCTGTCCTGCAGCAACTACTGTTCCACTGCCTTTCAGTGTAGGCCTGCTCCTGGCATAGCGATCTGAGAGCTCAGCAGCCTCCTGTGCTGTTTTTGGATCTTGGTCCTCTAGCCAGGTTTTCAACTCCACTGGGCAAGCTCAAAATAACTGCTATAGTAACACAACATTCTTGATTTTATTCACAAAGTTTCCTTCCACCCCTTCCCATCAGTGTTTCAAAAACTGACGTTGATTTTTGATGAGTTCCTCAAAGCTCATGTTAGGCCTTTTTTGAAGTTTACAGAATTTAACCCTGTAGGTCTCAGGAGTTAGTTCATACTTTTTAAGCAAAGCAGTTTTAAGTTTCTCATAGTCTCTACTGTCCTTATTGCCCATTTGGCCTAGCGCATCACACCCTTTACCAGTAAACAGCAGGGAAAGCTGAAAGCTCCAGGCCTCCCTGGGTATCTTGGCCTGGATACAGACCTTTCCAAATGAATTCAAAAATGCATCCATATCCTCCCCCTCTTTAAATTCAGCTATTACTTTGTAATCTAATTTATACACCAGCCCTGTAGTTTCAGGTTCAACCCTGTCACTTACCTCCTTTGGTGCTGGTCATTGGAGTCTTAGCCTCTCCAGTTCAAGCTCTCTTTGGCACTGCTCTTCCTTAGCCTCTCTCTGGTGCTGCTTTTCCTGAATCTCCAGTTCAAACCTTCTCTGGCACTGCTGTTCCTCAGCCTCTGTATGGTGCTGCTTTTCCTGCATTTCCAGTTTGAACTTTCTCTGCTCAAATTCCCTCTGCTGCTGGGCTTTGAACTTTCTCTGCTCAAACTCCAGTTTCCTCAGCTCAGATTGTAGCATGATCCCTTCAGCTCTAGCTCTGTAGTGGCCTTCCCCTGGTGCTACTGGTCTGGATTCCCTCTGGTCTCACTGGCCTCCTCTCTGTGACTAGACACTGCAATAGCCCTCAACACCCATATGCCATGGTCTGATCCCTTTCAGTCACTGGCCATGACTCAAGGCTCTGGGCAACCGCATGCCCATCAGCGAGAGAGTTCTTCCCATCTCCTGTCCTACTGGATGTGTTTCCCTTGAGTAGTTTATCAGAAAATACCAATTTCCCCCTTTGAAATGGAATTTTGGTTTCCTGTTAAGCAGCCTTTTCTCAGGTCACAGAGGAATGTCAGACATTTGCAATATATATTCTCTCTTTCAAGTACCCTTTTAAAAAAAGAAACATGGGCATCCTTTTGATAAACCTGCTATCCTGGCCTTTTGGGAATGTAAACATAAAACTTTTAGAGAAATATGACAGCAATATGTCTGCCATATGACTAAAGTGGCCAAATCACCACACCAGGTATGATCAAAGTGCCCACTGAGCACTGTAGCCCCACCCCTGAAAACTACACTTTGATGACGGGAGGTAGGGAACGAGGCTGCATGCACTCTATGAGTAGTGTAATAGGATCGGGGGAGGGGGCACCTAAATGTACTTACATTATCTATGCTGGCAGGTATACATATATAGGGCTAATATATATATTATATATTATAGCCCCATACATGTATACCTGCCAGCAAAGACAATGTCAGTACATTTAGGTGGCCCCCTTCCCTGATGCTATTACATTATCCACAGAGTGCCTACAGCTCCATTCACTACCTCAGGTCATCAAAGTGCAGTTTTTAAGACAGGCAGTACAGCGCTCATCGGCCACTCAGCCCATACCTGGAAGTTACAAGCCAAGCTTTGTGAAGGATATTACTCTTTTTTTTTAAGTACACAAAAACTTTGATGTATGGATAAAATAGCACCCAGGGCAGGCATCTTCATGGTATGGGTTTCCTGCCTGGACCATAGCAGTTACTTTTTAAATCAGCAGTGCAATGAAATAGGGTAAAAATATGTGACCCTACCTTTTTTAACTATAAAAGATTCCAAGCATCTTTATCTTATATTCTGGGTAAAATTCTAATTCCACCAAAATCTGTGTATTTCATAAATGTTTTCATTTAGCTTTTTTCTCAAGCCACATTTGGTTTAGAAATAGCATTGTAGGCCCAGTGGTGCTGAAGGTTGAGGTGCTAGATGCCACATCTTGCACCATGCTGGTGACCTGGGTTTGGGAATGGACTTGAGTCATATGGGGGTCAGCCAGGAGAGGTAAGGATTGAGCATCCGGAGGACTGCTCTCCTTCCTTGGGAAGGGGGGATAACACTATGTGTTGTCGACTGACACCTAGCATCAGTTGGGTCTCAGTGCAGATGCAAACACAAGCAGTTGGTCCATGTCCAGGGCAACTGGCTGCCTCCGTGAGATGGAGACAACCACCCCAACCATTGCACAGACATAGGGCATGGGAGGAAAAGTGGAGGAAATACATGGATCTAACAGGACCTGTAATGGCCCCAATCACTCCTATGCGGTGGCCCCCAATTCTGGATTGCTGTTCCAGGAGGGGGAGTGAGCTGGCACTCCTCACCCTGGCCCCACAGTGGGGGGGGAGCTGTGGGGGAATTTTGAGGGGGTGGCTGAGCAGGTGTGGTCAGAGGAACCAGAGGATGTACCTCTCCAAGGGAGGGGTCATAGTCCCTGTTGGGTCTGCAGAGGCAGAGAAACAGGTCTAATAAAAAAAAAAGAAATAGCATTGCAGATCTGCCAACTGTATGGCTTGGAAAAATAAAAAAATTTAAAAACGGTACGCATTATAGGAGGTATTTATAAAAATAGATTTGACAGGTATACAAATATTTTTTTATTGTAGATGAAACTAGCTTTTAGGAAAACCATTTTTCTTGCACTACTGCTTTAAGTTTGACTTTATTTATATCCAGAGAAAAATGTGATTTCATAGGATTAGCAGTGTCATCTGTGAAATATTCCCATGGGGGAATACAACCAAAGCAATTAACCTCTGTGTGAAAGAAGTAATCAAAAGCAGAAGGAAAAATAGATTGTTATCGTTCTCTAAAAGGTGGAGAAGAAAAAAAAAGATAGCATTTAGGAGGTATAAGGAAACACAGAAGGATGAAGACAGGGAGGTATACCCAGTAAAGGAGCGGGAAGCATGCAAGATGGTGGAGGGAGCAAAGGTACAGACAGAGGAATGAATTGCCTAAGGGGTCCCTAAGGTGGATAAGACTTTATTCAGATACATAAGTGAGAAGAGGAATGCAAGGGGTGGGATAATGAGGATTAGAATGGATTATAGGGGAGACTGTGCAGAAGAGGATGAAGAAACTGTGGACATCCTAAACAGATACTTCTTCTTAGTCTTCATAGGGCAGTTGGGGGGGGGCACCAGGGATTGGCAGGCATTGGGGGGGGATACAAGTCAATTTTCAGAAGAAAAGGTCCAGATGGGACTTGTAGCTCTAAAGGAGAACAAAGTCCTTCATCTGCGGGTATCTCTAATTCCAAGTTTCAGTCTCTGTCTCTCATGCTCTCCCTAGCAAAAGCATTGCTGCTCTTTTTATAAGTCTTTGCATGGGAACTTCTCAAGTAGACATCCTGTTTTTCACAAAATGTTCTTGTCAGTTTCTTTGCAGAGCAGGCTTGCAACTAGAACAGGGTCCCAAGCTTGCATCCTGCTAACAGCTCTGTGAAGGAGTTTGCAAACAAGCCTGAGAATAGCTCATACTGCATCTCTAGATTGCAAATAGCTTTCTGCAGTCATTTCAACAGTATAATTATATACATTTCAAACCAAGGGATCCCACTTTCACATAAAGATTCATGTATATTTTTATAACCGCAGATATGCAAGGGGAAAGAAAATACAGAAACAGCAAGTGAAGACAGAGAGATAGTGAGAGGCGGAGAATAGCGAGACAATCAAAGTCATTAGTTCCTAGATTTCATGAGAACATTAGGTTGCACAACCGGACAGAAAAAAGACAGAAAAGGAGAGGATAGAACAGATCCTTGAGTTTATCTCTTTCTGCATAACAAATGGGACAGGGCCTTATTCAGCCCTGTCATGGGGTTGTCATAACTGACAACCATAAGGTGAAAGGGCAATTTGAAAAAGCAGTGGATAGGGCTAGTGGGATGCTTGGGTGCATAGGGAGGGTTATATCCAGCAGGAGGAGGGAGGTGGCATTATCACTGTATTGCTCACTGGTGAGATCCCACCTGGAGTTCTGTTTCCAGTTTCTGTGGCCACACCTCAGAAAAGACAGACAGAGTGGAGGCAGTCCAGAGGAAGGCAACTAGAATGGTGCTGGGTTTACACAAGAAAATCACGCCTTGAGTACTGCACCCACCGGAGGAGTGGCCAAGGGTATGGCAGCTGGATTTCAATGTAAAAAAATGCAAAATAATGCTGTTAAGGCACATAAACCTGAGGGCAGAATACAAAATGAGATGAGTGGTATTGACTCAACTAAGCAGGAAAGAGACCACAGGATAATCATACTGGATGACCTAAAGGTGGCTAGGCAGTGTGACAAGGCAGTTGAGAGGACTAGTGGGATGCTGGGGTGCATAGGGAGGGACATCACCAACAGAAAGGGGGATATAATGTTGCCCCTGTATAGATCACTAGTAAGACCCCTCCCCGAGTACTGTGTCCAGTTTTGGAGATCACATCTCCAAGAAGACATAGGGTTTGATTCTCAAAATCCTGAATATGATGCAAGTTGCCTGCATCACTCAAGGAGCACCTTGCATCAGAACTTGCAGAGTACATGATTCTCAAAGGACCCCTGTACAAAACAGGGACCTAATGCACCAGACCAGCCCTGTGCCAGGTCTGAGCCAAGCTGCTGGGTGTGCCAGGGTGCTACAGAGCTTGTACCTGGGAAATCCTGCACCATCCCATTTTAGCATTCTCAAACGTGTACAGTACCAATGAAAACAAACATACATTAGACCAGCCAGGACTGGTCTAACGGTCCATAAGCCACCAGCAGAGCCCTCTTCAAGTGGGAGGGAACACGTGCTGTAGTCCCCCATGCCCCCATGACAGCCATGGCATAGTGTGAGTGTCCTGCCAATGGTTTAAAAGTAATATGAATAATCATGTTAGACAAAGTACAATTCAGGTCACCAACAGGGATTCTAGGACATGGTACTAGGGCTGTATATTTGGAATTATATTCATGTTTATTATCTAGTATATTATTATATATATTATAGGGAAATGGTCATACTCCTATAGTTAGGGTTGAGTAGTCTGTTCAATGTTAAACCTCTAATTTTTGCATAGATATATAGATACTGATAGCAGATAAGGGCCTTTGGCCCACCTAGTCTGCCCAATTGCACATGTAATTTTGCCTCTCCAAGCTTCTCTTGAACTGGGTTGTCCCCTTCCCCCCACCTGCTATAATCCTCCGATGCCTATCCTATGCATTCTTGAATCCTGTAATTGTTTCATCCTCCACCACCTCCTCTGGCAGGGCATTCTACTTGTCTACCATCCTTTCCATGAAGAAATACTTCCTCATGTTTCCTCTTAACCTCGCTTTCTCCAATTTCATCACATGACCCCTAGTCCTGGAACATCTCTTCCTCTGAAAAATGGTGTTTTCCTACACATTGTTCCTCCCTGTGAGATATTTGTATGTCTCTATCATATCTCTGTCTCCTTCTTCTCCTCCAAGGAGTACCTATTCAAATCCTTCAGCCTGTCCTTGTAGGTTTTGTAATGCAAACCATGTACCATCTTCTTTGCCCTTCTCTGAACTGTTTCCACCCTGTCTATATCCTTACATAGGTAAGAACTCCAGGACTGGACACTGTACTCGAGGTGTGGCCTCACTATTGTCTAATACTGTGGAATTCTGACCTCCCTTTTCCTGCTGGTAATGCCCCTGGCTCTGCATCCCAACATCCTATTTGCTTTACCTGCTGCCTTGCTGCACTGACTCCCAACCTTTAGGTCATCAGAGATGATATCCCCCAGGTCCCTTTCCTGCTTGGAGCAGGCTATATCCTCCTCCCCCCCAGCTGATATGTTGTTCTAGGATTTTTGTGCCCCATGTGCATTATTCTGCACTTTTTTGTATTAACTCTCAACTGCCACAGCCTTGACCATTCCTCAAGCTTCTGCAGGTCTCTTCTCATTCTATCCACTCCCTCCGGTGTGTCCACTCTGTTACAGAGTTTTGTGTCATCAGCAAACAGGTAAATTCTCCCTTCTATGCTATCGGTAATGTCACTGATAAAGATGTTGAAGAAGACCGGACCCAGCACTGATCCCTGTGGCACTCCACTGGTTACCCTTCCCTCGGCGGAGTGGCAGCCATTTACCACCACACTCTGTGTCCTGACATCCAGCCAATTCCCCACACATCATACTACTGTCCTACCCACACCCATATTGCTCAGTTTGCTTAACAGCCTCCTACGGGGCACAGTGTCAAAGGCCTTACTGAAGTCCAGATAGGCCACATCCATTGCCCCACCATGATCCACCTTCCTTGTCACCCGGCTGAAAAATTCAGTGAGGTAAGTCTGATCTGCCCCATAGTCAAACAATGATGCCCTGGGTCCTGTAGACCATTGGCTACAAAATGTTTCACTAATCTCTCCTTCAGTAGTGCTTCCATAATCTTCCCAACTACTGAGGTGAGGCTGACCGGTCTGTAGTTTCCCACTTCCTCTGTTCCTGCTCTTGTATAAGGGGGCTACATCAGCTGTTCTCCAGTATTTAAGCACCTCACCTGTTTCCAGTGATCAGCTAAACAGGGTCACTGAAGGTTCAGCCACCACTTCTCTAAGCTCCCTCAGCACCCTGGGGTGCACCCCATCTGGGCCCATAGCTTTATCGACGCATTCTTTTCATTTCATTTAGGACCCTTTCCCATGGAAAGGGACTTGTATCCATTTCTGTGCCCTTCCCCCCCTTTGTACACCCTTCTGGCCTACTACCCACCCCTTCTACTGTAAAGACCTAGCAGAAATATCTGTTCAGTGTGTCTGCTCTACTGTTGTCATCCTCAGAACTACTCTTGCCCTCACCCTTTAGCCTCACTGGCCCTCCCTTTACTGTCCTTTTTTTCACTTATATACCAGTAAAAGGTTTTGTCCCCTCTAACCACTGTTTTCACAATGCACTCCTCTGTCGGAACTTTGGCTTCCCTTACTGTCCTCCCTGCTTCCCTTTACTTTTCCTAGTAACTCTCCCTATCCCCTTCTGCCTGTGTCTATTTGTATTGCTTGAATGCAGTCCTTTTGGCTTTCACTTTCTCTGCTACCTCCTTTGAATACCATAATGGTTTCCTCTTCCTTTTCTCCTTTGCACTTTAATAACTTTGCAACCGATCAATGGTTTTGTACAAAATTTGGTATGCTCTGTTCTGTGTGGTAGGTCTCTTGATGTGGCAAGTTTTGTTCCAGTCAGATGTATGGATTCTGAGATCCAGATAGTGAAAAAAAGAAAAAGTCACACTTTTTTGCAGTTTTTTCCTCATCGCCTTGTGCCCAGACAGTGTGGAATTTTGTTTTGATTTTGATTGGTAGAAAGAACTTGTGTGACAGAAGTGACATTGTTAGTTTGGTACAAAAAAAGTTAAACTGTTCTAAAGTTATTAAGTTTTTAAGTTGCCATTATTTCCAATGGGAAGTTCATTTTTCAAGATAGATGTATAAAGCTTGACAAAGGATTTGATCTCATGAATAAGGATTCAGTCTTGCAGACCCATTCCTTTTTTGCAAGAATAAAATCCTTTTTCATGAGGAAAAGTTCCTTTTTCGCGAGCTGCCATCTTGTTTTCCATTTTTTTCACTTTTTTTTTAAAGCCACAAAACTGACATCCTGGAGTGACACCACCATACCTACTGTAGCTGGCTGATCAGGACCCCATTAAGTGCAATCTGCACTTCAGAGTTACAGATATGCCCCTTAAATGTGTTTTTTTAATATAATGAATTATTTTTCATGACTGTGCAATACAAAAAATTTTGTATCAAGTCACCAGAATCATTTCTTGTCCCTTTCTTTGCCCTTCCCAGAACACTACAGTTTTTCCCTGGTGTTTAGTGGACCCCCCACCCTCCAATACTCCTGCCTCTACATTTCCGTGGTGTCTAGTGGCACCCCCACCCTCTGATCACTGTCCCTGTAATATTAATACTTTCCTTAGTGTCTAAAGGCACCCCCTCCCTCCTATCCCATAGTTTTTTTCTGTTTTATTTTCATTGGTGTTAGTAGTACCCCCACCCTCCCATTTCTTTCCCTGGTGTTTAGTGGCATCCCCATCCTCTACTATAGATATGCATATGTGTATATATATATATATATATATATATTTTTTTTTTTTCTTTTTTAATTTGTTAGTGTTAGTAGTACCACCCCACCCTCCTGTATTTTTCTCTGGTGTCTAGTTACACCCATCACCTTCCAGTCCCCATATTTTATTATGTTTTCTTATTGGTGGTTAGTGGCTGCCCCTTTGTATATTTAAAATGACCTGCAAAAAAGGAAACAGTCCCGACATCTTTTTTATTTTCTAAATTCTACAAAGAAGAAAATGATCCCTCATTGTCCCAGCCATCTCCTTCCCCCATCTAGACTCTCCCACTGAGCACTCACCACCCCACACTCTCCCTTACCCTATACTTATCACCAGAGGTCATAGGATTTCATCTTCTGTGGACCAGGACACATCTGCACTCTTCAAAGCCATACCGTGAACTGAGTAATAAAGGTTAGTGCTGTATAATGCATTTCAATGGACATTTTGAACTTATAATCATAACTTTGCCATTTTTTGAAAAATGTTCACCAAATTTTCACCAAGACTGTTTTGGACCCCACTTCATGAACACTGTCACTGTCATCTTGTTAATCAAGTCTGGAAGATGATCTTGTGGTCGCTGCATGAAATCACCTATCATGACCGAACAATGACATTTCACCACCAGTGTTCATGAGGTAGGGTCCCAAAAAGAACATCTTGAAAATTTGGTGAAAAAATTCCAAAAAATGGCCAAGTTATGGGCATTCACTAAACTTTTTCTTTGCATGTGGATAACTTTGGTAATTTTCAATATTTTGAGTTCAAATTTTCAGCATAGCCACTTTTTCACACAACCTCATGAACAGTATAGCTGTCATTTTTCACATCCTGCCCAAAATGTGTTTTTGCACTTGTGATGCAGAATGGCATTTTGACACAGATTTAAAAATTTTCACATAAGGGGATTATGAGGTGGGGTCACAAGAAGACTATGTTGAAAAGTTGGGGTCTAATTATATAAAAATGCCAAAATTATGACCATTCATTGCAATTTTGCTACACCCATTCGAAACTTTTGAAATTTTAAACTTTTGACCCCAGATTTTCAACATAACCTTCTTATTACCCCATCTCATGTATGTCACAGTTGTTATTTTTCAAATCCTGACCAAAATGTGTTTTCACACTAGTGGCACCGAATGGCATTGTAGTTGTGTGGAATTACATTTTGTCGGGATTTGAAAATTTTCTGTAATGGGTAGAGAGGGGAAATAAGAAGGCTTTGCTGGCAATTTCATCATTTTTGTACTATAAATGGATGTGCAGGGCCCAGAGGGCCTCAAGCTTCCACAGCTACTGTACATATGTGCTTCTACAGAGGGATGGGAGTGCAGGATCTGTCAGACCCTGCACTCCCACAGCAAAATAAGAATACTATTGTACTTTCTCAAAAAGTAAGGAAAAAAGTTGCAAAAAACTTTGTTAATGCTCAAGTTAAGGTCAAAGTGATAAAAGTTGGGAGATTACATTAGGTTTTCTCACTACTTCCTCCCAAACTGCCGGAGAGTAGGTGTGGGGTGCCTTGGGCTCTCAAGCCCAACGCCACCCCATTCTCATAAGATCTACACATCTGACCTTATTTACTGATGGAATGGGGTGAGCAATAGGCTCAAGAAGCCCAAAGCACACCCTACATCTGCTCTCCTGCCTGGTTTGGGAGGGTGGGGTGTTAGGGAAACCCTAATGCCTCATTTCCCAACTTTTGTCACTTTGACTCTAACTGGAGCAATAATAAAGCTTTTTGCAACTTATATATTATTCAGCTGGTTACACGTCAGCACTGTCCAAAGCCTCTGTACATGTTGGCATTGTCACCCTGCAGGTTAGGTATACTAACAGCATGCTGCTAGTTACATTAGATATACTCACTGCATAGTCTGGCATGTAGGCAATCTCCTATGACTTCATTCTGCCCTTCCAGGAGTACTGCCCAACCCCACCCGCAGCTTGTGGCAAAACGTTCAGGTGCACCGTCATTCCAGTGCATGGCAATGTTTGCCACAAGCTGCAGAACTTTGGTGCAAGGACCCTACCTGATAGTGAATTGGGCTCTGTGTCCCTGGTGCACTGCCAATCAGTGCAAGCCACCATTGGCGTGGCTTGCACTGGGTATGAGAATTAGCCCATAGAGTGGAGGTGGTCCTGAGGAGGGCAACTAAAATGGTGCAGGGTCTGCATCAAAAGCCTTATGAAGAGAGACTAAAGGACCTGGATATGTACACCTTGGAACAGAGGAGGGAGAGTGGGAATATGATAGAGACCTTTAAATATCTCACAGGGGTGAGTAAGATACAGGAGGGAAGTATTTTTCAGAAAAAAGGAGCTTAAGAACAAGGAGACATGCTATGAACTTGGAGGGGGGGTAGATTCAGGAGAGATGGGAGGAAGTATTTCTACACAGAAAGAGTGGTGGATTACTGAACAGCCTCCCAGCAGAGGCTCCCAGCAGAGTTGTTGAGAGCGAAGACAGTGGGGGTTCAAAAATGCGTGGGATAAGCATAATAGCATTTTATCGGAAGGGGGGGGAGAGCCAGAGGTCAATTAGGATCTCCAGGGATACTGTAGATAGGAAAAAATTGGCATACTGGGTGGGCCAAGCAATCCTTATCTCCTGTCAAATTCTGTGTTTCAGTACACCTTAGAAGAGAAGTGAGTGAGAGGTGACATGATAGAGACTTACAAGTACCTCACAGGGGTGAACAGGGTTCAGAAAGAAAGTCTCTTTAAAATGAGAAGGAGCATCAAGACCAGGGGGAATGCAAAGATGCTGGAGGGGGGAATGCTTAACAAAAATGTGAGGAACTATTTCTCTACTGAAAGGGTGGTAGATGCATGGAACAGACTGCCAGCAGAAGAGGTACAGGCAAAAAAAGTATTATGGAGTCTTCATGCATGCATGGGATAGACATAAGGGTGTATTAGAATACAGACAAGGAGGAATAAGGGTTGCCAGACAACAGTGAGGGTCTGCAGTGACAGATAAGGTAGGGAACTTGTGGCCTGACTAGGCTGGCTAAATGGCCCTTTCTACCAACAAATTCTATGTTTCTATTTTTAAATATATATATAAAACTGATTTTATATATGTATATATATATATATATATATATATATAATTTTTTTTTTTAAAGAGGATTTTCAAAAACAAATAACCCCCAGGACACATCAGATCATAATTTCTGGGACACACTTAAGTCTGTTATAAGAAGGGTTACAGCAGGATATAAAAGTGGAAATAAATACCAAAATTAAATTTAAAAATAACATAAAATCTTGTTGAAGCTAAGGCAAAATACTTGTTTATCAACTGCAGGAAATGGTTTGTGGACTGTTTTGTGCTGGAGAGAGGAATTCAACAAATGATCTACTGTTAGAGCTGAAAATGCTCTGTTTAGTGCAAGGGCAAGCTATTACTCTCTTGGAGAAAAAACGACAGGTTGTTAGCATTATAGCTTCAGCAAGAAAAAACACATAATTTTTATCAACCAAATTAAAAATCATCAGAGTAAGATAATTGTGGATGCTGATGAAGTAAACAAAATGTTACCAGACTTCTATGTGAATTTATAAATGCCAGAAGACAGCGAGGATGTACAGAAAATGAAAGTTTTTTTTTCTAAATGGAAAACCAGTAATTTCAGAAGAGGAGAAACAAATTAGATCGAGAAATTAAAGAGCAAGAAATTATGGTGGCCATAAAAGATCTTAAAACAGGAAAAGTACCCAGACTGGATGGAATAATTGCAGATTTTTATAAAAGTGTTTCTGTATTTACCATTATTAAAACAAATCTTGTGAAAATAAAGGCCAGCATTCAGCTATGAAGGCCCTTGTTAGTTGAATGCTGGCCTTGACTTTTACAACAAGATGTCTGCTGTCAAGTGGGAGGATGTCTTAGCTAGTCTGGCATGCTTCCACTGCCCCCCCCAATGGGGGTGTCAAGAAGGTGGATTTGGACTCCAAATAACGGTTTTGGAAATCGGTGAGGGAGGTGAGCTATATAATAACCTATGTCTTTCCATGGTGGCTGAGTTGTTTAAATGCAAATCACGTAGGCATATGCTCAGACTTAGATCCCTGTCCCTAGAACAACCCACACCCTCTAAGACTCTGACATACCTTTTTTGGTAGAGGGCCCCCACTCCTGACCATTGATTCACAATTTCATGGCGGGAGGATGATAGTCCATCACCCTTGTTTTACCCATGGTGTATACCAGGCTGAGTAAACCATGCCAGGGAGCTGATAACAAAATTAAAAACACTAGGAAAACAGATGGGGTAGTCAGTATTTGACTGTTGCTCTCCTCCACATCATGGATTGCAGGTCAAGGTAAGTCCCTCTACCAAAAATGGCAAGTTGGGGTCTTGAGGGGTCAGACAAGAGAGGGTGGTTCCATTTAAAAAAAATACATCAAAGGCTCCTCTAAAAAAAGATATTTGTGGCTTTTATGGGGTCTGACTAGGGAGGAGGTACGGTTTCATGTGATAGTGGCAACCGCGTAACAGCGATTACCATTTGGGTGTGTCTACATCACCCAAAATGAATTTCAGCGATGTAGACTCATGGTGCAAAGCAAAAGGGTGCCAGACACTTGCATTTTTAAGGATTCTTAATTCCAGGGGGGATGCATGTTGGGGGGGTGCAAAATGAGGGGGAAAAATAAATTCCTGATGGGTGGAAAAAGTGAGTGGTCACCCAGAACTGAACCCGGCACCCTCCCAACCCCTAGCCTGCCACCAGCCCACCACACTACACAGCCAGCTCGGCAACCCACTGCTGCACTACACACAACAAACCCTCCCTCCCCTTCTGCCCATCACACAGCGTGGTCCTCCCCCCCATGCATGTGTACATATAGTGACATCCCATCGCTATATTCACCGACACCCCATCTGGTTGCCCTCCCTTCCCAGTAGCCGTTTGTAAAAGCATCATGATTGAGTCACCCTTTTGAAAGCGCTTAATCGCGGTCGCTTAATACATGGGCTACTGAGGGTTCTGACCCTCGGTTTACTACAAATGTTAGATGGTTATCTAGTTAATGCTTGTAATATGTTTGTAATCACCCTGTCCTCTGGGGTTACTAGAATCCTATCAGTATTATTGTTAGGAAGGTAGTAGGCAGCTGGTTGGGAGCTCATTAGGAGCTCCTTACATAATGAAATTGTTTACTCAGCTAGCCTGAGGGAAGAATGATAGGTCATTTAGAACTCCCGCAGCAGCATAAGCCACACTGTGTAGATAGCTGCTCTGGGGAGCTTAGAATGCTCTATTTGAGTTTGGTTCAGTGTGAGATTGAGTGAGGAGGTGAGAGTGGCAGAAGGACTGCCAGTGGGCTCTGGGGAGAGGGCCCAGGATTTCTCACCCTAGTGGAGTGTCATTTCCAGCTTCCAGTTGAAGTGGTGGAGACAAGGCTACAGCAGGATTTCCTGATTTCTACTCCCTGTGAAGTGGAAGGAACTGCTTGTTCTCTGTGTACTCAAGGGATAATCCGCTGAATGTTCTGTGGTGTTTTCATCTGCCTTGGATAGGACCTGAAATAGACTGTTTTGACTGGCTACCTAAGAGAGTGTCTTTCCTTTTCCTTTTTTGTTGCTCCATGCCTTGTGGATGGGACAATTTTTGTACGTACTGGTCTAGGAGACTAGAGCTCCACATTTTCTAAGGGGATTAGATAGCCTGAGGTGTGTGTGCCCATAGATAAGGCTGGATCACACCTGTCAGCGCCCCTAGTCTCACCAATGTGAGTGAAGTAAAGTTAAACTGTATGCCCCAGTGAGTGCAATTTATTCTCTGGTCATTCCAGTTTGTGACAAGTAAAGTGTGGGACCTCTAGCATTTCAGTAGGGAATGGGGGTTTCAGTGATGTAACCCTGAAGAATGGCAGACGCTGTCAGTTGGGGACAAGGATGAGAGGAACGCCATCTAAGTGCTACAAGGCAGGGCTTCCTGGTTTGTAAAGGGCACCAGTATGTTTATTTGAGCAAGGGCCAAGCTGCAGGTTAAGGTGTGTGACTGAGTTTTACATATTGCACCTATGTCTAAGAAGAGTTCTGAGTGTGTGGTTTACATTTACTAAATGACACTCATGGGAAGAAAGATGTTCATATGCATGGCCAGGTGTCCACTAATGCACCTTTGGGAATTTGGGAAGAAGACTGTTCTGTTGTTGTTCATGATCTGTACTGCATGCAAGGAGAGTTAATGACTTTGTACCTGTCCAGCCAGGACTAACCCTTGGGGGTCCACTTCTGCTTTTACTTTCCATCTGTTAAATAAAGCCATACTGCACAATCCCAGTCACTGTTACAGGCATTCCGATAATTGCTTCTGGTTGTGTGGATTTACTTGGGCCCCCTCAGCAGGTTAGATCTGGCATATGCCTAGCTGCTTCCACCCAGGACCTGGGTTGTGTCATTTACACAAGGTTCATGTTGTTTTGTTTCTGTACCCCCACCCCTCTCTTCCTCTAGAAAATGAGCCAGGTATATATCCTGATGCCAAGGGTGGTAACTACCTGTTTGTAAAGTAAATTGGTATGCCAGCATATGGGCACCAGTGTTTTTTCAGATATTTAATAGGGAGTGTGCACACTAGTTAAAAAGTGGCCTGGGGGTTACATGTTCCCATCCTGTGTACTGTTGCAATTAATAAACAAGACATCGTAGATAGGTAGATAGATAGATAGATAGATAGATAGATAGATAGATAGATAGATAGCAAAAAGCTGTGTTAATGCGCTAATAAGGGCTCAGCTTAAAGCAAAAAAAGTATGGAAATGTGTCATAACATATGGTAGAATGTTGTTATTAGTAGAAATCTACCTTTTTGTAACAATATTTTACCATCGATGTAACGTCACAATGTTGTTAACCCATCAATGATATGTCACGTCAATGGGTTATCAACCAGGAATGGTCTGTGCATGTGTGCAACTTGATCTGATGGTCTTCTTGAAACAGTCGCAATGGTGAAAGCATGACCTGGAGCAGAGTGGCGGTGACTGAATTACTACAATAAGGACCTGCTTCATTGTTTTTAAAATGTTATTGGTACCATACACTATAAAATATAATGTATGCTACATCAATCATCAACCAGTTTGTTAAGCAATCTCAAGGTTGCCATGGCGATGTAAATCTCTCGAGCTTCGCTCTCGAGGTTTACACGGTCGTTCTGGCAACCTCTCAATGGTTAACAAACTGGTTAACAATCGATGACCATATGCTATCCTCCATGTTATGGTTTCCAACCCTAACTCCCACCCCACACCAAGCAGCAAAATGACAAGCCCTCACAGCCAACCACAGATAGCCATCATCAGGTAACACAAATAACAAATATACAACTAAAGCAGCTGAAATGATAAGTCTCCTTGCGCTGGCTGTGTCTCTCTCCCTCTCTGTTACCCTCCATGGCTTGGTGCGCTGCTGTTCTCTCTGTCTGTCATGATCACACTTCACGTACCGTCAACAATGGGACACAAGTGGATAGCCAAGGTACCAGGTACACCGCGAGACAGTGGTACTGGCACTAAGGCAACAGAATTTTTCCAGTACAGCTTTTTCTTGCTTCCTCACTTATTAATGGTTGTCTTTCAGATCAGATTTTGCCAGCACATAATGATCACTGCTCTGCACAGAGATATTGCTGGCTGGACAGCTCTCATCAACCATGGATTATTTTAATAGTAAATTTAATCCATGGTCAGGTGATGCTGGTTGGCCAATTACCTGTCCCTCTGTTCTCAACCCATTTTCCTTTATCCCATTTGCTAAATATACAGCAAGTCCATTTCTACACAAATGATAAGACACAGCAAGGAGCTATCGTTTTATTGCAGGACATATTGGCAACAGTACTGCCAGATCCACCACTTAATGCATGCACACTAGTTCAAGGTGGAGGAGCTCCACAAACCCCACAAAGTATCTCTTTTTCCAAAAATAAGAAAATCCCCATAATAGGGGCCAGGCACGAGAGCCTGCTTCTTTGGACCATTAGGGCTATAGCAGTACACTGTTACATCGAGGCAGGTATGGCTGTTCCACGATCTATTTTAGTAATACTGGAAAAATGAGGACATGCTGTTCACTTTGAAATTGTCCTTCAAGGGCAGGATAAGACACATGCAAGCATGGATTTGCCTCAGGGATACTACTCTCCCTACCTGGAAGCATGCCATACACAAATTGTCTTAGGAGTGCTAGGGCTTCAGGGATCCCATAGGGAGTTTAGGGATGTTTGGGAATTGTAAATGAATGTGGAGTACATCCATTGATAAAAATGAATATATGTATGCCTATTAAGAGCAGGGTAAACCTGGAAACACTAATGGAGGGAGTAGATCAAGGGAGACATGCCTTGAAATGGTGGGGATGGAAATCAGAGCCTCAATTAGGAATGGAGGGTACAGTGGACACAGTTCTTACTTTGCTAAGGAAGAAAAATATGGAGGTTTAATTGAGAGGGAAATACCATTGGACTATGTAACAACTGCAGATGCTAAGTAAATGCACCCAGCTTAATCCAAGCTCCATGTTTGGTCTTAGTTTGTGTGTGGTGTCTTGTTTATTGGTGCCCCACTGTTGTGGTTTATGGTGCCTCTACTCCATCATCCCAGGCCCAAGGTGGTAGCAGTGATTGTGCAGGTAGTGGTTCTACAGTATGAGGTAAGGTGGGTACTCCTCTTGTGAGACTACCACCATATACCGCTAGACACAGGGGGCATCAGACCTTCAAATATATTAAAATGTTAAAGAGCCTCCATCAAAAGTACTTATTTCTAGGGCAGTTGCACATGAGACACTTTTCAAAGAATACAACTATCTCACACACAGAGGAAGGAAGCGCTCCCTCGATCTATAATAAAACATAAAGTAGTTTGGGTGGTTTGTATAACTGAAGGGATGTTGATTGGGAATAGGAGAACAAAAATGGACATTTCAGGGGAATTAAAGTTTCACAGATAGGTTAGTATTACACACAACCTTGTGAAATGGAAAATTACACCATGGTTATCCATGTGTAAAAAAGGGTCACCAGTAATTATAAAGGTATCTCTACAAAACCCATAACTATTTTTATTTCTGTGCTTTTTTGCTAACTAACATGAAGAACTTTTAACATTCTTTCAAAGATAGAATCATTATTTATTTATTTATTTAAAATTGTTGTCCATTAGAAATGCATACAGTTTTTGGGGACAGGAATCAACACCTGCCTGATGTTTTTTTTCTGTCAAAAGCAGATTTCAGTGGAAGATTTAGGTCACATAATCACACCACTTTTGCAAGTGCAAATAGGGTCTTTATTCAAGCATCATAGGAACATACAACATTCTTCATGGCACAGCAGCATATGCAGAACTCCAGACTTACAGCTTGATTTACACAGTGCCCTGCGGCACATACATTAAGTAGCAGACCCATGTGGAATGGCTCTGAACCTATATCTTGACCTTGGATCTCAAGGGGGAGGGCATTAAGTAAACTCTAGCACCACATGTCCATACTTTTGTGACTCTGTAACACTAAAAATGCATTAATGTAGCTTTTTTGAAATGTATTTCCTTAATTTTTGAAAGGGATATTTAACAACTAATACCTTTAGCTTTCTTTCTGTGTGACACAGCCAACCTGACAGGCTGAGCACAGGAATATGGGTTGCTTTGTGCTGGGCTCTGCTGGCCCTAGACAAAACAGTAGTGCCATAAATATCTGCACCAAATCTGTATGTAACTACCCAATTCCCTGGGGTTACTAGAGTCCCATCAGTGTCAGTGCTAGGTAGGGAAAGCAGCTGGTAAATAACTAGTTAAATGGGGTTTTCACCTACTCCTTCTTGTTTACTTAGTCTCAGCTCAGATGAGAGAGATGAGGTCATTTAGAACTCTTGCAGCAGCATAAGCCACAGCAGCTGGCTGTGAGTGGGGAATTTTAGAATCTTGGGTCAGTCTGTAAAAGTAGTTGGTAAAGGTAGTTCTGTGTCAGCAGTGGAAGTGTGAGGAGTGAAGGCTGCAGTGTGGACTCTGAGAGGAGAGCCTGTCTTCTCACTCTAGTCCTGAAAGTCACCAACCTGCCAAGAGAAGTAGTGGAAACTGTTGTCTGTAGCAGGATCTCCTGATTTTCATCCCGGAGGGATAAAAAGTACTGCTAGAAAATGGATCCTAGGGGCAATCCCCTATTGGATCCAGGACAACATGAATCTGCCTGTACTGTTATAACTGTGAGTAGATGTGACTTTGTGCTTCCTGAAGAAAGTACCTGTGCTTTGGTGTTTCTCTGGTTAAAAGGGAAAGGTACACCAGTTTCTGTTCTGGAGTTTGAGACTTTTCTCATTGTAAAGTTGGCTGGCAATTGTGGGGTCCAGAGGCAGACTGAGTCACATTGTTCAATCCTTTAATTTCTTACACTCCCAGAGTAGTGATTCTTAAATGCTGGATGTGAAAGTTAATTCAAAGATGCGTTTACCCAAGTGTGTTCAAGACATTTTAAGATGCAACTCTGAAAGAATGGCTGGGTATGAATTTGGAAGTAAAGGGTGGTCAGCCCCCCCATCTAGAGTAACCAGTTCAGCACTACAGGTTCTGTAAGGGTGCCTGGTAATTTTGAACATGGTGGCCAATGTCTGAAGAGATGTTTACTCCCTAGAGTGGGTTGTGCTAGTAATGAGCCCCGGTGTGCTCAGCTATGGCCAGTTGCCACTTGAAGAAGTTTTAAAGTCCTATGCCATATGGGAAATTTGTGCTCCATTGTGGCCAGTGCCACTAGAAGAAATGTCAGTTGTGGACAGTGCCACTGAAGAGAATTTAATGTCCTATAAAATATGGGAATATGTAGAGTTTCTGTCAGATATAGTTGTTTTGTTGTTCTGCCAATTGCTTGTGCCATGATGTCTAAACCTTGGGGTCCACCCTTGCTTTAGAAAACATCTTTTGGAATAAAGTCACATTATAGAACCCCAACCCTGGTTTGGACATTTAAGTTATTGCTTTCTGTGTATGGAGTTACTGGGTACCCCTCCAGAAGTATAAGCCTAGCAAAGCCCCAGCAAAACATTCTGTCCTCAGGACCTGGGTTTGGTCATAAGTTTTGCTTTTGTACACTCCACCCCTTTTTTCATGTCTAGACATAACGAGTCTGGTATACATTCATAAAGCAAGGGATGGTACCATTTCTGAAGTAGTCTGTGCCCAGTCAAGGGTACAAGGGGTAGCTAACTGTGTAAAGTAGCTGGGGGGGGTGGTTACATGTATGATGCTTGGTCAGATATGAGGACACCAACCAGGACAACAGGAAACACCCTTATATAGTGCCTCCCGACAGAGGCTTCATTAGAGAGCCTCTCAGTAGCCTCCTCATATCTGACTATGTGTTCAACTGTTTTTTGAATCAGTCTTTTGTGAGTATGGCATCTTTTTTCTATTTTACTGGATGGTAAGTAGCTGCTTCGCTAAATATGAGTTCAAAATGTAAAAAAAAAAGTCAAAGATATGGATGACAGGAAAAAAAAATGTAAACAAAAAAAACCCTAAGACCAAGTGCATCCACAGTTTATGTTTTTTGAGGACTTAGATATTTTAGAAGTGCTTGGGAATTCGAATTTTTAGGAGAGTTTTATTTTCTGTCACCAATAAAGTTTTTGGGCGGGATATTCAGAAGGGCACAACCCACTGATGCGCCCTGGTGCGATATTCAAAGGGGAATTGAGCCTGGCACAAATCCCGATGCGCCAGAGTGCATCAGTAATGTATGCAGCACAGGTGGGGAGGGCGTGCCTATGCATACTCCGCACATCCCGATATTCAGCCCAGGATGTGCTGAGCCCATGCATGTGCAACCTACCTGTACTGCACACAGGTAGCCAAAAAAAGGAGCAACAGCTGGCACCCACAGGTGTGCTGCCATATTGCAGGGAGCAACATGGCACCTGCACCTGTGGGGCCACCAAGCTCCAGCAGCACCTTCGTGGTGGCACCCCATGCCCGATCGTGGGCATGTGTAGATGAATAAATGGTCCTATATCCCTGGTGGTCCAGTGGACCGCTCGCAACCCGATCATGGGTGTCAGTAATAAATAGCACGCACCAATCCAACCCTGGTGGTCCAGCGGTACCCCTCCCCACCCGCCACTGAGCCCCACCCCCCAGTCAGCAGTGGGCGGCAGTCTCCACCTGCTTGCTGCCCAGCCACCTGCTGACTGCCCCCAGTATGGTAGAGCTGTATGCCCATTGGTGACATCATGAGCCAATGGGCATGCAGCCAGGCAAATACTACACAGTCCAGATATGTGAATGGATCCATTCACATATATGGACTGTGTAGTATCGGCACGTGCACGCCATTGGCTCACACTGTGAACCAATGGGCATACAGCACTACTGTACAGAGTCAGCTGGCGGGCGTGAGGCGGCAAGTGGTGGGAGCTGCCGCCCGCCACTGACCGGGGAGCAGGGCTGTGGGGCTCAGTGGGCGGGTGGGAGGGGTACCGCTGAACCAGCAGGGTTGGATTGGTGTGTAATTATTTAGTTCTGACACCCGTGATCTGGCTGCAAGCGGTCCACTGGACCACCAGGGTTATAGGACCATTTATTTGTCTATATATTCCCGTGTTGGGGGGCTGCGAGTGGTCCACTGGACCACCAGGGATAGAGTTAACTGAATTTAAATATACCTATGCCCGTGATGAGGCTGCAAGCAGTCCACTGGACCACCAGGGATATAGGACATGTTCTTCATATACACATGCCTGCGATCAGGCATTGGGGCACTTTGTCGTGATGTGCAGGGGGCGTTAGTCCCCAGTGGCTGCAGCCTGGCAGGGCGCCAGGCGCAAGTCACTGGGGATCGGTGCACCTGCATGCAAATGGGGCCATAATGACATGCAAATGGCTCCATTTGCTCCTTGCATACATTATGGCCCCATCTGCATGTGCACTTTTGAATATCGCGGTGGTTGCGCCTATCGCAACAGCACTTGCGCTTGCGCATCCCCCTGCTCCACTCTGGCCACGTGCGCTGGTGCAGTGCCACTGCATCATGCGCACTGCGGGTGGCCAAGGAGTGATATTCAACTATGCTGTGCCATGGCGCAGCTCTGTTGAATATCACCCTGTCAACGCCCCTGTGCATCCAAGTTGCGCTGCGCCCAGGCTTGCAACACAGCCTGGCACAGTCTGAATATCCCCCTCTTTGTATTTTAACTTTTTTTTATTAAATGTTTGGGTCATGTTGCTTATATGTAAATTGCCAAAAACTATGTTGAAACATCTGTTAGGATTAGAGTCACAAAAGTAAGGAAATTAATGTGGCATTAGGATTTTCAACCCTAATTCCCTCCCCTCCCTTCCCTTATCATTTTGACCAAATGCCAAGCTACAGGTCTGGGCCATGCCCTACAGGTGTCTTAATTGATGTAGTGTCATACTCAAAGTGCTTGAGTCATGGGACATGGCCTAAAACCTGTAGCTTGTTTAGCGCACCATGCTGCAAGCCCATTATGAAACAGTACACTCACTGTGTAAGTCCTCAGACCTGTAGCTTGCTTGGCATAGGGCCACAGCAGACCTGTGGTGCAGAGCCCTAGACCTATACCGTGCTTCATGCGAGGCCCTGTGGACCTGCTCCAAAGTAGCAGACCTGTGCCACAGTTCCCCTGACCTATGGCTTGCTTTGCACATGGGCCTACAGCCCCTGTGTGAAGCAGGGAAAGCAAATTGAGCAACAATTACAAGTAAACAAATGGAGGTCACTCTGAGCAGAGCACTGAACCAAAAAACAAAAGAAAAGTACAAGCACCAGCTATACACAGTTTACAAAAGCTTTAACACAATCAGTATGTATGCTAAAAAGTCCACTAGAGGTGCTTGTGGGACTGTGGGGTATCTCCCCAATAAACTCAGTTCGGCATTGTTATCATAAGTAGTGATTGCAATAAAGCTTTTGTAAATTATCTGTAATAACTGCAGGTAAAATGCTAAAGCTGTGAAAGGAAGTGAAAGCTACAGGCAAATGGGAATGGCAAGTACATAGGAACATAGGAAAGTGATGCAGAAAAGGGCCATCAGCCCACCCAATCTGCCCATTTGCCTAGCATTCTCTAGGCCTGCTGTGATTTCCCTCCTGCTCCCTTCAAGAGCCCTTTGTGTCTGTCCCATGCCCTCTTGATCACCCACCACTTCTTTAGGCAGCCCATTCCAGGTGTCCACCACCCTCTCGGTAAATAAATATTTCCTGAAGTTACCTCTAAACTTCCCCCTCTCTAGTTGGAGATCATGACCCCCTTTCCTGGGGCACCCCTTCAATTGGAATAGGTTCTCTGTAGGCACTTTATTAATCCCTTTTATATACTTAAAAGTCTCTATCATGTCTCCCTGCTCCCTCCTCTGTTCCAGGGAGTACATGTCAAGGGCTCCCAGTCTCTTCTCATACTGAAAGCGCTCAAGCCCCTTTACCATCTTGGTTGCCCTCCTTTGTACCCACTCCACCCTTTCCACATCATTTTTTAGGTAAGGCCTCCAGAACTGGACCCCATATTCCAGATGAGGCTTGACCAGCTGGGTGTACAAGGGTATCAGGACCTCTTTCCTCCTGCTGGTGATCCCCCTCCCAATACAACCCAACAAGCTGCTGGCTTTTGCCACTGCTCTCTCGCACTGCCAGCCACCTTCAAGTCCTGTGAGATGATGATGATACCCAGGTCCCCTTCCTCCTTGGTCACTGCCAGTGGCTTGTCCCCCAATCTGTATTCCGCGCTCCAATTTTTTTTGCCCAGGTGCATGATTTTGTATTTTGCCATGTTGAGTGACAACTTCCATTTCCTGGCCCATTCCTCCAATTTCCTTAGGTCCCTCTGCATCCTCTTGGCTCCATCCTGCATGTCCATTCTATAGCAGATCTTTACATCATCCACAAATAGGCTCACACTACCCTCCAACCCCTTTGCTATGTCTCTTATAAAGATGTTGAACAGCAGGAGTCCCAGCATTGACCATGGGAAACACCACTAGTGACTCCTGGCACTCCCGAGGGAACCCCATTTACTAACACCCTCTGTATTCTGCCCTCCAATCAGTTTTGCATCCACCTTGTAATGTACTCTCCCCAGTCCCAGGCACTCCATTTTGTACAATAGCCTTCTGTGAGGTAACGTATCAAAAGCCTTCCTGAAATCCAGGTAAGCTATGCCTACTGACCCACCCTGATCCACTACCCTAGTGACCCAGTCAAAAAACCCTACCAAGTTTATTTGACAGGATCTGCCCTTGGAAAAGCCATGCTGCCTTGGGTCCAGGAGGCCATTTGCCTCCAGGTAGCTGGTGATTCTGTCTTTGAGCAGTTTTTCCATAAGCTTACTGACCACAGAAGTCAGACTTATTGGCCTGCAATTGCTCATGTCTTGCCTCCACCCTCCCTTGTGCAGGGGCAGTACATCCACACATTTCCAGTCCTTCAGGATTTACCCCGAGTGTAAGGACTTATTGAACAGTGTGGTCAAGGGGGCTGCTAACACGTCCCTCAACTCCCTCAACACTATTGGGTGAATCCCATCTGGCCCCATGGCCATGTCCACCTTCAGGCCCTTGAGTTCTCTCAAGATCTCCTTTTCCTGGAAGGGACTCACATCCACCCCTGCCACTTCCATGTCAGTTGGCCTGGTGTTGCCTCCTTCCCATTCCTCCTCCCTTGTACAATCAATTTATGTACGATGCCAACATGCTGTGTATACCATGTGCATTGGCATCACTACGTTTAAATGCCATGGAGCAGGGTCCCACAGATCCTGTGCAGCATTCACAATCTAGGCACAAGTCAGCTGGGTGCCCACTCCCCTGGCTGTGCAGACAGCAATGTAGCGGGGGAGGCCAGGTGGCATGACAGCACTATGCGCCATGCACCAAGCTGCGTAGTGCACTCCGTGGGGGGGGAGTGCAGAGTGGAGCAGGGTATGGTGTCTGGGACCCTGCCATAACCCACTGCATGCCCCCTTGGACGTGTTCCACCAGTCACGGTGGAACAAGGAAACTGAGTCACATGATGCCCCAGCCCACTAGGGTGCCTGTAGGGGCTGGGGCAGCTGACAGGCCAACCGTCCAGACAAGGAAGAGCTGGGTCCATACCAGCAGTACCACTCCATGATCCTGTAGTGCCATGTGCCCCCTTCCTCACACATGCCCTACACATGCCCATCCCATACCCGTGCTGCACATGCCCCCCATGTATGCTCATTTCCAATTGTGGTACACAGGCCAACACCCCCCAGTGGTGGCTGGACCAGCCAACACATGCCTAACCCCAAACCTGGTAGCCCAGCACCCAAACCATTTGGCAATGGCCAGTGCTGCCCCATGGCACTGACACCCCCCACCCCACCCTCTGTCTACTTACCCTCCCATCAGTGCCATGGCTCCCGACAACCAGGATCATAGTCCTCCAAACACATACTCAGCTGCTGGCCAGCTGAGTGATGCTGGAAATGTATCCCTAGGGTTTGCATTTCCAGCATCACTCAGACAGCCGGCAGCCTAGGATGTGTGTGGAGGGTTGTGCCACCAGCCATCAGGAGCCACGGCACCAATGGGAGGGTAAGTGGAAAGAGGGTGGGGTAGGGGGTGTCAGTGCCATGGGGGGCACTGGCCATTGCCCTATGGTGTGGGTGCTGGGCTGTCGGGTTGGGGGTTAGGCATGTGTGGCTGGTGCAGGCACCAGGAGGGGCTGGCACTGATAGGGAAGGGGATCCCTTGCATGAGAGGCCACATTTGCCATCCTGTGGTGTGGGTCTCCATGAACTGGGAGGTATCCATCCTGCACTACTGGTCAGGGGCACGGTTGCATGTGGGGAAGGGAGGTCTTCCAGTGTCACTACAGGGCCAGGGTACAGCAGTGTGGCTAGCTGATGGGGCTGGGGAGTATTCCACCTTTGTGCACAGGCCTGGATGCCTGCAGAGGCTATTCGCGCACCAGGACCCATGCTGTATTATGCAAGCAATCCACTGTGGGACCTATGCCAGGCATCCGATTGGATGCCTGTCTGGGTCCACAACTCCACTCATGCCTGCCTGTGCAGACCTGCATGAGGCCATGGATAGGTGGCAGCCATTAGTGAATAATGGACAGTGTGCACCTTTCTGCAGGTACAGAGCTACGTGGTCAGGTTATGCGCTTTCGGCACATAACTTGCACCCATTTGTGCATAGGGACCCTCAATAGTAAGCAATAACTACCAAGAAACAAATAGTTAAAATTGGAACGGTGGGGGAGGAATTACATATATGAGGGAAGAAGGGTGCTGGGGGACCAGGAGGTACAAATTAAGGCAACAGAATTACTGTTACGCTGGATATCAAGGAAAATAGATAGATATGGAGAAATGTTGCTGGTCAAAACATGGAATAACAGAGGAGAGGTCAGGCACCAAAAACACAGAAGCACATATGTAACATGGCAAAAAATCTAACATTTGACCTCTAGGTATTACTCACAGTAGTGTATGTAGGGAAGGGATTGCCATGAAGGGGGTGTTAGGAATTTAAAATTGCTAGAAAGTATCCATGAAGAGGCCTCTTTGCACTATGTTTAGTTTTTGTCAAGAGGGAGCTTTGCACAAAGTCCCTACCACATGGGGAAAAACTCTGCAAAGTAGCACTTGACAACTTCTCGGGGAAACAGCATCTCTGTAAAATAGCAAAATGTTGTACTTTGCAAAGGTTTTGTTCCCCACAAAGTGCCGCTTAGCTAGCTTTTTGCTCTGAGAAAGCACAGACTTCACAAAGCAAAAAACTCTGTGAAGTAGTACACTTTATAGTAAAACTCCATGAATGGAAATGTTTTCTACTTTTTCCACACCTATTGAAATGACAGCACCCCTTAATATCAATATCTCCCCGGGGTCTCACCATTTAAAAAAAAAATTAAAGAGAACAGTGAGGGAACCCCATCTTTGCATGTTCACACTGGAGAAATGAAGGCAGCAAGGGTGACATGATCTCAGTCTTCCACACACTCAAGACAAGAGAATTAACAAACTTGAACAGACTAACATATTTTATATGGAGCCAGATTGGCAAAGGGATTGACATGGTTCAGAGTCAAGGGGACAGATTTTCAAAAGACCTGACATGGCTCCGAGACTAAGTCTCTGTACTCCACTCTCTGGTACAGGGAAAACTCCTCACACCTGCGAACATGTGTTCAGCATTTTATGCACACGGGCAGCGTTGTAGTTTCCTGTTTCTGCAGCTGCACAAAAATTGCTATGCCTAGATATATCAGGCATAGCAATTTTCTGCAGCTACACAAAAAATATGTGCAAGCTGCCAAAAATTATAGAAAAGGTTGAAAAAAGACAATCTGTTTGAACATTGAGCATGTGCAGAAAAAATTGCGGTTGCACAAGGAAACCCTTCCTTGCATTACTTTTTTGTCTGCATGTGTGCAATTTGTCCACCTTTGCAAATCTGGTGGTGTCTTCCAGCAGTGCATGGGAACACATCCTGAGTCTAACAGGTATTACATTTAGAGGTAACATTAGGAAGCACTTCTTCTCAAGAAGGTGGTTAAACCTAAGGAACATCTTACCAGTGAAAATAGTGAATATGAAAACATTACAGGCCTTCAAAGTAGGCCTGGACAATTTTTTGCATACCAAGGGTATCACTGGATATCTTTGGTAGTACAACGGGCAAAGAGTCCCTTTTAATTAGTATGTGTGTACAGCTTACTAATTCATACCTGCCTATAAGCTAAGTGGCACACATCACCTCTACATACTGTGTGCTTTTCAAATTTGTCATCTGTTGCTGCTTTCCTTTGTAACAAACTCCTGTCATTAAATTTTGTTGCAGGTCAAAGTCCAGCAGAGAAGTTCACAGCTGTCATTCAGGCTGTCTCCCCTCTACTCTCACAGTCCCAGCCTATTGTTAAGCTAATCCTAGCTGTAGCCAAATCAAAATACTGCAAGCAGGTATGTATACAGTCCACATGCAAAAATGTTTCCTTTTACATTATATTTCTATTATTGGCAAAAGATAGTTTGCAAAATTCCATTTAATGTGGCAAGGTAACCACTCTTCATGGATTACAGGCTTTGGTCAACAAAAGTGAAAATGGAGTTAGACAGAACTGAATAAATGCTTTAAGATTTCTGAAACAAAACTGGTGCACCCATGTATAGGTTGCCAAGATAGTTATTCTATCAAATACACTCACCTCAGTAACTCTTTCTGCTTGGCATGATAAATGTATTAAGAGCCATTACCTTCATGTGGTTCAAAAGCGTGACTGTGCTGCTCAATAAAGTGCTATACGGTGCTAAGCAGGGTGTTCCACTATCGCGTAACATTTCTCTGTCTGATTTTGTCTCAAGTGAATGCCAGTTATATCAAGTAGCCTCATTTAAGAGGTAGTCTGGAGTAGCATTCTCAGATAATTTGTAGCCTGAAGATTTCTGACAGACTGTTTTATTAAGAGTCATGTGCTGTTAAACAGGGATAACTGGCGATAAAGTTTCCGGCTCAGTACTGGAAATGAACATGTAATTATGTATCAGCATGGAGCAGAAGAGAATGAGACAGAAAGTGACTGAACTGGTGACTTTAATGTGAGAGTAAATGTGTGTAAAGAAGAAAGGATGAACAGGCAATGAAAACATCAAATTATTAAACTGGGTATTTTACAGAGCATACATATATTTTCTGTTACTGGAGATCTGGGCTCTAAGGCAATGCACATGTCTTCCATTACTGAAGGTCTGGATTCATAGACAGGGCAATGTCTTCCATCACTGGAGGTCGGGGTTCATAGACAGGACAATGTCTGCAATCACTAGAGGTCTGGGTTCATAGACAGGGCAATGTCTGCAATCATTGGAGGTCTGGGTTCATAGCTGGGGTGATGTCTTCCATCACTGGAGGTCTGGGTTCTTGAATAGAGCAATGTCTTCCATAACAGTAAGACCATGTTCATAGACAGGACAATGTCTTCTATCACTGGAGGTCTGGATACACAGATAGGGTAATGTCTTCCATCATTAGAGGTATGGGTTCATAGACAGGACAATGTCTTCTATCACTGGATTTCTGGGTTCATAGAAAGGGCAATTTCTTCCATCACTGAATGTCTGGGTTTATAGACAGGACAATGTCTTCTATCACTGGAAGTCTGTGGTTATAGCAAGACAGTGTGCCTGCCACTACTAGAGAACTGGATATATTCATAAATGATGATGTCCATATCTTCCATTAACAGAGCCTTGGGTTCTTTGCTGAGGTAGTATCTTCAATCACTTGATAGCGAGGATCATGTAGGCAGGGCAATGTCTTCTCCACTTGGAGTTTTGGGTTCTCATACATGCTTAGTTTACTTTATTGAACTTTATAGAGTATAGTACCTTTACAGATGTGCTACAAAAGAACTTAGCAACAGCGAGTATAATGTTACATATACAGACAATTGCTTATCAACTAGTACAAGGTTTCTTAGATAATAAACCATTTACTTGGACTTTAAATGCTGGAAATGAGGAGACTGATCTAAAATCAACAGAGAGAGTATGCCATAGTTGCAGGGCATGAATTACAAAAGTGTAATTACCTAACCTCATTTAGAAAAGGGATGCCTTATTTTTATCAATTGAATGAAGAAGATAGACCATGTTTGAGCAGGAGATCAAATAGAGTGAAAATTCAGTCCAGCTATGGCCTTCATTATTTATTTTTACAATTTATTTACTCAGGATAGCTCAGCTAAGATGCAACATCTTGTTTCCAGTGGGGTTCAGCTTCTACCCATGTCCACAGCTGGGTGAACTGGAGCACTGAGAGGTTATGTGACCTGCCTGAAGTCACACAATGAGTAATTTGGCTGTAGTGGGCTTTGAACCTCTAATCTTCCACTATCAAAGCCAACATATTTACCATTTATCCACACTGTCCCTAACATAGTACAGCACTTTGAACTTGATGTGAGACCCCACCACACATAAGTGCAAATCTTTCAGAATGGTACTGATGTGGTAATACTGATGCCACCTCCCCCAGGAGTCTGCACTTACTAAAGGCATTAGATCTGACTTAAGGGCAGGCAAGCATATAGTGAGTTACAACACTCCAATCTAGAGTTACAGATACATGGACTAATGTAGCAAGCAACTTAAGAAAAGAGGGAAGAGCCTGACAATGTTCCTGAGATGATTTAAAATCACCCTGATTTTGTTATTAATCTGCTGCTCATGTGTCAGTCCACAGACCACTCTTAGACTCTTGGCCACATCCAGAGTTTTCTTTTTTTTTCACACTTTCACTGAAATGAGATTCAAATGCATACTGTATGTTCAACATGAAAATAACTCATGCAAGAGCTGTGCCATATGTCTGAACTGCATTGCAACTAACAAGAACTGTAGGGTAAAATCAACAATTTATTAGTGTGTAAGAGAAAAACAATGAGCTTGAGAGAGGATTTCACCTATGAAATGATAAGCAATTCAACTTTCCATCCTTCCTAATAAAACAGAAAAATATACAGGTATCTGCTGTTACCCTCCCCCCTCCCAGGCTGGCCATCTATACCTTCCAGCAATTCTCACCCTCTACCAAAGAGATACTGACCCCTAGCTGGGATCAGACCCCCAAGACTTTCCCCCTGCAAGGGTTCAATACACAACCCAACTATAGGAATGATGATTTCAAGGATCCTGAGTACCCTTATAAACAACCCACCTGCTCATCTGTTAACTTATGCAGATTGTTTTAAATGTAACAAAATGATTAACGGTCCCATCTGCACAATATACTGGATAATCACCTCCTGTCCTTGTTCCTCTGGTGATCTCCCATGAGCAAGAGGCATTAGTTCTCTGGTCCCACTATGGCAAGGGTCATTAAGTACCTGACTCTAACTTTCTAAGAGAATTCCTGTCATTTGGATGCATATGTAGTCCTGTGAGATTGAAGCCAGATCTACTCAATGTCCTTATCAGTCTATTTGGAAGCCAAAATCCACCCCATCTTTCTGCTAATATGCTCTGCTGTAACATTTGTGATTTTTTTTTCAGGAATGTGAGAGCACTCAGGATCTACATGCAGGAGTAGAAGAATTATTAAATAAATATGCAAATGACACCAAAATGGGAGCAATAATAAATAACATAAAACAGAAAAAAAATATGCTACAAAAATATCTAGATACTGCCACAACTTGGGCAGAAAATTAGGGCATGAGATTTAACCTAAACAAATACAAGGTGATGCACCGAGGATACCATAACAGTGAGTTAACTATACAATGCAAGGTATCTTATTGGAAGTCACCACAGAGAAGAAGGATCTAGGCATTATTATAAATAATGACTTATTACCAAGAAGACAGTGTGAGGAAGCAGTTAATAGAGCAAATAAAGTATTATATAAGAAGAAATATAACCAGTAGGTCTAAATTGGTACTGTTACCTCTACAGTATATAGTTCATATGTCACACCCCTACTTGATTATGGAAGATAAATATTGATCCTGAATACAGGAAAAGATTCTGCTAGAGTTGAGATGCTGCAAAGGAGGGCAACAAAGATTATTTGGAATTTGAAGGCTAATATTGTTTGTATGAGGAAAGTTTAAATAAATTTAAATCCAGTGAGTGTGGAAACTAGAAGAATAAGGGGCTACTTATTGTTATTATATGATCTCATATATGAGGAAGGAAGGATGGATGAATTGAGCATGGAATATATAGAGGAATACAAACCAACTGGGGACACAACAAAAAACTTAAACATTAAAACGTTAGGACACATAAAACAAAGTTCTTTTATACACAGAGACAGACAGGACTATGGAACAGATTGCCCAATGACATTGTAAATGGCAACACCAAATCAATCTTTAAAAGAAAACTTGATCAATATGTATTGGAAGGTGAACAAATGGAATACTACCATTGACAACTGGGAAACAATTTAAATGGGTCACATAACCATTGGTTCTAAACATCTCAGTAGGAACCTCAGTACAAGTGTATAGGGCAGATATTTGACTGCTCTTGATTTTCCAGAATAAACTGTGAGAGAACCGTTAAAGTCCTGAACAGATTTGACCTATACTCACAGCTGTATTATAATATAATCTCTCATCTGGAAGTATTGAAATCTATTTGCATGTGACCAATGATACTACTCTAGCCAGGCTTTAGATGACATTACCTGCTCCCCCAACCAATTCAAAGGGCTACAAAAACCTCTGTCCACTTGTCTCCTAAACCAGGGGTCAATATGACAGGGATGAAAGTAGGATCCCAGGCAAACTACTGGAAATTTAAAATATGGTATGTGTGCACTATTTTGCCCACTGCAGCACCTTCCCCCACCCCATTAGTTTGATCCTCACTTCCAAATGATAGGACTCCTTCCTCTGGGTGGTCAAATGCTGTTCAAATAGCTTGGCTGCCAATGGAGTTTTCTCCATGTCTCCTAATTCTATTTCCTTCAAAGGGGAAAAAGGTTAGGGTTGCTCCACAATAGGGTGATTCAGACTTGTGCCACTTTTCAATAACACTCTAGGTTAGGAAGAGCCCAACCCCCTCTCTAGTACCCAAAAATAACATCATGCTCCTCATTTGCAGGCAGTGATCACTCCATGTAAAATGAAATAACCATTTTTGCCATTCTTTAAACATCTTAGTGGAGATGACACAAGGGACACTTTGGAAAAAGTATAAAAAGTCTGGGCAAGATGTTCACCTTAACCACCATGATTCAAGAGTGAAACGTGAGAGGGAGGGTGGACCAACATTTCATAGTATCTCATTCACAAAAAAACACACAGGGGCAGTGGTTCTAATAAGTTTCAAATGTGTAGACACGGGACAGGATTCACGACACTCCGAGAAATACTTGCGACTGCGGGTAAACCACGGTGCAAGTTGGTTGCGACTTGTGGATCTGCAGGTTAATCACGGCGGCGGATATTCATGAAGGTGGAGCTGGGTTATGACCGGCTCCACAATCTACGGAAGCAGCCATAACTCCCTCCGCAACTGCTGCGGCTGTGAATCAGAACTGCCGCAGCTGTGGGTGATTCCGGTCCGCAGCAGTAGTTGCGGAGGAAAATGTTGACAAAAAGGCTTTGTGAATCCTGCCCACAGTCTTTTAAGGTACACTTACCAGGGTACTAAGTTAAATTCAAACACGCAACTGCTGTAGCAATAAAGCGGTGAGCACTCCATCACAAAGCAGCTTCACAAAACATCTTGAAACCTTCCAATTCAAAACAGTAGCTTTTATTTTCAAACAGATAGCAGTAAAACCCAAGTACCACACACCTGACCCACTTAACTATTGATGAGTTACTCTGAGGAAGATGTCATATAGATGACACATCACTAGTTACGTGGGTCAGGTGTGTGCTCAGGTATGCGATGGTCAGTGGGTGCAAAAACTCAACCTAAAGTTTAATTTACCTGCAAGTTTGGACCTCACTAGCAATGGTTTATGTTCTGTGACTCCTGAGCAATGGTACCATGGAATTCTGGAAACCATCCTCCAGATGTCAGGTAAAGGGGACATGGTGCTGGTGGGGGATTTCAATCTGCCGGACATAGATTGGAATACCCATACAGTGGCATTACAGAAGAGCAGAAAATTACTAGTCACACTACAGGTCGCAGGCCTAAGTCAACCAGTGACATCACCCACAAGGGTAACGCAGTTCTAGATCTGATATTCAAAAAAAAGCGATAGGGTTATGGATGTTGAAGCAGGGAACCACCTGGGCAACAGTGATCATAACACAGTATGGTTCAGGGTAAAAAGGACTGTAGACTCCACACACTCCAAACTGAAGGTCCTTGACTTCAGGAGGGCAGACTTCACAAACATGAAAGTCTGCCTAAGAGATAACCTTAGTAAATCGACAGAAGGGAGCATTGAGGAATATTGGACAAGGCTGAAGGATGCAATAACCATGGTCACATTACAGTGTGCCCATCAGGTTAGTAAGAACAAAAGGAGGAAAAACCCACTATGTTTTTCCAAGGAGGTGGCAACCATGGTGAGAGAAAAGCTCATAGCCTTCAGAAAGTATAAGGAACTGGGGAATGAGGTGGACAAAACCGAATATAAACAGAAACTAAAAGAGACAAGGAACGTGATAAGAAATGCAAAGGATCAAACAGAGGTTAAGATAGCTCAGGAAGTAAAAAAGGGTAAAAAAACATTCTACAGGTACATACCTGAAAAAAGGAAGACCAAAGGGGGTATTGTTAGAATCACAAAAAAAGACAGACAAACCACAGAGCAAGACGGGGAGAAGGCAGAGGCACTCAGTGAGTACTTCTGCTCAGTCTTCACACAGGAAGCAGATGGTAACAGACTAGCAAGAGACATAAAGAAGTGTTCAATTGAAGGAATAGACACGAGTCCCTTCACAGGGGAAAGGGTCCTAGAGGAAATAGACAAGTTAAAGGTAAATAAAGCTATGGGGCCAGATGGGATACATCCAAGAATACTGAAAGAACTAAGGAGGAAACTGGCAGCTCCCTTAGCAGTGCTCTTCAATAAATCATTAAGGAGTGGGGAGGTGCTGGAGGATTGGAATAGTGCAACAGTAGTACCACTCCACAAGTATGGAAGCAAGGAACAGCCAGGCAGCTACTGTCCAGTTAGTCTAATGTCAGTCATGGGAAAACTGATGGAGTCCCTGCTGAAGGAAAGAATCATAGCTTTTTTGGATCAAACTGGTCAGCTCAACAAAAAGCAACATGGTTTCACATCAGGGAGATCCTGCCAGACAAATCTGGTTGATTTTTTCAATTGGGTCACCAAAACAGTGGATCAGGGTGGGGCAGTGGATGTGGTTTACCTGGACTTCAGCAAAGCTTTTGAAAACTGGAGAACATGGGAATTGGGCCTGAGGTTACAAACTGAGTCAGAAATTGGTTACATGGGAGAACTCAGAGAGTATCAGTAAATGGCACTCTGTCTGTAGAGTGGAGGGTGACTAGAGGGTTCCCGCAGGGCTCAGTTCTGGGGATGATCCTCTTCAACGTATTCATCAGCAACATTGCAGATGAACTAGCGGGAAAGGTATGCCTGTTTGCAAATGACACCCAAATCAGCAACAAGGTAGACAAAACAAAGGGACAGCAAGGCATGGAAGCTGATCTCCAAAAACTGGAGGAGTGGTCCAAGACCTGGCAATAGAAATTCAGTGCCAAAAAATGCAAGGCCATGCACCTGGGAAAGTGTAACCCAGGGAAACTGTACTTAATGGGAGGGGAGCAGCTGGTGGCTACCAGGCAGGAGCGAGATCTAGGGGTGATCATATCAGATGACCTCAAGGTCAGCAGACAATATGAAAAGGCAGCATTAAAGGCTAGTGGTATCCTGGGATGCATAGGGAGGGGCATCATGAGCAGAAGGCATGAAGTAATCATGTCCCTGTATTGGTCCCTGGTCAGGCCTCACCTGCAGTACTGTGTCCAGTTCGGGAGGTCACACCTCAGGA
Organism: Neoceratodus forsteri; assembly: GCA_016271365.2. Lineage (NCBI taxonomy): Eukaryota > Metazoa > Chordata > Ceratodontiformes > Ceratodontidae > Neoceratodus > Neoceratodus forsteri. The sequence continues at coordinate 1,484,398,886 of CM057452.1, forward strand.
AGGACATAGGCAAGGCCACTGATTTACGGTGATTAAAACAATTAAATTCCATTTTCAAGACTTAAGATTCCGGAATTTCACCGGTGATTGTTACTCTAATTTCCTGATTTTACCGGGATTTTGTTATCATTCTTTTAGTATGTGCATAAATAATAAGAATTAAAGAAGGCTTAATATACAGAGCATTAAATAAAGCAAACTGAAAATAGTACAGGAAGGAATTAAAAGAAAAACAGACTTTTTTATAGATTTACTGATCTGATAGAAAATGCCAGATTCCATGAAATCTTCATTTTTACTGGTTTTCAGGCAGCCCAAATTCCGGAATTTTACCAGATTTTCCGGTAAAAACGGAAAAACAGTGGCCTTGGACATAGGTAGGCTGGAGATGGTACAGAGAACAGCAACAAAGACAGTGCAGGGCTTGCATCAGAAATCGTACGAGGCAAGACTGGATGACCTCAAATTATACTCCCTAGACCAACGCAGGAACCGTGGGAACATAATAGAAACATTCAAATACCTTAAAGGCAACATCAGGGTACAAATGCAGAAACTCTTTCAGGTAAAGGACTACAGCAGGACTAGAGAGCACAATCTCTGACTTAAGGGAGCAAAGTTCTGAATCAATATGAGGAAATTCTTCTTCACAGAGCATGTTGTGGAACCATGGGATAGCCTGCTGGATGGGGTGGTGGGAGCCAAGACAGTGGGGGAATTCAAGCGGGCATGGGACAGACATTGTGGGATACACAAGCAGGCAGCTAAGTAGGGGGGTTGGAAGCCAAGGGCAGACTTGATGGATCGTACGGTCCCCATCTGCCGACAACTTCTGTGTTTCTATGTGCCTGAATTTTATTGCCATCTATTTAAAAATAAATGCTACTGTTTTGAATCAGAAGGTTTCAAGCCAGTTTGTGAAGCTGCTTTGTGATGGAGTGCTAACCACTTTACTGCTACAGCAGTTGTATGTTTGAATAGTATCTCCTTCTTTAGGGCCCCAAGTTCCTTCCTCCTACATTTCCTTCAACAAGGCATGATCAATTTCCTGGGACAGAGGAGTCAGAGCCTAGATTGACACCTAGATATTTTAGGACTGGAATACCCCATTTCATCAGAAAACACTGCTGGAACTCTTGTGAGGCTTAAGCCAAAAGAGTAATAGTTTTTGTACAGCCAGATAAATGGCCACACTTTTTGGTCCCCTCCAAAACTGACATCATTGAGTTCTCATGGTCAGACAGATATATGAGCACCATGCATAATGTGATAATCTGCTCATGATTACCTAAATGTACCCCACTAATCTCCAGGTGTTCTCATGCCTATAGAGCAAAAGGCTCAATGTAGAGAGCAAACAGAATAAGGGACAGCTAGCACCCCTGCCTTGTGCCCCGCCCCAGAGAAAATCTGCTGAAAAGGTGGCCATTTGCTCAGACACATGCACAAGGGAAAGCATATAAGCTTGTAATGAAAGGTATCAGCCAAGTAGAAAAAAACAAACTCAGTAAGAGCCTCATATAAATAAGTCCAATTCACCTGGTCAAATGGCTTCTCAGCATCTAAACTTACCAAGAAGGCATGTTGTTTAGCTCTGTTGAGGAGATCAGTAATGTGAACAGTCTAATGAACATAGTTCAAAGCCAGCTTATGTGCCTCAAAGCCCATGTTTCCTCTATCCACCAGGGTTAAAACAATATTCTCCAGATGCCTAGAAGGAATACCATTCAGAAACTTGTAATTCATTAATTAAAATTGAAATTGGCCTGTAAGAGGCATAAATGGTGGTGTTCTCTCCAGCCTTGAGGATAACTGACATGGTTGCCTGATTCTAGGAAGGGGGCCATAAATTTATCTTCTGAAAGTGTAAAATTAAAGGCTTGCACTATTAATAGTGATACTGCCTCCCAGAACTGCTTGTACAATTCACTAGAAAGTCTATCCATTATCAGACACTTATCAGTCTTCAAGGCTGTTATCTCTTGAAAAAGTTCCAGTGCTAACATAGGGGCTTTGAAGAGTGTCACCTGCTTAGGAGAGAGCCATGGTTGCTGCAAGTTGATAAATAATCATTTCCAGTCCAATAATCAGTACATGCTGCTTATATAGAGTTTCAAAATAGGCATTAAGAGCCTCAGCTGTATCAGGAACTTGTGTTTTCTGGACCCATTCCCTGAAATGAAATATTTTAGGAATAAGTCTTCTGGCCTTCTGCACCTTAACCCTTCACACTAAAAGCTTTAAGGTCATTGAACCACCTTCATAATGTCATTGTCTAACAAATTTCAATTTTTATTCTATAGCCTAGTCTAAAACTTCTCTCAACTCCCTCTTTAGGACCTCAAGTTCCTTCCTCCTATAGTGCTCAAATTTCTTCTTTTGTAGTGTTTCTAATAGTTCTTTCTGTGAGATATCTCTTGCCCTCTTCTTCTGTGTGGAATAGCGGATAAGCTTACTCCTCAGTATGGATTTAATAGTATCCCACAGAATCATTGGAGAGATCTCTGGATCTGCATTCATCCTTACCATCCAGACTATTTCCCTACACACCATGTTAGGCAACTTAGAGTACTTGAGGAGGGATATATTTCATCTCTAAAAGGTTTTTTCCTGACCATGATCAAATCCACCCAAAGGTTGATTGGGGTGTGATTAGAAAGACCAATAAAGCCACTCCAGCTAGACTAAACCCAGGGCAGAATTGTGAGTACATTTGGTGGAGGGGGGTAAGGAATAAATAGTATGTGAGGTCATGGGCTTGAATATGTAGACCTCTTCAAACATCCATGTATCTCAGGTCCTTCCAATAAATTCTGAACCTTCCCTGCTATCCTGTTTCTTTTCCAGGTATCTGTGATGCACTGTCTAAGGCTGCTATGCATGAAGCGGGTATGGGTACATGGGAGAGGCTTGTATCTGCCCTGTGAGGCTCTGCACCCACAGACAGGCATGCATCAGCCAGAATTCATAATCGCTAGCTACCTCTCCATGGTCCCACCCCTCCAGCATGCAGGATCACAGTTGGTGGATGGGTGCAGAGCAGAGGACACTGGTGAGCATTCAGTCAGATGCCCATCCTGGGTCCCATAGTGGATCCCCTGCTCCATGCGAGCAGGGGATTCTGGGCAGATGTGGATCCTGGAATTTGGGTAGTATGGGCAGCTACCTGCAGGGTTGTCTCCAGTCCTACCATGTAGCTTGGAGGGCTACGGCATCACTGTTGGGGGATTCTTGGTCCTGCCAGAGCCAGCAGGTGACATTGCTGGGGGCTCACAGTGGTTATGGCAGGGTCCTTACTACCGTAATCTGCACTCCCCCATGTCTGGCACTATGCACCTGTAACCCCCCTGCAAATGGGGGTTCCCAAAAGACTTCCAGGAGCTTGCTTGAATGCTCCAAGCCTGAATGGTGTTTGGCGTTTAAGCCATTTATCAGTGAGTGTTTTTAGAACCTCTGGTACTGTCTCTTTAAGAGCTGTCTGCTTGCAGACATAATTAGTTTGTATGGGGGACAGTGTGTTTCTTTGCTTGAGTACCACTCAAGCTGCTGCCAATTCACTCCATTTTAGCAGTCACTAGGAGTGCAAAGGAACCTATCTGAAAGATGTAACTGTTTGCCAGAAACCATTTAGAGTGATAATGAAATTACAGTTTGTCTAACCTGCTTTTTGCAGTCAGAACAGTGTCTGCCTAGTTCCCCATTCTGGTTTTGAACTGCTGAACTGGACCAATCAGTGTGGGGTAGTTAGCTCTAAAATGGTGCCTTGGACGAATTCAGAACTTGGACTCATAATCTGAGCCAGCCACAAGAGGATTGTATGGGCAGTGACTTGGGAGATGTAGTTTAGACTTCAGCCTTTTTGGACCAACAGCAGCAGTCTATTGTGAGTGACAGCCAATCCAGTCAAGAACTGGGAGGAACTTAAAGGAAGTGCCCGGTTTTGTCGGTTGGAGTTTCAGTTGAGCTTTGGCAGTGAAGAAGGAAGGAGCCCTGTGCTTTTTCGTGTGCAGTTTTAGTCCAAAAACGTGTAAGGCCCAGAGTTCCGTCTGCAGCTTGTGTAACTGCTTGTTAGGACTGAATCCGTCCTGTGAAAAGAATCAAAGGATCTCTGAAGAGTAGAAACCAGGCTCACCTGTAGAAGACTGGAGAAATTATTGAATTGCACTCGGTCTGTCAGGAACTGAATCTGCTGTGTGTTCTCCTGGGTATTGTGCAGTCACGTGGATAGAGAAGCAGCCTGCCTGGTATAGTACTTTCTTTTTTACCATATAAATGTGTGAAGAGTCTCTTGGAGCTCAAGAGTAGCCCTGCTGATATTGAAGGACCCTATCTTATTTGGAGGTCGTGAGTACTAATTCAGGGTCGCTCCTGTTGAATTGCCACATTAAATCCAAATGGAATTACTGTACTGCTGACTGTTTAATTTCCTTTTCTCTGTGTGAAAGGGCCCCTACCAGCTGCCACGGTTTGGACTAGCCACTAGGGCTTGGGTACCTAGGACAGTAACTTGATAGGGATAGGCCTGTGCACAGAGCCATAGGTAGATTATTAGAGTGATAAGCTAATTAACCTGATTTCCCTGTCCTTGTTATATCCCCTAAATAAATCAGAGCTGCTTGTTTCAGCAAAGTTATACTGCCTGAGGTATTTGTCTATGTTAAAGTACTGTACTGTGATTGTTGCACTGTATCTCATTTCACAGGAGGTCCCAGTGCGGAACCAGTCCTGGGGTAAGTGTACTGTGAAGGTAATTCTGATATATTGTGTGGGCCACTAGTGGAAGAAAGGGGTTGCAGTGTCCCAGAGGGCTGTGACCAAGTTAGTTTAACTATTGCAAACCCTGACCTCTGGGTGGAGGCACCGCCATTGGATCCAGGCCCTCAACCTGTTAGTGGCAAATCAGGCAGGGGTAGTAGCCCCTGGGATACGCCATCTTAGGGGTTACATCTTGGAGGCTCACCACTGGGATTGTGTGTCCTAGTGGCCATATTTACGTAACCACTGTTAAGAAAAAATGGGTACCCGACAGAAGTGGCTGTGCACTGGCTGGTGGAGGGTGTACTGGGAGGAGATCGACTTCAAAATGCTATGCTTATCCTGGATATCCCCCATGCATCAATACGGACACTGTGCAGGAGTACTTTCCAAGGTGGAAGGTTTACAAAACCCTGTGGTGGTGGGTCGGCATGCTAATCTGCTCACCCACACTTTCCTGGCCTAGTAGAGTTTAGGATCCCATAGATAGCTCCAAAGTGCCACAGACCATTACTCCCAGAGGAGCCCTCACTGCTTGGAGAGTGATAACTAAGGACAGTAAAGACCCGGGGAATCAGCCCCACCACTATATGAAACTTTGAGGAGAAATTGCTAAATGGTTGCTGGGAGAAGGGAAAACTGTGGAGGACTTGAAGAAACTATTCTTGCCACCTTGGGGTGTTCCTCCCCAACACCCTCTCCTGTCCAGTCCAGTAATGGTGGCTGAACCAATGCAGACTCATTTCTGCACCTGCCATTAGTCACGACTCTTACGAAGGTTGAGGATCTTCTCTGGCACCCTCCCACCCCCAAGGGGAGGATGACTGGGAGATCTGGATAGACTATGTTGCCCCAGTGCTAGAATGGCAATGCTCGGGAAGAAGCGAAAAGACAAGGGTTAGTGAGAGCCTCCGAGGTCCTGCCCTGGCTACCATCCATGCTAAATGGGCCAGTAACCCTGAAGGACTGCACAGGCCTATCTTGAGGCCTTGGAGAATGTGTATGGGAGCCCAGATTCTGATGAGGACCTATGGTGGAGTAAGAAATGCACAACAGTACCAAGGGAGTTGTTGTCTGTGTATGTCCTCGGCTGGAAAAATTGTTGCAAGAATGCCTCAGAAAGGGTAGTTGCCAGCGATTGAACTGGACCGAACCAGACTGGACAGAATCCTTAAGTCTGCCCTTCAGAACTGTTGCTTCAGTTACGCCTGGCAAATCGACTGGAATCCCACCCTCCTATGATGAGTTAATGAGAGAAATTCGAGGAGTTGAGAAAAGGCGACCTCGGGAGGGACCTGCACCAACAGCTGTGGCTACGACCGATGACTGAGGTGACCCATCAAGTGAAGTTCAGGGCAGAGGTTGACAGTCAATGAGTGCTCTGACAAGGAAAAGATATGTCACAATGGAGGTGAACTGTTGAGAGAGATCCGGAATTCAAAACAGTCCCTTTATGAAGGCCATGCTGCAAATGCGGCCCTGACCTATATCCGACTGCATCTGTATGGGGTGGGGGGTACCCACCCATGTACCCTCCTGCTGATAACAGCTCGGAACTCGATTCCTTGACCATGGAAGTGGAGAAACTGGAGATGTCTCCAAATGTTTATCACGACGAGACAGAGATGGCACCAAGGTTTCCAGTTAGTAACACCCCGCCTCTGGCTCCCAGTGTGGCGCCCGGCCAGCTCAAACCAGAAAGTATGTTTTGCTATAATTGTGGGAAGATGGGCACATGAAAAGGGAATGCCGGTCCCCAAAAGACACTGACAAAGTTGCATATAGGCTACAAGAGAGCTTCGGAGAACAAATCAGTGGTTAAGAGGTGCAGAAATGATCCCAGTGAGGGCACCAAAATGCTAACTCACGTCCTTTGTGGCAAGGTCAGTTGCCCAGGCCCCCACTATCGCCTCCAGACTGGTCCAGAATAGTGGGTCTCCATGCAGACCACTGTAAAGGTGGAATGGAGTGTCTACAAGAGCTGTATTAGACAGTGGCTCCCAAGTGACAATTATGTTCCAGGATTGGTATCAGAAGCATTTGTCAGACATACCCTACAACCATTAGAAGGACTGCATGTATGGGGGTTATGAGAAGGCCTACCCCTATTCCGGGTATATCCGAATTTGGCTGTCTTTCCCCACCTCCGTGGCTGGAGTGGCTGAACAAGTAGAGACCCTAGCCTTGTGTGTCCCCGACTGGACTGTATGATGGTGTCCCTTTGTTGATTGGAACAAATGCTCATATGTTCGGAAGGCTGGTACAGTTGTGTTATGAAAACAGGGTCAAAGACTAGTAGAGCTGTAAGAGTTCCGGCTTTAATTAAGAAGGCCTATGAGGCACAGAGAGATGCTGAAAAAACAGAACCAGAGGAACCGGTCGGAATTGTATGGAAGAAAGATCCTGAGTCTCTGATCCTGGCGCCAAATGCCCAGTGTACCTTACAGGAGAGGTCCGTATCAGAAAGGATGTTAAGAATAAAATTATGTTGGATGCACCAGGCGATGGAAAATTGCCAGAGGGACTGCTGGTCAAGCTTAGTATTTTGCCCGCTAGAGCCCTATGCTTATGCCAGAAGGGTAATGGTCCAAGTTCATAATGTGTCTGAAAGAGACATCTGTAAACAGAGGTTGCATCCTGGCTAATGTGCATTGTGCAGACACTGCAGTGCTACCTAGCAGCATGAGCTCAAGGAAGAATGACAGAGTAACGCCTGACTTGTTTGATTTTGCGACTCCCGCTGCCAGCTGAATGGAAAGTGAGGATCAGTGAGAAGCTTGCCCAGAGAGACCAGGTGTTTTCTTTTAAGGAATGGGATGGAGGATGCGCGTAGAGCTGAGCACAATATCCGGCTGCATGACGAAAGACCATTTCATGAGAGGTCTCGACGCCTGGCACCTGCTGGACATAGATGATGTAGACAGCATCTGTAGAGATGTTAGCTGCTGGTGTAATACAAGAATCCAGAAGCCTTATGCTTCCCCATTGTGGTAGTGAGGAAAAAGAATGGAACAGTAAGGATGTTGTGGATTATACTTTTTATAACCGACGCGGACTATCCCTGATCAGTACACAATGCCCCATGTCAGGATGCTTTGGACTGCCTAGCAGAACAAGTGGTTCTCTGTGCTGGATCTCCGAGTGGGTACTACCAGATCCCGATGGCCCCAGAGGACCGTGGAGAAGACGGCCTTTATCTGTCCACTTGGCTTCTATGAATTCATGAGGATGCCTCAAGGATTTAAGGTGCCCCAGCCACTTTTCAACGATTGATGGAGTGCAGTGGGGACATGAACTTACTAGAGTGCCTGTATACCTAGATGATGTTATTGTGTTTGGCAGCTCACTGAGGAACATGAGAGCAGATTATTTAAGGTATTGGACCGACTGGAGGACTTTGGCCTTAAACTGTCCATTGATAAGTGTCAATTCTTTCAAACATCAGTAAAGTATGGGACACATAGTATCCACCGAGGGAATAGAGACCGACCCCAAGTAAAGTTGAGGCCTTGACCACCTGGCCACAGCCCAAAATCTAAAAGAACTGCAAAGATTCCTGGATTCTGTGGTTATTATCAGCTTCATCAAGGACTATTCAAGAGTGATCCGCCTTTACTTAACCTTACTAAGGGTATCCCCAACCCACAAAAATACCAAAAGTCAGTCCTCAAGACTGAAAGAGTGTATTTTCATCCGAGTGAAGTATTTGGGCCCGTTGGACTCCTGATTGTGAGACTGCTTTTCATGAGATCATATATCAACTTACCCATGCTCCAGTGCTGGCCTATGCTGATCCAAGAAACCTTACGTCCTGCACACTGATGCTAGCTTGCAAGGTTGGAGGCTGTGTTGTACCAAAACACGAGAATGGCCTGAGACCAGTGGCCTTTGCCAGTAGAAGCCTGACCCCATCCGAAAAGAACTATCCTGTACATAAGTTAGAGTTCCTAGCTTTGAAGTGGGCTATTGTTGACCAATTCCATGAGTACTGTATGGGGCTAAAATACTAGTAAAACTGACAATAATCCCTTTGACCTATGTGCAGACCTCAGCGAAGTTGGATGCCACATGGCCATAGGTGGCTTTCGCATTATCTACATATGACTATGCTCATCACCGAGCAGGTCTGAACCACATAGATGCTGATGCTCTCTCCCGAGGCCTGTTCCCCAGAATGATTGGGTCCGATTGCAGAACCTGACATTCGGCACTCTGCGAAGTTTGACAGGAGGAACAATGTCCAATGGACTAGGGACTGCATGGTGGATTGCTTGGACCTCTGAGAATTGCATACCTGTTGCTTATTGCCACTTTTCTGCACAGACATTGGTGCACTGCCTCAGCTGGACCATGACAGTATTTAGGCGGGCTCAATCCCGCGATCCCATGATCAAAGCAGCTTTAGAAGCCCTCTATGCAGGAAAAGATGTGTCCAAATTACGCTCCACTGATTTGAGAACTGCACTGTTATACAAAGAAGGTCCTAAGTTGAAACTGATCAATAAACTGTTATACAGAGAAACAGTAGACAGAGGGGACAAGTAGACAAACAACAACTAGTGCTGCCCACTGCCTTGAGACTCAGTACTGAGGTCTTTGCACAACCACATGGGGCACCTTGGTATAGACAGAACACTTGACTTGGTGAGATCCAGATTCTATTGGCCTAAGATGGGGCTGATGTGGAGCAACACATTCGAATCTTGTAGTCTGCTACAGAGGAAAGCTTATTCCCAGAGGGCTGCCCCTTGTTAACATCACCACCAGTGCACCCATGGAGCTGGTCTGTATTGATTTCTGAGTTTGAGTCAGATCAAAGAAATATCAGTAATGTGCTGGTGGTCACTGACCATTTCACGAGATATGCCCAAGCTTTCCCACCAAAGACCAGAAAGCTTCCACTGTGGCCAAAGTACTTGTAGAAAACTTTTGTTCACTATGGGGCTCCACAAAGAATCCATTCTGATCAAGGGAGAGACTTTGAGAGTCGCCTGATCAAAGAGATGCTTTCTGTGGGGAGTGCGAAAGTCCAGAACCACTCCTTACCACCCCAGGGGACCCACAGCCTGAACGTTTCAACCAAGACTTTCTAGATATGCTAGGCACCCTGCACCCAAAGGACAAGCCTAGATGAAGCCAACAAATTAGCACCCTTGGTACATGCTTATAACTGCACCAAAAGTGATGCCACTGGATTCTCCCCTCACCGCCTGATGTTTGGAAGAGAAGCTCGACTACCAGTAGATGTGTGTTTTGGGGTCTCTCCTGATGGGGTTCAAGCTGACAACTATTTACAGTATGTGCAAAGTTAAAGGCCCAGCTAACTCATGCGTACTAACTGGCTCAAACCATGGCTGCCAAAAGAAATCTGGCCAACAAAGAAAGGTATGATAAAAGGTGAAAGCACAGGAACTCCAGGAGGGAGATGGGTATTGCTAAGAAATCTGGGACTGCATGGCAAGCACAAGATTGCTGACAGATGGCACCATCTCCCTCATATTGTAGTGGGCAAACTAGATGATCTGCCAGTGTACAAAGTAAGGCCTGAGAATAATTCAAAAGATGTAAAAACAATGCATAGAAATCATTTAATGCCCATTGACAAATCTTAATTGAGTCTGAGCCCCTAGAAGATGCCCTCTGGACCAGTGACTAGAGCTGCTACTAAGAAAAGATCAAGAAAGTCTGCACCTACAGAAGCAAAGTTAAAGTGTTCCCTCCACAAGTCCCAGTTGAGCATGACTGTCAGTCCATATCGGAAGAAAGTGAGAGTGACTTTGAATACTATCCTTCTACTAACTGAGTCAATTGTTTCAGGGCAATCCCTAGTCAATACTGGAGACAAAGCTGGCCTTCTGGACTGTCTAAGCCCCCAGCTTCATCCCTGAGCCAATGCTCCCAGAAAGTGAAGTGCAAAGCATCAGATCAGATGAAATGGAATCATTGTGCATGGTTGAACTGTTTGAGCTTTCAAGGAGGAAAATGATAGATTGGGGCAGACTGGTGATACACCCGAACAAGAAGAGTATTTTGAGTGCCCTGACAGTCCACTGCCAGTGTCCGAAAGCTCTCCTGCGAGCCAAATGTTGTGGACTCAGAAACTGTAACTCCTGGAGCTGAAAGTGCCCCAAGTTCTAGCCTCTACCCCCATGGAGACTCCCTGACAAGTGAGGACAATGCTGAAAATGAGGCTCAGAGTGCAGAGACTATAACAGTTCCCCTAGAAAGACTGGTCGAGCTGTAAAGCCTGTGGTGCACCTCAGTTATGATTCCTTGGGAGGCCTGTGGATTTGCTCTCAATGTTGTCCATAAGGAGTGTATGTGTCCCCAGCTCATTGCCCAAACTGAGTCAGTGCTAACCCAAGTTACTTGTGTTGCCTCTAGTATGGTGCCCTGCCCGTCCAGCCCCAAGGTAACTGATAGGAAGGGCCCTCTTCAGGTTTCATGTACAAGAGGTAATAACTTGAGTTATGGTACAATGTGTATGTAATACTGTGTAAAGAGTGACGACTGCAATATTTCAGAAATGTGTTTTGGTAAAATGATATATTGACTGATGATTACACTTGCGAGCCTAATGCAAATGTATATGGTTGCAGTTGAAACTTATGGTACTTGCTTGACGGACGTCAAGCTTTCCCAGGCCAGGAAGGGTGTAACCCCCCTGCAAATGGAGGTTCCCAAAAGACTTCCAGGAGCTTGCTTGAATGCTCCAAGCCTGAATGGTGTTTGGCGTTTAAGCCATTTATCAGTGAGTGTTTTTAGAACCTCTGGTACTGTCTCTTTAAGAGCTGTCTGCTTGCAGACATAATTAGTTTGTATGGGGGACTGTGTGTTTCTTTGCTTGAGTACCACTCAAGCTGCTGCCAATTCACTCCATTTTAGCAGTCACTAGGAGTGCAAAGGGAACCTATCTGAAAGATGTAACTGTTTGCCAGAAACCATTTAGAGTGATAATGAAATTACAGTTTGTCTAACCTGCTTTTTTTTGCAGTCAGAACAGTGTCTGCCTAGTTCCCCATTCTGGTTTTGAACTGCTGAACTGGACCAATCAGTGTGGGGTAAGCTAGCTCTAAATGGTGCCTTGGACGAATCAGAACTTGGACTCATAATCTGAGCCAGCCACAAGAGGATTGTATGGGCAGTGACTCTGGGAGATGTAGTTTAGACTTCAGCGCCTTTTTGGACCAACAGCAGCAGTCTATTGTGAGTGACAGCCAATCCAGTCAAGAACTGGGAGGAACTCAAAGGAAGTGCCCGGTTTTGTGGGTTGGAGTTTCAGTTGAGCTTTGGCAGTGAAGAAGGAAGGAGCCCTGTGCTTTTCAATGTGCAGTTTAGTCAAAAAACGTGTAAGGCCCAGAGTTCCGGTCTGCAGCTTGTGTAACTGCTTGTTAGGACTGAATCCGTCCTGTGAAAAGAATCAAAGGATCTCTGAAGAGTGAAACCAGGCTCACCCTGTAGAAGACTGGAGAAATTATTGAATTGCACTCGGTCTGTCAGGAACTGAATCTGCTGTGTGTTCTCCTGGGTATTGTGCAGTAATTGCGATCGGATAGAGAAGCAGCCTGCCTGGTATAGTACTCTCTTTTTTACCATATAAATGTGTGAAGAGTCTCTTGGAGCTCAAGAGTAGCCCTGCTGATATTGAAGGACCCTATCTTATTTGGAGGTCGTGAGTACTAATTCAGGGTCGCTCCCTGTTGAATTGCCACATTAAATCCAAATGGAATTACTGTACTGCTGACTGTTTAATTTTCCTTTTCTCTGTGTGAAAGGGCCCCTACCAGCTGCCACGGTTTGGACTAGCCACTAGGGCTTGGGTACCCAGGGACAGTAACTGATAGGGATAGGCCTGTGCACAGAGCCATAGGTAGATTATTAGAGTGATAAGCTAATTAACCTGATTTCCCCCTGTCCTTGTTATATCCCCCTAAATAAATCAGAGCTGCTTGTTTCAGCAAAGTTATACTGCCTGAGGTATTTGTCTATGTTAAAGTACTGTACTGTGATTGTTGCACTGTATCTCATTTCACAGGAGGTCCCAGTGCCGGAACCAGTCCTGGGGGTAAGTGTATACTGTGAAGGTAATTCTGATATATTGTGTGGGCCAACAGTGGGAAGAAAGGGGGGTTGCAGTGTCCCAGAGGGCTGTGGCCAAGTTAGTTTAACTATTGCAAACCCTGACCTCTGGGTGGAGGCACCCGCCATTGGATCCAGGCCCCTCAACCTGTTAGTGGCAAATCAGGCAGGGGTAGTAGCCCCTGGGATAGCGCCATCTAGGGGTTACACACCTTTGTGCATAGCATGTAGTGCAGGTACAACCCCAACACTCCCTGCAGACTGCCCATAGCGCTGTGCTGTGCATGCGGCTGGGGGATCGAGTGCGCAAGGGGCTAGTGCACCTATCATGAATGCCACTGGGGGGCTGCTGGACCCCCACTGTGTGGCATTCTGACTTAGGTTTGCCTACACACCTCTGCATAGGCAACCTGCTCATTAGTGCATAGAGCCCTAAGCAAGGGATTAGTGTTAGGTTAAGATCCTGGCCCAAAAATGAGAACTCTTTATCTTTTATCCACCACCAGTCTGAACAATTTACTAGGAAAAGAGTAGTCTGTCCCTGGGAGGGACATACATTGAAACTAAGGTGAGCACAGTGTCTTGTAACTTACAATACTCTTCAGGAGTTACAATCAGCCTTCAGTGTCTGCTACAGAAACCAACACCTTGAAAGTTAACTGGGTGGGCACCTAAATGACCACCCCCTCCTCTTCCCAGAAGCATACCAGGAGAATAATGATTGCCCATAGCCACATTTTTCTAAAACAACTTTTTTTATTTATATTTCTTCATTTTTATAGAGCAAAACACAAACAATTCCTTAGTTCAAAGCATAGGAAGCATTAACAAGAAATATGATGGTAGGATTTGATGCTCATTTTCGAGTTACACATAACTGGGGGATAAACCCATTAATCAAGTCTTATATAGAAATAATGTCCAGTAGTGGACGATGCTACGTGCCCATAGATATACTGATAAATTCTTAAGAAAGTGTCCTCCTAGGTTTCCGCACCCTTAATGCTGCAGTGGTGTTTTATAATCCATGTTGAGACAACAACAGATAATCAAAACCTAAACATAGGGACGGCCTGGTTGTACTGAGGGTTGAGGCACTGGATGCCACACCTCGTGCCATGATGGTGACCCAGGTTCGTGAGTGGACTCAGGTCATTCAGGGGTCAGTCGGGGAGAATAGAATTGAGTATCCAGAGGGCTGCTCTCTTTCCACTGGGGGGGGTCATGCAATGTGATGTCGAGTGCAGACACACGTGCAAAAATGGTTGACTCATGCCCAGGGTGATTGACTGCCTCCACGGAGGTGAAGGCAGCCACCCTGCCCATTGCATAGGCATAGGGTGCAGGCGAAAACACAGAGGCAAATTGGGACCTGGCAGGACACATGATGGTCCCGATAGCTCCTGTGCAGCTGTCCCCACCCCCGATTCTGGATTACTGTGTTCTGGGGGGGGGGGCTCACCAGCACTTCTTGCCCTGGCCCCGCCATGGGGGGGGAAGCCACAGGGGAATTTTGGGGGAAGTGGGCAGGAGCGGTCAGTGGGGCTGGAAGATGTACTTCTTCAAGAGAGGAGTCATAGCCCCTATCAGGTCCACGGAGGATGAGAAACAGCCTATATATATATATATATATATATATATATAAAAGGAACCTATACATAGTGGAAGATGCTGATTTGAGTACTGAAGATGGGGCAGACAAAATCTGCCCCAACAGCATTAACTGCCAACAGACATTTAAAGATGTAAATACTTTATGCAGTCAGAACCACTGATACAGCAAATTTCAAAATGATAACAAATAAAAACTTTTTACCTTGCAAAGAGATAAGCATAGAACCAGTACAGCTCCCAACAATATTTTAATGATCTATGGCTGATCTAACCAGCTGCAACTATGAAGGTTCCTGTCCCTCTCAATTTTTTTGTTAAAGATATCCAAGGTACCAAAATGTGGAACAGGGCTCCCGAGTGGACAGGTTATGTGCTGGAAGGTGGACCTTTGCATGTATATAGCATGCTCTCTCATAAGCAAATCATATGGTGGTGTCCATGTTAGGCCCACACAACTCCTTGCCTGAGCCTAACACCGCTCCCAAAATCATATCCCATATCAAAAGCCTTATATTCAAAGAAATATATTTTACATGTGGTGTAGTTACAACACCTAGGAAATTAAATATGTATTACATGTAGCAGCCCACTCCATAAGAAAGGCATCAAAAAGAGGCATCTTTTAACCATTGCAAGTTAATTGATGGTACAGCTTTGTAAAGTTGAGCAATGTACAAACTCCAAATAATCTGTATCATTCATCTCCTTCAAGATCTAGTACAAAGGCTGGCAGCTGTTGAGAAAAGTCCTTTTTGATCATTTCTAGTCATTTGCCAGCCTCCATAGTATCCAAGTAAACATAAGTTTTACTTGCATAATGAATTTGCAGTCGAGCAGGCAACTGAATTATGCGAGTGATTCTGAAGATGTGTGGGTCAGCTCGAATCGAGTCAAATCCCTCGTGCCTCTGTTGGGTCATGAAACTCAAGTCTGGAAACAAACAGAAAGGGGCCATCCTGTACTATCAAAGGGCCCCTGATTTTAGCTGCTTGTAGACTTTCTTCACAAACTTGTAGCCCACTGGTGACTACCATGATGGTACACAGCTGGTTCTCTAGTGGTTTCTTCCAAGGGATAGTCTATAGGTTTTACACAGATGTCCTTCAAGTCCATGTATAAATACTTTTTCAGGACATCCTGAACAAAGGGTCTCAAATCTGACTCCTCAGCTTTCTCTGGTTTGCCCAGAATGCAAATGTTATTAGCTCAAGCACCATTTTCAAGGTTCTGTAGTCTGAGATGCAGAAGCTTGTTTTCAGACATAACTCCTGCTACTTCAGCCACCAATTAATTGGCTGTGTCAATCACTATGTATCAGTAGTCAAAAGTAGGGATGGGCTATCCATCGAGTAGCTGGAGCAGGTAGGTTGAGTATCAACCTTTTTTTTGACAGGTGGGGTAGTTCGGATAATTTACTATTCTACCTGATATATCAATGTACTCTGAGGGTTGGGTACTGTTGACACAGATAACAGGCCGGGTAATGGGTAATTTTTTAAAACAGGCATTACAGATAGTCTGTGGGGTCCTGGGACTCATCCGAGCTTGGAAACAGGAATGAAAGGGCAGCTTGTGGGGCCCTGACAACAGAAAGAAGCACATGACACCAGCCTGACAATCTGATTGGTCAATACTGGTGTCTGTGCTCACTGTGAGCATGCAGATAGCAGCAGACTTTCTTGGGAGAGGGTGGAATCAGCATTTGCTCTGCAGTCATGGCAAAAAAAAAAAAGTTAACTTAAAAAAAGAAGCACAAATTTACTCCACAAAGGAGCAAGAGTTGGGGACTAAAGGGGGAATAATTGGGGATCCAGTAAGGTGCAAGGGAAAGAAGGAGAAGGGGGGTAGGCACTCGTTGCTAGCAGTAGCGGTATTTTACACACTGTCTATTAGGTACCCTGTCTGTGACATAGTAGCTACTCTGTGTGTCTTGTCTCTGCAGTATATGAAAGCCATTTTTTGGCTGTATTACACACTGTCTGTTAGGTGCCCCAAGCCCTGTCTTTGACATAGCAACTCTGTGTCTCTGCAGTATAGTGAAAGCCATTTAGGCTGTATTAAACACTCTCTGTTAGGTGCCCAGAACCCAGTCTGTGATATAGCTACTCTGTCTCTCTGTAGCATAGTGAAAGCCATTTAGACTGTATTACACACTGTCTATTAGATGCCCTGAGCCCTTTAGCTACTATGTGTGTCTCTACAGTATAGTTATAGCCATTTGTTACACTCTGGTGCCCTGAGCCCTTTAGGTGAGATATAGCTACTCTGTGTGTCTCTCTGCAGTATAGTGAAAGCCATTTGGACTGTATTACACACTGTCTGTTAGGTGCCCCGAGCCCTGTCTGGTACATAGCTAGTCTGTGTGTCTCTACAGTATAGTGAAAGCCATTTAGGCTGTATTACGCCATGTCTGTTAGGTGATCTGAGCCCTGTCTGTGACATAGCAACCTTTGTGTGTCTCTGCAGTATAGTCAAAGCCATATAGTCTGTATTAAACACTGTCTGTTAGGTGACCTGAGCCCTGTCTGTGGCTTAGCTACTCTGTGTGTCTCTGCAGTATAGTGAAAACCATTTAGGCATTATTTACAGACTGTTAGGTGCCCTGTGCCCTGTCGTGACATATACTTTATGTCTCTCTGCAGTATAGTGAAAGTCATTTAGACTGTATTACATATTGTCTGTTAGGTGCCCTGAGTCATGTCTGTGACATAACAACTCTGTGTCTCTCTGCAGTATAGTGAAAGCCATTTGAACTGTACTACACACCGTCTGTTAGGTGCCCCGAGCCCTGTCTGGGACATATCTACTCTTTGTCTTTCTGCAGTATAGTGAAAGCCATTTAGGCTGTATTACATAGTGTCTGTTAGGAGCCCCAAGCCCTGTCTGTGACATAGCTATTCTGTGTGTCTTTGCAGTATAGCGAAAATCATTTAGGCTATATTACACAGTCTGTTAGATGCCCTGAGCCCTATCTGTGCCATAACTATTCTGTATGTCTCTGCAGCATAGCGAAAGCCATTTAGGCTGTATATTTTACACACTGTCTGTTAGATGCCCTGAGCCCTGTCTGTGACATATAGCTACTTTGTGTCTCTGCAGTATAGAGAAAGTCATTTGATCTGTATTACACACTGTCTGTTAGATGTCCCGAGCCTTGTCTGTGACATTACTATTCTGTGTTTTTCTACAGTATAGCAAAAGCCATTTAGGCTGTATTACACTGTCAGTTACCCTGTTAGGTACTCTGAGCCCTGTCATAACTACACAGTGTGTGACGTTTCTCTGTGGCACAGCAAAATCCATTGCTGTGTCTACTATGTCTCGTATTTCCCAGAATAAGTCTACTAAAAGGAAGCATAGTGCTGGTGCACATGCAACTGAAAATGATGTGGACAATATGAATCCTTGCACTAATGAAGAACATAGCGACAATAATAAAAACAACATCACCAGAACTGGCACTAAATGTCTTCCTGAACCAAAAAAGCATGTTACCAATGAAATGATAGTAGAGTTTTCGGAAAGAACTGACAGGAGTTACTCGCATAGGTGCTGAATGTTTTGCCACATGTGCCAGGAGATGTTCAGCTGCTGTAGCAGCATGCAAGGAGGGGGAGGCATCCTCCTCAAATATAACCTCAGATGCTGAGGCAGCGAATACTGATAAAAATAGTGGTGATGGTGGAGACTGGGAATGAGATAGCCCAGACAATGTCCCACCTGATGATGACAGCACTTCCAGTTCTTCTGAATCTTGTGGCAATGAGGTCAGTACTAGTTTCAATGAGGGGGTGGGAGAGGATGCCACTGTAGGGCATGAAAGGCAAGTGCAGAAAAAAAATCGCATGCTAAACTTTAAGAGAATGTCTAAGATTTTGGTAATGGCTTTTAAAATACATAAGTCCATTACCTTATGCTAGCGACACTCATTTGAGCCAAGAAGGGAATTTTTTTTCATTAAGTCCATTACAGAAGGGAAGAGATTGAAAATTCTGCTGAGCTGATAGCCAGTTGAACTCTTCCACTTTCTGGTCATCCGGCCCCACCCCCTCACTCAGATATTTTGTGATGTCTAACCAGGTAGAGGAAGGGGGTATGCCACATAGAAGTCAAAGGAGGACATTTTCTGAACTGTTTGATGCTGTATACACTAAAGTAACCTTTGCTATAAATGAAAATCAATGCACAACTAAGAGTGGACCTATTAGATGAGCAATGTATTTTATTTATAATAAAGGTTGCTTTAACATACATAAAATTGTTTCAAAAATTTCCTCCATTGACTTCTATGTGGCACACTCCTGTGTTCTGCCTGGTTAGACATCACAAACTGCCTGAGCATGGGAGTGGGACCAGCAGGTCAGGAACTGAAGGGGTTGCCTGGCTATCTGTTCAGCACAATTTTTAATCACTTCCCTCCCATGGCTGACTTAAGGAAAACATTCATTTCTGTGCTCAAATGGCTATCCCCAGAAGAAGGTAATGAGCTAATGTATTTAAAATGCCATTACCAAAATCTTAGACATTTCCTTTAAGAATAAGAAGATGACCATGAATAGGAAAAAATCACATCAACGAGGAAATGGCAGTATTGGATTTCCTCCAGGTCCCTTGACTGTACAAGAAATAGTGTTAGGCACCATAGTGCAAAGAACAAAGGGTAAATCTGTAGTGTGGAATTTATTGTATATTGATCCTGCAGACAAGTCTCGAGTAGTATGCAGTCTGTGTCAAAAGAGTGTCCGTCGTAGTGGCAAAGTAGGACATTTTAGAACATCAGTAATGATACAACATGCAAAGGCAAAACACCCAACTGAGTGGGGCAGGGCAAGGGATAGTGTGGCTGGAATGGGCAATAGTGGAGGTGGTGGTAATGGTGACCATAGTGACAATGAACTAGAAGCAGGAACTGACATTGAATCACTTGATGTGTCCTTGCAGTCTTCCCAGACAAACATAAATTGTTTTCTTCTGACATCACCAAGTACTGCAAAATCACGAAGTAGTATTAAACATAAAAAAGGTGTGAAAAATACATTCCCCCCAAAATTAAAAATATCTTGCTCCTCTCATCAACTGACATTAAAAGAAAGTATTGCAAGGATATCAAAATTTACCCACAAGCATCCAACATGCCAATGATTAAATAGAGCCTTTGCAGATGTTTTGGCCAATTATCAGCTCCCTTTTGCTTTTGTTGCCCAGAAAGGTTTCTTCAAGTTCATGAACTAGATTGAACCATGGTACACCGTTCCCTGTTGAATATATTTCTTGAAAAAGGCTGTTCCACAGTTGTATAACTTGGCATGTAGTGCGGTCACTAAACAGTTTAAACTCTCTGGAGTGAAGCAGGTTCACGTAACCACAGATATATGGACCAGCAACCACATAATTGACTACATGACTGTTACAGCTCATTGGGCAAGTTTTCACTCAGAAAGTAATAATTCCCACTCCACCGTAAGTAGTAGGATACAGGCTGTATTATGTGTCTCCACTTTTGAAGATAACCACACTGCTGTGAGTATTCTGCAGGAACTGCAAAATCAATTCCAGAAATGGCTTACTCTATATTCTTTATCTCCGGGGTTCATAGTATCAGATAATGATGCTAACATAGTCAAGGCTATTAGATACAGAAACTACTAACACATACCTTGTTTTGCACATTGTTTAACTCTTCTCATCCATGGTTACGTAAATGAAAACAGAAATACTGAAAACCTGTTAGGTCTTGCTAGAAAAATATGTGGGCATTTCAGCCACTCTGTGAAATCTCAAAAAAATCCACTTGAATTCAACATTTTACATGTCAGAAAGGCTTCTTGAACAGAAAAAAAGCTGTACATGACTACACCATGCAGAATTAAATAGGTAAAGTAGACATCATGTTCAGTTTCAGCAGCTGGATTCTGTTGGAATCTTTGGTTACCTTATTGGAGCCATATTAGGCTGCCACACGTGATGCCAGTGCAGACAGGGCATCTCTGAGTCAAGTTCTTCCTCAAATCAGATTTCTTCACATTTTCCTTGATGACATGAAGAAAGACTTTCAATCAAAAGATGACACCATTGCTGTTATGCTGGCAGATGACTTGAATCAAAGACTGTAGACTCTTGTACCTATCTCAGCAGTGCCCGCCATAGGTATAATTTTATGAAACAGTAGCAGGCTCACTAAGAGCAGCTGCACCTCTCGTGCCTACATCAGCAATGCCCACTATGGGTATAATTTTTGAAAACAGCAGCAGACTCACTCAGAGCAGCTCTGCCTGTCATACCTACCATAGCAATGCCACCATGGTGTAAATCTCAGGTGATTGAAAGGACTTGATAGCTGTGAGGTTTAAATTACTTGTAGAAAGATCTAGTAAGCAGGGGGAGTGGCTTAGCTAGAAGGAAGCTACATTTAAAGACTGTCTTAGAAAGATTCTGCTAGTAGCTTGGCTGAAGACACCAGGAGAAAGGACTGCTATGTGACTGGACTGCTCTACTGGGATATATTGCCCTCCTTCCTTCCCCCCAAAGCTAGTTCTACTTTTATAGGCACAGGATTTGACTAACAACAGGAACTTCCTGTTTGGGAGCAGGAAGTGAGTGATTACAGAGCCACCAAATACCCACCATCCTAGAAGGGCAAGAATAGCTCTCCGGCCCCCTCTAGCTGCTGGAGGTCTGCCACTGAACAAGTAAGGGGTCTACTGAGAAATATAGGATATTCTTGCTCAGAACAGGACAATCAGGAGCTTAAAGGCACACAGGCAAAAAGTAAGGAGAGAGACAGAAAAAGAACAGAGGAAAGAGTAAGGATTGCAAACAGTTAAGGGGTCAGAAATAAGACATGATGGGAGTGGTGCAGTGCAGTGGCTGTGGAGCAGCAGTCTTCCGGGAGACATTCTGGAAGATGC
The DNA here is from genome assembly GCA_016271365.2 of Neoceratodus forsteri. Lineage (NCBI taxonomy): Eukaryota > Metazoa > Chordata > Ceratodontiformes > Ceratodontidae > Neoceratodus > Neoceratodus forsteri. Next base: position 1,484,420,242 of record CM057452.1, read on the forward strand.
GATGTTGTCCCATCTGCAGACACCTCTCTGGGCTGAGGGAGGAGGTTGCTCATATCCAGGCTGAGTTGGCCAGGATTTGTGGGACCTCCTCTTCCATCCAGGGACCACCAGAGCCACTGTTGTTGCCTCAGAGGTTGCCAAGAAAGAGGAGCGGTTGGACCACAGTAGGCTCAGGGAGGGTGAGGGTGGTGGAACAGAGGCGCATCCCTCCAGTTGTACCTCTCCACAATTCCTTTGCCATTCTGGCAAAGTGTGGTTCCTCTATGGAGGCACCTACAGTGGAGACCAAGGAGGATGCTGGGAACCTCCACAAAGGAGACCCACAGGAGGGTGGCAGAGGACCCCGCAGGGGAAGGAAACAACTCCTGGTGGGAGACTCCATTATTAGGAAGGTAGAACTGGGGGAGGAAGGGAAGAGGGAGGTAAGGTGCCTGCCTGGCGCCATGGCTTGGAGGGACAGGGAGCGAATCCTCAGGATTGCAGGAACAGCTGCACAGGGGAGGGAGCTGGATGTCATTGTCCACCTAGGAACAAATGACCTGGCTAAGAAAGGGATTACAGAAGTGCAGGAAGAGTCTGTGGAATTGGGGATGGGGCCTTAGACAAGTAGCACTTACGGTACCCTTCTCGGAGGTGCTGCCCATCTATGGCATATGAGAGGCTAGGGTGTTCCGCACCATGAGATTCAATCAGTGGTTGAAAAACTGGTGTGGAGCTCAGGGAGTTGGCTTCATTGGGGACTGGGGGTCCACCTGGAGTAATGCAAGTGTATACTGGCATGATGAGCTGCATCTGTCCAGGAGGGGAACCAGGATCCTAGGTGATAGGTTTAAATGCTTCATTGGCAAGCATTTAAACTAGCCAAAGGGGAGGCACTGGAAAGGAGCAGGAAAATCCTAGCCTCCCAAAAAATCATGGTAGTAAGTGCAGTAAACACCAACATAGAGGTGTCGATAGGGAGAAGGGCAGGGGTAAATGGAGAAAGTGACAAAGGCAAGAAGGACAGGGATGGGGCAAAAGGAGTAAGGCCATTAGGAAATGGAGGGTAATGAGTACCAATGCTCGTAGTCTGGGCAACAAGCTCCCTGAGCTGGTGGCCTAGATGGAAGATGGATGCCTGGATATCGTAGCAGTCACAGAGACATGGTACACGGAGAACCATGACTGGGATGTTAACATACCAGGGTACACAATCTACAGGAGAGACAGGGAGGGCAGAAGGGGGGGAGTAGCTCTCTATGTAAAGGAGCGGATAAAAGCAACTGAACAAAAGAGTAAACAAGGAGAAGAGGAGGCACTGTGGGTCACCTTGAAGACTGGAAAGGGCACCACAATCCACACAGGGGTTGTGTACAGACCCCCATGTCAGGGGGAGGGAATGGACAAGGATATGATAGAAGGCATTCTTAGAATGGCAGAGGAAGGGGAGATACTGTTGATGGGAGACCTGAATATGCCAGATGTTAACTGGAGCACATTTGCTACAGCCACATCCAAGAGCAGGTCCATTCTTGATGCCCTACAGGTGGCAGGCCTCAGACAGCTAGTTTTGGAACCCACTCGTGAGGGAGCAATCTTAGACCTTGTACTCTCAAATGGGGGCAGTGAGAGGATCTCAGATTTAGAAGTGGGTTGCCATCTGGGAACAAGTGACCATCAAACAGTGTGGTTCACATTAAACTCAGCTACAGAGTCAAGCCATACAAAAGTGAGGGTACTGGACTTCAGGAGGGCTGACTTTGGCAAGGTGGGAGAGTGCCTTAGAAAAGCACTAGCAAACAGGCTAGAAGGAGGGGTGGAGCAACAATGGGGAATCATCAAAACTGCCATTACAGAGGCAACAAGCCTTTGTGTGAAGCAAATAAACAAATCAAAATGAAAGAAAAAGCCACTATGGCTCTCAAAAGAGGTGGCTGTGAAAGTCAGGATGAAAAAGACAGCATTCCAGAAGTATAAGGAAACACAGAAGGAGCAAGACAGAAAGCTGTACCAGTTAAGGCAGAAGGAAGCAGGGAGGGAAGTCAGAATAGCAAAGGTCTAAACTGAGGAAAAGATAGCCAACTCGGTTAAGAAGGGGGCAAAACCTTTTATAGGTACATCAGTGAGCACAGAAAGACAAAGGGAGGGATAGTGAGGCTGAATAGAATGAACGGTGGGTGGGCAGAGGGGGACAGTGAAAAACCAAGGATACTGAATGAATATTTCTGCTCAGTATTCACAAAAGAGGAGGAGGAAGTGCCTAATCCAATTAACAGAAGCGCTCTTGATAGGGGGGTCAATCCCAGTCCTTTCACAGAAGAAAGGGTTCTGCAAGAACTCCCAAAACTGAAGGTGGACAAAGCAATGAGGCCTGATGGAATTCACCCCAGAATTCTAAAAGAATTAAGGGGGGAACTAGTGAAACCACTGGCTACTCTTTTTAATAAATCATGAGAGGATGGTACCCGAGGACTGGAGGAAGGCGGATGTGATTCCCCTTCACAAAAGTGGGACCAAGACAGAGGCAGAAAACCACAGACCTGTCGGTTTGACCTCTGTGGTAGGGAAAGTGATGGAGTCACTTCTGAAGGAAAGAATTATTGAGTATCTAGAGGCCAGAGGGGCACAGGACCCAAGGCAGCATGGGTTCACAGTGGGAAGATCATGTCAGACGAATCTAATAGATTTCTTTGACTGGGTCACCAAAGTAGTAGACCAGGGAGGGGCTGTGGACATGGCCTACCTAGACTTTAGCAAGGCATTTGACACAGTCCCACACAAAAGATTAATAGTCAAGTTAACCAGCCTGGGAATGGGTCCCAGGGTCGTAGCCTGGGTAAAACATTGGCTGGACAACAGGACACAGAAGGTAATTGTAAATGGAGTCCACTCTGAAGAAAGAGGGTTTACTAGTGGGGTACCGCAGGGTTCAATATTGGGTCTAGTCCTTTTTAATGTCTTCATAAGTGACTTTGCAGAGGGACTGGAAGGAAAAGTATGCCTCTTTGCAGATGACACAAAGATCTGCAACAGGGTTGATACACAAGGAGTCATGGAAAGGATGAGAAGGGACTTGGCAAGGTTGGAGGAATGGTCAGAAGTATGGCAGCTAGGATTCAATGCAAAGAAGTGCAAAATAATGCACCTGGGAAACAAGAACCCTGGGGAAGAATACACAATGGGGGGGTAGTAACAACAACAAAAAAGGAAAGGGACCTGGGGATAATTATATCAGATGACCTTAAGGTTAGCAAGCAATGTGAGAAGGCAGTAGGGAGGGCTGGGGGTATACTGGGATGCATAGGGAGAGGCATCAGCAGCAGAAAACAGGAACTTGCTATCCCTCTGTACAGACAGTTGGTGACACCCCATCTGGAGTACTGCATCCAGTTCTGGAGACCCCATCTCTGCAAGGACATAGACAGGATAGAGGCAGTCCAGAGGAGGGCAACTAAAATGGTGCAGGGTCTGCAAAAGAAGCCGTATGAAGAGAGACTAAAGGAGCTTAACATGTATACCCTTGAGGATAGAAACTTTTAAGTATCTCAGTGGAATCAACAAAGTCCAAGAGGGTAGCATCTTTCAGAAAAAGAGACGTGTAAGAACAAGGGGACACAATTTAAAGATAGAGGGGGGGCAGTTCAGGGGCATTGTGAGGAAGTATTATTTCACTAGAGAGGGTAGTGGATGAATGGAACAGCCTTCCTAAGGAGATTGTGGGGTCTAAAACTGTGGGAGAATTCAAGAATGCATGGGACAGACATAAGGCAATTCTTGTGGGGGAGGTAGGAAGAAATAGGCTGTTGGTTAACTAGGATATGTGGCCTATCCTGTAGGTAGGGAAGTGGGCAGACTAGATGGGCCAAGCGGTCCTTCTCTGCCATCAAAGTCTATGTTTCTATGTTTCTATGGGTGTAATTTTTTGAAATAGTAGCAGTCTTGCTAAGAGCAGCTGTGCCTCTTGTACCTACCTCAGCAATGCCCACTACGGGTATAATTTTTGGAAACAGCAGCAGGCTCACTAAGAGCAGCTGCACCTCTTGTTCCTGCCTCAGCAATGCCTGCCATGGGTATAATTTTTGGAAACAGCAGCAGGCTTGCTAAGACACCCTGTGCCTCTTGTACCTACGTCACTAATGCCCCCATGAATATAACAGATTAGGGTACCTAACAGACAGTGCAATAGTCCCAAAGAAACAATCTTTCCATGATTTATGTTATGGTTAGAGTCGGGTAATCGGGTAGTAGAACAGGTCAGGTAGTGACTACCTGACCCTATTTGACTACTCGACTTTCATCTGTTTTTTTCTGGGTACTTGTGGGGTACCACGAGTTGTCTTGGTGGTCGGGTATTTTGGTACCCGTCCATCCCTAGTCAAAAGGTCCATTTTTGTCTCCATAGTCATAAATCTACTGTTGAAATTGTCTGCCTTTCTATCAGGGTCTCTAATAGCATTTAACAGAGCATTGTTGGAGGACTCAGGTTGCCTGCGTCCCTCTAGACCTTCCTCTCCACAATGTGCTTGTTCTGGCAGCTTCTGTTGCTTTCCCTTGCTGGGTTCTAGCAGTCCATGACAAAGCACGCACACGCAAAACCAGTCGAGGTCTTTTGCAAAGTGTGGACTGGCATTCTCCTACGGCACTATATATGAAAAATTGTTTTATAAATAAATATCATGACTGCAATGACACTATCTATAGTGGACAGTGACATTTCTTATGGTTGGCTTTTGGCATATTTTTTGAGATGTGCACATCAGTATTGTTCTGTTTTGAGCTGTACAGGCACCACCCTCCCACATTTTTTTAAACTTTACATGTTCTTTATCAGAGTGATGTGTCTTCTGAAGCAATAGAAAATCCACTGTAAACTTTTTGATTTGTGATAGGACTTAACTACGTTTAATTGGATTGTGCAACCCATTTACATGGTATGATAAATTAGCGTATCTTTACCTGTCATGAGTGACTTTAACAAAATAAAACCTCTGGATCCATAATCCCAAAATCAAACAAGCCAGCAAGCAAGAAGAGGTCATAGAAAGCCACACCTGTACCTGTATTAGGAAAAATGTTATCCTCACTCTCTCATAAACTGTATAACATAGTTAGTAGACCAACCTGGCCCCACAAAACCTATAACCAAAACACATTGACCTTAATGTGATTCCAAGGGTGAGAACCAAACCACAATGTTTCCCAACCTACTATGAACATAGTTCCCATGGTAACATCTGGGGCCAAGGTGGGATGAAAATGACTGGATCCATGATAAAGACAGGTGTCACCCTATATGCACTTGTCCCTCAACATGTCCAGGGCTACAAACTAGATGGTAGTAGACTCCCAGTGACCAGATGAGAAGCCAGGTGAGAAGTTTAATTCCACTGAGCACCTCTTTCCCTCAATATTTTTACAGCGTAACCATGTGCTAGACTAGTACCAAAGCCCCAAATAATTTTTAAGAATTTCCTGCATCATAAGCCAGCAAGATGTATACAGTACAGTACCATAAACTCAAACTCTCCAGCACAGCCAGCTCCTGCAGCAGGTCCCTGTTTAGGAGAAAACATAACTATGGTGAGGCTGTGGTGCAGAGGCAAGGACAGCTTGACCCCCGAGCACCCCCAACAGCCACCCAGACTACTCTGGATCTACAGAAAGTTCAAAGCCAGTGAGTTTGTTTCTCTTAGAGTATTCTGTACCATCTCTCAATAGATAAAAATGATCATAAATACTATGGGAAGAGATGGAGCATGTTTAGGCTGGGTCAATAAGGATAGCTACAGCATGTGTCAGTCTGTTGTGTAGTACATTCATCAAGATTTTACAGCTGGAATTCAGGAGGCATATTAGTCTAAAGTTTTCCAAACTTTTCCTGTCCCCTGCCTTAAAGAGAAATGTCCCTGTCAGTATAGTCCACATCTCAGTGTGGGGCACCCCGATTAGCATTTTTACCCAGTGTTAAAAAAATTCAGGTACCTGCTTTTGAAGTATTGTGTTTTATCTGGTTGATCCTGATATCCCCCCTTCCAGCATTTTGAACGCAGCACCTCTAGCGGTGCATCCCACAATCACCCATGACTAGTATTGAGGCTACTAAGTGGCAAACTGATGCTGTTAATAGCGCCATCTGTAGGCTTACACTATACACGCTCCTGCAGCTGTTTCCCAGCTCTGACGTCAGCCATGGATGATTGTGGGATAGGCCGCTAGAGGCACTACATCTAAAATGCCAGCGGGAGGGACAGCAGGATCAACCAGATGAAACACAATACTTCAAAGTAGGAACCTGAATTTTTTTAACACTGGGCAAACAAAGACTGGAAGCTTGCCTTTACACTGAGGTGTGGGGCATACTGACATGGACATTTCAAGCAACAAAAAAAAAATCAGAAGGCTTTGGGAAAAGTTAGGTGGTATTAAGCCACCATCTTGTACCTTGGAAAAAGCAGTCATAAGGCAGCATATTAATTCCATAACAAATGTTTTGTAGAACTTATTTGGTAGTCCATCTCACCCCAGGATGCACCTGTTTTCTGAGATAACATCAGCTACCTCCTGCTTATTAAGTGGTGCCACCAGCTTCTGTTGTCTATCATCCAGTAGCATTGGTGGGGGAGGGACTTCAAAACAATTTGTATACTTGCCGTAGCTTCAGCTGGAACTCCAAAAGTGGAGGACACATGCTGATCTCTTACCTGTAAGACATCCGGTCTGATACTTCATTACCCCCAGGATCCCTCAGGTTATGTATTCTTGAGGAATCACTCCATTATATGCAAGCTGCACATGGATCATTATAATGTATTTTCTTTGTGCCGTACTTCAGTTCTGCATCTAGCAAGGCAGCTCAGTTATATTGATAGGGGCAAGCCTATGGGCAGACTAGATGGACCGTATGGTCTCCTTCTGCTGTCACTATCTATGTTTCTAAGATACTGTCTCATCTTAAATTTTAAGTCTTGAAGTTGATCTGCCTGTGAGTCAAATCAGGTACTAGACTGAGAGGTTACTTTCTGAAGCTGATGTCTAAGCTGTAGATACTGTATATTTTCTGACTGCTGTTTATATCTTGCAAAACTTTGAAATCAGGATTTAATGTCCTGTTTCATATCCTCCCACCACTGACTTGTATCATCATAGAAGCATAATACAGAGAATCTAGCCTTCAACAAAGATCTAAGGTGGCTCAAGGGAAGACAGTGGATGTGGCCAATCTGGACTTTAGTACGGCCTCTGACACTGTACCACATAGGAGGCTAATTAAGAAACTTAGTAATATAGGTGCTGGGGAGAAGGCGGTAAGCTGGCTATCAAATTGGTTGAAGAATAGGAGGCAGAGACTGGTGGTAAACAGCAGTCACTCAGGGGAGGAAAGAGTGACCAGTGGAGTACCACGGGGATTGGTACTGGGACTTGTCCTATTCAGTGTCTTCATAAGTGACATTGCTGAGGAACTAGAGGGGGAGATGTGCTCTTTGTGGATGACTCAAAAATATGCAACAGAATGGACATCCAGGAAGGGATGGAGAGAACTCAAAGAGATCTGAGAAAATTAGAGGAGTGGCTGAGGGTGTGGCAGCTGGATTTCAGTACCAAAAAATGCAAAGCTGTTCACTTAGGTTGGGGAAATCTGGGGGCTGTGAATAAGATAGGGAGTACTTACAGTCACCAAGCAAGAGAGGGACCTTGGGGTAATCATATCTGATGATCTCAGGCGGCAGGTCAGTATGACAAGGCAGTAGGCAAGGCTAGCCAAATGCTGGGGTGCACAGGGAAGGGGATATCTTGCAGGGGAAGGGAGGTGGTGCTGCCACAGTATCACTCACTATTGAGACCCCACCTGGAGTACTGTGTCCAGTTCTAGAGGTCACACCTCTGCAACGACATTGACATGGTGGCAGTGATCCAGAGGAGAGCTACCAAAGTGGTGTGGGGGTTGTGTGAGAAACCATGATGTGAGGAGAGGCTGCAGGAACTTGGCATGTTCTCCCTGGAAGTGAAGAGAGTGAGAGGGGACATGACTGATACTTATAAATGCTTCTTGGAGTGAACAGAGTGCAGGAGGGGAGTCTCTTTCAGAGGAGGAGGAGGAGGAGGAACACCAGAACATGGGTGCATGCTGTATGAAGCTTTGGGGGGCAGTTCCAGAGGGATGACAGAAATATTTCACAGCAGAGGTGATGGACCCCTGTAACAACCTGCCAGAAGAGGTGGTGGGGGTGAAGATAATGGGGAGCTTTAAGTATGCATGGGATAGGCACATTGAATAATAAGTAGAAGAAAGAGAGGAGGGAGGGACTCCTGTGACCCAATAGGGTCCAGGATGTTGTGATAGGCAGGGATGATAGGGCAGACAAGATGGGCCTACCAGTCCTTTTCACCCAACAAGTCTGTTTCTATGTTTCTACGTAAAGTGCCACAGCAATCTTAGAGAAGCACTGGGGGTGAAAAAAGCAGAGGAGAGGCTGGATCCGATGACCTAGGGGTGAGGACAGGAGCATGCGAAAGAGAAATGGGATCTCAGCAGGGAATTAAGGGAAAGGTAACAGGGAACAAGCCTAAGGGAAGGGGAGAGAGAGAGAGAGAGTTCCAGGAAGAAGGCAGTTTTACTGAGAAAGTTGACTGACAAGTTGAGGTACAGCAATAACAGACATCAAAGGAATGAATATTAGAAGAGTGCAGGGAGTGGCCAGCCCAGTGGCACTGATGGTCGAGGTACTGGATGCCACACCTCATGCCATGCTGGTGACCCAGGTTCGGGAACGAGCCTGGGCTGCCAGGGGTCAGGGGAGAGAGGATCAAGCATCCATCCAGAGGATTGCTCTCCTCTCTCAGGGAGAGGGTCTCATGGTCATCCTGCTTGCTGACTGCCCCCTGGTGGTGACTGGAGGGCATTATGGTTCAGGAGGAATGCTCTGATGTGGTTACATCAGTGGGGGGGCAGGACGAAAGCAAGGAGGAAAAGGACCCTGGCAGGGCTCCATGACGGTCCGCCCCAGCTTCTGGATTGGATCCCCAGGAAGGGGATGCCACCTTCTTGGCCCTCCCATGGGGGAAAGCTGTGGGGGAATTCCGGGTCAGCTAAGAAGCATGCGGCGGGACCTGAGAGAGAGTCCCTCCTCGGAGGGCCAAAGCCCCTGCCAGGGCTCAGTGGAGGATAAAAATCTAAACAAAAAAAAAAAAAGAAGAATGCAGGGAGTAAGAGGAGGGAGCAGAGAGAGAGATAGAAGGTTAGACAGGTAGAAGGGAATGAATGCAAACCAGTACCTAGCGAAAAGTGAGGAGCAATGTGATAGGCAATGGGAAGATTGGGTAGGAAGGGCAAGGAGTTGATATAGGAAGCAGATGAGTAAGAAGGGGACAGACAGAAGCAAACCAACAGAAGGAGTGAAAGATAGGGTCCAATCTGGCTAAGGCAGATTTGGATGCACCACCACAGCCCACAAAGGCAAAGTCAAACAGCAAGAGAATCATTTTAAGAACAATCTCATGCTGAACTGGGAGTGGAAGACAGGATTAGTTCCTGTAAAGGACATCTAGTTTGGGGTGTAATTTCTTGAGGATGGCATCAGTGTAGAATGAATTGTTGAAATGATGATCATGCCACACTCCAAGGTACTTAAAACAGGGGACTGACTCAATAGGACAGCCCTCAAGGGTAGAGAAGACCAGGGTCTGGTCAAGTCTACTAAGCCAATGGTGTGAACAAAACAGCATGGAGACAGTATTTTTGGCATTCAGTGAGAGCTAGTTGCTGCAAAACCAGTGCTGAACATTATCAAAGTCATGCTATAAGGGCTTTTGAACTGGAGGATGGGGGCTCTGGAGGCATGATGGACTGTATCATCAGCGTAAGTATGAGTATTAGCTCAGACACAGAGTGGAGGTCGTTCAAAAAAACAGAGTAGAGGACAGGGCCCTGAATTGAGCCTGGGGCACTCTGTAGGTTATGGAGAGGGGAAACCAACACAGATTTCCTGACCTGAACAGACTGACTACATTCAGAGAAGGGGGAACGGAACCCATGCACTGCCAAAGCTGACAGACCAGCACACCCCAGATTATCAAGGAGGAGAGGATGGGCAACTGAATTTATTTATTTTTTTTAGTTATTGTACAATCGGATTTACAACCTTTGAGCCAGGGGCTTGTTTACAAAGGTACCTCATCACAGAGAGGATATACAGTGTCACATACTGTAGAACTAGAAATAAGTGTGTAAAGTTTATATTGCGCTTTGCAGGGCAGTCACCCGATCGCACCTATAAAATATCACATGGTACTACCTTTAATCCTGATTGTTGTCGCATTGTAGTTACTGCAATTGCATTTTTCAGTTTCTTCCTATCTTTAGTTGTATATTTTGGGGGGATTTCATTGAATAAGTGGCTGAACTCACCTATATGTTACAGCTGTCATCTCTAACCTAATGGCAGAGGCTGTCACCAAAGAGCTAGCTGTTGCCTCTCTTCATGCCAAAAAAAATAGTCCCACTATGCTATTTACCCACCGGAAGTCTGATGGAATCTAGATTGGATTTTTTTTTCGTGTTTGCAGATTTGTGAATAAAGATTTTCTTCATCTTACAATTGTTGATTTGTGGTGTGTCCCCATCTGTGTATTTCCTTTTCAAACACCATTTAGATTTTTTGCCGGTATCCAGGAAGTGAAACTGACTGATCACATGGCTCCCATTGACGAATACAGTCAATAGGTTTAGTCGGTACCCCAGCAGTACCCTTCGTTAAAGGAGCGATCAGTAAATGATAAATTTTAGTAAAGGGATTGAAGGGCTAGTGTAGATTATTTTGTAATTGTAATACAGTAAAGTAGCAAACTGTATGAGGAGGTTTGAGAGAATGATAGATCTTGTTTTGGAGGCTGGCGTGGTGGTGGCGTGGATGTGGCATTCCTCATTGAATCAACAAACATTAACCAAATGTCTAAGTAAGCATTTGCTGTTTTTCAAAATATGAATGCACAGTAAAACTTCATTACTTTATGCCACCAAGACTGGAGGGTGGCCTGGTTCAGGCATGCCATGTCGAGCCAAGACACTGCTTATGAGGCTTCAACAAGTAACCTTCGCTGTAAAAATAATTTCACTGAACAACTCTGTCCAGTGAATATAGTGAAATTATTTTTACAGCAAAACTTTCTAGTTCTATAGTATTTACAGAATACAATCACACAGAATAACAGTTTTACATAGTTGCTAGAATACAATGAATAATTAGAAACATTTCAGAGTGACAGATTTAGTACCAGCAGGTACCGAAAGAGGGATGGGAGGACATGAGGGAGTGGGGGGGTGAGGTGGGAGTTCATCCCAGAGGGCTATGTCAAGAGTGTTTTGAGAGTAGCAGAGCATCTGTTAGAGACAGTTGTAGCAGAGGGTGTTAAACAGTAGGTTCCAAAGGACGGTTCTGAAGGGGGCAATTTTGGGAGTGCTGGAGATGGCTGCGAAGAGCGAGTTGAACCAGGACGGGGCTCCGTAGCTGAATGAACTCTGTGTCCGGGAGGTCCTAGTTCTGGGTACTATTAGGGTGACCTTGTCAGCAGTTCAGGTAGAGACTGTGGAGGGTGTAAGTTGGACGGAGGCAGAAACCCCAGGGGAGGGAGAGCCGGAGCAGAATTTTCGTAGTTAGAAGGCAGGTTTGGTAGCGGAGCCATTCATCGAGGTTAAGGAGCTTGGCCATGTCATAAAGCTAACAAGTGTGGGTGAGCCTGGGGGGATTGGTGACTAGTCTCCAAGCCTTGTTTAAGGTGAGTCGAATTTTGTTGAGGGCCGTGGAGTCAGCAGCACCATAGACCGGAAGGCCGTAATCCACAGGGGCATTACTGAGGATGTAATGGCAAGCCTGAGAGCATCAGATGGGAGGCAGTCCTTGTGAAGGTAGAGGATGCCAAGTTGGGAGTTAGTGGTGGCTGCGAGGGCTGTAATGTAGGCATGAAAGGTGAGGGCTGAGTCAAAGGTGATCCCAAGGTATTTGTAAGAGTAAACTTGTTTAAGTGGTTTTAGGGTGCAGGGGAGGATTTGGAGGGGGTTGTTGCTAGCTTTGTTCTGATGGTGGGTGAAAAGCATTGACTTGTTTTTTTTAGGTTAAAGACTAGTCTGATCTCCTTAAACCAGTTCTCTGCATCATTAAAGGAGTGTTGGAGGGAGTCTTGGAGGGAGGTGGGATTCCTGTGAGTGTCATAAATAACGGCGTCATCAGCGTACAGGAGAATATTGCCAGAACAGGTGCTGGGCAGGGTGTTTAGGTAGAGACTAAAGAGTAGTGGGCCCAAGATAGAGCCCCGAGGAACCCCTGAGCAGATGGGATGGGTTTCTGAGAGTGTCCCATTGTTTTTGACATGCTGGGAGTGGGCTGATAGGTAACTTGATCACCAGGCGAGGGGCCAGCGAAGAAACCTGTATGGTAGAGGGCATTTAGTAGGAGGGGGTGGGAGACAGTGTCAAAGGCCTTAGAGAGGTCAATGAACATAGGGAGCCAGAGTCCAGGGAGGAGTGCAGGAAGTTGGAGAACTCCATTAATGCTGTACTTGTGCTGTGACCAGTGCGGAAGCCATGCTGTTCCAGGCATAGAATGTTGTATTTTGCCATATATTTGGTGAGTTGAGTTGCCACCACTTTTTCTAAGGCTCTGGAGAGGGGGGGAGGATGGAGATTGGACGATAGTTTCTGGGGGTGGACATGTCACCCCCTTTATGAATAGGTGCGATTATAGCTGTTTTCCATGCTGTGGAGAATTGCCCCAGATGGATGTAGGCCAGTGAGTGGGATCAGGACATCATCCAGGACCAGCCGGAGTATTTTGGGACCAAGGGAGTCGTTGCTAGGACTGTTGCTGTATAGTGCTTTAAGCAGGAGAGGTTTGGCTTCCTGGACTGATACTTTGCATAGATAAGACCAGGGGCATTGAAGAACTGGGGGCGGTGGGTTAGGGGTAGGGTCGAAAAAGTTACTAGGGAGGACAGGGCTAAGATCCATAAAGGAGGAGTTAAGGCAGTTGGCAATGTCAGTTGGGTCAGTAAAGGTGGAGTCGTCAATGGTAAGCTGGGATGGGGGGAGCGTAATTTCCCATTTATCTCTTTTATATTGTCCCAGATGGTCCTGTCACTCCCCCACGAGGAGGTGAGGGTGGTCTGGTAGTGGTTTGCCTTGGCTTTATGGATGGCCCATGTGCACCTGTTACATGTGGCATTGTAGGCCTGTCTGTCAGCTGTCCTGCCAGTCTCGGTGGCTAGGTGCAAGAGGTTATCCCTATCCCTGAGCATTTGGAGTAGGGCAGGGGTGACCCAAGGTGCGTTATGATTTTTGGAGTGGATTTTGGTGAACGGTGCAAAAAGATCACAGGCCTTGTTAAAGGCTTGTGAGAAAAGGTTGAGGGCAGCATCAGTGTTGGATGCATGGTGGATGGGGAACCAATCAATCTGAGTGAGGAACTGTTTGAGTTTTTTCAGCCCGCCTGGGCGGAGACACCTGCGGAGTATGGTTTGGGCCACAGGTTTGGGGGTGGGAGCAGACCAGAGGAACGGAAGAGGGAAGTGGTCACTTAAGGAGTCCGGGAGGACTTGAATGTCCTGAATCTTTTGGGGGTGGTTGGTGTCAATGACATCTAGGAGGGTGCAGGTTCCTGTAGTTTGGTTGCGTCTAATGGGTTGGGAGACGAGTTGGATCAGGTCTAAAACAGAGAAGGTGTCTCTTATTGGTGACCCAGTTCATGCTGAGGTTCCCAACTTGACTTATTCTGCTTTATGGGGAAGGGAGAAGAGATATTCAGTGAGAGACGATATCGCTGGGTTTTGATTCCAAGGGGGTTTGTAGGAGACTGTGAGATAGAGTGAGCTCTTAGAGGGGTCTGGGGTAAGTTTGAGGGTAAGGGCCTAGGCACCATTAACAAGCTTGGGGGCAGGGAGCACATGGCCAGTGATGGTGTCATGAGTATAAATCGCACAACCACCTCCGCGTTTACCTGCTCAATCCTCACGATATAGAGTGTAGCCCAGAAGAGAGACAAAGGAGTCCGGGGTGGATTTAGTTAGCCAGGTTTCTACTAGGGCTATGATGTCTGGTTGGTGTAGTATGACCCAGCACTGAATGGCAGCAAATTTTTTCAGCAGGCTGCATACATTCAAAGAGGCAATGCGGAGTCCAGTGGACCTAGTTGGTGGACTGGTGGGGGTAGGGCCTGGATTAGGGTGGATATTACCAGAGAGGAGTAATAGAATGACCAAGGTTCTAGCCTTAGGGTGGCAGCTTGTTAACTTTTTGGGAGTACGTTGAGAATCAAATGCCTTAACCAGGCCAATAAGGATGGCCGCCGATACATGATTTCTTCCATCACTGAAGACCTGGGTTCATGGACAAGATCCCCATCTTTATTTACTAGAGATCTGGTATTGTTTCTCTTCTCATATCACAACTAAAATAAGTTTCTTGATCTCAGGGCAGTTTGCAGCAGACATTACCTAAAACACATCAATACATAAATTAATTAATTAAATAATTAACTAATAAATAAAAAATTAATGACACTCAGCACCATTTTATTCATATAGGTTAGCAAATCAAGGTTTTCAGTTGGGTCTTGTTTATATCTAATTTTACAGTAGAACAGAAGTACAGGGACATCAAGTGACTTGCTCATGGTCTCACAATGAATTAGTGGCTGTGGCGGTGATTTGAACCTGGAATCTTCTTTCTTTCACTGTTCTCTGCTTTAACCACTGGGCTACACTGCCTACCTAGCTGGAAGTCTTCGCAACAAAAAGAGGATCCTTGGACTGAATATGCATGGTGACTGAATACCTCTCTTACATACTGTAGAGGAGGATATAGTGTATAGTGAAGTGTTGTTCTGTATAGAATTCCATCCCTTTCAAAATGCTGTTCTACCACAGTTCCAAGGTCATGGAATATGATTCTACCCTACTGTGGTAGTACAGCATTCTAGAACCTCTAGAGACTGCATGAGTCAATTTCAATTTGAAAGCAAAAAAACTCACAAAACACATTTTTCACACAGTAGTATACACTATAAAAAATACAGGATGAGCAACTCTATGCACAACCAGTGTGTTTTGCCACATCAGGGTTCTGATTCCCATGGACCTCGAGAGCAAAGCTCTCGAGGTCAGAGGGAATCACAACCCCTCTGTAGCAGAACACACTGGTTCTGCATAGTTGCCCATCCAGTATTCTCTATATATCTGCAGAACAGTAGCAAGGTATACTGGAAGAACCAGAGGTGGAAGCCTGCACTGTGCCTTCTATGCCTGCCCTCTTCCAAGCATCCACAGTGCAATCAGTCCCTTACTATTTGCAAGCACTAAATTTATCATTTTAATTGAGAGAGAGAGAGAGAGAGAGAGAGAGAATGAGAAAGACTGGATGAAAGGTGTTGTCCTAATTCAATCCCATCCTAGCCAACAGCATTACTAAGGGCAGATAGAGTCTATTCCCTGCTGAAGTCCATTTTCTCAGGGTCTTCAGTTTTGCTGGGAGACAGAGCTGAACACTTTACATGCTTCACTTTCTTCAAGGTGTATCTCTTGAGTCTCTCACTCTGAAGACTGCACAGTGCACACAAAATATTAAGCACTTTCTTCCAGCAAGGGAAGGCATCGTTGACAAAGCTTAGTTCAGAATAAGACATTTGCCTCACATCTCAGTATTTTGTCAGGCTCCTCTAATTACTTTTGCTGAAGAAAGAATGCATGTTGAACATTGTGTTCCACTTGCATTGCCTAAAACTCATTGTCTTCTTTGATACCTGTGTTACATCTTTATTTAACAGTCTGCAGTGTGCAGAATTAGTCAAGTGCAACAGATATTCCCCTCCACAGTGAATTTCATCAATTGCTCTGTCCCTTCAGGGGTCCCATTTTATATAAGCACTAATCCTTCATAAAGATATGCAACAAAAGCTAAAAAGCAGGCACTGGATTTGTTTTCTGATCATCATTTTATAATAGAGTAAAATAAAATAGGACTTAAAATAAGTTTTGCATGGCACGTTTCCTAAATGTATTTCAAAAGTACTTTACAAAGCATTATGAAATGTGTAGAAAAAAATGCTGGCTCATGATTAGCCAAGAGGTACTTTCAGCCACGTTATTATCCCAGCAAAACAGCCCTGCTGAAAGTAGCTCAACAAAATGTTCAAAAAATACGTTCAATTTACTAACAAGGGCTTATTTCATAATTGCAGTAAGGCACTCCAGGTGTGCGTTATTGTAGGCTAACATCCCTTCTCAAGTAGTAGAAGCACTTGGCTTCATCTCATGCTTCAACCAACCTGTGGCAGGCCATTTTCCCACCATAGCACACCTCCATCATGCTTTAAGTATGCTCAAAGCTGGTAGTACAATGATGAGCTACAGTCCAAGCAGCCTTTATGCGAATAACAACATCCCATACATGGTCAGTGACAACTGCATGAGGCAGGCATCACTTTATTCTAGGGCAAGTACCATCATAAACAATCAATACCAGAGGCAGGTAGATATGCAACAGCAAAAGTAATTTCCTGTTTCTGACTGACAGAGACTTAGAAACATAGATATTGCTATCAGAAAAAAGGACAGTGGTGGTTCATCTAGTCTGCCTAAATAAGTGTCCCTACCTCATCCTTGGATCTAATGTCCTGATGGTTTTTTTACCCCTGCCTCCTCCTATTGAATCCCTTACCCCCCACAGTAGTTCCCAATGGTGGAACAATCAGCCCCATAACCTGTCCCAGCCATGCTTGAACCCATTTATAGTCCCTGTCCCCACTGCCTCTGCTGGCACACTGTTCCACAGCTCAACTAGTCTCTCAGTGAAGGAGAACTTCTTCTGACCCATCTTGAACATCACCCAACAACTTCCATTCATGCCCCCTCATTACTGCTACCCAATTCCTGTGGAACAGGTCCTCCCTGTTCACTCTATTTATTCCCCTCAAGAACTCACAGGTCTCTATCATGTCAACCCCTCTCCCTCCCTCCTGGCCTCAAGTGAGTACATGTTCAGGCCTCTAGTTATTCCTCATAGGATCTACCCAGCTGGCCCTAAATCATCTTGACATCCCTTCACTGCATTGTCTCACAGTATACCCTGTCCTTTCTAAGGTGTGGACTCCAGAACTGGTCACATAACTCCAGATGGGGCCTCACCAGGGACCTATACAGGGGTGCTATCATTTCCTTTCTCCTACTGTCAGAACCCCTCATATTATTCTTCAACATTTTTTTTGCCTTACGGTAGACCTTGTTACGCTGACTTGTTCGTTTGAGGGGGTCACTGACACGGACTACCAGATCCTTTTTCTCGGTTGTTGTGGCCAGCCTCAGGCCTCACATGCAGTACTCTGTCTGTGGGTTCCTCTTCCCTGTGTTCATTACCTTACATGTCTTAGCATTAACTCTCAACAGCTACTTTTGATAATCTCTCCAGTCTTTTCAGATCCCTCTGTAACTCCCTCACCACTTCTTCATGTCCCACAATACAAGCATGAATAGTCCACTGTATGAGAATAGGAACATACGAACATATGAAGAAGCCAGCAAAAGAAGACCATTTGATCTATCTAATCTGCTCGTATTGCTTGGTCCACAGCTTGAGCTACTGACCCTGCCTGCCCACACTCCTCCAACCTTTCCGTCCTCCTAACCCTTGACTCTTATCTTACCCTTGTCTTTCCCAACCTCTCTTGAAGCTGCTCACCATCTTCAACAAGACCACCTCTTCAAGTAACACCCTGTTGCTAGAACAGAAAGTTATAATAATTGGAAACAATACTTTACATTTAAGATCGGGCTAGAACATTAACCATTTGAGTACAAGAATAATTTTAGAAAACTAATAGGACACCAGGCAGCCTCCTTTTTCAATAGGTGGGTTACACTTTTGATATTCACAATCAGAACACTGTGATCATTTCTCCTAAGCCATTCCTTACAAAATGGGGAGAAGTCTTATGTTGTGATAGATTGTTACCTGTGCATCAAAGGTAAAAATAAGTACTAACAAGCAGGAACTGCAAAAACAATCCCTATGCCATTAGAACATTGGGTTTTTCAAATGCCAATATTCTTTCTGTTTTAGCAAAGAAACTATCCTTCTGTAAAAGCCCTCCAGTAAACATATTTGGCCTGTTTGTTTTTTTTATTTCAGCCCTACACTTATCTCACATTGAAATGTAAACAAACAATAAAAATGTATTTACAAACTATTTGTGTTCTTTAAGCTGACAATTGCACTGCCATTCCTGCAGCATACTGTATCTCCTTCCTACATCTCTGTTGCCAATTGAGTTTCTGTCTAAGCATGTGTTTAAACAAGTAGAAACTGTTATTTTACTTCTTTTTCAAATATTCAAATCCACCTCATAAGTTCTAGTAGACAAGGTGGGGGTGCTTAGAAATGCAGCTGCTCACTTGGTAAGGCTGCTCGCACTGTCACAGTCATGGGAGTGCTAAAGTATAGCCTATCACTCCTGTACTGCCACTTGTGCAAGAAGCCCATGAAACTCTCAGTACAGCAGTAGGTAAAACAATGCACTCTCTCCTGTCTCTCCTGTAATTTCCTTTTCAGTAATTTCCAATAGAATTCACTGTCAATCTTTTTAATGAGCCTGAGACTGAGTTAGAGGCTAGTGATGAGGAGTACAGACAGTGGACAGATTGTTTGAGCTAACTCACAGTTCACACTTACACGCCACTTGAGCTGACACTCCGATACACTGTTTGACCCTGAACACACTGTTTGAAATGGCACAGAAAAACAAGAAACTTGCTGGTGTAGTGGGGGGGGGGAGTTAAAAACTTGCTTGGTCATGGCACATTAAGTACAGATGCCTATAAAGGACAAGTGTCCTCAACCAATAACACACACATCAATGTGGAAGGACTATTTCACAGTAAACATACTTAATTATTCAAGTTTTTCGTATCTACACTGTTTTGTTAACATTAAAAATGATTAAAAAAAGAAGGAAACCCATTTTATAAGTGCAATAAGATTCTCCAAGGTGTGCATTGAACAGATCAGATTGCACTTCCAGGGGCTGAAGGCACTCTGCATGTGGCTTTGTCTTTTACTGTGTGTCTGGGCATGTGGTCAGATCTGTTGGGTGCACACTCCATCATGTCTTATTGCTTGCTTATTGTAACTCTCAGCCCTAGGTCACTAATCAGCTTGGTGGTGCTGTGCTGCACCCTCCTTACCGTTTCAATGTCCATCAGTACTGCAGTTATCAGGACTGCATGTAGTGGTCCCAAGGGTCTTGTACAGGGGGAGGAGAATCATGCAACCTGTCTGTCACAGCTTTTGTTGAAGGGAAACATTCATGTACAGTGACCTGACATACAGTAGTTTGAAATCACACAAACAGCTATTTCAAATTAAGAATTGAGCTCATCTGTAGGTGGAAGCTGTCCAGGGTTATAGATGACTGAGTCTGTTTAATAATAACACTACTTAGAAGCCATTTGTAAAACAGTGTCATGTCATCGAGGAGCAAGCTGTTTCTAATGACAATGAGGCAAGCATAGCTTGTTTCTCCATGACATCACAATGTTCTAAAAATGGCTGCAATGTAGTACTAATATTGAACACTTAGTCATCTATAGTTCTAGAATGCATCCAGCTTCAGATGAGCCAAGTACCTCATTTGAATGTGCTTTTCATGAGCTTTCAAACTATGATGGCCACTGAGCATGAATGAGCAGACTAAGCACGTAATCCCTTTTGAATGTCTGGCTTTCATGTCTATACCCAAACATTTCAGAATCCAAGTTCCACTTTATGAGAGGGTTTGTGATGTCTGTGACAGGGTCTGGCAGTACTCTGTTATGGTTCTGTGGGTACACTGTTATGGTTTTATTTTTTGCTAGGAGGTCTGGAGAATTATTAGTAGCAAGCAGCGCTGTCACGTCAAGCCCCACCCAACATGGCACCCTAAGACAAATGTTTAACTGTCTGACCTGTTGCAGCTACATTTCTTTCTGCCTCTATTTTCTCCTTTGCTTCAAACTGTCCATCTGAACACAGCTCTGTGTGTGTGTTTTTTGGTTTTTGTTTTTTTCTTTCTCTGTTCAGCTGCCACCCCCAAATATGTATGTCACTGATCTAAATATGTAGTTTGTCATCATTTGTGACTAGAGGGCAAGAACCTCATGACTCACTCATGACTCTGCTACTCCGGAGCTATGGTCCCTCACACATGAAGATAAATTGTATATTTAGAGTCAGTCCATTGCATATCACCTATGTAAGAAGTCTGCCTTTTTACTCTTTAAAAATAGTATTTCTGTGGGACTCTGTGTTTTTTATGATTAGGCTAAAGTCGGTTCCCCTCCACAATCCCCCCAATCAAACAACAAAAAGAGGTGGTGTGATCTCACTGGAAATGACCACCATCCATGCTTCTTCAAGCTGAGGTTTGATAAATGACCAGCCTAAAGAGTGTTTGAAAGGGGAACAAAAGGGTGGGCTGGTGTGAGATGGGTTGAATGGGCACAGCAAGAAAAATGACATGAGATACTAAATAAATAGTAATCTCTGACCATCTCGTACCATAATCAGATTTTTATTTAAAGACTATGCTTGCTTCATGAACATGATATAAGGCCTCTGATTGGCCCATCAGAAGGCAGTCTAGAAAGGAAAATTCATCAGCTATGCCTCTCATAGGAGGAAACAGAGAGAAGAAGAGGCTACTGCCCTAGAATCACACTTAGTAGAAGTGGAGAAGCAATATAAAAAATATCCTAACAAACTGGGCAACCAAGACCTGCTATATGAGCTAATATCTCTCAAATTGAACACTTTAACCACCAGGAAAGCAGACCTACAAATTCTCCTAACCCAACAAAAATACTGGGCTTCGGGAGAGAAATCAGGAAAATTATTAGTCTATAGGCTGAAAAAGCAACATGCCAAAAGGCATATCACACAGTTGACGGACAGCAAAGTAAGCAGGCAGACCAACCAAAAAGAGATAAACCAGATCATGCTTGAATTCTACCAAAGGCTATATGCATCCCATATAAGGTGGGATGAACAAAAGTTCCTAGCTTTCCTGGGGGGTCTAAAGCTCCCAAAAATTACAGATGCTAAAAAGGCAGCCCTGGATGCACCATTCACTGCTCAAGAGGTCTCAGCAGCAATAAAAAGCATGGCCCCACACAAGGCCCTGAGGGTGGTGATGGATTCCCTGATGACTTTTATAAGGTTATCCAGGAGGCAGTAACCCCTCCTATGCTGATCATGTTAACAGACGTGCAAGGCACCCAGGAGTTAACAGGAACCATGAGGGAGGCCATAATTATCGTACTGCCTAAAGAGGGTAAGGTCCCCCTACTACCAGGGAGCTACAGGCCAAAATCCCTCATAAACATAGATAAGGTATTGGCCAACATTCTCACATCCCACCTGGAATTGGTACTCCCAACACTAGTTCACCCTTTGCAGGTAGAATTTGTGAAGGGGAGGGCAAATGCAGACCACCTCAGAGCCCTAATAACTCTAATGCAGAGTGCAGCCTCTCTTGCTACCTCAGCAGCAGCCATCTCAGTTGACTTTGAGAAGGCATTTGTCTCCCTAGAATAGGATTTCCTGTGTGCTGTACTTCACCAATATGGGTTTGGAGAGGAATTCAGGGGTGGATCAAAACTCTATATACAGACCTTACAGCTAGGATCCTAACCAATGACACACTGTTGGAGCCATTTAAATTGTATAGAGGAACCAGACAGGGATGCCCCCTTTCCCTCATGCTGTTTGTGCTAGCAATTTAGGCCCTCTCAGGTGCACTCAGGTAACACCCTAAAATTCAGGGGCTGCAGATGGGAGGTAATGAATGTCATGCACTGCTATGTGCGGATGACTGCCCTATTCTAACCAGGGATACAGAAGAGAGTGCCCCGTATATTCTGGAGCTGCTTAATGAATTTGCTGAGGTATCGGGGCTTCAGATAAACAGAGGCAAAATGGAGGTACTCCCCTTTAATAGTAATACCGCCTCAGCAATGATAGCCAGCATGGGCCTAGCATGGGCAAAAGAGGGAATCAAGTACCTGGGGATAAAAGTGTCATCCAAGGTAGTCATGATAATGGACAATAACATGGTTTCCTTGATTAGCAAAATGCAAGAAGAATTCACCAGGTAGGAACACCTTCACCTCAACATGCTGGGGAAAATAGCCGCAGTAAAGATGATGATTGCTCCTAGAATATTTGTAGCTACTAAAGCACATACCAGTGGAGACAGCAAGTGTGTGGGTTAAGAAACTGGACGCCCTGATAGGCAACTTTATCTGGGAATCAGCCACCCCAAGGTATAGTAGAGCAAAGCTGAGGGCTCTGTGGAAAAGGGGGGATGGGGGCTGCCCCATTTTCAGAACTACGCTTACGCCTTCTCAGTAGCTAGCATGTGTAAATTGTTTCAAGGGAAGGGCACAGATAGGTCAGCGTGGGCAAATATTGAAAAGGGGGCACTCCTAGTAAGTGACCTCTCCACTCTACTCCCCCAAAAGCTGCCAACACAGTTTAAAAAGTGGCTTACAATTAAAGCTGCCCATGCAGCATGGCATAATGTAGGCCAGCGCTCTGGATCATGCCTAATAGCGGGGAGGTATACTACCATTTGGAATAACCCAGAGAGTAAAATAGATAATGACCCTTTTTTGTGGAAAGAATGGGAGGATAGGCATATACGATGTTTAAATGATACCCTGCTACAGGATGGCCACACTTTAGATTCCTTCACCTCCTTACAAGAAAGGTATGGGTTACACAAGCAAGTTTGCTGGAAATACCTCCAGCTAAGGTATCTGTATCAAGGGTGGGCCAGAGACAGATGTCAATGTAACACATGCATAAACAAGGGCGCTACTGCCTGTAAGCCCCTTCCAATCTGTTATTGGACGACAAAACTCAGAGGCCTAGTAGGAATAATATATAGACAGTTAGGAGAGGCATCCAGTGACCCCTCCTTAACAGCCAAGCAAAAATGGCAGACAATGCTGGGGAGCCCTATTACAGAGGAAGAGTGGGGTAACTGCTGGAGCACAGCAAGGAAAGCATGTAGAGGCCCACACAGCCTACTAATTCAAAACAAACTACTAGCATGTATGATACAGAACCCCCAGCCAACTTAAAGTTATGGGCTTACACTTCCAGCTGATGAGTGCCAGAAGTGTAAGAGACAGGGAGCAGGCCTTAAGCACATACTCTGGCAATGCCATGTGCTTAGACCACTTTGGAACAAGGTTATAAGTGGCTGTTCAGAGGTGATTAAGTGCAACATCCCCTCCTGCTTGTCCCTGCTGCTACTGGGAATAGTGCCACAGGGCATTACCCTGAGAAGCCAACCAAAACTCTGGCTGATGCAGGCAATGGTGGAGCTCAAAAGGCTCATATTAAGAAGGTGGCGAACAACAGAAATCCCGCCTTTTATGGAATGGCTTATAGCAATGGAAAAGTTGGCCACCTTCATGAAAATGACCTATTTTGCTGCCAGTAATAGCCAGGAATTCCTAACACGGTGGTCTCAATTGGTTTTGCTATAACACTTTGACAATGCTAGCACTGACATCCCCCACAGCGACAGCTACCATGCCGATTGTCAGCGTTGTAGCTTCAGGGATGTCGGTGCTTTCTATCGGGAGACTGTGCCCCAAACTCCCCATGTTGGGGCTCTGCCCCACCACCCGGTCTCGGTTCTAGGATTCTAACTCCTAGTTGGAGTTGGACTGGGGGGAGGGCGCTGCACTGGGAAATGCACCACCGGTGTCTTCAGCGCACCAGCACAGCGACTCGCCGCAGACAGGCGATTTCTGTCTCTGTGCTGGTGTTCACTTTGGTGGTGTCGACCTTGTGTCAGCACATCATCTCGATTCATGCAATACATTCAGGGTAGGGCTAGGGTTACTACAACTTTGCAAAGCAAAGATCTGCATAAATCCCTCTGAGTGCCCAAAGCCCCACGGCGGAACAGGCATCTGCTAAACCATTTTCAATACACTGGTGCCCCCTTGGAATTGAACCCATGGCTCAAGGATAAGCACTACCCTTACTCATACACATATTCAATGCAGTCTCAGCAATGGAAGCACCTTGTCATGTCCCTAAGTCAGCTAAACTCCCTCTAAAGTATTTGATTTGCTGACCAATTTGTACAGCTCTATGCTGCCTGTGACTGTATTATTAAGACTTAACAATGTAGTATCTTTCTGTTTTCTGTATTAGTACTATTGTTCTTACAAGTATGTATTGTTTTAATCTCTGTGACTCAATAAAAAGAGTAACTGTAAAAAGAAGGCAACCTAAGTTCATATTGAATATTACCCCTTTAACAATGAAGATTGAAATGAGTCTCTTCACAAAAACACTACCATGTTGTCAAACAGAAGGCGACAGTATGCAAACTGATTATCCAGAAATGCTGAACTTTAGCTGCAGAGATTTGCAAGTGTTACACAGGAAATTCTGGTAACAAATCATTATTTCTAGCCCTATGGCAACTCACTGCAGAACAGTTGCCATAGTTTATAAGCAGTCTTATTAATGGCTTGGAGCCCTATTGGTAAATGCATAGCAGTGAGTTGCTGGAAAATTGGAAAACCTATAAACAATTGGACTCCCAAAACTATAGTTCTGCTCTCTCTTCCCACTTTAGTGAGTCCTCATCACTGACGCATGCAGTAGTTGATACTCACTGAGCTCTGGATGCTGAGGTTAATAATAACACTTTTATAAGCTTCCTTACCATAGCTCTTTGCCAGTGGAGGCTGGCGTCCATCATGGCGGGTGCTGACTTAATAACCCTACATATGCTCAAACTTTTCCACCCACTGTTTTTATTTGCTGGTTGCACAACCCCAACCCTGGCACACTGAACCCCAAAGCAGCATTGTAGTGCTGAAAGAGCACTTACGTGGCAAGGTGCATAAAAATGCTATTAACAAAAACACAAAAATTGATCCTCCAACCGGCAGATTTGTATTTGTATTAATACTAGTGGACATTTGTATCAGCGGGCCCCCATCATTAGTTTGTGAGTTGTGGTTGTTTTATTTTCGGTTATTGGGTTTTCAATGGCACTGTCCAAGCGATTCATCCATGCCATCAGCAAGAAGTTATCAGAGTCAGTGGCTCAGCAGGTAGCACACTCTCCTCTGAGGCCTGATGATCAGAAGGCTGTGGGTTGTATCCCCACACCAGGCACTTGGGTTAAATCCTAATACTGACACTGTAGTGCAGTATGTGGGGGGTGCTGCACTCCTGAGGTGCCATCTTTCGGATGAGACATTAAACTGAGGTCTCGTCTGCCTGTTCTGGTGGTTGTTCAGGTGGACATTAAAGATCCCATGGCACTTCTCGAAAAGAGTTGGAGAATTTTCCCCAGTGTCCTGGCCAAATTTCCCTCATTCATAAAAAAAAAATACCACCAGCAGCTTAATCTGCTTCAGTTTCAGTTGGTTATCATCTGTACTGCCCCCCAGTTGACCCTGAAAAAGGGACTTCTAGTCTCAGTGGGCCTACTGGGTCAACAAAATGCAATAAATAAGTTCATTTTACACATTCTTCCGATATAAATATGTCATACAGTACAGATACTGTAGATTAAAGGATGGGAAAACCATTCACAACAAGGTTGTGCTTCAATTGAGGGATTCTTTTTGTGTGTGTGTGTCAATTCTGATTTTGTTCACCTCTTCTGCTGTGGCTTGTCCCCTGTTCACCCTGTCTGCAGGCTCTCAACATTCTCTCTCCCAACTGGTCTTTCCACAACCTCGGAATGGTGAGGACAGTAGCTTGCCCCCTATGGGAGGGAGAACACATCACCCTGGAGCCCCCACCCTGACTTACATTGGGCATTGTTCAGTCAGAAGGAGTAGTAGCCTATCGTGGGCATCATGATACTCACTGATGAGGGTCTCTCTGCTTAAGCCACAGGGCACGGACATGCAATGACATCTGGTGTGCAATGAGCACGCTCCCATACTCACCCGCAGGATGTCTGCTGCTGCCCCAGTCCTATAGTTAGGTGTTTCCTGCTGCAGCAGCCTCCAGTCTCCACCGGGGGTCACAAGTGCAGGGGACACTAACCCCATCCCTCCCCAGGAGAGGAGAGGAGAGCAGTCCTCTGGACACTCAATCCTCTTCACCCCGGTTGACCCCCGACAACCCGAGCTGGCTCCTAAACCCGGGTCACTGGTGTGGCGTGAGGTGTGGTGTCCAGTGCCTCAACCCTCAGCGCCACTGGGCTGGCTCAATTGAGGGATTCAGATGGCATTAAAAACTCCTGGTGGGAAAGTCAGGATATCTATTGTGTCACGAGAACCCCAAGATGGAAACACACCCCTTATCTGTACATATGTTTCCAACTGTTATTCTTTTTATAATATGTGGTTCCTAAAATAAATAGAAAACTTTCCACAAGCAACCCAACACAATTTGTTTTACAATGTTACTGTCATGTGTAAAAATAGAAAAATAAAACTGCCCCAACTGCTCAATAATCAACCCCCCCCCACACCCCTCACCTCACCCAGCACCATACTTAGTAACGTACATTTATTTTAAATGTTGCTGATTTATTAAAACATTTACCACAGAATAAAATGTGACTCTGACATAGTGCTGCCAACTGACAGCAAAACTTTCAATCACCCCATATCACAATTCGCAGCACTGAAATTCTTAATTATTCATATCCAATTTCATGTTCTCTGTTCTCCATTTAAAAGTGAAATGAAAACATTAATGCATTCCTAGTTGATATTTGCATACCTCCTGTTCTCTTTCTACTATATATAACTCTCGGTCTTCTGTCTCCTTGGTCTTTAAATCCAGACAGTAAGGAGTGGAGCATATCAATTCAGAGCCAGGGAAGTGGGCAACAGCATTTAAATGTTGAAATAAAAGAAAATACCTTAAACGTATTATAAATCACTCAAGCTAACTCAGGTGATTTATAATAAGTTAACAGGGTCCTCTTGAGGTGACTGTTATGGTATAAGAGACTCCTTCCATGAGATCTGGGCAACCACAACTGCTCAGCTTTGCTTTGTGGTCCGCTTACCCTAACCTCATGCTCTGAGTCTCTTATACCATAGGAGATGTCCTGCAGAGAACCTATTGTATGATAGATTCTCCAACTAGTGACATCATCAGTTGTGAACAGTCAGCTCCTGATACTGATATTACTACTTACTGTACATAAGCAGCTATTTGATGAAACTTGAGTACTGTATGTTGATATACAACTCCATTGTTATCAATCTGGCAACCTATGTAATTAGCAGTAGCAGCATCAGAAGCCACCGACTGAATACAGCTGCTAATGCAGCTGGTTGAAGCTTCTACAATGGTGCAATGAAAGTAGCTACATACAGAACTACTTTTAGAGATCTGGGAGGTGGAAAACATAGATACATAGATACATAGACCGTGTCGGCAGATAAGGGCCTATGGCCCACCCAGTCTGCCCATTTGAGCTTGTAAGTTCAGTTTGTTTTCCTAGAAGTCTGTTGCCCCATACCCCTGACCTCCAGAATTCCTTTATGTCTATCCCATGAATTCTTAAATCCTGTGATTGTTTCAGCCCCCACCACTTCCTCTGGCAGGGTGTTCCACTTGTCCACCACCCGTTCTGTGAATAAATTCTTTCTCATGTTTCCTCTGAATCATCCTTCCTCCAACTTCATCCCATGCCCTCTAGTCCTGGAACATCTTTTTTGCTTAAAAATAGTGTTTTCCTGCACCCTGTTCCTCCCTGTAAGATACTTATATGTCTCTATCATATCCCTCTCTCCTCCTCTCCTCCAGGGTGTACATGTTCATTTCTTCAACCTGTCTTCATAGGACTTGTGATGCAATCCATGCACCATCTTTGTTGCCCTCCTCTGAACCTTCTCTACCCTGTCTATGTCTTACGTAGGCATGGTCTCCAGAACTGTACACTGTACTCCAGGTGGGGCCTCACTAGTGTCTTGTATAGCGGAATTATGACCTCCCTTTTCCTGCTGGTGATGCCCCTGCCTATACATGCCAGCATCCTTTTGCTTTACCTGCTGCCTTGTCACACTGTTTCCCTACCTTGAGGTCATCAGAGATGATAACCCCAAGATCCCTTTTCCTGCTTGGTGCATGCTATATCCTCACCCCCAACTGATATATTGTGCCAGGGTTTTCAGCCCCATATGCATTATCTTGCACTTTGGTATTGAATTTCAACTGCCAAACCCTGAACATTCTTCAAGTTTCTGCAGGTTGCTTCTCATTCTGTCTACACCTCTGGTGTGTCTACTCTGTTACAGAGCTTTGTGTCATCAGCGAACAGTGAAATTCTGCCTTCTAGGTCCTCAGAATGTCACTTATGAAGATGTTGAATAGGACCGGTCCCAGCACTGATCCCTGTGGTACCCCACTGGTCACTCTTCCTTCTGTGGAGTGACAGCCATTTACCACCACCCTCTGTGTCCTGCCACCCAGCCAGTTACCTACCCACCACACTACTGTCCTGCCCACACCCATATTCCCCAGTTTGTGTAATAGTCTTCTATGTGGCACAGTGTCAAAGGCCTTGCTGAAGTCCAGAAAGGCCATGTCCACTGCCCTCCCGATCCACCTCCCTAGTCACCCAGTCAAAAATTCAACGAGTTTGGTCTGACATGACCTCCCCTGGGAAACCATGCTGCCTTGGGTCCTGTAGTCCATTGACAACCAGATGTTCCACCAATCTCTCCTTCAGTAGTGCTTCCATGATCTTCCCCACTACCGAGGTGAGGCTGACTGGTCTGTAGTTCTCTGCTCTCTTTGTTCCCACTTTGTATAAGAGGACTACATCTGCTGTCCTCCAGTCTTTGGGTACCTCCTGTTTCCAGTGATCGGCTAAACAGGATAGCCAGAGGTTCAGCCACCACCTCTTAGTTCTTTAAGGACCCTGGGTGCACTCCATCTGGCCCCATTGCTTTATCAACTCTTATTACTTCCAGTCCCTTCAGGACCCTTTCTCGTGTAAAGGGACTTGTGTCCATTTCTAGCGCATTCTCACCCTTGTACTCCCTTCAGACCCATTACCCTCCTCTTCCTCAGTAAAGACTGAGCAGAAATACCTGTTCAATATGTCAGCTTTACTGTTGTCATCCTCCACGTGGCCCCCATTATCCCCCTTCAGTCTCACTATCCCTCCCTTTGTCTTTCTTTTTTCACTTACGTGCCTGTAAAAGGTTTTGTCCCCTCTACCCACTGATTTTTCAATGTGTTCTTCTGTCTGAGCTTTGGCTTCACTTACTGACCTCCCTGCCTCCTTTGCTTCTCTGGTACTTCTCCCTATCCCTTCTGCCTGTGTCTTTTTGTATTGCCTGAATGCAATCTTTTGGCTTTCACTTTCTTTGCTACCTCTTTGGAAAACCATTATGGTCTCCTCTTCCTTTTCCTCTTGCTAACCTGCTTAATGCATAATTCTGTTGTTCTTGTAATCCCCATTTTAAATACTGCCCACTGTTCCTCAACCCCTGATTCCTGTCCCATTCCCTTAATGCCTCTTTCAAGTATCTCCCCATTTTCCCAAAGTCTGCCCCTAAAATCCAGGATACGTGTTTTTTGTGTGGTTTGGTTCTGCTCTTTCTGTGATTTCAAACCACAATGACTGGTGGTCACTGTTTCCAGGTGCTCCCCACTGTTACCCCCATCACACTGTCCCTGTTTGTGAGCACAAGGTCCAGTATTGCCTTCTGCCGAGTTGGTTCCATGACCAGTTGCTTGAGGAAGGCACCCTGAAGGGAGTCCAGGATAAATCTGCTACTAGTTGATGCTGCTGCTGGGATGCTCCAGTCCACGTCTGGAATATTGAAGTCTCCAACCAGTACTACCTCATCTCTTGTCTGCCATCCTTTGGATGGCTAGCATCAGCTCCCTATCTGTTTCTTCCTCCTGGGCTGGTGGTCTATAGAACACACCTGTGCGGATGGCTTTCCCATTTTCCTTTCCAGCTTAACCCACAGTATCTCTCCCCCATTTTGTTCCTCCTGGATCTCTGTGGACCTTATGTCATTTTTCACATACAGTGCCACTCCTCCTCCCTTACTGCCTGCTCTGTCTCTTCTGAATATGTTGTAGCCAGGTATGGCCATCTCCCAGTCGTGGTTATCATTACACCAGGTTTCAATGATGGCCACAATGTCCAGGTCTGACTGCACCATGACAGCCTCCAGATCTTCCATCTTGTTGCTAAGGCTCCTGGCATTTGCACACATGGCTTTACATGATTTGACCTCCCTAGACTGTTTCACTGTTCTACTCCAACCCCTTCCTTTGTTGTCATTTATCCCTGGTTCTCCTTGCTGTCTGCCCTTCTGCTGCATTTTGCCCCTTTTCTGCTTATCCACCTCTTGGGCACTAATCTCCATCTTTTGCACACTGCTTTGCAGAGATAGCCACTCCTCTGGTTCACTGGTTCCACTGCTAGCTGTGGGGGGTGAGCAAGTAGGTACCCTCCTTGCTGGCCTGCCACCCCTTTGCTAGTTTAAATGCTTGTCAATGTAGCATTTAAACTTATCATTGAGTGCTTGGATTCCCCTTCAGGATAGATGTAGGCCAATAGGCTTGAACAAACCTCCATCCCTCCAGGTGGGTCCCCAGTCACCAATGAATCCAAACCCTTCCTCACAGCACCAATTCTTCAACCATGAGTTAAAGTTCCTGGTGAATGCACTCCTATGCTCTCCCTTGCCTCTCACAGATAGTACTTCTGAGAAAGTGACAGAAGTAGCTACTTGCTTGAGACCCCTCCCCAGTTTTCTAAACTCTTCCTGAACTTCCTTTGGCTCCCCATTTGCCAGGTCATTAGTACCTAGGTGGATAATGACATCCAGCTCACCCTTCCGTCTTGCCTTCCCAGTGATCCCCAGGATCTTTCTTCCATCCCTCCATGCCGTGGCACCTGGTAGGCACCTCACCTCCCAGTCCTCCCCCTCCTGTGTTCCTAGCTGGGTCCCTCTTATGATGGAGTCCCCCACCAGGATTCGCTTCCTCCTCCTCCTCTGGGGTCCACTGCTTTCCCCGCTGAGGTCACCTCCCTGGCTAACCTCCACATCCTTTCCTTCCACTTCTCTGAGTACCTCTATTTGGTTGTCCTCATTTGCCAGTGTGGCATATGAGTTCTTGAGTGGAATAGGATCTAGGATGTGCCTCTGCCTGACCACTGTAACCCTCCCTGAGCCCACTGTCATCCAAGTGCTCCTCGTTCTCGGCATCCTTTGAGGCAGTTGCATTGGACTGGGTGGTCCCTGGATAGGGGTGATGGTACTCCTGACCCAGTTTACTTCCGCTCTGAGTCTGGCTACCTCCTCCCACAGTCCAGAGAGATGCATGCAGATAGGGCAGCACCTCAGTGTCCAGAAGGTCTGCCTGAATATGGCTGCCCCACAGCCACTGCATTGCACCACTCCCCACATTATACTGCAATTCCACTACTTGTCTGCTACTGAAGCTCTCCTAGTTCCCTTTTTATTAATTTACTGTCCTAAAAATCCTGCCACTGATCCTCAGATAATTTTTTTTTTGTTTTAAAGAAAAAGAAACCAATAAATAAATGAATCAAAACACTTGTCGTGCTGAGGGTGGGCTTCTTCCCCCTTATGCCCCTCCTACTTCACACCCCTTACTATACCCTGTGTTTAGCTCCTGTCAATCAGATTTAACAGGGCATATAATTAAGAGTTGGGGAGGGGGAGGAGGCAAATTGCAGCAATTAAAGACAGCACAGAATTACACCACCACTATGTTTTAAATTTTCAACAGCCCAAAAACAATTATAAGTAAAGACAAGAAAGAAAGTATAGTGTCACTAAAAGCCCACAATCTAAGTTTAAAAGAAAAATAGCAATTACCAGTTACTCTAAAGCACTGAATTGAATATGTTTCCCTCCTTCCCCTTCTGGCTTCTTCTGAGAGAAACAAAAAAAAAGAGAGAGAGACATACAGTACATATTTAGTGAGTGCTTGATTTCAAACGTTTTACCAGGAAGGCATACTGATCTGGCAGTAACTCATTTCCAGATGTGTCCTGGGGGAGGAGGTAAAAGGAGAAAACTGTGTCAGAATATAGTGTAAAGTATAATTAGAGTAACTACAGCATAAACAGTAAATAAGCTAAATGTTAATTACATCAAAAACAATAGCAGTTCCATAGAGATTTAGACTATTATTGAACATAGTAATACATAGCAGCTAGTTTGATTTTCTTTATTCATATAAACTCTGGATAGTCCATGAGTTAGCAAGCACATTGACATGATCATCAAGAACAGAAACAATAATACAGTATTAAATAGGTACATCATACAGTAAAGGTTAGTACAAAATGCATCAAATCACAGAATTAAGTACAATTACAATCATAATTGTTTAAAGTTAATTTTAAGAACCCTCTTAAAAGTGGCAAGAGATTTTTTGCATTAGAAAGTCAGCGTACCACAGAATTATAATATTTAGGAAATACAAAGACAAGAGAGCACTGCCCTTTGGTAGTGCATAGAACAGGAATAAACAGTTATGCTTAAAAGGCCCAGTATTAGCATTCTGTTCCTGAACTGGAAACATAAAACTAATGGAAGGACTGAACAAGCCCAACATCACTTTTTTGCCAGAATACCCAGAAAGTAACATAACCTGCAGTATGTTCAAAGGAAAACAAATTAAGAGAGTTATAAAGTATGCAGCGATGTGTACGAGTGGTAACTTAGCTGAAAAACAAGCAATTTTGTTGTTAAGGGTCCTCACTCTAGACAGGGCTCCCTCATTGGCCGAATGATGAAATAAATGACAGTAGTACAAAACTAACTACAGAAAATTCTGGGCCAGCAACTTTCTTGCTGTTGGCACAAAAAGAGAATTCAGTTTAAACTACACAACAAGTCTTGTGTGTGTTACATTGACCATGGTTGCAATATGGGGTTTGTATGAGAGAGCATTGTCCAGAGTGAGTCCAAAATCCTTAAATGAAGGTACCTGTTCTATCACAATACCTTCCTATGTAGTTGAGGACAGGAAGATGATACATAATATTTCATTCGTTGATTGTGAAAATGAATTGACTTTGTTTTCGTCAAATTCAAGACTAACTTATGATGCAAAAATAATTTCTGGACATTTTCAAACTCATTTTGGAGTGCCAAGTTTACTTCCAGTAAACTAGGACCAGTGGAATAAATGACAGTGTCCTCAATATATGGCATGATACTGGGCTTGCTACATGCTGATGGGAGGGCATTTAAAAACAAACAAGAGCAATGGACCAAGGATTGATCTAGGTGATACTCTTATGTTAAGTGAAAACAAAGAAGAGACAGAACCAGCAACCATAGTACACTGGGTCCTACTGATTAGGTAATTTCCAAACCATGAAACAACATCACCTAACAGGCCCAACTGTCCCAAGATAGATAGCTAAATTTGATGGCTAACCAGATTAAAGGCATTGGTGAGGTCCACAAAGATGGCTGAAGCATAATGACCCTTATCAAGAACCTGATGGCCTTTCTGAGTGAACCCTACCAAGGTGATTGTTGTGCTGTACCTGAGGTGAAAACCACACTAGGATTCATACTAAGAGTCTTAAAAAATGCAGAAGGCTATTGGCCCCCATAGGGCACTTCTCCCACATGTGGGTTAATGATCACATAATAAGTCTTTTGTCAAATATCTATTCAATTTTAGATTAAATTAGTCAAAAGTACCCACTTCAACAATTTCACGTGCAAGGGAATTCCATAGGGGAATAATCCACTGGGTAACGAAACTTCATTTTAATAGTCCTTTAGGATTAGTGAGCATAAGTTGTAGTCTATGACTTCTAAGGCTAGTTTCTTTATAGTTAATACAAAGTCCCAATTCTGCCAAGAGTGAATTATCCCTTATTATTTTAAACATTAACAAAAGATCCCTTCTCAATCTTCTAAGTTCCAAGGGATAAAGTTTTAATACCCTTAATCTACCATTATATAGCATATGTTGGATACCATCCGCCATTTCGGTGAGTCTCCTGTGCACACTCTCCATTCTGTTGATGTCCTTACATAAATAAGGGCTCCATAATGAGGAACAGTAATTGAGTAAGTGGTGAACATATGCTTGGTATAGGGGTATAATACATGCTCTACTTCTGGAAGAAATTGACCTCCTGATACAACTTATAAGTTTGGTAGATTTGTTTTACTACCTCAGTGCAAAGATTACTAAACTTAAGATCATTGCTAACAAGGACCCCAAGGTCCTTTTCCTTACTAACACTTTTTAAACCTTTACCATCCATAAAGCAGTCATTGCACAGATTGGCTTTGCCCAGGTGCATAGCAACGCATTTATCAGGGTTAAACATTATGCCACATAATCTGGCCCAGCTGTCCAATTTTAGAAGATCCTATTTCAGTTTCAGGAACCCATCCATAGTACTGACATCAGCTGCTAGTTTGGTGTCATTGGTGAACTTAATTGCAAAGCTGTTTAAATTAGTATTAAGGTCTGCAATGAAACTGGAGAACAGGGATGAACCCAAAACTGAGCCAAACCCAAACCATGCTGAGCTGATGTTAAAATATCATGTTTGACAAGGTGCTTCATCAACTGATCAAGTATGATGCACTCAAGCTCTTTTGCAAGGGGAGCAAGCAAAGAAACAGACCTGCAATAGACCCTTGATTTGAGAACAAGGATGACTGCTGCCCTTTTCCGCAACATTGGGACACTCCCAAAGCACAATGAAGTGGTGAGTGGTACAGCAGTAATGTCAGTGGCCTCCTTAATGTGTCTATAGTCCATACCAACTGGCCATATAGAAGGCTTAGGACTCATTTTCACAAAGTAGTCAGCAACCTCATTTATAGTAAGACACTCAAAATAAAACCTAGGTCCTGATTTTGAGGAAGATGGAAGGGAAGATATGAAATCTTCCCAATGAATAATTTCCCGGGTAAGGATACATTTACCCAAATCCACAACAAAATCTTTAACTCATATGCTGTTTCTGTGAGCTCAATCAACAAATAGGACTCAGAGGATAAAGATGTCACCCATGTTTTATGTACTGCATTTTACCCAGCATATGATTAGTTAAATCCCAAGATTCCACAACTTTTTTCCCAATAAACTTTTGTTGTTTTGTAACACAAAACTGTCTCTTAAGGCATTTAATAGTAGATATACAAATATTCCTCAACTGTTTGTAAGTAGTTAAAGATGTTATATCCGCAACCCTTCAACAGGTCTTCCAGGCCTTGTCCCTGTCATGCGTGAGCTTTAAAGGTGATATGAAACAGGCATATACCTCTAGATGATCTCCTGGTATCCTTTTAGCATCTATCCAAGATTTTGATATGTGTTTGTTAAATTACTAATCTAATTTTGTTGCCTTTGAAACTATCCCGAATAATTTTTTTTTGCAGCAGTTGCTGCTCTTCCTTTTCTTACTGCGTGAACATTCTGTGGTATCAGTAACACCATTCCAAGCCATTCAGATGAATATCATGGAATGATGTTATTGATGTCATTTATTTATTTGATATATCGGTTTACAACCTTTGAGCCCGAGGCTCATTTGCAAAGGTACCTCGTCACATGTAAGACATATGGAAACATAGAGTAGGTATTAAGACAATTATGTTAAACATGAGATACACCATATAACAGTGGTTACATTAAGCATGTGTTACAGACATTTGTCACAGACAGTATTTACAAGATTTGGAAGTAGGTATTTTCTGACATTATTTATAACCTTTGGATGACAATATTTACAACATAACAGTAGTGAGACATTATAAGCTTGGGGGCATCTAAACATAGTAGTCAGACCTAATTATGGGATTTTTGTTAAAGATGGAGGTTGCAGTCCATAATGGACTTTGTCAGAGAATATTGGATCAGAGTGGGTAAGAGAGTGAAAGAATTAGAAGCAGTTGCAGGAGTGGATATTGAAGAGGTGGTTGCGAAGAGTGGTTTTGAAATGGGCAATCTTGGGCACACTAGTGATGGTGCTTGAGAGTGCATTAAACCATGTGGGTGCCCTATGGTGGAAAGATCTCTGGGCAAGGGAGGTTTTTACCCTGGGCTCAACCAGAAGGGCTTTATCTGAATTGCGGGTGAGGTAGTGGGGGTTGCAGGCTGAAGAGAGGTGGTGACCCCAGGGGGGAAAGTACAAGCAGTATTTTCTTGGAGAGTAAGCAGGTCTGGTAGTGGAGCCTTTCATCAAGGTTGAGAATATTGGCAGAGGTATAGAGTGAGCAGGTGTGAGTGAGCCTGGGTGCACCTGTAAGGAGCCTGCAGGCCTTGTTGAGTGTGGCCTGGATCATCTGGAGTGTGGTGTTATTTGCTACACCATATACAGGAAGCCAATAGTCCACTAGGGACAGTTTCAATGAGGTGATGGCAAGCCTAAGGGCGTGGGGGGGGGGATCCAATCCCTGTGTTGGTAAAGGAGTCCAATCTGAGTGTTTGTTGCAGCAGCAAGGGTGTTTATGTGGTCATGGAAGGTAAGGGCCAAGTCGAGGGTAAGTCCAAGATATTTGTAGTTGGATACCTGCTCAAGGGGGTGCTGGGTGCTGGGGAGGATGCTGAGCAGTGCATCCTTAGCTCTGTTTTAGCGGTGAGAGAAGGTCATTGACTTCATCTTTTTTAAGTTGAGAACCAGTCTATGGTCCTTAAACCAGGTTTCGGCCTGGGAGAAGGCAAGTTGGAAGGAGTCCTGCAGGGATGTGGGTTTATGATGCGAGGTGAAGAGCACTGCATCGTCTGCATATAGTAAGATTTTTGTGGAGCAGGCCTTTGGTAAGGAGTTTAGGTAGAGGGAAAAAAGAAGTGGTCCCAGGATAGAGCCCTGGGACACCCTGGAGTGGACGGGTAGTGTGTCGGATAGAGTTCTGTTAATTTTGATGCATTGGGACAGGGCAGAAAGGTAACTAGAGCACCAGGCCAGGGGGCCTATGGAGAAACCAAGTTGGCGGAGTGAGTCGAGAAGGAGAGGGTAGCAGACTGTGTCGAAGGCCTTGGATAGGTCAATGAACACAGCTCCTGCAATGCTACCGGCGTCTAGGGAGGAGTGCAGGAAGTTGGTGAATTCTAGGAGAGCTGTGGTGGTGGTGCTATGGCCTGAATGGAAGCCATGTTGTTCTGGGCATAGGATGTTATACTTGGCTAGGTATTCAGTAAATTGGGCAGCCACCACTTTTTCTAGTGCTTTAGAGAGGGGGGAAGAATGGAGATGGGTCGATAGTTATTAGGGGAGGCTTTGTCACCACTTTTATGAATGGGGGTAACTACAGCTGTTTTCCAGGCACTAAGGAATTGCCCTAGGCATAGCGAGTTGTTGACCAGGTCTGTTAGGGGGACTAGGACCACGTCCAGGACTAGTTGAAGGAGCCTGGCATCTAGGGGATCATTTATAGGGTTATTGCTGTTTAGTGCTTTTTGTAGGTAAGGATAAGCTTTATGGGGTGATATTGTGTGCAGGAGGAAACAGGGATGCTGCAGGGTTGGAGGCAGGGATTGGGGCACGGGGTCAAAGAAACCACTAGGGAGAACAGTGCTGAGATCTAAGAAGGTGGTGTTTAGATAGTTTGCTATGGTGAGTGTGTCTGTGGAGGCAGTGCCATTTATGGTGAGCTGGGAGGGAGGTGGGGAGCAAGATTTCCCATTGAGTTCTTTGATGTTATTCCAGAAGGTCTTTGCAGACCCCCACATGGTTGTGAGAGTGGATTGAAAGTGGTCTGCTTTGGCCTTACGGATGGCTCGAGTGCATTTATTTCGAGCGGCATTATAGGAATTTCTGTCCACCAACCTGCCCGATTCTATGGCTTTGTGCCAGAAATTATCCCTGTCTCTCAACATTTGGAGTAGGGAGGGGGTTATCCATGGGGCATGTTGCTTTTTGATGGGGAGTTTGGTGAGTGGAGCATAGAGGTCACAGGCCTTGGTGAAGGCCTGTGTAAACAGGGTGAGTGCAATGTTGACGCTGGGGGCTGTATTAATGGGGGACCAATCTATCTGGGTGAGCAGCTGTTTAAGTTTTTTTAACCCTCCTGGGTGGAGACGCATTCTGAAGGTTGTTTGGGCTACGGGTTTAGGTGTGGAGGAGGTCCATTGGAATAGGATGGGTGAGTGGTCACTTAAGGAGTTGGGAAGTACTTGTATATCCTGGATTTTGTGGGGGCAGTTAGAGATAAGGATGTCCAGGAGGGTGCGGGTACCAGTAGATGTGTGGAGTCTAGTGGGTTGGGTAACTAATTGGACCTTGTCAATGGTCGAGAATGAGTCCTTAGTTGGTGCTGCAGAGGGGCCAAGCCAGTTGACGTTGAG
This sequence comes from Neoceratodus forsteri, assembly GCA_016271365.2. Classification (NCBI taxonomy): domain Eukaryota; kingdom Metazoa; phylum Chordata; order Ceratodontiformes; family Ceratodontidae; genus Neoceratodus; species Neoceratodus forsteri. The sequence goes on from CM057452.1 coordinate 1,484,458,580, forward strand.
GTCCCCTACTAGTGTCCGTTCTGCATTGTGTGGTAGGGTAGAGAGGTATTCGGTGAGGAATGTGATGGCAGTCTTTTGGTTCTTAGGGGGTACATAGGTGACTGTGAGGTATAGTGGGGCCCTGGAGGGGTCAGGGGTTATTTTTAAGGTGAGGGCTTGTGCTCCATTTGTGAGTTTTGGGGGTGGGAGAATGTGACCAATAATGTTGTTGGCGATGTAGAATGCACAACCACCCCCACTCTTTCCTACCCTGTCTTCCCGATGTAGGGTGTATCCAGGGAGTGAGACAAAGGCATCAGGAGTAGATTTGGAGAGTCAGGTCTCCACTAGGGCAATGACGTCTGGTTGGTGAAGGGTTTCCCAAAATTGAAGCACTGCAGATTTCTTTGGCAGGCTGCGTATATTCAGCGAGAGAATGCGGAGTCCAGAGGATCTGGCAGGTGGAGTGGTGGGGGCAGGGCCTGGATTAGGGTGGATATTACCAGAGAGGAGAAGGATGACTAAGGCTCTAATCAGAGGCAGCAGGTTGTTAAAGTTTTGGGGGAATGTTTAGAGGGAGGGGAGAATGTGGTGGGGCAGGGGATAGGCAGGGTTTGGAGGGATTGGTGGATACAGAAGGGGTGGAGCCAGGGGGGGCCTGGGTGGGTGCTGCGGTTGGGGCTGCCAGTGGGAGGTGGATGCAGGGGTCTTGTGTGTGATGACAAGGTGGGGAGGATGGCCAGATCTGGAGAGCTGCAAAGGTGCAGTTCACAAGGAGCATAGGGTGAGGTGTGGCAGGTGGGATGTGAAACCCAGGGTGGTAATGAGGATGAGGCACAAAAGGTGGAATTGAGCAGACGTGGTGCCTAGGTAGCTTTGGGGGAAGAACAAAGAGGTTGTGGGGGGAGCCAGAAAAAGCTGTAGGGGCTTTGAGATATGCCATGATACAGTAGTTTAAAATGATAGCCAGATATGATGGCTGAGTGGCAGTGCTGTTGACTTTGGCAGCAAGCCTGCAGTAGCACCCAGAAAATATTTTAGCAGACTATGGGGGTTAGAGACTTTTAGAGTCATACAATGTCTTAGAAATAAGAAAAGAAATAGCTGTAGGTGATGTGAAGAGTGAAACTGTATATCTGAGGGCACTCCAAAGCTAACTTCTTTATTTGTCAAAAATTGATCAAAGCATATCAGAATACATAACTGGCATGGAAAGGAAAATGGAAGGGCTGTTAAATATGTCAAAATAGTTTCCTATCTCCTTTACCAGCTCTGGTGTTACCCACTCTTGCTTACCACCTCTTATCCTAAGCATTCTTTTGGGGACAAACTTATTACATATTTTATCAAACTCAACACAAAACATGGAAAGGGCCTTCTCCACATCCTCCACTTGATTAAAAATAGACCAATAAAATGCCTGACTTGCTTCATGAAAACCTACTGTACTACATATAATTCTCTTATATTATGAGAAAAAACAAAGACAGGAGGAGGTCTCTTTCTTGTGGCACTCCAACAATTTTAGACAGGATTGTGGTTGCTGAGGTCATTAGGTAAAATTCTGAAATGAATGGTATTAGCTGGATCTGAGACCAGAATCTAATCTATTGATATTGAAGTCCCAGTTTTGTAATTAGTCCCATAAGGACCTTCAGTTATCTGGGTCAACATTAAATTAGCCACTGAGTCTCTGATGCAAACCAAATTTTTGCCCAGCCTACCGGAGTTAAAATCTCATAACAGAAGTAGCTCACAGTTACCAGGAAGAATACTTTTGTATTGACCAGTAATACTAACACTCTCCTCATAATGTCCAGGAGGAGCAGAAAGAATCCCCAGGGAAAGCAGTTTTAATTGGTCAGGGAGAACTGTGAGATGTAAAAATTCAAAAGTAACAATATTAGTAGAAAAGTCACTAGGAATGGCATTGTAATGATTTTTGACATAAAAAATGCATCCATCACCTTTTAATCCATATCTATCACATTTGAATATGTTGTAGCCATTTAGATGGATAGACGAGTTAGGCATTTTGTCTGAAAACTGACTGTACAAAGTATCACAAATCATTTGGATCAAATGTATGGTGATGATTACAGCCAGGTTGTACTTAAGTGGCAAGATCCTAACATCATCATTAGTACAAATGGTAGAGAAAACAACATTGTAATTCTAAGCCCAAGGGTAATGGATAGCATTCTGAAAAAAAAATATCTTTCACCTTGTTTGTATCTTGATTTCCTGTGCACATAGCCAAAAGGCAGAGCAAACTTGAAAATACACGTTAAACTGAGCAATAACCAGAAAGTCTAACTTCAGATGGAACACGGTCCAGTTAAGTATTAGCACAAGATTAAAAACAACTTTAAGATAGACAATTAGAAACACCTTGCAGCCAGAAAAAAAAGTCCAGCCACAGCCCCAGATGTCACCAGCTGGCTCTAGCAGATTCCATCTGTCCACTTTGCAGTCCCATTTAGCTGCTACCACTGAGATGCCACCGCGCCTGTTCCTGGGTAGCTTTTTTTTAATTTGATTTGTTTATGCTCCCCCTGCCACCCCTGCAGGAACTGATTTAGGAGTCACCATAGCACACTTGTCTGCTGTTGTCCCCCTACCTGCCATCTGGTGCATAGGCCTTCCCACATGAAGCAGTTTTCCCCCAAGTAGAGACAAGGGGGGGACCCCACCATTGAACTTTGTCACTTTGCCAGGAAGCCATGGCTATGGTGACAGGAAGGAGAGAGCCAGGATGATGCTGAGCGCTCCGTCATCCTCATGCTCAGGAGCCATTGTTCCTGGTTTTCTCCCTGCCCCTACCGACATCGGAAAACAGAGGGGACCCAATGAAGCATGTACACACAGAGGCATGATACCACCCTGGGATCCAGCCAATGTCCATACCTCCCTAGGCGTCTTCCCAATCTGCACTAGCACCTGTGTGCACCCAGGTGGCAGTACAGTGGCAGAGATGGTAACTCTCCCTCTCCGAAAGAGGAGCGCATACTCTGGGATGCTCAGGCCTACACCCCCTGGCTGGTCCCCAATGACCCAGAGCTCATATTCAAACTTGAGTCACCAGTGTTGTGAGCTGTAGCACTATCACTTCATTGACAGGCTGGCCACCAGGTAACTTTTAAATCCTGGTCTGACTCTGCCCTGGACAAGCTGCCACCATAGTCAGATGAATTAGGGAACATGAGGGATAGACAATGACTGTCTGCAAGCTGAATCACTGGAACAAGAAGGCAGCTGCTAGCTTGAGCCAGGACTCAGGAGGGGTATTTAAATGTATTTAAATGCAGGATGCACTCAGGATGCTGTACAAATAAGCAGGTATAGTGAATAGTTCAGTAAAAGCAGGCACACACTGTTAAGTTTATACAACAGTCACTAGCATACAATGTTCACTTGTTCCCCAGTTTAGCTGGATCTGTTGCAGCAGGCTAAAATGCTATGATGCAGATAGGTGTAACGCTCAAAGTCTGTAAACAGTAACACCAGCATGGGAAAGGAAGGAGTTGTTCAGAGTCTGTCACACTCCAGCAGACTCAAACTATCCACTTTGCTGCCCACTGAGCCACCACTGTATCTATTCCTGGGTAGCTTTTAAATCCTAGTCTGACTCCACCCCATCTGAGTTGCCAACACAGTCAGGCGAATCAGGGAATGGGGGTGGGGTACAATGGTCTGCAGGCTGAGTAACTGGAACAGGGAAGATAACTTCTGGTTTGAATCAGGAGGGTTAGTTAAATGTATTTAAATATAGGAAGCAATAAGAAAGCTGTACAAATTAGCAGGTACTGTGAATAGTTCAGTAAAACCAGATGGCACTAAGTCATGTCAGTGCCTGTATGGACAACGCTGTCAAATAAAGCACTGTCCATACAGCGCTGACGAGAAAAGTGGCAGGAGACAATGCCACCAACAAAATCACCACCAGTGGTAGTGATCCCAAGTGCAGTTCATGATTGCTACCACTAGAAAATTTTATTTTTTGGGGGGGCAGATAATCAATTCCGAGTTAGAATTGGATTACGGGGGGAAAATAAAATTGTAGAAACCAGAATTATAATCCTGGTCTCCACCACCTTTCTGGCTGAGCTACTCCTTCATTACCACTCTACACCACAGAAGAAGCTTGGCCAGCCACCTCCATTACTCTGCCCTTGTCTTGAGCTGTAGCACCACAGACAGCGACCAAGGGAGCGCTTACTATGTGGTGTTGTAATTCCCCTGTTGCTATCTGTGGTAGTGTGGTATAGACTATCCTGTGTTAGCATGCGCTATTCTTGTAGCACTATTCTGACCAGGTAGGAAAACAGACACACACTGTTAAGCATGTACAACAGTCACTAGCATACAATGTCCACTCATTCCCCCAGTTAGAATTACAGTTGGCACTGCTTATAATGGGCAGATCTGTGTAGCAGCCATTTGCCCGTTATGTGGAATGGTCGGTATACCATTTTACCCCCCCCCCCAAAAAAAAGGCAGAAACAGATTTTTAATGCAGAAATGCACTATATATATATTAATGTGTACTGTGTACAATATCCAATCTCTGTGTGAGAAACAAAATAAACTTTTAAATTAAATTCAGTACAGTTGGCACCACTTTATAACTGTAAATTCAGTAAAAAAAGAAAAAAATTCAGATAGATTCAGTGCACTTTACTGTGTTTATGCAGTCAGTCAGTCATTTCATGTAGTCTGTGATCTTTGCCTGGATGACCTGATGCTGCATGTACTGCTCCCAGTCTTTCTCCATTGCTCTCAGCTCATCCCAATTAGGGAGAGATAGCTGGGTGATGTTCCATGGCATCTCTGAGAGTAAGCAAGGCACCCCTAACATCATTCGGTGTAACTATCTCTTCCTCCAAGTCATCTTCTTCTCCATCATCATCTTCCTCCTTATCCTGTACTTCCACATTACAGACTTGCTCAACACCTGCTCCACATCATCCAATTGTGGCTCCACTTCATCCTCGTCACCAAGGTGACACAGTTCCCTGAAGTCTTCCTCTATCAAGTCTAAAGAAACATCGATAGCCTCTTCCAAAACATCAGGAATAAAATCCTCATCATACAATGGTGGAGAATTTGCACTATAAGTTCCCTTGCCTGGATCAATGGGATCACTGGGCAGCACAAATCCAGCTTTGGTGAAACACCTCGACATGGTATTTGGGGTCACTGAGTCCCAAGCATGTTTTAACATCTGCACAGCATCTAGCAAGTTGATCTTTTTTGAACACAGTGTTGCGGTAAGGTCTGCTTGTGAGTCCAACTCATCGATTATATGCTACCTCACTGATAGCACATAGTGCTGCTTCATGGCATAGATTATGCCTTGATCCAGGGGATGAATGATGTAAGTCATGTTAGGTGGTAAGAAAACAAGCTTAATGTTTCTTAACCCCTGGATCTGCAGATGACCAGAAAAATTGTCAAGCAGCAAAACTATCTTTTGACCTCTCAGAGTCCAATCCCATGACCTTGCCCACTCTGTGAAAATCTCGCCCAAGATCCAGGCAGATCTGTTTGCCCTGTATGTGATGGGTAGATTGTTAACACCATGAAAGCACCTCAGTGTTACAGATTTGCCAACAACAAGCAGGTCGTTCTCATCAGACCCATCCATATTGCAGCATGCCAGGACAGAGATCCATTCTTTTGCCTTTTTGCATCCAAAAATAGTTTCGTTATTGAAGGCTAAAGTCCTGTAACCCACACACCTGAAGGACACACCAGTCTCGTCACAGTTAAAAATATTTTGTGGACAGCAACCTGCCAGCAGACCTGGGAGAAACCTCTGATAGCCACTGGTCAGCACTTGCCATGTTGGCATTGCCTTTCTCACCATGCAGTCACTGGAAGCTTATGTTGTGTCTTTTTTTATTCCATCACTGTAACCACCCCTCAGAAGGGTTGAGATCAGGGCATCCTAGGGCATCAGCAATTTTCTTGGCATTCTCAGCCAACAGAGGTCCACTGATTAGGGCATCTCAACCTCTGGCATTGTGGAACCAACGCAATAAAGCTTCCTCTACCTCCATATAGTTTCCCTTGCATTTACATTTTCTCTGAGGGTTGGCATTTTCATGCCACTGAGCCAGATGTTTGTCCCACTGCTTCTGCAGGTCAGCAATTGTCGACTTTGGCATATTTAGCTGTGCAGGAAGCTCTCTCTGACTAAGGTTTGGTAAGTCATCACTTCTCTTTATCAAGTCAACTTTCTCACTAAGACTGAGTGCCTTGTGTTTAGCCATGACTGCAGTTAGTGGCAATACTGACTGCCTGGTTGTTTCAGGGCATGAACAGGACCATATTTATTCAAACTGGAATACCTAATGAAGTGTGAAGTTGAGCTAATAAAGTGCTAATTGCAGCCTGATTTGCCCAAAATATGCGGTGGGCATTGATTGATATATGCAATGGTACATTGCCTTGCAGAAGATGAGAATAGCAAATGGTTCTGGCACTTTGCCCGTAGTAACCGACTGCCCGCATTATGCGTGGGCGGTGTAAGTGGCATTAGCTGTACCACCTTTGGATGAGGCAAAAAATGGATACTAAATCACTTCCCAAACTCTGCCTTTTGCTCCAGCCCTTTTCCTGACTGTGCATTGTTCCTCCTCCAAAGTCATTTATTATAGGTATGCCAGTGAAGGCTTTATTGGAGCAGTAAAAGATAATACATAAAGCATCAATGCAACAGAAATGTTAACATACTGTACCTGTTAAATTTTCTATTCTAGGTTCTTCCTAGTTATTTATTTACTGATTGATTGAAATTATTTTATCAGGTAAACATACAGAGATAAAGGAAATCTAATTTACAGTTGTGATTTGGGGAGGGGCAAGGGAAATATACTATAAGTAGTATACAGTACCAGGACATTTAATACATGGGTCCTATTCTTCTTCCACAGGAACTGGGCAGCACTGAACACTTGCAATAGGGTTGTTCTTTTGCCAAAAAGTCATGGTAGTATGGATCAGACATCAGAATGATGCTGCTATGATTTTGAGCTTTGTTTCACAGTGTGCTCTTGTCAATGTTTGAAACTGGCCATTGAAACTGTGGCAGGAGTTGTGTGTGGGGAGGGAGGGGTGTTGGGTTAAGAGAATGAAGTTATATGAGTCTGTTGTACCAGTTGGGGCTGAAAGATGTTATACTAGTTGGGGCTAGGAATCTGCAGTTCAGAAGGAGTAGAGGGAGAGGGATTGGGAAAAATTGTCATGGAGTGAATCCCACACTTGAGGTTAGGAGCCCACAGCTGAGAGGGAGGAGAGGGAAAATGTGTGTGCTGAGTGAGCTGAAACCCAAAAGAACTGAAAGAGTGAGTGAAATGAGTGAGGGAACTACTAAAAACATTTAAGGTAAGGGACCATGTATAACAAAACATAATATATGGTTCTTTACCTTAAACATTACCTAACATTAACCACATCTCGGGAGTCTGATGACTGCATAAACCTCTCAGGCTTTGCTCTCAAAGTTTATGCAGTCATCAGAATCCCTTGATGGAGTTATTGCTGCATAAAAGATAAAGAGCCATCTGTTATTCTGTTTACAGTAAACAGATTGTTTGCTTCCTATGTGTACTATATATTTTTTCTTGATCCAGTTTCTTTTCATGTCCACCATACTATTTCAAAGCCAAAAGAAGTGACCATACCTTTTCTTCAGAAACAAAATAATAGTTTAAAGCATTTAAAATGCTTAAATTCTGATAGAGATGAAAAGCTTACCAGCAAATTAAAGAGGCAGATAACTGAAACTTTTACTGTTACAAAAAGTGGCAGATAACTGAAACTTTTACTGTTACAAAAAGTGGCAGATAATTGAAACTTTTACTGTTACAAAAAGTGGCAGAGAACTGAAACTTTTACTGTTACAAAATGTGGCCAATAACTGAAACGTTTACTGTTACAAAAAGTGGCAGATAACTGAAACTTTAACCGTTACAAAAGATATGGTTAGACTTTTGCCCATCTTTGCTGCCGTGCTGCTTTAAGATGCAGAGTGGAAAAGATTAGGTTAAGTAACTGCTAATGGTCTTAATGGCCATTCTTTACAGCTCCCAGCTTTACTGCTTTTACTAAGAAAGGGTTATAATGACAACAGAACTTGTAAGTACCATAGACAAGCAGCTGAAAAAATAGATGACAGAATCAGTTGTAAGAGTATGTAAGCACTTGAAATGGCTCAGAAACCTGACTATCTCTGACCAAAACTAGATAATTGGATAGGAATCCTGAAACCAGATCATCGGTAAAAAAAAAACTGACAGGTGGCAACCCTATCCCCAGTTCTGTTGGTTCTACTGCAGCAGTGTGAAATGCTGTGATGCAGGCAGATGTAACACACAGTCTGTACAGGAGTTGATAACACCAGTGGGGGACAGGAAAGAGCTGCTCAGAGTCTGCCATGCTCCAAGAGACTCCCACTATCCACTTTGCCACCCCACTTAGCTGCCATCACTGAGATGCCACCATGTCTGTTCCCAGGTAGCTTTTAAATACTGGTCTGACTCTGCCCTGACTGAGCTGTCACCACAGGCTGCCAAATCTGGGAGTTAGAGTGGTGGTCAAGGGGCAGTACAGGTCCTGCCCATAAAGCTGCAGTAGTGCAAAAGGTGGCTGGAGGTAATCTGGGGCATTTGCAAGTATGAGAAGAACAGTCACAAAGTAGGATTTTGAGGGACTAGAGGGAGGGAGCAGAGCCAGTAGTACATGGCAGAGAAGACCAGAGCTTAGGGATTGTGAATGAGAAGGCAGCTTGATCTGCACAGGATTTTCCAAGTGGGAGGGACAGAAAGTGAGTGTCCGAATTGCTGAGGGAGTACACAGACACAAGGGGACAGAATAGGAGGGAGGAAAGGTGGAGGTGGGGTGGGATGGAGGTAAACAAGCCAGAATTTGTAGATAAATGAGGCATAATGAGAGAGGCACCTGGCATTGAGAGGAGGGAGAAAAAGGGAGGTGTAGAGGGAACAGTGATAAAAACGAGGGTAGCAGTCCAGAGCAAAATGGCAGAAGGAGTGAAAGAGGGGGTCCAGTCTGGCCAGTGTGAACTTAGGAGTGGCACTGTATACTATGTCACCATAATCAAAGATGAGGATGGTCATCTTTAAGATGATTTCTCTGTAAACAGGAAATGGAACAAGCTTTGTTCCCTTAAAGAGTGCCAAGTTTAGGTTGGGGCTTCTGGTGGATGTCATCCATATGCAGAGAGAGATATAGATGTTGGTCCAACCAAAATATAAGGTATTTTAAAGGAGGAGACATTCTCAATCAAAGCCCCATCAAGTGTATGGAAGGAGTGGAAAGGAGAGGAGAGAGCCTGGCTAACCTCTGCCTGATGCCAAAGGTCATAGAGACCACATTCTTGGCATCAAGGGGCAATTAATTTGCTCAAAATAAGTGTTGGATGCTGGAGAAATCTGGCTGGAGTCAAGCTGCCAGGTAAGGAATGAATGTAGTATTGCATCTAGTATTACAGTATCATCTGCATTCTTGTGGATGGCTACAGAGATACAAACACTAGGAGGTTATTCAGGAAGACTGAGAAGGATAGGGCCAAGGATAGAGTCTTGGAGAACATCTCAGTAGATAGGGAGATGGTGTCACTGATGTAGACAGATTGAGACCTGCCCTCAAGGTAACACTACAGCCAGCTGACTGAGGGGGTCAGAGAACCCCACACCTTTAAGCTTGTACAGGAGAATGGGCTGTACAGCTGTCTCAAAGGCATTAGCCAGGTTGACAAAGACTGCAGAGGTAATCAGCCCCTGATTTGTTCCATTCAGGATGGAGTCAGCAAGTCAGAGAAGGGAAGTGGTGGTGGATGCCAGACTGATAAGGTAAGATGTTAATAAGGAGTAGGATTCAAGGAAAGGAGAGCATTGAGAGCTTTGACAGGGTAGGAAGAAGAGAGAGCAGGTGTTCCCAGGAGAGATGGGGTCGCTCCCTTTGGGGAGGGGTATAACTGTTGTCTGCTTCCAAGATTCAAGGACAGCAGCCAGGAGGAAAGAGAGACTGAGGGTAGATGTGATGGGAACAGGAATGACAGGAGCAGAAAGGTGCAGTAGTTTGGGGTCAAGGCTGTCAGGATTTAGACCCTTGAGGGAACAGACAGCAAGCAGAACCTTGAGTGAAGCAACATGAGTAATGGTGGCAGAGAAGAAGCAATGAGGATGAGGAGGAAGCTGGCAGTGGGGCACAAGCAGGGGAAGAAGAAGAAGCAGTGGGGTTTATGAGCACAGGAGGTGAAAAGGAAGTTGAAAGAAGAGGCAACTTCAATAGGGTTAGAGATAGAGATAGAAGTGTTATCTTGCTTGAGGACAGGAGAAGGAGATATGTTATAATGGCTGACCATAAGAGTTGTGCACTCCGGTACCCCAAAAGGTAATCCTATAAAGATGTCAATACTGTTGCCAAGGAGAGGAGTGGCACACACATCAACGGCTGCTGATTTAACAAACCTTATTTCAGAAAACCATCTACAAACACTTTTGTCCATGTTTGCATATTTCATCCTGAAATAAAATTTGTTAAATAAGCAGCTTTTGGTGCGTGTGCTGTTCCTTTTATCGGCAGTCCAATGGTAGATCACTGTATATCTTGTTTCTAATATTACTATATAAAATAAAGTTATGTTTAATGTCACTGTAGGATAGGCATCCCAATTGGCTCAGGATAAGGTGCCACTACCTTACTTCATCAATGGCTGCCGCAGATATTTGCAGTGGCTTCTGGATTCTTTTTGTCACCCACAGCCGCAAAACACAAATTATTTTAACACCACAGATCCTAGCAAGGGTAAAAAGTTAAAGCCAGCCCCAACAGTACCTGGCTGTGTTTAACTGCCCACCTACGTGGGGTCTGAGCTACCATCCTTTATACTGTACATGCTGCAGATAGTAAAGCTAAGAGGGTGCCCACAACTGTCTGGACCTTGAATGCTACTAACAAGGTCCGGCATGACAGAGTCACACATTCCCTGACCTCACCCCACAGTCCCACACAAAGGCTAAGATGGTCCTCCTGAACTGGAGGTGACTACTTCTTCCAACCTGGTACCATGACTTCCCCCTAAATGCTACAGGAGCTCCCCTTATGGCAGCTCCTGGGTGTACCAAAGTTGAATCACTGCAGACCTGTAGATGTTGCTGCAGGTTGGCTGGCATTGGAGCACTGCAAATTTTAGAAAAGAGCAAACAGCTCAAGACAGCATGTCCCCCCAGAGGTCATGCAGTTATGAAAATGACTCTGGACCCCATCATGCAAGGTATTTGTAATACATCAAATGACCAACTTGCAAACAAATCTGGTAACAATAATTTTCCCACTGAAGTGGGGCAAGCTCCAATTTTATTCATGGTTTCCCAACCCGACAGCTCCTTCTGGCACTGAAGTCCTCTGGCACTCTGATCTCCCCATGGCACCTTTGATACAGCTGTGCTCCACTTTCATATATAATATATATGTATATATATATATACAACAGTCAAGAGAAATGAAGAGGAATCGAGTTGAGATGATTAAAGAACTATGTATATTATGTGATAAAGAGTGTGATGAAGACAAAAGTAACTATCCAATTGATTCATGAAAACAAACTGGAGTCTAGTACTGGAATGGAAGGGAATTGGATAAATATGGAAGTGTTTTGAGAAAGTAAACTGGGATGATGGTCCAACTGGCATGTTTCTTTCACAAATTGTGTAAGAGTGGATTCAAGAGTAAAAGGAAGCTTCATCAAACCAAAACTATGAAAGAGAAACAGCAAATGCAAGAAATCCTTGTATCCTTATCTGAGCATGACAGTTCCCCTGAAAATGCTCCTGGCCCATCTGCTAGACTTTCACGGAGTGGTCCTCTACAGGACAATGATCTCTGAGTCTGGTGTATCATGCCAGAAGACAAAAAACATCCTGGCCAAGACAAATTGTATCTTCTCCAACAAATGGATGCATGGCGCATGTTCAAGGCTCACACAGTGTACCTAGAAGATGCTGAAATGCATGACAGTATCTTAGCTGTAATTGATTGTACAACAGATCCGTTTGCCACTGAGAGTCAGTATCACAGCTCCTGTTGTAACAAATATGTATTTCCAATATATCGCTAGCACAAAAACTTTAGTTCAGATCTCCACTTACAACAGATTCATCTTGCAGAAGTTTGAGAAATGTTCTTCAAACATGTACAGACAGTTGTATTAGATATGAATGAGCCAAGAACATTACAAGGACTACTGATGCACTACAGTGCAGAATTCTAGTGGGAGGCAAGAGGAAGTAGGCTGTTGGTAAAACTAGGATATGCAGCTTATCCAATAGGTAGAGAAATGGGCAGACTGGGTGGGCCAATCGGTCCTTGTCTGCCATCAAAGTCTATGTTTTCTATGTTTCTATGGACTATAATAACCTATTGAGGAATTTCAGTTATGATACAAGTGCAACAAAATCAAGCACAATTAAGCAGATGAGTCAAAAGGAGTTTGCAAACAGAATCAGATTTCATAATTGTTTCCACAGAAATGAGAGTACCAGAGTGTATGACACATCTGCAGGTGGAAGTTATGTGGAAGCAACAATCTACTCATGGGGAGTGAGTGATGAACAATTACTGAATACCATTGCCAGACATTTGAAAGATAAGTTATTACGTGATACAGGCACGAGATAGCCTCCACATATTGAAGAGCTTGAAAACACTGCTGAACCTAATTCTGGGTTACAAAAGTTTCTCACCTGGCTAAAAAACCCTGCTACTAGTGACTTCAGGAATGCCTGCCAGGATCCAGAGATTGCAGCCCTGTCATCACTGTTATTTTCATTCATCACAGGGAAACTCACTTCATTAAAAGTCAAGTTATCAATGATGATTTATGTCCTGACTAGAAGTCATGCAATTATAGACATGATGAAGAAATTATCACTTGGAATAAGTTACCAGGATATTCTTAATCTGCATGGTACATGGACCAAGTTTGAGCTTGAGAAGAATGACAGCTGTCCTGAAAAGCTTGCCAACAATTTTCCTGAAACTGCCATTCCAGCCAATGACGACTTTCAGGACAACACATTAACCAGAGCAGATGCATCTCACCACACAAATGTGATGTTTGTTCAACCAGAGGATGTTGCTACTAAAGTTTCCACTGAGAATCATCTGAAACTGGCCATGGCAAAGCCTCTTGAGATGAAAAATATCAGTGCAGAACAACACAGAGTTTAACCTTACAAGATGGTCAAATGTGGCTTACCATCAGTTCGAGCTGAAGCTGTTATCTCACCACAAAGCATTCAGGAACAAAAGATTCAAGAAATGTTCCATTCTTTGATTTGTCTTGATAACAATGGGAACAAGGTTCCAGCAGAAAGCCAGAAGATTGGAGCATTTTCTGGATTTCAAGCCAGAAGTTGGCTACAAAGAGTAAGGCGTACTACTACCTCACATTGCCCAAGCCACCCCACAAGTCAGTAATACATGAGGTGATGTGTCGCATAGTTGCCGAAGTAAAAAAGAAACCGATGCCTTTCATTCAATTGGTTGGAGACAAACCAGTCTATGTTCTGATTATTCGGTTGAAAATGAGAATCCTACACAGTTTGAACTCATCCTTCAATTTCTAAGTCCATTCCATGCGCGGTGTTCTTTCATATCAGCAATCAACAAGCAATTCAGAGGATCTGGTTTATCTGACATTCTTGTTGCAGTTAGTGCAATTACAGAGGGTTCAGTAGACTGTGTGGAAAACATTATAAGGGAAACATCAGATGACTTCAACAGATGCACGAGGTACTGGCTTCCAGAATAATTCAAAAAGGACTTAGTGATGATCTACACTTATTTCCAGAGCTACAAGAAAAGCTGGAAAAACTAAGACACCCCTCCACAAACACACAAGAAGAGTTCAAGATTATCTGTGATGAACTTAAGGCTGATCAAGAGTTATCTTCATTTGTTGTAAAAGCATTTGAAACAGTTGAAAATTCTGATAGTTCAATGGCAAAGTATTGGCTCAGTTTCATATACATGACTGAAATACTGATAATGAATATCCATGCATTAAGAACTTAGGACTAGGAGGCGTTCAAGGCATCACTCAGATTGATGTTGCCATGGTTGCAAATATATGACAATGACAAGTATGGAAGATGGTTCATTGAGTTCTGGCTAGAGATTAGATGTCTGCCTGAGGAGAAAATCGAGTACATGTGTGATGGTTTATTTGGACAATCAATGACAGGGAACCCCTACTCTTACTTGCCACTGGATCTATGGATAGAAAAGACAATGAACAAGGGCTTAAATATGAAAGTTAGTTGGATGAAAATGTTGAAGAATGAGAAGATGCTGCTAACTCACACTCAAAATGCAAACTTTATAAATAGAGTTAGAGTCTCTCTGCATGCCATTGCAAACATGAAGACAACCTCTCAATGCCACAGTGAAAATTCAACAACCTGACTCAGAGCAGATGAAAATGCAGTACGGATCTTAATAGTTGCATCACAGAATTTGACTGTGATCATTTTGACCTTACAAAGCCTTCTCTGAGGACTCTCCCAACTGGAATGATTGTATCAGATAAACTTGTCAAGGACTTTGAAACAGCATATGAGGTTGATGAATCACTAGTCAACTAATTATTTCAGGAGCAGATGTTTTCAATTGAGAAATCATTTGATTCAATGGTTAACAGAAATATAACTGCAGTTGACAATGTATTATCAGAGATGGAACAAAAAACATTGTAACGAGAACCAGTGTAATGGAAGACAATGGCAAGGCAGAAGTAATCTCTCTTGTTCAAAAGTACAAGGAGAAATTTGACCTGTCACAAGTAATAGAACATCGTGTGACAGAGGAATGCCTCTCAATTTTTAATCCTAAAGGAACTATGGTCAAAGTGCAAAAATCTAAGTTAATTCATAAGTTGATTCTGTTTCCACTACACCCTGTGAGTAGCTGCATTGTCCTGGTAGACATGGGATTCATTTGGAGGCTTGCGACTCCTTCTGCAGAGGATAAAGAAAAGCATGATGAGACTGACTTCACATGGGCAGATTATGCTCATAAGGTATTCGCACTTGTCCTGGCTTGACACCCCAAAGCCCTTCCGAGGTAATCTTTGTGAATGATCCATAGAACTTGGAGATGAGCATCAAAGACAGTGAGCACAAATGTAGGACAACATGTACATCATACAGGAGGGATGCGAAATATATATATCAAAAGAGAAGATAAGATGTCTGCTTCAAATGAGTTCCACAACATGTTCAAAAACCCAGACAACAAAATATGTATCCAGAAATTCCTGAAAAGTGAATTCAGGGTGTTTGCACATCAGTATCCAGCCATCTGATTTATATATTCTTTGAGGAGTGACTGTTGGGAATAGTCCTCTGAGGATGAACATGTGCAAATTAAAGAGTTCCAGTGTCACCACGTAGAAGCAGACACGATACTTCTGTATATATACTCACAGCTGAGAAAGAATGGAATAAAGGATATTGTTGTACTTGACACAGAAGACACTGACATAGTAGTCCTAGCTGCAGGTTGATGGTATTCTCGGCTTGAACAGGAAGAAGGACATATTTGACTGCAAGGCACTGTGTTCAAAAGAAGTTGCTCAAGTCATTGTACCACTTCATATACACAGGGGAGCAGATGCAGTTTCAGAGTTCTTTGGACATGGAAAGAAGTCAGTATTTCAAAGCGCACTGAAATCTGAAGCAGCACATAGGTTGTTGTCAGGTGTTGGAAAGAGTCTTTCAGTGACACCAAATATTCTGGACAACATGGCGAAGTTCACTATCAGGTTTGTCTATCGAGATAGTATCAACAAGATGCTAGCTGAGGCTCAGGCATCAAAGTGGGACTAAATGATGAGAAAGTCAACCTAGAGAATACCTCCTGACATTGCTTCACATGATTTGAAAGTTAGTTAGCTATCATGTGTACATCCTGCTCAACTGTGACAAGCCTGATATTCCACCATCACTACTGGACTATGGCTGGACTCTGATTGAAGGGAATGTCAACATCTCCAATATACAAAGGCACTTCTACCAAAGTGCCTCGGGGATATTGTAGCACAAGAGAACTTCTCAACAGCTGGAAAAGATGATGCAGAATCTGATTCGGAATCTGATACCGACTATGATTCTGATAATGACTCTGAGAATAACATGGAAAAAGAAAATGAGTAAGAGATTCTGGGCATGCTCAAATGAAGACAGCACTTCAAACATTAGTTGGAGAATGTTACGACAGCAATAAGGCTTTGAACATTATGGATATTAGATAATTGTACAATCTGACTAATGTTACCAAACTAGAACTTTTCACTTAAAAATTTTACTAATTGTACGAAACCAGATTTTGTAAAAATGAAAGTTGGCTGTTTTTCTGACACTGAAAAATTACGTGCATTATATATGGTACTTATGTTTAGAAACACAAATTTCAAGTTTTGGGGGTGGGGGCATAGAAACATAGAATTTGACAGCAGATAAGGACCGCTTGGCCCACCTAGTCTGCCCATTTCCCTACCTAACGGATAAGCTGCATATCCTAGTTAACCAACAGCCTACTTCCTCCTATACCCCACTAGAATTGCCTTATGTCTGTCCCATGCATTCTTGAATTCCCCCACTGTTTTTGACTCTACAACCTCATCAGGAGGGCTGTTCCATGTATCCACAGCCCTCCATGTGAAGAAATACTTCCTCATATTACCTCTTAGCCGTCCCCCCTCTATCTTCAAATTGTGCCCCCTTGTTTTTGCACATCTCTTTTTCTGAAAGATGATACCCTCTTGGACTTTGTTGATTTCCTTGAGGTATTTGAAAGTTTCTATTATGTCCCCCCTCTCCCTCCTTTCCTCAAGGCTATACATCTTTAGTTCTGATAGTCTTTCTTCATATGTCTTCTGATACAGACCCTGTATCATTTTGGTTGCCCTCCTCTGGACAGCCTCCACCCTGTCTATGTATTTGTGGAGATGGGCTCTCCAGAACTGTACACAGTACTCCAGATGTGGTCTTACCAACTGTCTGTACAGAGAGCCAACAACTTCCTGTTTTCTACTGGTGATGCCTCTCCCTATGCATCCCAGTATCCCCCCAGCCCTCCTTACTGCCTTCTCACAATCGCTGGCCTACATTTAGGTCATCTGATATGACTACCCCCAGGTCCCTTTCCATTTTTGTTATTGTCAGTATCTCACCCCCCATTGTGTACTCTTCCCCTGGGTTTTTGTTTCCCAGGTGCATTACTTTGCACTTCTTTGAATTGAATCTAAGCTGCCATACATTTGACCATTCCTCCAACATTGCCAAGTCCCTTTTCATCCTTTCCACCCCACCTTGCATATCAACCCTGTTGCAGATCTTTGTGTCATCTGCAAAGAGACATACTTTCCCTTCCAGTCCCTCTGCAAAGTCACTTATAAAGACATTAAAAAGGACTGGTCCCAGTACTGAACCCTGAGGTGCCCTACTAGTAACCCTCCTTTCTTCACTGTGGACTCCATTTACTATTACCCACTGTGTCCTGTTGTCCAACCAGTGTTCTACCCAGGCTACCACCCTGGGACCCACTCCCAGGCTGGCTAATTTGTTTATTAATCTTTTGTGCGGGACTGAGTCAAATGCCTTTGCTAAAGTCTAGGTAGGCCATGTCCACAGCCCCTCGTTGGTCTACTGCTTTGGTCACCCAGTCAAAGAAATCAATTAGATTTGTCTGACATGACCGTCCCACTTTGAATCCATGCTGCCTTGGGTCCTGTGCCCCACTGGCCTCTAGGTACTCAACAATTCTTTCCTTCAGAAGTGATTCCATCATTTTCCCTACCACTGAGGTCAAACTGACAGGTCTGTAGTTTCCTGCCTCTGCCTTGCTCCCACTTTTGTGAAGAGGAATCACATCCACCCTCCTCCAGTCCTCAGGACCACCCCATCCTCCCATGATTAATTAAAAAGGGTAGTCAGTGGTACTTGGAATTAAGCAGCCATTATTGTGGAAATTTGAGATCATACTGTCATGGTGTCTTTGGCTTCAAGAAAGAAAGTTTTTATTATAAGAAATAAATTCCTTGACCCTCAAAACCCCCATTTAGACACCAAATACTGCTTTATATGACAATTATTAGCTGAGATATGCCATTTTAGAGACTTTTGGTGACCACCTTGAATTTGGCCACCTAGTATCGATTGCCCAAATTTTTTGAGAGGGTCCCCCAAGACCATATTTTTTAGCACCATTTATTCATATAAAAACCACCTACAAACCTTTGTCCCCATAAATTGGTCACCAACTCCTATTATTTTTCCATTACTATTATTATCTGTAATTAATCCCGGGGTCACCCCTGTAAATGGGACTTTTGTTCCAGTGGGCCTGCCTGGTCACCAAAGACCACCAAGTAAATAAAGCTGTCACTCACAGACTACAGTACTCCATAGGTCCAGAGAAGGCTTCAGAATCTACTGTTCCACCTTCTCCCAGAGATCTTCAGATGAACTTTAACCAGGAACCCCTTTTGGCTTGTTGCCCAGAAGTCAGAGAGCCACAAAATGGCAACTGCCAGGCAGTCTAAGGCATTTACTCTAATGAAAAGTTATTTAGGGGTTCATCTAACTGCTACTGTAGGTCACTGTGCTGCACATGAGAAGTGCTGGGGGTGTGGTACAGCAATTAGACACTGTAATCCCCAATTGTAGAAGAAGGTTTCATATGTTATATGGAGTCTGTTATAAAAATACATCCTACAATGCTTTTTATTGGAAACAATTATGGTAGCATCAGAAACAAAATAAACATTGATCTAACATATGAGTAAGTAATGTGGTAACATCAGAAACAAAAGATACAGTGACTTAACATACAGTGGTAGCCAGTGACAAGATATGCTAGTTATCTGGATATATTGGGAAACATCATAGAAATTAAAATGAAACGAATAGGGATTTCCTGTGCTATATCATGACATATCTGGATATTCTGCATCATGTTACTGGCTACCAATATAAGAGAAAGTAATATGGTAACTTCAGAAACAAAATATACAGTAATCTAACATACTGCATGAGACAGTAATGTGACAAAGTCAGAAACAGAATATACAGCAATATAAAATATGAGAAAATATGGTAATGTCAGCTGCAAAATATACAACGTTCTTACATGAGAAAGTAATATGGCAATGTCAGAAGAAAGATATACAGCGATCTAACATGAGGAAGTAATACAGTAATGTCAGAAGCAAAGTACACAGTGCTGTAACATTTGAGAATGTAATGTGGTAGCACCAGAAACAAAAAATACAAAGATCTAACATATGAAAAAGTAATATGGTAATGTCAGAAACAAAATATAATGTACAATGATCTAACTTGTGAGAAAGTAATATGGTAGCTGCAGAACTAAAAATATACAGGTATTAGAGGAATCCTGCATATAAGAAAGTAAACTTATACGGTAAGGTCAGAAATAAAATATGCAGTGATCTAACATGAGACAATAATATGGTAGTATCAGAAACAAAATATAAAGTGATCTAACATATGAAAAAGTAATATGGTAATGTCAGAAACAAAGTACACATAGACAATGATAGCATAAAAAGCACAACGGTCCATCCAGTTTGCTCGAGTTTCTTATTTAGCCCTGGTACATACTGTTTCCCCAGGGTCTTTGCCCTCACCATCCTTCCCCCTCAGTTCCCTTCCCAGCTTCTGTCACCCCAAGCAACCACTATACCTTTCATTCTAGCCCATCTGTGCTTGAACCCACAAACAGTTTTAGCACCCATTACTTTGGCAGACAGACTGTTCCATGGCTTAACCACCCTTTATGTAAAATAATACTTCCTCATGTCCCTTCTGAGCCTCATCCATCTCTCGAATGACTTGCTCAGAGCAATGGATAATGGGAGACCCACTGGTGCTGTCTTTATAGACCTGTCCAAGGATTTCAACCTTGTGGATCACAAACTCCTGCTACTAAAACTGAATAAAATTGGCCTAGACCCCCTTGCCCTCAAATGGTTTGGGAGTTACCTACTGGGCAGATCCCAGAGAGCCATCTGGAAGGGTGCCGCCTCGGATCCTCTACCCCTTACAGAGGGAGTACTGCAGGGCTCGATCCTCGGCCAACTCCTTTTCTTCATATTTACTAATGATCTAAGCCTTCACTGTGGGGGAAGCTCGGTCATTCAGTATGTTGATGACACCATCATCTACTGTTCCCTGGATAGCATTGCAGCTCTAGGTCCCCTTCTCCAAGCCAACCTAGCATCTCTCGAGGCCTGGCTGAGAGCAAATAGAATGGTCCTAAATGCAGGTAAAACTAAGGCTATGCTATTCGGATGCGATGCCCTTTGACACGACAGGTCTAAATCTCTGCAACTCACTGCTCTCTCGGGAAACTACATTGAGGTTGTGCCCTCCTTAAAATACTTAGGTCTAACATTGGACCATTGCCTTACCTTCAAGTACCATGTGGATCAGGTCACCAAGACCATACACTGCAAACTTGGTACTCTGTACCAGCTAAAAGACCAGCTCATCCCTGAGGCCAGGACCTCAGTAGCCACAAGTGTCCTCCTCCCCACCTTGACTTACACTGCCCCAATCTTACAGGGCATGGCCAAGCAGGAGGTCACCAAGATGCAAATCCTGTATAACAAGGTAGCCCGGTTTGCTACCCAGGACCACTCAGGAAGGCACCATTGTGACACACTTGCCCAGCTATGCTGGCCCCTCACTGACCTCTCGTCTCCACTACCCCCTGCTCTGCTTGACCTTCAAGCTACTCAGCCCTTCAGCTGCACTCAGCGTCGCTGGAACTATCGCACTCAAACATAACCCCAGGAGCCTACGTACAGCTGGACATACACTGCTTGAAGTTCCCAGAGTCAGGACTAATGCTGGTGGCAGGTCATTCTCCTACTCAGCCTTCTACCTGTGGAACAAACTCCCACCCCTAGTGCAGGAAGCCTCCTCACTGATGAACTTCCACACCAGACTCAAAGCCTATATGTCTGATACTAGCACTTGTCATTGCCATGACCCCCCCCCACTTGCTTCTATCGTCCTAATATCCAGATCCTCCAAGCACCTTATCAGGTTCCACAGTGCTTCCCTCTAGGCATAGTACCATAGCTAACTTTCCACTGAATCATACCAGTATTAAACAATGAGCTTACCATGTAAAATTACATTTCTTCTGCACCTTTTGTTAATTCTACTGTCAACATATTTGTAAGGACTGATCCATGATGATAACCATGGCTGTAACCTGCTCACACACCTGAAACTACTCTGTAACCCAAGTCTTTCTCTGTATGAAAATATGTATTGTTATCCCAGGTCGCCCCTGAAAAAGGGACCTTTGGGGCTCAGTGGGCCTACCCGGTCACCAAATTTTAAACAAATACATAAATAAATAGTTTCTACTTGTGTCCACGTGACCGTGAAGCGGTATTAAGGCTAAATATTTCCCCACAATTCATTTTATTAATTCCTTTTAGGAACCTGAAGGTCTCTATCATAACTTCCCTCTCCCTTCTGGTCTCCAGGAAGTGTGTGTTCTGTGCATTTGAGGTGGTCCTCATAGGACCTGCCCTGTTAGCCCTGAATCATTGTTGTTACCCTCTGCTGCACCATCTTCAGCCTATCTCTATTCCTTCTGAGGTGAGAACTCCAGAACTGGGTGCAGTACTCCAGGTGTGGCGTCACTAAGGATCTATAAGGGTACCTAAAGGGAGCAGGATTAGGCTGAACTACACTGTTTCTGCAGCCTGATGTTTTGTTTTACAGCCTGATGTTTTATACTGTATTGTGCCCTCTTGCACAGTCCACTGACCACTATTATCTGCATGCCACCAAGTGTTTAATGCCACTTTTTACTGGTGCTGTGCACTCTATGCTGCACTCAGTTAGGTATTGAATGTACCACAAAATACATGTATTGGAGTCTGTAGTTTAGCCAGTGGATCCTTGTTGCAGTATTGTGGGAGCTCGTATTCTACCTTTCCTAATCTCACATTACCTTCTCACAGCCTTCCCACTGCTGCCCCTCCCCACTGTCTGTCCCTGTTATTTATCCGATTGTTGTTTCCTCTCTCCTCAGTCCTGCATTCTGACTCCCCACTGAGGGTTGTGAGGGTGGTGTAAACGTGCTCTCCCAAACTGCCCCTGGACTACAGACTGCACACACAGGTACTGGTTTCCTTAAGAATGGAATTCAGCACAGTTTTAGAACAACACAGCAGCAGCAGCTGCTGCAGTACCAGACAGAGCGGATTGGTGTCTGTGGCCACTTCAACGACACCATATTACTCATCCCACCCTCCCACCCTGTTAGTGTTAGCTATATAGCATCTGGTTGCCTGTGTGACAATCAGCCCATCCCCATTGCTTGTAGGCAAGTGGTCTTGCCCTCACCTCCATCCTAGCCCTGCAGCTCTTGGTCTTTCCAAATTAAACCCACCCCCTCTCCATAGCCATTGTGACAGCATTTAGAAATCCATTCTCACACAGCCACCTAATTGTCTGGTGCTATTCACTGCCCATCTGGACTGCTCTGGTGGACTCTCTGTGTTATATTTTTCTATGCACAGTTCAGCTCATTTCCCCTGGTGCTTTATGGCTGACTCTGCTCACCCCCAGACATGCTACCTCACTTCATCTACCTAATACCCAGTGAATGGCTCCTTGCAGAATTGACCCTGTGTTCCTCAAAAAAGTTCTACCTGGGCTACTGCTACAATCCCCCTACCAGAAGTATCCCTGTATTATCCACCCTTCTCGATGGCCTAGGACTACTCTCTTCAACCAGGGACACCATATTGTTTGGGGACTTTAACCTTAATTGGTTAAGCGCCCAGGAACCCAACTATGCAAACTTCCTGAAAACACACAACCTCGAGCAAATCATTTCATCCCCCACCAAGCACAATGCCCGTTTGTTCAATCACTCGCTACTGGATAGCCACACATTGGGTGGACATGGTCCTACAGGTGGGTACATTGTCAGAATCTATAAGTGACCACTCTCCTACTTACGTCATATTGACCACCAAAATCAACGCCCACCCCCACCCCGCCAAGTACCTGTCTTTCAGAAATTTTAACTGCCTGGATCCCACAAATCTCCTTAAGGATGTAAGAGTGGTGAACTGGTCTGCCCTCCGCTTCATCAACAATTTGTCAGATGTAGTTAGTTTCCTCACAAGTGCCCTCATTCGGATACAAGACCTTCATTTCGCTCTCACTGCTTGGAGGGTGAGAGGGGGCTGCACCTAATGGATATCCAAAAGAATTAATGTCCCTAATGAAAGAGAGAGACATTAAATGGAGAGCTTATAAAGCATCCTCTTCCCCCAACTCTGGAATGCCTATAGGTGCTTATGCAACACATGTAAGCAAACTGCCAAATTTCTAAAATGCAGTTTCTACCTAAACCTTCAAAGGAATAACCTTGGTGATCCCCATCACTTCGGGGCCTCAGTCAGATTCTTGCTCAACCCCAAGACCTATTGCCAAGTTACTCAGCTCACCTCCCCCTACTGCCCCCTGACTGATCCTTCTGAGATTGTGCAGATTTTAAACAAAACACTTTCTGACCTCTCCACCCATCTTACTAAACTACCCTCCCAGCCACCCCCTAGCCCTGGTAGTCAGGCTAACTACTCCCCCTCTGTCACCACCCCCTCTGACACCCCCATATCTACTTTAGAGTCATCAGCCCAGGTGTTACCACCAAGCTCCTGAAGTCCCTCCCTGCCAGTGGTAGCCCTGGCAGTGACTGACTTTTTCCCTCATTCCTTAGGCTCGTCTGTCCAGCAATCATTGAACCTCTCACCCATGCCTCTCAACCTCTTGCCTCATAAATCAGGGACAAGGTTTAAAATAATCAGGGACAAAGACCCAAAATCAGGGACACATCTTAAAAATTGGTACTATTCCCCCAGAAAGCTGACAGAATAAGGGTATTAGTGTAAGATGCATTTTCTGAAGAAGAACAAGTCTGTAACTTTAATGTCTGACATTATTTTGTGCTTACATTCCCCACTGTTCTGTCACAAAAACACAAATGTTATGAGGAACAGAGGAAAATTTCGAGGCAAAATCAGGGATGTCCCTGAAAATCAGGGACAGTTGAGAGGTATGCTCTCACCTTCATATTTGACCTTGCCCCTCTCCTCATCCACAATGCCGGACTCTTGGAAACATGCTAATGTTGTACCTATTTTGAAAGCAGGTGATCCCCTTTTTCCCAATGATTATAGGCCTATCTCCTTCCTCCTCCACCTGAGCAAGCTATTGGAAAAAATCATGCAGTTCCAACTCTCGGAGCATCTTGGAAAGTATAATCTGCAGTGTCCCCAGCAGCACGGCTTCCATAAGCACCACAGCACCACATCAGCCTTAGCCTATTTCTCTAACCATGTACTCAGAAACATGGATGCAGGTAAGGCCACTGGTGCTGTATTCGTGGATCTGACTAAGGCCTTTGACCTTGTCAACCAATCCCTCCTCCACTCCACTCTCTACACCTTGGCTGCTCTGCCAAGACAACAGCATGGTTTAGAAGCTACCTTGAAGGCAGCTCCCAGTCTGTTACATGTGGTACAGCCTCCTCCCCTGCCCTACCTGTATCCACAGGGGTTCCCCAAGGCTCCATCCTTGGCCCCATACTTTTTTCCATTTTTATTAACGCACTCCCAGCTGACAGCCTCACCTGTGAGACTCTCCTCTATGCGAATGACCTTGTCCTTTACCATAGTGACAAGTCTCTTGAAAACATCTCCTCCGCTCTTACACTTAATTATGGTACTGCCCACAATTGGTTTCTTTCTGACAGACTCTTGGTAAATGAAAAGAAAACAAAAGCAATGTTATTCTGATCCAAACCATTCTTCACAAAGATCACCAAGGCAAACTCCTCCCTTCTTGTACCGACACCTGCTAGACCCTCACCCCCTTGAAAATGTCCCTAGTTTTAAATACTTACTGTAGGTGTCACCCTGGACCACTCCCTCCCTTACGTTCACCAACCACCTCAATAATTCTGTGCTCAGAGTTAATCAGAAGCTAGGTGCTGCCTACCAGCTAAATCAATTCCTGTCTTATGAGGTGCACCTAGCAATTGCACAAGGAAACCTTCTACTCCTTCTTGAATACTGTTCTCCCATCTCTTACCTCATATCCTCAGATCTGCGCTCTAGACTGAACTCAGTCTATACTAGTATCTATTGCTTTGTCCTCCATACCCCCTATTCTACCCATCATTGTGTATTGTACTTGTCACTTGGTTGGCTCCCACTGCAAGGACAGTTTGACTATGCCCTTGGCTGCTTAGTTGACAACACTTGGAGAGGTGGCCACCCTGTCCCGTACTCATCCCTCCTTATGGGCAGAGTGGCGGCGGGAGCTTCCGTGAATCATCCATCCTCCACCCCCACGGTAGTTCCATGAATCTCCTCTACCATGGGCAGTAAAGCCTTTTTGTCTCTGCCCCTCCATGGAAAAGAATCCCCACATCACTCCACTCTTCCATCTCCCATCTCTCTTTCAAAAACATTTCAGAGACTGGCTACTGTCTGAAGCCAAATGCCACTGCTCTCCTGGGTAATCTCTGGCATCCCCTTCCTCCGTTCACCCCACACCTGTTAGTGGGGTCTCATCCTGCTACGCTACACTAACCACTTCCTCCTGTCCTCTTCCCCACCTTTTGGGGCTGCTGCTGTCACCTCCCTACTCTAAGTCCCAGCACTATTTGCTAAGGGAAAGTGTTGTACTCGATTTCTGAGTTCCAAGCTGATTGTTGATCTGTGCACTAATAGTGTACCTGACTGCATTTTGTACTTTATGTATCATATCTGAGAATTATGTTTGGTCTCTGTGTTTTGTGACTTGTATTTTGGCCTGTTGCCTGGCCTGTGACTATAATTTTGACCTGTATGATGGCCTTTTTGGCATCTTGTATCTTATGTAATCACTTTATGTAATTACATAAGAGGTGTGAGAAGATTAGGGAGAAAAGGTAGCATTTGGGCAGTATAAGGAAACACAGAAGGAGTAGGACAGAGAACTGTACCAGTTAAAGCAGCAGGCAGGGGAATACAGTCAGAATAGCAAGGCCCAAACTGAGGAAAAGATGGCCAACTCAGTTAAGAAAGGCGATAAAACCTTTTATAGGTACATTAGGAAGCAAAGAAAGACCAAGAGACAGATAGTGAGGCTTAAAAAGGGAGGGGTGAGCAGAGGGTGACAGTGAAAAGCAGGGATACTGAATGAATACTTCTGCTCAGTATTCACAAAGAAGGAGGAGAGGTACCTAAACCAAAATAGAATCACTCTGGATAGGGGAGTTGATACCAGTCCATTCACAGAAGAAAGGGTCCTGAAAGAACTCCTAAAACTGAAGGTGGACAAAGCAATGGGGCCTGATGGGATTCACCCCAGAATTCTAAAAGAACTAAGGGGGAGCTTGTGATACCACTGACTACACTTTTTAACAAATCATGGGAGGATGGTGTGGTTCCTGAGGACTGGAGAAGGGTAGATGTGATTCCCCTTCACAAGAGTGGGAGCAAGGCAGAGGCAGGAAACTACAGACCTGTTAGTTTGACCTCAGTGGTAGGGAAAATGATGGAATCACTTCTGAAGGAAAGAATTGTTGAGTACCTAGAGGTCAGTGGGGCACAAGACCCAAGGCAGCGTGGATTCACAGCAGGAAGGTCATGTCAGAAGAATCCAATTGATTTCTTTGACTGGGTGATCAAAGTAGTAGACCAGGGAGGGGCTGTGGACATGGCCTACCTAGACTTTAGCAAGGCATTTGACACAGTCCCACACAAAAGATTAATAAACAAGTTAACCAGCCTGGGAGTGGGTCCTAGGGTGGTAGCCTAGGTAGTATACACTGGTTGGACAACAGGACGCAGAGGGTAATAGTAAATGGAGTCCACTCAAAGAAAGGGGGTTACTAGCAGGGTACATGAGGTTCAGTACTGGGTCCTCTTTAATGTCTTTATAGGTGACATTGCAGAGGGACTGGAAGGGAAAGTATGCCTCTTTGCAAGATCTACAACAGGGTTGATACACAAGGTGGGGTGGAAAGGATGAAGGGACTTGGCAAAGTTGAAGGAATGGTCACAAGTATGGCAGCTTAAATTCAATGCAAAGACATGCAAAGTAATGAACAGCAGAAACAAAAACCCAGGGGAAGAGTACACATCGAGGGGGGAGGTACTAACAACAACAAAAATGGAAAGGGACCTGGGGGTAATCATATCAGATGACCTAAAGGTAGGCAAGCAATGTGAGAAGGCAGTAAGGAGGGCTGGTGGGATACTGGGATGCATAAGGAGAGGCATTACCAGTAGAAAACAGGAAATTATCCCTCTGTACAGACATTTGGTGAGACCCCATCTGGAATACGCATGCAGTTCTGGAAACCCCATCTCCACAAGGACATAGACAAGATGGAGGCAGTCCAGAGGAGGCAACTAAAATGGTATAGGGTCTGCACCAGAAGCCATACAAAGAGAGCTAAAGAGCTTAATATGTATACCCTCAAGGAAAGGAGGGAGAGGGACATGATAGAAACATTTAAGTACCTCTAGGAATCAACATATCTAAGAGGTGGCATCTTTCAGAAAAAGAGATGTGCAAGAAAGGGGCACAATTTGAAGACAGAAGGGCGGCTCAGAGACAACGTGAAATATTTTTACATGGAGAGGTTGTGGATGCATGGAACAGCCTTCTGAGGAGGTTATGGGATCAAAAACAGTGGAATTCAAAAGCATGAGGAAAGACATAAAGCAATTCAAATGGCGGGTAGGAGGAAGTAAGCTGTTGGTTAACTAGGATCTGCAGCTCCTGCCACTCTTCAAATTATTCCCACTTTGGTGGTATTTACAATTATAAATTAAACCTCACTAAAACCGAGGTTATGCCTCTCAATAATGTTATTTTCAAAGCAGATACTACTTTCCTTGGTCTAGTTTGGAAATCTGATAAATTGAAATACTTGGGGATCTACCTTAGTACTTCCCTTCAAGATGTGACAATATAATTTGGACTTGTTGGTAACCTGTCTCAAGATAGATCTAGATTGTTGGTCTCTGCTTCCACTCACACTATGGGGCTGTCTGAACATTATTAAAATTAACATCTTACATGATTATTGTACCCTCCAGATGTTTAACTGCCCTCCCCAATCGTGGTTTAATCAAGTTCACAAACTTCTTTCCTCATTTTGTGGCAGGGTAAAGCAGTTGAAGAGCTTTAGTTAAGTTAATGTACACTAAACTGGATGGGGATTACAAGCCCCAACTTCTTTCTATTTTATTTGGCTTTACACCTTACTCAGCTTTCTTACTGGTTGGGATTGGCGAGGCGACTCATCCGGGCTTTATGTTCACGAGTGTGTGGACATTGAATACTCCTGTGTTCAGACAATGGTTTGGACATCGGTCTCTTCCCATCTCTCTAGGAGAAAATTCCCCTAACCTTACAGGACCCCCGATGCCTCCTCAGGGTTCATCTGCAATTCTACTCTGTTTTAAATTTGCCCGTACAAACACATCCCAGTCCTAACTTTCGCATAGCGGACAACTTCTAACTCGAAATTTTTGTCAGGTATGGGGTACAGACAGTTGGGAGCTTACTCTTAATCAACAACTGCTATACCTTCAACATGCCATCTCAAATGTCACTGGCCTGCTAACTTGTGTTTCCATTATTTTCAATTATCACTCATGCTTTTGCAGCATTTTGGTAGTGACCCACGGTTTAGTCCTTTAGGTACTTTGGTTTTCCCTCTGATTTATCAGGCCCCTGCATCACATAAAATCTCACACTTTTACCAGGCACTACAGGATTTTTTGGCTACCAATGAAGGCTCTTGGGTCTATTGTTGGGACCACTCTCTCCTGTCACCCAGTACTGTCAGGAACTGGACTACTATCTGAAAACATCTTTATAAATGTATAAAGTGGGATAGAAACTGTTTTATGCAGTTTAACATTACATATAATCTTTATTATACCCCTGTTCAATTGCATAGAATGGGTAGACTTCCTGATGATCTTTACTCTAGATGTGGTAAAGCACCGGGGACTCTATTTCATATTCTGTGGTCTTGCGAGAGAGTGGTCCCCTTTTGGAATTCCATTCATATCCGTCTAGAAGGATCCTCTGTTTGTACTGTCCGAAGCCTTCCTCCCAGAAGTATGCATTCTGGGAGACTATACCAATTTCCTGGTTGGGAATCAAAGACCACATATGGCCTTGATTTCTGTATGTGCAAAGAAGGTACTTCTCCAGCATTGGCTTGACTGCTGTATACCCCAATATCTCGAGTGGCATAAGGAGACACTATCTGCCTTGCAAGCTGTGTACCTTATTGCTAGCCTCACTGGCTGACTGTCAACTATAGCCATATTTGGGAGCCATTGCAAGTATTATTAATGACCTGAGTATAGATATCACTGTTCCATGTAGGCTTTTAGTTAAGTGGTGCCTTCCGTCCTCGGCATCTTGAGTTATTTTGTCCTCTTGCTCTGTTCTCCTGGGTATTCTCCGGTGGCTGTGGGGAGAGGGAGGTGTGAGGAGGATTTGGGTGGGAGGTGGGTAGGGGGTGGGGGATTTGGGAATACACAACAATTTTACAATCTGTGGTTCCACCCTTACCTTACTTAACTTTCTGACAATGTAGCTCAGATTTGCCATTTTTTTCTGGCATGTTGTTCTTGTTATTGGTGTTTTTCAATAAAGTTTATTCAATTTGAAAAAACTAGGATCTGCAGCTTTTTCTGTAGGTAGGAAATGGGCAGACTAGGTGGGCCAAGTGGTCATTATCTGCTGTCAAAGTCTATGTTTCTATGTTTGACCCTTGTTTTTAATTTCCTGCACCTCATGTTGAGGCCTGTATTTACCGTTGTTCTCCACACCTGTATAGCAATAATGTGCCATGCTGTGGCTTGGGTCATGCATGAAAATGGTCCTTTGGATCAGTGCACCCACCCGGTTATCAAAGACATAAATACTCCTCCTTGCCACCATATCCTCCTTCCCTCCCTCTATGCAACCTAATCTCCCCTCTCCCCCCATTTCTGAGCCTTTCTACTTACCCCACCCCATCTTCTTCTCTACCTCCCCGCTTTGTTCTTCTTCTGGCCCCACTACACTTGGCCCCCTGGCACATCCATCCAACCCACACAGCCTCCTAATAGCTCTAATTAGGCCTTCATTTATGACCACCCCACCAGGTAACTACTGCCACCAACCCATTGGCTGCCTAAGCAGCGTATCTTCCTGATTACTCATTACCTTGTCACCTTATTGTTGTTGCTTGCTGGTGACATCGAAGCAAACCCCTGCCCTACCCCTCTCATCGCCTCTACCCTCAACTACCTCAAGGGCTGCGTATTGCCCACCTAAACATCAGGGGAGCCTCCTGCCTAAAATTGACCAAATCCAACCCTTTGTCCTATCTCTCCATTTGTTATCTTGTCTGAATCCTGCCTCAGTCCAAAAATTTCTAATGAGTGCGTCTCTCTATTCCTGGCTTCACCCTCATTTACCAGGACCGAGCTAATAGGGGAGGTGGGATAGCTATGTACCTCGCATCCAACATTCAATTCACTGCTATCCTGGCTTCCTTGGTCTCTTCCTCACATGGACAGATACTAATAAAAATCACTCCCCACTCATCCTTCCTGATCTTCATAGTAGGAGTCTACTGCTGTCCTGCCCTCCCCCATACCTCCATCACTGACCTACTGGCATCCCTTTCGACCCTTGTCTCCTCAGGTGAACTGCTTATCCTGGGTGATTTCAACCTGAATTGGCTTGCCACCTTACACTCCTCCACCCATTCTGAAATCACCGCTCTAACCCTATCTCAACTTATTACTGAACCCACATGCCTCAACCATAAAACCCACAACCATTCCCTCATTGGCTGAGTCCTGGCTTCTCACCTTCACCGTATCATAAATGCAGATGTCCTGCCAGATGTACTAAGTAACCGTCACATCATCTACTCCATTCAGAAAATTTGGCACCCTAGAGCTCCCCCCAAATTCTTACAGATTCTTTCATTTAAATACCTAGACCTTTCACCTCTACTCTGAGACCTGTCCAATGCAGACTGGTCTCCAATCAACACTGTCACCTCAATTGACTCAGCCCTTGCTTATTTCAGATAAACATTCCTCAGTGTCTGGAATGCGTGCCCCTCTCCTCGCACCAGGGTCCATGGGTCCCACCTCCCATGGATCACATCTGACCTCTTGGCTTGTCTAAGGACTAGGGACCTAACATGGAAAGACCACAAATGCTCACCTCTACCACAGCCTATCAAAGATACTACCACCTACGTAACACCTGCACAAGGTTAGTCAGATAAGCTAAAGCTGATTACTTTTCTAGCACTTTCCAAGCAAACATAAACTACTCTTCTAAATTCTGGGCGGTGGTCAATGCACTATTTTCCCTCCAAATAGTCCTCTGCCCTGTCCTTAGGGTGGCTGACTCCAGCCTGTCTGGCCCTGTCTCTGTAGCCAATGAGCTTATACCTTCTTTACCTCTTGTGCCTCGTCCTTCTCCCTCTCTCCCCTCTACACCCCTTATGCCTTCTGCACCTGAGCATTCTACTCCTCCTTGTTTTCTCCCAGTATCCCCTCTGATGCCCTAATGGTGTTCCTTATTCTGAACCCTGCCAAAGGCAAAGCCCTGATGACCTTGATGCTAAAATGTCTGTTCCTGCCATCTCATATCCCATAGCTGCACTACTAAACCTCTCTTTTATGCTAGCCTCTGTACTGGTTACCTGGTAGCATACTACCATCATCTCTCTCCATAAAGGTGGTGATTCCTCAGCAGCTGGCAACTACCACCCTATCTCCCCTCCTTCCCATACTGCCCAAAGTCTAGGAACATATCATACTCTTCCAACGCTCTCCTTAAATCAACTCCACCTCCTTTTCACCCTTCCCAATCTGGCTTCCATAAGAACCATTCTGCATCTACCTCCTCCTCAGGCTCACTATTTCCATCTATTCCAGAATGGACCAGGGCCTTATCACATCCACCGTCTTTGTCAACCTAGCCAAGGCTTTCAATACTGTCTTCCATTCCTCCTTTCGGACAAACTCTCAACCATGGGGCTGTCTGCTAGTGCCAGCAGCTGGTTTAGATCCTACCTAGTGGGCAGATCAGAATCAGTCAGAATCGGGGACTCACTTTCTCTGTCCCTTCCCAGCCAAACAGGGGTCCCACAAGGCTCAGTCCTTGGATTGATTCTTTTCTCTATTAGTGGCCTTCTCAGAGGTGCTTCCAGTACCCTGTGCAGATACTGCAAGGAAGGGAAGGATAGGGGAGTTCAACACCTGGCTGAGGGAATGGTGTCATACCAAGGGCTATGGGGTAGTAGGGGGCGGGGCAGAACCTGGGACAACAATTGCCTGTATGCAGGGGACAGGTTATACTTGAGCAGGGAGGGAAAGGCAGTATTGAAACAGGGGATAGAGAGGTACGTAGCAACAAGGGTAGCTTTAAACTAGGAAGGGGGTGGCAAGTGGACAGCTGGTGGCAGGATTCCCAGGGAGGGGAGTCGGATGATCCTACCCCCCCAAGCTAAAGAGGAGGGCAGCAGGGTAGAGGCAAAAGGGGGGAGAATTTGGGGAGGTGAATGGAAAGGAGCAGAGTGGAGGGTAGTGTCACTGAACGCGAGGAGCCTGGGTAACAAATCAGCTGAGTTACAGGCCCTCTTGGCAGTGGGGCAGGTGGACATTGCAGCCATAACAGAAACTTTGGCCACCCAGTACCAGGACTGGGATATGATGATCACTGGATACAAGCTGTTCAGGAAAGACAGGGTAAACAGGAAAGGGGGTGGCAATCTATGTGAGGAGGGAAGAGGTATATAAGGCGGAAGGAAGGAAGGAAGGTGAAACAGAGGCCCAGTGGACGTAGTTTCAGGATTCAAGAACAGGGTACTGAGGATAGGGGTAGTGTACAGGACACCAACTCAAGGGAGGAGCTGGACATGGAGTTGGCAGAACAGATCAGGAGAGTTTGCAGGAAGGAGAACACAGAGGTGGTGGGGGACTACAACCTACCTGGGGTGGACTGGAGCATGCTAACCACCACAAGTGCTATGGAGCAGATTATACTGTGGGCATTTCAGGATAGCTTCCTGGTGCAGTTGGTACATGAACCAACTAGGTTGGGGAAAGCTCTGAACCTTGTGCTATTGAATGGGGAAGCCATAAGGGACCTGGAGGTTGAGGACCCTCTGGCTCGGAGTGACCACCACCTAGTGTGGTTCACACTCAGAATGGGGAAGCAATCTAGAGGTTCGGGTACCAGGGTGATTGGATTTAGGAGGGAAGACTTCAACATGATGAGGCAAATTCTCATAGGTCACCTAGAAAGAATCCAGCCAACCATGGATGCCAACCAAAAATGGGGTATTATTAAGGCAGAACTGGCAGAGGCCACTGGGACATGTACTAGGGCACAGAGTAAGAAGGAAGGCAAAAAGCCCAGCTGGCTGACCAAGGAGGTCATGGACAGGGTGAGAGCCAAGAGGGGAGCTTTTCAGACATTCAAGAGATCAGGAAGGGGGGAAGATGGAAAGGAGTATACAAAGAAGTCCAAGCAGGTTACAAGACTGGTTAGAGCTGCCAAGGTAGCCAGACAGCTGAGGTTGGCACAGGGCATCATGGATGGAAAGAAGGACTTCTTCAGATGCACTGGGGAGAGACGGAAGAACAGGGACCAGATAGTAAAGATTAAGAAAGATGGGGTGGGGGCAGGCAGAGGCATTAAATGAGTACTTCTGCTTGGTATTCACAGTGTGGGGAGAGATACCTAATGGGAGTGGTGGGGTGGGCAGGGGGAGGGCTAATGGATGGAGCTATTACAGAGGGCAGAGTACTGGAAGGACTGAGGGCACTGCGGTGGACAAGGCACGGGACCTGGCGGCATTCACCCTAGGGAGCTCAAGGAACTGTCAGAGTGCCTGGTGGGACCACTGGCTGACCTGTTCAATACCTCTCTGCACTCAGGATGCATACCACAGGACTGGAGGTTAGCCCAGGTAGTGCCCATTCACAAGGCTGGCGCAAAGGATGATCCAGATAACTCCAGACCAGTGAGGCTTATGTCAACTGTGGGAAAACTCATGGAGACAATCCTTAAGGAGAGGCTGGTGACATTTTTGCAGGACAATGGCCTCCAGGACAGGCAACAGCACAGATTTGTTTCAGGAAGGTCCTGCCAGACAAACCTGATTGAGTACTATGACTGGGTGACCAGGAGCTGGACAAGGACCATGCAGTGGATGTCCTTTACATGGACTTTAGCAAGGCTTTTGATTCTGTGCCACATTGGAGGCTAGAATGAGCTGGAATATGTGGGGTGGGTACTAAGATGCTCAGGTGGATCACTAACTGGCTGAAGGACACATCAGAGGGTGGTGGTGGAGGAAACTCTCGCCATAAGAGTAGTAATGAGCAGGGTACCACAGGCATCAGTGCTGGGACCAGTGCTGTTTGGGATATTCAGAGCAAATATCTCACATGGGACCTCAAGTAAAATCAATCTATTTGCAGACAATACCAAGATGGGAGCTGTGGTAGATGACATTGAGGGGTGGAAGGGACTGCAGGAGGGCCTGATTAAACTACAGGAGTGGTCAGAAATGTGTCAGTTGGGGTTCAATGCCAAGAAGTACAAGGTAGTGCACTTTGGAGCTAAGAACCAGAGGAAGCTATCAGCTGGGAGGGGTACAGATAGGAGTACAGAGGAGGAAAAGGACCTGGGGTGATTATAATGGAAGTATGAACAACTCGGCACAGTGCAGGAGGCAGCAGTGAAACCAACAAGATGCTGGGCTGTATAGCAAGGAGGGTCTCCTCTAGAAGTGTGAGGTGATCCTTTCCTTGTATAGGTCGCTGTTCAGGCCACACCTGTAATACTGTATGCAGTACTGGTGCCCATTTCTGAAAAAGGACATCAGACTGTTAGAGAAGGTGCAGCATAGGGAGGCTAAGATGATCCAGGCTTTGGAGGGGAAATCTTACGAAGGGAGTCTGAACATGCTTAACATGTTTCCCCTGGAAGAGAGGAGAGGAGAGGTAGGGGAGATATGATCAAGACCTTTAAGTACCTGAAGGGGATAAACAAGGCTAATACTGGAGAGATATTCCAGATCAGAAGAGGGATGGATACCAGAGGGCATCAATTGAGGTTGAAGGTTGGAAAATCAGGAGACATTACTTCAAGAGAGGGTGGTAGACAACTGGTACACTCTACCAGAGGAGGTGGTTTCATGTAGAATGGTGGGCTGCTGCAAGAGGGGGTGAGACAGAGTGAGGGGGAAAAGACAGTGAGGAGGTGGGAAGGGTGGGAGAGCTGCAAGGTGAGGGGCTAGCTGCACAATCAAGCAGACTCGACAGACCATTTTGGCCTGTTTCTGTTGGCATTTCATATGTTCCTATGTTCCTTAATGATCTCCCCTTGGTCTGCTCATTTGCATCCATCCACATGTACAGTATGCAGATGACACCGTCCTGTTTATATCTAGTCCTTCCTCTCTATTATGGTGGCATCCACTCTTCAGCAGAACTTCAATAATGTCCACCACTGGCTATGCTCCAGCCAATTATTTCTAGCACCAAGAAGACAGTCTCAATGACCTTTAGCACTAGGTAGAGACTCTCTAGGATCCCTTCCCTTCCCTCCTTCCAAACTATTGATGGGGCCATGTTGGAAGATGCTGCCTCATTCAGGTACCTTGGGGTCTGGCTCGATAAACACCTTGACTTCTCTGGTCATGTGGCTGCTATTCACAAGAAACTACTCCCCAAATTGGGTTCATTATATCAGAATCATGAATACGTCCCCTTGCCAGCTCGGAGAGAAATTATACTGAGAATGATCCTTCCAACATTTGATTACAGTGATACAGTCTATAGTGCTGCCCCAAAAACCACACTTACCAGATTGGACACCCTCTTCCACTCCTTCTGTTGCTTTCCTCTCAACTGCCTCCCCCCCCGCACTCACCACTGCTCCTTGTATCAATCCTTGACACTCCCTTCCCCCAATGATCATCGCCTGACTCATTGTGTCAATTTCCTTGGTAAGTTCTTGCTCTGAGCACTCCCTTCTTACCTCTTATTGTCCCTCTCTCCCCTCCTCCCTCTTGCTCACTCAGGAGTAATGATGCTCACGTCCTTGTCATCCCCCAGGTACTCATAAACAGGCCAGGCATTCTTTACCCACTGCTTCCCTAAGTTCTAGAACTCGCTCCTGCTGGCATTCAGAATGCACCTTCACTGCACCTATCCTCACTCTTACATTCTTTCACTTCCCACCTGTAACTGTACCCAATCACCTGGCCCCTCCCTTCTATCCCTCCCTCACAATTCCTCCTCATACTCTGCTTCCGATTGCCTTTATAATCTCTATGCCGCTACACCCTCCTGGGAGCCTTGCTATGACTTGCTTCAAGCACTTATCCTGCACAATCTACTGTTGACAATGTATGCTTTTGACCTGTGAGCCTTACTATGACTTGCTCAAGCACTTATCCATACAATCTGCTGTTGACAATGTATGTATTCTGTAGCCACTACAATCCCTGTATCTCTGCTTGTATGTCTGTATCGTTATTTGCATCCCATGCTTTTGTATCTTACCCTGTAAAATCTGTTAGTTGATAATGTATGTATTCTGTGCCATTGCATTCAATGTATCTCTGCTTACATGTCTGCATTGTAATTTTCACTGCATCTTACGCTATTGTATCTATTTACCATTGTTACCCTGTATCTTATGCTACTGTATTCTTGCCTATTGTTACCCTGAATTCTCTTCTGTGCCATGCCTTTTCCTTCCCCAGGACACATCTGAAACAAGCAATTTGCTCTGTATGTCTACCTGTTGAAACTTTTAAACAAATATAGGAAGTATTTCTCTTCCTTCTGCTTCTATTTTATTTCGTTATTTTTTAACAGGACAGGACTGTTAGGACCTTTAACAGTCCTGTTTACAAACTTGTCCTGCATTTAGATTTACATTACACATTTAGATGAAGCATATGTCAGACACAGATGTTATCCTTACATGCAAGCCATCAACATAGTCTATTTAATTCATGCATCAGACATTGTTATGTTTGGGCATTGAGTTATACATGACTGGGAATTCAGTTGACATTTTTCACATTTTCAGTAACAGGTACATTTCTCCACTAAGTGCTGATCCAGTATAGATTTAACATTTTATTGTTGGGGCTTTCCTAACTCCAGGATCCAGTGCATTCCACTCTGGCTATCCACCAGCTAGTTCTCATTTCCCCATATGCAGTTTCAATTCTGGGGAGTGTATAACCTTTGTTTTTACACCCTTTCAGTTGTGGGTAGATGCTGGGGTCTCTATGCCAGGATATCTAGGTCCTCTTTCTCGTGGTCCTTAAAGAGACCCATGTTTAGCTTGAAGGCTGTGATTGCCCTTAATTGTTTCCTTCTGTTTTCTAATGAGTCCCACCCTAGTTCTGCATATATTTCACAGTGGTGCTAGTCGTACAGTACATGCAACCAGGGGCAAATCTTGCTAGTTTATTGAAGGTTGTATCTAATTTGCCTAAGGTGGTTTGGTTGGCATGTTGATAGACTATGCTCTTGTACTCTAGTGATGGTAGTAAGAACTGTGTTGCTATTGTCTTCCTAGTTTCTCTTGGGATAAAGTATGCTTTCCTCCTCAAGGCCTCTAATTTTATGTTTACTTTATTAATAGTATTTTTTTATGTGTGTCAAATTTCAGTGATTTGCCTATAGTTATAACCAGTATTTGTACTTGTGTACCCTAGCTAATGTCTGCCTGTCTAGTGGTTTTATAGTTAAGGTTGCCATGTCTTTGCTTTTTATCCTTTGTTGCTTCAATAGCATCACCTGGGTTTTCTTAGCACTCAGTACCATGTTAGAGCCCATAAACCATTCTTGGAGTCTTTGAAATTGTGTTGCAGCTTGTTTTCCAAGTCAGTGAGGATGGTAGCTGTGCCTATTAGCACTGTGTCATCTGCATAGTTTTATCTTTGATTAAGTTGTGTGGTTTGGTAAACCATTGATATAGATCAAGAATAACTGTGGAGCCAGTATGGAACCTTGTGGGACCCCTCTACTCAGTGTCTGTGTGTCTGATAGGGTGCCATTTACCGTAACGTCTTGTTTCCTGCTGTGCAAGTATGAATGAAACTTCAAAATAACCTCCTCTGATATACCTATATGCTTCAGCCTGTTTAGTAATATTGCATGGTCAACTAGATCAAACAGTTTGGAGAGATCTATATATACTACTTCTATGCATTCCCTTGTCTAGGGCTGTGGCTATGGTGTTAACCTACTCCATGAGTGCAGTGCTAGTTGACCTCCCGCCCTGAATCCTGATTGGTGCCTAGTCAGTAGGTCACATGTGTCCAAGTGCTTATCTATTTGTTTCCCTATCATCTTTTCAAAGATGTTGGATACTACAGACAATAGCACCACTGGTCTATAGTTAGATGGATTAGCTAATTTCCCCCTTTGAAGATGGGTACTGCCTTTGCTATCCTCCAGTATTCAGGTTAGGTTCCTTCCATCAGGCATCTGTTAAAGGTTTTTATTAGCACAGGGGTTATGATTTTGTTTGCATATTTCGGTAACTTTATTTCTGTTTGGTCCAGGCCATGAGATTTTTTAGCATTTAACCTGTTGATGGCTTTCCTGACTTCACTTTGCTTAATAATTTGGAAATAGAATCTGGGGCAGTTCTTGGAGTGGGTGTCCTCCTTAGCGTTATCTTGGGATGCCATACTAACCTTTAGGATCTTTACGTCTGGTAGCATACAAAATAGTTGTTTAGTTGGTCTGCTAATTCCTTTTAAATAGCTCCGTCCCTGTCATCTCTAATATTAGTGTTTGACTTTGTGCTTGTTGTTCCTCAAGCTTTTAATTAAGTTCAATAAGTTGTACAACCTGTGGATTCCTCAGTCTTTGATTTGTAGTAGCCTTTCTTGGCTTTCGGTTTAGGCTTTGCATTTATTTCTCAGGTGTTTCAATGTATCCAATCCTCTTTATTTAAGGTTTTGCTAGCTTTTTACATATCCTGCCTTTTATTCTTATTAATTAACTCATGCTTCAGTTACCCAGGGTACGTGTTTCTTTCTTTCCTTCCTTTCCTTATGCAGTGCGTGTTTATTGCAAACCATTTGAAATGTTTTCAAAGTCCTCTACTGCTAGGTTACTGTCTGCATCAAGTCAGCTCTTTCCCATCTAATCTGGGTTCATTCTCTTTTAAAGTTTGATACATCAGAGTTTTTAAAACATCTCCGTTTGCAACTGGGTTGCTGGGAGCCCTTTCCCCTGCACTGTTAATTGTGCATATAATTGGGTTGTGGTCACTTAAGTTTGGGGCATCCACATTTATGTGTAGTACTTCTATATTTGGTGTTATGAATATTACATCTAGTATGGTACCATTGCTCTGGTGAGAGCACTTTCTCATAAGCGATTTCACTTTTTGGGTCAGGCCTAGGGACAAAGAAGCTTGTTGGTAAGCTATCTCCTCTAGGTCCACCCAGGCAGTGTTGAAATCCCGTAACTATCAGCTCCTTGCCCTAGGTGTTCCACTATATATTGTGCTAATTTGTCAAAATGCTTCTTTATTGTTCTTGGAGGCGCATAAACCACACTGATACACATGTTGATTGTGTGAATAAGTACCATGACCATCTCCATTCCCTCAATGCTGTCTACGTATGTGATGTCTACTTGGGCCACTTCTGTCTTTAAATATATTAAAGCCTCTCCCCCTCTCCTCAGTATTTCACATCTGTAGTGTGTGAAGCCATCCAGTTGTATTTCCATATCAGTGACATTTCTGGTGAGCCATGTTTCTGTCAGAGCTATAATATCATAGTTGCAGTTGTTTGCCCATATGGTCAGCTGCTGTAATTTATTTAGCATGCTTCTTGCATTCTCATGTGCAATTCTAATACAGTTATCCCTATGTCCGGGGTTTGCTTCTGTGTCCCCGCAGACCACAAGCAGTAACAGTCTGGAGAATGCTTCCTGGTGTACCTTCACATATGAGAAAGTAATACAGCAAAGTCAGAAACAAAACACACAGCAATTTAACATATGAGAAAGTAAATATGGCTGCATCACAGATAAATTACACAGTGATCTAACATATGAAAAAGCAATATGGAAGGTAAAGTTAAGGTTAATTTTAATTATAAAGCAGCAATCTGATGGGCTCAGGGTACTGTACATGAACACACAAGAGATGCAAAAGATTGATACAGACATAAGTTTACAAAAGTATACTATCATGCAAATCTAAAACAGATGAATCTAACTTCATTAAAACCAGGAGAATAAATATATTTTAAGGCTTTCTTAAAGGCCTCTACTGAGAACTGTCCTGAACATAAGGTGGTAAAATTTCCACATCCAGGGTGTCACCACTGCAAAAATCTTTATTACCCAATAACATCAGAAACAAAATATACCGTAGTCTAACATGAGAAAGTAATATAGCACATGACTCTGGTGACAGAGATGGTGCTTTGCATGTATCAAGCTCTATCACAGTTTCAAAGCTTAGGACATGGAAATATGTGAGAAGATATGATGGATTGTTTTAATTAAAGGCTACCTTTGAGGTTACTGACATGAGCGAGATAAAACTGACCTAATAAAGGAAGCCTATATGTTGTGTTAAAGTTGTACCCATTTCTCATACTATGCCTGCTCCAGATATGGCCTGGTGAGGCCTGACATAGAAGTAGTGAGGAATAATATGGTAGTGACAGAAACAAAATATGCAGCAGTCTAACTCCTTCTTGAATACTGTTCTCCATCTCTTACCTCATATCCTCAGATCTGCGCTCTAGACTGAACTCAGTCTATACTAGTATCTATTGCTTTGTCCTCCATACCCCCTATTCTACCCATCATTGTGTATTGTACTTGTCACTTGGTTGGCTCCCACTGCAAGGACAGTTTGACTATGCCCTTGGCTGCTTAGTTGACAACACTTGGAGAGGTGGCCACCTGTCCCCGTACTCATCCCTCCTTATGGGCAGAGTGGCAGCGAGGAGCTTCCGTGAATCATCCATCCTCCACCCCCACCGGTAGTTCCATGAATCTCCTCTACCATGGGCAGTAAAGCCTTTTTGTCTCTGCCCCTCCCTTGGAAAGAATCCCACATCACTCCACTCTTCCATCTCCCATCTCTCTTTCAAAAACATTTTCAGAGACTGGCTACTGTCTGAAGCCAAATGCCACTGCTCTCCTGGGTAATCTCTGGCATCCCCTTCCTCCGTTCACCCCCACACCTGTTAGTGGGTCTCATCCTGCTACACCAACCTTGCTACACTAACCACTTCCACTCCTGTCCTCTTCCCCCACCTTTTGGGGCTGCTGCTGTCACCTCCCTACTCTAAGTCCAGCACTATTTGCTAAGGAAAGTGTTGTACTCGATTTCTGAGTTCCAAGCTGATTGTTGATCTGTGCACTAATAGTGTACCTGACTGCATTTGTACTTTATGTATCATATCTGAGAATTATGTTTGGTCTCTGTGTTTTGTGACTTGTATTTTGGCCTGTTGCCTGGCCTGTGACTATGAATTTTTGACCTGTATGATGGCCTTTTTTGGCATCTTGTATCTTATGTAATTGCACTTTATGTAATTACATAAGAGGTGGCGGAGAAGATTAGGGAGAAAAAGGTAGCATTTGGGCAGTATAAGGAAACACAGAAGGAGTAGGACAGAGAACTGTACCAGTTAAAGCAGCAGGAAGCGGGGAATACAGTCAGAATAGCAAAGGCCCAAACTGAGGAAAAGATGGCCAACTCAGTTAAGAAGGGCGATAAAACCTTTTATAGGTACATTAGGAAGCAAAGAAAGACCAAGAGACAGATAGTGAGGCTTAAAAAAGGGGAGGGGGTGAGCAGAGGGTGACAGTGAAAAAGCAGGGATACTGAATGAATACTTCTGCTCAGTATTCACAAAAGAAGAGGAGGAGGAGGTACCTAAACCAAGAAATAGAATCACTCTGGATAGGGGAGTCGATACCAGTCCATTCACAGAAGAAAGGGTCCTGAAAGAACTCCTAAAACTGAAGGTGGACAAAGCAATGGGGCCTGATGGATTCACCCAGATTCTAAAAGAACTAAGGAGATTGTGATACCACTGACTACACTTTTAACAAATCATGGGAGGATGGTGTGGTTCCTGAGGACTGGAGAGGGTAGATGTGATTCCCTTCACAAGAGTGGGAGCAAGGCAGAGGCAGAAACTACAGACCTGTTAGTTTGACCTCAGTGGTAGGGAAAATGATGGAATCACTTCTGAAGGAAAGAATTGTTGAGTACCTAGAGGTCAGTGGGGCACAAGACCCAAGGCAGCGTGGATTCACAGCAGGAAGGTCATGTCAGAAGAATCCAATTGATTTCTTTGACTGGGTGATCAAAGTAGACCAGGGAGGGCTGTGGACATGGCCTACCTAGACTTTAGCAAGGCATTTGACACAGTCCCACACAAAGATTAATAAACAAGTTAACCAGCCTGGGAGTGGGTCCTAGGGTGGTAGCTAGGTATGTTACACTGGTTGGACAACAGGACGCAGAGGGTAATAGTAAATGGAGTCCACTCCAAAGAAAGGGGGTTACTAGCAGGGTACCGTGAGGGTTCAGTACTGGGTCCTCTTTAATGTCTTTATAGGTGACATTGCAGAGGGACTGGAAGGAAAGTATGCCTCTTTGCAAGATCTACAACAGGGTTGATACACAAGGTGGGGTGGAAAGGATGAGAAGGGACTTGGCAAAGTTGAAGGAATGGTCACAAGTATGGCAGCTTAAATTCAATGCAAAGACATGCAAAGTAATGAACAGCAGAAACAAAAACCCAGGGAAGAGTACACATCGAGGGAGGTACTAACAACAACAAAAGGAAAGGGACCTGGGGTAATCATATCAGATGACCTAAAAGTAGGCAAGCAATGTGAGAAGGCAGTAAGGAGGGCTGGTGGGATACTGGGATGCATAAGGAGAGGCATTACCAGTAGAAAACAGAGATTATCCTCTGTACAGACATTTGGTGAGACCCCATCTGGAATACGCATGCAGTTCGGAAACCCCATCTCCACAAGGACATAGACAAGATGGAGGCAGTCAGAGGAGGCAACTAAAATGGTATAGGGTCTGCACAGAGCCATACAAAGAGAGGCTAAAAGAGCTAATATGTATACCCTCAAGGAAAGGAGGAGGGGGACATGATAGAAACATTTAAGTACCTCTAGGAATCAACATATCTAAGAGGGTGGCATCTTTCAGAAAAGAGATGTGCAAGAAAGGGGCACAATTGAAGACAGAGGGGACGGCTCAGGGGCAACGTGAGGAAATATTTTTACATGGAGAGGGTTGTGGATGCATGGAACAGCCTTCCTGAGGAGGTTATGGGATCAAAAACAGTGGGGAATTCAAGAGCATGAGAAAGACATAAAGCAATTCAAATGGCGGGTAGGAGGAAGTAAGCTGTTGGTTAACTAGGATCTGCAGCTCCTGCCACTCTTCAAATTATTTCCTACTTTGGTGGTATTTACAATTATAAATTAAACCTCACTAAAACCGAGGTTATGCCTCTCAATAATGTTATTTTCAAAGCAGATACTGCTACCTTGGTCTAGTTTGGAAATCTGATAAATTGAAATACTTGGGGATCTACCTTAGTACTTCCCTTCCAAGATGTGACAATATAATTTGGACTTGTTGGTAACCTGTCTCAAGATAGATCTAGATTGTTGGTCTCTGCTTCCACTCACACTATGGGGCTGTCTGAACATTATTAAAATTAACATCTTACCGATTATTGTACCCCCTCAGATGTTTAACTATCCCTCCCCAATCGTGGTTTAATCAAGTTCAAACTTCTTTCCTCATTTTGTGGCAGGGTAAAGCAGTTGAAGAGCTTTAGTTAAGTTAATGTACACTAAACTGGATGGGGATTACAAGCCCCAACTTCTTTCTATTTTATTTGGCTTTACACCTTACTCAGCTTTCTTACTGGTTGGGATTGGGACTCATCCGGGCTTTATGTTCCGCAGTGTGTGGACATTGAATACTCCCTGTGTTCAGACAATGGTTTGGACATCGGTCTCTTCCCATCTCTCTAGGAAGAAAATTCCCCTAACCTTACAGGACCCCGATGCCTCCCTCAGGTTCATCTGCAATTCTACTCTGTTTAAAATTTGCCCGATACAAAGACACATCCCAGTCCTAACTTTCGCATAGCGGACAACT
Organism: Neoceratodus forsteri; assembly: GCA_016271365.2. Taxonomy (NCBI): domain Eukaryota; kingdom Metazoa; phylum Chordata; order Ceratodontiformes; family Ceratodontidae; genus Neoceratodus; species Neoceratodus forsteri. The sequence goes on from CM057452.1 coordinate 1,484,502,970, forward strand.
TCTAACTCAAAATTTTTGTCAGGTATGGGGTACAGACAGTTGGGAGCTCTCTTAATCAACAACTGCTATACCTTCAACATGCCATCTCAAATGTCACTGGCCTGCTAACTTGTGTTTCCATTATTTTCAATTATCACTCATGCTTTTGCAGCATTTTGGTAGTGACCCACGGTTTAGTCCTTTAGGTACTTTGGTTTTCCCTCTGATTTATCAGGCCCCTGCATCACATAAAATCTCACACTTTTACCAGGCACTACAGGATTTTTTGGCTACCAATGAAGGCTCTTGGGTCTATTGTTGGGACCACTCTCTCCTGTCACCCAGTACTGTCAGGAACTGGACTACTATCTGAAAACATCTTTATAAATGTATAAAGTGGGATAGATACTTTTTTATGCAGTTTAACATTACATATAATCTTTATTATACCCCTGTTCAATTGCATAGAATGGGTGAGACTTCCTGATGATCTTTACTCTAGATGTGGTAAAGCACCGGGGACTCTATTTCATATTCTGTGGTCTCTGAGAGAGTGGTTCCCTTTTGGAATTCCATTCATATCCGTCTAGATCAGGGGTTCTCAAATGGGTGAGGCCAGCCTCCTGGGGAGGCCCAACCTGTTCAGGGAGGCTCAAGCAAGTCTTGAAAAAGTATTATATTTCAGTTTTGAACTTTATAGATTTTGTGTGAAGGGATAAGGCAAACTGAAAGAGGATAACAGTAGGTGAATTTATGTATTTAGTCACAAGTCTGTGACCAGGGAAGGTACTGTAAACTGAGCAATGGCTTATTTCAGGTGTACCCAGGAAGGGTAGTGAGAGACTACAATTCAAAATGTAACTGCAAAACACTCAAGAAAATACAAAATGAATAAAAGTACAAACAAATTAAGAACAATAAACTAACAATTGAGGAACAATTGATCAATTAGACTGGCAGCAGAACTGTCTAAATAACAAGAGTTAACCATACAGGTACTAGGAATAAGAGCAGGAGGAGCAAAATGATCCCTGAGAAGTTGCTTAAGAGCAGGGGAGAGACAAAGGTCAGCAAGAAGGTTATTCCAGTTAGAGAGAAACAGAAAGCATGTCTGACCCATGAAGGTATGGCAGTAAGGAGTAACAGTGGTTTGAGAGTCAAAATATTGGAGCAAGTAGGTTGTCCTGTTTGGGGGGGGGGTTACAATAAGCTTAAAAACATGGCAGCCAGCTATGCAAAGAGGTTTCAATTTATTCCTGATGTACTGTGAAAAGTAGGCTATTTTTCTATGGGGAGGCCCAAAAATATTTCAGTATTTTGGGGAGGCTCATGATCTTTTCCATGACTTAGGGAGCTCACTATGACAAAGTTTGAGAACCGTTGGTCTAGATCCTCTGTTTGTACTGTCCGAAGCCTTCCTCCCAGAAGTATGCATTCTGGGAGACTATACAATTCCTGGTTGGGAATCAAAGACCACATATGGCCTTGATTTCTGTATGTAAAGAAGGTACTTCTCCAGCATTGGCTTGACTGCTGTATACCCCAATATCTCGAGTGGCATAAGGAGACACTATCTGCCTTGCAAGCTGTGTACCTTATTGCTAGCCTCACTGGCTGACTGTCCAACTATAGCCATATTTGGGAGCCATTGCAAGTATTATTAATGACCTGAGTATAGATATCACTGTTCCATGTAGGCTTTTATTAAGTTAGGTGCCTTCCGTCCTCGGCATCTTGAGTTATTTTGTCCTCTTGCTCTGTTCTCCTGGGTATTCTCCGGTGGCTGTGGGGGAGAGGGAGGTGTGAGGAGGATTTGGGTGGGAGGTGGGTAGGGGGTGGGGATTTGGGAATACACAACAATTTTACAATCTGTGGTTCCACCCTTACCTTACTTAACTTTCTGACAATGTAGCTCAGATTTGCCATTTTTTTCTGGTATGTTGTTCTTGTTATTGGTGTTTTTCAATAAAGTTTATTCAATTTGAAAAAAACTAGGATCTGCAGCTTTTTCTGTAGGTAGGGAAATGGGCAGACTAGGTGGGCCAAGTGGTCATTATCTGCTGTCAAAGTCTATGTTTCTATGTTTGACCCCTTGTTTTGTAATTTCCTGCACCTCATGTTGAGGCCTGTATTTACCGTTGTTCTCCACACCTGTATAGCTTAATGTGCCATGCTGTGGCTTGGGTCATGCATGAAAATGGTCCTTTGGATCAGTGCACCCACCCGGTTATCAAAGACATAAATACTCCTCCTTGCCACCATATCCTCCTTCCCTCCCTCTATGCAACCTAATCTCCCCTCTCCCCCCATTTCTGAGCCTTTCTACTTACCCCACCCCATCTTCTTCTCTACCTCCCGCTTTGTTCTTCTTCTGGCCCCACTACACTTGGCCCCTGGCACATCCATCCAACCCACACAGCCTCCTAATAGCTCTAATTAGGCCTTCATTTATGACCACCCCACCAGGTAACTACTGCCACCAACCCCATTGGCTGCCTAAGCAGCGTATCTTCACAGTTACTCATTACCTTGTCACCTTATTGTTGTTGCTTGCTGGTGACATCGAAGCAAACCCCTGCCCTACCCCTCTCATCGCCTCTACCCTCAACTACCTCAAGGGCTGCGTATTGCCCACCTAAACATCAGGGAGCCTCCTGCCTAAAATTGACCAAATCCAACCCTTTGTCCTATCTCTCCATTTGTTATCTTGTCTGAATCCTGCCTCAGTCCAAAAATTTCTAATGAGTGCGTCTCTCTATTCCTGGCTTCACCCTCATTTACCAGGACCGAGCCAATAGGGGAGGTGGGATAGCTATGTACCTCGCATCCAACATTCAATTCACTGCTATCCTGGCTTCCTTGGTCTCTTCCTCACATGGACAGATACTAATAAAAATCACTCCCCACTCATCCTTCCTGATCTTCATAGTAGGAGTCTACTGCTGTCCTGCCCTCCCCCATACCTCCATCACTGACCTACTGGCATCCTTGACCCTTGTCTCCTCAGGTGAACTGCTTATCCTGGGTGATTTCAACCTGAATTGGCTTGCCACCTTACACTCCTCCACCCATTCTGAAATCACCGCTCTAACCCTATCTCAACTTATTACTGAACCCACATGCCTCAACCATAAAACCCACAACCATTCCCTCATTGGCTGAGTCCTGGCTTCTCACCTTCACCGTATCATAAATGCAGATGTCCTGCCAGATGTACTAAGTAACCGTCACATCATCTACTCCATTCAGAAAATTTGGCACCCTAGAGCTCCCCCCAAATTCTTACAGATTCTTTCATTTAAATACCTAGACCTTTCACCTCTACTCTGAGACCTGTCCAATGCAGACTGGTCTCCAATCAACACTGTCACCTCAATTGACTCAGCCCTTGCTTATTTCAGATAAACATTCCTCAGTGTCTGGAATGCGCGTGCCCCTCTCCTCTACCAGGGTCCATGGGTCCCACCTCCCATGGATCACATCTGACCTCTTGGCTTGTCTAAGGACTAGGGACCTAACATGGAAAGACCACAAATGCTCACCCTCTACAGCCTATCAAAGATACTACCACCACCTTCGTAACACCTGCACAAGGTTAGTCAGATAAGCTAAAGCTGATTACTTTTCTAGCACTTTCCAAGCAAACATAAACTACTCTTCTAAATTCTGGACGGTGGTCAATGCACTATTTTCCCCTCCAAATAGTCCTCTGCCCCTGTCCTTAGGGTGGCTGACTCCAGCCTGTCTGGCCCTGTCTCTGTAGCCAATGAGCTTATACCTTCTTTACCTCTTGTGCCTCGTCCCTTCTCTCCTCTCTCCCCTCTACACCCCCCTTATGCACCTTCTGCACCCTGAGCATTCTACTCCTCCTTGTTTTCTCCCAGTATCCCCTCTGATGCCCTAATGGTGTTCCTTATTCTGAACCCTGCCAAGGCAAAAGCCCTGATGACCTTGATGCTAAAATGTCTGTTCCTGCCATCTCATCCCATAGCTGCACTACTAAACCTCTCTTTATGCTAGCCTCTGTACTGGTTACCTGGTAGCATCACTACCATCATCTCTCTCCATAAAGGTGGTGATTCCTCAGCAGCTGGCAACTACAACCCTATCTCCCCTCCTTCCCATACTGCCCAAAGTCTAGGAACATATCATACTCTTCCAACGCTCTCCTTAAATCAACTCCACCTCCTTTTTCACCCCTTCCCAATCTGGCTTCCATAAGAACCATTCTGCATCTACCTCCCTCCTCAGGCTCACTATTTCCATCTATTCCAGAATGGACCAGGGCCTTATCACATCCACCGTCTTTGTCAACCTAGCCAAGGCTTTCAATACTGTCTTCCATTTCCTCCTTTCGGACAAACTCTCAACCATGGGGCTGTCTGCTAGTGCCAGCAGCTGGTTTAGATCCTACCTAGTGGGCAGATCAGAATCAGTCAGAATCGGGACTCACTTTCTCTGTCCTTCCCAGCCAACAGGGGTCCACAAGGCTCAGTCCTTGGATTGATTCTTTCTCTATTAGTGGCCTTCTCAGAGGTGCTTCCAGTACCCTGTGCAGATACTGCAAGGAAGGGAAGGATAGGGAGTTCAACACCTGGCTGAGGGAATGGTGTCATACCAAGGGGTATGGGGTAGTAGGGGGCGGGGCAGAACCTGGGACAACAATTGCCTGTATGCAGGGGACAGGTTATACTTGAGCAGGGAGGGAAAGGCAGTATTGAAACAGGGGATAGAAAGGTACGTAGCAACAAGGGTAGCTTTAAACTAGGAAGGGGGTGGCAAGTGGACAGCTGGTGGCAGGATTCCCAGGGAGGGAGTCGGATGATCCACCCCAAGCTAAAGAGGAGGGCAGCAGGGTAGAGGCAAGGGGAGAATTTGGGAGGTGAATGGAAAGGAGCAGAGTGGAGGTAGTGTCACTGAGCGAGGAGCCTGGGTAACAAATCAGCTGAGTTACAGGCCCTCTTGGCAGTGGGGCAGGTGGACATTGCAGCCATAACAGAAACTTTGGCCACCCAGTACCAGGACTGGGATATGATGATCACTGGATACAAGCTGTTCAGGAAAGACAGGGTAAACAGGAAGGGGTGGCAATCTATGTAGGGAGGGAAAGAGGTATATAAGGCGGAAGGAAGGTGAAACAGAGGCCCAGTGGACGTGGTTTCAGGATTCAAAGAACAGGTACTGAGGATAGGGTAGTGTACAGGACACCAACTCAAGGGAGGAGCTGGACATGGAGTTGGCAGAACAGATCAGGAGAGTTTGCAGGAAGGAGAACACAGAGGTGGTGGGGACTACAACCTACCTGGGGTGGACTGGAGCATGCTAACCACCACAAGTGCTATGGAGCAGATTATACTGTGGGCATTTCAGGATAGCTTCCTGGTGCAGTTGGTACATGAACCAACTAGGTTGGAAAGCTCTGAACCTTGTGCTATTGAATGGGAAGCCATAAGGGACCTGGAGGTTGAGGACCCTCTGGCTCGGGTGACCACCACCTAGTGTGGTTCACACTCAGAATGGGAAGCAATCTAGAGGTTCGGGTACCAGGGTGATTGGATTTAGGAGGAAGACTTCAACATGATGAGGCAAATTCTCATAGGTCACCTAGAAAGAATCCAGCCAACCATGGATGCCAACCAAAAATGGGGTATTATTAAGGCAGAACTGGCAGAGCCACTGGGACATGTACTAGGGCACAGAGTAAGAAGGAAGGGCAAAAGCCCAGCTGGCTGACCAAGGAGGTCATGGACAGGGTGAGAGCCAAGAGGGAGCTTTTCAGACATTCAAGAGATCAGGAGGGGAAGATGGAAAGGAGTATACAAAGAAGTCCAAGCAGGTTACAAGACTGGTTAGAGCTGCCAAGGTAGCCAGACAGCTGAGGTTGGCACAGGGCATCATGGATGGAAAAGGACTTCTTCAGATGCACTGGGAGGGAGGAAGAACAGGGACCAGATAGTAAAGATTAAGAAAGATGGGGGTGGGGGCAGGCAGAGGCATTAAATGAGTACTTCTGCTTGGTATTCACAGTGTGGGGAGAGATACCTAATGGGAGTGGTGGGGTGGGCAGGGGAGGGAGGGGCTAATGGATGGAGCTATTACAGAGGGCAGAGTACTGGAAGGACTGAGGGCACTCTTGGTGGACAAGGCACCGGGACCTGGCGGCATTCACCCTAGGGAGCTCAAGAAACTGTCAGAGTGCCTGGTGGGACCACTGGCTGACCTGTTCAATACCTCTCTGCACTCAGGATGCATACCACAGGACTGGAGGTTAGCCCAGGTAGTGCCCATTCACAAGGCTGGCGCAAAGGATGATCCAGATAACTCCAGACCAGTGAGGCTTATGTCAACTGTGGGAAAACTCATGGAGACAATCCTTAAGGAGAGGCTGGTGACATTTTTGCAGGACAATGGCCTCCAGGACAGGCAACAGCACAGATTTGTTTCAGGAAGGTCCTGCCAGACAAACCTGATTGAGTACTATGACTGGGTGACCAGGGAGCTGGACAAGGACCATGCAGTGGATGTCCTTTACATGGACTTTAGCAAGGCTTTTGATTCTGTGCCCACATTGGAGGCAAGGACGAGCTGGAATATGTAGGGGTGGGTACTAAGATGCTCAGGTGGATCACTAACTGGCTGAAGGACACACATCAGAGGGTGGTGGTGGAAACTCTCGCCAAGAGTAGTAATGAGCAGGGTACCACAGGCATCAGTGCTGGGACCAGTGCTGTTTGGGATATTCAGAGCAAATATCTCACATGGGACCTCAAGTAAAATCAATCTATTTGCAGACAATACCAAGATGGGAGCTGTGGTAGATGACATTGAGGGGTGGAAGGGACTGCAGGAGGGCCTGATTAAACTACAGGAGTGGTCAGAAATGTGTCAGTTGGGGTTCAATGCCAAGAAGTACAAGGTAGTGCACTTCGGAGCTAAGAACCAGAGGAGGAGCTATCAGCTGGGAGGGGTACAGATAGGGAGTACAGAGGAGGAAAAGGACCTGGGGGTGATTATAATGGAGAGTATGAACAACTCGGCACAGTGCAGGAGGGCAGCAGTGGAAACCAACAAGATGCTGGGCTGTATAGCAAGGAGGGTCTCCTCTAGAAGGTGTGAGGTGATCCTTTCCTTGTATGGAGTCGCTGTTCAGGCCACACCTGTAATACTGTATGCAGTACTGGTGCCCATTTCTGAAAAGGACATCAGACTGTTAGAGAAGGTGCAGCATAGGGAGGCTAAGATGATCCAGGCTTTGGAGGGGAAATCTTACGAAGGGAGTCTGAACATGCTTAACATGTTTCCCCTGGAAGAGAGGAGAGGAGAGGAAGGGGAGATATGATCAAGACCTTTAAGTACCTGAAGGGGATAAACAAGGCAAATACTGGAGAGATATTCCAGATCAGAAGAGGGATGGATACCAGAGGGCATCAATTGAGGTTGAAGGTTGGAAAATCAGGAGACATTACTTCACAGAGAGGGTGGTAGACAACTGGTACACTCTACCAGAGGAGGTGGTTTCATGTAGAATGGTGGGCTGCTGCAAGAGGTGAGACAGAGTGAGGGAAAAGACAGTGAGGAGGTGGGAAGGGTGGGAGAGCTGCAAGGTGAGGGGCTAGCTGCACAATCAAGCAGACTCGACAGACCATTTGGCCTGTTTCTGTTGGCATTTCATATGTTCCTATGTTCATAATGATCTCCCTTGGTCTGCTCATTTGCATCCATCCACATGTACAGTATGCAGATGACACCGTCCTGTTTATATCTAGTCCTTCCTCTATTATGGTGGCATCCACTCTTCAGCAGAACTTCAATAATGTCCACCACTGGCTATGCTCCAGCCAATTATTTCTAGCACCAAGAAGACAGTCTCAATGACCTTTAGCACTAGGTAGAGACTCTCTAGGATCCCTCCTCCCCTCCTTCCAAACTATTGATGGGGCCATGTTGGAAGATGCTGCCTCATTCAGGTACCTTGGGGTCTGGCTCGATAAACACCTTGACTTCTCTGGTCATGTGGCTGCTATTCACAAGAAACTACTCCCCAAATTGGGTTCATTATATCAGAATCATGAATACGTCCCCTTGCCAGCTCGGAGAGAAATTATACTGAGAATGATCCTTCCAACATTTGATTACAGTGATACAGTCTATAGTGCTGCCCCAAAAACCACACTTACCAGATTGGACACCCTCTTCCACTCCTTCTGTTGCTTTCCTCTCAACTGCCTCCCCCACTTCACCACTGCTCCTTGTATCAATCCTTGACCTCCCTCCCCAATGATCATCGCCTGACTCATTGTGTCAATTTCCTTAGTAAGTTCTTGCTCTGAGCACTCCCTTCTTACCTCTTATTGTCCCTCTCTCCCCTCCTCCTCTTGCTCACTCAGGAGTAATGATGCTCACGTCCTTGTCATCCCCCAGGTACTCATAAACAGGCCAGGCATTCTTTACCCTGCTTCCTAAGTTCTAGAACTCGCTCCTGCTGGCATTCAGAATGCACCTTCACTTCGCACCCTATCCTCACTCTTACATTCTTTCACTTCCCCACCTGTAACTGTACCTAATCACCTGGCCCTTCCCCTTCTATCCCTCCCCCTTACAATTCCTCCTCATACTCTGCTTCCGATTGCCTTTATAATCTCTATGCCGCTACACCCCCTCCCTGGGAGCCTTGCTATGACTTGCTTCAAGCACTTATCCTGCACAATCTACTGTTGACAATGTATGCTTTGACCTGTGAGCCTTACTATGACTTGCTCAAGCACTTATCCATACAATCTGCTGTTGACAATGTATGTATTCTGTAGCCACTACAATCCCTGTATCTCTGCTTGTATGTCTGTATCATTATTTGCATCCCATGCTTTGTATCTTACCCTGTACAATCTGTTAGTTGATAATGTATGTATTCTGTGCCATTGCATTCAATGTATCTCTGCTTACATGTCTGCATTGTAATTTTCACTGCATCTTACGCTATTGTATCTATTTACCATTGTTACCCTGTATCTTATGCTACTGTATTCTTGCCTATTGTTACCCTGAATTCTCTTCTGTGCCATGCCCTTTTCCTTCCCCCAGGACACATCTGGAAACAAGCAATTTGCTCTGTATGTCTACCTGTTGAAACTTTTAAACAAATATAGGGGAAGTATTTCCTCTTCCCTTCTGCTTCTATTTTATTTCGTTATTTTTTTAACAGGACAGGACTGTTAGGACCTTTAACAGTCCTGTTTACAAACTTGTCCTGCATTTAGATTTACATTACACATTTAGATGAAGCATATGTCAGACACAGATGTTATCCTTACATGCAAGCCATCAACATAGTCTATTTAATTCATGCATCAGACATTGTTATGTTTGGGCATTGAGTTATACATGACTGGGAATTCAGTTGACATTTTTCACATTTTCAGTAACAGGTACATTTCTCCACTAAGTGCTGATCCAGTATAGATTTAACATTTTTATTGTTGGGGCTTTCCTAACTCCAGGATCCAGTGCATTCCACTCTGGCTATCCACCAGCTAGTTCTCATTTCCCCATATGCAGTTTCAATTCTGGGGAGTGTATAACCTTTGTTTTTACACCCTTTCAGTTGTGGGTAGATGCTGGGGTCTCTATGCCAGGATATCTAGGTCCTCTTTCTCGTGGTCCTTAAAGAGACCCATGTTTAGCTTGAAGGCTGTGATTGCCCTTAATTGTTTCCTTCTGTTTTCTAATGAGTCCCACCCTAGTTCTGCATATATTTCACAGTGGTGCTAGTCGTACAGTACATGCAACCAGGGGCAAATCTTGCTAGTTTATTGAAGGTTGTATCTAATTTGCCTAAGGTGGTTTGGTTGGCATGTTGATAGACTATGCTCTTGTACTCTAGTGATGGTAGTAAGAACTGTGTTGCTATTGTCTTCCTAGTTTCTCTTGGGATAAAGTATGCTTTCCTCCTCAAGGCCTCTAATTTTATGTTTACTTTATTAATAGTATTTTTTATGTGTGTGTCAAATTTCAGTGATTTGCCTATAGTTATAACCGAGTATTTGTACTTGTGTACCCTAGCTAATGTCTGCCTGTCTAGTGGTTTTATAGTTAAGGTTGCCATGTCTTTGCTTTTTATCCTTTGTTGCTTCAATAGCATCACCTGGGTTTTCTTAGCACTCAGTACCATGTTAGAGCCCATAAACCATTCTTGGAGTCTTTGAAATTGTGTTGCAGCTTGTTTTCCAAGTCAGTGAGGATGGTAGCTGTGCCTATTAGCACTGTGTCATCTGCATAGTTTTATCTTTGATTAAGTTGTGTGGTTTGGTAAACCATTGATATAGATCAAGAATAACTGTGGAGCCAGTATGGAACCTTGTGGGACCCCTCTACTCAGTGTCTGTGTGTCTGATAGGGTGCCATTTACCGTAACGTCTTGTTTCCTGCTGTGCAAGTATGAATGAAACTTCAAAATAACCTCCTCTGATATACCTATATGCTTCAGCCTGTTTAGTAATATTGCATGGTCAACTAGATCAAACAGTTTGGAGAGATCTCTATATACTACTTCTATGCATTCCCCTTTGTCTAGGGCTGTGGCTATGGTGTTAACCTACTCCATGAGTGCAGTGCTAGTTGACCTCCCCGCCCTGAATCCTGATTGGTGCTTAGTCAGTAGGTCACATGTGTCCAAGTGCTTATCTATTTGTTTCCCTATCATCTTTTCAAAGATGTTGGATACTACAGACAATAGCACCACTGGTCTATAGTTAGATGGATTGGCACAATTTCCCCCCTTTGAAGATGGGTACTGCCTTTGCTATCCTCCAGTATTCAGGTTAGGTTCCTTCCATCAGGCATCTGTTAAAGGTTTTTATTAGCACAGGGGTTATGATTTTGTTTGCATATTTCGGTAACTTTATTTCTGTTTGGTCCAGGCCATGAGATTTTTTAGCATTTAACCTGTTGATGGCTTTCCTGACTTCACTTTGCTTAATAATTTGGAAATAGAATCTGGGGCAGTTCTTGGAGTGGGTGTCCTCCTTAGCGTTATCTTGGGATGCCATACTAACCTTTAGGATCTTTACGTCTGGTAGCATACAAAAATAGTTGTTTAGTTGGTCTGCTAATTCCTTTTAAATAGCTCCGTCCCTGTCATCTCTAATATTAGTGTTTGACTTTGTGCTTGTTGTTCCCTCAAGCTTTTAATTAAGTTCAATAAGTTGTACAACCTGTGGATTCCTCAGTCTTTGATTTGTAGTAGCCTTTCTTGGCTTTCGGTTTAGGCTTTGCATTTATTTCTCAGGTGTTTCAATGTATCCCAATCCTCTTTATTTAAGGTTTTGCTAGCTTTTTACATATCCTGCCTTTTATTCTTATTAATTAACTCATGCTTCAGTTACCCAGGTGCGTGTTTCTTTCTTTCCTTCCTTTCCTTATGCAGTGCGTGTTTATTGCAAACCATTTGAAATGTTTTTCAAAAGTCCTCTACTGCTAGGTTACTGTCTGCATCAAGTCAGCTCTTTCCCATCTAATCTGGGTTCATTCTCTTTTAAAGTTTGATACATCAGAGTTTTTAAAACATCTCCGTTTGCAACTGGGTTGCTGGGAGCCCTTTTCCCTGCACTGTTAATTGTGCATATAATTGGGTTGTGGTCACTAAGTTTGGGGCATCCACATTTATGTGTAGTACTTCTATATTTGGTGTTATGAATATTACATCTAGTATGGTACCATTGCTCTGGTGAGAGCACTTTCTCATAGGCGATTTCACTTTTTGGGTCAGGCCTAGGGACAAGAAGCTTGTTGGTAAGCTATCTCCTCTAGGTCCACCCCAGGCAGTGTTGAAATCCCCGCTAACTATCAGCTCCTTGCCCCTTGAGTGTTCCACTATATATTGTGCTAATTTGTCAAAATGCTTCTTTATTGTTCTTGGAGGCGCATAAACCACACTGATACACATGTTGATTGTGTGAATAAGTACCATGACCATCTCCATTCCCTCAATGCTGTCTACGTATGTGATGTCTACTTGGGCCAGTTCTGTCTTTAAATATATTAAAGCCTCTCCCCCTCTCCTCAGTATTTCACATCTGTAGTGTGTGAAGCCATCCAGTTGTATTTCCATATCAGTGACATTTCTGGTGAGCCATGTTTCTGTCAGAGCTATAATATCATAGTTGCAGTTGTTTGCCCATATGGTCAGCTGCTGTAATTTATTTAGCATGCTTCTTGCATTCTCATGTGCAATTCTAATACAGTTATCCCTATGTCGGGGTTTGCTTCTGTGTCCCAGACCACAAGCAGTAACAGTCTGGAGAATGCTTCCTGGTGTACCTTCACATATGAGAAAGTAATACAGCAAAGTCAGAAACAAAACACACAGCAATTTAACATATGAGAAAGTAAATATGGCTGCATCACAGATAAATTACACAGTGATCTAACATATGAAAAAGCAATATGGAAGGTAAAGTTAAGGTTAATTTTAATTATAAAGCAGCAATCTGATGGGCTCAGGGTACTGTACATGAACACACAAGAGATGCAAAAGATTGATACAGACATAAGTTTACAAAAGTATACTATACGCAAATCTAAAAACAGATGAATTACCCAACTTCATTAAAACCAGGGAGAATAAATATATTTTAAGGCTTTCTTAAAGGCCTCTACTGAGGAACTGTCCTGAACATAAGGTGGTAAAGATTTCACATCCAGGGTGTCACCACTGCAAAAATCTTTATTACCCAATAACATCAGAAACAAAATATACCGTAGTCTAACTTATGAGAAAGTAATATAGCACATGACTCTGGTGACAGAGATGGTGCTTTGGCATGTATCAAGCTCTATCACAGTTTCAAAGCTTAGGACATGGAAATATGTGAAGATATGATGGATTGTTTTAATTAAAGGCTACCTTTGAGGTTACTGACATGAACGAGATAAAACTGACCTAATAAAGGAAGCCTATATGTTGTGTTAAAGTTGTACCCATTTCTCATACTATGCCTGCTCCAGATATGGCCTGGTGAGGCCTGACATAGAGTAGTGAGGAATAATATGGTAGTGACAGAAACAAAATATGCAGCAGTCTAACTCCTTCTTGAATACTGTTCTCCCATCTCTTACCTCATATCCTCAGATCTGCGCTCTAGACTGAACTCAGTCTATACTAGTATCTATTGCTTTTGTCCTCCATACCCCCTATTCTACCCATCATTGTGTATTGTACTTGTCACTTGGTTGGCTCCCACTGCAAGGACAGTTTGACTATGCCCTTGGCTGCTAGTTGACAACACTTGGAGGTGGCCACCTGTCCCGTACTCATCCCTCCTTATGGGCAGGTGGCGGCGAGGCTTCCGTGAATCATCCATCCTCCACCCCACCGGTAGTTCCATGAATCTCCTCTACCATGGGCAGTAAAGCCTTTTTTGTCTCTGCCCCCTCCCTATGGAAAAGAATCCCCACATCACTCCACTCTTCCATCTCCCATCTCTCTTTCAAAAACATTTTCAGAGACTGGCTACTGTCTGAAGCCAAATGCCACTGCTCTCCTGGGTAATCTCTGGCATCCCCTTCCTCCGTTCACCCCCACACCTGTTAGTGGGGTCTCATCCTTGCTACACCAACCTTGCTACACTAACCACTTCCACTCCTGTCCTCTTCCCCCACCTTTTGGGGCTGCTGCTGTCACCTCCCTACTCTAAGTCCCAGCACTATTTGCTAAGGGAAAGTGTTGTACTCGATTTCTGAGTTCCAAGCTGATTGTTGATCTGTGCACTAATAGTGTACCTGACTGCATTTTGTACTTTATGTATCATATCTGAGAATTATGTTTGGTCTCTGTGTTTTGTGACTTGTATTTTGGCCTGTTGCCTGGCCTGTGACTATGAATTTTTGACCTGTATGATGGCCTTTTTTGGCATCTTGTATCTTATGTAATTGCACTTTATGTAATTACATAAGAGGTGGCGGAGAAGATTAGGGAGAAAAAGGTAGCATTTGGGCAGTATAAGGAAACACAGAAGGAGTAGGACAGAGAACTGTACCAGTTAAAGCAGCAGGAAGCGGGGAATACAGTCAGAATAGCAAAGGCCCAAACTGAGGAAAAGATGGCCAACTCAGTTAAGAAGGGCGATAAAACCTTTTATAGGTACATTAGGAAGCAAAGAAAGACCAAGAGACAGATAGTGAGGCTTAAAAAAGGGGAGGGGGTGAGCAGAGGGTGACAGTGAAAAAGCAGGGATACTGAATGAATACTTCTGCTCAGTATTCACAAAAGAAGAGGAGGAGGAGGTACCTAAACCAAGAAATAGAATCACTCTGGATAGGGGAGTCGATACCAGTCCATTCACAGAAGAAAGGGTCCTGAAAGAACTCCTAAAACTGAAGGTGGACAAAGCAATGGGGCCTGATGGGATTCACCCAGAATTCTAAAAGAACTAAGGGGAGCTTGTGATACCACTGACTACACTTTTAACAAATCATGGGAGGATGGTGTGGTACCTGAGGACTGGAGAAGGGTAGATGTGATTCCCCTTCACAAGAGTGGGAGCAAGGCAGAGGCAGGAAACTACAGACCTGTTAGTTTGACCTCAGTGGTAGGGAAAATGATGGAATCACTTCTGAAGGAAAGAATTGTTGAGTACCTAGAGGTCAGTGGGGCACAAGACCCAAGGCAGCGTGGATTCACAGCAGGAAGGTCATGTCAGAAGAATCCAATTGATTTCTTTGACTGGGTGATCAAAGTAGTAGACCAGGGAGGGGCTGTGGACATGGCCTACCTAGACTTTAGCAAGGCATTTGACACAGTCCCACACAAAAGATTAATAAACAAGTTAACCAGCCTGGGAGTGGGTCCTAGGGTGGTAGCCTAAGTAATACACTGGTTGGACAACAGGACGCAGAGGGTAATAGTAAATGGAGTCCACTCCAAAGAAAGGGGGTTACTAGCAGGGTACCGCAGGTTCAGTACTGGGTCCTCTTTAATGTCTTTATAGTGACATTGCAGAGGGACTGGAAGGAAAGTATGCCTCTTTGCAAGATCTACAACAGGGTTGATACACAAGGTGGGGTGGAAAGGATGAGAAGGGACTTGGCAAAGTTGAAGGAATGGTCACAAGTATGGCAGCTTAAATTCAATGCAAAGACATGCAAAGTAATGAACAGCAGAAACAAAAACCCAGGGGAAGAGTACACATCGAGGGGGGAGGTACTAACAACAACAAAAATGGAAAGGGACCTGGGGGTAATCATATCAGATGACCTAAAGGTAGGCAAGCAATGTGAGAAGGCAGTAAGGAGGGCTGGTGGGATACTGGGATGCATAAGGAGAGGCATTACCAGTAGAAAACAGAAATTATCCTCTGTACAGACATTTGGTGAGACCCCATCTGGAATACGCATGCAGTTCTGGAAACCCCATCTCCACAAGGACATAGACAAGATGGAGGCAGTCAGAGGAGGGCAACTAAAATGGTATAGGGTCTGCACAGAAGCCATACAAAGAGAGGCTAAAAGAGCTTAATATGTATACCCTCAAGGAAAGGAGGGAGAGGGGGACATGATAGAAACATTTAAGTACCTCTAGGGAATCAACATATCTAAGAGGGTGGCATCTTTCAGAAAAAGAGATGTGCAAGAAAAGGGGGGCACAATTTGAAGACAGAGAGGGGACGGCTCAGGGGCAACGTGAGGAAGTATTTTTACATGGAGAGGGTTGTGGATGCATGGAACAGCCTTCCTGAGGAGGTTATGGGATCAAAAACAGTGGGGGAATTCAAGAACGCAAGGGAAAGACATAAAGCAATTCAAATGGCGGGTAGGAGGAAGTAAGCTGTTGGTTAACTAGGATCTGCAGCTCCTGCCACTCTTCAAATTATTTCCTACTTTGGTGGTATTTACAATTATAAATTAAACCTCACTAAAACCGAGGTTATGCCTCTCAATAATGTTATTTTCAAAGCAGATACTGCGCACCTTGGTCTAGTTTGGAAATCTGATAAATTGAAAACTTGGGGATCTACCTTAGTACTTCCCTTCCAAGATGTGACAATATAATTTGGACTTGTTGGTAACCTGTCTCAAGATAGATCTAGATTGTTGGTCTCTGCTTCCACTCACACTATGGGGCTGTCTGAACATTATTAAAATTAACATCTTACATGATTATTGTACCCCTCAGATGTTTAACTATGCCCTCCCCAATCGTGGTTTAATCAAGTTCTGAAACTTCTTTCCTCATTTTGTGGCAGGGTAAAGCAGTTCAAGAGCTTTAGTTAAGTTATACGTACACTAAACTGGATGGGGATTACAAGCCCCAACTTCTTTCTATTTTATTTGGCTTTACACCTTACCAGCTTTCTTACTGGTTTGGGATTGGCAGGCGACTCATCCGGGCTTTATGTTCCGCAGTGTGTGGACATTGAATACTCCCTGTGTTCAGACAATGGTTTGGACATCCGGTCTCTTCCCCATCTCTCTAGGAAGAAAATTCCCCTAGCCTTACAGGAACCCCCGATGCCTCCTTCCAGGTTCATCTGCAATTCTACTCTGTTTTAAAATTTGCCCGTACAAAGACACATCCCAGTCCTAACTTTCGCATAGCCGGACAACTTCTAACTCCAAAATTTTTGTCAGGTATGGGGGCATGAAGTTGGGAGCTTACTCTTAATCAACAACTGCTATACCTTCAACATGCCATCTCAAATGTCACTGGCCTGCTAACTTGTGTTTCCATTATTTTCAATTATCACTCATGCTTTTGCAGCATTTGGTAGTGACCCACGGTTTAGTCCTTTAGGTACTTTGGTTTTCCCTCTGATTTATCAGGCCCCTGCATCACATAAAATCTCACACTTTTACCAGGCACTACAGGATTTTTTGGCTACCAATGAAGGCTCTTGGGTCTATTGTTGGGACCACTCTCTCCTGTCACCCAGTACTGTCAGGAACTGGACTACTATCTGAAAACATCTTTATAAATGTATAAAGTGGGATAGATACTGTTTTATGCAGTTTAACATTACATATAATCTTTATTATACCCCTGTTCAATTGCATAGAATGGGTAGACTTCCTGATGATCTTTACTCTAGATGTGGTAAAGCACCGGGGACTCTATTTCATATTCTGTGGTCTTGCGAGAGAGTGGTCCCCTTTTGGAATTCCATTCATATCCGTCTAGATCAGGGGTTCTCAAATGGTGAGGCCAGCCTCCTTGGGGAGGCCCCAACCTGTTCAAGGGGAGGCTCAAGCAAGTCTTGAAAAAGTATTATATTTCAGTTTTGAACTTTATAGATTTTGTGTGAAGGGATAAGGCAAACTGAAAGAGGATAACAGTAGGTGAATTTATGTATTTAGTCACAAGTCTGTGACCAGGGAAGTACTGTATTGAGCAATGGCTTATTTCAGGTGTACCCAGGGAAGGGTAGTGAGAGACTACAATTCAAAATGTAACTGCAAAACACTCAAGAAAATACAAAATGAATAAAAGTACAAACAAATTAAGAACAATAAACTAACAATGCGAGGAACAATTGATCAATTAGACTGGCAGCAGAACTGTCTAAATAACAAGAGTTAACCATACAGGTACTAGGAATAAGAGCAGGAGGAGCAAAATGATCCCTGAGAAGTTGCTTAAGAGCAGGGGAGAGACAAAGGTCAGCAAGAAGGTTATTCCAGTTAGAGAGAAGCAAGCATGATCTGACCCATGAAGGTATGGCAGTAAGGAGTAACAGTGGTTTGAGAGTCAAAATATTGGAGCAAGTAGGTTGTCCTGTTTTGGGGGTTACAATAAGCTTAAAAACATGGCAGCCAGCTATGCAAAGAGGTTTCAATTTATTCCTGATGTACTGTGAAAAGTAGGCTATTTTTCTATGGGGAGGCCAAAAATATTTCAGTATTTTGGGGAGGCTCATGATCTTTCCATGACTTAGGGGGCTCACTATGACAAAGTTTGAGAACCGTTGGTCTAGATCCTCTGTTTGTACTGTCGAAGCCTTCCTCCCAGAAGTATGCATTCTGGGAGACTATACCAATTCCTGGTTGGGAATCAAAGACCACATATGGCCTTGATTTCTGTATGTGAAAGAAGGTACTTCTCCAGCATTGGCTTGACTGTGTATACCCCAATATCTCGAGTGGCATAAGGAGACACTATCTGCCTTGCAAGCTGTGTACCTTATTGCTAGCCTCACTGGCTGACTGTCCAACTATAGCCATATTTGGGAGCCATTGCAAGTATTATTAATGACCTGAGTATAGATATCACTGTTCCATGTAGGCTTTTATTAAGTTAGGTGCCTTCCGTCCTCGGCATCTTGAGTTATTTTGTCCTCTTGCTCTGTTCTCCTGGGTATTCTCCGGTGGCTGTGGGGAGAGGGAGGTGTGAGGAGGATTTGGGTGGGAGGTGGGTAGGGGGTGGGGGATTTGGGAATACACAACAATTTTACAATCTGTGGTTCCACCCTTACCTTACTTAACTTTCTGACAATGTAGCTCAGCTTTGCCATTTTTTTCTGGCATGTTGTTCTTGTTATTGGTGTTTTTCAATAAAGTTTATTCAATTTGAAAAAAACTAGGATCTGCAGCTTTTTCTGTAGGTAGGGAAATGGGCAGACTAGGTGGGCCAAGTGGTCATTATCTGCTGTCAAAGTCTATGTTTCTATGTTTGACCCCTTGTTTTGTAATTTCCTGCACCTCATGTTGAGGCCTGTATTTACCGTTGTTCTCCACACCTGTATAGCTTAATGTGCCATGCTGTGGCTTGGGTCATGCATGAAAATGGTCCTTGGATCAGTGCACCCACCAGTTATCAAAGACATAAATACTCCTCCTTGCCACCATATCCTCCTTCCCTCCTCCCTAATCTCCCTCTCCCCCATTTCTGAGCCTTTCTACTCTACCCCACCCCATCTTCTTCTCTACCTCCCCGCTTTGTTCTTCTTCTGGCCCCACTACACTTGGCCCCCTGGCACATCCATCCAACCCACACAGCCTCCTAATAGCTCTAATTAGGCCTTCATTTATGACCACCCCACCAGGTAACTACTGCCACCAACCCCATTGGCTGCCTAAGCAGCGTATCTTCACAGTTACTCATTACCTTGTCACCTTATTGTTGTTGCTTGCTGGTGACATCGAAGCAAACCCCTGCCCTACCCCTCTCATCGCCTCTACCCTCAACTACCTCAAGGGCTGCGTGTGCCCACCTAAACATCAGGAGCCTCCTGCCTAAAATTGACCAAATCCAACCCTTTGTCTATCTCCATTTGTTATCTTGTCTGAATCCTGCCTCAGTCCAAAAATTTCTAATGAGTCGTCTCTCTATTCCTGGCTTCACCCTCATTTACCAGGACCGAGCTAATAGGGAGGTGGGATAGCTATGTACCTCGCATCCAACATTCAATTCACTGCTATCCTGGCTTCCTTGGTCTCTTCCTCACATGGACAGATACTAATAAAATCACTCCCCTCATCCTTCCTGATCTTCATAGTAGGAGTCTACTGCTGTCCTGCCCTCCCCATACCTCCATCACTGACCTACTGGCATCCCTTTCGACCCTTGTCTCCTCAGGTGAACTGCTTATCCTGGGTGATTTCAACCTGAATTGGCTTGCCACCTACACTCCTCCACCCATTCTGAAATCACCGCTCTAACCCTATCTCAACTTATTACTGAACCCATGCCTCAACCATAAAACCCACAACCATTCCCTCATTGGCTGAGTCCTGGCTTCTCACCTTCACCGTATCATAAATGCAGATGTCCTGCCAGATGTACTAAGTAACCGTCACATCATCTACTCCATTCAGAAAATTTGGCACCCTAGAGCTCCCCCCAAATTCTTACAGATTCTTTCATTTAAATACCTAGACCTTTCACCTCTACTCTGAGACCTGTCCAATGCAGACTGGTCTCCAATCAACACTGTCACCTCAATTGACTCAGCCCTTGCTTATTTCAGATAAACATTCCTCAGTGTCTGGAATCGCCGTGCCCCTCTCCTACGCACCAGGGTCCATGGGTCCCACCTCCCATGGATCACATCTGACCTCTTGGCTTGTCTAAGGACTAGGGACCTAACATGGAAAGACCACAAATGCTCACCCTCTACCACAGCCTATCAAAGATACTACCACCACCTTCGTAACACCTGCACAAGGTTAGTCAGATAAGCTAAAGCTGATTACTTTCAGCACTTTCCAAGCAAACATAAACTACTCTTCTAAATTCTGGGCGGTGGTCAATGCACTATTTTCCCTCCAAATAGTCCTCTGCCCCTGTCCTTAGGGTGGCTGACTCCAGCCTGTCTGGCCCTGTCTCTGTAGCCAATGAGCTTATACCTTCTTTACCTCTTGTGCCTCGTCCCTTCTCTCTCTCTCCCTCTACACCCCTTATGCCTTCTGCACCTGAGCATTCTACTCCTCCTTGTTTTCTCCCAGTATCCCCTCTGATGCCCTAATGGTGTTCCTTATTCTGAACCCTGCCAAAGGCAAAAGCCCTGATGACCTTGATGCTAAAATGTCTGTTCCTGCCATCTCATATCCCATAGCTGCACTACTAAACCTCTCTTTTATGCTAGCCTCTGTACTGGTTACCTGGTAGCATACTACCATCATCTCTCTCCATAAAGGTGGTGATTCCTCAGCAGCTGGCAACTACCACCCTATCTCCCCTCCTTCCCATACTGCCCAAAGTCTAGGAACATATCATACTCTTCCAACGCTCTCCTTAAATCAACTCCACCTCCTTTTTCACCCCTTCCCAATCTGGCTTCCATAAGAACCATTCTGCATCTACCTCCCTCCTCAGGCTCACTATTTCCATCTATTCCAGAATGGACCAGGGCCTTATCACATCCACCGTCTTTGTCAACCTAGCCAAGGCTTTCAATACTGTCTTCCATTTCCTCCTTTCGGACAAACTCTCAACCATGGGGCTGTCTGCTAGTGCCAGCAGCTGGTTTAGATCCTACCTAGTGGGCAGATCAGAATCAGTCAGAATCGGGGACTCACTTTCTCTGTCCCTTCCCAGCCAAACAGGGGTCCCACAAGGCTCAGTCCTTGGATTGATTCTTTCTCTATTAGTGGCCTTCTCAGAGGTGCTTCCAGTACCCTGTGCAGATACTGCAAGGAAGGGAAGGATAGGGGAGTTCAACACCTGGCTGAGGGAATGGTGTCATACCAAGGGGTATGGGGTAGTAGGGGCCGGGGCAGAACCTGGGACAACAATTGCCTGTATGCAGGGGACAGGTTATACTTGAGCAGGGAGGGAAAGGCAGTATTGAAACAGGGGATAGAGAGGTACGTAGCAACAAGGGTAGCTTTAAACTAGGAAGGGGGTGGCAAGTGGACAGCTGGTGGCAGGATTCCCAGGAAGGGGAGTCGGATGATCCTACCCCCCCAAGCTAAAGAGGAGGGCAGCAGGGTAGAGGCAAAAGGGGGGAGAATTTGGGGAGGTGAATGGAAAGGAGCAGAGTGGAGGTAGTGTCACTGAACGCAGGAGCCTGGGTAACAAATCAGCTGAGTTACAGGCCCTCTTGGCAGTGGGGCAGGTGGACATTGCAGCCATAACAGAAACTTTGGCCACCCAGTACCAGGACTGGGATATGATGATCACTGGATACAAGCTGTTCAGGAAAGACAGGGTAAACAGGAAAGGGGGTGGCAATCTATGTAAGGGAGGGAAAGAGGTATATAAGGCGGAAGGGGAAGGAAGGTGAAACAGAGGCCCAGTGGACGTAGTTTCAGGATTCAAAGAACAGGGTACTGAGGATAGGGGTAGTGTACAGGACACCAACTCAAGGGGAGGAGCTGGACATGGAGTTGGCAGAACAGATCAGGAGAGTTTGCAGGAAGGAGAACACAGAGGTGGTGGGGGACTACAACCTACCTGGGGTGGACTGGAGCATGCTAACCACCACAAGTGCTATGGAGCAGATTATACTGTGGGCATTTCAGGATAGCTTCCTGGTGCAGTTGGTACATGAACCAACTAGGTTGGGAAAGCTCTGAACCTTGTGCTATTGAATGGGAAGCCATAAGGGACCTGGAGGTTGAGGACCCTCTGGCTCGGGTGACCACCACCTAGTGTGGTTCACACTCAGAATGGGAAGCAATCTAGAGGTTGGTACCAGGGTGATTGGATTTAGGAGGGAAGACTTCAACATGATGAGGCAAATTCTCATAGGTCACCTAGAAAGAATCCAGCCAACCATGGATGCCAACCAAAAATGGGGTATTATTAAGGCAGAACTGGCAGAGGCCACTGGGACATGTACTAGGGCACAGAGTAAGAAGGGAAGGGCAAAGAAGCCCAGCTGGCTGACCAAGGAGGTCATGGACAGGGTGAGAGCCAAGAGGGGAGCTTTTCAGACATTCAAGAGATCAGGAAGGGGGGAAGATGGAAAGGAGTATACAAAGAAGTCCAAGCAGGTTACAAGACTGGTTAGAGCTGCCAAGGTAGCCAGACAGCTGAGGTTGGCACAGGGCATCATGGATGGAAGAAGGACTTCTTCAGATGCACTGGGAGAGGCGGAGAACAGGGACCAGATAGTAAAGATTAAGAAAGATGGGGGTGGGGGAGCAGGCAGAGGCATTAAATGAGTACTTCTGCTTGGTATTCACAGTGTGGGGAGATACCTAATGGGAGTGGTGGGGTGGGCAGGGGAGGGAGGGGCTAATGGATGGAGCTATTACAGAGGGCAGAGTACTGGAAGGACTGAGGGGGCACTGCGGTGGACAAGGCACCGGGACCTGACGGCATTCACCCTAGGGAGCTCAAGAAACTGTCAGAGTGCCTGGTGGGACCACTGGCTGACCTGTTCAATACCTCTCTGCACTCAGGATGCATACCACAGGACTGGAGGTTAGCCCAGGTAGTGCCCATTCACAAGGCTGGCGCAAAGGATGATCCAGATAACTCCAGACCAGTGAGGCTTATGTCAACTGTGGGAAAACTCATGGAGACAATCCTTAAGGAGAGGCTGGTGACATTTTTGCAGGACAATGGCCTCCAGGACAGGCAACAGCACAGATTTGTTTCAGGAAGGTCCTGCCAGACAAACCTGATTGAGTACTATGACTGGGTGACCAGGGAGCTGGACAAGGACCATGCAGTGGATGTCCTTTACATGGACTTTAGCAAGGCTTTTGATTCTGTGCCACATTGGAGGCTAAGGACGAAGCTGGAATATGTAGGGGTGGGTACTAAGATGCTCAGGTGGATCACTAACTGGCTGAAGGACACACATCAGAGGGTGGTGGTGGAGAAACTCTCGCCATAGAGTAGTAATGAGCAGGGTACCACAGGCATCAGTGCTGGGACCAGTGCTGTTTGGGATATTCAGAGCAAATATCTCACATGGGACCTCAAGTAAATCAATCTATTTGCAGACAATACCAAGATGGGAGCTGTGGTAGATGACATTGAGGGGTGGAAGGGACTGCAGGAGGGCCTGATTAAACTACAGGAGTGGTCAGAAATGTGTCAGTTGGGGTTCAATGCCAAGAAGTACAAGGTAGTGCACTTTGGAGCTAAGAACAGAGGAGGAGCTATCAGCTGGGAGGGGTACAGATAGGGAGTACAGAGGAGGAAAAGGACCTGGGGGTGATTATAATGGAGAGTATGAACAACTCGGCACAGTGCAGGAGGGCAGCAGTGGAAACCAACAAGATGCTGGGCTGTATAGCAAGGAGGGTCTCCTCTAGAAGGTGTGAGGTGATCCTTTCCTTGTATAGGTCGCTGTTCAGGCCACACCTGTAATACTGTATGCAGTACTGGTGCCCATTTCTGAAAAAGGACATCAGACTGTTAGAGAAGGTGCAGCATAGGGAGGCTAAGATGATCCAGGCTTTGGAGGGGAAATCTTACGAAGGGAGTCTGAACATGCTTAACATGTTTCCCCTGGAAGAGAGGAGAGGAGAGGTAGGGGAGATATGATCAAGACCTTTAAGTACCTGAAGGGGATAAACAAGGCTAATACTGGAGAGATATTCCAGATCAGAAGAGGGATGGATACCAGAGGGCATCAATTGAGGTTGAAGGTTGGAAAATCAGGAGACATTACTTCACAGAGAAGGTGGTAGACAACTGGTACACTCTACCAGAGAGGTGGTTTCATGTAGAATGGTGGGCTGCTGCAGAGGGGTGAGACAGAGTGAGGGGAAAAGACAGTGAGGAGGTGGGAAGGGTGGGAGAGCTGCAAGGTGAGGGCTAGCTGCACAATCAAGCAGACTCGACAGACCATTTGGCCTGTTTCTGTTGGCATTTCATATGTTCCTATGTTCTTAATGATCTCCCTTGGTCTGCTCATTTGCATCCATCCACATGTACAGTATGCAGATGACACCGTCCTGTTTATATCTAGTCCTTCCTCTATTATGGTGGCATCCACTCTTCAGCAGAACTTCAATAATGTCCACCACTGGCTATGCTCCAGCCAATTATTTCTAGCACCAAGAAGACAGTCTCAATGACCTTTAGCACTAGGTAGAGACTCTCTAGGATCCCTTCCCTTCCCTCCTTCCAAACTATTGATGGGGCCATGTTGGAAGATGCTGCCTCATTCAGGTACCTTGGGGTCTGGCTCGATAAACACCTTGACTTCTCTGGTCATGTGGCTGCTATTCACAAGAAACTACTCCCCAAATTGGGTTCATTATATCAGAATCATGAATACGTCCCCTTGCCAGCTCGGAGAGAAATTATACTGAGAATGATCCTTCCAACATTTGATTACAGTGATACAGTCTATAGTGCTGCCCCAAAAACCACACTTACCAGATTGGACACCCTCTTCCACTCCTTCTGTTGCTTTCCTCTCAACTGCCTCCCCCCCCGCACTCACCACTGCTCCTTGTATCAATCCTTGACACTCCCTTCCCCCAATGATCATCGCCTGACTCATTGTGTCAATTTCCTTGGTAAGTTCTTGCTCTGAGCACTCCCTTCTTACCTCTTATTGTCCCTCTCTCTCCCCCCTCCTCCTCTTGCTCACTCAGGAGTAATGATGCTCACGTCCTTGTCATCCCCCCAGGTACTCATAAACAGGCCAGGCATTCTTTACCCACTGCTTCCCTAAGTTCTAGAACTCGCTCCCTGCTGGCATTCAGAATGCACCTTCACTTCGCACCCTATCCTCACTCTTACATTCTTTCACTTCCCCACCTGTAACTGTACCTAATCACCTGGCCCTTCCCCTTCTATCCTTCCCCCTTACAATTCCTCCTCATACTCTGCTTCCGATTGCCTTTATAATCTCTATGCCGCTACACCCCCTCCCTGGGAGCCTTGCTATGACTTGCTTCAAGCACTTATCCTGCACAATCTACTGTTGACAATGTATGCTTTGACCTGTGAGCCTTACTATGACTTGCTCAAGCACTTATCCATACAATCTGCTGTTGACAATGTATGTATTCTGTAGCCACTACAATCCCTGTATCTCTGCTTGTATGTCTGTATCGTTATTTGCATCCCATGCTTTTGTATCTTACCCTGTACAATCTGTTAGTTGATAATGTATGTATTCTGTGCCATTGCATTCAATGTATCTCTGCTTACATGTCTGCATTGTAATTTTCACTGCATCTTACGCTATTGTATCTATTTACCATTGTTACCCTGTATCTTATGCTACTGTATTCTTGCCTATTGTTACCCTGAATTCTCTTCTGTGCCATGCCCTTTTCCTTCCCCCAGGACACATCTGGAAACAAGCAATTTGCTCTGTATGTCTACCTGTTGAAACTTTTAAACAAATATAGGGGAAGTATTTCCTCTTCCCTTCTGCTTCTATTTTATTTCGTTATTTTTTTAACAGGACAGGACTGTTAGGACCTTTAACAGTCCTGTTTACAAACTTGTCCTGCATTTAGATTTACATTACACATTTAGATGAAGCATATGTCAGACACAGATGTTATCCTTACATGCAAGCCATCAACATAGTCTATTTAATTCATGCATCAGACATTGTTATGTTTGGGCATTGAGTTATACATGACTGGGAATTCAGTTGACATTTTTCACATTTTCAGTAACAGGTACATTTCTCCACTAAGTGCTGATCCAGTATAGATTTAACATTTTTATTGTTGGGGCTTTCCTAACTCCAGGATCCAGTGCATTCCACTCTGGCTATCCACCAGCTAGTTCTCATTTCCCCATATGCAGTTTCAATTCTGGGGAGTGTATAACCTTTGTTTTTACACCCTTTCAGTTGTGGGTAGATGCTGGGGTCTCTATGCCAGGATATCTAGGTCCTCTTTCTCGTGGTCCTTAAAGAGACCCATGTTTAGCTTGAAGGCTGTGATTGCCCTTAATTGTTTCCTTCTGTTTTCTAATGAGTCCCACCCTAGTTCTGCATATATTTCACAGTGGTGCTAGTCGTACAGTACATGCAACCAGGGGCAAATCTTGCTAGTTTATTGAAGGTTGTATCTAATTTGCCTAAGGTGGTTTGGTTGGCATGTTGATAGACTATGCTCTTGTACTCTAGTGATTATAGTAAGAACTGTGTTGCTATTGTCTTCCTAGTTTCTCTTGGGATAAAGTATGCTTTCCTCCTCAAGGCCTCTAATTTTATGTTTACTTTATTAATAGTATTTTTTATGTGTGTGTCAAATTTCAGTGATTTGCCTATAGTTATAACCAAGTATTTGTACTTGTGTACCCTAGCTAATGTCTGCCTGTCTAGTGGTTTTATAGTTAAGGTTGCCATGTCTTTGCTTTTTATCCTTTGTTGCTTCAATAGCATCACCTGGGTTTTCTTAGCACTCAGTACCATGTTAGAGCCCATAAACCATTCTTGGAGTCTTTGAAATTGTGTTGCAGCTTGTTTTCCAAGTCAGTGAGGATGGTAGCTGTGCCTATTAGCACTGTGTCATCTGCATAGTTTTATCTTTGATTAAGTTGTGTGGTTTGGTAAACCATTGATATAGATCAGAATAACTGTGGAGCCAGTATGGAACCTTGTGGGACCCTCTACTCAGTGTCTGTGTGTCTGATAGGGTGCCATTTACCGTAACGTCTTGTTTTCTGCTGTGCAAGTATGAATGAAACTTCAAAATAACCTCCTCTGATATACCTATATGCTTCAGCCTGTTTAGTAATATTGCATGGTCAACTAGATCAAACAGTTTGGAGAGATCTATATATACTACTTCTATGCATTCCCCTTTGTCTAGGGCTGTGGCTATGGTGTTAACCTACTCCATGAGTGCAGTGCTAGTTGACCTCCCCACCCTGAATCCTGATTGGTGCTTAGTCAGTAGGTCACATGTGTCCAAGTGCTTATCTATTTGTTTCCCTATCATCTTTTCAAAGATGTTGGATACTACAGACAATAGCACCACTGGTCTATAGTTAGATGGATTGGCACAATTTCCCCCCTTTGAAGATGGGTACTGCCTTTGCTATCCTCCAGTATTCAGGTTAGGTTCCTTCCATCAGGCATCTGTTAAAGGTTTTTATTAGCACAGGGGTTATGATTTTGTTTGCATATTTGGTAACTTTATTTCTGTTTGGTCAGGCCATGAGATTTTTAGCATTTAACCTGTTGATGGCTTTCCTGACTTCACTTTGCTTAATAATTTGGAAATAGAATCTGGGGCAGTTCTTGGAGTGGGTGTCCTCCTTAGCGTTATCTTGGGATGCCATACTAACCTTTAGGATCTTTACGTCTGGTAGCATACAAAAATAGTTGTTTAGTTGGTCTGCTAATTCCTTTTAAATAGCTCCGTCCCTGTCATCTCTAATATTAGTGTTTGACTTTGTGCTTGTTGTTCCTTCCAAGCTTTTAATTAAGTTCCAATAAGTTGTACAACCTGTGGATTCCTCAGTCTTTGATTTGTAGTAGCCTTTCTTGGCTTTCCGGATTTGGGCTTTGCATTTATTTCTCAGGTGTTTCAATGTATCCCAATCCTCTTTATTTAAGGTTTTGCTAGCTTTTTTACATATCCTGCCTTTTATTCTTATTAATTAACTCATGCTTCAGTTACCCAGGGTACGTGTTTCTTTCTTTCCTTCCTTTCCTTATGCAGTGCGTGTTTATTGCAAACCATTTGAAATGTTTTCCAAAAGTCCTCTACTGCTAGGTTACTGTCTGCATCAAGTCAGCTCTTTCCCATCTAATCTGGGTTCATTCTCTTTTAAAGTTTGATACATCAGAGTTTTTAAAACATCTCCGTTTTGCAACTGGGTTGCTGGGAGCCCTTTTCCCCTGCACTGTTAATTGTGCATATAATTGGGTTGTGGTCACTTAAGTTTGGGGCATCCACATTTATGTGTAGTACTTCTATATTTGGTGTTATGAATATTACATCTAGTATGGTACCATTGCTCTGGTGAGAGCACTTTCTCATAGGCGATTTCACTTTTTGGGTCAGGCCTAGGGACAAGAAGCTTGTTGGTAAGCTATCTCCTCTAGGTCCACCCCAGGCAGTGTTGAAATCCCTGCTAACTATCAGCTCCTTGCCCCTTGAGTGTTCCACTATATATTGTGCTAATTTGTCAAAATGCTTCTTTATTGTTCTTGGAGGCGCATAAACCACACTGATACACATGTTGATTGTGTGAATAAGTACCATGACCATCTCCATTCCCTCAATGCTGTCTACGTATGTGATGTCTACTTGGGCCAGTTCTGTCTTTAAATATATTAAAGCCTCTCCCCCTCTCCTCAGTATTTCACATCTGTAGTGTGTGAAGCCATCCAGTTGTATTTCCATATCAGTGACATTTCTGGTGAGCCATGTTTCTGTCAGAGCTATAATATCATAGTTGCAGTTGTTTGCCCATATGGTCAGCTGCTGTAATTTATTTAGCATGCTTCTTGCATTCTCATGTGCAATTCTAATACAGTTATCCCTATGTCGGGGTTTTGCTTCTGTGTCCCCGCAGACCACAAGCAGTAACAGTCTGGAGAATGCTTCCTGGTGTACCTTCACATATGAGAAAGTAATACAGCAAAGTCAGAAACAAAACACACAGCAATTTAACATATGAGAAAGTAAATATGGCTGCATCACAGATAAATTACACAGTGATCTAACATATGAAAAAGCAATATGGAAGGTAAAGTTAAGGTTAATTTTAATTATAAAGCAGCAATCTGATGGGCTCAGGGTACTGTACATGAACACACAAGAGATGCAAAAGATTGATACAGGCATAAGTTTACAAAAGTATACTATACGCAAATCTAAAAACAGATGAATTACCCAACTTCATTAAAACCAGGGAGAATAAATATATTTTTAAGGCTTTCTTAAAGGCCTCTACTGAGGAACTGTCCTGAACATAAGGTGGTAAAGATTTCCACATCCAGGGTGTCACCACTGCAAAAATCTTTATTACCCAATAACATCAGAAACAAAATATACCGTAGTCTAACTTATGAGAAAGTAATATAGCACATGACTCTGGTGACAGAGATGGTGCTTTGGCATGTATCAAGCTCTATCACAGTTTCAAAGCTTAGGACATGGAAATATGTGAAGATATGATGGATTGTTTTAATTAAAGGCTACCTTTGAGGTTATTGACATGAACGAGATAAAACTGACCTAATAAAGGAAGCCTATATGTTGTGTTAAAGTTGTACCCATTTCTCATACTATGCCTGCTCCAGATATGGCCTGGTGAGGCCTGACATAGAGTAGTGAGGAATAATATGGTAGTGACAGAAACAAAATATGCAGCAGTCTAACGTATGAGACAGTAAGTGATGTCAGAAATAAATTACGCAGCAATCTAACATAAGCAAAAGCAATATGGTGATGTCAAAAGCAAAATATAGAGTAATGCAATATATGATAAAGCAGTATGGTGATGTCAGAAACAAAATATATAGGGAGCGAACTTATGAGAAAGTAAAGCAAAATATACAGAGATCTAACACATGAGAAAGTAATACGATAACATCAGAAACAAAATATTTAAGGATATAACATATGGGAAAGTAAAATGGTAAGGTCAGAAACAAAATATATAGGGATTTAAAATATGAGAAGGGAATATGGTACACACCAAAGCTTTCAAGTTAGTGCCACACAGAAGATTGCAGAAGAAGCTGGACGACCTGGCCATGGCTAGGGCATAGTCAGATGGATGGGAAACTGGCTGAAGAAGAGACAGCAGAAGGTGGCAGTAAACAGGGTTAAATCAGAAAGGAAGTCACAGTGCGGTGTCAGAGGGATCTGTCCTGGGTCCTGTCCTCTTCAATATGTTCATCAGCAGTATTGGAGAGGGCATCCAGGGCAAGTTGTGTCTCTTCGCAGATGACAAGAAGCTCTGTGGTAGGGTAAATAGCAACGAAGGGATCAGGTACATGCAAAGGCTAGAGAGGTGGTCTAAGCTTTGGCAGCTGAAATTCAGTGCCAAAAAGTTCAAGGTATTGCACCTAGAGAACAAAAAACCCAGAACAGAGTACTGAAAGGAAGGGGTAAAACAGAGCACTACGGCACAGGAAAGGGACCTGGGAGTCATCATTAGTGAGTCTCCCAAATAATCAAGCCAGTGTAACAAGGCCTGTAGTAATGCTACAGTAAGGCTACTAGGATGCTGAGGTGTATTGAAAAAGGCATTGACAGCAGGAAAAAGGAGGTATTACTATCTATACATAGGTCACTGGTGAGGCCACACATACCTCTCAACTGTCCCTGATTTTCATGGATGTCCCTGATTTTGCCTCAAAATTTTACTCTGTCCCTCCTAAAAATTGTGTTTCCGTGACCAAACAGTGGGGGTTGTAAGCACAAAATAATGTTAAACATTAAAGTTACAGACTTGTTCTTACTTATAAAATGCATTTTACACTAAGCCCCTTATTCTACCAGCTTCCTGAGCTGATATCTCCAATTTTGAACATGTGTCCCTGATTTTGGTCCTTTGTCCCTGATTATTTTAAGCCTTGTCCCTGATTCATGAGGAAGGAGGTTGAGAGGTATGACTGGCCACATATACTGTAGAATACTGTGCTCAGTTCTGGAGTCCTCACCTAGGGAATAACAGACTGGCTAGAGATGGTTTCAAGCATGGCTGGGACAAAGTGAAGGGTTTGGTGGTTGCTCAGGTCAGTAACAATGGGAGATGGAGCAGGGGGGTGGAAAGGGAGACATAGGATTCTGTGTGGGATATTAAGTTTCAGGGCAGATATGGATCTATGGGCAGACTAGATGGACCCTTGGTATTTTTCTACCATTGTTTTCTACATTTCTATTACAAACAAAATATAGTGTGATCTGACATATGAGAAAAAAAATACGGTAATATTTGAAACAAAATACAGTGTGATCTAACACATGAGAAAGTAATATGGTAACATCAGAAACAAAATATATGGTGATCTAACATGTAAGCCAGTAATACGGTAACATCAGAAGCAACATACACAGTGATATAACATATGAAACAGTAATATGCTAATGTCAGAAGCAAAATATACAGTTGTCTAACATATAGAAAAGCAATATAATAATGCCAGAAATAAAATATACAGTGATATATGAGAAAGTAATTAAAGGGAGAACACAGAACATGACATTGGATATCAATAAGCTAGGATATCAGTGCTACAAATTGTGATATGGGTTGATTGAGTTTTGAAACCAGTTGGTAACACTTTTGTCAATGTTCTTTCTACAGCAGTACAAGTAGAAACCCTCACTGCTGCCAACCTTATTGTACTTCCAATTGAATCCTCATAAAGCCTTGTAACACAATGAATTATCCAGTGATTAAGAGTGAATGCAGAACAATGATGCACTCTGAGAATACAAGGCAGTGTCTCTGGGAGAGAGAGCCAGGGAGTGACAGGAATCTCTGATGAACAGCTGGGTAGCTCATCTGTGTCACTGCCTCCAGCACTGTTTAGTTTAATTTTCTGAATTCCAGCTGCTGCACCACATGCCTGCACCCCTCTGTTTGCTTCATAGGCTTAATGAATATTGGGACCCTTCTCGCACATTTGTGAGGGCCAGCTTAACATTTAAAGGAATAATTTCCTAACAGAGATAACTGGTGTAGTATTTAGTTTATGTAGTTCATTCTAAAAATTCCAACCAGTTGTATAAAATAACATGTTAAAGTTTTTACGATTATGACATTAAAGTACACAAGTGTAAAAGAAAAGTATTTAAGAAATGTAACCAGAGTTTACATCGTATAAGGAAAGTGCTTATGTGTAGATCAAGTGATATTGTCATTCCCCTATTCATGGCCACATACGGATTACTGCAACCAATTTTGGGGACCAACCTTAGTACATATGGGAAATGTATAGAATACAAAGAAGAGCAACCAAAATAACTAATATAAAAGAGAAGCCATATGAAGAACACTTGTCAATCCTGGGGCTTCACAGTCTTCAAAGACATACTGTAGAATAAGGGTAGGTCTGCTGTTAATGTTTAAAATCATTTATGACAGGGAACTGCTAACTTCTTTTGGACTAGAGACTAAAACTATGCTAGAGGTCATAGGAAACAGCTCAAAGCTAATAGTTTTAAAACAAATAACAGAAATTATTACTTTTTTTCAATAACTAGTAAATCTTTGGAACTTACTACCTAACAAATAGTCAGAGAGAACTAGCATCGAGTCATTTAAACATGCACTAGATATTTACATGGTCAGGGGCAGTTATGAAAGCTATTACCACTGAATAGTGAGGGACAGTACCTATGGGCATTTTGCCGTGTCCTGTCCTAAATATCCAATATGAAATTTGGCATGAAAGAAAGGAAAAAAGCACAACAGGCAATCAAACAGAATAAAACAAACAACAATACTGCACATACAGTATAAGCAGTTAGAGAAGCGGGTACCAACCAGAATAAAGATCCAAATTATACATTTCGAGGCAAAGATATATTGTATAAGGCATAGCCACAATTTCATTTAATTGTCCCTTGACAGTCCATGGTATAAAACTTGAACTGTACCTATTTGTTTTTCCTTACTTTGTAGTCCACGTTTGTTTATTCCTCCGCTGGTACTTATATTCTCCCTTGGACCAAACATCATTCCTATTTTGCTCTCTGTCAACTCTAAGCTACTAAAAAATGCACCACATAATGTATGTCTATCCATTGTTTTTTCCACGATTCCAACCCCCCCTCTTCATAAAATGTTTTTTGTCTGTGTCTGGACCAATTACACATATTGCCATGTTTTGTAACGATTTTAAAATTTACAAAGAATGGAAACTGGGAGAGGACGTTATAGGAAGTTAAGATAAAAAGGTACACCTCAGGAGCTCCCTGCCACTCTGGTCATGGGCCAGTTATGCAAGCAACAAGCAAATAACATCTCAGGTCTGAATGGAAGGAGTTCGCCCATGACAGCAGCAAGTGATTAAAAAGTCCTCCTCGGAGTTGGGGGTTTACTGTAGGAAGGCAGCATGGCCATGAGCTTACAGCACTGAATTATGAAGCACAAGAACACACATTAAAATCCAATCACAGCTGCTGGCTCAGTGAAAGATATTGAGCAAGTCAATTGACCCCATGCTTCAGATCCAGATGCATAAAACAGGAGCTGACTGGGTCCAACAGAAGCCTAACAGCAGTACTTTTTATCTACTCTGCAGTTCCAAACACCCTGCCTGCCTGCCTGCTTGGATTTCTATATTGTTATTGTTTTCTCTGCATACCTTAACTTAATTGTTCTGCCCTAGGTCTCTATAGTGGCTGATGAAGAGCCCATTCGCATGCTGCCACAGATTACCCGAGCATTCAAGCTGTAGCTAGTACAGGACACCATCCCACAACATGCCATTCAGCTATAACACTCCGATCTAGTGGAGTGTGAGGCACAATGATGCTGTTTGCTGGTCACAGACTCATCCCTCCCACTGCAGCTGGAGGGGGTGGGTAAGGACAAGCCATGAAGGGTAAGTGCCATGAGAGCTGCAGCAGCCCCCTTGCCAGGCTCTGCATCTGAACTGCTCAGACTTTGTTGGGGTTCCACTCTCAGTTTCACAGCTTCATTGCTTATTCCCTTGGTGATGGTGGGATAGCATACAGGCCTCCAGTGCTTGAAACTCACCCCTGGAGCCAAAAGGACTGCTAAAATCAGCTTTCCCATAGCCATGTTGCATAGATGGGAGTCCTTGTGCTGAGCTGCAGGGTTGCATGAGGGAGCCCTTCTGCCAAGGTCACCAATCACCCACTTCTGTTTGGGAGATGTGAATTTTGTAAAAACAAAATAGTTTACAAACATTTTAAAGAGCATGGCAACATAAATGGCCCCCCGATAGAACTCTGTGTCTCTCAGGGAGCAAACATTTTATTTATTTAAACTTGTTAACCAGCAGAAGCACACAGAGCCAGAGTTCATTTCCAGGTGAAACTGAGAGGAGGGGTCTAAAAGGGAAAAATAAATACAGACAGTAGGCAATTTACAAAAACAGTACAAAAGTAAGCAGCAAGGAAATGGCTAGCATCACCACCTCCACGTTTTACGATGATATACCTGCCATTTCCATCATGAAAAATAATGTATTAAATAGTAGTACACGTTATTTTGAATACTTTTTTATCAGACTAATGGAAGACTACAGTATTTATATATGCTTTCAAGACATCTAAGGTCCTTTATCAGGATCTTAGATGTCCTAAAGCCTGTGTAAAAATTCTTCAGTTAGTTCAATAAAAGGCATTACCACAAAATAACATGTACAAGTATTGAATGTATGTTAGCAATAACCTGAAAGTGAAATTTATAAAAGGTTGAAGACTCAGTGACAGTACATCCTGAGGCCGCATGCTCCTGATCTTTGGTAACATAGAAACATAGAATTTGACAGCAGATAAGGACCGCTTGGCTCACCTAGTCTGCCCATTGTAGGTATCTACCTAGTCTGCCCATGGCAGGTATCTACATCAAGTACACAGTTACCAGAACATTAATTACAACTGGCTAGTCTGGCAGTCTACATTGATGCCCCTGCTGATTAAGTGGGAAGAGGGCTTTCATGCTGTTAACTTTCTTGTTTTGTCTGGTGGTCCCATTTGCATCCCTGCAAATGCTTGCTGTCTAAGCCAGGCTACCAGAGCAAATCTGCCCACCCATACACATTCCCTCATTGCTTGACTGGACCTAAAACAACTATAGAACTTTAGTGAGGGCACCAGCTTGTTGCTTCAAATGGCCAGTTCTGACTAGATGCTTGGTCTGTTTTAAAGATAAACTACACTGAGAACAGCCTTCTCCTGGTAGCAAAAGCAGAACACTGCCTTCAGTGTGTCAACAGCAGAAGTCTCCAAACTCAAGCCTGCTGCCTGCTTCCCCCTGTACCGCTTCCCTCAGGATCTGTCTGAGTCTCTACCAAAACACCAGCACACAGAGGTACACTTTTTCCTTCACCGCCCACTTTGCAATATACATTTTTTATGAAACAATTATTCTCACTTTGTATCTATACAAGACTGTTTCACCATCACCACTGTCAACTCTAGAAACTAGACTCTACAATGGCCCCCACCAGGAATGAAACCTGCAACCGAGAACCCCCCACACCACACGCACACACACACACACATGCACACACACACAGTGTTGATTGGAACTGACAGAAATGCTTTGTCTTTCAAACCTCCCACTTGGCTCCAATCTTTACAGCCCAGATGATCTACCAAGCAGATATTGATTCACATCACCCTTGCAGGAGAAGCCTTGCACACTCTACTTTCTGATCAACCTCTTCTAAGGGAACATCAGTCAGCACCTGAGCATTTCTGATCCTGATCAATTTGCATGCACTGGTTCATGTTTTAAACATCACTGTCCCACTTCTGCCCTGTATGCCGGTTAAACAGCAACATTTTGATGGCAAAACCCATCACAGCGACAATCTCAACAAGTTTCAAGATTGTAACTGTGATGGACTGCTGGTGAAATTTCACCATTTCACCAGTGATTCCCCCTATTTCTAACAACCTCCGACTCAGAGTTTGTTCTTTAGAAATGGGGAGGGGGGGGCGTATGCATCCCGATAGAAAAACCCACAATGTCTGACAGGCAAAATTTCACCTGTCGATGTTGGGGATGTTGCCAAGATGTATGTCGACAGCTTCAGTGTTGCTGAGGCTTGGTGGAACCCTTCTGCCCCCTTTGCTGTTCTTTTGCTTCTTATCAGTCGCTAGCACACTGAATCACTGTTGACTTACACCACCCCCATGGCTCAGGCATATATCCTTTAAAAGGACAAAGCTTCCTGAGGATGTCAGGAGAGTAGCAAAGGAGAGAGGTCCTCTTACACATGATTCCTACCCATCAGCACACTTGCACCTATTCAGTAAATTCACACACACACACACACCCCTCTTCAAATGCAACTCTCTAACACTCAATGAAACTACTCCAATTTTACAAAACAAATGCAATAAACTGTGACATAGCTGTTACGCAATAATAGTCTGCTTTAGACTCGGGTTCAACAGTTTGTAACTAAAATAAGCAATTAGTCCATTAAGCATTCGTCTCCTAGAATAAAGGGGAGATTTATCAATTAGCACAAGATCCATTATCCTATTGCAGCCTCCAAATTGTGGAAACAGCTGTTCAGTAAGTAAATCAAGTGCATCAGGCCAGCCCGGCAACAGAAGGAACAGTATAGGGCACAGTGGTAGAGCTGACGTAAAAGCGCCTAAACCCTTCAGGCTCTGTCAATAAAGAGCAACAAGTAACAGGCAGCTAGTAAAGCTGGAACAAGAAACTTAGCACTGTCACATGAAATGCACAGCACCTTTTCTCCACAGCAAATAGGGCTCTCCGTTTCAGACACCATTTCTTCTCTTTTCATCTCAGGTGACATCAGACAGGCAACTGAGTCTTATAGCCAAGGCACCTGTCCCACCTCCCACTCCTGAAACCTCACTGAAGCCCAGGAGCCAGTACAAACTCATCTCTCTCTCTCTCCTTCCCCCCTCTATCCGACTGCTCTTACAAGAGGGACTCTTCCTCCTTTCTGCGGACATGTCTCTCAGCTGTGGCTCAGTCTCCAAGAGCGGTTCATTTTTCTGCCACTCTCACCAGCAGGTCTCCCCTTATTCACAGCTCTGGGAAACAGACATAGACTATTTCTTTCATCTTTCCCATACTCAGACAGACCTTTCAGTAACAAACAGGGAAAACTGCTGCTCCTCCACTGAGGCACCATTAGCAGGAAGCTGCTCTCCTACACTGCAGCTCAAACTTCAGTGTTAAAAGCTGCAGTGTCGCAAATGGGAATTAGCA
This sequence comes from Neoceratodus forsteri, assembly GCA_016271365.2. Classification (NCBI taxonomy): domain Eukaryota; kingdom Metazoa; phylum Chordata; order Ceratodontiformes; family Ceratodontidae; genus Neoceratodus; species Neoceratodus forsteri. Next base: position 1,484,540,183 of record CM057452.1, read on the forward strand.
TGGTACAGAGTAGCCCAAGCCAGGATATCCCACAAGTAGACTCCAGCAACCTAATGCAGACTTACATAAATTAAATTAGTTAAATGAAATAACTATAAAACTAATACTATTTCTCTAACTTCAGCTCCTTAACTCTCTACACACTCCTATATTGTATGTCAAAGGCAGATAATTGAAAAACTTAGGGAAACAATCTCTGAGAGAAATGGAGTAGCTGCCATCTTGCCTTCCTGCTCCTCACAACATAATCTCTTCCACCAAGCACTGAAACTTCACCCTCTACTGTCTGATACATAAATTGCTAGTCTCCCCTAACCTATATGCCTTATCAAGATTCTTCATTCCAAACAGAAATACTTACATGAAAATAAGTAGAAGCAAAAATAATTACAGTAATGAAAAAGATCGCATTACATGGTCACATTTACATCACATAAATGTTGGTATGTTAGTAGTGTTGTTGCCTACATACTATGCTAAACTATGAATGGCACATGTTCATATTTAAGTTTAGTCAATTGTGTTCATATTGTTTTGTCTGCAGAACCGTTCTTACTCCATGGCTGCTACTATATTGTCAGTGTAATTATTTGGTCTGTACACCTATTTGTTTTTCAAATGTATTGTGGCACAGCTTTTGTTCATTACTGTTACCTTCAGTTTTACTTTCCCTATCTAGGAATGGGTCATGCCTGAAAAAGGTCCCTTGCATCAGAGTACTCACATGGTCAATAATTCAATACATACATACATACATACATACATAAATTACAGATAAACACACACACTGAAAATTGAGGAAAGATCCACCTTCCAAAATCATACTTCTAAACCCAAACATTAAAAAATACAAATGTAGTCTTAGTGACTTTTCTGCAATATCATTATAGAGGATGACTGGAAATGAACCAACCACTGTTTTATCTGCTAGAGTAAGACTTCTGTAATAGCAAACTCCACTGGTGAGGCAAACCACAACCAAGTCTCATTTTCCAAGAACTTTGAGCCAATCTATTGCTTTCCATGGGGATTGATGGAGCTTATACTGTTACTACCCTGATTCCAAGAATAGCTGTTGGAACTAGTTATAACTAGGCGTGACTTTGTTATGTAGAAAGAGTTAAAAGCAAGGATCTGTTTTATCCTCTTCTGTTTTGTCTCTTGTCTATCTGACTGCGCAGTCAAATTTTCTTGTGAGACCTAGGAACTGGCCACTTCACTGGTCTCGCTATCCCTCCCCAACTATCACTCTGCCTTCACTTGTTGTTTCTATCTTTTCTTCCCCCTTGCGTATCTGAAGTTATAAAATATGTGTGAATCTTTATGTGAAAGAAGGATCCCTTTGTCTGAAAATGTATATGGTTATAGTGTTGAAATGATTGCAAAAAGCTATTTGAGCTCAAGGGATTAACCTGAGATGCTGGTTTGCAAACTTTTTGCAAAGCTGTAAACAGGTGGTTAGTTCTGGGTCGAAATGTACTGTTTTGTTGCACCTGCAAGGAAGGAAACTAATAAGGACATTTGGAAACTGACGAGAACATTTTCTGAAAAACAGCCATGTCTTCTTAATGATTTCTCAGACAAAGACTTATAAAAAGAACAGCGATACTTTTGCTAGAGAAACAGAGAGATGGAGGGATTGAAACTTGGAATAAGAGATACCCTCAGATGAAGGACTTTGTTTTCTGTGTTTGTACTGCCTTTGTAAATAGTTATACTGAACAATTTTATCTTTTATTTTACAATTATTGGAAAAATAAAACACTACTTTTGAATGTTATACCTTTTCCTGGTCTTCCTATGCTTCCTGACCTGTGCCTCGATGACAATAGGTAGAAGCAAGACCCTACTGTTACTCCTCAGTTGGAATGGCTCCCTATCAGCAGTATACAGTACAGTACATTGATAACCACTAGTGAAGTGGGTCTGTAGCACCACTGTGAGCACCTTTATCTCACAGCCTGGTCATTCTGAGCCAGGATCCACCAGCAAAAGCACAGACTCAGCATTACCTAACATCTGCCACACCAGTCCTCATTGTTTCCTCTTCCACATGTAAGAGTTGCCTTCTCCCAGTGGGAACTTGCTCTTCAAGATTGAAACCTTTCCTGTTGTGGTTGAAACCTAAAAACACTTCACTGGTTTCCTTCTTTACAATCCCGGCATAGCACACATCCCTGGGAGTAGAGTTAAAATCTTCACTGTATAGGACCTCTCCATCAACACTAGCAAATATAGTTCTTCACTAATCTTCAGGAATTCTATGGTGCTGCTGTTCCTAGCAGTTTTCAGAACCACTTCTTCTCAATTATTGAAGAAGGCTTCAAAATTTAAATGTTTTTAGGATCTGCTTTATCTTAAACATTGCCTTTTACATCAATGTTAACTGCTGGACAAGGTATTTCTTAAGTTATTTGTTTGACTAAAACATGCTTAGGGCCATGTATGTCTTAATACGTGCTGTACCCATATTACCATGGATGTTAAGCCAAACAGCTGTAGTGAGGGCAAAATGGGAAAGTGACTGATAGGGAAGAAAAATGACATTTTTGTTGAAAAACAACTGAATGCTTTTTAATAGTGATAAGGCACCCAGTAAGAATTATTACATTTAGTAATTATAACCCTTGGGGAAAATAGCACTCAGCTTCGCCTTATGCTATGTAGGACTCTGAAGGGTGTAATTTCCTTATAGTAACCTGCCCCATTGTGCATTACTACTTAAGTGCATTACTGAGATATCATAACATTAAAAGTACACTTTTCTTTGCAGATAGTAGTGCTATGGAACTGTGAAAAGCCTTTACCTCCAAAAAGCAAGTGGCCCTCCACCCCAGTGCCTATTACAGTCATCATAGGAGAGAGCAAGGTAAGTGGAACTGAACCACCAAAAGAACCAGTGAAACAGTTGTGTCTGTGTGAACTCTGGATGTAGAGCAAATCATAAATGTAGGCATGTCTCACTGTTATAGTACTGTACACAGCTGGGATCTAAGGGGATTCTGACTCCACATCCACTTCAAAAGATGAGGTGACTCCACATCCATTTCGGAACACATGGTGACTCCACATTCCCTTCAGAACATTCACTTCACATTCACTTCAGAACACATGGTGACTTCACATCCACTTTGGAACACATGGTGACTCCATATCCACTTTAGAACACAGGGTGACTCCACAACCCCTTCAGAGCACATGGTGATGCAACATCCACTTTAGAACATAGGGTGACTCCACATCCCCTTCAGACCACGTGGTGATGCAACATCCACTTTAGAACACATGGTGACTCCATAGAAACATAGAAACATAGACTTTGATGGCAGATAAGGACTGCTAGGCCCATCTAGTCTGCCCATTTCCCTACCTACAGGATAGGCCACAGATCCTAGTTAACCAACAGCCTGTTTCTTCCTACCCCCCACAAGAATTGCCTTATGTCTGTCCCATGCATTCTTGAAATCTCCCACAGTTTTAGACCCCACAACCTCCTCAGGAAGGCTGTTCCATGCATCCACAACCTCTCTGTGAAATAATATCACATTGCCCCTGAACCGCCCTCCTTCTATCTTTAAATTGTGTCCCCTTGTTCTTGTCTCTTTTTCTGAAAGATGCTACCCTCTTGGACTTTGTTGATTCCACTGAGGTACTTAAAAGTTTCTATCATGTCCCCCTCTCCCTTCTTTCCTCAAGGGTATACATATTAAGCTCCTTTAGTCTCTCCTCATACGGCTTCTCTTGTAGACTCTGCACCATTTTAGTTGCCCTCCTCTGGACTACCTCTACCTGTCTATGTCCTTGTGGAGATGAGGTCTCCAGAACTGGACATAGTACTCCAGATGGGGTCTCACCAACTGTCTGTACAGAGGGATAACAACTTCCTGTTTTCTGCTGCTGATACCTCTCCCTATACATCCCAGTATATCCCCAGCCCTCCCTACTGCCTTCTCACATTGATTGCTAACCTTAAGGTCATCTGATATGATTACTCCCAGGTCCCTTTCCTTTTTCGTTGTTGTTACTACCTCCCCACCCATTGTGTATTCTTCCCCTGTGTTCTTGTTTCCCAGGTGCATTATTTTGCACTTCTTTGCATTGAATCCTAGCTGCCATACTTCTGACCATTCCTCCAACCTTGCCAAGTCCCTTTTCATCCTTTCCACGCCTCCTTGTGTATCAACCCTGTTGCAGATCTTTGTGTCATCTGCAAAAAGGCATACTTTTCCTTCCAGTCCCTCTGCAATGTCACTGATGAAGACATTAAAAAGGACTGGACACAATACTGAACCCTGTGGTACCCCACTAGTAACCCTCTTTCTTCAGAGTGGACTCCATTTACAATTACCTTCTGTGTCCTGTTGTGCAGCCAATGTTTTACCCAGGCTACCACCCTGGGACCCACTCCAGGCTGGTTAATTTGACTATTAATCTTTTGTGTGGGACTGTGTAAATGCCTTGCTAAAGTCTAGGTAGGCCATATCACAGCCCTCCTGGTCTACTACTTTGGTCACCCAGTCAAAGAAATCTATTAGATTCATCTGACATGACCTTCCCTCTGTGAACCCATGCTGCCTTGGGTCCTGTGCTCCACTGGCCTCTAGGTACTCAACTGTTCTTTCCTTCAGAAGTGACTCCATCACTTTCCCTACTACAGAGGTCAGACTGACAGGTCTGTAGTTTCCTGCCTCTGTCTTGGTCCCACTTTTGTGAAGGGGAATCACATCCGCCTTCCTCCAGTCCTCGGGTACCACACCATCTTCCCATGATTTATTAAAAAGAGTAGCCAGTGGTTTCACTAGTTCCTCCCTTAATTCTTTTAGAATTCTGGGGTGAATTCCATCAGGACCCATTGCTTTGTCCACCTTCAGTTTTAGGAGTTCTTGCAGAACCCTTTCTTCTGTGAAAGGACTGGGATCAACCCCTATCAAGAGTGCTTCTGTTAATTGGATTAGGCACTTCCTCCTCCTCTTTGTGAATACTGAGCAGAAATATTCGTTCAGTATCCCTGCTTTTCACTGTCCCCTCTGCCCACCACACCGTTCATGCTATTCAGCCTCACTATCCCTCCTTTATCTTTCTATGCTCGCTGATGTACCTGTAAAGGTTTATCCTTCTTAACTGAGTTGCTATCTTTTCCCAGTCTGGCCTTTGCTATTCTGACTTCCTCCTGCTTCCTTCTGCCTTAACTGGTACAGCTCTCTGTCCTGCTCCTTCTGTGTTTCCTTATACTTCCGGAATGCTATCTTTTTCTTCCTGACTTTCACAGCCACCTCTTTTGAGAACCATAGTGGCTTTTTCTTTTGTTTTGATTTGTTTATTTGCTTCACATAAAGGCTTGTTGCCTCTGTGATGGCAGTTTTGATGATTTCCCATTGTTGCTCCACACCTCCCTCTAGCCTGTTTGCTAGTGCTTCTCTGAGGCACTCTCCCATCTTGCCAAAGTCAGCCCTCCTAAAGTCCAGTACCCTCACTTTTGTATGGCTTGACTCTGTAGCTGAGTTTAATGTGAACCACACTGTTTGATGGTCACTTGTTCCCAGATGGCAACCCACTTCTAGATCAGAGATCCTCTCACTGTCCTCGTTTAAGAGTACGAGGTCTAAGATTACTCCCTCATGAGTGGGTTCTGAAACTAGCTGTCTAATGCCTGCCACCTGTAGGGCATCAAGAATGGCCCTGCTCTTGGATGTGGCTGCAGCAAATGTGCTCCAGTTAACATCTGGCATATTCAGGTCTCCCATCAACAGTATCTCCCCTTTCTCTGCCACTCTAAGAATGCCTTCTATCATATCCTTGTCCATTCCATCCCCCTGACATGGTTGTCTGTACACAACCCCTGTGTGGATTGTGGTGCCCTTTCCAGTCTCCAAGGTGACCCACAGTGCCTCCTCTCCTCCCTGTTTACTCTTTTGTTCGGTTGCTTTTATCCCTTCCTTTACATAGAGAGCTGCTCCTCCCCCTCTTCTCCCCTGCCTGTCTCTCCTGTAGGTTATGTACCCTGGTATGTTAACATCCCAGTTATGGTTCTCTGTGTACCATGTTTCTGTGACTGCTACGAAATCCAGGCATCCCTCTTCCATCAAGGCCACCAGCTCAGGGAGCTTGTTGCCCAGACTATGGGCATTGGTACTCATTATCCTCCACTTCCTGATGGCCTTACTCCTTTTTGCCCCATCTCTGTCCTTCTTGCCTTTGTCACTTTCTCCATTTACCCCTGCCCTTCTCCCTATCGACACCTCTATGTTGGTGTTTGCTGCACTTACTACCGTGATTATTTGGGGGGGCTAGGATTTCCCTGCTCCTTTCCAGTGCCTCCCCTTGGCTAGTTTAAAGCTTGCCAATGAAGCATTTAAACCTATCACCTAGGATCCTGGTTCCCTCCCGGACAGATGCAGCCCATCATGCCAGTATAGGCTTGCGTCCACTCCAGGTGGACCCCAGTCCCCAGTGAAGCCAAATCCCTGAGCTCCACACCAGTTTTTCAACCACTGATTGAATCCCATGGTGCGGAACACCCTAACCTCTCCTATGCCATAGATGGGCAGCACCTCCGAGAAGGTTACCGTGCGTGCTACTTGACTAAGGCCCCTCCCCAATTCCATAAACTCTTCCTGCACTTCTCTAATCCCTCTCTTAGCCAGGTCATTTGTCCCTAGGTGGACAATGACATCCATATCCACTTTTGAACACACAGTGATGCCACATCCACTTCAGAACACATAGTGACTCAACCTTCACTTCAGAACACATATTGAATACAGATTACCTGTTTCTCAATGATAAAGGTCTTCTTCACAGACTGATAAAACCAGATCTTATATTCTGGACTGGTTATGCCAAAGTTTCAACATAAACATACCAGGAGACAAAGATCCAGCAATGACCTGTTGTGAAAGTTTTCCTCACAAACTCTGCACAGTGCTTAGAAATGTGGACTTGTCTAGTGTTTGGTTTCAGAGTTATTTATGTTTTGCATCATTAAAGGCTATTTTGCAAGTTGTTTTTGATGCAACTCTCTGTGTAATTTTACACAAAATGCAGCAAAGCCTAATGGTTCCTTTTCTGTACTGCTTTTAAACATTTTGTTGTTAAAAGAAAACAAATCAGAAATAACAGGTGTGCATCTGTTGGGGGAGGAGACCATGGGACCTCCAAGGAAGGGGGAGAAGGGGTTCAATATCCAAGCAAAATCATTTATTAAAAGAAAATTGTGAGCTTGGTCTGATGGTGCCATGTTAGTGGTAGAGTATCATATTATTATGTGGGGGACCCAGGTTTGTGTTGCTAGCCTGACACCCTGCCATCAGCAGCACTGCCAGACTCTGAGGGGAAGATGCAGTATACTCTTTTACAGCGGTAGACTGAGATGTTCAGTAGCCTTCGTGTAGGTGTGGCTATGATATGTCAAATGTCTTCACTGATGGACTGTGTGTGGAGTGGTTCTTTGTTGGAAAGGTGAGTGGGGATTTCATAGACAAAATTACCAAGTGTCCAATGGGATGCTCACCTCCTTTTGGGGGGGGATTGAAGAATGCCCACAGAGGTGCAGACCTGTCAGAAGCAGAGCCTAGGAGGTTGTTAGGAGCATCACAGGGACCAAAGGAGTGGCAGCAGGAAGTGACAGAGGCATAAACAGAAGGAAACAATAAATGTAGTATATTGTGTTTATGGAGCGCACTTCTGGAAACTCAGTGTTAACAACATAGAGATATAGAAACAGAACATAGACTGTTTTGACAGAAAAGGACTGGCAGGCCCATCTAGTTTGCCATATTTTCTCTGCTTATTACTCAGGTGTCGACCTTAACATGGTTTTACTAGCCCAAACACTAGTGCAAATTGGTCAGGGCTAGTGCAGCTAACTCTCTACTTGTCCGTCTTGGCTAGTGCAGGTTTTCATGGCTGTTAATGAAGTTAAAAAAGTCTCTACTTTAGCAGGCTCTAGTCCTCATGCTAATCTCTGTTAATGTTCCAGGTGACTTGGTGTGATTAACAGCTCATTAAGAGCTGCAATTATCTGGCAGTTCAACATGGGGATCCCACAAAAGGCTCAATTTGAGTCATTATCACTCCACTGTTAGGACTTTCAGCTAGTGTCCAGGGTGTGATCATGGGCAGAGTGCTGTTAAGTCACTAACTTCCAGTTTTCTGAATGTGTCTCTGTCTAACAATTTGTCCCATATTATAAAGACCAGTGCCCCTCATTTCCTTATATTTTGAGTGGCTGTATCCATCATTTCAGTGACAAAATGCAAGGAGGTATACAGGGTCAACCTTGCAGGTGGTGGGTTTTATCCCAGCCTCACCATAACTTCCCTCTCCCATCCAAATCTCTTAACTCTGTTCTTTCCCTGGACACCACTGCAGACCAGACTCTGAAATGACCATCCACATATTCATAGCTGCCATTACTGGTAAGTGTAGGGGGTCCCCAGCTCTTCTAAATGGACCATGCCAGGCATCGCCATCCATACAGTCCCACCCAGCATGTCCTTTCATCCTAAAAACAAAGCTTTAGATTGTATGGTATAAAAATAAACCTCAATAAAATGCAGAATTTGAAAGCTTAAAATAGGCATTCATAGGGTACATAGATTATCCTATACAGAAACAGAGATAGTATAGCATTATGCCTGTCTACTGTTTCCCCTGGGTTGATGAAAGGACAATGTTAAAGAAAAATCTGTTATTGGGGCAGAGCGCATTAAGTGTCATAATTTTCTATTTCCCAAGCCCCTTAGGTTTATGTAGCCCCCACCCCCAAAATAAATGTTAGATGTGCTCCTGGCTCACTTAAGACTGTACAAAAACTTTCAGAAGTGCAGGTCTCCAGTTGACTACAGGATGGGGGCAGAGAGTGTCTTTGCCTGCCTGACTCTCTCCATTGCCCTGTTGGTGGTGGTGACAGTGTGGTGAGGCGCATCATGATGTCAGCTATTGTGTGTACAGAGCTAAGACTGCTTGATTGAACATTTGCTACTGTGATATCCTCTGGTTTGGGGAAGGGGGCAGAAGGAGGAAGAGAGGAGGCCATGGTACAAAACAATGGGGGGGCTCACTGTGTGTAATAGCTTTGCAGTCTTTTTTTTCTGCTGAGGAGCTGGAAGCAATGTGGGAGCAGGATAAATGTGCAATAAGCAGAGTATTTCTTGGCTTGCATTGTTTCCTGTATACGTGATCAAAATGTACCATTATAATTGAGGGCTAGTGCAACCACCTACGGGCTAGTGCAATTTTGAATCAACTTGTCCTGCTGGCTAGTGCAAAAAAAGATTAAGGTTGACCCCTGTTATTACTGCTCCATGGACCCTGTTTAATCACAGGTGCCCTCTGTTTTCCCTCACCTCTACTTATTATACCCATGTGCTATCCCATGCATCCTTGAAGCCCCCCCCCCCCACTCTCTTCACCCCCACCACCTCTTCTGGTAGGCTGTTCCAGGTGTCCATCACCCTTTCTGTGAAGAAGCATTTCCTCATATCCCTCTTAAACTCCCCTCCAAGCTTCATAGCATGACTCCGTGTTCTTTTGCTCCTCTTCCTGTGAAAGAGACTCCCCTCTCGCACCTTGTTCATCCCCGAGGTACAGTACAAGTCACATTAAACTGTTCCATCAACTCACTGGTGTAGAATTTTTTTTGTGATGCTACTGGAGTGGCAGCTCAAACTGCTGAAGCTTTCAACTATTTTCCACCCATCCTTCACTGCCTATTCAGCTCACATGTAACTGTTTAATGAAATGGCAGTAGCTGCATTTTCATGGCATTGTTTATAAATATCACAGCATTCCTTAAGAGTTATTTAGTCTGCCTTCTGAAATGAAACTCATAAACACTCAGCCGAAAATAAAGCTTATACTACATAACAGCTAGATGTAATCCTATACTAAATTTTTACTAATTCATTAAATAAAACCCTGCACAGATTAGGAAACTCATTGAACAATGCTACACCTGTAAGTTGAGGGAACAGTTTAATGTGACTTGTACTGTATTTAAAGATCACAATCATGTCCACTCTCCTCTCCTCCAGGGAGGACATGTTGAGCTCCTGCAGCCTCTCCTCATATAGTTTCTCATGTAACCCCCATGCACCATTTTGGTGGCCCTCATCTGGACCGCTTCTACCCTGTGAATGTCTTTGCAGAAGAGCAGCCTCCAGAACTAGACACAGTAATTTAGGTGAGACCTCAATACAGTGGCAACACCACCTCCCTTCTCCTGCTGGGATTCCCCCTCCCTATGCATTCCAGCATCTAACTAGCCTTTCTTACTGTCGTGTCCCACTACCCTGCTACCTTGAGAGCATCAGATATGATTACCTCTACATCCCTCTCTTACTTGATAAATGTAAGTACCTCCCCCCATCAGGTTTCCCCAACCCAGGTGCATGACTTTGCAGTTTCTGGCATTGAAACCCAGCTACCACACCCTAGACTACTCTTCTAGTTTCCCCAGGTCCCTTTTCATTCTTTTCACTACCTCCTAGGTGCCCACCTTGTTGTAGATTTTTGTGTCATCTGCAAAGAGACACACGTTCCTCACCAGCTCCTCATCAATGTTATTTATGAAGGCATTGAATAGGACAGGACCCAGTACTGATCCCTGTGGTACTCCACTGGTCACTCTCTTTTCCCCTGAGTGACTGACTTTTACCACCGCCCTCTACCTCCTATCTTTCAACCATTTGGATATCCAATTTACCACCTTCTCTCCCACCCCCAAGTTGCTTAGTTTCTTAATCTGCCTCCTGTGTGGAACAGTGTCGAAGGTCTTACTGAAGTCCAGATAGGCCACATCCAATGCCCTCCTCTGTCCACCTCCCTAGTGACCTAGTGAAAGAAACATAGAAACATAGAATGATGGCAGATAAGGACCGCTTGGCCTACCCAGTCTGCCCATTCCTCCTTACTTACACTATTACCGCAGACCATACTTGATCTACAGCTTTTTCTTCCTCCCCCTTCCTTTTCAATATGATTTCCTTGTGCTTATTCCATGCATTCTTGAACCCCACCACTGATTTTTCCCACCACCTCCACTGCTCTTTTTATGAAGAACTTCCTCACATCTGCCCTGAATCTACCCCTCCAGCTAAATAACACGCCCCCTTGTTCTTGAGCAACTTTTTGTCTGAAAAATACTTCACTCCTGTACCTTGTTTACCCCCATGAGGTATTTAAAGGTCTCTATCATAGCCCCCTCTCCTTCCCTTATTTCAAGGTGTACATATTGAGTACCTATAAACTCTCTTCGTAGGGTTTTTGATGCAGAATCACACCATTTTAGTTGCCCTCCTCTGGACCGCCTCCACTCTGTCTATGTCCTTCAGGAGATGTGGGCTCCAGAACTGGACACAGTACTTTAAGTGGGGACTTATCAGTGATCTATACAGAGGTAATACCACCTCCCTCAAGAAATCTGTCATCTGTTTGACATGACCTCCACCCTGTGATGCCGTGCTACCAGTGGTCCTGCAGCACATTTGCCTTCAGCTATTCCATCAATCTCTCCTTCAGTAGGGTCTCCATTAAGTTCCCCACCACTGATGTGAAACTGAGTGGTCTGTAATGGATAACCTCCTCCCTGCTGCCACTGTTGTGCAGACTGACCACACTGGCTCTCCTCCACTTCTCTGGAACTACCCCCATCTCCAGTGAGGTACTGAATTGTGTTGCCAGAGGGGTAGCCAGCACCATGTTCAGTTCCTTTAGTACACTTGGGCTGATCCTATTGCCATGTTTTCCTTTAAGGATTCCAATCCCCAGCAGACTCTCTCTTCCGAAAATGGTCTTGTGTCCACTCCCCCACCCATGCCTGCTAATACACACTAGTCCATCCACTCTCTCCTCCCCCTCCACTGTCAAGACTAAGCAGAAATTTTAATTTAAAATGTTTGCCTTTTCTTGATCCTCTTCTGAACAGTCTCCCTCTGGTCTTTTGATCCTCACTAAACCACCCCTTGCTTTTCTATTTTCACTCACATACCTGATGAAAGTCTTGTCCCTTTTTTGACCTCCTGAGCAATCCTCTCCTCTGTTGAACTTTTGCTGTCCTTATCACAGAAAGAGCAGAACCAAACCACACAAAAACACATATCCTGGATTTTAGGGGGGCAGACTTTGGGAAAATGGGGAGATACTTGAAAGAGGCATTAAGGGGAATGGAGCAGGAATCAGGGGTTGAGGAACAGTGGGCAGTATTTAAAATGGGGATTACAAGAGCAACAGAATTATGTATTAAGCAGGTTAGCAAGAGGAAAAGGAAGAGGAGACCATTATGGTTTTCTAAAGAGGTAGCAAAGAAAGTGAAAGCCAAAAAGATTGCATTCCAGCAATACAACAAGACACAGGCAGAAGGGGTTAGGGAGAAGTACCAGGAGAAGCAAATGGAGGCAGGGAGGTCAGTAAGGGAAGCCAAAGCTCGGACAGAAGAACGCATTGCAAAATCAGTGGGTAGAGAGGACAAAACCTTTACAGGTACATAAGTGAAAAAGAAGAGACAAGGGAGGGATAGTGAGACTGAAGGGGAGGATGGGGGCTGTGTGAGGATGACAACAGTAAAGCTGACATATTGAACAGGTGTTTCTGCTCAGTCTTTACCGAGGAAGAGGGTAATGGGTCTGAATGGAGTACAAAGGGTGAGAATGGTGCAGAAATGGACACAAGTCCCTTTACACAAGAAAGGGTCCTGAAGGAACTGGAAGTAATAAGAGTTGATAAAGCAATGGGGCCAGATGGGGTGCACCCCAGGGTCCTTAAAGAACTAAGAGAGGTGGTGGCTGAACCCCTGTCTATCCTGTTTATCCGATCACTGGAAACAGGGGAGGTACCCAAAGACTGGAGGATAGCAGATGTAGTCCCCTTTTACAAAAGTGGGAACAAAGAGGAAGCGAGGAACTACAGGACCCAAGGCAGCATGGTTTCACCAGGGGGAGGTCATGTCAGACCAATCTCATTGAATTTTTTGACTGGGTGACTAGGGAGGTGGATCAGGGGAGGGCAGTGGACATGGCCTATCTGGACTTCAGCAAGGCCTTTGACACTGTGCCACATAGAAGACTATTGCACAAACTGGGGAATATGGGTGTGTGCAGGACAGTAGTGTGGTGGGTAGGTAACTGGCTGGGCGGCAGGACACAGAGGGTGGTGGTAAATGGCTGTCACTCCACAGAGGGAAGAGTCACCAGTGGAGTACCACAGGGATTAGTGCTGGGACCGGTCCTATTCAATATCTTCATCAGTGACATTGCGCAGGACCTAGAAGGCAAAATTTCACTGTTCGCTGATGACACAAAGCTCTGTAACAGAGTAGACACACCAGAGGGTGTAGACAGAATGAGAAGGGACCTGCAGAAACTTGAAGAATGGTCAGGGGTTTGGCAGTTGAAATTCAATGCAAGGAAGTGCAAGATAATGCATATGGGACACAAAAACCCTGGCACAATATATCAGTTGGGGGGTGAGGATATATCAAGCACCAAGCAGAAGAGTGATCTTGGGGTTATCATCTCTGATGACCTCAAGGCTGGGAAAGAGTGTGACAAGGCAGCAGGTAAAGCAAATAGGATGTTGGGATGCATAAGCAGGGGCATCACCAGCAGGAAAAGGGAGGTCATAATTCCACCATACAAGACACTAGTGAAGCCCCACCTGGAGTACAGTGTACAGTTCTGGATACCTTACTTACGTAAGGACACAGACAGGGTAGAGAAGGTTCAGAGGAGGGCAACAAAGATGATGCATGGATTGCATCACAAGTCCTATGAGGACAGGTTGAAGGAGCTGAACATGTACTCCCGTACTCCCTGGAGGAGAGGAGGGAGAGAGGGGATATGATAGAGACATACAAGTATCTTACAGGGAGGAATATGGTGCAGGAATACACTATTTTTACATGAAAAAGATGTTCCAGGACTAGAGGGCATGGGATGAAGTTGGAGGGAGGACGATTCAGAGGAAACATGAGGAAGAATTTCTTCACAGAACGGGTGGTGGACAAGTGGAACACCCTGCCAGAGGAAGTAGTGGGTGCTGAAACAATCACGGGATTTACGAATGCATGGGATAGACATAAAGGAATTCTGGAGGTCAGGGGTAGGGGGCAACAGACTTCTTGGAAAACATAAACTGGACTTACAAGCTCAAATGGGCAGACTGGGTGAGCCATAGGCCCTTATCTGCCGACACTGTCTATGTATCTATGTATCCTCTTTCCTGCCTCCCTTTTTCTTATCTAGATATACCTCCCTGTCCCTCCCCATTTGGGTCTCCTTGTACTTCCTAAAAGCTGTTTTCTCCTCCATTATCACCTTTGCCTCCTCCTTTGAGAACCACAGTGGCCTCTTTCTCCCCCTACCCTTGCTTATTTCCTTCAAACAGCTTGCCGTTACTAGTTATTCACTCTTTAATCTTTTTTCTATTGTTCCTCTTCTCCCCCTGGCTATCACTCCTTCAAGGTACAGTACAAGCCATTTAATCGGTATGCACTTAAATGGAATGTCCACTTAATAGGAATGTCCTGTTTGGCACCAATTAAGTGGCAATGCTTTCCTATGGAGGCTGCTGCTGTTTAAATGGGACAGGGTTACCAGCTTAACAGGATGTCTTGTCCTGTCTTATGTGCTACTTTACTCAGTTTACTCCCTAATCACCTGTAACTTCATCCCCTCAAATACACTCCTATTAAACAAACAGCAGCAATATTTTTTTAATATTTTTAAAGTGTTTAGCACTATTTATTCCTTCTTAAGTCTTGCTTGCTGTCTCCAGCAGCTTCCTCTACCTAGTCTCATGTCATCGTGTCAGCGTTTTGATGTCAAAAACAGCATGCTTGTGCCAGCCTGCTGGCACAGTGATAGCTCTACTGCTTGCGATGCCAGCGATCTGGGGATGGGACCGAACTCAGGATACTGGAGGGCTATCTGGGGAGGAGAATTGAGCACTTCAGGGGCTGCTCTCCTCCTCTGGGGAGGGTAGGCTGCGTGTCCTGCTGCTTTACTGCCATCTGGGTGACCACAGCTGATGGTGCAACATGGCTGCAGAAGATCGGGAGGGAAGGATGCTGGGCAGGATTTGGAGCGGCGGCACATCTCTGCATGCCCTGCCTTCTTGGATCCCCTCAAGTGCTGGCTCCCTCGGGGCAGGGAACAGAAAGCTGGGAAAAAAACTGCATCAGCCACCAGTACATGGGACCTGGCTGTCCCAGACCTCAAAACCAGGCTTCTTGGGAGGTCCTATTGGACTGCCTGACACATACTCATGGACTGCAGAGGGAATGAACTGGGGTCCCCTCCCTCCCTGCTGGGGCGGTAATCTGAAGCAGGATGGGCGCAGGTCCATCGGTGTCTCTGGGAGTTAGCTGGGGCAAAGCTAGGGGACCCTCAGCCTAGGGATCCCAGAACAGTGATGGCTGATGTGGTGAGAAGTGGGCATAGAAAGAGCAAATAAAAAAAAGACAGCATGCTTGTGACTCACGGCTCCCTGGGATCGACAATCATATTTTGGAGGTCCCTCACTGCTCCACACTCATCGGTCAGTCCGGCTTTTCCTATCGTTTCTCTAAAGTCTGGAACTCCTTCCCCCCTCAAATATGCCACTCCTTTTCCTCCTACTCCCTTGGTTCTGCCCTACACAACTACCTCTACTCTACAGTAGCTGTTCCTGCTTTAATCCACCCTAACTTCCTCCTATAATTCTGCTCCAGTGCACTCTCCCCAAATCTCCCATTCCTCAAAATTTTATCCCCATTGCCCCTACCCCCCCCCTTTTCTGCTACCTAACCTCTCTTCCTGCCTCCTTCCTGTCCTCCCTACCTATTATCCTCTCTATCTCACCTTATCTTTGCTTCGTTCTGTCCTCTGGTAGGATTGTCCAGCATCCTGAAGGGTCAGTCCTCATGCCTCACA
The DNA here is from genome assembly GCA_016271365.2 of Neoceratodus forsteri. Lineage (NCBI taxonomy): Eukaryota > Metazoa > Chordata > Ceratodontiformes > Ceratodontidae > Neoceratodus > Neoceratodus forsteri. The sequence goes on from CM057452.1 coordinate 1,484,556,091, forward strand.
CCTCCATCCCCCTTCTCTCTTCTTCCCTCTTTACACCACAGCCTCCCTCCTCCTCCACTGCATTCTTCTTTAGTATACTGTTACTCCCTAAATCTACATTGCACTTGTATTTGATTTGCACTTCTGTTGAAACAAAGCTTATTGCACTGTTTTTGTTTTAACCTAACCTAAATTGTTGTATCCCATTTAATGTACTGGCTTGTAGCTACTCTATGTTTACTTTCCCTTAGAAGTTACTGCATAATCATACTTTCTATGTGTTTCTTAATTGTATTCTTTTCCAAATGTGAATATTGTGATATTGCATCAATCTCTCTAGACTATCCTCATGCACCCCACCTCCCAGGTCGCAATGTGAGACAAGCAACTCATTGTCGCGTGCCCTCCCTGGTGAAACATTTCAGTAAATAAATAAATAAAACATTAAAAATAATCAGCTCCAGGAATCAACTGCTTTTACAACTGTTGTTAAATAAAACAGTAAACTTTATTAATCCTTCCTTATTTCTGTTTACTCTTTCTAGCATATTCTCCTACCCAGTCTCTATGGTAACCCATAGTGGCGTGGTGTGTCGGCATGTCAGTTTTTGGTGATGAGACTGCATGCTTCTGACGCACAGCTCACTAGGATTAGACATTAAAAACAATCAGCTGATTTCACAACTGTTTTTAAACAAAACAATAAACTTGTTTTAATTTTTATGTTTGCTTGCATGCATGTGCAAGAAACATAGTGCCATCATCCAAGTTTTTGTAGGTGTGGCACCCTGTCTTCCAATTCAGTCAATGTGTTTGCAGGCATGGCCACAGTTCACCAATGAATACTGCAGCTGTCTATGACAGCAGTTGAAAATGCAGTGCAATACAGTTGAAAGGGAGAGCTCCGCTTCAGTGAGCAGCGATAAGATAGTGTTGATTAGCATATTGCCGGCAATCCTGCTTGTATACGTCTCTGCTTTCTGCTTTCTCTTTCTTTCTTTTCTTTCTTTCTTTTTCTTCATTGGTGCCCAATCCCCCATCAGCTCAATGAACTCCCCCAAAAAGACACAGACTTCCTGTTGCCATGCTGGGAGCCCACCTCAGCGTGGCAGACGTCTGTATGGACGACAAGGGTGCCCAATCACCTTTCGGCTCCACGGTCACCCCCAAAAAAATCTTCCAGATGCCATGCTGGGAGCCTACCACACCATGGCACAAGTCCTGCATCATCATCCTCGGCTCCACTGTCCCCCAAAATCTTCCAGCTGCCACGCGGGAGCCCACCCAACATGGCACAAGTCCTCGTCGTCCTCCTAAAAGAAAAGAACACCTGAAAAAAAATGGTCCCATTGATTGTCTTGCCCCCAACCCTCGCCCACCCTCTGCACATCCACCTCCTCACACCCCCACCTCATCTCATGCTTACCTCTGAGGCCAGCGAGGCGATCTTCAGTGGCCGGGAACCGTCTGCGCTCTTCAAAGCCGACTGCAAACTGAAGAAATGCCATTAAGCTGTATAATGGAATAAATAGGTTTTTTCAACTTTGATGCATATCTCAGGCATTTTTTGGAATTCTGGCACCAAATTTTCAACATGGGGTTTTTGGGACCCCTCCTCATGAATTCTGGCACTGTCATGGTGTTAATCAGCCCGGAAAGGTGCGGAACCACCTTTCAGGATGATTTACAAAATGACAGTGTCACAGTTCATGAGGTAGGCCCCAAAAACCCTATTTTGAAAATTTGGTGGAAAAATTCCCCAAAATGACTGATTTACAAGTGCGTATTGCGCAGTTCCTATGCACGCTTGTAAGTTCTCAGATTTTTAATATTTTCACTCCAGATTTTCAACATTGCCATTTTACCAAACCTCCTTTTGAGCAGTATAGCTGTCATTTTTCACATCTTGCCCAAAATGTGTTTCCTCACATGTAGTGCACAATGGCGCAGTCGGTGTGCGAAATCAATGTTTGGGACAGATTAAAAAAATCACAGTGACACTGTTCATGAGCAGAGGTCTTAAAATGGCTATGTTAAAAATGTGGTGACAAAAGTCCATAAAATGACTGTGTTATGAGCGAGCATTGTGCAGTTTCCACGCACCCTCGTAAGTTCATGAATTTGTAATATTTTCAGTCCAGATTTTCACCACTGGCATTTTTCCACACTTCCTTATGAACAGTACAGCTGTCATTTTTCACACCATGGCAGAAATGTGTTTTTGCACTTCCAGTGGTCACTGTGGGAAATCACTGCTCGGAACAGATTAAGAAAATCTCAGTGACACTGTTCATGAGCGGAGGTCCCAAAATGCCTATGTTGACAATCTGCTGTAAAAACACCCAAACTAATTACATTATGGGTGTGCATTGCACAGTTTCTTATACGCTCATGACTTCACCAGTTTTTAATATTTTCACTACAGATTTTCAACATTGCCATTTTTGATACCTCCCCATGAACAGTACAGCTGTCAGTTTTCACATCCTGTTTGAAATGTGTTTTTGCACCTGTGGTGCCAAATAGCATAGTCACTGTGCAAAAGCAGCTTTTGGCTAACAAACTGATATTGCCACTGTTCATGAGGTGAGGGTCACAAAAAAAAACATGTTGAAAATATGGAGTGAAAATATCAACGAACTCCTGAGGCGTTTGGGTTTCCGACCATTACGCCCAACCCCGTTGAGAATGACAGGCATCAGGGGTGTGACTTGGGACTGTTGCCTGTAATGCTTATACCATTCCACACCCCCACACCCTGCAGCCAGTGAGAGGCATCAAGGTGTGCCTTGGACTCTTTGCCCCAAAGTTCACCCCATTCTCCTATACAGCACCCATCTCACCATATTTCCTGATGGAATGGGGTGAACATAAGGGCCAAACACCCCAAGGCACACCGTGACACTTGTCAGTGTCTGCAGGGTAGGGTGTGGTGAAATGGCATGGCCGTTATGCCTGATGACCCAAAGGCACATCCCGATGCCTGTCAGTATCTGCAGGGTGGTGGTGGGGTTGGCTTCGGTTCAATACTTCACTGCCATTCCTATTATGCAGCTCTGTAACTCAGACGCTAAAGTGTCCCAATTTTTTTGAAGTTAAACTTTTTATTTGAGTTTTTCAAATACATTACGGAAGGATATAACGAGTACAGTCAATGAAATTACATTGCAACTACAAAAATTGAAACAGTGCCATTACAGAAATCTAGCATTACTGCTTACAGGAGTGGGGGGAGGATTAAAGAGGAGACTCATTGTTACAGTAAACAGTGAAGCATGTATACATTGTGAGATAGTAGTGACTCAATTTATCTGGAATGCAACAGACTCATTGATTGTTAGTTGATAAAGTATAGGATATCTCATATACATTATTATATATTAGATGATGAAAATCCCTGAGCTCCTGTCAGAATCTGCAATCTATCTTAATATGTACATTTTTCTAGTCCTGCTGGATTAATGATAGCGCTACTAAACATAACTGCTCTGTTTTGCAACAAACATTTAACTAGGCACAAATCTAAGATACTAATCTAAACTAGAGAAGACATCTTCGGGAAAAAAACTTGATACGTTTTTGAGAGGTCATCCTGTGAGTGATATCAGATGACCCAGTGAGACAGACACTAGAGCCCTGAGATCATGTTGACAGTAGCAGGTCAGGCCTGGGGAGATGCACTTTACCCAATTCCTTGTCTGTGGTGGGATACCGGTAGGCCTTCTGATATTGTTGATGCCCATATAGAGATAGAAGGGTTCCCAGGTATGGAGATGGGTATGTATGGTGTTAGTGGTGAGATGAGAGAGGCGTTCATATGTGGCTTGTTGTGATAAGTTACACAGAAATTTGTTTGTGGTGGCACATCTAGGGTTCACCACTTCTGAAAAGCAATCTCTGCACTGCTATGCTTGCTTATAATAAAATGCTTTATGATTTTTAGGTAGGGACCTAGGACTAGTGTTCAGTCCAATAAAGAAAATCTCAGGAGATGGACAAATTGGCTGGTTTAGGATGGCAGATAAGACAGTAATGATGTTGGTGCAGAATGCTCTAATATGCGAGCAGCTCCATAGGATGTGGTATAAGTCGCCATGTGGTTGGGCACATCTCCAGCAATGGTGACATGTTATGATCTTAACAGTATACAAAACTTCTGGTGTGTGATACCAGCAGTGTAGCACTTTGTTTTGGATTGAGCGGATTTTGGGGCCTTTTATAAATTCGTGAGCCTTTCACCAGCATTGGTGCCACTGGCCATCCGAAATGGAAGATTGCAGGACCAAGGCCCGCTGTATAACGTACTGTATTAGAAAAACTCAACTGCTGAAATTGGCACCAAAGTACAACAATACACATCCCTTACACACTCTCTTGACACTAACGCCCTTCTCACTGACTTCCACAATGCGAACTGGACTCCGGTGTACTCCTCCGATGTCGACACTGCCCTAGCACAGTCCGCAAGCATCTTCACCAGTATTTGGGACTACCATGCCCACTCCAGAAAGCCAGGGTGAGAAAATGCCACCAGCCCTGGATCACTGCCCCAATAATTTCCATCTGCAAATCCCGTAACAAAGCCTGGTCATCTTTCAAGTCCTCTCAATCCACTCAATCCAAACAAGCTTACAATGCTGCTAGAAACTTATGCACAAAAGCCATCAGGCTAGCAAAAGTCACCTACTTTAAAAAGTGCCTTAGAAGTGGCCCCCCTCCTCTTTCTGGAATATTGTCCATTCCATCATTAACCTGACCCCTAATCAAACATTCCCGCTATAGCCACCAATGGCATCAAAATCACCGACCCCTCCCAAATGGCAGATGCCATGAACTCCTTTTTCACTACGTGTGCCCTTCCAGACCAAGTCTCTCCCCTTTCACCTGCAAACAAACCCTTTCCACAATCCCCATCCACTAGAAACTTCACTTTCGCTCCTGTCTCTGCTGATGAAGTACTGACCACACTCCTATCCCTAAATCCAACAAAGTCGAGCCCAGATGGCTTATACCCATGTCACTTATGCATCTTGGCCCCTGCTATTATCCCCCACTAACCTATTTGCTAAACCTATCCATCTCTAAAGGCACATTGCCCATGACCTGGAAGACTGCCCGTCATCCCTCTTTACAAAGGTGGTGACCTAATTCTCCAAGCAAACTATCATCCAATTCTCACTCCTCCCCAACTTATCTAAAGTACAAGAGCATTTAGTACAATCTTGACTGAATGCTTTCCTCACCTCTACTAACTTTCTGACCCTACCAATCCGGCTTCAGGAAACACTACTCCACCGTATCTTCTCTTCTTAGGTTTACTGGCTACATCCAATTTGCTGCTGACAAGGGACACATCATGGCAGCCATTTTCATCAATCTGGCCAAGGCCTTTGATTCTGTTTTCCACCCCCTACTCCTGAATGCCCCTGGTCATGCTGGTCTACCCCCACTCCCCCCAGCCCCCCCCCCGCAGTACAGTGGTTCACCTCTTACCTTACAAACAGAAGCCAGTCAGTCAAAATTGCAAATGCATCTTCCACCCCCTCCCTATCCAAGCTTGCATCCTTCAAGGCTCCATTCTTGGACCCATTCTTTTCACTCTCTTCATAAACAACCTCCCTTCAGTCTGCTCAAACTTCTTTATCCACATGTACGTGGATGATACCATCCTCTTCACCTCCGGTTCCGACCTGAACTCTATCAAATCTGCTCTACAAAAGGACTTCCACAATGTTCAGTCTTGGTTCCAAGACAACAAACTCAGACTAAACACCTCTACAACTGGCTTCATGTTCTTCAGAAACTCTCAAAGACTGGTAAAATCCACCCCCTCACCCCCCCATCACCACCCTGGAAGGCACTCCTCTAAATGAAGCCTCTTCCTATAAGTATTTAGGTGCTTGGTTAGACCCTCAACTAAACTTTTCTCACCACATCGACTATCTCTCATCAAAACTTAGCCCCAAGCTCAGCATCCTCTATTGTAACTGGGATTCTCTTCCGCTTCCCGTACATTGTGAACTTCTGACCCAAATGATTTTGCCTATTCTTGACTATGCAGACATTGTTTGCTGCACTGCCCTCTCCTCCTTGCTTGCTAGACTTGACTCTCTTTTTCATGCCTTTTGTCACTTTGCCTCAAACTCTCCCTTCAGGACCCACCACTCCTCCCTCTTCTCTAACCTGGAGCTCCCTCCTCTATCCCATTGGCATTTCACTCACTCTGTCTCCTTTATCTTCAAATTCTGGTTCAACCTTCTCTCCTCCTACTTCTCTGACTATTTCCCCCCCTGCTCCCCGCACCTTCTCCCTCCACTGAAGGGATGCTCGCTCCTTCTCCCTGCTCAAACCATCCTCAAGCATGGGCAAATCTGCTTATACCTATAGTCTCCCCTCTCTCTGGAACTCTTAAGCTCCTGTCCTTCACAACTCCCTCTCGCACCCCTCTGTCAGGTCTCAGCTACTCTTCCTGCCTCCTCCATCATGCTCGCATGTCAACTGACAACAATTACACTCTGCTAATATACTCTGTAATAATTTACTCTAATGTGTTTTTTTCCACACTGTTCTCTACTGACTCTATAATTTTGTACTGCTTATGATTTGAAATTGTAATTGTATTGTTAAGAAATTTGTTATGTTCTTTGTACTTTCTCCCCAGTTTTCCCCTGGGTCACACCTGGAAACATGCCTTGGCTCAGAGTGCCTTTCCCAGTTACTAAATGTTTAAATAAATAAAATGTTTTGACTGATGCTGTTTGGTCTGGTATGCTATCCCTGATATAGGACCTGCCCTTCCTTTTTTGGTTTTGATCTGTTTGGTCAGGAGGGATTGATGATTGAATGGGGATGGGGCTTTCAAGGTTTTGAGATACTGGGTTAGAGAACTACATATCTGAAGATATTTCCAGAAATCAGTTCGAGGAAGTTGATACCTTGTTTGTAGATTTTGAAATGAGTCAAGAGTGATGGTATGTGGTGTTAGTATGTCCACTAGGTTGTGGATACCTTTGTTCTCCCAATCCACCCAGTGCAGTTGAGTACCTTTAATTTGATGGAGTGGTTGTGCCATAGGGGAATATGACAGTGGTGACAAAGGTCAGCCCGTGTCCATTTACTGTTTTTTTTTTGCCATGCTGTGAAGGATACTCTAATGGTGAGGAGTAGGTGAGGGGTATGTTTGGGTTTAGTGGAGACATTGGTTATGGGGCTAATTTGCCTACATAGGGTGGATTCAATTCATGTCCATAGGGGGAGGGTGGCCAGGTGTATTAATCCATGTTATACTTTAAGCATTTCTAAATGCCCAATAGTACCCTTTGAACCATGGGAGGTTCCATCTTCTGGTTTAATGTGATAATAAAGATCACAGAATAGCGATCACCATTACGGCAAGTGTAATTGCCAAAAATGAATGTTGGTGATACACACTCATAGCGAGGAATGAAAGACGCCCCAAACCTACAAGCTTTCTGTTTAATGCTTCACCCCTTCACACACACACCCCTACTTTTAGATTCTCAACTCCAGGGAGGTGCATGTTTGGGATGTGCAAACTTGTAAAAAAACATTAAGCCGCCCAGCGGCAAAAAATATCTGCGCCGGACCAGATCCGAACCCTGTACCCTGCACCTCCCAAGTGAGCACCCACCCCACCATGCCAGTGGTTCAGTTCAGCAGCTGCTGACCACACCCTGTCCCTCATACCTTCCCTCCCCTCTCCCCCGTGTGTGTGTATACACATGTACATCCTGTCGTTTACCTCGCCCAATCTAGTATCTGCTCGCCCCCCTACCAGGTAGCCATTTACAGAGGGACCCTGACTGAGTTGCCCATTTTGTAATCGCCCAGTCACTGTTGCCCTGTACACAGTATACCCCATCCTCCCACCCACCAGCTGATTCTGAGTTTGTTTCTACTATAGCGTGATTTGAGGCCTGCCCATAGAAATTGCCCTATTAATTTATCAATCTGATCAAACCATTTATTGGGAATTGGGATGGGTATATGTGATAGAAGGTGAAAGATTTTAGGGGCAGTAATCGTTTTCATTGATTCTGTTTTGCTGACCATGGAGAGTTGCAGTGCTTTCCATCTTTACAATTCAAGTTTGAATTTAGGGAACAAGGTATTAAAATTTAAGTCACAAAAGGTGTGTAATTTGGGGGTTATCTTTATGCCTAGATATGTCAGGAAATTTGGTGCCCAACGAAGAGGAAGGTTGGAGAAATTCTGGAGTTACTGAGCTTGTTTAGGGGGAAGATTTCAGATTTAGAGTGATTGATTTTTAGGCTCGAGAGGGAAGTAAAATTATTTAGGGTCTCTAGCAATGGGATGATGGAGTAATCAGCTTTATCCATAAGCACTAGGAGGTTGTCACTGCAAAGCAGTGTTTTGTTAATATGGTCCCCAGCCTTAATGCTCTTAATACCCAGGTGCTGCCTAATAGCAGCAGCAAGGGGTTCAATAGCTAGTATGAGGAGAAGTGGCAATAAAGAACAGCCTTGCCTGGTGCCTCTGGACAATGTAAAGGGGGGGGGATAAGTTGGAGTTGGTAAGTACCTGAGTTTTCAGAGCAGAATACATGGCGTGTAGTACTGAGAGGAAGGTTGGGCCCATGCCAATATGTGTAAGGACTGTGTATATATAAGACCATTCAGCAAGTGTTGAAGGCTTTTTTCAAAGTCTATTGTCACCGCAGCTGTTGGGGTAGTAAGGGAAGAGGCTATGTGCATCAGATTCAGGAAGGTTCTAATGTGGTCAGAACTAAGTCTGCTATGCACAAAGCCAACTTCAAATGGATGAATAAGCAAGGGAAGGTACGACTCTAAACTAGTGGCCAGTATCTTAGCATATACTGTATTTTGTTGTCAGCTGTGATTAAGAAGATAAGCCTGTAGTTAGTTGGGTTCTGAAGGTCTTTTCCGGGCTTAGGAAGGACCGTTATGGTGGCTATGGACATGGAGGGTAGGAATTTACTGGTAGAAAGGATTTCTTTTACAGTGGCATTAGTAGTGGGCTTAGTTGTGGTGTTAACATCTGATATATGTCAATAAGAAATCCATCGTTCCCTGGAGCCTTTCGGGGTTTAAGACCTTTAATCGCTGTATCTGTTTCCTGAGTAGTGAAGGATCGGTCTAGGGTGGACTGTTGTGGGGGTGAAAGTTTGGATAAAGGAAGTTTATTTAGGAAGTTGTTTAACTGTTGTGTGGATGGAGAGGTGACTGAGGTGTAGAGGTGCTGATAAAATCCTGACATGTTTTCATTTATCTCTAGTGGGGTTGTACTAGTGGCAGTGGTATGCAGTGTCAGGGAGAGGATATACTGTATTTCTCTGATTGCTGCTTCTTTAAATGGTAAGCTAATAGTTTTCCATTTTTTTCCCACTCTTCCAGTATTTGTGTTTTAGCTTTAGGATGGCGAGTTCTGCCTTTCTTAGGTTGATGGAATTTATTTTATGTCTTATGGCAATCATTTCTTTCTGTAGAGGGGATTGTCTGGTATTTTTGTGCGATGTTGCTTTTAAAGCTGCCTCTTTAGTTGTAAGCTGCACTTCCAAATTGGCTAGGTGCTTCTCCCTTTCCTTCCACCTGAATGTGGAATAACCTATTATTTTACCTCTAAGGGTGGCTTTGAAGGCTTCCCACAATATGGTTACTGAGCCAGCCCCATTGTCATTATCAGCAAAGTAGTCCAGAGTAGCTTGCTGCACCCAAGGCTGGAACTGAGAGTCCAATAATAAGATGGGATCTAGTCTTCAGTTAGTGTATTTTTGTGGGGAGCTGTCAAATAGTATGTCTATTTGGAGAGGAACATGATCTAAGATGATCTGGTGTTTAATCTCTACCATAGTTACAGAAGGGCTGAGGTCCTGAGATGTGAGCCATATGTCTATACTGCTGAGGGATCCATGCATTGGAAAGTGATATGTGAAGTCCCTTTCTCTGGGGTGATGGTGTCTCCATATGTTGGTGAGGCCTTGCTCTTCAAGCCAGAGATGAACTGCCTTCAGGGCATGGGAATGGGGTTTGGTGTTCCCTTGACTCCTATCTAAAGTAGGGTTTAGTGTCGGGTTAAAATCACCACCTATTAAGATAGAAGATTGTTTGTCTGTGAGGTTATTTAAACATAGCCAAGTGGTGAAAAAATTGACGGGAGTCAGAGTTGGGGCACATACTGTAGGTCTGAGGATAGTGAATGGGTCCTGTGGTGTAGTGAAATGAGCAAGAACTATCTACCATCTGCATCTTGACAAGATTTTATCGTTTCCAGTTGAGATTTTTATGTATAAGTATGTAAACTCCTCTTTTTTTGGTGGAGGCAACACTGTATATGTCTATTCCTACCCACCCCATCTTAAGCTTTTGGGCTTTGAGTGAGTTTAGCTTAGTTTCTTGAAGTAGAACCACTTGAGATTTGAGTTTGTGTAAATGTGTCAGTACCTGCTTGCATTTGATGGGGGAATTATGGCCCCTTACGTTCCAACTATGACATCTAAGTTCAACCATGGTCATCGTTATGTGATTGAATGAGATTGCAGGGTGGCATTAATAGCACAGCAGGCAGGTACTGCAGTAGGTATCATAGATATGATCCCATATCTAGGTTAAGGGATAAGGGTCTCTGATAGTCTCTGAGAGAGTGAACCTCATATCATCTTGAAGAGTATGTTCAGGTATCCTAGAGCAAAACAACATATAAACACAGCTTAAACATATTAATACATCAGCTATCATAAACAGTAACATGTACATTAAATGGGTACTAAAAAAATCAGTATTTGTAGCAGTTAGTTAGGTATAGGGATATGAACCAGATAAAGTATTATCCTAGGGTCTCCCTGTAACCAACCGGGGGCAGGGTGTCATCATAGAACTTGAATCATAGAACTTGATGGCAGAAAAAGACCCCATGGTCCATCCAGTCTACCCTTTTCCTCCATACTAAACTACCCTCCTCCCTCCTTGGATGCCCACCCCACTCCCCAGTAACCCTTTGTGCCTATCTCAAGCCCTCTTGAATCCTGTCACTGTCTCAACCCCCACCACCTCATCTGGACCCCATTCAAGTCATCCACCACCCTCTCCATGAAGAACTGCCTTCTCATATTCCCTCTGAAGTGTCCTTCCTGTAGTCTCAGGCCATGCCCCCTTGTAATGGTGTGCTTCTTCATTTGGAATAAACTCCCTGGGCCCAGCTTATTTATTCCTTTAACATATTTGAAGGTCTCTGTCATGTCCCCTCTCTCCCTTCTGGTCTCCAGTGTGTACAGCCCCAGCTCTTTGCATCTTTTCTCATATAGTATGAATGCCATCCCACACACCATCTTGGTCACTCTTCACTGAACCCTTTCAATCAGATCTATGTCCTTACACAAGTAAGGCCTCCAGAACTGCACTCCATAGTCCAGGTGCGATCTCACCATAGCCTGGTATAATGGCACCAGGACTTCCCTCCTTCTGTTGGTAATTCCCCTGCCTATACTTGCCAGCATCCTGTATGCCTTCCCCACCACCACAGCACACTGTTTCCCCTCACCTTACGTTCGCTGGTGACTACTATACTTAAGTCCTTCTCCTGTTCCGATGTCCTGTTCTCCTCACCCCTCATTTTGTATCATGCCCTCGGGTTCTTGTGTACCAGGTGCATGACAGCACACTTCTTAATGTTAAAGTTTAGCTGACAGGTCTCTGCCCACCCCTCCAGTGCCTTTAGGTCCCATCTCATGTCTTCCACCCCTCCTTCAGTGTCCATCTTATTGCATATTTTTATATCATCCGGAGAGTGCCACCCGTCCCTCCAGTCTGTCTATTATGTTGCATGTATAGATACTTAAGAGGAGTGGTCCCAGCACTGACCCCTGGGGCACCCTGCTTGTCACCCTCCCTGTCTTAGAGTGCACCCCATTTATTACCACCTGCTGGGTCCTGTCTGCTAGCCAGTTTCCCACCCATCTCATTACCTTGTCCCCCACCCCTGTGCTTCCCAGTTTGTTGACCAATCTTCTGTGAGGGTCAGTGTCGAAGACCTTGCTGAAGTCCAGATAGGCCATGTCCACCGCTCCCCCAGTCTATTTCCTGGGTCACCCCTTCAAAGAATCCTATTAGACTGGACTGGTAGGATTTCCTCCTGGTGAACCAGTGCTGGTTATTGTTTAGCAGTCCGTTCCCCTCCAGGTATTGTGTTATCCTTACCTTGACAAGTGCCTTCATGACCTTCCTCACCACTGTGGTAAAGCTGATAGGACGATAGTTTTCCCTCACTTTCCTGCTCGTCCCTTGTGTATTGCATGACTATAGTCCTCCTCCAGTCTTCTGGCAGCCATCCTGTGTCCAAGGACAGGTTGAATAGCCTAGCCAGTGGGGCCGTCAACTCCACTCTTAGTTCCCAGATAACTATGGTGCAGTTCATCTGGTGCCTTGGCCTTGTCCACCCTCACCCTGCCCAGCTCCTCCCTGACTCTCTCTATCCTAAAAGGACTCGTCTCCACCTCTACATCCCCCTCTTCCTCAAATCTGGTCCCCTACCCTCCCTCTTCGTAAAATTTGAGCAGAAGTACTTGTTCAGTACTTCTGCCTTCTTGCAGTCACCCTCTATTGCTCCCTTCCCTCCCCCCAGATCCTTTAGATCCTCTGTCCAGTCTTTGTCCTATCCTATGAAGTATGCATTAAGCAGGTTAGCAGGAGGAAAAGGAAGAGGAGACCATTATGGTTTTCCAAAGAGATAGCAAAGAAAGTGAAAGCCAAAAAGATTGCATTCAGGCAATACAAAAAGACACAGGCAGTAGGGGATAGGGAGAAGTACTAGGAGAAGCAAAGGGAGGCAGGGAGGTCAGCAAGGGAAGCCAAAGCTCAGACAGAAGAACACCTTGCAAAATCAGTGGGTAGAGATCACAAAACCTTTTACAGGTACATAAGTGAAAAAAGAAAGGCAAAGGGAGGGATAGTGAGACTGAAGGGGGAGGATGGGGGCCGCGTGGAGGATGACAACAGTAAAGCTGACATATTGAACAGGTATTTCAGCTCAGTCTTTACTGAGGAATCAGAGAGTAATGGGTCTGAAGGGAGTACAAGGGGTGAGGATGGTGCAGAAATGGACTTAAGTCCCTTTATACGAAAAGGGTCCTGAAGGAACTGGAAGTAATAAGAGTTGATAAAGCAATAGGGCCAGATGGGTGCACCCCAGGGTCCTTAAAGAACTAAGAGAGGTGGTGGCTGAACCTCTGGCTATCCTGTTTAGCTGATCACTGGAAACAAGGGAGGTACCCAAAGACTGGAGGACAGCAGATGTAGTCCCCTTATACAAAAGTGGGAACAAATAGGAAGCGGGGAACTACAGACCAGTCAGCCTCACCTCGGTAGTGGGGAAGATCATGGAAGCACTACTAAAGGAGAGATTGGTGGAACATCTGGTTGTCAGTAGACTACAGGACCCAAGGCAGCATGGTTTCACCAGGGGAAGGTCATGTCAGACCAACCTTGTTGAATTTTTTGACTGGGTGACTAGGGAAGTGGATCAGGGGAGGGCAGTGGACATGGCCTATCTGGACTTCAGCAAGGCCTTTGACACTGTGCCACATAGAAGACTATTACACAAACTGGGGAATATGGGTGTGGGCAGGACAGTAGTGAGGTGGATAGGTAACTGGCTGGGTGGCAGGACACAGAGGGTGGTGGTAAATGGCTGTCACTCCACAGAGGGAAGAGTGACCAGTGGGGTACCACAGGGATCAGTGCTGGGACCGTTCCTATTCAACATCTTCATCAGTGACATTGCGCAGGACCTAGAAGGCAGAATTTCACTGTTCACTGATGACGCAAAGCTCTGTAACAGAGTAGACACACCAGAGGGTGTAGACAGAATGAGAAGGGACCTGCAGAAATTTGAAGAATGGTCAGGGATTTGGCAGTTGAAATTCAATGCAAAGAAGTGCAAGAAAATGCATATGGGGCACAAAAACCCTAGCACAATATATCAGTTTGGGGGGTGAGGATATAGCATGCACCAAGCAGAAAAGGGATCTTGGGGTTATCATCTTTGATGACCTCAAGGTAGGGAAACAGTGTGACAAGGCAGCAAGTAAAACAAATAGGATGTTGGGATGCATAAGAAGGGGCATCACCAGCAGGAAAGGGAAGGACATAATTCCACTATACAAGACACTAGTGAGGCCCCACTTGGAGTACAGTGTACAGTTCTGGAGACCATACCTACGTAAGGACATAGACAGGGTAGAGAAGGTTCAGAGGAGGGCAACAAGGATGGTACATGGATTGCATCACAAGTCCTATGAGGACAGGTTGAAGGAGCTGAACATGTACTCCCGTACTCCCTGGAGGAGAGGAGGGAGAGAGGGGATATGATAGAGACATACAAGTATCTTACAGGGAGGAATAGGGTGCAGGAATACACTATTTTTACATGAAAAAGATGTTCCAGTACTAGAGGGCATGGGATGAAGTTGGAGGGAGGACGATTCAGAGGAAACATGAGGAAGAATTTCTTCACAGAACGGGTGGTGGACAAGTGGAACACCCTGCCAGAGGAAGTAGTGGGTGCTGAAACAATCACGGGATTTACGAATGCATGGGATAGACATAAAGGAATTCTGGAGGTCAGGGGTAGGGGGCAACAGACTTCTTGGAAAACATAAACTGGACTTACAAGCTCAAATGGGCAGACTGGGTGAGCCATAGGCCCTTATCTGCCGACACTGTCTATGTATCTATGTATCCTCTTTCCTGCCTCCCTTTTTCTTATCTAGATATACCTCCCTGTCCCTCCCCATTTGGGTCTCCTTGTACTTCCTAAAAGCTGTTTTCTCCTCCATTATCACCTTTGCCTCCTCCTTTGAGAACCACAGTGGCCTCTTTCTCCCCCTACCCTTGCTTATTTCCTTCAAACAGCTTGCCGTTACTAGTTATTCACTCTTTAATCTTTTTTCTATTGTTCCTCTTCTCCCCCTGGCTATCACTCCTTCAAGGTACAGTACAAGCCATTTAATCGGTATGCACTTAAATGGAATGTCCACTTAATAGGAATGTCCTGTTTGGCACCAATTAAGTGGCAATGCTTTCCTATGGAGGCTGCTGCTGTTTAAATGGGACAGGGTTACCAGCTTAACAGGATGTCTTGTCCTGTCTTATGTGCTACTTTACTCAGTTTACTCCTAATCACCTGTAACTTCATCCCCTCAAATACACTCCTATTAAACAAACAGCAGCAATATTTTTTAATATTTTTATAATGTTTAGCACTATTTATTCCTTCTTAAGTCTTGCTTGCTGTCTCCAGCAGCTTCCTCTACCTAGTCTCATGTCATCGTGTCAGCGTTTTGATGTCAAAAAAAACAGCATGCTTTGTGCCAGCCTGCTGGCAGTGATACTCTACTACTGCTTTGCGATGCCAGCGATCTGGGGATGGGACCGAACTCAGGATACTGGAGGGCTATCTGGGGAGGAGAATTGAGCACTTCAGGGGCTGCTCTCCTCCTCTGGGGAGGGTAGGCTGCGTGTCCTGCTGCTTTACTGCCATCTGGGTGACCACAGCTGATGGTGCAACATGGCTGCAGAAGATCGGGAGGGAAGGATGCTGGGCAGGATTTGGAGCGGCGGCACATCTCTGCATGCCCTGCCTTCTTGGATCCCCTCAAGTGCTGGCTCCCTCGGGGCAGGGAACAGAAAGCTGGGAAAAAAACTGCATCAGCCACCAGTACATGGGACCTGGCTGTCCCAGACCTCAAAACCAGGCTTCTTGGGAGGTCCTATTGGACTGCCTGACACATACTCATGGACTGCAGAGGGAATGAACTGGGTTCCCCTCCCTCCCTGCTGGGGCGGTAATCTGAAGCAGGATGGGCGCAGGTCCATCGGTGTCTCTGGGAGTTAGCTGGGGCAAAGCTAGGGGACCCTCAGCCTAGGGATCCCAGAACAGTGATGGCTGATGTGGTGAGAAGTGGGCATAGAAAGAGCAAATAAAAAAAAGACAGCATGCTTGTGACTCACGGCTCCCTGGGATCGACAATCATATTTTGGAGGTCCCTCACTGCTCCACACTCATCGGTCAGTCCGGCTTTTCCTATCGTTTCTCTAAAGTCTGGAACTCCTTCCCCCCTCAAATATGCCACTCCTTTTCCTCCTACTCCCTTGGTTCGCCCCTACAACTACCTCTACTCTACAGTAGCTGTTCCTGCTTTAATCCACCCTAACTTCCTCCTATAATTCTGCTCCAGTGCACTCTCCCCAAATCTCCCATTCCTCAAAATTTTATCCCCATTGCCCCTACCCCCCCCTTTTCTGCTACCTAACCTCTCTTCCTGCCCCTTCCTGTCCTCCCTACCTATTATCCTCTCTACCTCACCTTATCTTTGCTTCGTTCTGTCCTCTGGTAGGATTGTCAGCATCCTGAAGGGGTCAGTCCTTGGCATGCCTCACACCTCCATCCCCCTTCTCCTCTTCTTCCCCTCTTTTACACCACAGCCTCCCTCCTCCTCCACTGCATTCTTCTTTAGTATACTGTTACTCCCTAAATCTACATTGCACTTGTATTTGATTTGCACTTCTGTTGAAACAAAGCTTATTGCACTGTTTTTGTTTTAACCTAACCTAAATTGTTGTATCCCATTTAATGTACTGGCTTGTAGCTACTCCCTATGTTTACTTTCCCCTTAGAAGTTACTGCATAATCATACTTTCTATGTGTTTCTTAATTGTATTCTTTTCCAAATGTGAATATTGTGATATTGCATCAATCTCTCTAGACTATCCTCATGTACCCCCCACCTCCCAGGTCGCAATGTGAGACAAGCAACTCGTTGTCCGGCGTGCCCTCCTGGTGAAACATTTCAGTAAATAAATAAATAAAACATTAAAAGTAATCAGCTCCAGGAATCAACTGCTTTTACAACTGTTGTTAAATAAAACAGTAAACTTTATTAATCCTTCCTTATTTCTGTTTACTCTTTCTAGCATATTCTCCTACCCAGTCTCTATGGTAACCCATAGTGGCGTGGTGTGTCGGCATGTCAGTTTCTTGGTGATGAGACTGCATGCTTGTGTCGCACAGCTCACTAGGATTAGACATTAAAAACAATCAGCTGATTTCACAACTGTTTTTAAACAAAACAATAAACTTGTTTTAATTTTTATGTTTGCTTGCATGCATGTGCAAGAAACATAGTGCCATCATCCAAGTTTTTGTAGGTGTGGCACCCTGTCTTCCAATTCAGTCAATGTGTTTGCAGGCATGGCCACAGTTCACCAATGAATACTGCAGCTGTCTATGACAGCAGTTGAAAATGCAGTGCAATACAGTTGAAAGGGAGAGCTCCGCTTCAGTGAGCAGCGATAAGATAGTGTTGATTAGCATATTGCCGGCAATCCTGCTTGTATACGTCTCTGCTTTCTGCTTTCTCTTTCTTTCTTTCTTTTTCTTCATTGGTGCCCAATCCCCCATCAGCTCAATGAACCCCCCCAAAAAGACACAGACTTCCTGTTGCCATGCTGGGAGCCCACCTCAGCGTGGCAGACGTCTGTATGGACGACGAGGGTGCCCAATCACCTGTCGGCTCCACGGTCACCCCAAAAAATCTTCCAGATGCCATGCTGGGAGCCTACCACACCATGGCACAAGTCCTGCATCATCATCCTCGGCTCCACTGTCCCCCCCAAAAATCTTCCAGCTGCCACGCTGGGAGCCCACCCCAGCATGGCACAAGTCCTGCGTCGTCCTCCTAAAAAGAAAAGAAACACCTGAAAAAAAAATGGTCCCCATTGATTGTCTTGCCCCCCCAACCCTCGCCCACCCTCTGCACATCACCTCCTCACACCCCCACCTCATCTCATGCTTACCTCTGGAGGCCAGCGAGACGATCTTCAGTGGACCGGGAACACGTCTGCGCTCTTCAAAGCCGACCGCAAACTGAAGAAATGCCATTAAGCTGTATAATGGAATAAATAGGTTTTTTTTTCAACTTTGATGCATATCTCAGGCATTTTTTGGAATTCTGGCACCAAATTTTCAACATGGGGTTTTTGGGACCCCTCCTCATGAATTCTGGCACTGTCATGGTGTTAATCAGCCCGGAAAGGTGCGGAACCACCTTTCAGGATGATTTACAAAATGACAGTGTCACAGTTCATGAGGTAGGCCCCAAAAACCCTATTTTGAAAATTTGGTGGAAAAATTCCCCAAAATGACTGATTTACAAGTGCGTATTGCGCAGTTCCTATGCACGCTTGTAAGTTCTCAGATTTTTAATATTTTCACTCCAGAATTTCAACATTACCATTTTACCAAACCTCCTTTTGAGCAGTATAGCTGTCATTTTTCACATCTTGCCCAAAATGTGTTTCCTCACATGTAGTGCACAATGGCGCAGTCGGTGTGCGAAATCAATGTTTGGGACAGATTAAAAAAATCACAGTGACACTGTTCATGAGCAGAGGTCTTAAAATGGCTATGTTAAAAATGTGGTGACAAAAGTCCATAAAATGACTGTGTTATGAGCGAGCATTGTGCAGTTTCCACGCACCCTAGTAAGTTCATGAATTTGTAATATTTTCAGTCCAGATTTTCACCACTGGCATTTTTCCACACTTCCTTATGAACAGTACAGCTGTCATTTTTCACACCATGGCAGAAATGTGTTTTTGCACTTCCAGTGGTCACTGTGGGAAATCACTGCTCGGAACAGATTAAGAAAATCTCAGTGACACTGTTCATGAGCGGAGGTCCCAAAATGCCTATGTTGACAATCTGCTGTAAAAAACACCCAAACTAATTACATTATGGGTGTGCATTGCACAGTTTCTTCGCACGCTCATGACTTCACCAGTTTTTTTAATATTTTCACTACAGATTTTCAACATTGCCATTTTTGATACCTCCCCATGAACAGTACAGCTGTCAGTTTTCACATCCTGTTTGAAATGTGTTTTTGCACCTGTGGTGCCAAATAGCATAGTCACTGTGCAAAAGCAGCTTTTGGCTAACA
This sequence comes from Neoceratodus forsteri, assembly GCA_016271365.2. Classification (NCBI taxonomy): domain Eukaryota; kingdom Metazoa; phylum Chordata; order Ceratodontiformes; family Ceratodontidae; genus Neoceratodus; species Neoceratodus forsteri. The sequence goes on from CM057452.1 coordinate 1,484,575,064, forward strand.
AACTGATATTGCCACTGTTCATGAGGTGAGGGTCACAAAAAAAAACATGTTGAAAATATGGTGTGAAAATACCAAGGAACTCCTGAGGCGTTTGGGTTTCCGACCATTACGCCCCACCCCGTTGAGAATGACAGGCATCAGGGGTGTGACTTGGGACTGTCGCCTGTAATGCTTATACCATTCCACCCCCCCACACCCTGCAGCCAGTGAGAGGCATCAAGGTGTGCCTTGGACTCTTTGCCCCAAAGTTCACCCATTCTCCTATACAGCACCCATCTCACCATATTTCCTGATGGAATGGGGTGAACATAGGCCAAACCCCAAAGGCACACCGTGACACATTTGCAGTGTCTGCAGGTGGTGTGGGTGAAATGGCATGGCCGGTGCCTGATGACCCAAAGGCACATCCCGATGCCTGTCAGTATCTGCAGGGTGGTGGTGGGGTTGGCTTCGGTTCAATACTTCACTGCCATTCCTATTATGCAGCTCTGTAACTCAGACACTAAAGTGTCCTAATTTTTTTGAAGTTAAACTTTTTATTTGAGTTTTTCAAATACATTACGGAAGGATATAACGAGTACAGTCAATGAAATTACATTGCAACTACAAAAATTGAAACAGTGCCATTACAGAAATCTAGCATTACTGCTTACAGGAGTGGGGGGAGGATTAAAGAGGAGACTCATTGTTACAGTAAACAGTGAAGCATGTATACATTGTGAGATAGTAGTGACTCAATTTATCTGGAATGCAACAGACTCATTGATTGTTAGTTGATAAAGTATAGGATATCTCATATACATTATTATATATTAGATGATGAAAATCCCTGAGCTCCTGTCAGAATCTGCAATCTATCTTAATATGTACATTTTTCTAGTCCTGCTGGATTAATGATAGCGCTACTAAACATAACTGCTCTGTTTTGCAACAAACATTTAACTAGGCACAAATCTAAGATACTAATCTAAACTAGAGAAGACATCTTCGGGAAAAAAACTTGATACGTTTTTGAGAGGTCATCCTGTGAGTGATATCAGATGACCCAGTGAGACAGACACTAGAGCCCTGAGATCATGTTGACAGTAGCAGGTCAGGCCTGGGGAGATGCACTTTACCCAATTCCTTGTCTGTGGTGGGATACCGGTAGGCCTTCTGATATTGTTGATGCCCATATAGAGATAGAAGGGTTCCCAGGTATGGAGATGGGTATGTATGGTGTTAGTGGTGAGATGAGAGAGGCGTTCATATATGGCTTGTTGTGATAAGTTACTGAGAAATTTGTTTGTGGTGGGCACATCTGGGGTTCACCACTTCTGAAGAAGCAATCTCTGCACTGCTATGCTTGCTTATAATAAAAATGCTTTATGATTTTTAGGTAGGGACCTAGGACTAGTGTTCAGTCCAATAAAGAAAATCTCAGGAGATGGACAAATTGGCTGGTTTAGGATGGCAGATAAGACAGTAATGATGTTGGTGCAGAATGCTCTAATATGCGAGCAGCTCCATAGGATGTGGTATAAGTCGCCATGTGGTTGGGCACATCTCCAGCAATGGTGACATGTTATGATCTTAACAGTATACAAAACTTCTGGTGTGTGATACCAGCAGTGTAGCACTTTGTTTTGGATTGAGCGGATTTTGGGGCCTTTTATAAATTGTGAGCCTTTCACCAGCATTGGTGCCACTGGCCATCCGAAATGGAAGATTGCAGGACCAAGGCCCGCTGTATAACGTACTGTATTAGAAAACTCAACTGCTGAAATTGGCACCAAAGTACAACAATACACATCCCTTACACACTCTCTTGACACTAACTCCCTTCTCACTGACTTCCACAATGCGAACTGGACTCCGGTGTACTCCTCCGATGTCGACACTGCCCTAGCACAGTCCGCAAGCATCTTCACCAGTATTTGGGACTACCATGCCCACTCCAGAAAGCCAGGGTGAGAAAATGCCACCAGCCCTGGATCACTGCCCCAATAATTTCCCTCTGCAAATCCCGTAACAAAGCCTGGTCATCTTTCAAGTCCTCTCAATCCACTCAATCCAAACAAGCTTACAATGCTCCTAGAAACTTATGCACAAAAGCCATCAGGCTAGCAAAAGCCACCTACTTTAAAAAGTGCCTTAGAAGTGGCCCCCCTCCTCTTTCTGGAATATTGTCCATTCCATCATTAACCTGACCCCTAATCAAACATTCCCGCTATAGCCACCAATGGCATCAAAATCACCGACCCCTCCCAAATGGCAGATGCCATGAACTCCTTTTTCACTACGTGTGCCCTTCCAGACCAAGTCTCTCCCCTTTCACCTGCAAACAAACCCTTTCCACAATCCCCATCCACTAGAAACTTCACTTTCGCTCCTGTCTCTGCTGATGAAGTACTGACCACACTCCTATCCCTAAATCCAACAAAGTCGAGCCCAGATGGCTTATACCCATGTCACTTATGCATCTTGGCCCCTGCTATTATCCCCCCACTAACCTATTTGCTAAACCTATCCATCTCTAAAGGCACATTGCCCATGACCTGGAAGACTGCCCGTGTCATCCCTCTTTACAAAGGTGGTGACGCCACGACTCCCAGCAACTATCATCCAATTTCACTCCTCCCCAACTTATCTAAAGTACAAGAGCATTTAGTACAATCTTGACTGAATGCTTTCCTCACCTCTACTAACTTTCTGACCCTACCAATCCGGCTTCAGGAAACACTACTCCACCGTATCTTCTCTTCTTAGGTTTACTGGCTACATCCAATTTGCTGCTGACAAGGGACACATCATGGCAGCCATTTTCATCAATCTGGCCAAGGCCTTTGATTCTGTTTTCCACCCCTACTCCTGAATGCCCCTGGTCATGCTGGTCTCCCCCACTCCCCCCAGCCCCCGCAGTACAGTGGTTCACCTCTTACCTTACAAACAGAAGCCAGTCAGTCAAAATTGCAAATGCATCTTCCACCCCTCCTATCCAAGCTTGCATCCTTCAAGGCTCCATTCTTGGACCCATTCTTTCACTCTCTTCATAAACAACCTCCCTTCAGTCTGCTCAAACTTCTTTATCCACATGTACGTGGATGATACCATCCTCTTCACCTCCGGTTCCGACCTGAACTCTATCAAATCTGCTCTACACAAAGGACTTCCACAATGTTCAGTCTTGGTTCCAAGACAACAAACTCAGACTAAACACCTCTACAACTGGCTTCATGTTCTTCAGAAACTCTCAAAGACTGGTAAAATCCACCCCCTCACCCCCCCCATCACCACCCTGGAAGGCACTCCTCTAAATGAAGCCTCTTCCTATAAGTATTTAGGTGCTTGGTTAGACCCTCAACTAAACTTTTCTCACCACATCGACTATCTCTCATCAAAACTTAGCCCCAAGCTCAGCATCCTCTATTGTAACTGGGATTCTCTTCCGCTTCCCGTACATTGTGAACTTCTGACCCAAATGATTTTGCCTATTCTTGACTATGCAGACATTGTTTGCTGCACTGCCCTCTCCTCCTTGCTTGCTAGACTTGACTCTCTTTTTCATGCCTTTTGTCACTTTGCCTCAAACTCTCCCTTCAGGACCCACCACTCCTCCCTCTTCTCTAACCTGGAGCTCCCTCCTCTATCCCATTGGCATTTCACTCACTCTGTCTCCTTTATCTTCAAATTCTGGTTCAACCTTCTCTCCTCCTACTTCTCTGACTATTTCCCCCCTGCTCCCCCCGCATTCTACTCCCTCCACTGAAGGGATGCTCGCTCCTTCTCCCTGCTCAAACCATCCTCAAGCATGGGCAAATCTGCTTATACCTATAGTCTCCCCTCTCTCTGGAACTCTCAAGCTCCTGTCCTTCACAACTCCCTCTCGCACCCCTCTGTCAGGTCTCAGCTACTCTTCCTGCCTCCTCCTTCATGCTCGCATGTCAACTGACAACAATTACACTCTGCTAATATACTCTGTAATAATTTACTCTAATGTGTTTTTTCCACACTGTTCTCTACTGACTCTATAATTTTGTACTGCTTATGATTTGAAATTGTAATTGTATTGTTAAGAAATTTGTTATGTTCTTTGTACTTTCTCCCAGTTTTCCCTGGGTCACACCTGGAAACATGCCTTGGCTCAGAGTGCCTTTCCCAGTTACTAAATGTTTAAATAAATAAAATGTTTTGACTGATGCTGTTTGGTCTGGTATGCTATCCTGATATAGGACCTGCCCTTCCTTTTTGGTTTTGATCTGTTTGGTCAGGAGGATTGATGATTGAATGGGATGGGCTCAAGGTTTTGAGATACTGTCAGAGAACTACATATCTGAAGATATTTCAGAAATCAGTTCGAGGAAGTTGATACCTTGTTTGTAGATTTTGAAATGAGTCAAGAGTGATGGTATGTGGTGTTAGTATGTCCACTAGGTTGTGGATACCTTTGTTCTCCCAATCCACCCAGTGCAGTTGAGTACCTTTAATTTGATGGATGGTTGTGCCATAGGGAATATGACAGTGGTGACAAGGTCAGCCCGTGTCCATTTACTGTTTTTGCCATGCTGTGAAGGATACTCTAATGGTGAGGAGTAGGTGAGGGGTATGTTTGGGTTTAGTGGAGACATTGGTTATGGGGCTAATTTGCCTACATAGGGTGGATTCAATTCATGTCCATAGGGGGAGGGTGGCCAGGTGTATTAATCCATGTTATACTTTAAGCATTTCTAAATGCCCAATAGTACCCTTTGAACCATGGGAGGTTCCATCTTCTGGTTTAATGTGATAATAAAGATCACAGAATAGCGATCACCATTACGGCAAGTGTAATTGCCAAAAATGAATGTTGGTGATACACACTCATAGCGAGGAATGAAAGACGCCCCAAACCTACAAGCTTTCTGTTTAATAGCTTCACCCCTCACACACACCCCTACTTTTAGATTCTCAACTCCAGGAGGTGCATGTTTGGGATGTGCAAACTTGTAAAAAACATTAGCGCTAGCGGCAAAAAATATCTGCGCCGGACCAGATCCGAACCCTGTACCCTGCACCTCCCAAGTGAGCACCCACCCCACCACAGTGATCCAGTTCAGCAGCTGCTGACCACACCCTGTCCCTCATACCTTCCCTCCCTCTCCCCCGTGTGTGTGTATACACACGTACATCCTGTCGTTTACCTCGCCCAATCTAGTATCTGCTCGCCCCCCTACCAGGTAGCCATTTACAGAGGGACCCTGACTGAGTTGCCCATTTTGTAATCGCCCAGTCACTGTTGCCCTGTACACAGTATACCCCATCCTCCCACCCACCAGCTGATTCTGAGTTTGTTTCTACTATAGCGTGATTTGAGGCCTGCCCATAGAAATTGCCCTATTAATTTATCAATCTGATCAAACCATTTATTGGGAATTGGATGGTATATGTGATAGAAGGTGAAAGATTTTAGGGCAGTAATCGTTTCTCATTGATTCTGTTTTGCTGACCATGGAGAGTTGCAGTGCTTTCCATCTTTACAATTCAAGTTTGAATTTAGGAACAAGGTATTAAAATTTAAGTCACAAAGGTGTGTAATTTGGGGTTATCTTTATGCCTAGATATGTCAGGAAATTTGGTGCCCAACGAAGAGGAAGGTTGGAGAAATTCTGGAGTTACTGAGCTTGTTTAGGGGGAAGATTTCAGATTTAGAGTGATTGATTTTTAGGCTCGAGAGGGAAGTAAAATTATTTAGGGTCTCTAGCAATGGGATGATGGAGTAATCAGCTTTATCCATAAGCACTAGGAGGTTGTCACTGCAAAGCAGTGTTTTGTTAATATGGTCCCCCGCCTTAATGCTCTTAATACCCAGGTGCTGCCTAATAGCAGCAGCAAGGGGTTCAATAGCTGATGATGAGAAGTGGCAATAAGAACAGCCTTGCCTGGTGCCTCTGGACAATGTAAAGGGGGGGGGATAAGTTGGAGTTGGTAAGTACCTGAGTTTTCAGAGCAGAATACATGGCGTGTAGTACTGAGAGGAAGGTTGGGCCCATGCCAATATGTGTAAGGACTGTGTATATATAAGACCATTCAGCAAGTGTTGAAGGCTTTTTTCAAAGTCTATTGTCACCGCAGCTGTTGGGGTGGTAAGGGAGGAGGCTATGTGCATCAGATTCAGGAAGGTTCTAATGTGGTCAGAACTAAGTCTGCTATGCACAAAGCCAACTTCAAATGGATGAATAAGCAAGGGAAGGTACGACTCTAAACTAGTGGCCAGTATCTTAGCATATACTGTATTTTGTTGTCAGCTGTGATTAAGAAGATAAGCCTGTAGTTAGTTGGGTTCTGAAGGTCTTTTCGGGCTTAGGAAGGACCGTTATGGTGGCTATGGACATGGAGGTAGGAATTTACTGGTAGAAAGGATTTCTTTGTACAGTGGCATTAGTAGTGGGCTTAGTTGTGGTGTTAACATCTGATATATGTCAATAAGAAATCCATCGTTCCCTGGAGCCTTTCGGGGTTTAAGACCTTTAATCGCTGTATCTGTTTCCTGAGTAGTGAAGGATCGGTCTAGGGTGGACTGTTGTGGGGGTGAAAGTTTGGATAAAGGAAGTTTATTTAGGAAGTTGTTTAACTGTTGTGTGGATGGAGAGGTGACTGAGGTGTAGAGGTGCTGATAAAATCCTGACATGTTTTCATTTATCTCTAGTGGGTTGTACTAGTGGCAGTGGTATGCAGTGTCAGGAGAGGATATACTGTATTTCTCTGATTGCTGCTTCTTTAAATGGTAGGCTAATAGTTTTCCATTTTTTCCCTCTTCCAGTATTTGTGTTTTAGCTTTTGGATGTAGTTCTGCCTTTCTTAGGTTGATGGAATTTATTTTATGTCTTATGGCAATCATTTCTTTCTGTAGAGGGATTGTCTGGTATTTTTGTGCTATGTTGCTTTTAAAGCTGCCTCTTTAGTTGTAAGCTGCACTTCCAAATTGGCTAGGTGCTTCTCCCTTTCCTTCCACCTGAATGTGGAATAACCTATTATTTTACCTCTAAGGGTGGCTTTGAAGGCTTCCCACAATATGGTTACTGAGCCAGCCCCATTGTCATTATCAGCAAAGTAGTCCAGGGTAGCTTGCTGCACCCAAGGCTGGAACTGAGAGTCCAATAATAAGATGGGATCTAGTCTTCAGTTAGTGTATTTTTGTGGGGAGCTGTCAAATAGTATGTCTATTTGGAGAGGAACATGATCTAAGATGATCTGGTGTTTAATCTCTACCATAGTTACAGAAGGGCTGAGGTCCTGAGATGTGAGCCATATGTCTATACTGCTGAGGGATCCATGCATTGGAAAGTGATATGTGAAGTCCCTTTCTCTGGGGTGATGGTGTCTCCATATGTTGGTGAGGCCTTGCTCTTCAAGCCAGAGATGAACTGCCTTCAGGGCATGGGAATGGGGTTTGGTGTTCCCTTGACTCCTATCTAAAGTAGGGTTTAGTGTCGGGTTAAGATCACCACCTATTAAGATAGAAGATTGTTTGTCTGTGAGGTTATTTAAACATAGCCAAGTGGTGAAAAAATTGGACGGAGTCAGAGTTGGGCACATACTGTAGGTCTGAGGATAGTGAATGGGTCCTGTGGTGTAGTGAAATGAGCAAGAACCTATCTACCATCTGCATCTTGACAAGATTTATCGTTTCAGTTGAGATTTTATGTATAAGTATGTAAACTCCTTTTTTTGGTGGAGGCAACACTGTATATGTCTATTCCTACCCACCCCATCTTAAGCTTTTGGGCTTTGAGTGAGTTTAGCTTAGTTTCTTGAAGTAGAACCACTTGAGATTTGAGTTTGTGTAAATGTGTCAGTACCTGCTTGCATTTGATGGGAATTATGGCCTTACGTTCCAACTATGACATCTAAGTTCAACCATGGTCATCGTTATGTGATTGAATGAGATTGCAGGGTGGCATTAATAGCACAGCAGGCAGGTACTGCAGTAGGTATCATAGATATGATCCCATATCTAGGTTAAGGGATAAGGGTCTCTGATAGTCTCTGAGAGAGTGAACCTCATATCATCTTGAAGAGTATGTTCAGGTATCCTAGAGCAAAACAACATATAAACACAGCTTAAACATATTAATACATCAGCTATCATAAACAGTAACATGTACATTAAATGGGTACTAAAAAAATCAGTATTTGTAGCAGTTAGTTAGGTATAGGGATATGAACCAGATAAAGTATTATCCTAGGGTCTCCCTGTAACCAACCGGGGGCAGGGTGTCATCATAGAACTTGAATCATAGAACTTGATGGCAGAAAAAGACCCCATGGTCCATCCAGTCTACCCTTTTCTCCATACTAAACTACCTCCTCCCTCCTTGGATGCCCACCCCCCCAGTAACCCTTTGTGCCTATCTCAAGCCCTCTTGAATCCTGTCACTGTCTCAACCCCCACCACCTCATTTGGACCCCATTCAAGTCATCCACCACCCTCTCCATGAAGAACTGCCTTCTCATGTTCCTCTGAAGTGTCCTTCCTGTAGTCTCAGGCCATGCCCCCTTGTAATGGTGTGCTTTTCATTTGGAGTAAACTCTGGGCCCAGCTTATTTATTTCTTTAACATATTTGGAGGTCTCTGTCATGTCCCTCTCCCTTCTGGTCTCCAGTGTGTACAGCCCCAGCTCTTTGCATCTTCTCATATAGTATGAATGCCATCCCACACACCATCTTGGTCACTCTTCACTGAACCCTTTCAATCAGATCTATGTCTCTACACAAGTATGGCCTCCAGAACTGCACTCCATAGTCCAGGTGCGATCTCACCATAGCCTGGTATAATGGCACCAGGACTTCCTCCTTCTGTTGGTAATTCCCCTGCCTATACTTGCCAGCATCCTGTATGCCTTCCCCACCACCATAGCACACTGTTTCCCCTCACCTTACGTTCGCTGGTGACTACTATACTTAAGTCCTTCTCCTGTTCCGATGTCCTGTTCTCCTCACCCCTCATTTTGTATCATGCCCTCGGGTTCTTGTGTACCAGGTGCATGACAGCACACTTCTTAATGTTAAAGTTTAGCTGACAGGTCTCTGCCCACCCCTCCAGTGCCTTCAGGTCCCATCTCATGTCTTCCACCCCTCCTTCAGTGTCCATCTTATTGCATATTTTTATATCATCTGCAGAGTGCCACCCGTCCCTCTAGTCTGTCTATTATGTTGCATGTATAGATACTTAAGAGGAGTGGTCCCAGCACTGACCCCTGGGGCACCCTGCTTGTCACCCTCCCTGTCTTAGAGTGCACCCCATTTATTACCACCTGCTGGGTCCTGTCTGCTAGCCAGTTTCCCACCCATCTCATTACCTTGTCCCCCACCCCTGTGCTTCCCAGTTTGTTGACCAATCTTCTGTGAGGGTCAGTGTCGAAGACCTTGCTGAAGTCCAGATAGGCCATGTCCACCGCTCCCCAGTCTATTTCCTGGGTCACCCCTTCAAAGAATCCTATTAGACTGGACTGGTAGGATTTCCTCCTGGTGAACCAGTGCTGGTTATTGTTTAGCAGTCCATTCCCCTCCAGGTATTGTGTTATCCTTACCTTGACAAGTGCCTTCATGACCTTCCTCACCACTGTGGTAAAGCTGATAGGACGATAGTTTTCCCTCACTTTCCTGCTCCTCCCTTGTGTATTGCATGACTATAGTCCTCCTCCAGTCTTCTGGCAGCCATCCTGTGTCCAAGGACAGGTTGAATAGCCTAGCCAGTGGGGCCGTCAACTCCACTCTTAGTTCCCAGATAACTATCGGGTGCAGTTCATCTGGTGCCTTGGCCTTGTCCACCCTCACCCTGCCCAGCTCCTCCCTGACTCTCTCTATCCTAAAAGGACTCGTCTCCACCTCTACATCCCCCTCTTCCTCAAATCTGGTCCCCAACCCTCCCTCTCCTTCGTAAAATTTGAGCAGAAGTACTTGTTCAGTACTTCTGCCTTCTTGCAGTCACCCTCTATTGCTCCCTTCCCTCCCCCCAGATCCTTTAGATCCTCTGTCCAGTCTTTGTCCTATCCTATGAAGTATGCATTAAGCAGGTTAGCAAGAGGAAAAGGAAGAGGAGACCATTATGGTTTTCCAAAGAGATAGCAAAGAAAGTGAAAGCCAAAAAGATTGCATTCAGGCAATACAAAAAGACACAGGCAGTAGGGGATAGGGAGAAGTACTAGGAGAAGCAAAGGGAGGCAGGGAGGTCAGCAAGGGAAGCCAAAGCTCAGACAGAAGAACACCTTGCAAAATCAGTGGGTAGAGATCACAAAACCTTTTACAGGTACATAAGTGAAAAAAGAAAGGCAAAGGGAGGGATAGTGAGACTGAAGGGGGAGGATGGGGGCCACGTGGAGGATGACAACAGTAAAGCTGACATATTGAACAGGTATTTCAGCTCAGTCTTTACTGAGGAATCAGAGAGTAATGGGTCTGAAGGGAGTACAAGGGGTGAGGATGGTGCAGAAATGGACTTAAGTCCCTTTATACGAGATAGGGTCCTGAAGGAACTGGAAGTAATAAGAGTTGATAAAGCAATAGGGCCAGATGGGGTGCACCCCAGGGTCCTTAAAGAACTAAGAGAGGTGGTGGCTGAACCTCTGGCTATCCTGTTTAGCTGATCACTGGAAACAAGGGAGGTACCCAAAGACTGGAGGACAGCAGATGTAGTCCCCTTATACAAAAGTGGGAACAAATAGGAAGCGGGGAACTACAGACCAGTCAGCCTCACCTCGGTAGTGGGGAAGATCATGGAAGCACTACTAAAGGAGAGATTGGTGGAACATCTGGTTGTCAGTAGACTACAGGACCCAAGGCAGCATGGTTTCACCAGGGGAGTCATGTCAGACCAACCTTGTTGAATTTTTGACTGGGTGACTAGGGAAGTGGATCAGGAGGGCAGTGGACATGGCCTATCTGGACTTCAGCAAGGCCTTTGACACTGTGCCACATAGAAGACTATTACACAAACTGGGGAATATGGGTGGGCAGGACAGTAGTGAGGTGGATAGGTAACTGGCTGGGTGGCAGGACACAGAGGGTGGTGGTAAATGGCTGTCACTCCACAGAGGGAAGAGTGACCAGTGGGGTACCACAGGGATCAGTGCTGGGACCGTTCCTATTCAACATCTTCATCAGTGACATTGCGCAGGACCTAGAAGGCAGAATTTCACTGTTCACTGATGACGCAAAGCTCTGTAACAGAGTAGACACACCAGAGGGTGTAGACAGAATGAGAAGGGACCTGCAGAAATTTGAAGAATGGTCAGGGATTTGGCAGTTGAAATTCAATGCAAAGAAGTGCAAGAAAATGCATATGGGGCACAAAAACCCTAGCACAATATATCAGTTTGGGGGGTGAGGATATAGCATGCACCAAGCAGAAAAGGGATCTTGGGGTTATCATCTTTGATGACCTCAAGGTAGGGAAACAGTGTGACAAGGCAGCAAGTAAAACAAATAGGATGTTGGGATGCATAAGAAGGGGCATCACCAGCAGGAAAGGGAAGGACATAATTCCACTATACAAGACACTAGTGAGGCCCCACTTGGAGTACAGTGTACAGTTCTGGAGACCATACCTACGTAAGGACATAGACAGGGTAGAGAAGGTTCAGAGGAGGGCAACAAGGATGGTACATGGATTGCATCACAAGTCCTATGAGGACAGGTTGAAGGAACTGAATATGTACTCACTGGAGGAGAGGAGGGAGAGCAAGGATATGATAGAGACATACAAGTATCTTACAGGGAGGAACAGGGTGCAGGAATACACTATTTTTAAGCAAAAAAGATGTTCCAGGACTAGAGGGCATGGGATGAAGCTGGAGGGAGGATGATTCAGAGGAAACGTGAGGAAGAATTTCTTCAGAATGGGTGGTGGACAAGTGAACACCCTGCCAGAGGAAGTGGTGGGAGCTGAAACAATCACGGGATTTAAGAATGCATGGGATAGACATAAAGGAATTCTGGATGTCAGGGGTAAGGGGTAACAGACTTCTAGGAAAACATAAACTGAACTTACAAGCTCAAATGGGCAGACTGGGTGAGCCATAGGCCCTTATCTGCAGATACTGTCTATGTATCTACAGTATGTATCTATGTATCTATCCCTCACATATCTGAAGAATGTCTTTTTACCCTCTTTGACCAGCTTCGCTATCTGTTCCTCCATTTCAGCCTTTGCCCTCCTAATCACCCTCCTTGCTAACCTCCTTGTTACCCCTTAGCCCTCCCTGTCCTCCTCCCTCTGCAATCCCTTGTACTTTCTGAATGCCCTCCATCTGCCCCTACCACCCTCGCAACCTCCCTGTTGAACCACAGCAGCCCCCTGCCTGCTTGCTCCCTTTCTCACCCCTCTTACACATGTGTGTGTGGCCTCTCTGACCCTGTCCCTAATAGCCCCCCATAGTTCCTTTACTTCATTAATTACCCCTATACCTTCCATCGCTTCCCTCACTAACCTTCTCATCCTACTAAATGTTTTCCCGCCTAAAGTCCAGCACTGTTGTACTTGTTCTGCATATTTCCTTCCCCGGTCTCACCCTAAACCTAATGGCCCCGTGGTCACTAGTACCCAGCTCCTCATCTACCACCACATCCTCTATGCTCTCCCCATTAGTTAGGACCACATCCAGTAGGTTGCTCCCCCTAGTTGGTTCCTTGACCAACTGATGAATGAGCACCCCCTGCAGTACCTCTAGAATTTCCCTACTTCAGGTCGATGTAGCTTCTGGGATGGTCCAGTCGATGTCAAGAAGATTCAGGTCACCCACCAGTATCGTTTCCCCTTTCTTGGCCATTCTTGCTATGTCCTGCATCATCTTCCTGTCCTGCTCTTTCCCCTGGGTGGGAGGTCTGTACACCACTCCCAGTCTCACGGATTCCCTCGTTCTTCTGCTTATTGTCGCCCATAGTAGTTCAGTCTCCCCATTGCCCTCCTGCCCCTCTGTTGCCTTCGCATCTTCCCTGATGTACAAGGCAACCCCCCCGCTTCTTTTCCTTCCTGTCTTTCCTCATCAGTCTGAAACCAGGAATCACAGTCTCCCATGTGTGAAATTCCATCCAACACATTTCAGTGACTGCTATAATGTCCAGCACATCCTGGGCAATGATAGTTATTAACTCCTCCATCTTGTTTGCCAAACTCCTAGCATTGACCAGCAAGCCCTTCCACCATTTTTCCACTTCCTCCACTCCCCCCACTGTCATTCCAGTGCCTATCTCTGTATTCCTTCCCTGGGCATGGGTACCTTGGGTCCCCCACCTCTGCTGTAGTGCAGTGTGGTTCCAAATCCAGCCCTCCCTATTCAGTTTAAATTATATTCCTTCGCAAAGAATTCCTCCAGTCTGCATTTCAGCATGGCAGACCCATCTTTGATGAGGTGCAGCCTGTCCAGAGCGTAGAGAATCTCGTCCTCTCAAGTTGTCCCCCAGCCCCCCAGCATCCCATGTCCCATCTGACTACTCCATCTTTCCAGCCAATCATTAAACTCTTCTATCCTGATCTTTCTGTCCATGCTGCCTCTATGTACTGGAAACACCTCTGAAAAGACTAGAGATTTAAAGCCCAGCCCCCCTCCGCAGAATCTAGCCAGTGCCTTAAATCTCACCTGTACCTCCATGAGACTGTTGCCATCCAGGTCGTTTGTTCCCAGGTGGAATACCAGATGCACATTTTTATCTTGGTCCCTTCCCCATGACAGGATGTGGTGGATTACCTCCTATGCAGTCATCCCCAGCATGCACTCCATCCGCACCACACTACTTCTGCCCCACCCACTTGATTACCTTTAGAATGTAATCCCCAATATGAAGCACCTAACCCCCCACTTTCCCCTGGTTTTGCTGCACCCCTGCTCTCCTCCCCTGAGGCGCCAGTGCCCGAACTACCTTGCCAGCCCTTGTCACTCCTCTTCCCATCCCCATGCCCTGGTCATCTCTCCCCCCCACCCTTTTTGTCCACACCCTCACTTTTCCTGCTCCCCATCTCTGCCCTTCATGCACTATCTTCTCATTTTCCCATGCACCAGTCTCCTGCCTGCAAGATCCTAGGTGACTTGGAGATGCTGGCAGCCCACTTAACCTCCTTCTTTTCTCCCTGTTCCCCCACCTGCCGTTCCAGTGCTGATAGATTCCCTCCTCCATCATCAAATGCACTAACTGTCCCCCCAATACCTCCTTCTGGTCTCCTTTTGCCTAAGATCCTTCCTCCTTCCTCAAACCTTCTCTCCAGGCACTCCATACCCCCAGATCTCCTTTCCAGACTCCCCTGGACCCTTTGCTAGTCATGCTGCCCTTCCCCCCCACCACTCTCCTCACTTCCAACTTCCTCTTCTCTTGAGCCTCTTATCCCTGCACCCTCCATTTTTCCTGAGTCCCTGTCTGGACTGCTGCCCTTCATAGATCCCGTTAGTGGTGAGTACCTGTTTGAAACTGAGATCATCCCAGTAGTGCACTTACCAGTCCCCCCTCCCTGCGCTGTTTGCCTCTAGCCATGATACTTAGAGCCCCTTCCTCCCTTTTCCCAATGGCCCCCACTCTCTGCCACCCCTTACCATCCACACGGTCTATTCCCCTAATTTCATCATTCCATCTTTGCCCCCCAGACTGGCCTGGCCCTCCGGGGTTCCATCTGTCCTCCCAACCTCCCAACACAGCCCTTCAGACCCCTTCCAGTTTGCATTGTGTGCTCACCCTCCACCCCTGCAGCCATGCCCTTCACCCATCAATCCAGCTCATATCTAAGTCTCCGCAACTTTGCCTCCAGTTTCATTAACCTGGCACATACAGGACAGTGCCCCAGTCTCCACAGCATATTTGTGGCCACTGCATCCCACCAGCTTTCCTCCCAACCATCCTGCATCCATTCTCCCCCCCACCCCTCCGGCTGCCTCTATTTACCATCCCTTCCATCCCTCCCCACTCCTGTACCCGTGTCCCCTGGCATACCACCATCTTGTTTCAGCCATTTGGTCCCACCTACAGTAGCTGTGCAATTTACCATAATATGCAATTTAGCCTAATCTTCAGTGTGTTCCCTATCTAGTTGTGACAAACTTTCATGCAGCTTATTACTGAAGAGCATCCCACACAACAACTGGCCCAAATATTAGCTCCGACTCACTCCTGCCCAAGCTGTTTAGGAGGATTAGCCCTGTTCAGCAGTCCCCCCCCCAAGTTCAGGCAGATGCAAGTCCCCAAATGTCAGCCCCTCATGTGGATAATTTCTTCACAGTTTCCCCCCAGCCTTTAGCTCAGATTTACATCAAGTCCCAGGACCTCCTCTTGCCGCAGTTCAAATCCAGTCTATGACCAATCAGGCCCGCATACAGATCATCCCTTCACAGTTGCCCCACTGACTTTAGCCTGTATTCAACTAAGTCCAGGACCACCCATTACAGCAGTTCAAATCCAGTTTAAGTCAGGTCAAGGAGAGTTCAAGTGACACAGCCCTGTTGCAAAATTCCAGGCAGCCTCCTGGTCCCAGTGAACAGATCAGGGTAGTTTCAAACTGATGAGAAAGGTAAATGATAACAGACCTGTTTCAGAAGTATCAGTCAGGCCCCTTGCAGACTTCACCAGTACTGTGCTCCTAGAAACTTGAGAGTTTTTTAGCTCAGAGGTCTACAGACGCCCCTTGACCAATCCCAAAACCTCTCAATTGCACACTCCTCCTCCTCCCTCCTGCATTTAATACAGGTCAGGGCCAGGGAGGGTGGAAGGGCTGAAAAAGCTTCTCCCCAGTCCTGGCATCTTCCATGGCCACCGATGCAGCCACTCTGCAGATTCCCGCTGCTGACTATGGCAAACTCCTTCCTTCTTTGGCCGCCGATGCAGCCGATCTGGTCCTCCCACACCACCGACTGCGGTGCCCATTCAGCTCTCTCACTTACAGCACCAGAGATATGCAGCCGGCTTCCTGGCTTTTAAAGCCTGGCTGCACTTTAAAACAGGTGCCTCCTGCACTGATTGGCTGTTTGCCTCCTTGGCCCCTATTTGCTGATCCGCTGAGTACGGCCACTAGCAAAAAAGCATCTCCCTGATCTGAGCATCTTTTACGGCCATTGATGTGGATTCTCTGCAGATTCCCACCCCCTACTACAGCAAACTCCTTCCTTCCTCAGCTGCCAATGCAACCACTCTGGTCCTCCCACACCTCTGACTGCGGCTCCCCTTCAGCTCTCTCTCTTATAGCACCAGAGATGTGCAGCTGGCTTCCTGGCTTTTAAAGCCTGGCCACACGTGAAAACTGGCTCCTCCTGCACTGATTGGTTGTCTGCCTCCTTGGCCTCGATTGGCCAATCCGCTGAGTACGGCCACCAGAGAAAAAGCTTCTCCCAAATCCCAGCACCTTCCACAGCCACTGATGCAGCTGCTTTGCAGATTCCCACTGCCAACTATGGTAAACTCCTTTCTTCCTCAGCCACCAATGCGACCGCTCTGGTCCTCCCACACTGCTGACTGTGTCTGTCCTTCAGCTCTCTTGCTTACAGCACCAGAGATGTGCAGCCAGCTTCTTGGCTTTTAAAGCCTGGCTATACTTGAAAACTGGTGCCTCCTGTGCTGATTTGCTGTCTGCCTCTTTGGCCAGATTGGTCGATCTGCCAAGTATGGTCACCAGCGAAAAAGCTTCTCCCCGATCCCAGTGTCTTCCATGACCACCAATGTGGCCACTCTGCAGATTCCCACTGCCGACTACGGCAAACTCTTCCTTCTGCAGCCACTCTGGTCCTCCCACACCGCCAACTGTAGCTTCCCTTCAGCTCTCTTGCTTACAACACAAGAGATATGCAGCTGATTTCCTGGCTTTTAAAGCCTAGCCACACTTGAAAACTTGCACCTCCTGTGCTGATTGGTTGTCTGCCTCCTTGGTCCCGACTGGCCAATCCACCAAGTACGGCCACCAGTGAAAAATCTTCTCCCCTATCCTGGTGTCTTTCATGGCCACTGATGTGGCTGCTCTGAAGATTCCAGTCACTGACTATGGCAAACGCCTTCCTTCCTTGGCCGCTGATATGGCCACTCTGGTTCTCCCATGCCACCGACTGCGGCTCCCCTTCAGCTCTCTCACTTACAGCACCCTGAAGGGGGAAGGCCTGAACACATCAACATGATCAGGCTAGAGACTCTTGTAGGTGGGTCGATCACAGAGTGTACTTGTTGTGGTCTGATTCAAGATGACTGAGAAGTCCGGACAAGAATCTTCATCACCCATGGCTCCTTTATTGAACAGCAAAAGATTTTTTATTGATTGTTCCTTGGGTCATTCACTATTATGTGGCTCAGCTTATGCAGCCAGGAGGAGCCTATATGGTATTTTGTTGTGCAATGTAAGTCAGTTGTCCTGAGACAGAAGTGGGAAGAGCAGATACAGTAGAAGTCACCATAGACAAAGAGGTGGCAGAGCAGAGTGCTGCTGGGGGGTGGGGCAGCCTCTTTGTATGAAGTTTCACTATGTTTGGCAGTTATGATAAATCTATATATATATATCTATATAGATATATATGGATATATATATATATATATATAAGAGGATAACTGATGTCTGTATGAGATGTGACAGTTTGTGCAGTCAGTCATGTGAAACTGACTAGCTGAATCATGACTGCTAACATTTCGGTTGCTGGCAGGTTGATTTTGGCACTGTATCCACATGATGCACTGTCTGTGTATCAGGCAGCTTCTTATCCAGTGTAGTCTTGTTTGTGCGTGGCGCTGCATGACTCTAAATAAAATGCCAGGAAATCAGCACTTGGTTTGTTGTCTGTGATGTGTCATGGCACTTGCGGATTGATGGTGGGAAGTATCCGTACTTATTGCCAGCCTGGCATCTACGGGTCCCTGTGCATTGGTTAATCTTTTTAATCCTGCATCACATTAGGCTCAAAGAAAATAGACAGTGCTCAACAGTATTGTACATTCACCTGGTGGCGTTATCTCAGCTTGCTTACCTCAGCTTTTCCTGCCAATTGCTCCGGTGTGCTAGGAACAGAAGCGGGGCAGCTAAGACCCATTAATTGGCATCATTATACATCCAAGAGGCTGGTGAGTTGCAGTCTGCTCTGGGTTTATACAATGGTGATGATTTAAAACCTGCTCTGCACTTTGGGTCACAGGTTTTGCAGACTGATTTACCCCCTGCAGAGTGGCTGTTCAATGTATGGGAGGGGGGTTTGTCTCCCTTAATTGTTTACATGGAAGGGGGATTACTCCCCATGTATATGGACACAAGCTGGAACAACAGCAGTATGCTTGTAATCCTTCCTACACTGCACGTCCTACTATTAAGTAACAGCTGGGGAAATCTGTATGCTGCAAAATGGCCCTGTCCCAGATGCAGTGAGGAAAAAAACTACTTTTAGTGGATACTGTAAAGCTAAGTGTCAGCAACACATCCTCTTAGGAATTTTGGCTGACCTTTCTGGATTTTTCAGGCCTGAACTATAAACCAAACATCTAACCAAAAGATTAATTACATTGGGTACCACATTTATTTTTAAACAGGAGTGAACCTTAAGTCTTAGATTCCACAGTAGTCTAGCAGACATGCCCTCCAGGGAAATAGTAATTAGCCTGGTTGGTGTCCGCAGGTACACCACAGAGTTCGACCTTGGAACAGCTCTTGTGGCCTTCAAGTGTTTAGCAGTGGCCTCAGTGGAGAGGGCTCACCATCAGTGGGTTGCTGTGCTGGTCTTGAGTAGGCGACGGCTCTGTCAGGAGAGGTGTCAGTGTGGCTCAGTTGGTAGCACATCTGCCTCTGGAGCAGAAGGTTGTGGGTTCTAGTCCCACACCGGGATTGGACTTGCACCTAAAAATTGCTTGCATCCGAGTGCAGTAGTGGGGGGTGCTGTACTACTGGGGTGTGCCGTCCTTTGGATGAGATGTTAAACCGAGGTCCCGTCTGCCCATCCTGGTGTTGTCCTGGTGGGTGTCCAGGTGGAAGTAAAAGAACCCAGGACACTCTTCGCAAAAGAGTAGGGGACATTCCCGGTGTTCTGGCCAACATCCCCCTTCCCATAAACCGGTTCATGCAATTATCCAGGCTGTGTGTGTGTGATATGGCCACCACCACAACCACACATTCAGTCACTTCACTACCAGTCTAGCATTGCTTGTAAAGCGCTTTGGATGTATGAAAAGTGCTATATAAATGCTGATTCTTCTTCTGCATGATGTGATGTCTTCCCCTTTCTGCTGTACTTGCTCTGCCAACTGTACCAATATTTTCTTGAAGGTTGCCTGCTGCTGGTGTGATTGTCGGACATAGGGTACAGGCAGATGGCGAGTAGTTTGTTTTGTTTCTTCTTGATCAGTCAGGTTGAGCAGTGGTGCATATCAGTTGTTGGAAACTGCAGGAGAGTATAAGTCCTCCAGGTGTTCAGACCAACCGCTGTGGCTATGGCCTCTGGCTCTGTCTACAGTGGATGATGGTCAGCGACCTTCTTGTTGTTTATTCCTCCTTCTGTGCTTGGGTGGAAGCATCCAGATGTCCTCGAGTGTTGCTTGGGTTGTATGGACCACAGGTTGCTCCTGTGCAGGCATGGGGTAGTGTCCATAGCCTCCTGACTACATTCTTTCTCCTCCCTTTGCCGGGGTCTAGTTTTTGGGGCATAGTTGTAGTAGTAGTATTAGTTGTTTAACCAGAAGTAGCACACTAAGCTGAAGGTTTTTTTACAGGAACAACCTAGTAGCACAAGAAAGTTAAGTGACTTGCTCAGGGTCACACAATATGCAAGTGCAAGCTGTGGGATTCAAACCCAGGTCTGGTCTGCTGGATGTCACCAGATTTGCAGCTCAGAGCCTTAAACCACTGCACTATACTGCCTCAAGTTGCATTTGGCCATTGTCTAAGGATATATTCCATCACAGCTTCAGGGGATTGAAATGGTACAAGAGTTCCATTATGCGAGACATGTAAAGTAGCAGGGTAGCGAAGTGAAAATGGAATTCCAGCCCTGTGGAGTGTATGCCTAGCATCAGTGAATACCATATGCTGGTCTGTAAGATCTTTCAAATAGTCCTGAAAAATCATTTTTTGTGGCCTAGCAAGTCTAGCGTGCCCAAATCTCTGGCCCTTTGCAGAATATTTTCTTTGTCCCAAAACTGTAGAAATTTGGCAATGATAAGTCGAGGATTTTCTCCTGCCCTTGGCATCAGGGCTAACAAGCGGTGCGCCCACTCGATCTCGTAGTAGATTTCACCTTTTATCTTTAAAGAAATCGGGAGTATGTGTTGCAGAAAGGCTATGCAATCCCCCATTTCACTTTTTTCTGGCAATCCTCTAAAGTAGGAGATTGTTCTGGCGCCCCCGTTTTTTAACATCATCCAGTTTAGATTGTAGCAGTTGTATGGTGTGTGCTTGGTCTCAGAGAATGTTGCAGAGGTCTTGGCAGAATTCTTCATTATGGATGTTCCATTTTTCATTTGCAAAAAGCTTGAGACTGTAGGTTAGTAATTTGCTCAGACTGTTGTGCTGATTCAGTCTTAATTCCTTAAATTCCATAAGTACTTGGCTGAGCATACTTTCTATTTTGTCCATTTGGTCCACTTTGCCTGGATGCGGCCGAGATGCCATGCTGGTGCCAAGACAGATGGCCTGTATAGCAGCACGCTGCCTAGTTTGGTAGTATTTTTAGATTGTGAAAAATACTTTGACAGCTTTGTTTTCAACGTCCCAAATTCGCTCTGCAGGTTGTAGATATATTTATCTTTTGTTTGCTGGCTTTTAAAATGATGGATGCATGTCCAGGAACATGGATATCCTCTGGATAGGATTCTAGTAATGAGGAGATGCGATCTCAGACCTCCATCTTCCTTGAGCACTAGCCACACCCCCAAAGTGTCCCGTCCTGCTAAACTCTCCTGGCTGCCCAAACCAGTGTCTCCCAAGCACTTATTAATCAAGTGCAAAATGTGGAGCACTTACTCATGTTTTTCTCTGTGCATATGTCTCATGAATTGTAATTGCAATTTACCACTGTATTTAACTGTTGTTTACTAAATTACAGTGAATTGTAACTTACTTTGTCCATTTATGTTTGCAATCCCCTCCTCCTTCTCCAGGGTCGCACCTGGAATCGAGCCTCGACTCAGTGTGCCTTTCCCAGTTACCAAATGTTTAAATAAATAAAAATAAATGAAGTAGTTTCAACCGTATTTACAAAGGCGGTCTCCCATTTATTTAAAATCTGGTCTCCTGAAGTCCAGGACCTTCATCCTAGTGTGTTTTTTTCTCCTGTCCAATCTGTATACCAAACATCACTGTATGATAACCACTTGTACCCAGTGAGCTACTCATTGTGATGCCTGCAATGCTACCCCTGTTTGTAAATACCAGATCCTGCACTATCCCTTCTATAGTGGGTTCTGTAACTAAAATGCTCCCTTTAGGGATCATAGGATGGCCCTTCTTCTGGTTGTAGTTGCAGTTACAATGTTCCAGTTTATAACCGGCAGATTAAAGCCCGCCATAATCACTATTTCCCCTTTGCTTGCCTTTCTGCCAATGGCTTCCCCCAAGACCCTAACTCCTCCCCAGTGTTGGTGGTCTGTACACCACCCTCATGTGAATAAAGGCCTTGGACCCTGTCTCTAATTCAACCCAAAGAACCTCCAGTTCTCCCTCATCTCCACTTTGTCCTTGCATCTCCATGGACTTTATACTATCCTTCACATATAAAACAACCCCCCTTTCCTCCCTGCCCTATCCTTCCAAAACATGATGTAACCTGGTATGGTCACATCCCAGTTGTGGTTGTTGGTGCACCATGACTCTGTTATGGCCACCAGATCCAGGTCTGTCTCCACAATGGTAGCCTTAAGATCAGGAATTTTATTTCCTAGGCTCCTTGCATTGACGCACATGGCTCTCCACTCCTTTTGTCCCTCCCTGACCCTACTTTGCCCTCCCTTCCTGTGTACATATTGCATCTTTCTGTTGTCCATGTTACTAGTTTCTTCCAAGGCACCTCACCTCTCTCTTTCCCTTCCTTGCTGTTTCTAACACTATCCCCTAGTGACTGAGTACCCCCACCAAAAGTTGCCTCCTCTTCTGCTGTGCTCCTCTGCCTTCCAACTTGGGGCCCCCCTCTGGGTGACCCTCACATTCTCCCTTGCCATGACTACAGGTGCCTCCTCTTGTCAGTCCCAATCTACCAGAGTGGCGAAGGTGTTCTGTAATTATACTGGTTGAGGAATATGTTTCCACCCTCACCCTCCCGGCACCCACCACAGTCTAGCTGACCTTCCTTTTTGGCATTCTCTAAGGCAATGGTGATGGACTTGCTGGACACTGAGTGGGGGAAGAGGTCCCCTGAATCCTAGCCACCTCAGCCCAGAGTTCGGTGACCGCCTCCCTCAGCCCAGAGAGGTGCACGCAGATGGTTCAGCACCTCAGTCTCTAGAAAGTCTCCTTTAAGACTGTCACTCCACAGCTACTGCACAGCACCATTCCCATTGCTCCCAATGCTACTCTACCTATGACCTGAAAAAAGAACTTATGCCCTTATCTCAGACAGTGCGTTTCTAGAGTTCCTTTTTTTTTGGTTTGCTCCCTGTTGCTATACCATAGGTAGGTTTCTAATTAGCTTTCTCTTTACACTTTTAATAGGAGTTTACTAGCTATTCCTTTTATGTGTAGCCTGACCCTTTGTTACCTGACCCTAGATAGTTTTGTTTAAGTTTCCTCCTTATTACCCCCTTCCTACCCTTACCTTAGATATGTTTTTTTTAAGTTTCCTCCTTATTACCCCCTTCCTACCCTTACCTTAGATGTGCTTTTTTTAAGTTTCCCCTTGGTCCCCCTGTTTACTTTTATTATCTATAGGATTTTTTGCCAGTTTCCCTTTTGTTGCACCATTTGTTGCTTCCTTCTTACTCTTACCCTAGAAAGGATGTTTTCCACTTCCTTTTCATCACTCCCTTCGTACTCTTAGCCTAGATAGGTGTTAAGTTTCCCTTTTGTCTCCCCCTGTTTATTTACCCTTACCATAGATGGGTTTTTAAGATCCCCTTTTGTCTCCACATTTACCCCTATCCTTGATAGGGTATTCTGTCCAGTTCACATTTACAAAAAGTAGAATAAATAAGAACCTCAACAGCAGGTGATTTACAACGATGACAGAGCGATAAATGGATAGGCCATCAACAGCAAATTGCACACTAAGCAAACAAAAGCATGGGCAAGAATGGGTGGAAGGGCAGCGCTGGAATTATAGGGAAGCTTGCCAGGGCTTGCTGCTTGCCCCCCCAGCTCTAAAGTGAGCCCTGGTAGCTCACACATCACTGTCATTGACTTACATTGGGAAAGGGGGCTCATTTTGAAAGATAGGGTCCTTATGGGTCCTACTAGCTCCCAATGCTCATGAAGAGTAATTCCAGTACTGGGGAAGGGATTAATAGGCACTACACAAATACATATCTTTATTTTTTTATTTAATAATTTGATAACCAGGTAGGGACAATGGACAATGTCCTTTTTTAGGTCTGACCTGGAACAAACTACAAGCAGCAATAATAACAAACAATAAGACACATCAACAATCACAATTAGACTTACTCAGCAAAAATGATTGAAACTTATTCTTAAAACAACACAAAGACATAGTTTGGCGAAAAGCTGGGGTGTATATATAGATATATATATATATTTATATAAATATACAGTATATATATATATATATATATATATATATATACATATATATATATATGCTAAAACAACATACATGTCCATTAATCTGGGTAGGCTTTCTGAAACAAGTGTTTCAACAGCTTCAACTTAAATATCAGTAATGAGCGGGACATGCTGAAGATTGGTGTGGCACGATCAAGCCCCTTGCACACTCTCCTGCATTGGACCACCGTCACACACCTCTCAAAACCCTGTATATCATAACAAAATATCTGAGGGAGATAGCCCTGAAGAGGAATGGTGGGCACTAGGGCCAAGAGGTAGGCTGGACTAGCATATGACAATACCAGAAAGCTGTTTCATGTTTTGAGAATAGCAAATAATTCCAAAAAACCAATGGGTCTTCTCTCTCTCTCCACATGTGGAAAAAGTTTTCAACTGCATTGCATGGTCACATATCACAGATATACTCAAATTATACAAATTCCTGGATAACTTAAATTCAAATATTAGCTAAGAATAGTACCTTAGCGGTAGTTACAAATGGTATTATTTCATCAGTCAGTCAGTCAAAAAGCTTTATCCATAGGAGTGGTTGGACCAGGGATTGGGGAGGAGCAAGAAAAAAAAGCTTTATTGATTGGCAATATGCCATTACAACTTCATACAAGATAGATACAGTACATAAAACACCAAAATTCTACATATAAATATAGTGTGTATATATATATATATATATATATATATATATATATAAAAAAATGTAATTATTGCATCAGTTAGGGTGAGTACTATAGTGACAAAAGCAGGGAAATTAGGTGTTAGGGTTTCCAACCCTAACACCCCATCTCCACCCTGCAGACACTAACAAGCATCAGAGTGTGCCTTAGGGTCATTGGCACTAACGCTCATCCCATTCCATCCCCCCCACCCTGCAGAAACTGACAGGTGCCGGGGTGTGCCTTGGGGTCATCAGCCCTAACACTCACCCCATTACATAAGTAAATAAGCTGGGATAGGTACAGTATCAGAGAATGGGGTAAGCATTTGAGCCAACAACCCTAAGGCACACCTCCAGAGCCTGTCAGTGTCTGCAGGGTGGGGGTGGGGTTGGAATGTAGTGAGCGTTAGGGCCAATGACCCCAAGTTACACCCCAATGCCTGTCAGTGTCTACAGGGTGGGAGTGGGGGTGGGTTTTTAGGGTTGGAAACCCTAATGCCTCATTTCCCTGCTTTTGTCGCTATAGTACTCACCCTAACTGATGCACTAACAGTTTTTTGCAATGAATTTCCTTACTTTTTCAGATAGCTTACTTGTATCCTTATTTGGCTGTGGGAGTACAGGGCCCACACCCTTCATAACTGTGCTTATGTGACAGTGGGAGTGCAGGGCCCTTTGACCCTGCTCTCCCATGCTCTGTGATTTTCCTTACTTTACTGTGGGTGCCAGTCATCCCTTCATAGATACATGGCCAAATTATCAGCACAGCCATCTTATTACCCCAGCACATGTACCTGATAGACAAAATTTTCAAATGTGCTCCAGAATGTCATTCTGAGCAACTGCAACGCCATCCGTACCACAAGTGCAAAAACACATTTTGGACAGGAATTGAAAAATAACAGGTGTAACATACATAAGCTTGGGTAATAAGAAGGCTATGTTGAAAAGCTGGGGTCAAAATATTGAACATTTCAGAACTTACGAGCAGGCATACTGAAATTGTGACAAATGGCCATAACTTTGACATTTGTTCATATTTTGAACCCAAATTTTGAACATAGTCTTCTTATGACCCTGCCTCATAAACCTCATAGATGAAAGTGTTCAAATCCATGTCAAAACACCATTCCATGCCACAGATGCGAAAACACATTTCAGACAGAATGTGAAAAATGGCAGCTGAATCTTTCATGAGGAGGTGTCAAAAAATAGCTATGTTGAAAATTTGGAGTGAAAATATAAAAAATTACAAAAGTTACACATGTGTGTAGGAAAATTTCAATGAGCACATGTAACTCAGCCATTTTTAGGAATTGTTTCACCAAATTTTCAACATGGGCTTTTGAGGTCCTACCTCATGAACACTGGCACTGTCATTTTGTTAATTGGTCCTGAAAGGTGATTTTGCGCAGCAACTGTGAAATCACCTTCTAGGCCTTATTAATGAAACAACAGTCACAGTGTTCATGATGAGGGGTCCCAAAAAACCCATGCTGAAAATTTGGTGGAAAAATACCTAAAAATGCCAAAGATATCAACATAAGTGAAAACGCCATTGAAATACATTATACAGCACTTACCTTGATTCCTCAATTTACGGTTTGGCTTTGAAGAGTGCAGACATGTCCCAGTCTGAAGAAAATGACAATGGACGACCCCCCGGAGGTAAATATAGGGTAAGGTGGGTGTGGGGTTTTGGGTCCTCAGTGGGAGGGTTGTGGTTGCAGGAGGGAGACGGTGGGGGATGAAGAGGTACCATTTTTTTTTTAGGTGAAAAAAATGACAATGTCATTGTGGAATGGTTTTCTAATTTACAACTTTTAAAAGAAACTCATTTTGGGACACTGGGAGTGGGCTCCCCAGTGTCTCACACTTCAAGTGGGGGGGTTGCTAATGAAAGTCTCAGGACACTAGGAGTTGGCTCCCCAGTGTCCCACAATGCTAGGGGGAGGTGAAGATGACAGGGGACTGGGGACGCTGGGAGTGGGCAACCAGTGTCCCATGCTGCTCTGGGGGGAACATGACTGGGGACATTGGAAACGGGCTCCCCAGTGTCCCACACTATTTTTGGGGGGAGGAATACATGTCCCAGGACACTGGAAGCGGGCTCCCCAGTGTCCCACACTGTTGGAAGGGGACAGTAACATCCTCTTGCAGCCCCTGGGGCTGTCAGTGATGTCAGTGTTTGGCCACAAGTGGATGGTAAATATTCAAAAGGGTAGTATGTGCTAAAAATAATTTATGTCTATTTTTGGCACATGCCATATTCTCAGACATTTACCATCCACTGTGGCCAAACATTCACATCATTGCTAAGTGCAGAAAAAGCACACTTGAAATTGTGCTTCTCTGATGGTGTAGAGGGATGAGCACAAGACTGTGGATCCAGGGGTCCTGGGTTCAAAACCAATGTCTCCACATTTTTTTTGCCCTCATTGTAGGTGTGAAAAAATATGGAGACACTAGTCTTGAACCCAGGACTCCCAGTTCTACAGCTCTGTGCCTCATCCTCTGCACCATCTGAGAAGCACAGTAAAATCAGTGCTTTTTCTTTACTTAACACACTGTGAATCTGGATATGTCACTTTCCAAACTGTAGCATGGGCGAGAAAAAGCTACTGTATAGCTAGTCTCAGACGCTGCTACAGTTACAAAAGTCACACATCGAGTTCAATGAGATTAGTGATCCAGTGCTGGTGCACAGAAGATGACAGATGCGATAACTCCAAGTGGCGTAAGTATATGGTAAGGGGAGGAGAGGGATGCAGAGACGATGAGGGACCATTTTCTTTTTTCAGGTTTAAAACTTAAAAAGACATTGGGGGACTGTTTTCTTCACCTGGAGGTTTACGGAGCAGAGTTATTTTGGGACACTGTGAATGGGGTCCCCAGTGTCCCATACTACAAGGTAGTGCCAATAGATATCTTGGGACAGTGGGAGTGGGCTCCCCAGTGTCCCACACTGCTGGGGGGATCTGGAAATTAAAAATGCCAATGGGAGGGTGGGGGGTGCTATTAGACACCAGGGCAACATAGATGGGGTGCCGCTAGACATGAGAAAAAAGGGGCAGCTGAAGGCTGACTGCAGCCGGTCACATGAGTTCCAGCTGTGGCTGCAGAAGTCATGAAAATATCACTATTCTTATACAGAGAATGGGAGAGAAGCAGTCTTCTCACTAAGCTGGCACTCAAGATTTTGGGTGCTCAGGAGATGTGTTTCAGGCCACTTAAAAAAAACATTGGTATGTAGCTAAATGGGTCCCCTTTAGTTAAGTTCTGTTGGGGTATTTTTTACATTCATTTTTCACATGTTTTCTTTACTTTCCCACCCTTGCTAACAGCAAAACAAGATTGTGGACACAACACAGCTCTGCCTTCCCAAAACCATGTTCTGTGTCAAAAGATTGACTGATGTTTGCACAAAGAACAGACTGATATGTGTGCAAAGACCTTACTTTGCAAAAAATAGATCTTTTCGTGCCTGACATATAAATTTTCCCATAGGAAATAATGGGAAAATTAAAATTTTATAACTTTTGAACTGATTAATATTTTTTTACCAAACCTTCAAACAGCACATCTGTGAGGCAAAGACTTTCTACCCTGAACATTTCAGACCACAACCTAAAGCCATTTCTGAGATCCAGGTGACAAAGGAATGGCAAAAAAAACCCCATGGATTTTTCTGTTTTTTCAACACTCTGTATCTCAGGCACCACACAATGGATTCACAAGCAATTTGGCAGGTCAAGAAACCAGCCACTAAAGATTATGCGTGTTAAACTTCATGCAAATCCATCAAACAGTTCCAAAGTTATTAAGGTTCAACAATTCATATTTAAGATAGACGTTACCTTTCACTCTAGAGCTACTGTGCCTAAATATATATATATATATACACACACACAAACATACACAAAAAAATTCTACCAAAATTACAAATATATTTTATTTGCATGAGAGAAAAAGTTGTAAAAACAATACCCTTTATATGGTAAAACAGATACAAATACCAGAACTATCCTCAAGAAAAATCACTACAAAACATGATGTCAGTGTACGGAGATGAACAGGGATTCATCTTGTCTGCAGGGGGGGAATAACTCATTTTTTTTATTTTTTCTGGGGAGAGGGTTATAGTTGGGGTTATTTAGGAAATGAGGCAAGGGTTTTATGCAAACTGATAAATTAAATCAGTGGGATGAGAGGATTTGTATAATTATACATGATTATTTTAAAAAGAAAAGAATTAGACAAAGGGGGCAGCCCATGTTACTCCTTTTTTTATTTATTTTTAATTTTTTTTTTATTTTTTGGTAGTTATAATGGTAGATCAATTCAGGATAGCCACCTGGAATGTGAAAGAACTGCAAGACAGATCAAAGTTAATAAAAATTCTGATGTATTTGGAAAAAAAAATGTTAATGTTATGTTATTACAAGAAACACATTTGTTACAAACATACATTAAATGGCTAGAAGGAAAATGGGGGAAGGTGTTCTTTTCAGAATATTCAAATAAATCCAGAGGGGTATTAATTGCATTCAATAGAAAGAGGATGATGCCTGCCATAGGAAGAAACTATGTGGATCCACAGGGTAGATTTGTGCTGGTACAGATGAGATTATATGAGATAAAATGTACATTAATGGCTATATATGCACCGAATGAGAAAAACTATAGATTTTTTCAGATTTCTTTCTAGAACTTTCTAATTATGAAGCTCCATATATTATAGGAGAGGATTTTAACTTGGCTGTTGGCCAGCTAGATACATCCTCCACATTGGATAGATCACACAGAACTGTGAGGATTACAGTGTTAAGTTTTATGGCAGATTTAGGCCTAATAGATCCTTTGAGAGAAAGAAAGGAAGAAAGATAAAAAAGCCTATTTATTTTTCTCCTCAGTACACCAAGTACACGCTTGGATAGATTATTTTCTGGTGTCAGAATCATTGCTTCATTCAATTCAAGATGTACAATATCCAGGGATTTTTATATCTGACCACTCACCTTGTATTATGGATATAAAAATGGATATAGGGATAAAATATATTAAAGGTTGGAGGATGGATGTTTCACTTTTGTCTAAGGTATAGTACAAAGAGAAAATTAAAAAAAATATGTAAGCAATATTTTTTATTTAATAATATAAGGGATACTAATATAGCAACTGTCTGGGAGGTATTTAAGATCACTATAAGAGAAATTGTAATAAATTTAATGGCTGTAAATAAAAAACAACGAGATAAATTAATAATACAGACAGAGCGGGACATCCAAGGTCTAACTAAGATTCATAGTTTAACATCTGATTCTTAAATATATAAGAGATTATTGCATAAAGCAGATTTTTATATAGAGAATAATGGATGGGGAAGGGTTTGATATGATAATTTAATGCAAACCCGAGTTGTGGGATGCTACATAAACCCCGAGGGTGAAGCCCGAGGGGTTTATCAAAGCATCCCACAACGAGGGTGTGGATTAAATTCTCATATGAAAAACCCTCCCCATCTTTTATTTTTTTATAATAACAGACCAGCAATTTTTCTCCAGCAGTGTGTGAGACTGTTTGGCCCCACCCACATACAGAATGTTGGCCAATGAGGCGGCAGCATAGTTTGACTGGCATGGCTCATGAATGTCATAACAACCAGCTGGTTGTTATGGAAAATATCAACCTGGTCAGTACATTGAGAGAAATTGCTGACCAGTTATTATAATCATTTAATACCCAAAAAGCAGAAAAACAGATAATGAATACAAGAGCCAATAATTTTTTTACTACGGATAAACCATTAAAATTATTATCCTGGCAGACAAAAAAAATCAGCATGAGAATTTAATTATACATTTGAAAGATGACAAGGGATCACTTCTTAATAAACCAAAAGATATTTTGGAACAGTTTATTTCTTATTATAAAAGTCTGTATACTTCTCAGCATAAAGGAAATATGGGGGAGATAACAACCTTTTTGGATTCCATTCAAATTCCAGAAGTAACGCCTCAGGCTCGAGAAATACTTGAGGAACCAATTACGGAGGAGGAAATTGACTGTGCTATACAAAACCTGGCTATGAATAAAGCACCAGGCCCGGATGGACTAGGGAATGAATTTTACAGAAAGTTTAAATATATTCTATTACCAGTCTTGGCTCAACTATTTCATTCATTCTCCCAAACAAAAAGTTTACCGTAATCTTTCTCACAAGCTTATGTATAGGTCTTTTTAAAAAAGGGGAAAGATCCACTGAGCTGTGTATCCTATCACCCTATTTCTCTGCTAAATACTGATTATAAGATCTTTACAAAAATTATAGCAAATAGGTTAGAACATATTTTACCGGAAATTATTCATCAAGATCAAAATGGATTTATTAAGAATAGGTCAATGATGGAGAATATTAGACATACAATGGACATTATGTAGCTAAATCAAGATCAAGAAGCAGTCTTACTGGCAATTGATGCAGAATTTGATAGGCTTCAGTGGCCTTACATCTTTGAGATTTTGAGGAGAATGGGCATGGGTGCACAGCTCAGTGGATGGGTAAAATGTATATATGATTCCCCATCGATGGTTATTAGAATAAATGAGTTGATCTCTGAACAGCTTGTATTAGCCACAGGAACAAGGCAGGGTTGTCCCCTCTCTCCTCTTATATTTGCTCTGGCTTTAGATCCATTAGCTATTGCTATCAGAAAACACCCAGGTATTGTGGGAATCACAATAGGGCAAACACAGGAAAAAATCAGCTTATTTGTGGATGATATATTACTATATATTACAAATATAACCTTATCAATCAAAAACATAATTTTGATTACTAATCTCTTTGGCTCTTTTTCAGGTTATAGGATCAACTGGTCAGAAACAGAACTATTGAGATTTAATCCATCTATAAACTCAGGAGACCTATCTATAATGAATCACAGTATACAAGTAGCTAAAAAAAATAACATATTTAGGGATATATATTACACCTAAAATAGAAGATCTTTATCAGGCTAATTTTGAGGTATTGTTCATAAATATTGAGAGGGATTTGAATAGATGGAATTTGCTGTATTTAACCTTAATTGGGAGGGCTAATTTAATAAAAATGCTCATTTTGCCTAAAATTAGATTTCTTTTTCAAGCTTTGGCAATTCAGATCCCACAAAGTTTCCTTTTTTTTAAATTAGATACTCTGGTAAACAAATTTCTATGGAAACATAATAAGATGAGAATAGCAAAGGAATACCTTAGAATTACCTAAATAACATGGGGGGGGGGTGTCATTGCCAGATTTCAAATTATATTACTTAGTGGCTCAAGCCTTTCACATTTGGGATTCATTAGATGCTGGCAAGGATAAAAACACCTCTAATAAGATAGAGATAGAGTCTCAATCATATCCATCATTGTTGAATTTATTATATTTAGCAATTCCTATTAAAAAATTAGAGGGCTCAATACCTACAACGGTCAGAACTTTCTACAGTAGTTGGTTAGAACTTCAAAAAAAATTAAGAAACAATGAATATATTCCAGAATTTACACCTATATATAATAATTACAAGTTTGCTCCATCTATAATAAATAAAACATTTTTAGATTGGCAAAAACAGGGGATTGTTCAAATGGGGGATTTATATAGTGAGGGAAAATTAAAAACATTTGCTCAACTGAAAAACTAATATAAAATCTCAAATATTCAGGAATTTCATTATTTACAGGTGAAACATTTTTTGAATAAAAATAGAAATAAAATCCAAATTACAGACCTCCAATTCTGTTGAAGATTTTGCAGAATAATAAAGACGGGAATAAATTGATTTCAGGGGTATATCGGCTATTGAGCGAAAGTACTAACTGTAAATTGGACAAGCTTAGACAAAAGTGGCAGAGAAATGTGGGAATAAATCTGACATGTGAATTATGGCAGGAGTTCATAGAGGTATATATGCATAATATACTCTGTTAGATTGCGGGCAAATCCTGTTTAATACAATACATAGGATATAATATACTCCACATAGATTACATTTGTTTAATGCTGACATCACGGATAAATGCCCTAGATGTGTAACAACATCAGGCACTTTGATTCATATGATCCATTCTTGTCCACGATAGTCTAATTTCTGGTCAAAGATTAATCAATTTACATCTTTGGTCTGTGGCAGAGCACTCGTCCTCAATTCATTAATAATGATGATGGGTATATACCCATTTGATAACATATTGGATGCAACTCAGAAAAAGTTATTATCCTTTATGGTGACAGTAGCAAAAAAATCTATATTGCAAAAGAGGAAGGACCCAAACCCCCCCTTCCTTCAACAGTTGGTTGAATTTGATGATAGACATCGCTAATTTGGAATACATATGGTATTGCAAATTGGATTTGAAAGAACATTATGAGAAAATGTGGCAGCCATTCCAGCTGGCATTAACTTAGATGGTTATTTAAAAACTAGTTATTAGTTAATACGATTTGGTAAATAGGTTAGGATTAGGGATACCCATGGCTCTCCACTTCCCTATATATGTATGATGATGAACCTCAGAATCAACAAGCCTGAATAACATTATAATGATGTTGATGGGCCACTGAGTAGATTCTGAATAGGGGGAAAAAAGGAAACTAAATAAATAAGTAAATAAAACATGCTCTATATGTACACGGTCAATACCCTCTGTGTAATACAATAATTGCAAATACAAAAGCACTCCCCAAGAAAGAATCACATAGATGAGTACAAGATCCATGGTCAGAGTATTCAGATCAGAGCAGGGAGTGATGCCTATCCTAAAGACATGTAAATCAGAACCAAGCTGACAATTACTAATCCAAATAAAAAAGGAGCCATATTGGGGTGTAAAATGTGAGTGGCCCTGTGGGGACCCACCTTAAATTACACAGTTGGGGATCCAAGAGGGCAGCACATTATAAAATGCAGTGAACTACATGTAATTCAGTCACGAGATGGGATAAATCCCAACCCTTTTATGGAAACCTCAAAAAGAAATAGATGTCCCTTAACAGTCATACCTAGCTCTATTCTTACCCGACACATGAATCCTTTGTTTCCAGATTAAACATTAAATAGGAATACAGCCAGACTCTAATGAAGTTTAGTCATTCAGAACTTCTCCATGATATCTAAAGGGTTTACCTTTCCTGATGCACTTCATAATACAAAAATAATTCTCATGTTTAGAAACATAGAAACATAGAATTTGATGGCAGATAAGGACCGCTTGGCCCACCCAGTCTGACCATTTCCCCACCTAATGGATAAGCTGCAGATCCTAGTTAACCAGCAGCCTACTCGGTGTTCCCCATTCATTATTTTTGCGAAGTGGGCCACCACCCTATATTTTTTTACCACCACTCTATATTTTTTACCACCACCATATATTTTTTGCCACCTCCCTATATTTTTATCCATTACTGATTGTCTGTTATAAAATTCTCCAAAATTGTCTTTTATTCGCATCCTTTATTGCACTACTACCCTTGTTCTGATACCAATACACTATATTTTACTTAAAATCCACTTATGCACATGTACAGTGCATGTAGGAGGTCCAGAAAAACAATGCACCTTTGGACTCGATCATCACTTCCACCACCCTATATTTTCAGACAGTGGGGAACCCTGCTACTTCTTTCTACCCCCCACCCCTAGAATTGCCTTATGGCTGTCCCACGCATGCTTGAATTCAACCACTGTTTTTGACTCCACAACCTCCTCCAGAAGGCTGTTCCATGCATCCACAACCCTCTCTGTGAAAAAATACTTCCTTACATTACCTCTGAGCTGCCCCTCATCTTCAAATTGTGCCCTTATTCTTGCACACCTCTTTTTTTGAAAGATGCTACCCTTTGACTTTGTTGATTCCCTTGAGGTACTTGAAAGTTTCTATCATGTCCCCTTTCCTCGAGGCTATACATATTAAGCTCCTTTAGTCTCTCTTCATATGTCTTCCAGTGCAGACCCTGCACCATTTTAGTTGCCCTCCTCTGGACAGCTTCCATCTTGTCTATGTCCTTGTGGAGATTGGGTTTCCAGAACTGCACACAGTACTCCAGATGGGGTCTCACCAGCTGTCTGTACAGAGGGATAACAACTTCCTGTTTTCTACTGGTGATGCCTCTCCCTATGCATCCCAGTATCCCCCCAGCCCTCCTTACTGCCATCTCACTCTGCTTGCCCACCTTTAAGTCATCTGATATGACTATCCCCAGGTCTCTTTCCATTTTTGTTGTTGTTAGTATCTCACCCCCCATTGTGTACTCTTCCCTTGGGTTTTTATTTCACAGGTGCATTACCTTGCACTTCTTAGCATTAAATCTAAGCTGCCATACATTTGACCATTCCTCTAACCTTGCCAAGTCCCTTCTCATCCTTTCCACTGCACCTTGTGCATCAACTCTGTTGCAGATCTTTGTGTCATCTGCAAAGAGACATACTTTTCCTTCCAGTCCCCCTGCAATTTTATTAATAACTGCAGATTTATTAATAACTGCATCATTCACCATGAAGAGAAAATCAAGAAGATCATCTGGTACATAACTTAACTCCAATAATATGCTGTTTATCCATGTGCTCTTTAGCTTTTCATACCATGTACATTAAAAACAGGACATGGTTCAAGTCTTCGTTCTTTACCTACTGCTGTATATAGACATGGGACCTCAAAAGAATTAGGAATATGAGCAAATCTGGCATAGAGTACATTACTTGGGAAAATCTCAAATTTATAGCATACTGTATTGGCATTTCTATTTCTGGGCTCCAAGATATGGTCCAGATAAAACCTATAACTAAACCAGACCACATTTAGTGCAGAGAGAGAGTTCAGGGAGAGAATTTAGATCTAGAGATAATTTCCATTTCCACACTTTGGTTGTAGATTCTGATTTTATTCTTTATATATATTTTATATTTGAGACTAATAGTAATTCCCCTTTTAAAATAACTGTGAAGATAGGTAATCTGATATCCCTTCAGCAAAGAAAACATGTGAGATAGCCATGGCAAGTGCCTACACCCTACTGAACCCCAGTTCTCCTTTTCTTCTAGATTAGTATGAAATAAACTTACAGGGGAAGCTCTAGTACATTTCCCCCAGTAACCCAAAAATGAAGAATCAGCCAACTATATAGCTGAAGTTCTGCTCTAATGTAAGAAGACGGAACAGATTTATTAAGATCAAGAGAAGATTTAAAGAGCTAAATCACAAGTTTTTCCAATTCTGGAAAGCTTATATGGGGCCCAGATTTCTGAGACATACAAAGCTGGTTTAGTTTTGAAGAAATAATTTGTTTTAAGGGTCTAAAACTGTTATCACCATATCTATAATTAAATTTTTTTAGACCCAAATATTTTTTTTTCAGTTCTATCTGAGTGTTAGCCACAAGAGAACACCCTAGACCATTAGATGAAACAGTCCCAAAGAAACATATTTATCCATTGTGTTAATAAGAAAGTTCCTAATTTTCCATTTTGAAGAATGTCTTCCCTTGTCAAAAATCATCGCAGGCATTTTATTAGTATTGATAGTCAAGGATAAGTGTTGCAATTCCCTCTCCAAACAGTCTAATATTTTTTTTTTGGTAAACTAGATTGAGAAAGAGAGAAGAGCAATAAATCATTAGCATAAACTAGAGCAAGTATAGCCACTGAACAAACTTTAGGTAAATCAGATACAACACAAGAAAGGGCTTCCAACACACTATCCATATACTGTAGATATTATAAAGAGTAGGGGTAAGCAAACACCCCTGATGGACACCTTTATTAATTGGAAATTTGTGAGAAGTATTCCAAGGAACCTAATCTCACCCTGGCCCATGTTTCACTATAAAGTTTTAAGATGACAGAAAGACATAATTAGTGACCCTCTCCAACATCAATTGCCACAATTTACTTCTTGCTATTGAATCAAAAGCTGATGAAAAATCAATAAAAATGAACATAAAGCTTCTGCATTTGAATCAGGCAATATTTTTTCCGTATGTGTCTTAAAGTACTTAACAAGAGTGGAACAGTTCTCATTAAAGCCAAACTGTAAGGGTGAAAGTCCACCAGAAAATCTAAGTTGTTCATGTAGGCGAGTAAGAATAATTCTAGAAAATATTTTTGCTAAAGTGTCTAACAGACTAATGGGGTGATTTATTATCTTTTTTGAAAATTGTCACTATCTCTGCACCAAACCATGAATGTAGAAAAAAACTTCACGTATACATTTATTTAAAAAAAGAAGAAATGTGCCCATAATAGAGGTGCCTGAAAATAAACCTCAGCTGGAACCAGATCTGGCCCAGGGGCTTTTTTGCATTTTAAAGAAGCAATTGCAGAACTCACTTCATATAGGGAGAAATGGATAATTGGACACTATATAAGAGTATTATAAACCACAGAATACAATATTGGGTCAAAGAATAATGAAATGAAATGAAATGTTCTGTCCAAGAGTTTGTAAAAATATATGTATCTATAGTATTGGCATAGTTCAAAGTTCCCTTTGCAACCAAAAGCCAAACTGCCCTATAGTCATTTTTATCAATGACACTGGGAACAAGCTCCCATTGTTTACAATAATATGTATGCTGTTTCTTTTGAAGAAAAGTTTTATATAATTTCCTACAGTAGCTCTATTTATGAGCCTACATTTAGTTTTAGTGGGTTGCAACTTAGTAGCCTTTACCAATGCTAACGATTATGAATTTTTCACTCTTGAAACCCTAATCAAACCACCCCACTGTAGCTCTAGAACTGCCCCTACCAACAGTATAAGAACAGAACATAATTTGATAAAGAGAAGCCTGGATAAAAACAGCCCAGATGTAATGTAGAGCTGTTAATAAATGATAGAACACAAAGTAGAAAACATGGTAGAGTCTTTTCTCCCTCTGTTTATCTGCCTTCAGGGGTCCACAGGCAGGCTATGGCTCTCCATGGAGAGCTCATTCTTTCAACCCCCTCAGGGGCTTCAATGTAGCCTGTGGCTCCCCATGATTCCTTTTTCCATAATTCTTCTCCCACCTACCATGGGAGTGGACCCCTGGCAACTGTGAGCATGCATAGCATGGAGGTGCCATGCATGCCGAGAACCTGGTAACAGCCCCTTTCCTCCACCTTGCCAAGCATCACTTCTCCTTATTGGCTTGGTGCTACTACCAAGCCTCCACTTGGTGGCAGCCAAGAGCCAAGGAGAAGCTGTCTCCCTCCTAGGAGAGGAGAGTTGCCTGATGGCTGCTCATCCAAACTCCATCCCTCCCTCCCCTGGCCATCACCCAGCAGCCCAAGCTCACTCCCAAACTCAGGTTACCAGCATGGCTTGAGGTGTAGCCTCCAGCACCTCAACCCTCTGTGCCACCTAGTTGGCCTATGGTAGAGTCTTTTAATAGACATTTCTGCAACATTTATGGTACAAAAGATAATACACCATCACTTCCAAATGTTACATCTACCAATGTTATCATGATTTCTGAAGAGGAAATTAGGTTAAGAATTAAAAACATAAATGCGGAATGTTCTCCTGGCCCAGATAACATTACTGCTAAAATGATTAAACTAATGTCATATCACTTATTATACCCACTCAAGTTGCTAGTCAAAAGTAGTCTAAACAGTGGTTATATGCCTAAAGATTGATGAATGGCTAACATTGCCCCCTTATCTAAAAAGGGAGACAGGTACAACAGAGGTAACTACCAACCTATCAGCCTCACATCCATAATTTGTAAACAATTAGAAGGAAGTATAAAATAAAAAATTCAATTATCCTTATACAACATTGATAGTGAGCAACATGGTTTTACAAGGGGCAGGTCTTGCATCACTAACATATTGTGTTTTTATGGGAAAGCCAGTTACCACTTAGATAGGGGGATTCCATGTGATGTTATCTTTTTGGACTTCAGCAAGGCTTTTGATCTCATTCCTCATTGGGCGATATTAAAAAAAATTTGAACTGAGAGGGGTATATAGGCTATACGTCAAATGGATAGTGGGCTGGCTGAGTGACAGAACTCAAGAAGTGGTGATTAACGCTGTTTCTTCTCAGGCGGGTGTCATACTGAGTGGGGTGGATCAGGGATCAGTCCTCGGGCCTTTCATTTTTCAGATATTTATTTCTGACCTCATGCATGATTTTCACAGCTGGTCAACTAGGTATGCAGATGACTCCAAAATTGGGGGTACATGTTCTACCTCTGAAGATGTAGATAAAATTCAGGATGATCTTAACAAAATCACACAATGGGCACTGACATCAGAAATGCAACTTAATCTAAAAAAATGCAAAAACATACATCTTGGTTTTAACAATAAGATGCACAAATACTTTCTAAGTGGCATAAAACTATCTGAAACTATGATAGAAAAAGATCTAATGTAGTTGTATCTGTTTCCAATGACTT
Source organism: Neoceratodus forsteri (assembly GCA_016271365.2). Classification (NCBI taxonomy): domain Eukaryota; kingdom Metazoa; phylum Chordata; order Ceratodontiformes; family Ceratodontidae; genus Neoceratodus; species Neoceratodus forsteri. Next base: position 1,484,613,833 of record CM057452.1, read on the forward strand.
AAATGCCATTAAACAAGTAAATGAGGCAACAGGAAAGGCAATGGGTATCAATATACAAGTAATCTGATTGGCCACTGACTGTGCACTAAAGTACCTAATGCACAGGAAAAAGGTCGGACAATGCCCAGTGGGCATTGATACGGGTGATGCTGCCCACTCAGAACCTTTACAAAATAGATAGCAGCCATCTTGTTTCTGCCAGCAATGATGCCAGCCTAACTGTAAAACAAAACTAGTTTTCTTTTTTTTTATTTAAAATAATGCAGAGGCAAAACTTTAAAGGAGATTATATTTATTTATTTTTATTTTTTAACTGAGCCAGTGAGTTAACAAAGACTGTTCGGTGGAGAGCAGTTGCAAGAGCCAGCAAACCAGTAGGCAAGAGATTGTGCTGGCGTTTTCTTTCTTCTTCTTTTGTTTTTACTGTAGTACATCCAACTCTTGGGTCTATGTTGTTTATTTCTTGAAAGTATGAAATACATGTTGAAAGAAATGGCTAACGGAGGAAACTACCAAATGACCAGCAGATTGCGGGCTGATGAGCATAGTGAGTGAACAAGAGGCAGCCAGGGGAGAGATCATGAAAAACAAATCAATATGTAACACGATCTCTCCCTCACCCACCAGCTCACTCCCTCACTATGCTCCTCAGCCCCTAACCTGCTGGTCACTTGCTAGTTCCCTTCCTTACCTACCCCTTTCAGCATCTTTTTAATATGATAAAAAAAGAAAGAAAACACCAACATAATCTCTCACTCATGCAACTACTCTCCACTCAACGGTCTCTCTCAACTCACTGGCTCAGCTAAAAACAAAATAAATAAATAACATCTCCATTAATATTCAGCATTCATTTAAATTAAAAAAAAATACCGCAATCTCCCCGACTTCACATTCCGGTCTCGCAGTATGCACATTCACTCATTCTCATTTACATACCACTGTGGTGTGCCTGCTCATCGGACACTCACTCCTTCCTTGCCATGGCCATGCCACTCCAATTTAAAAAAATAACATAAATACATTCCAACATGATTCAATAACAGAACTAATATGCATGTGAATGTGTATATGTGTGTGTGTGTGTGAGGGGTGGTGACTACCACCACAGCAAAGATGACCAACTGTAGCCATACTAGGACAAAAATTCTTAACTAAAAAACACCTCATTGAGGCAGAAGAACTATTTTACTTAAACACAAAGATTTAAGTTTTCCATCATTCAGTCCAAATAATTTTAACTTTTACATCCATGTACAATTTAGAACCCATTTCTTAAGCACACTAAGCCACTCCAGTGTGTGTTAGACACTTTAACACATGGCTAGGAGGCTGGACACACTCAGCCTGTAGCCTCGTGCCTCACTATGGCTCATAGCCATGTAAACACACACCCTGTCATGTCTTGTTGCTCACTTAAAGTACTGTAGGCAATTCGTCAAAATATTAAATCCAGAGACCCAGTAGTTTTAGGTCCTTTGTATAGATCTTACGTTCCTGCTTATTTTGATTATTGTACTCAGTGTTGATGCCCTTACAAAAAATTGATCATATTCAACTTGAAAAAGTCCAGAGAAAAGTGACTAGGCTTATGTCAGGAATCAGGGAGCTAGGTAGTTAACAGCTTGAGAAAATTTAATATACTGTCCCTAGAGCAAAGAAAGAAAAGGGGTGATCTTCTATGCATGTGGGATATGGTCCAGTACCCATATGTATTTAATGAAATAGGATTTGTATTTAAACAAAATGTGTTGGACACAAGAGGGCACTCATTACAGTTGCAAATCATGACATTCAATAGTATTAGAAGGACATTTTTTCTACTTTCAGCAAGTGGTAAACCTCTGGAATGTCCTTCCCCTCAGCATATCAAGTAGTAGTAAATCTATTTTAAGAAAATATTGGATGACTGGATTCTGAATGGAGAGAACATACACTACTATGGGTGATGTGATAGGAGCTTTAAATGGGCTAATAGCCTTTTGCTCCTTGTCTATCTCAGTATGAACCTCAGTAGGTTCCAGAGATTTTTATAGCTCTGTAGCATTAAGCTGATTAGAATCAAGTTGCAAACATGTTTCTAAGAATGGAGACTATACCAAATGTAAACCAATGAAATCTTATCCATCCATCTAAATTTTCCTCTTATTTCTAATTTTGATCTTTGATAAAATCTGTGTAAAGGGCTCCTCCTGAGGGGATGAAATACAAAAGATAGTTGATAGTGCCTATCCCATCTCCACTGATGAATGTCCACTTTCAGCTCTATTAATTATAGTAAAAGTGGGCCAAGATTATTTCACCATATTTCACATTTAAAAGAGGCACCAGACAAGGATACCCACTTTCCCCTTTATTATTTAACATAGTAATTGATCCTCTGGTTAGGAAATTGTCATTATCAGGTACCATCAAGGGCATAGAAGTAGGTGATAGAGCAGTTCTAACATTCCCTTATATGGATTATATACTAATTACTTTAGCAGATCCTAAAGTATTACTCCAGAGAACCCTGAACATTCTGAATGAGCTCAGAGAAATTTCTGGATATGAATTAAACAAATCTAAATCTTACTTACTAGCTCTTAATAATAAATGTAGAATGCAGGGCATTTAATGTACTGGTATAAAATGTCAAAAGAAAATATTGCTTATTTAGGGATTAAGATATATAAAACTAGATCCGGCTCACTGGTGTAATGGTAGCGCTACCAATTGCAGCACTGACAACCCGTGTTTGGAAGCAAACATGGTGCCTCAGAGGGTTGGTCAGGAGAGTATCATAGGGACAGCTCTGCACCTCTGGGGGTGGGAGGGTTGTGGCTTGCTGGCATACTAGTGACATCCAGTGGAGACTGGGTGTCCAGCAGCTGAGACCAGCTGGTACAATACAACATTGGAAAACATTTGTGGGGACAGTGGAGGAGCTCACCCCTCCTGCACAGATGTCATTGCATCTCCACCCTCCTGAGGGTAACCAAGGAAATACCCCTGGTCATGGAACTCTGTGAAGCCCCTGGACTGCCTCCCGAATGATGCCCCAGGTGTAAGCCTTGGCTGGGGCCTCTGATTGATCTCAGTTTCTCCCCTGCTGCCCAGGGAGTCTTGCCATAGGGGGCAAGCTATGAGCTGCTCAGCTTGGAGGTCTGGAGGGGGATGCCAGGAGAGCTTTCTGGGTGCTGAGTAAGGACTACATCTCCCTGCCCATCTGGGAGAAGAAACAGAGTCTACAAAAACACAAGGGCCCGGATATTCAGACTGCACCAGGCTGTGGCGCAAGCCTGGGCAGCAGTGCAACTTGGCTGCACAGGGGCATTGACAGTATGATATTCAACGGAGCTGCGCCATGGCACAGCATCACTGAATATCACACCCTGGCCACCCCGCAGTGCACATGGTGCAGTGGCACTGCGCCAGCGCAAGTGGCCAGAGTGGAGCAGGGGGATGTGCTAGCGCAAGTTCCGTTGCACTAGGTGCAACAACCGTGATATTCAATGTGCACATGCAAATGGGGCCATAATGCATGCAAGGCACAAATGAGGCCATTTGCATGTCATTATGGCCCATTTGCATGCAGGTGCGCTGATCCCCAGCGACTTGCACCTGGCGCCCTGCCAGGCTAAAGCCGTCAGGGACTGACGCCCCCTTGCAGACTGCAGAAAAGTGCCCCACCACCCGATCATGGGCATCTGTTAAAAGACAACACGTCCTATATCCCTGGTGGTCCAGTGGACCACTCGCAGTCTGATCGCAGGCTTAAGTATAAAATATTACACGTCCTATATCCCTGGTGGTCCCACAATTGGGCTGCGAGCAGTCCACTGGACCACTAGGGATATAGGACATGTAATATTTTATAGTTAAGCCCACGATCGGGCTGCGAGCGGTCCACTGGACCACAAGGGATATAGGATGTGTAATATTTTATACTTAAGCCCGCGATCGGGCTGTGAGCGGTCCACTGGACCACCAGGGATATTGGACATTACTATTCTTCTAGGTATGCCAATGATTGGGCATGTGGGGGGGCGCCGCCACGAAGGTGCAGCTGGAGCTCGGCTGGCCACCCACAGGTGGCAGGTGCCGTATTGCGCCCTGCAATATGGCAGCTCACCTGTGAGTGACCAGCCGTTGTTCCTTTTTGTTTTGGTTCACCTGTGTGCAGCACAAGTAGGGATTGCGCATGCATGGGCTCAGCACATCCCGGGCTGAATATCAGGATGTGCGGAGTATGCATGGGCATGCCCCCCCCCACCTGCGCTGCATACATTACAGATGCGGTCCGGTGCATCGGGATTTGTGCCAGGCACAATCCCCATTTAAATATCACGCCAGGGTGCATCAGTGGATTATACTTGGCATAACAGTGCATATTCAGGCCAAGATATACAAAACTACACCTAAAACCATATAAAAATGCACAAGCATTTAAAATCAAAATGCAAAAAGATTTAGCTAAATGGAAAAAATTAACTCTTGGAATGAGAGCACAATTGGAAACCATCAAAATGAATATTCTACCAAGGGCCATATGTTTATTTAGAATGATTCCCTTTTGTATTACTAAAAAAATGGTTAATGAATATCAATAGCCAGATAGCAAAACATAGGGCTTACAAAAGGAACAGGATGTCCTACTAAAAACTGGGAAGCTCCAAAAGCAATGGAGGTTTTAAAGCTTCTGATATATACTTGTACTACCTGTCTTACAAAGCAGTACTATTCTCAAAATGGTTTCCAGTGGACTCCATGGGCATATACATACCTGAATGGTTAAATATTGAGTCAGAAATACTCCAAAAACAAGTGATTAACATCAAGGGCTTGATTCTCAAAAGTTGATGCATGGCTTTCACAAGCCCTACGTCAAACCCTGTGCTGCCCCAAACACTTTGTCGCATGGTGCACCCGATTCTCGTAGGTCACATGCCTTTGACACTTTTTACCCTTTTTATGGTGGTTTGCGCCAAATACATGGCTCAAATCTTGTAAAAAGGTTGACAAAGTTAGACCAGCAAAAGCTGGTTTAACTCACCACATGTGGCACACAGGGGGCTCGGGGGATCGAGAATCGCGATTGCTGCCCCAGAAATGCTGCAAGCCCCATGTGCCATGCGTTTGTCACACCCATGGCTTGTGGCTTTCAAATTCTTTTGAGAATTGAGACCCAAATCTTTATTATTTGGAAAACCCAAGAAAACGTTGTTTAGCAAAGTAAAATCAGACACTTTAAAGCAAATAAAACAGTGGCCTACATAATTAAAACTTAAACAGGATTAAATTACAATCACTGTGGGGCAACCATACATTTACACTAAAAAAAATGCAACTCTAATCTTAACTGGGAATGCAAAAGTATACTCAGACTTAAAGATATTCAAATGCAAAACAGTTTTTACAGTCTAATAATCTTATAGATAACCATGACATCCCAAGAACTGATGCAGACTTTCATGAAACTAAAAAGAGTTGTTTTGTCAGCTGCTGATCCCCTGGTCCCAGCACATACAGTATAGTAAATGAAGAAACCAGAAATCTGTTTGGATGCATCCAGATAGCTCCTAGAATTTCTGTACTCTAGAAATTGCTTCTTGATAGCATTAGAGGAAAAGCAGAAGAAAACTCAAGATGGTGGTCAGAGGTTTAATTCTACACAAACAAAATTGGGGATTGAACAATATTTGTTTTTTTCCATGAAGGCCTTCAGTACAGTTAATTTAAAATTGATACAGTTTGAAACATTGCATTATGTATACTACACATCCTATCAAATGTATAAAATGGGTCTCAGAGCATCCCCTACTTGTGCAAAATGTAACACTAATAGTGGTACCTTATGGCACATGTTCTGGAGATGTCCTCTCATCAAAGAATTATGGAACGTTAATATACCTACTGTACATTAGCTAATAATATAAATATAGAAACTTGTATTGTTGGACATTTTGATGAATCTTTAATCTGGTCCCTGGAACAAAAAATACTCACTGTGCATCATGGGGGTATTGGAGAAAATCATAATTCTGAAGACATGTCTAGATAATAAGACCCCCACGATACAAAACTGGAAGCAAAATGTGTTAGAAATATTCTGAGTAGGAAAACTGGTGTTACACATGAGAGATCAAGGTGATAAATTTAAAGGTGGGGAATACTATACAACTTTACTGGAAGACAAAATATTGCAAGCAATCATTAGATGTCGCACATTGCACAGAATTACATTAATGTATTACTATTAAGAATAAAAAACTATTTCTATGGTAAACAAGGTTAACCGATATTTTGCATTTACTTTTACTTCTCTTCACTTTCCTTTCTCTTACTAAACAAATTCTTTAAGAGAAATAATTATGCTTTCCAATCTTATAGATCTCTCATTTACAAGTATCTTCTCTCTCTGTACTCTTTTCTCCCTCAATAGTTGCTTCAGATGTAAGCTTTCATAAGAGGGAAATGAGTCTAGCTAGGAATAGAAAAAGACAGTAAAAGGAGAGTTCAGATCTATTAATATAAGTTTCTCTCTGTTTATGGAATTAATATGTCATTTTATGCAAAATGTATATATACTTAAATATATATTACATGTATGTATTGCTTGTTTATGTTGAAGATTATTATTCTAACAATATAATTTTTAATTTCAATAAAATTTTAATGACAAAAAAATTTGTTTGAGATATGGTCAACTACACAAACTTTATGGAGGGTTCTTCAATCCTCCAAGGACAGTTAATGTTTATTGTATTATGTGCAATGATGGATGGTCAATGGAAAATTTCAGATAAATTTGGTAATTCTGATGTAAAGAATGCTCAATTGATTTAGGGCTTGTTTAGATGCACAGTCACTAAATCTGTCTACATACCTGTACCCTTACAAAAAAGACCCTCCTTGGGCTTTCCCCACCAGGATTGACCACCACCATACGCCGCTCTGTCCCACTAGTTCATACTCGGACCTCTGGGAAAACCTCTCTTGTTATCCCTAGAGCTAGGACCTCTCACGGCCAAAGAGCCTTCAGCTTTAGGGCCCCCTCCTGGTTCAACACACTGCCCCTCCGCCTCAAGCTCCAACTATATCGTGCTTCAAAACTTCCCTTCGTATCACCTTATTAACACCGATGCTGTAACTGCCACTAGTCAAAGCTGTACTCAATACTTATGACAAAGCTTATTACTAAGCTGCTAAGTGACTAATAACTCTGGTATTGTTTGCATCCATCCTACCTGTACCAGCTTGTTTGTATCTATGTCTTAATTTTACTGTTATACTTATGTGTTGTACTGCTATACTGTGTATTTTGGTTTGTCTTACTGTGACAAGGTACCTTTGTAAATGAGCCTATGGCTCAAAGGTTTTCCAAACTGCTGTTTAAATAAAATAAAATAAAAATAATCAATGGTTAGGAGGATCAGAGCATGGACATTCTGTTGGCAAGTACTGTACATCCAGGGGAAGATAATAATGTATCACAGCCAGAGTCCTATCAGATAATGTTGCAATTCTTGAATGGTAAATGAAGAGCTTTGGTGAAGCTTAAACTGAGAACCAAAAAAACATAACTTTAGAGTTGTCAGAATTAATCATTTGAAGTTAGTCATTCAAATGGGACACACTGAAATTATTCTGCAATGTCTGTGGGACAGTGGTAATGGAGGAGTCTGCTGTATACAAATATGTATATAAAAATGTGTAATGTGCATAGAGTTGATGCTGTAAGGACCCAACATGAGATCCTATTCCTCTGATGTGTAAGAAAACTGTTGGGCCTAAGTCTGATCCCTGAGGTACTCCTCTCACAGTCCACTAGGCCTTTAACCTGGGAAATGCTGGAAGCTCACAAGGTTGATAGGGAATTGAGGATGTACTGTAGAGCTGTGGTGAAGTCAAAGAAACTGGAGTAACTGTCTGTATAGGAGTCATCCAATATTGTGTAATAAATTGAAGAACTTCTCTCAGGAAGCACGTGTGAATAACCAACCTGGCTGCAGGGTAAGCAACTTATCCATCTGCCTATTTTGACCCACTGGAGAAATCCCCAAATTCTTAAACAAAAAATGTGGCCATTCATTTTATACCTCAGATTTTGCTGTTTTATCATCTTTTTATTAAAGCCCTTTTAGTTCAAACTTGGAAACAAAAGTTGATGTCAGGAGAGTTTGTTCTTTCACTGACTTGCAAACCAGGAACCTGTGTGTGTGTGTGTGTGTGTGTGTGTGTGTGTGTGTGTATGTTGCAGATGCTCTCAGCCATTGAAGAGTAGACATGTGGGCATTCTTCTTCAAAATATGGGTCACGTTTGAAACAACAAACTGAGTGATATGGAGTTCCATGTAATGGACTACAAATCTGTGTAATTGCTAAGTAGATAAAGGTAAACCTTCTGTTGCTGTTGGCCACATTGTGGAAGTTGCTGGCAACATTGCTGTTTTGCAGACACTGACCTACATTTTTCCTTCCTTTATGCAGACAATGAGCAATCGCTTTCTCTTGTATGATGTAATTCAGACAGATGCTGTTCTGAGTCTAGATGAAGACACCGTGCTCAAGTAATGAGGTAAATGGAACCATTTTCACTGTCAGCAGATAGTTTAGCATTAAAGCATGACCAGGAGTTGGATTCCCATCTATTAGTATGATCCTAGTGGGGTCATGAGACATGAGGCATAGCTTAGTGCCTTATGCCTCAATGATTAAAGAAACAAAGGTAACCCAACCCCTGAGGTACATTAATGCTTTTATTATACTGTTTTTTTTAGACTAAATGCTTTAATAATTAAAGATCTAATTCTTTTATTCTACATGAGATTTTTCAGCCATTACCATTGCTCCTTAGAATGCTGTCTGCCAATCAGAATGCTCCATTTCAAGTCATTGTTTATCATACTCAAAAGTTTAAGCCAGAAAGTCAGTGGGGTAGGATGAGCCCAGCAGGCAAAATTATGCAGGAGTAAAAAGGGAGCAAAAAGGACAAGAAACTGAGAACCAACGTTTTGGCAGTTATGGCCCTTTACAGATTATTGTGAGGTTACTGCTGATGAAGCAAAAGCACTTCAGCAAATACTAGTGAGTTCAGCTAGTACCTATAAACTGGTCATGTTTGTGACTGGACTTTTTATTAAAATCTTGATACACTAATGTCAGTGATTTTAGTGCTTTTTCTCTGTGATTGCACTGTTCCTTTTTTTTTTTTGTATTGTGAAGCACCTGCTCATCCTACTGTTGCTCAGGTGAATCAGAGACTTGGGTGAGTCATGACCACAAAATGTGGTTTACTGAGACAACAGCCCCCCCAGTAATGAATGCCTATTGGGATTGGCACAGGCCATGTCCCTGAATTGCTACAACTGGGCAGTATGACTGCAAAAATAATTTTACAACTGCGTTATTTTAATTTTGTGTAGCAGTGGAACCTACTTTGAAGGAGGACCAAAGTCTCAGGTCCCTAATGTTCTTGAGTGTGTTTTGCATTTGCAGATGACTTCATTATGCAACTTGTGTTGTGAGTTTTTTTTTTAACTCTTATTCCCTGTTTTTCTCCAGTCTGACTGATCTTTGCCAGGACTCACTTGCCGTTGCTTGTTAGCCTCCTTTTGGTATGGCTACAGTCTGTGACAGCTACTGTACAATGTCTGGGTACACAGGCCTATGCATGAGGTCCTCTGCCCTTGTCCTGTGGTATTCTTATAGGACTAGACATTGCTGCCTCTGTGACCTCTTGTCACATCTACCCCATGTCTAGATATGGGGAAGACACATGGGTGTTGTGCTTGGCTTGCGTGGCATCCTCCATCAGGGCTACCAGTGGGTGGCTGTGCAATAGCAGGTACCACCTCCCCCCGATCGAAGGCATCAGATATCCTGGGGTACTGTGATATACCTCCTCTTTGATTGACTAAAATCCTGAGCTCAGAAATTAAACTCAGGTGTTGCCAGATGACAAGGGTCAATGCTAACCACTAGGCCTTAAGGTGGTCCCTTCCATGTGAGGTTCTGATATGTTTGGGTATTGCATTAGAGGCAAAAGGATGGTTTGGGACAGATTTAGGAAGCTAAAAATGGAGGCTGCTGAGGTGGTTGCAGAGAATGGGAGAGTGGCAAGAATGTTCAGATTTTACCAAGGAAATCGGACAATATGCCTCAACTGAATGAGATATAGTTCAGGCAGGAAAACTGGGAGGCTGCCGAGTTAGCCTCACACATAGATTACTAGCTAAACATTTAGGGAAGATCAAAATAAACAAATCACAGGAAACAGAGCAACTGCCAAGGTGTACAGGGAACATAAAAAAAAAACAACACTGTGCAACAACAACCTTCTTCCAGCAGGGGGAGGAGGTTGATTATTCATTTATTTAGCTTTTGTTAACCAGGTAAGTACACTAGACAAAACATATGCCTATTTTCAGGTATGACCCGGGACAGTACAGGAATTAAAAGAACGTACAGTGTACAACTTGAAGCAAGTAAGACAGATACGTTGAAATCAGAAAAAGCATGACATACAAAGTAAGATAACTCAGGTTTCAACAGTGGCACAGTCAAATATAAAATCAATATAGAGTCACTAAGACAATGTTCAAAGCAGTATATACAGATATATACAGAATTTACACACTTAACACAGGGTCACACCCAGGCAGGCAGACAACCACAGCAGGACCAAAGCCAAGGTATAGGAGATGATATGCTCAAGTACAGAGCAGGTGACCAAGGTAAACAAGGTAATCAGGGGAGTTTAAGACAGTCACATACCAAGGAGAGCTTCAAGTGTGTCCACAGGGAGGTACGTAGGCATGCCTGGGAGGGGGAGGACTGGACCTGGACTGGAAGGGAGTTCCATAATCTCGGGGCACACGACGCAAAATCCCTATCCCCCATTTGGGTGTACTTAGCAGGAACCTTAAGGATAGCAGGGCCCAGAGACCTTAGGGAGTAGACAGTGGAGGCTGCAGGCACAAGGAGCTCTGCCAATCCAGTGGGGGTGCCTGAGCCCAGAACCTTACCCGTGAAGCAGCTCAAAACAAAATTCATATAGTTGGGTGGGGAGAGCCAGTTAAGCTTAGCATACAGATCACAATGGTGAGTGAAGCGAGGGGCTGCGAGCGCAAAATGGCAAATGTTATTGTAGGCAATGGTCCACCTAGTGAGGTGTACCTTGGAAGTACGGGCAAACAAAAGTAACCCATAACAGAGAGATGGTAGAAACACACATCTGGCCAGTGCTAGGTGAGCAGCCAAAGTAAGATTATTCTTTGCCCTGTTCACCAAACCCAACTTCCCGTTAACAGCTCAACACACATTGTGGATGTGGTGACCAAGATCAAGCTGAGGGCCAAGTGTCACCCCAAGGTATTTGACAGAGTCAGTGATGAGAACAGGAGCACCATCACTACCCGAGATGCACTGAAGGACAGGGGAGGACTTTAACTTAGCCAGGGATCCAAACCGCATGGCCTGAGTCTTTTTAAGATTTAGGACTAGCTTGTGAGATGATATCCAGGACTGGATACTCCTGAAATCCTCACTCAATTGGTGGTTAATGACCCCAATTTCCTGGGAATGAGCGAGAATAACAAGGTAGTCAGCGTACAGGATGGGCCTGCAGGAGGCAGCAGAGGAGAGAAGATCATTGATGAATATGGAGAAGAGCAGAGGCCCAAGGAATGACCCCTGGGGAATCCATGAGGACACTGCGGTGGTGTCCAAGAGGACCTTACTATATTTGGTAAGTTGCTGCCTGCCCTGAAGGTAATTGGAGAACCAACTGAGCGCGAGAGGGAACAGGCCCAAGGACCTAAGCTGAGTGCAAAGTAGTGCATGATCAACTAGGTCAAAGGCCTTAGAGAGATCAATAAAGATAGCCCCAGAGAGTCTGCCCTGGTACATAGCAGCCCCTATCCCAGAAGTGACAGTGACCAGGGCTGAGTTTGTACTGTGCCGTTTTCAAAAGACATGCTGCAAGGGAGACAGTAGTTCATGAGACTGAATATGATCCATGAGTTGCCCCGCCACAACTTTCTCAAGAAGCTTACTGATAGCAGACAAGATGGCAATCGGCCGATAGTTGTCAAGAATAATTGGGTTGCCCTGTTTGAATACAGGGACAACCCTCGCCACCTTCCATAAGTCAGGGATAACCCCAGAGGCTAAGGATAGGATGACGATATGGGCCACAGGAGAGGCAATAAAGGCAGCAGCAAGGCAGAGAAGCTTGGGTTCCATACCATCGTGGCCAGCACTAGAAAAGGGGGAGAGACCAAAGAGTAATCTGCATCTCTTGTGCTGTCACAGCCTTAAAATAGAACAGAGGATGAGAGGTAGGTGCGAGTTGAGGCGGAGGGACCTGGTCAGGCCTATCACAACCAGTGGAGGAGAATAGAGAGGTGAAGGCAGACAGGTCAGAGAAATGTGAGTTAAATGCATTGGCGACGGTTAGCGGATTATTACAGCTAGCACCATCAATAAGCATGTCAGGAGCCTCACAGGTGGAGGAGCCACTCACTATATTTTTAATATTCCTCCAGATGTTCCAAGGGTCCTTAGCTGAAGTCCGTAAGGCAGCTTTGCAAAATTCACTTTTTGCAGCCCTGATCACCTTTTTGCATTCACCCCGATCCTTCTGTAATGCTGAAATATGGCCTGGTCCATCGAGACCTTGAAATTGGACCAACACTTGTCTCTAGCCCTCATGAGAGCAAGGAGGCTCCCATGCAACCATTTTGTAGCAGCCGCCCTTACCCTCCATCTGACAAGAGGGGTATGCTTATCCTGTAGCATCCCAGAGGTACTAACAAAATGATAGACTGCAGAGGAGGCAGTCTGGGCATCCACTGCAGACCAGTCTGTGAGCATATGATCCTCCAGGAAAGACCCAAGGTCAAACCTGGAGAAGTCCCTGACTTGGATGATTTTCAAAAGGATCTTTGGGGCAGAGACCTTCCATATGCAGTACACAGGGGCATGGTCAGAGATAGAGTCCAGGAGGGTACCAGAAGAGCTAATCCTCTCAGACCTATTGGACAGGACCCAGTCCAGGAGAGAGCTGGTACCACCAGTAGGTGACCACCTTGTGGAATCCTTAATGATTTGGGACAGTGAGAAGCCTGCTAGCTGAAGCTCATACTGCTTGACATTACCTCCAAGCCAGTTTAGATTAAGATCCCCTAGGATCATTAGCTCATTATTCCCAGTCCTAGAGCCAACAGAGTCAAGATTGGAGGATAAACCCAGTACACCCCCCATAGAGGGATTGTAGGTACACACAATATATAGCTTCTTTGCATTACCAAATAGCAGCATAGTATGCAGTAGTTCACAGGAACACTGCACAGGCTGTAGGCAGGTCTGCACCAACAGGTTGAGGTGACTCCTGTAGAAGACCAGGATAACCCTCCCCCTTTTTCCTGGATGATCCTGTCTAACAAAGTCAAAGCCAGGGAGTACACAGGCCGAATCTGGGATAGAGGGTTTAAGCCAAGTTTCAGGTATCCCAAGGATGTCATGCTTGTAATGGGTGACCCAGGTAGGAGCTCAGCCAGGTTGGGCAGAAGGCTGTGGACATTAAGATGAGCTATTTTCAACCCTTTGCCAGACAGCCAGTCCACAGGAGTGAGGAAAGCACGGCATGGAGGACCAGGGTTCAGCTCCACATCCCCTGCAATAACTATTGTCAACAAAAGAAGCCAGAGGAGATGCCTCAAAGGGAGGGGGAGCCAACCCTAGTGGACATCCTGTGACCAGGATGCCTGACCAATTTGACAGGATACCGGAAGCTCCACAGATTAAGGCAGCCGATGGGCTAGGGAGACTGTCTGTCACAGGCTATTAAGTGAGAGAAAATAAAATCCATCTCTTCAAGTAGTCCCGGTGAGATTTGGGAGCATCCCAAGGGGGGAGCACAGTCCACAATGAGAAGAGGGAGGAACATGGAAGCGAACAGACCAATGGTGAGGACATTAGTGAAAGGGAAGGACTCAGCCCCACTCATGCAATGCTTAGGAGCCCCATGTTATGCACACCCTCACTTGAGTCAGACCACAGAACTTTAATGGACCAGCAGAATAGCAGGGGATAAGGCCATCCAGACCCCACTAGGCATCCAGAGGACACAGAGGAGCAGGTAAATAGGAGGACAGCTAGACCTGCTGCCGTCACACCTACCAGGAGCAGAGTACCGCAGAGCTACCTGTTTACACAATAGATGCCCCCCCCACCACAAACAGTTTTCAAGCAAATACAGCAAAACAGGACCTGTAACTTAAGCTAGTAGTAGCCCCTAGTGAGGTAGCAAGACAAAAAGCTAGGGCAGACATTAAAATATTCGCAATACACAGAGGCTAATACCCACAATTGACACAAGCTTTCTAGTCTATGGTTAACGCCAGCCACTGGCCGAGATAGATAAAATATACATGACCCTGGCCATTCAGAGGTTGGGATTGGATTAGCAACAGCCAGTAAACGTTCTGCTGTAAGGTTCAATACACCCAGATCAGTGGTGAAAGGGAAAACAATGTAATAATCAAACACCAAGGGATATGAAAGCAGTTCTGGTCTACCTCGAGTTCAGTCCTAGCAAGAGACAGCCCCATTAGAGACAGAGGGACCAGCCAATCCAACACATTAAATATAGCTCAACACACAAGTGGGAGTGGCTTAAGCCCATTTAAGGGGAGGAGGGAGCAGGGTGGGTGGGCAGGAAAATTAAACCCCATAGGTAGCAGCCACCTCTCCAATTTCTGCCAGCAGGTGCGATCTCCACTGCAGGAACATAGGCAGCAGCACAACTGCTCCGATATCAACCAGCCGCTACGAGCTCCCACACAGGAACCCAGTCCTAGTTTCTTTCTCTCGTCGTCCCTCTCAGCCAGAAAGAACTCCTGCTATGCAGCAGGGCGCCAGTCTTAGAAAGCAGTATTAACCCAGAAATGATGAACGGCTACAGTGGGCAGGGAAGGACAGCCCGACTCCAGTTACTGAGTCGGCGCCTCAACCCTCAGGCAATTTCGGCAGTTCTTGTAGCGATGACAATGGTGGCAATGGTGGAAGGGGGCCCACCAGGCAGAGACCACCCTCACCATCTCTCACTCTCAGCAGCAGGACATAAAACAAGGCCACCGCTGTGCACTCCTCTCACCTTTTCACAGGCAGAGCAATGTCATAGCAGGCAGGATCCAATGAGGCGCAACGGTAGTTTTTTATTTTATTTTTTTTAAATGCTAAGACTGGCATGTGTGTTTCAGCATGGCAGGGGTTAATCTAAGTAGGAGGAGTTTAGGTATAGTTTAGTCTGGGACAGTTACATGGATCAGATTAGTCTTCCTAGTGAGATGCACAGAGCAGGATGCTTAAACCAATTCTGGAGCTAGCTTATCTGACTGGCATAGTAATACAAGGTAGAGTTTGGGAGACTGAGGTGATGCACAGCCTCTTATTTCTTCACAGAAATTTAGTAATGGTTTTATTAAGTAGGTGAAAAGGGAATCTGGCAGTATTATGGGTGCAGACTGAAACAGGAATGTTAATTTGTGTTAAACTGTCATTTTGATCACATTTACTCAGTCAACCAAAGTACAGAGGATGCAGGTCCATTTTTCAAGTCTTTTATGATATTATGTAACAATGGAATGAAGTTTCTATATCTTTTGCAGATCTTTAAGGATTGTCACACCCAAATATTTTATTTCATTGACCATCTGAATATGGGTTTTTGAAAATTATAAAAGGGATATGGAAGTTACAAAAAGCTAATATCTCACTTTTTTGCCAATTAAATTTGAATTCTGAGGTGTTGCCAAATATATGGATAAGCATTTTGTGTTTGGGATAGAGATTTATCTGGTTGGAAAGCATTAGTGAGATGTGATCAGTAGATAGGCTAATTTAAATGTTTGGCATAAGCATGATAGATATTGTTAAATAGTGTTAGGGATTCCATTACAAATGCAAACAATAGATGGGATAATAAGCTCCCTTGTCTGGTGCCCCTACCAAGAGTTAGCCTTGGAGCGAGATCATTATTTGTTTTAAACTATGCCCTTGGAGATGACTACAATAAGAGCAGGTTTTGAGAAGGGAGCAGTCCATGAGGCTTGGGCCCTCAGGGCCCTAGTGGGAGAGTTATGGCCAACCCGGTGTTGAACCACCAGGAAGATTTGGAGACCATGTGTGGGTTTAATCTTTAATGGGAGAGCCCTGATGGTTCGTTGGCCTCAATCAGCTTTCACAAAGCTCCAAGAGATCCTGGGGTGGGGGCAGCAACAGCTGGTGGTTGTGAGAAGATAGGGTGGCATATGAACAGCATATGGAAGATCCAGCATGAAGAAGGACTGGTGGATGTTAGCTAAAAGAAGTCCAGTCCCCAGGTTAGAAAAGGGCCAGAGTTGTCCTGACCTGTCATGAGATGGGGCAGGGTGAGTCATAACAGACATGCTAGCCTGGACTTACTCTGGAGATAAAGAAAGTATATTGAGGGATTCCTGTGCAGCTAAAATAGACCGTCAGGCTAGTTAACTTACCTCGTTAACAAAAACTGAAATTAATAAATCTGAACCTTCAGAAATGTCATACAGATTCCATATGGAATGGAGAGGCTTTTGCTTTTAACTTTCAGTGTGGCCTGAAGATGACACAAAAGCACAATTCCATTACCAATAATTGTAAGTCCATAACATTGCCAGCACATATTCACAGGTGCTTGTGACTTGGGACATTTAGCTTCCTGTTCAGATGCATCCAGGTATTGTCCTGATTTAGAGCATCCATTTATATGCAGTGCCAATCAATGTGAATCCCTATTTTGTAACCTGGCCAATAAAAGGGAACCAGTCCCAGGCATCCCTAATACCACTGAGCAGGGGATCAATACCAGCAGCAACCAGGATCCCCTGCCAGGTGCACTCTGCACCATCCATCCTCAGACACTGTTCTGTTTCTCAAACAATTCAGAGTTCCGTTTTGAGACTAGAGTCTTAGCACCCAAGTTCTACCTTCTTTGTAATCAGTTCCAACTGATAATGGATTTCCCTTTTGCCTTTCCCTGAGGTATGCACAAATCAGCCTCTGGACTTTTGGTTGCCTTACAAGACCTGACACTTAGATCCTTCCTGATACACTGTGGTGCCATGCTCCATGACCCAAGCCAAGCCCTGGGCTTCTTGGAGACCAGTGAATGCAAGAGGATCACTAACTCCTGCCCCTTCCACTTACAATTGTAGACAAGGAGCCACTCATAAGCCAGACTACAACTCTGCATCTCCTCTTTTTGGCTCCAGAACCTCAGACTAGAGGGCAGCGACAGACGAAACGCCATAAAAGTCAATTTGGGCATCAACTGTTTAACATTTTTACTATTTTTATACATTGCAGAATATTTATAATGTTTCTATATTTTGCAAGAAACATTTTCGGTGTCAGTGATTCAGTGGATAGCACTCTCCCCTCTAGACCAGGAAGATAAAATCATTCTGTATTCAGCTCCCACCTCAGGCGCTTCAGCTCAAACCCTACACGACATTGAAATACTGCACTGCAGTGAGTGCCATTGTAATGGGCATGCCAAGGCTGTCCCTTGTTAATTTCTCTGGGTGCTGAGTAACTTAGGGGTGAATCACCAACCTCAAAATCCTATTACCAGAGATGCTTCTTTAATAAATAGAAAACACTGTGGTCCACTGGTTAGAGCACTGACTTGGAAACCAGGACATCACAGGTTCAAAACTGAGCCAGAAATACTGTGGGACCTTAAGCAAGTCATTTAACCTCTTAGTGCTCCAGTCCACCCAGCTGCGGAAAGGGGTAGAAGCAAGACCCCACAAGTAACAGGATGTTGCATCTCAGCTGGGACATCCCAGGTAAAATAAAACATAAATAATACACCACCTAGCTAAGTTAGTTCATCCTTCAGACTTTTAAGTGTTTCTGAGGGACATGCTGTGCATTTCTTTCTTTTTAATAATTTCTTGACTACAGCTAAGAGCCACAAGGACAACAACCAAATCAGTGTTGGAATAAAATAAACGTTTCATTTTTATTAAACAAATATTAGCTACTTTAGTGCAAAAACAATAGATAAAAATTTAGTAAACAAACAAATTTACAATTTTCATGACCAGTCAGCTTCATGATCAGGCACTTGTTCGTTCTGCATTATCATGGTAAATGTTTGAATGAAATGGTTGAATCCAGAACAGTTAAGAAGAGTAACCTGTTTATTTTCTCCAAGGGAGAAATGTTATTTCTGTATTGAGAAAACCAGAAGTGCATGCAATGCTCTAAGTGGGACCTCACCAGGGCCGTGGAAGTGGCCATGAGCATGGCTATAAATGTAGTGTATCTGACATTCAGCAAGGCCTTTGGCACTCTGGTATATGAAAACATTTGAACAAATTACAGCAGAGCAGTATACATGAGGCATACACAAGGCAGACTGTTAACTGGTTTGGGGGCAGGAAGCAGAGGGTTGTGGTGGACAGGCACTACTCTCAGAGGAGAGGAGTATTTATCAGCATCCCTCAGGGATCAGTTTGTGGGCCACTGCTGTTCAACATGTTTATTAACTATCTGGATGCTGGGGTCTCTAGCAGACTGCTAGATGATGACAGCTGGCTGGCCAGGGTTTTGGACTCCCTTGAAGTTGGGGACAAACTTCAGGAGGACCTGGACAAGTTGAGTGACTGATCAGATTCCTGGAGTCATAGAGTCATTGTAGCCAAATGCAAGGTGCTACACGTGGGAAAAAAAATTTAGGACGTGCATACTGTGGGGATCCTCTTGCAGCAGAGGAAAATGGACCAGGGGTCATAATAGGGGTCATAAGGTCTGAAGCATGACACATAGTGTGCAGCTGCTGTCTAGAGGGCCAACAGAATGCTAAGGTGCATCCAAAGTGGAAGGTAACTAGCAGGGCAGAGGAAGTAATCCTGCCACTTTTCAAGGCTCTGGTCAGGTCCCACTTAGACCACTGCATGCGGTCCTGGTCTCCTCAATACAGAAATAACATTTAGGCAGTTGAGAGGGTGCAACACTATGCCACTAAAATAATGAGAGGTATGGGGAATGTGTTCACCTTAGAGAACAGAAGTCTGAGAGGGGCTATGACCTTCATCTTTTACATACCCAAGGGTATCCACAAGATCAAACAGGCATGATCTAATATCTTCAACAAGATGTGAGGACATTCCCTGAAGCACAGAGGCTGGTAAATTCAGGGATAAAATTAGGAGGCACGTCTTCTCCCACAGGGGTCTGAAACTGTGGAATAGCCTACCAGCGTAGACAGTGGATATGAAAACAGTACATCCCTTCAAAGTAAGCCTAGGCAAATTTTGCCTTACTAAAGGAATCACACATCACCCTGGGTAGCAGAAGGAATAAAAAAAATCCCAATCAACTTGTACATGTTGCTTAGCATACTTACTGTACTCAACCTCGCTTTTAAATCAAGGTGTGGAGGGTTTTTTATTTATTTTAAGAATTTAATAAGTGGGTACACTCACTGAAGATCACAGACCCCTCTCTCAGGAGCAACTCAAGGAAGACATAATGGACTTCAAGTCTGTTCTGACTTTAAACGTGATAGGAAACAATGTTTAACATCTCTAGATGCCTTCTGTTTTCCTATGTCTATCGATTATATTTTGATAGTTCTTTTTTACTTTTTTGTTAAATTAATCATCTATCTTTCGACTTTGTAAGTACTTTGAATCCCTTTCTCATCAGCAACTGATGCTCTCTCATGTCATACTGTCTAAACTTTCTATGACATCAGCAACACCATTTCAGGCCGTTCAGATAAATTGACTTGCATGGAATGGTGTGAGCAATATCATGGAATGTCTTAGAAGTCTGTGAAGAAAGAGCAGTAGCTGGTGAGCAGAGTGAACTGTATGGAGATTTGAGGGAACTCCAAAACTAGGTTATTTATTGATCAGAAATTGGTTATGTTGTATCAGAATACATAACTGGCATGGGAAGAAAACTGGGTGGGCAGTTAACTGTGTAAAATAATCTCCTGTCACCTTTAAATGACTGTGTTAGTACACATATCTCTCCCTTCCAGATGAGCAATGGTTAAAGATTGTTCCCAGACACCTTTAAGCTTGGTCCTTTTATATCCATTCAGAGCTAGCTTTTATCAGGATGGAATTGCTGGGGTCATCGCAGTCAGGTTCCTGGCTTATGATTCAGAGCTGGCTTCATGCCCCTGGTTTCTGAGCAAGTCACTTCTTGACAGCTAAAAGCAATGCTTTCTGAAGCTCCCTGGTGAAACTTTGTTATTACTGAAAGCTGTTGCCATGTACCACTCCACTCTCTCACCTTCCTATGGCCATTTAGACTGCACTGTCATGCTTCACACTCCCTGTCAGACGCAGCTTTCTTCTGTTGGGTCTCTCTCTGTCACACCTCCACCTCAAGGTTAGTGAAAATGTACAGCTGTTTACTTGTTTGAATTAACTACGGTTATGTGAGAGTAGATGGATTGAAGGCTGGCTGCTCTGTGCAGTAAACGTTTTGGGGGGCTTCTCAGACTGTTCAAATAAGCCAGGGGTCCAGGTCGTAAGATGTTTGTTTAAATGATTTTGAGGCTTCTCCTGGCATTGCATTTGTCTTATTTTTATTCATTGTCTTTCGTTGTTGCCAGAGATAGTTGCTCAAGTGGTGAGAAGATTGATTTGTCAGATGTATAACCCCATCTGCAAATATTTGGAAAATAAACAGTATTAGAAACTTCCAACATCACTTACAGCCAGAAGAGTTCTTAAATAGCAATAAACGTTTGTTAATTTATTGTTTGTCATGAAAATGGTGACTATCTATCCTATGTGTCTTTTCTTCAACAAGTCTTGCATATACAACAGTACAGAGAGACTTTCTCACACAGATGTGTGCACACACACACAGAGACACACACACACACACTGACCCACAATAATATATGCACACAGACGAATACAATTGCACAAATATTTTCATGCATAACTTTTTTCTTACTTTAACACAGTGCTGCTGGCTCCAGCTGTGGGCTCATTCTGCACTACTGCAAGTCTACTGATCTGGGAATTGGTTGGGAGGTGAACTGCATGTTTGACACTGGGTGGAAATTGTGTGAAGGGCTACGGATCTGTCAAGATCTGGGCAGGATGTTTGGCAACAGGTGGGAAGGTCTGGCAGGCCAGAAAACAGCCATGAGATGGGTTGGCTTAACATCAGAGGCTGGGAGGTGTGTGGCAGGCCATAGATCTGTCAGTAGGTAGCCATGCTTTTTCACAACAAGAGGGAAAGGTGGCCATGCTTTTTCACAGCAAGAGGAAAATGTCTGTCAGGCCAGACATTGGTCAGGAGTAGAGATGCAGCGAATTTAAATTCCACTGGAGAAGTGAACGTGAAGTGGGCACTTCGCATTGCCAATCCACTATGCAGAGTGGGCAATGCAAAGTGCTCACTCCGCCTTGTCATTACCACTTCGCGTTGGGTGGAATGGCGAAATGCAAAGTGGTAAGTCATTGTTTTTAATGGACTTTGCGTACCTCATTATGATTCTAAGTGATCCTCTTGGTGTTTCAGATTTGGCAGCCCTCCCACACATCACATGGCTTGTAGTACTGTAAGTCACATGCTCTTTAACTAGGCAGGTAGAAAGTGTGTCATACAAGTAGACACTTTTACTTTCTCCTGTGCAGACGGAGAGAGTAGTGTGTTTTGTGACTGCTGATACTTTGAGATCAGAGCAAGGAGGAGATTTAAACTTTGATTTAGACCCAACAGCTTTTTTAAAAGCTACATTTTTTTGTCTTTTCTGTACTCTTTTTTACTTAATTTGTTCTTTCTGTAAATTTTATTTTTCTTACCTTTATAAGTAGTTAGTTATTTGTCTGTGTGACTGTGTGTGTGTGTTGTGTGACAGTGTGAATAGTAATTGCTCGGACTGAGGGAGCTCAGTAGGAGAGATGGACCAGGGTGAGGGAATGTCTGGGGTGAGGGCAGTTCTGGGAGAACGTGGTAGTGGTAAGCATTGTACCGTGCGCATGTGTGGAGGGCATGAGCACCCATTCCTGTTGGACCGCTCGATACTTGTGAGTGTCCCCCCCCCCCGCCAGAAGCAGGACTAGCACCGCCTCCTGTCATGACTCTGAGGCAGTTGAACCACCACTACCACCAAGTCCAGGTTCTCTGGAGCAGGATGTGCCTATTCCCCCGGGCCTAGGTGTGGATCCCATCCCTGTTCAGCACTGTGACCAGCTGGCTGCCAGTTCATCTGGCAATCCCCTGCCTGTACCTGGTCCTCGACGCACCTCCATTGTTTGGCAGTTTTTTTTACTGCGTGGGGGGACAGCAGTGTGGTCAAGTGCCGCCTATGTGAGGTGGAGGTGCGCCGTGGCCCCCCGGGGGACTCACCTGGGGACTGAAGATCAGTGCACCCATATGCTCAATCACCAGCAGTTGGAGTGGCAGGCTGCCACAGAACGGACCATGCCTGTACCTGCTGGCCATTCTGTGGCAGAGGGTGCAGCTGTGCATTGCGGCATCCCTAAGAAGAGGAGGGCCACAGCAGCACCTGCTGCTCCACCAGCACCCCCACCCCCCCACCACCAGCAGGTCAGCCTGTAGAACGTGTGGACCCCAGAGAATTGCATGTAACACAGGCTGACTTGGCAGTTCTCTGGAGTGCTGTTGAGGATAACAATGAGAGGGAGTGCTATGGAGCAGCAGCTGGATCACATAGCGGGACATCAGTTGCAAATTATGTCCATGCTGGAACTGCTGCTGGATCACCATGGGATCCCACATTATTTTTTTTTTCCTCACACCATGTGCCCCCCCCACACCTTCTTTGCTGTGTTATAAAATGTATTCCCTCCACCATCCACGACCCTTGTATGTAATTATGCCCTTTTTTTGTTGTCTTCCATATGCGTGACACTTTGTATTCTGAGCAGTGCAACTATTGTACTAAACTGCATGTGTGCATTCAGTCTTCTTTCCAGTCTGTGTACGTACTGCAGACACTGTCCAACTCCCTGACTTAAAAACAAATATTAATGAGTACAATGGTGGGGTGGTGAAGCATGGAGAGATGCTACAAAATAGGCTTACAATACATCCAAGTAACTATTAAAAAAAATTAATGTTGTGATTCGTGACGTGATCGTGAATCGTGATTTGTGACTGCATTTGTGACCGTGATGATGAAGAAACGTGAATGCCTATTGCCTATGGCTGTACTTCCCTGAAGAGCTGTAGCTTAAAACTCCCAGACTTAAAAACATGTATCAATGAGTACAATGGTGGGTGGTGAAGCCTGGAGAGATACTACAAAACAGGCTTACAATACATCCAAGTAACTAGAAAAAAAATTTATGTTGTGATTCGTAATGTGAATGATCGTGAATCGTGATTTGTGACTGCATTTGTGACTGTGATGATGAAGAATGTGATTTGTATCATGAGTGATTTGTGATGATGGTCCTGACTTAAAAACGCATATTAATGAGTACAATGTTCATGCAGAATTAAGCAGCACACCTGTCCAGTACTCTAAAGGGAAATCAAAGAAACAACTGTGACTTAAGTTACACATGGAGATTGTGCCCTAAAGAGATGCAAATGCACAGACAGATTAAGATTGCACTGTGCACTGAAGAGATGCAGACACAAAGGCACAACACCTAACCAGTGCTCACCATCAGAAATTCAAATCTGGAAAAGAATACATTTGCCGGTTGGGGCGGGCGCGGGAGGAGCGGCAGTGTAATGCACTGCTGCAGTAACAGTCACTAGTACTAGTACCAGTACCAGTAAAGATACCACAAAGAAGTACAAAAATCACACAGCTGCAGTGGATAGCAGGTTCACATTGCTGAAATTATTATGTGGTACAATAAAAGGTGTCTGATTTGATGACATGCATCCACACATTCTCACATACACACTAAGTAATGCATGCAAATTGAAAGCTTCAGTAATATAACCACATATTTTAAACAAACTAAAATTATGCACTGCTGCACCACAACAATCAGCAAAAAAAAATGGCAAGAAATATTGAAAATATTACTGTGTGTACTATGTGTACATTAACACTGCTGCTTCAGCTCCCCCACGGTCAGCCGGCACCCAGCCAGCCACCGGCCGAGACCAGGACGCCTGCCTTCAGCTCCTTGGAAGCTGCCTGCCCTTGAACAGGGCTGCTTCAGCTCTCCCATGGTCGTCCGGCATCCAGCCAGCCACCGACCGAGACCAGGATGCCCGCCTGCAGCTGCTTGGAAGCTGCCTGCCCTTGAACGGGGCTGCTTCAGCTCCCCCACAGTCGGCCGGCATCCAGCCAGCCACCGACTGAGACCAGGACGCCCACCTGCAGCTCCTTGGAAGGTACGGGACAGTGCAGCCAATCAGAACACGGCCACTTCCAGCAAACCTGCTCTGATTGGCCAGGACTTTTCCCCTGCTTCTGCCACCTGGCACTTTTTACAAATATATTTTACATAGAACTAAGCACATTTCAAGTGTGTAATAGAAGTTTTTCAACTGTATTAGCTGGACTGTAATTTCAACTAGTGTTTAAAGTGCTTACACCTCTTCTGTTTCAAGTGCTTCTCCTGCACCTTCCCCCCCCCATCCAAGCACTCTGCCTTGGCGCCAAAAAGTCTAACTTCTTTTTGTCTTGCTAAATTGCTCAAATCTAAAAAAGACCGACACTGATCCACAAATTACTATACCGGGCTTCAAGCTCTTTAGGGCTGATAGGGAATCGAGGGGGGGGGGGTGTGGTTGTATACCCCAAATCAAAATTTGATGTTAGCAGCATTTCCTGTAAAACTAAGCCCTAGGAATATGAGATTGTCTCACTTAAACTTCACCTTCCATCCTCAGAGTGCATCACAATCATTGGTGGCTATAGACCCCCGTCAGGAGGCACAGAAATTCTTAACATGTTGAAATCCATAACTTTGGCTGCTAACACAGAAACAATAATCTTAGGGGACTTCAATATGGATTGGCTCACTGCTAAATCCCACTCCCTAAAAGCCATCTGTGATGAGCTGGGTCTTACACAGATAGTAACTGAACCCACAAGAATCAATGCTTCTAACTCTGCCAACAGCTCACTCTTAGATGTCATATTAACTTCGCATCCCCATAAAATCTCACATTCTGCAGTTTTCCATAATGACATGAGCGACCACAGTATCATTGCATGTACAAGATTCCAATCTAAAACCCAGCAGCACCCTAAATTCAGAATCAAATGCTCGTTCCATAAATTCAACTCAGTAAACTTCCTAACCAATCTAGCTACGATCAGGTGGCAAGACCTATATCTTGCCAAATCTGCTGATGTCGCCGTCTCTGTCCTAAATGACAACCTCACCACCCTAATTAACAAGCATGCTCCTCTTATTAAAATGAGGGTGCGGAAAATCTCGCATCCGTGGTTCACCCAAGAGCTCAAATCTGCACTTACCAATAGAGACAAGCTGTGGGCTAGGGCCAGGCACACAAAGGACCCGGCAGACTGGCAGGTATTTAGAACTGCCAGAAATGTCTGTGTTAAAAGTGTACATGCTACTAAAGCAAGCTTCTACATCTCCACTCTGGAGCAGGCCAAAGGGAACTCCCAAAAAAATCTGGAAGACACTGAGATCCATTGAAGGCCATCCTGCTGCTTCCTCCCTTCCCACCAAGATTCTGGCCAAGGACAGGGTGGTTGAAAATAAACTGCAAATCCTCCACCTCATCCCTTCCAGTTGTGTCTGTTTAGCTACAAAGAAGTCGAAGACATAATTCTTAGCCTTGACACCAAGAAAAGTGCAGGGGACAATGGCCTTGAATCATTTTTCTTGCGGTTAGGCTATGCCCAGCTCACAGCCCCCATCCTTCACATCTTCAGCCTCTCTATTACCATAGCCACTGTTCCATCCTGCTGGAAATTTGTCCATATTCTTCCTCTCTTCAAATCAGGAGATCCTTGTGACTTAAACAACTACCATCCTATCTCTTTCTTGTCAGTTCTTTCCAAAGTGCTGGAAAAACTTATATACAACCAACTAAAAAATCACCATGAAGTGCACTCACTCCTAAACCCGGCCCAATCTGGCTTCAGGTCGAAGCACAGTACCATCTCAGCCTAGGCTAAAGTCTCTAATGACTGGATCCATGCTATGGACACCAAGAAGGTTACTGGTGCAGTCTTTCTAGACCTCAGTAAGGCTTTTGACACTGTAGACCATCACCTCCTAATCACCTATCTTGCCTACATAGGTGCCACTCCACTTACCTTACAGTGGTTTAACAGTTATCTCACAGGAAGGATACAAAAAGTCAAAGCTGATGGCCTACTATCTGCTCCCCTTCCAATTGCCAGAGGAGTTCCTCAAAGTTCCACCCTAGGACCAATCCTTTTTTCCCTGTACATCAACAACCTTGACTCCCACATAAAGAACTCTAGCATACATTTCTTTGCGGACAATACAGTTTTGTACGCATCAGGCTCGTCCTTAACTGAAGTCAGGGAAGCATTCCAAGCTGACTTTATCCAGTTAGAAAGCAACCTTATCAATGCCAAGCTTCTCTTAAATGCCAAAAAAATCAAGACAATGATTTTCTCGAGACTTGCCTTGTCTGGTGCCCTACCTACCCCAACTAAAAACTTCATAGTTACCTCCCTAGGTGAACCCTTGGAAGTCGTACCTAAATTTAAATATCTAGGTATGTGGATAGACAACAAGCTTTCCTTCAGTGACCACATCGAGGATCTAGCAAAGAGGCTTAAAGCACGCTAGTTCTTTTGAAATAGGACCTTATTCCTCTCGCTTAATCCAGCAAAGACTTGTCCAAGCAACATTCTCCTTGCTTGACTACGGAGACATTATCTTTATCTCCTCCCCAACCTTGAGCCTATCTAAACTGGATGTACTCTATCACCATGCTCTTCACTTCATTACTAACTCTGTGCACAGGACCCACCACTGTGATCTTTATACAGCAGTTGGGTGGACCTCTCTTGCCACCAGTCACCTCCTGCATGCTGGCATTTGGACTCTCAAATTACTACTCCACAAACTGCTTGTCTATTTAATGTCTCTCATACACATCTCGCATAGTGCCTACTCCCTAAGGAAATTTGATCTTATCCTACTAGATGTTCCTAGGACACTTACCACAGCTGGCCAAAGAGCTGTCTCATATGCCTTTCCAAACATTTGGAACCAACTACAAGCCATGCTGAAGCTAATCAGCATTGTATCAATTAATTCCTACAAAACACTAGCTATCTCTAAATTAAAAGACATATGTAGGTGCTACTAGGCCCCCAATGCCAAGTCAACTTCCTAGGTACCAACTGGCCCTCTTCTTATTAAGCTGAAATGTGTTGCATAATTTAGGGCAAGGTTAAAGCTGGAATGTACTGCATATATAGCATAAGGACTTCTATTGTGTATACCTCTTGTATTATATATATATTTTTTCTTTGTTGTTCTACATTTTATATCTCCTGTCTATGTAATTGCGAACTGTATGTGTATGTGCCTCAGGACCTCCTTGTGAATGAGCTTGCTCAACGGAGTCTTTCCTGCAATAAACTTGAACTAAACTTGAACGTGAATACCTGAGTACAGTGAGGTAGAATGATGCAGAATCACATTACAGTCAATGCAAATTGTAACTTGAGTGCCTCAGCGGTAACTCAGTGGTACCGCAAGGTTTTTTTTGTCCACTCATTCATTGTACGGGGGCTTTTTTAGCTGTTAAATACTAAATTTTTTGAAAATGTTGCAAATACTAGAAGTGACAAAGATGGGCAGACAGTTGTAGTAAACATTTGAAAAAGGAAAGTTGACATTAGGTAGGTACAAAGCAAGCATTTCCTTAATGTGCAGATGCATGGTACTTAAGAATGTGAGAGGCAAACGTGGCTTTAGAATGCCAAAGTTACGTGCAATTTTTAGAATACTGCAAGGATTAGATTTCAGAATGCCACCAGGCTGCAACTGTGAAATGCATCAATGACATACTTTCAGAAAGTAGCTGCAATAAATAATTTTGGAATATGGCAGGTATGCTGAAATTCAGAATATGGTGCTGTTATAAATCTTTACAATGTAGCAGAGATATGCAATTTCAAAATAGAAGGGACACACAATTCTGGAATGTGGCAGGGATACGCAATTTTGTAATGTGTCATGGGTGCATAATTTTGGCATGAGGTGATGATGCACAATTTCAGAATGTGGTAGGGATGCTTGATTTCAGATTGTGGTGGCAACATGCAGTTTCACAATGTAGCATGGACACAGAATCTCAGAATGTGTTGGGGACATACACTTTCAGAATGCGGCGATCATGTGCAATTTCAGATGTGCAATTTCAGAATGTGGCGGGGATGCAAATTTATTTAATGCGTTAGGATGTGTAATATTGGAGTAGGGCAGGGAAATGTATTTTCGGAAATGACGGTGACACACAGTTTCAGAGCATGGTGAAGATGCACAGGCCCGGAGTGTGAAAATGACACAATTTCAAAATGTGACATTAATCCACAGTTTCAGAATGTAGTGGCGACGTGCAATTTTGGAATGTGGTTGGGATGTGCCCTTTTGGACTTCAGCAGGAATGCACAATGTCGTGGGGATATGATTCATAATTTTGAAATGTGGTGGTTGCATAAAAATTTGGAATGTGGCAGGCACAAACAATTTCAGAATAAAAGGGTGTGTCCTGTCACATTTCAAAAATGTGCATCCCCATTATATGCCAAAACTGTCAGTCCTTGTCAAATTCTTAGATGTGTGCCCCTAGTGCATTCTACGATTGAGTGTCCTCATCACATGTAACTTGCATATCCCTGCCACATTCAGAGATTGTATCCCCCCGCCCAACATTCTGAAATTGGACACCACCTTGACACACCATAGCTTTGTCCAGCACTGCATTCTAAAACTACATATTCCTAAGTACAGTACCATGCACCTGAATATTCCAGAAATGCATACATTGCACCCAAGCTTGTGCCAGGTTTTTCTTTCTTTTTTTTTTCAACTGATTAATACAATTACAGTTTTTTACACTTTGGAGAAATACATCAGTCCTTGCTGGCACTGAGGACTAGGCTGTGAGTTCTGGTTATGACATCAGCAGCAGCAGCTCTTCACTGAAACTGGCTTTTGAACAGAGAGTGAAATCATGGTTACAAAATGGCTTGTAACTTTTAGTTTAGAATCAGTTTTTGGTATGAGGCCTTCCGGGGATATGCTTATTCTAACTCTGCAGTGTAGCACTTTTTGCTGGACTCCCTCTTTAAACTGACCAACTTGCTTTTACTTGTACTTCGAAACAGACCCTACAGGAATAATTTTCAAAGACTCTGGAGTTTTTGCAACATTTTCCACGATTTATGGCAAATTGTTTATAACAAAAATAATGCAGACATCTGTTTTTTATGCAAGCTTTGTGACCTCCTCTGTAATTTTGCCCAACCACGTCAGACTTTGTTAGATTACCAGTTAGGTGGTGTAGTAGCATCTGAAGTTAGGATTCAGTTCCAAAATCAAACACACACACACCCTCCGAAACAGGAAAGGTCAGCACTCCACAGTTTCATGAAATCTTTTTCCGAATTTTATTTCCACATTCGTAAACTGCAACAGTAAAATCCCAAGTTTAGAAGCTCAAAATTGGGCTCACAGAAATGCTAAGTGGTCTCCAAAGCAGCAAATAAACATTACTTTTTCCGGTTACCCACAGACCGTCTTCATGCAGAGCCATACAGACACATGAATGTTTTATTTATCTATTTAGGTATTTGGTTACCAGGTAAGTGCACTGATCCCGGGGACTGTTTTCAGGCATGAACCAGGCCAACAAGTGGCACAGCAACATTACATACAGGTGCAGCAAAGCACAGGTAATACAAAATAGATATAGTATAGTTAAATACAAGAAGGGCAGAAATATATTGCAATAAATAACTATCCATGAGATAGCAAGAAATTGCTTTACAATTTATATAGGTAATTTTTCTATATTTCAATTATTATGCCAAAAACAGACATATGGCTATCTAAATTTGCGGATGATACTCGTCTGGGGTTCCCAGTAAATAGTCAAAAGGATGCAGCAGTGCTACAAGAAGCGTTAGAGGAACTTGAAGCATAGGCCCATAAAAAAAGATCCTTGTTTAATATCGAGAAGTGCACTGTGATGCACCTGGGTAAAAACAACCCCCAGCAAGATTATATATTAGCTGGGAAAATGTTAAGGACTGTTATGGATGAGAGAGACTTGGGAGTGAGGGTCAATAATGACCTTAGGTTTAAACAACATTGCAACCAGGTAATTAAAAAAAACAGCAGTATCCAGTGCTGCATTCACAGGCATATTAAGAGTAGGAGTAAGGCAGTGTTGATTCCCCTCTACACCTCCCTGGTGCACCCTCACATTGAGTACTGTGCCCAGTTTTGGGCTCTTGGGAATAAGGGTGATATAAAATCCCTGGACAAAGTCCTAAGAAGGGCTACAAGAAGAATCAAAGAGGTCAGGTGTCAAAAGTATGAAGCAAGGTTGCAAAACCCGGGGCTATATTCATTGGAATACCGCAGATTAAGGGGAGACATGTGTTTGATTTTCAGAGTACTGTCAGATTCACAACCATGGGAACAGTTGGGGCTTACATTGAGAGACCAGAAATATAACACTAGAGCCCACCCTTTCCAGTTACTAAGTGAGAGATATGATACTCAGTTAAGGAAGTCCTGGTTCTCAGTGAGAGTTGTTAAGATTTGGAATAAACTCCTAGTGGAAGTTGTTGCGAGTAAAAACATGGAAACCTTTAAGCATTCCCTAGACTCCCATCTAATAAGTAATAACATTACTGGGTACCACTAGAGTCGTGCGAGCTATAATGGACTTCGGTTTTTAAAAAGCTCTAAAAAAAACCTATGAAACCTAGACAAATAGGGTATAAATACCAGTGTTTGATAGAGCGAAGGAGTGCTGTGCAATATGCAGTAATGGTGATGGGGGGGAGTGGAAAAGCAGAGTAGATTTGCAACAGATAAACATTGACATTGACATTCCCTGGCGGGAAGGAGTGAGCAAAGGTGCAAAACCAGGGACCAAAGTGGCAGGTGAGTATAGGAGCACAGATGGGAGAGGGTAGGACAGGGCAGATGTCAGAGTTTGGGTAAGGAGATGGAGAGCTGATTGTTAAGTATTACCTTCAGTGGCATAGGCATTTGGTCTCAGATTGAAGCCAAACTTTGAGTTGAAACTTGAACGTGCCGTGTGTGTCAGCAGAATGAAGAGAAGCAGGGAAGTGGTTCTATAGGGAGGGAACAGTTACCAACAGTGCTCTGCCATCCATGACAGAGATTTTTGGCACTTCCATGGGTGGGGGGGACCGAGGATATACGCAGACTTCTGGGAGGATCATGGGTCTTTAGGAGGGATGTATAGGGGGACACATTGCCAAGTCTTAGGGTGTTGTCAACCAGGCAGCTGAGTGCATATTCATGTCAGCCAGAGAGTAGGAGCCCAACCAAGGGACTGATACAGAGTACAGTGGTGAGTGAAGGATGGAGCCAGAAGAGTGAAGTGGCAGACGTTGTTGTAGACTGAGGTGAGGCATAAGTAAAGAGCAGAGGACAGTCTGGAGTTTACTGGAGTGCAGTAGTCAAGGATTGGGAGCAGGGCACTGTGGGCAATTGTGAGATGGGCCTCACTGGTCAAAAATTGCTTATGCCAATAGGTGGCCCCAAGTTTTTGGTTTACCTGACGAGTGATCGAGTTTACATGCTCTGTAAAGAAGAGGGAGGAGTTAAGGGTTACACCCAAATACTTGAAATGTGGGACGTTTTCCAGTGGGGGTTCATCCAGCATGGGCACCAAGAGAGAGAGGAGCCGGATTTTGTGATATTGGCCAAGTGTGGTTTTGACCCAAACAGCATTGCTTTTGTTTTTTTTAGCATTAACCAGTAGTCTCTGAGACAGAAACCAGTTATGGGCCAGGCCATAATTCTGGGACAGGGTGGAGAATATGTTGGTCAGAGACCTATCACTGTAGAAAAGGATGAGATCACTAGTATACAGAAGGGCTTCGCTGGTGAGGCAGTCAGAAAAGAGGGAATTAATGAAAATGAAAAATAATAGTGGACCCAGGATGGATCCGTGGGGGACACCCGTGGAGAAAGGCCTATCAGGGGAGGCAGCAGTTCCTATACTTACATACTGAGACCTGCCAGACAGGTCACTCCTGAACCATTGTAAGGTCCCTGGGGAGCAGCCAAGTCCAAGAAGTGTGGTATGAAGAAGAGGTGATTGATCAAGTTAAAGGTCTTAGTCAGGTGTACAAACATGGTCCCAGTGGCCTTACCCAGGTCCATGTTTCTGAAAACATGATTGGTAAACTGGGCCAAGACAGATGTAGTGCTGTGAAATTTGTGAAAACCATGTTGGTGACTGCACAGCAGGTTGTATTTCATTATGTGGTCAGACAGATGCAGATGAACAGTCTTTTCCAGAAGTTTGCTCAGATAGGGAAGCAGAGAGACTGACCGATAATTGTCTGGAGAGAGTGGGTCTCCGGCTTTTAAGATGAGGATAGCTTTGGCTAGTTTCCAGGAATATGACATAATGGATGTGATCAGTGCCAGACTGAATATGTAGGAAAGCGGCTTTCTACATATTTAATCTGCTCTGCTCACCCTCCTCCTAACTCACCCACTTTCCAACATCACTACTGACACCTTCCTCAGAACATAATTCATGTTCATGAGCTTCTAAGCTTGGGATTTTACAGTTGCTGTTTATGAATGTGGAAATAAAATTTGGAAAAATATTTCAAGAAACTGTGGAGTGCTGACCTTTCCCATTTCAGCGTGTGTGTGTGTTTGATTTTGGATCTTATGTTACCTTGGTAGGTGCGCCCACTTTTGCCATACTTGTTTTTTGTTTGGGGGGGTGATCCAAAAGTAAGAAGCCACTTTCTCCTGTGCTACTGACGTTGAGATACAGTTGCTTGCAGAAGCAACATAGGGCACTTAAAAATCCAGCCCTGTGTATCTGACTGTCCCCAACTACCTCACAACTACTGTGCTTGTTGTGGTATCACTGTCTGTTGTCGTGGTAAGCACTATGCTGTTATAAAAAAAGGCACAATGAGGTTAGTCATGGACTGTCAAATAATTTCTATGCAGACTCAGAAAAGCTCCAGAGTTGAGTTATATAGTTGGGAAAGGAAAACTAAAATAATATTTATAGAAACGTACTGAAGTTCAGAGCTGCAATTAAGTTTAGTAATTACAATTAAAAACTCCACAGAGTCATGGAGTTTCACAGTCTTATAATGTTGGGACTAAACTAAGAGCTGCTCAACAGTGTACCCCGGGGCAGTAATCAAGAACAGTTCTTTAACCACTTTGAATTCTTCATGAATAGTTCATTGACTCAGTCCATGAGCATGCTTCAAAGTTCAGCAGTTATGTTCATGAATGTTCAAAAACTACAAGAACAACAAATGGGCAATCTGTATTCATGAACGTTCTTGAACATAAAGGTTCTAATAAAACGGGAAAGAGAACTCAAGCAAATTGTTTGGCTACCTATAGTGCATTTTGAGACAATAGTGCCCTATAGGTAATAAGTACCAGCATCCAAGTCTAATAACAGAATCTTCAGGGACAAATACACATACTCTTATATAGAATTTTACTGTTTTCAAATGCAGCCATTTTCTTTTCACTAGTAACGCTGTAACAGTAAGCTTCCCAACATCGATTATACAGTCTGTCACCTGCTACCAGTCCCTGGCCATTCCGCTGCCCAATCATTTAATTGCTTTGTTTATAAAGTAAAACAAAATACTCCCTTGATTTTAAACTATTCTGTTATTGTTTATTTAGAGGTATAACACTGTTACCTCTCTTACCCAGATTTACTCTGCTAGCTCTCCTCCTGACTCACCCAGAGAAATGCAGAACACTAGTGCTTTCTTGATTTTACTGCTGATGTTAGCATGTTGCTGGCAAGACCATCAGGGCATCGTGGACTTCTACTGGGTTGAATCTCAGGCTTCACTCAATAATGCTCCCAGCCCTGTCAGCATTTAAGCAACAACCTGTTGTTTCTAGCATCCATCACTATGTGTGCCCTGCTCTCAACTCCTGTGATCACTCTCAGCAGCAGCTCAAACACTGTATCAGTGTACTCCCTACCAACTCTACATTTTTAACATAATGCATATCCAGCTCCAGTTTACACAACTGAATGTGACATTTTTGTTTAAAAGAGAGTCTTGCTGCTACCAAAAAGGGTGGTTGGGGGAAAAATACATGCATGTGGGGGGGGATACCTCTCTGAGCAGGCACCACACAATCATCAGTCTGTGGAGAGAACCATTTCACATCATTTTTGTATCTGTTGGATCCATTTAAAGGGACACTGTCAGCTTTGCCGTGAGATTTTCTGGCCATCTTTGACAGATTGCCTCTAGGCACAGACTTAGCAATTAAGTATTTAGAATGCCCTAGCATATAAAATAATTAGGAGTAATTGCTCTTCTTATCCACTTTTTACATTTGATGCGCATGTGCACCAACTTTTTTATTACAGAGAAAGGGGATTTTGGGAGTGTGTCACTGCCAAGCCCACTGTAGCTCAAAATAGCAGGGTCTCTGCAGTGTAGACCAATGACCAGACACTGTGGTTGTGACATCACTCGCTGCTTGCTGGGGGCTGAAACTTCATGTACTTCAAAGGATTGAACCACTCCAATCAGAGAGGGCTTAGATCCTTTGATTTGCATGAAGCTGGCAAGCAGCTGATTGGCTTTCAATATCAGGAGCCTGTCAGCCAGGCTGCCTAAAGGTGAAATGAATAAAGTGTACCTTTTTTATTGAATATCTGCTTCTTTGCAAGAATTGCTATTGTTTTTAGAAGCCTCTGTTCAAAATACTTGTGATCAAAAGGAAATTTTATCATTTTTCTGTACCTTAAAATTACTGCTTCTTGCTAACAAGACGGTCAGTTTCTTCAGTCACTTTACATCGCTATGAACTTGAACATTGACCTCGTATGACACCATGTTACTATTTGCGAGCTGTCTCAGGGGAAGCAATGTCATCAGTGTCTTGAGCTTCAAAGAAAGCAGCTCTAAGTGTAGAATGAATTGTGAGCTGAAGCTGTTTGAAAAACAGTGAAAATGACGACATTTACTTTTGATTGCAGGTTTTTTTTAACTGATCTTTCTAAAAACAATAACAACTCTTGCAAAGAAGCAGATATCCAATAAAAAAGGTACACCTTATATAACTAAACCCTGTAAAAAAGAAAATCATCCATCGATGTCTGTTGCAGCTGCCACCGCAATCGCCACCCCCCCAAGCCCAACCCATGTTATTATTATGGCACGGGGTGCCCAATCCCCTGTGCCAGCTGCTACCCCTAGCACAAAAGAGAAAACTGTCCATTGATGTCTGTTGCCATTGCCACCATAACTGCCACCCCCCCAAGCCCAACCCATGTTATTATTACAGCATGGGGGTACCCAATCCTCCCCCATGTCAGCTGCTACCCTCACCCTACCCATTTTAGTTACATAGCACCAGGGAGCCCACCCCTGGTGCTGTCAAATATAACATAGACACTGGGGGTACCCAGTCCCCCAGTGTCACCACCTGTAATAAAGAAAACTGTCCCTCATCATTTTTTAATTTTTTTAAACCAGTAAAAGAGAAAAACGTCAATTGATGTCTGTTGTGCCTTTATTCTCTCCACCCAACCCTCCCACACAGCAATCACTACCCCACACCCCTATAAGCCCTTACTTACCACCGGGGGTCTAACGCTGCAGTCTTCTCTGGACCACAGACACGTCTTCATTCTTTAAAGCTGGACCGCAAACTAAGGAAGTCAGATATGCAGTTAAATGTATTTCAGTGGGGTTTTGAAGTTAGTGGCATAACTGGGCCATTTTTGAATATTTTGGCCCCACATTTTCAACATGACTTTTTTGGGGACCCCTGCTTCATGAACAATGGCAGTGAAATTAGGCAAATCTGTCCTGAAAGGAGATTTCATGGTTGCTGCATGAAATCACCTTTTGGGCAGGAGTTGAAATTTTTCTCCACCCTTGTCCATGATGTGGGGTTATAAGAAGGCTATGTTGAAAATTTGGCATACAAATACTAAAAAAAAACAACAAAGTTATGAGCCTACATTGAAATTTGGGATTGCAGGCTCATAAACTTGATAATTTTCAATATTTTGACCCCAAACTTTTCAACATAGCCTTTCTTCACTGCACCTCATGAATGTGACAACTGTCATTTTTCAAATCCTAGCCAAAATGTGTTTTCGTACCTGTGGCACCGAATGACACTCCATTGTGTGGATTGATGTTTTGGTGGGAATTTGAAAATATTCACCTACCAGGTTCATAAGGTGGGGTAATAAGAAGACAGTGCTGAAAATTTGGTGTACAATTACTGTAAAATGCCCAGGTTATGACTGAATGTTACACTATTTCAGCGTTCACTTATAACTTCACTAATGTTCAATATTTTGACTCCAAACTTTCAACATAGCCATTTTTTCACACCACCTCATAAATGTGATATGTGTCATTTTTAAAATCCTAAAACACATGCCTTCAAAAGTTGGGGTCAAATTAAAAAAAAATGTTTAACAAACATCAAACATTCAGCATGGACAAATGCGTGTCTAATACTGAAATCATAGAGAAACAGTGGCTCTTAAATGACAAAAATGTCACAAGCAGTGGGGGCACTTACCCAGGTGTAGGAACAATATCAGGCACAGAGCTGTAGAAACAGCAAGAGGGTCAGCGCTCCAAAGCATGGGTGTAGGCAGGCATACTCCAAGCACTCCATGGTGTGCAATTTTATTTAAGGAGGGTAGCAAATAGGCTCTGAACTGCTTCCTTTTGCCATGAAAACTAACAAAATACTGAACGTCTCTGTAATTGTATTCATAGGAGTCGAAACTATAAGGACTGGTCACTAATACTCTCTTTGCATCCCAAGGACAATACAACTTTCCTTAACCTCGAAATTGTCTACTCGCTTGTACCTGTTATAGCTTGTTTTTCTATGAAACTTAAAAACATTACTGCCTTAAACTGTTAATAGCAAATTTATGATGTAACTTTCCTGTCTGGTTTTACCTGTAATGTGTATCGTGCTTTGTTAAATGTTCTTTGTGATGTGGAACCTTTGTAAAAGAGCCCTGGCTCAAAGGTATTAATTCCTAGACTAATAAACTAAACTAAACTTTACAGGCTCTGTGCTGGTATGTGGGTGTCTTAGGAAACAATGCATGGCAACAACCACTGTCATGAGATATAAAAGTTGTATTTATTGTGCCAGATGAGGCAACAAACACGATCCTGGTGTACATTTGTATATTGTCTGTGGCTACACCCGGGGGTAGCAGTGAGTCCACTTGGTGTGCAGATCTGAAATTCATGGCTACACCCCTGCTCCAAAGTAGCCCAGTTTTAAATATCCACAGAAAGATGTGCATCACAGCCGGGCCAAAACACTTTGCAAATATCAATGTCACCAGCTTTGCTTTATTACATAAACACACAGCAGTGAAAACAGACACCAAAGTTCTTGTGCCAGGCGAGTACCAAGTACAGAATACAATTTCAGCCAACATATGGAATAAAAACAGGTGGCAAGAGTAAATTCAACTTTTCTCATTTCATTCAATCTGCCATGGGTTCCCTCTAGCCAGGATACACCCAAACAGCACCTGACACACTAATGTTTTAACTTCATCATGATGTCTTCATCAGAGTGGACAGGGTTAGAATGGGTGCACATGTACATACTTAGTTAAAGGTGCAGAACCCAATTGAATTAAAAACTTTAATTAACTTTCAGATATAGATAGCTATATAATATAAATATGCAGTAATAAATAGCCCCCATACCATATAAATATGAATCAATTACCATGAATTTATAAACTGTGAATCTAATCCTAAAAAATAAAAAGTACACCCTAGTAGATACTGCAGCAGTAAAAAGCATGAATACATAAAATATTTATATACATTTGGGGAGCACAGCATGAAAAACAGCATAGGAGACAAAATCACAACATTGTAGAATAGTAGCATACATCATACAGCTAAGGAACATAGTAAATAAATAAGATGCATCACACAGCTATAGATCATAATGCAGGCAAAAACAATTAAATACTAAGGGGTATCAGATCAAGTGCAACTTGTCTAATGTTCAATGTGTCAGTGGCTCAGCAGGTAGCACACTCACCTCTGAGGCAGGGAGATCAGAGGGCTATGGGTTCAGTTCCCACATCTGGCACTTGGGTTAATATCCCAGTACTGACACTGTAGTGCAGCATGAGAGGGGTACTGCACTTCTGAGGTGCCGTCTTTCGGATGAGATGTTAAACTGAGGTCTCATCTGCCTGGATTGGTGGTAGTTCAGATGGATGTTAAAGATCCCATGGCACTTATCGAAAAGAGTAGGGGAATGTCCCCAGTGTCCTGGCCAAATTTCCCTCATTCACTAAAAATACCACCAACAGCTTAATCTGGTTCAAGGTCAGTTGCCATTCATCTGTATCCCCTTCCCCCGGGTTGTGCCTGAAAATAGGCAGGATTTGTCTAGTGCACTTACCCAGTCAACAAAAAAATAAATAAAATAAAATAAATAATATTGTTTGGACTGAGGAGTCTGTGCCTATTCTTCCACCTCCCAGAAGCATATCCCTACCCCAGACGCACATCTCTAATTGCATCATCACTGAGCACACAACTTGCTTGAAAAAGCACACATCAGCATGGAATGTTGGTCTTTTGTGGTAGGGCGAGTGCTGCTCTTATCCTTTTATTAATAAACGTTTTTATCCAACTTCAGCATGAAGTATTTGTCTTGGATTAGTGCTGTTAGCCAGTTGTGCAACCTTGTTTTAGCCCTATTTCAAATGATGTTTGCATTCTGTACAAACCAGAAGTGGACCTACTCAGCATATAATTGTTTTTTTTTTTCATATAAACTAAGCAATTTACCTTGACAGTTGAATTTATTTCAACAAACTCAACATTTTCATTTCTAATGAATGGCTTTTCTTACAAGGCATTTTAGAATTAGTAATTTACCTTATACTTGCTTGTTTTCTCTTTTTTCTCCAATCAAATGGAGTCACTGCTCACCTTCCTTTCATAAATAGAAAGGCCCAGTTGCTATTTACTGTATATGAACAAAATATACAACTATTTAAAATGTGGTGAGTTTAAATGTTAATTTTTTGAGTGCTCAGATAGTTAATTGACCTGCAGAACATATATTTTACACTCCTAAACTGAAAAGGTCTGCTTTTGCAATACTTGATAAAATTTATAGTGGGAAAACTGTGTACTCTGATATGCAGATATGCAGATTCATAATGCAAATTTATTTGTTGTCTCAGTTCCTCATGGTTCTTTAAAGGTTCAGCAACTTGATGAACTTTGTGTTGATGAACTATTCATGAAGTTGGTTCATGAACTGAGTTAAAGAACAGTTGGGGAACTTTGGCAAATATTTATGAACCATTCATGAATGTTCATCAAAGTTCATGAGTTAATGAACTTTATTTCACTGAGGTCTATATGATCTGGATGATCAGATTCCTATTTGTGGATTCCTTTGGATCTGTGGATTCCTTTGGAACCTAAATTTGGGTACATATACAGTATACTGAGCTAGCGTGCATTTATAGGTGAAACAGCTTCCTAGTAACTCCCATTTCTTAAATCTCATTGCACATTTCCAAATCTCAGGAATTCTCTCCCTCTACAACA
Organism: Neoceratodus forsteri; assembly: GCA_016271365.2. Lineage (NCBI taxonomy): Eukaryota > Metazoa > Chordata > Ceratodontiformes > Ceratodontidae > Neoceratodus > Neoceratodus forsteri. The sequence continues at coordinate 1,484,653,671 of CM057452.1, forward strand.
TTAGGGCTGCTGTGATCTGGTGGTTGGAAGGTGTGCATCCCTTCTTACCTGACACAGGAGTTCATCAGAGACAGAGTTCCCAGCCACCTGCAGCCCATGGTCATCAGTTGGCCTCTAAGAAGTGTTGCAACCCTCTCCCTATCCCTGGCCTGCTATGAATTCTTCATGGTGTCTACTAAACCTGCGGGCTAAGAGCATCTGGTTAAATCAGGTACGGGGTCTATTTAAAAACAAATTTCTCCATAACTTAGTGGCTCAATTACAAAAGCCAAATCATGGATTAAACTTAAGAAAAATGGGAGCCAGGGAATTGATAATTCCAATAATAAAACATCGATTTAGTATAATGACCTTTCAGTATAAGGTTGCTTCTTGTAGGAACTGTCTCCCCCTTTTTCTTCATGACTCGGAAATATCTGCTACTACTTTTAAAACAGCAGTGAATCAAGAATTCAGTTTCCGCTGTCAATGTAATAGATGATAAGAGAAATAGCCAAATTGTAATTTTCCTAAAGAAGTGTTCTTGTCAAGTCAAATCAAACTGTTTGACATCTGTTGTTATAAATGTTTCTTATGTTTTAAAACTTGTATTTGTTATTATTGTAGCAATTAGTATTTTATACAAACAGGTATGCCTTGTAAATAGGGATTTTTGAAACCCTAATGGCTGTATCACTGTATAAATAAAATTTTACCTACCTACCTACCTAGTGGCACCCCTTCCATCTCCCCCACCTGTTCCAAGCATTCCCTGCTGGCTAACAGTACTTGCTTCCTTTCTCTAGCATGTTCTGAATACTCCCTGGTGTCTAATGGCAGTTACTGTGTCTCCACAGCCCACGCCATCAACTCCTTGGTAACAAGTGGCACCCCCTCCATCTCCCTGGCCTACGTCATCAACTCTGTGGTGTATGGCAGGAACCTCACCCTATTCATAGTCAGTGCCATTTAATCTTGTAATGTAGTGCAAAGCTGATTAAAGATTATGCTAAAGCACTGAAAGGAAAAGATAAAACAAAGACACAAGACATAATGAGGCCCATTTTTTCTGAATATTTGCTCTTCATAGCCATCTGGTGAGCATTGCCCTGTTGCTGTCTTGCATCCTAATTTTGAAAACTGTCTTGAAACATCTTTAAACTATAAGGTGGCTTTTCCCAGTGAGGAGGGGAAAAAAGCTAGTGATTAATAATACTAAACAGGATTAAATGTAAATTTTTAGCTTAGGGTTCCAGCTATCGAAATGTAATGTAATTAAATTTATTCTACAAATATCGCAGGGAATTCAGTAATGAATTCTGAAATGATGCAGAAAGTTTAAAGAACTAATTAAGATGTCTTAAATTGGACTCCAGGGGCTTAAATAATTGTACATTGGTCTGTGTTTCTTTCAAAAACCTGGCATGAAGCTGTTCCCTTTTGGTTCTGGAGAATAAATCTATTCTATTATGTATTGTCAGTCCTATCCATTAAAGTCCAACTAATGCATAATGTATGCACTCTATAAATTTATTTATAAAGTTCAGTCAGGTTTCTCCCATGTCCAGTCAGAGACAGAGAAATAGCCAAAATAAAGAAGTAACTAATTCTGTATTTAACTGCTGGCATTGTCAAGCTCTTTATTGTTAGCAAGTCAGGCCTCAAGGATAAGGATGATGGTAACCTTTCTGTTGTTGCCCCTTTCTAGAAACTGCAATCTTCAAGCAAAGGCCATTTACAGCAAATAAAAGTAGGAACATGCAGAGAAAAGTGGGAATTCAGGGCAGGTGCCACTTTCATGTGTTATTTGTTAACTAGCTATCCCTTTTGGTTCCTGGGACATTTCTTTTCACTCTTCAACATGTCAGCAAAACCCTGCAGACCCCCCCCCCCACTGTGTTTTTTTTTAAGGAACTTTGATCTTTGAGTGCCAGAGCAGGAAGCTGGAAACTACTTAATAGTCATCATTAATGGCAAGGGACTTTTCTGGTTGGCCATACTCCCACCTTTGATTGATGGTGGCTCAGACTGCCTTGCCCAGTTGAGTTGATAACTGTGATGATTGATATGCCCATATCATCATGTCAACCATTAAGGTCCTTGTGCTTTGTCTGCTGGAAACTGGAAATGTAAATTAATTGTAATGCTCCCATGCTAGCTAGGATGTAATTGTCTAGACAGCCTGTTAATCAGCTGTTTGGATATTACTTAACTCTGAGTTTAACTTTGATGCAAACATCAAGTATTAAGCTGGGGGAGAGTCTACCCCCCCATCAGTGGGGCTTACCTGTATTGTTAATCATAAGTCCTACCATGCTGTGGACATTCTCATTCTCCTTACCACCTCCAGGGACTGTGGTCTGCTTCAGTGGGTCATGGAATGAGTGAAGTGCTACTTTTTAGGTACCTCCTATACCTGGACTGGTTGTTTACTTAAGAAACATAGAATCTGTTGGTAGAAAAGGAATGTTTGGCTCGCCCAGTTTGCTCAAGTGTTCCCTGCCTATTCTGCCTCCACAGACTTTAGATGGTCTCTAGCAACCTTCCCCACTCCCTGCCTCTGTTCTAATATACTCCTATGTTTATTTCATGCATACCCGAAGCCCTACACCATTCTATCCTTCACCACTTTGGCTGGCAGTTAGTTCCATGCATCTTTCACCCTTTCAGTGAAGAAATATTTTCTCACATCCTACCTGATCTTCCCCTTTCCAGCTGCATCACATGCCCCTAAAGGAGCTCAGCCTCATTAAAAAAAAGTCTCCCCTCCTGCACCCTGTTCACCCCTGTGAAGTACTTGTAGGTATTGATCATGTTGCCTCTCACGCTCCTCTTCTCCAGAGTATACACGTTGAGATCCCTTAGTCTCTCCTTGTAAGACCTCCATTACAACCCCTGCACAATTTTGGTTGCCATTCTCAGAACCACCTTCACCTGGTTTGAAAAAAAAAATAACATAGTTTGAAAAAATTGCTGCTCCAGGAACAGTTCATTTGTAACTGTTATAAGATAATTTGTGTACGTTTGTTGTCTTGTTATTTTTATGACTTATGACATTCTGCAAACCAAACTTGTTTCTCATATAGTGTATTGTGTATTTTATACAACTTCTAAATAAAAAATAAAATAAAAGATCTGTCTATGTCCTTTCTGAGGTGCGGTCTCCAGACCTGAACACAGTACTCCAGGTGAGAGCATAAAAGAGAGTGATACAGTGGTACTGTAGCACAACCTCCCTCTTTCTGCTGTGGATGATACCCCTCCCTATGTACCCCAGCATCCCACTAGCCCTGCCTATGGCTTTGTCACACTGTGCTATCACCTTGAAGTCCTGTGGTCAAATAACCCCAAGTTTCCGTTCCTGTTTATTCATTGCTAATAATCCCCCATCCTATACTCAGCACCAGGATTCCAATGACCTAGGTGCATGATTTTGTATTTTTTGGCATTGAAGCCCAACTGCCATGTTCTTGACCACTCCTCCCATTTCCCTTTATCCCTGTGCATTTTTCTCCACCCTCTTCTGAGTATCCACCCTATTGCACATTTAGGTGCCATCTGCTAAAAGATATATAAACATACAAACATACAAATGTGCCAGCAGAAACAGACCTTCTAAGTCTGCTGGAGTGTGCAGCTAGCATCCCAAGTTTACAGCTGCCCCACCCCCTTCCCTTTGTCATCCCACTGCCACCCCCCACCTTCCCCACCCTCACTCTCTCCTGTTCCCTGCCCTTTTGAAGCTGTTCACAGATTTACATGATACCACCCATTCTGGTAGTGCGTTCCATTTTGCTACTACCCTCTCTGTGAAATAGTGTCTCCTCATTTCCCTCCTAAATCTTCCCCCTCTATTCTTAGCTCATGCCCCCTGGTGTCCCTTCCCCTCCCCCCTTAGCTTAAAGACATCATCTTCCTCATCCTTATTGATTCCCCTCAGACACTTGAATGTCTTTATCATATCCCCCTGTCCCTTCTATCCTCCAAAGTATACATATTCAGGTCTCCCAGTCTGCTCTCATAGTCTCTCCCCTCCATTCCACGTATCATCTTTGTTGCTCTTCTCTGCACCCCTCTCCAGTAGCCTGATATCACGCTTTAGGTATGGCCTCCAAAACTGCACACAATACTCTAAGTGCAGCCTTACCAGCAACCTGAGAAGGGGTGAGATCACTTCTCTTCTTCTGGATGAAAACCCCCTCACTATGCACCCCAGCATTTTGTTCACTTTTGCAGTCACCCTCCTGCACTGGGCAGTATTGTTCATGGTCCCTGTTATCATTCCCCCAGGTTCTTCTCCCTCTCAGTGATCCCCAGCTTAACCCCCCCAGCCAGTATTCTCTCCTTGGGTTCTTCACCCCAAAGTGCATAACCTTACACTTATTTGCATTGAACCCCAGCTGCCACCTCTCTATCCACTCCTCTAGCTTGCTTAGGTCCCCCTGCAGCTGCTTCCATCCCTTCCCTCCATCCACCACTGCTCCAATTTTGGTGTCATCAACGAACAGACTTACCTTGCTCACCACCCCATGTGCAATGTCTGATATGAAGAGCCCAAATAAAACTGGCCCCAGCACAGAGCCTTGTGGCACCCCATTCATCACTGGCCTTGGAGTTGAGAGCTTCCCACTTACCACCCGTTGCAGCCTCCCACTCAGCCAGCTTGTGATCCAGTTCATCATTTTGGCCCTTACCTCTACACCAGTTAGCTTCCCCCCAAGCCACACATTAGGCACTGAATCGAAGGCCTTGCTAAAGTCCAAGTAAAGAACATCAACCACATGACCCTTATCTAGCTCACCTGTCACCCAGTCATAATATTGTATCAAGTTGGTTTGACAAGACTTCCCTGAAACAAACCCATGCTGCCTCACATCCTGGAGGCCATTGCCCTCCAGGTACGATACCAGTCTTTCCTTTAGTATAGTTTACATGAGTTTGCACACTATGGAGGTGAGACTTACCGGACGATAATTACCTGGTTCATCCCTTGGCCCACTCTTGTGTAATGGTACTACATGTGCCATCCTCCAGCCCAGTGGCACACATCCCGACACTCTAGTGAGGTGCTGTACAGATCTGCCAGCGGCTCCGCCAACACCTCCGCCATCTCCCTCTGCACCCTGGGGTGGATACCATCCAGTCCTGATGCCTTGTCTACTTTCAGTGCCCTCAGTCCCTCTAGGACTCTACTTGCTTCAGTTCTTCCATCTGTCACCTCCTCTTCCCCTGTCTCCACCCTCCCAGCCCATGGTGGTAGCGGTCCCCCCTTTTCTTCCATGAACACTAAGCAAAAGTATTCCTTCAGTGCTTCTGCCTGCTCCTCCCCCTTTTCAGTCCACTCCCCACTCCTTTTTTCCTCACTATTGTCTCCTTACACTTCCTTTTCTCCCTGATGTATCTGAAAAAGTCCCCTCCCACCCCATTAATTCCCTGTGCTAACCTCAGCTCCCTCTGGGCCTTGGCTTCTCTCACTTTTCTGGTCACCTCCCTGGACCATCTTGCATATTCCTCCCCATCCACTTCCTTCCCCATCCTCCTATACCTCTGGTGTGCCACTCGTTTTGGCCTCACCACCTCCACAACCTTGCTGTTCAACCAGCATGGTTTTCTTGCTCTGCTCCTCTTACTCTGTGTCTTGCTGCAGGCTTCTGTTGCCTCTGTAATCCCGTTTAATAATATTTCATTTCTGCTCCATGCCCATCTCCTGCCTTATGCTCTCCAGTTTCCCTTTCAGTACTTTGTGCATCCTCCCAAAGTCCGCCCCCCTGAAGTTTACCACCCGAGTAATTGATTTCTCTGGCTCCCTGCATATCGTGATATTAAACCACATCATTTGGCGATCGCTGTTGGCTAGAGGGTCCTCCACCTTTATTTCCCTTACTACCTCCCCATTCAACAATACCAGATCTAAAGTGTTCTTTAGCCTAGTAGGTACACTAACTAACTGTGTCAGGAGACCCTCCTGGATCACATCCAGGAGAACTTGCTCCCTAGCACTGGAGGTGACCGGAATGCTCCAGTCAACCCCTGGCAAGTTGAAATCCCCCATGATGACCACCTTCCCTTTTTTACATACCTTTCTGATTTGTCCCGCTAATTCCCAGGCAAGCTCCTCAGACTGGGACGGTTGCCTATATACCACCCCAAACCTCAGTTTCCTACCCCTTGAGTCTAGGAACTGTGGCCAGATTGCCTCTATTCTCTTTTCTTTCCTTCCTGTATAATTTGTACCCTGGGATTGCCAGATCCCAGTCCCAGTGCTCAGTTGCCCATGTTTCTGTGACAGCTTCAATATCCACCCTCCACACTGCTAAGAGTGCCTGTAGCTCAGCTGGTTTGTTTTCTAAGCTTCTTGCATTCAATGAGACCACCCTCCATCCTGCCCCCTTCCCTTCACTGGCCTCCATCTCCTCCATCCTTTTTTGGCTGCCCCTAGTCCTTCTCTGCTAGCTTTGGGGATAGGCTATGATTCCACTTTATCAGATCCCTGTCTACAGGCTCTCCACTTGCCACCCCCATCTAGTTTAAATCCACCTTTGTAGCAATATACCTCCCTAGCCTTTGCTTTAATACTTCCTTCCCCTCCACACTTAGGTGTAGCCTATCCCTTGCAAACAGATTGTTATTATTCCAGGTACTGCCCCAGTTACCCACAACCCCATACCCCTTAGTTTGACACCATTCTACCAATCATGTGTTCAACTCCCTAATCCTCTCCTTTCTCACTGTGCCTACGAAGGGTACTGAGAGCACCTCGGAGAAGGCCACAGACTCCTCAGTCTCCTCGCACAACCTTCCTACTTCCACAGTCCTCTCCCTTGTTACCTCCTCAGTTTCCCCCACTAGGTCATTTGTCCCCACATGTACCACAATGTGTGGTTTCCTCCTACCCCTCCTTAGGATTGCCTGTCCTGCCTTGTCTGCCTTTAATCCTGGTATGGACTCTACCCATATCCAACTGTGTCTTTCTCCCTTGCTGCCCCAACTGATCCCCTTGAATATGGAGTCCCCCAACACCAGTACACCCCCCTCCTCTTTCCTTGTGACCATCGCCACCCCCCCCACCGAGGTTCTCATATCTGGGGCCACTCAAGATGGTGCTTTTACCATGTGTCCCAGTGTCTCCCCCCTGCCCTTCTCAACTGAGACCCTACCCCTCTGCCTGTTTGACTGCCAACCTCCCTCTCCCTCCTCACCTTTCTGAGTATTATCCCTCCCCTTGCCACACCTTGCACAATCTCTCCACTAGTAATGCCCCTCACTCCCTCCTCTTTGTGAGTGCTATCCCTTGTGCAATCTCCTCCTGCATCCTCTTTCCCATGTGTTGCTAGTAAAGCAAACATGTTCCCTACCCCTTTTGCCTTACTATGTGTTTTCTTCTCCCTCCTGCCTACTGCTGCTCCTCTTTTTCTAGGTCCTACTAGAGCCCACCCTTCGTCAGCTGGCTTCCTGGCTAGTTGGCCCCTCCCCTGACCCCTCCCTTAACCCACTGTTCCTTCTCTGTGGTGCTCCCACAATACTCTCAGATGTCAGCCCTCCTACCAATGCAATCCTCCCCTCATCCCCCAACCTCCCCAGCTCTCTGCCAAGCCACTGAACCTCTTCCTTGAGCCACCTTAACCTGTGGCATATTTGGCACTCTCCCAGCCTCCAGAGTATGTTCATCCGCATTGCTACCCCTCAACCATTGCACCCTACAATCCTACCCATGGTCCACACTACCTATACAGCCTCTCCACACTAACTATCTCTACAGCAAGTAGAATTAACTAATCATAGTCCAGCCTCTAACAGAAATGTTAATCCCAAATGCCCTTGCACACAGCATAAGACAGCCAACTACAGTTCTAACTGGAAACCACAATCCTACTCATAAGGACTACGAACCTACTGATAAGTTTTATATATTTATATATCTTTAAGAATTAGCTCATATGGCTGTTCCTTGTTTCCTCCTTCCTGACCTGCTCTGAGGGCTCAGGTCAGTTTGCAGCTCCCCAAGCTCCTCCCTCACAGCCTTCAAACCCAACCCCCAGTGTTATTTCAGTATTTAAGAAAGGTTGGTGGAAGGGGTGGATGGATGGGCTTTTACAGTCACTCCAGCCACAGAAATCTTTAAGCTAAATTCCACTTTAAGCTACATTAAAAAAAAAGTAAAACAGTATCAAAACTTACAAAAATCCTCTACACATTAACTCCCTCAATAGCAAGTAGATTTAACTAACCTTTCTCTCCTGTAGTTTAAAAAAACAGTAGCAAAATATACAGAGATCTTCTCCACAGCAAGCAGGCTTAACCACCCCTTTTCTCCTGCAGTTTGATGACTCACTCAGAATTTCAAGGCTATGTGGGTGGGCAAGGCTGGGCATGCCCTGTGCAGTCACTCCAGCCACAGAAACTTTTACAGTCACTCCAGCCACAGAAACCTTTAAGCTAAATTCCACTTTAAGCTAAATTTAAAAAAAAGTAAAACAGTATCCAAACTTACAAAAATCCTTTACACATTAACTCCCTCAATAGCAAGTAGAATTAACTAACCCTTCTCTCCTATAGTTTTAAAAAAAAATAGAAAAACTTACAGAGATCTTCTCCACAGCAAGCAGGCTTAACCACTCCTTTCCCATACCTTTCCCTCCTGTTCTTCTGCAATCTCCACAACAAAGATACTGAAGAGGACTGGTCCCAGTACCGAACCCTGTGGTACCCCACTGATCACTCTCCCATCTGTAGATTGTGTGCAATTAACCACCACCCTCTTTCTCATAAACGTTAACCAGTTTTGATCCCAATCTACCATTTTGGACCCAGGTCCTAAGCTGGTCAACTTCTCAATCCACCTTCTGTGCAGCACAGTATCAAAGGCCTTGCTGAAGTCCAGATAGGCTATACCCACTTCCCTCCCCTGATCTAGTTCCCAGGTCACCCAATCAAAGAAATCTATCAGATTAATGTAGCATGACCTTCCCCCAGTTAATCCATGCTGCCTATGATTCTGCAGCCTATTGAATTCTAAATGCTCAACCAGCCTCTCTTTTAGTAGGGCTTCCATTAGTTTCCCCACTGCTGAAGTTAGGGTTGACTGGTCTGTAATTGCTAACATCCTACCTGCTGCTGCTCTTATGCATCAGGACCTTGTAATTTCTTCTCCATTCCTCCTGAAGCACTCCTGTTTCTAGTGAGCTGTTGAACAATGCTGGCTGTGAATGAGGCATCTACCCCTTCCTTGAGCTCTTTCAGTACCCTGGGGCTATAAGTCCTTTCAGGACTCTTTCCCCTGAAAATGGAAATGTGTCTTCCCCACCCTCACCCCCATTGCTTCTCCCTGATGTCCCCTTCCCCGCTCTTTCCACTGTGAAGATTAGCAGAAGTACCTGTTTAAAACGTCAGCTTTTTCTTGGTCCCCTTCTGTTCAATTCCCCCTACTTCCCTTCTAGTCCTCACTATCCATCCCCTTTCTTTTCTTTTCTTGCTTACAGATCTGAAAAAAGTAATATCCCCTTTAGACACCCCTCTAGCAATCCTTTCCTCTGTCTATGCCTTTGCTCCCCTAACCACCTTACCTGCTTCCTTTTGCCTTGCTTGGTACACCTCCCTGTCCTCCTCCCTTTGTGTTTCTTTGCACTTCTTGAATGTGACACTTTTTTCTTTCACCAACCTTGCCACTTATTTGTAGAACCATAATGGTTTTCTTTTCCTCTTGCTTTTGCTTACCACTTTCACACAGTAGTTAATTGCCCTTATTATACCCTCCCTTATTCTTCCCCACTGTGCATCTACTCCTTCCTGCCCCCTCCTTCAAGACACTTTCTGAGGCAGTCTCCCATTTCTTTTAAATTCACCTTCCTGAAGTCCAGGACCCTCACCCTCATGTGGCTTACCTCTGCTCCATTCTTTATGCTGAATCACACTGTACAGTGATCACTAGTACCTAGAGGACTCCCCACAGTAACATCTGCAATGTTGTCCCTGTTTGTTAGCACGAGGTCCAACATTGCCACATCCCTTGTAGGTTCTTTTACTAGCTACTTGAGAAAAGCTCTCTGTAGGGAGTCAAGGATTTCCCTGTTCCTTGCCAAAGCTACAGTCGAAAGGTTCCACTCCACATCTGGTGGACTGAGATCTCCAACTAGTAACACCTCCCCCATTTCTGCCATCCTACTGATTGCCTCCCCTAGTGCCTAGTCCATCTCCTTCCCTTGTCCTGGAAGTCTGTACACTACCCTGGTACAGATAGCAGTTCCAGGTCCATCTCCAGGATGACCCACAGCACTTCCAGACCCTCCTCACCTTAGTGCACATGCACCTCAGTGCCCTGTATTCCCTCACTCACATATAAAGCCACCCCACCTCTCCTCCTCCCCACCCTGTTGCTCCTAAATAAAACATAGCCCAGTATGGTCATGTTCTTTTCATGGCTCGTGGTGCACCATGATTCTGTTATGTCCACCAGTTCCAGGTAAGCCTCCTCTATGATAGCCTCTAGGTCTGGCATTTTGTTTCCAAGGCTCCTCATGGGAGCACTAATGGCTCTCCATGCCATCTCCCCTTCCCCTGTCTGATTCCCTGCATCTTCCTCCCCTTCCTGCCTATGATGTTATCTGATGCTCCCTCTAAAGCACACCCTCTCCTTTTTGCTTTCTCCATTTCAGGTCCCTTTTGCACCTCTCTCTTCCACTATCTGAGTTGTATCCCCTTTTCCTTTCTTATTGTCCTTGTTCCTGACTTCTTGAGTCTCTATCATTGAGGTGTTTTCACCCCTCAGTCTATCTCCTTCTCATTTTACCAAATGGGGGAGCAATTATTGCCTCCCTCAGTTTTTCTACCTCCTCCCTGGCTTATTTAAATGCTCCACAAAGTACCACAGAAACAGAATTCGTCAGCAGAAAAGGATTGCTTGGCTCATCCAGTTTGCCCAGATGTTCCCTGCTTTTATCTGTCACCGAAGACCCTAACTCATCTCCTGCAATGCTCCCTCCTCTATGCCTATTTTCTAACATACCTCTGTGTTTATCCCACATGTTTGAAGCTCCCCCTTGTTTTTGCCTCAGCCACTTCTGTTGGCAGCCTGTTGTGGGTGTCTACCATCATTTCAATAAAGAAGTATTTCCTCACATCTCTCTTAAAGTCTCTCCTCCAGCTTCATCACATGCCCCTTGATCCTGGTGCTCTTACTGATTTGAAAGAGATTCTGCTACTGCACCCTGTTCACCCCTGTGAAGTACTTATAGGTCTCTATTATGTCACCTCTCATTCTCCTCTCTTCCAGGGTGTACATGTTGAGATCTCTTCAGTCTCCCCTCATAGGGCTTCTTGTGCAACCTCTACATTTTAGTTGCCTTCCTCTGAACTTCCTCCACCATCCCAATGTCCTTTCTAAATCTCACAACAAGGACTGTGTCCTCTTCCTAGAAGAATGCAGGCTATCTCCCTTATAGAGGCTGACATCTACCCAGGTTGGGCCCCAGTCCCTGATATAGCCAATGCCCTCCTCCATTCACCATGCCTTCAACTAGTCATTAAAGGTCCTGATGTGGAGTACCCTTGCCTGTCACCTGTCTTTTACAGATAGCACCTCTGAAAATGTCACCATGATTGCTATCTGCTTGAGGCCCCTTCCCCAGATCTCTAAAGTTCCTTTGTATTACATCTACCCTCTCCCATGCTAGGTTATTTGCTCCAAGATGGACAATGATGTTCAGCTTCCTCCCAGCTCCTGCCACACCAGCGAGCCACAAGATCAGCTCTCTGTCCCTCCCAGCTGAAGCCCCCTCAGACACCTCACCTCCGTATCCTTCCCTGCTCTAAGTCCCAACTCTGTGTCTTCCACTATAGAGTCCCCACCAGCAGCTTCTTCCTCCTGGGCTGAGGAACTCTTCCTACTTCCTTGGGGCCTCCAGTTCTGAGGAATCCCTTCCTCTGCCACTGTTACAGGAACCTCCTCTCAGTTGCCTGTTCTGTCAGTATGGTGAAGGTGTTCTGCAGTGATATCATTAGAGGAATGTGTACCTTTCCTCCCACCCCACCCTCCCAGAACCCACCAGGGCCTATCTGTCTCTGTCTCTGTCTAGGCATCCTCTGGCAGAGCATCGTTGAACACTTCAATAGTTTCCCTGCTGCCGAGAGGCAGTCTGGCCTTACTCAGGATGAGTGGGGTATTCCCCTGATTTGAAGTCCTGATCAACCATATATTAGTGCGTGCCAGGGCAGGACATTTGGCGGAGCACAGAATGAGTTTTGAGAGGCCAGTATCTCCTGAAAAGTGACTTTTGGAGATAGTGCATTTTGGACTGATGACTGCCATTGTCATTTGCACCTCTGACTATTCTCAGTCTGCCAACTGGTGTCAGAGGACAGCAAGCAACCAGCTGGACTGCATAATCTTTTCTAGAACCTCAGAGGACTCATGTCCTACTGCAGGACCTCATTAATTCATTCCATCTTAAGGGACCCAATCAGCTGTGGAGGAGCTGATAGCAGGCCCTCCCTTGTAACCAACAACTGAGTTTAGACAATGGAACAGTTGGATGCTTGGCTTTGTCCACACAGAACTTGCCCAGTTTAAGGAGTGCAGTCTCTGTCTGAGAAGGCAGATCTGCCCTCTGTGAGTACAAACCAGCACTGGAATGTCATTTTGGAGAGAAAGTGTGCTCTCCCAGTCACTGTTATATATTGAATTCTTACTGACTTTGAACTGTCAGCTGTCATCTATCAGTATGTAAGGGAGCCACCTTACAGTAGAGTAGAGATGTGCAAAATTGGAAAATTTCACCTAGCGAAATATTGCTCTAATTTCACTTTCACGTAATGCAAAATTTCACCAAATTACGCTGAATTTCGCCAATGTTTTTCAATTTTGCTAGAGAAATTGCAATGCATTGTGAGTAAATAGCTGAAATATCACATGCAGGCTGTTTTCTGCACAGTATATTGTCTGTTGAGTTGGAGAGCAGTTCAGTGTGGTGCATCACAACCAATAAACCCTTCAAAACCTCTTTATTTGTGATTTTTGAGAGTTAACTACTCTCAAAATCTCAATTTAGTTCCTAGTGCTGCTAGTATATCTTTTTTGGTTTTGGTATCTTTGGATAATACTTAGTTAAACTTAGGTAGTGTTTTCAGTTTTCTCTGTGTCTGTGAGGGAGTTGAGTGGGGGCGTCAACCGTGTGGTGTGTGTATGTGAAAGCAGAGCAGGCTAGTTCCTAATATTTGATAGATTTCTTTTTTCTTACTTTATATTTATTTGATTTTACTGCATAACAAGAATACAGCACATTATCATATAGGCAGGCAAACAGACATAATATAAGCAATTCTTGAAAATGCCTTACAACAGTTTTACAGTACTTCATTTATACATGCCCCTATTTCTGGTTACAATACAAGGGGGTTAGCTAATACATATATATTTAATATTTTCCAACACTGGCTGATCGCTGCCAAGAGCAGGGAGTATCCAAGATCATTTAAAAGTATTAAATATAAGCCCCTATCATCAAGATAGATACCACTTCCTATCTATATCTGTGGTCACAACAATAGAATTATAGCTTCATTATTTAGTACGTTTACTATTATTTTTAACTTTCAACTGAGCAATATATAAAAGTTTAAACTGTGTGTCTGCAACAATCTAAGGCTAATTAGATACAGTACTGCAGTACTCTAATTTAACTGCCTCTATTTTAATAGAACAATAAATCTTGGCATTTCTTAAAAATAACAAAACCCCAAATAAAGAAAGAAATGCTTCTCAAGCCATGAGACAAAGCAGTCTAATGGGAGTTTTTGCCAAGGTAAAGCTTGATTCTTTTCCATTGAAATAGGCAGTCTCTACCACACCTAAGTATGGTTTAAATTTGGGGAGAAGAAAATAAGAAGAGAGTAAGTACTTAGCATTTAGTCACTGTCCCCATTCTCACTGCCAGACTCTAGTCCCTTAGATTGGAATTCCTTCTCGAGCCGATCAATGTACTTTCCAGCTTCTCCAGGGTCCATGATTTGGAAGCTCTCCCCACCATAAAACAGTTGAAGACTTGCTGGCATAATCAGGACATGCTGAATCCCTAGCTGTCGTAGGCGGGAACAGACCCCATCAAAGGCCTTCTTTCTCTGCCGTGTTGCATAGCTTAAGTCTGGAAAAATGTGCACTGTGTTCTCCTTCCACTCCATTGTGCCCGATTTCTTGGCTTGGGAGATAACAAAATCCCTTTCCACCACCGATCCTACCGTCACTAGGAGCGTCCAATGGGGTAATAATCCTGTAGTCATCTGTTGCCTTGCACCACGTGGAGTAATACTGTAGGCTTGCAGCACCGAGAGAGCATCAGAATTTGGCAGTAGGTCCCGGAGGAGGGATTTAACAAATTTGAGTATGTCCTCTCCTTCAGCTTGTTCTGGAATACCTAAGATATGAATATTTGCTGCCCGAGACAGGTTTTCAAGATTTTCTAAGTGCCTATGCAGTGCTTCATTCTCCTTAACGAGGTCTGAGGATGTTGCCATTGCTGCTGAAGTGGATTTTATCACTGCCTGGGTATCCCCTTCAAGTTTTTGAATTTTAGTATCTAATATTTTAAATTGCATCGCAAAGTCTTCTATTTTGCCATCTAATTTCTGGATGGCTTTCAGTAGCACGGCATTAGTCGGCTGAGCTGTCTCCTCATCAGGCCCCAAGCCACCGTCTTTGCTGGTCCCAGGTCTAGTGTCTCTCAGGCGAGTTGCGTCTCCTCCAGCTGCTGCCTTATTATTTCACCCCATAGCTCTGGAACTATTCGCAGTAGGTCCAATTAAAAGCAGTCAGGGTGATCAGAATCAAAATCTCTATCAATCTAGGACATTAGTTGTTTGCTTCAAAGAAGTTTTCAGCATGAAATGCTCATTTTAAGTTTAGCAATTACAGAGCTTGTACTAGAAGTTGTTGCTTGCTCGGCAGCTGGCCACGCCCCCCATTTGATAGATTTCTAACAAGTTGTGAGTGAGTTTCTGTAATTTCTTTTAAGTCTTAATATTTTTGTTGGTGTGCTACTTATTTGTTATATTTTCTTCCATATTGACCCTTTTTTGGGTAACTTTATCTGAACAGTTATTCATTTTCTTCAGGTGAAGCTACCTCTGGCTGGAAGCTGCAAAAGTGGACTTAGGATTTGCAGGAAAGCGAGTTGTGCTCACAACAGAGGGAGGTGAACCTAACAATTTATAGTTGTCTTTGGTTTGAAGCAGATTCCTTAGGAAAGTTAATATTCTTCAGGTGGAGGATACTTCTAACTGAAGGGTGAAATAAGGAACTTAGAATTATCAGAAAATGCAGTCTTTCAATCAACAGAGGGAGGTGGAGCTTGCTTTACTTTTGTTACAATTGTTAAGATTTTCAGTGCAGGAAGAGTTTAAACCCACAGCGACTCAATACTGTTTACTGTGTCCTTGTGCACAGCTGACTTGCTTGGAGTTAGTGATTGACTGTTTGCATTGCAATATTTATAATACTGTGAGTTATTCACTGGGCTAAGAATTTATCATAAGTCCTGAACTGAGACTAGCAGGTTACAGGCTGTGTATTTGACCCAGACAGTGCCTAGGGGGTGGAAACTGTTTTTCCTTTTGTTTATCTCTATGTGCCTTAAAAGGCCAGGCCAGACTGTGTCAGGAAGTGCTTACATCACAACTACTTATCAGCCAATAGCTTTGGAAGAATCTTACAGACCTGATAGTACTAATTTTAGCAGGCTCGTCAGATAACCTAAGATTCTTCAGGTGAAGCTACCTCTGGCTGGAAGCTGCAACAGTGGACTTAGGATTTGCAAGAAAGTGAGTTGTGCTCTTAACAGAGGGAGGTGAACCTTACAGTTTACAGTTGTCTTTGGTTTGAAGCAGTTTCCTTAGGAAAGTTAATATTCTTCAGGTGGAGGATACTTCTGACTGAAGGGTGAAATAAGGAACTTAGAATTATCAGAAAAGGCAGTCTTTCAATCAGCTGAGGGAGGTGGAGCTTGCTTTACTTTTGTTACAATTGTTAAGATTTTCAGTGCAGGAAGAGTTTAAACCCACAGCGACTCTATACTGTTTACTGTGTCTGTCCTTGTGCACAGCTGACGTGTTTTGGGGCTGACTGCTTTCATAGCACAAGTCACCAGGCTGTTTTGGGGCTGGGGAGGTTTACCTGTGTCTGACTTGGATGTTTGGATCTTTCTCTGTTTGATTAGCAGGGTATTTTCTCTGTCAAATTGTCATGTAGGGCATCTTGCTGACAGGAATGCACTCATCGCAGCGGTAGGTCAGAGCTTTTAGCTGATTGTTTTGTGAAGGCACAGTTTAGGCCCAAACCCTTTTCACCCCTCACCCCACCCACTCCTGGAAATAGTTCCTTTTATACCTGGGGTTCTGACATCATTTCCTCAAGAGGGCAAGGTGCATATCACTGTCATATCCTCTCTAGCACACTGCACTGACAACATAAGCATACATATTATATAATATATATATTTCTATATAACAAACCAATCACACACACACACACACATCACACACACACACACACACACACACACACACACAAAAAAAAAACTAAGGTAGACAGACATGTGGGGAGTAGTGCAATGTAATGGCTGTGGGGCAGCAGTCTGCCTGGAGTCTTTCTGGAGGCTGAGATGCTTCCCTGTTTGCAGACAACTATCTGCCCTGAGGGAGGAATTTGCCTGTCTTCAGGCCGCACTGGACAGTAGTAAGGGAACCTCCCCCATCCAGGGAGCACCAGAGCCACCACCACTACCTCAGAGGTTGCAAAGAAAGTACAGCAGTTGGACCACAGTGGGCTCAGGGAGGGTAAGGATGGTGGAACAAAGGCACACCCAGTCAGTTGTTCCACTCCACAATCCATACACCATTCTGGGGGAGCATAGTTCCCCTATGGATGCACCCGCAGAGGAGACTAAAGAGGTTGCAGACAACTCTCACAGTTGAGGCCCCCAGCAAAGAGAGCAGAGGGCACCACAGGAAAGGAAGCAGCTCCTGGTGGGGACCCAATTATTGGGATAGAACTGGGGTGCAGGGAAAACTGAAGTAAGGTGCCTGCCTGGTGCCATGGCTTGAGGGACAGGAAGCGCATCCTTAGGATCACGAGAACAGTTGCACAGAAGTCTGAGCTGGACATCATTGTCCACCTAGGGACAAATGACTTGGCTCATCATGAGATCAGAACAGTGCAGAAGGACTTTGTAGAGTTGGGGATGGGCCTAAGACAAGTAGCACGCACAGTATCCTTCTCAGAGGTGCTGCCTGTTAGTGGCATGGGTGAGGCAAGGGTACTTTGCACTATGCAGTTTAATGAATGGCTGAAAAAATGGTGTGGAGCACAGGGGTTTGGCTTCATTGGGGACTGGGGTTCCACCTGGAAGGACACCAGCCTATACTGGCAGGATGGTCTGCATCTGTCCAGGAAGGAGCAAGTCTTTTGGTAATCGGTTTAAATGCTTCATTGGCAAGCTTTTAAACTAGTCAAGGGGAGGCACTGATAAGCAGCAGGAAAATCCCACCGCCTTCTACAAAACAGGGTACTAAATGAAAAAAAGACCAAGGTAGAAAGGTCAGTGGGGGATGCTGCCACAGAAGGTAAAGCCATCAAAAAATGGAGAGCAATGAGTACCAATGCCCATAGTCTGGGTAAAAAGCTTCCTGAATTAGTGGCCTTGATGGAGGAGGAACATCTGGATATCGTGGCAGTCACAGAAACATGGTACACACAGAACCATGACTGGGACGTAAACATACTAGGATACACTATCTACAGGAGGGACAGGGAGGGTAAAAGAGGAGGAGGAGTAGCTCTCTCCATAAGGGAAGGAATCAAAGCAACAGAACAAAAGGGTAAACAGGGAGAAGAAGAAGCACTGTGGGTCAATTTGGAGGCAGGCAATGGCACCACACTCTGCACAGGGGTTTTATACAGACCCCCCACTCAGGGGGAGGAAATGGACAAGGAAATGATAGAAGGTAGACTTAGAATGGCAGATAAAGGGGAGATACTGCTGATGGGTGATCTGAATATGCCAGATGTTAACTGGAGTGCAGTTGCAGCAGCCACTTCTAAGAGTGGGGTTATTCTAGATGCCCTACAGGTGGCATGCCTTAGATAACTAGTATTGGAACCTACTCGAAAGGGAGCAATCTTAGACCTGGTTCTCTCAAATGGAGATGGAGAGAGGATCACAGATGTAGAAGTGGGTAGCCACCTGGGAACTATCGACCATCGAACAGTATGGTTCACAATAAACACAGCAATAGACTCAAGCCATACAAAGGCAAAAGTACTGGACTTCAGGAGGGCTGACTTTGCCAAAATGGGTGAGTGCCTAAGGAATGCACTAGCAAACGGGCAGGAAGGAGGGGTGGAAGAACAATGGGGAATAATAAAAACTGCCATCACAGAGGTAACAAGCCTTTGTGTGAAGCAAATAAACAAAACAAAACAATGTAAGAAACCACTATAGTTTTCAAAGGAGGTGGCAGTGAAGGTTCAAGAGAAAAAGAAAGCATTCAGAAAGTACAAGGGATCACAGAAGGAGCAGGACAGAGAATTGTATCAGTTAAAACAAAAGGAAGCTGGGAAGGCAGTCAGAACAGCAAAGGCCTGAACCGAGGAAAAGATAGCCAACTCAGTTAAGAAGGGGGATAAAACCTTTTTTAGGTACATCAGGGAGCCAAGGAAGACTAAGGGAGGGATAGTGAGGATTAATAAAGGAGGGGTGGGCAGAGGGTGAGTGAAAAGGTAGAGATACTAAACAAATATTTTTGCTCAATATTTACAAATGAAGAGGGAAGGTACCTAAACAAACCATAGAAACACTCTGGATGCAGAAGTTGATACCAGCCCATTTACAGAAGAAAGGGTTCTGAAAGAACTCTTAAAACTGAAGGTGGACAAAGCAATGGGGCCTGATGGAATTCACCCCAGAATTCTAAAAGAACTAAGGGGAAAACTTGTGACACCACTGACTACCCTCTTTAACAAATCATGAGAGGATGGGGTGGTACCTGAGGACGGGAGCAGGGCAAAAGCAGGAAACTACAGACCTGTTAGTTTAACCTCAGTGATAGGGAAAATGATGGAATCACTTCTGAAGGAAAGAATTGTCAAGTACATAGAGGCCAGAGGGCCACAGGACCCAAGGCAGCATGGATTCACAGCAAGAAGGTCATGCCAGATGAATCTAATAGATTTCTTTGACTGGGTGACCAAAGTAGTAGATCAGGGAGGGGCTGTGAACATGGCCTACCTAGACTTTAGCAAGGCATTTGACTCAGTCCCACACAAAAGATTAATATACAAGTTAGCCAGCCTGGGAGTGGGTCCCAAGATGATAGCCTGAGTAAAGAATTGGCTGGAGAATAGGACACAGAGGGTAATAGTAAATGGAGTCCACTCTGAAGAAAGGGGGGTTACTAGTGGGGAACCGCAGGGTTCAGTATTAGGACCGGTCCTCTTCAATGTCTTTATAAGCGACATTGCAGAGGGACTGGAGGAAAGTATGTCTCTTTGCAGATGACACAAAGATCTGCAACAGAGTTGATGCACAAGGTGGGGTGGAAAGGATGAGAAGGGACTTGGCAAAGTTAGAGAAATGGTCAAATGTATGGCAGCTTAGATTCAATGCTAAGAAGTGCAAGGTAATGCACCTGGGAAACAAAAACCCAGGGGAAGAGTACACAATGGGGGGTGAGATACTAACAACAACAAAAATGGAAAGGGACCTGGGGGTAGTCATATCAGATGACTTAAAGGTGGGCAAGCAATGTGAAAGGGCAGTAAGGAGGGTTGGGGATACTGGATGCATAGGAGAGGCATCACCAGTAGAAAACAGGAAGTTGTTAGCCCTCTGTACAGACAGCTGGTGAGACCCCATCTGGAGTACTGTGTACAGTTCTGGAGACCCAATCTCCGCAAGGACATAGACAAGATGGAAGCTGTCCAGAGGAGGGCAACTAAAATAGTGCAGGGTCTGCACCAGAAGACATATGGAGAGAGACTAAAGGAGCTTAATATGTATAGCCTCGAGGAAAGGAGGGAGAGGGGGACATGATAGAAACTTTCAAGTACCTCAAGGGAATCAACAAAGTCCAAGAGGGTAGCATCTTTCAAAAAAGAGGTGTGCAAGAACAAGGGGCACAATTTGAAGATGGGGGTGGCTCAGAGGTAATGTAAGGATGTATTTTTTCACAGAGAGGGTTGTGGATGTATGGAACGGCCTTCAGAGAGGTTGTGGAGTCAAAAACAGTGGTTGAATTCAAGCATGCATGGGACAGTCGTAAGGCAATTCTAGGGGTTGGGGGTAGAAAGAAGTAGGCTGCTGGTTAACTAGGATCTGCAGCTTATCCATTAGGTAGGGAAATGGGCAGACTGGGTGGGCCAAGCAGTCCTTATCTGCCCTCAAATTCTATGTTTCTATGTTTCTATTTTGAGTAGTTCTGTTCCTGCTTCCCTTTGCTTAATTTTTGTGCTTTATTTTTTTATTGGAAGTATTTGTGTACATTGACCAGTTGACTTGTCCATATTCAGGTACACTGCATTGCTGAATTGCTCACAGAAATTAAAATTGTAATCTAGCCTCTGCATTGCAGCATTCCTGTTTTTCTATTTAATTTGCTTACCAGCTGGTGTTTACTACCTGACCCTAGTATATATGGGGGCATGTTAGGCAGTGATACCACCACGGTTAGGCCTGAAAACCATTTCAAAAGGTGCAGAAAACAGCAGATTTGGGTCCTGGTGGTAATGTGAACCATGTAACTGCATGTCTGACACCTGATTTATGTCTGAATGTACTGTAACATTTTTGGGGAATCATTTCTGGACTTGTGTGGTATGTTAGTCAGTGGCACCAGCACAGTTAGGCCTGAAACCCATTTGAAACGGTGCAGAAATCAGCAGATTTGAGTCCTGATGGAGGATGTGAACCATGTAACTGCATATCTGACACCTGATTTCTGTTGAATGTACTGTAACATTTTTTGGAAAACATTTCTAGACTTCTGGGTCATGTTATGCAGTGGCAACACCACTCTTAGGCCTTAAACCATCGGTAAACATTGGGCCAAACATCATATTTTGGTCCGGGTGGAAGGCATGCAACATATTACAGCATGACAGTGACCTGATTTCAGTCTGAATTTACTGTAATATTTTATAGAAACATTTTGGGACTTGTGGGGCATGTTAGGCGGTGGCACCACCAAGGTTAGGCCTGAAAACCATTTGAAACGGTGCTGAAAACAGCAGATTTGGGTGCTTGTGGTAGATGTGAACCATGTAACTGCATGTCTGATACCTGATTTGTGTCTGAATTTACTGGAATATTTTCCTGGAAACATTTCAGGAATTCTGGCCTTCTGGGGCATGTTGTCAGTGCTGGCACCAGATATGTTACATCTTCGTAATGTTGCACACGGCAATATGTGATGCAACATCACATAGCATTGTGAAACAGTTTTTTAATAGGCACAATACTTGACATTTGTGGATAGGAGGAGGAAACATGTTAAAGAGCAGGTGACACCTTCAACATAGCGTTAACAAAACATAATAATTGACCAACAATTCAGTTGCATTCCCCGTATATGGAATTTGCAAAGGAAAGACCGGCACCAGTCGAAGGCCGTGGGCCGTTAGGGCCCTGTGCACAGAGTCTGTATTTTTTTAATTCAGATACCTCGTGTGAGTTTCTTCGACTCAAAGTAAGAAGTAATCACCACAAGCACATATCCATAAAGTGCTCTTTCTTTATTACAGTGTGTCATGCAAACAATGTAAAAAATGCTCCCATGTAACTAAGATAAATGTCAGTGTCAGTGGCTCAGTAGGTAGCACACTCGCCTCTGAGACCAGGAGATCAGAGGGCTGTGGGTTCAGTTCCCACATCTGGCACTTGGGTTAATATCCCAGTACTGACACTGTAGTGCAGCATGAGAGGGGTGCTGCACTTCTGAGGTACCGTCTTTTGGATGAGACATTAAACCGAGGTCCCATCTGCCTGGATTGGTGGTAGTTCAGGTGGATGTTAAAGATCCCATGGTGCTTATCAAAGAGTAGGGGAATTTCCAGGTAACCTGGCCAAATTTCCCTCATTCACTAAAAATACCACCAACAGCTTAATCTGGTTCAAGGTCAGTTGGTATTCATCTGTTTCCCCCTCCCCTGGGTCGTGCCTGAAAATAGGCAGGATTTGTCTAGTGCACTTACCCGGTCAACAAAAGCTAAATAAATAAATAAATTAAAAAACACCTGCTCCCTCAAGGCACCATACTTCATGATACATATCAGGAATGATGGTGCCTTGGGGGAGTGGGCATTTTTAACTTGGTTATATGGAAGCACTTTTTACATTGTTTACTTGCCACACTAGAGAACTGAGTAAAGAACGAGCACCTTGTGGACATGTGCTGTGGTGAGTACATCTAACGCTGAGTTGAAGCAACTCACACAAGGTGTC
The DNA here is from genome assembly GCA_016271365.2 of Neoceratodus forsteri. Classification (NCBI taxonomy): domain Eukaryota; kingdom Metazoa; phylum Chordata; order Ceratodontiformes; family Ceratodontidae; genus Neoceratodus; species Neoceratodus forsteri. Next base: position 1,484,676,131 of record CM057452.1, read on the forward strand.
TGAATTAAAAAAAAAATACGCGCTAGTCTGTGCACAAGGCCCAGATGGCCAACAGCCTTCGGCAGGAGCCAGCATTTCATTTGCAAACTCAGTATAGAGGGAATGCAACTTACTGGGATGTTAACATACCAGAGTACATAACCTACAGGAGAGACAGGCAGGAGAGAAGAGGGGGAGGAGTAGCTCTCTATGAAAAGGAAGGGATAAAAGCAACTGAACAAAAGAGTAAACAGGGAGGAGAGGAGGCACTGTGGGTCACCTTGGAGACTGGAAAAGGCACCACAATCTGCACAGGGGTTGTGTACAGACCCCCCCTGTCAGGGGGAGGGAATAGACAAGGATATGATAGAAGGCATTCTTAGAATGGCAGAGAAAGGGGAGATACTGTAGATGGGAGACCTGAATATGCCAGATGTTAACTGGAGCACATTTGCTGCAGCCACATCCAAGAGCAGGGCCATTCTCGATGCCGTACAGGTGGCAGGCCTCAGACAGCTAGTTTCAGAACCCAGTTGTGAGGGAGCAATCTTAGACCTCATACTCTCAAATGGGAGCAGTGAGAGGCTCTCAGATCTAGAATTGGGTTGCCATCTGGGAACAAGTGACCATCAAACAGTGTGGTTCATGTTAAACTCAGCTACAGAGTCAAGCCATACAAAAGTGAGGGTACTGGACTTCTGGAGGGTTGACTTTGGCAAGATGGGAGAGTGCCTCAGAAAAGCACTAGCAAACAGGCTAGAAGGAGGGGTGGAGCAACAATGGGAATCATCAAAACTGCCATCACAGAGGCAACAAGCCTTTTGTGTGAAGCAATAAACAAATCAAAATGAAAGAAAAAGCCACTATGGTTCTTAAAAGAGGTGGCTGGGAAAGTCATGGAGAAAAAGATAGCATTCAGGAAGTATAAGGAAACACAGAAGGAGCAGAACAGAGAGCTGTATCAGTTAAGGCAGAAGGAAGCAGGGAGGGAAGTCAGAATAGCAAAGGCCCAAACTGAGGAAAAGATAGCCAACTCAGTTAAGAAGGGGGATAAAACCTTTTATAGGTATAACAGAGAGCGTAGAAAGACAAAGGGAGGGATAGTGAGGCTGAATAGAACGAATGGTAGGTGGGCAGGGGGGACAGTGAAAAAGCAGGGATACTGAATGAATATTTCTGCTCAGTATTCACAAAAGAGGAGGGGAAGTGCCTAATCCAATTAACAGAAGCACTTTGATAGGGGGTCTGGTCCCAGCTCTTTCACAGAAGAAAGGGCCTGCAAGAACTCCTAAAACTGAAGTGGACAAAGCAATGGGGCCTGATGGAATTCACCCCAGAATTCTAAAAGAATTAAGGGGGGAACTAGTGAAACCACTGACTACTGTTTTTAATAAATCATGGGAGGATGGTGTGGTACCCGAGGACTGGTGGAAGGCGGATGTGATTCCCCTTCACAAAAGTGGGACCAAGACAGAGGCAGGAAACTACAGACCTGTCAGTTTGACCTCTGTGGTAGGAAAAGTGATGGAGTCACTTCTGAAGGAAAGAATTGTTGAGTACCTTGAGGCCAGTGGGGCACAGGACCCAAGGCAGCATGGGTTCACAGCAGGAAGGTCATGTCAGACGAATCTAATAGATTTCTTTGACTGGGTGACCAAAGTAGTAGACCAGGGAGCTGCTGTGGACATGGCCTACCTAGACTTTAGCAAGGCATTTGACACAGTCCAACACAAAAGATTAATAGTCAAATTAAACAGCCTGGGAGTGGGTCCCAGGGTGGTAGCCTGGGTAAAACATTGGCTGGACAACAGGACACAGAAGGTAATTGTAAATGGAGTCCACTCTGAAGAAAGAGGGGTTACTAGTGGGGTACCGCAGGGTTCAGTACTGGGTCAGATCCTTTTTAATGTCTTTATAAGTGACATTGCAGAGGGACTGGAAGAAAAGTATGCCTCTTGCAGATGACACAAAGATCTGCAACAGGGTCGATACACAAGGAGGCGTGGAAAGGATGAGAAGGGACTTGGCAAGGTTGGAGGAATGGTCAGAAGTATGGCAGCTTGGATTCAATGCAAAGAAGTGCAAAATAATGCACCTGGGAAACAAGAACCCAGGGGAAGATTACACAGTGGGGGGAAGGTAGTAACAACAACAAAAAAGGAAAGGGACCTGGGGGTAATCATATCAGATGACCTTAAGGTTAGCAAGCAATGTGAGAAGGCAGTAGGGAGGGCTGGGGGATACTGGGATGCATAGGAGAGGCATCAGCAGCAGAAAACAGGAAGTTGTTATCCCTCTGTACAGACAGTTGGTGAGACCTCATCTGAGAGTATGCTCCAGTTCTGGAGACCCCATCTCGCAAGGACATAGACAGGATAGAGGCAGTCCAGAGGAGGGCAACTAAAATGGTGTAGGGTCTGCAAGAGAAGTCTGACGAGGAGAGACTAAAGGAGCTTAATATGTATACCCTGAGGAAAGAAGGAGAGGGGGGACATGATAGAAACTTTTAAGTACCTCAGTGGAATCAACAAAGTCCAAGAGGTAGCATCTTTCAGAAAAGAGATGTGCAAGAACAAGGGACACAATTTAAAGATGGGGGGGCGGTTCCAGGGCAATGTGAGGAAGTATTTTTTCACAAAGAGGGTAGTGGATGCATGGAACAGCCTTCCTGAGGAGGTTGTGGGGTCTAAAACTGTGGGAGAATTCAAGAATGCATAGGACAGACATAAGGCAGTTCTTGTGGGGGGCGGTAGGAAGAAATAGGCTGTTGGTTAACTAGGATCTGTGGCCTAACCTGTAGGTAGGGAAGTGGGCAGACTAGGTGGGCCAATCGGTCCTTATCTGCTGTCAAAGTCTATGTTTCTGTGTTTCTATTACACATCATTATGTTGTTAAAAGGAATCTTGTAGGTGTAACCAGCTCTAAGAAGTAACACACACCACAAATAATAAGGGAATAAGGTGTATATTAGGGTAGGGGTACACAGACACAGTACAGAATAAGCATAAGAAATGACGGGCAGGATCAGGAGGACAAGGGTAATACAACAATGAGCGGAGAGAAGTAATAGAGAGAAAACAAGAAAAGGGACTGAATTCTATAGGGAGCATAAGACAGTTACAAACACAACAGCAATGGTCAATAAAATTATTTTACATACAAAATAAAGAAACAAGATTACTTAAAGATCGTGTGCAATGATTTTTACATATTTTTAATAAAAGCTTAAAATGCTGAAATTCAAGTGTAACCCCCCTGCAAATGGGGGTTCCCAAAAGACTTCCAGGAGCTTGCTTGAATGCTCCAAGCCTGAATGGTGTTTGGCATTTAAGCCATTTATCAGTGAGTGTTTTTAGAACCTCTGGTACTGTCTCTTTAAGAGCTGTCTGCTTGCAGACATAATTAGTTTGTATGTGGGACTGTGTGTTTCTTTGATTGAGTACCACTCAAGCTGCTGCCAATTCACTTCATTTTTGCAGTCACTAGGAGTGCAAAGGAACCTATCTGAAAGATGTAACTGTTTGCCAGAAATTATTTAGAGTAATAATGAAATTACAGTTTGTCTAACCTGCTTTGCAGTCAGAACTGTGTCTGCTAGTTTCCATTCTAGTTTTGAACTGCTGAACTGGACCAATCAGTGTGGGGTAAGCTAGCTCTAAAATGGTGCCTTGGACGAATCAGAACTTGGACTCATAATCTGAGCCAGCCACAAGAGGATTGTATGGGCAGTGACTCTGGGAGATGTAGTTTAGACTTCAGTGCCTTTTTGGACCAACAGCAGCAGTCTATTGTGAGTGACAGCCAATCCAGTCAAGAACTGGGAGGAACTCAAAGGAAGTGCCGGTTTTGTCGGGTTGGAGTTTCAGTTGAGCTTTGGCAGTGAAGAAGGAAGGAGCCCTGTGCTTTTTCAGTGTGCAGTTTTAGTCAAAAACGTGTAAGGCCCAGAGTTCCGTCTGCAGCTTGTTAGGACTGAATCCGTCCTGTGAAAAGAATCAAAGGATCTCTGAAGAGTGAAACCAGGCTCACCCTGTAGAAGACTGGAAGAATTGCTGAAAATTGCACTCGGTCTGTCAGGAACTGAATCTGCTGTGTGTTCTCCCGGTATTGTGCAGTAATTGCGATCGGATACAGATGCAGCCTGCCTGGTATAGTGCTTTCTTTTATATGGATGTGTGAAGAGGTTTGTGTACCTCAAGTGAGCCCTGCTGACATTGAAGGACCCTATCTTATTTGGAGGTCGTGAGTACTAATTCAGGGTCGCTCCTGTTGAATTGCCACATTAAATCCAAATGGAATTACTGTACTGCTGACTGTTTAATTCTCCTTTTCTCTGTGTGAAAGGGCCCTACCAGCTGCCACGGTTTGGACTAGCCACTAGGGCTTGGGTACCTAGGGACAGTAACTGATAGGGATAGCCTGTGCACAGAGCCATAGGTAGATTATTAGAGTGATAAGCTAATTAACCTGATTTCCCCTGTCCTTGTTATATCCCCTAAATAAATCAGAGCTGCTTGTTTCAGCAAAGTTATACTGCCTGAGGTATTTGTCTATGTTAAAGTACTGTACTGTGATTGTTGCACTGTATCTCATTTCACAGGAGGTCCCAGTGCGGAACCAGTCCTGGGGGTAAGTGTATACTGTGAAGGTAATTCTGATATATTGTGGGCCACTAGTGGGAAGAAAGGGGTTGCAGTGTCCCAGAGGGCTGTGACCAAGTTAGTTTAACTATTGCAAACCCTGACCTCTGGGTGGAGGCACCCGCCATTGGATCCAGGCCCCTCAACCTGTTAGTGGCAAATCAGGCAGGGGTAGTAGCCCCTGGGATAGCGCCATCTAGGGGTTACATCTTGGAGGCTCACCGCTGGGATTGTGTGTCCTCTAGTGGCCATATTTACGAACCACTGTTAAGAAAAAATGGGTACCCTGACAGAAGTGGCTGTGCACCGGCTGGTGGAGTGGTGTACTGGGGAGGAGATCGACCCCAAAATGCTATGCTTATCCTGGACATCCCCTGGGTATCAACACGGACACTGTGCAGGGAGTACTTTCCAAGGTGGAAGGTTTACAAAACCCTGTGGTGGTGGGTCGCATGCTAATCTGCTCACCCACACTTTCCTGGCCCTAGTAGAGTTTAAGGATCCCATAGATAGCTCCAAAGTGCCACAGACCATTACCCCAGAGGGAGCCCTCACTGCTTGGAGAGTGATAACTAAGGACAGTAAAGACCCGGGGGGGAATCAGCCCCCACCACTATCTGAAACTTTTGAGGAGAAATTTGCTGAATGGTTGCTGGGAGAGGGGAAAACTGTGGAGGACTTGAAGAAACTATTCTTGCCACCTGGGGGTGTTCCTCCCCCAACACCCTCTCCTGCTCCAGTGCCCGTAATGGTGGCTGAACCAATGCAGACTCCTATTTCTGCACCTGCCATTAGTCACGACTCTTACCGAAGGTTGAGGATCTTCTCTGGCACCTCCCACCCCCAAGGGGAGGATGACTGGGAGACCTGGATAGACTATGTTGCCCCCAAGTGCTAGAATGGCAATGCTCGAAGGCGAAAAGCGAAAGAGGGTTAGTGAGAGCCTCCAGGTCCTGCCCTGGCTACCATCCGTGCTAAGCGGGCCAGTAACCCTGAAGCAACTGCACAGGCTATCTTGAGGCCTTGGAGAATGTGTATGGGAGCCCAGATTCTGATGAGGGACCTATGGTGGAGAGTAAGAAATGCACAACAGTACCAAGGGAGTTGTTGTCTGTGTATGTCTCTCGGCTGGAAAAATTGTTGCAAGAATGCCTCAGAAAGGGTAGTTTGCCAGCGATTGAACTGGACCGAACCAGACTGGACAGAATCCTTAAGTCTGCCCTTCTCAGAACTGCTGTTGCTTCAGTTACGCCTGGCAAATCGACTGGAATCCCCACCCTCCTATGATGAGTTAATGAGAGAAATTGAGGAGTTGAGAAAGGCGACCTCGGGAGGTACCTGCACCAACAGCTGTGGCTACGACCCGATGGACTGAGGGTGACCCATCAAGTGAAGTTCAGGGGCAGAGGTTGACAGTCAATGAGTGCTCTGACAAGGAAAAGATATGCCACAATGGGGCGAACTGTTGAGAGAGATCCGGAATTCAAAACAGTCCCTTTATGAAGGCCACGCCTGCAAGTACGGGCTCTGACCTATATCCGACTGCATCTGTTATGGGGTGGGGGTACCCACCATGTATCTCCTGCTGATAACAGCTCCAAACTCAAATCCTTGACCATGGAAGTGGAGAAACTGACGAGATGTCTCCAAATGCTTATCACGCCGAGACAGAGATGGCACCCAGGTTTCCAGTTAGTAATACCCCGCCTGGCTCCCAGTGTGGCGCCTCGGCCAGCTCAAACTCCAGAAAGTATGTTTTGCTATAATTGCAGGAAAGATGGGCACATGAAAGGGAATGCCAGTCCCCAAAAGACACTGACAAAGTTGCATATAGGCTACAAGGAGAGCCTTGAGAAGAAATCAGTGGTTAAGAGGTGCATGACATGATCCCAGTGAGGCACCAAAATGCTAATTCACGTCCTTTGTGGCAAGGTCAGTTGCCCAGGCCCTACTACCGCCTCCAGACTGGTCCAGAATAGTGGGTCCCTCCATGGAGACCACTGTAAAGGTGAATGGAGTGTCTACAAGAGCTGTATTAGACAGTGGCTCCCAAGTGACAATTATGTTCCAGGATTGGTATCAGAAGCATTTGTCAGACGTACCCTTACAACCATTAGAAGGACTACATGTATGGGGTTAAGAGAAGGCCTACCCTTATTCCGGTATATCCGAATTTGGCTGTCTTTCCCATCTCCGTGGCTGGAGTGGCCGAACAAGTAGAGACCCTAGCCTTAGTGTGTCCCCACTGGACTGTATGATGGTGTCCCTTTGTTGATTGGAACAAATGCTCATATGTTCGGAAGACTGGCACAGTTGTGTTATGAAAAACAGGGGCCAAAGACTAGTAGAGCTTTAAGAGTTCCGGCTTTAATTAAGAAGGCCTATGAGGCACAGAGAGATGCTGAAAAAACAGAACCAGAGGAACCGTCGGAACTGTAATGGAAGAAGGATCCTGAGTCTCTGATCCTGGCGCAAATGCCCAGTGTACCTTACAGGAGAGGTCCGTATCAGAAAGGATGTTAAGAATAAAATATTAATGTTGGATGCACCAGGCGATGGAAAATTGCCAGAGGGACTGCTGGTCAAGCCTGGTATTTTGCCCGCTAGAGCCCATGCTTATGCCAGAAGGGTAATGGTCCAAGTTCATAATGTGTCTGAAAGAGACATTCAAGTAAACAGAGGTTGCATCCTGGCTAATGTGCATTGTGCAGACACTGCAGTGCTACCCAGCAGCAAGAGTTCAAGGAAGAATGACAGAGTAACGCCTGACTTGTTTGATTTCGGCGACTCCCCGCTGCCAGCTGAATGGAAAGTGAGGATCAGTGAGAAGCTTGCCCAGAGAGACCAGGTGTTTTCTTTAAAGGAATGGGATGTAGGATGCATGCAAGGAGCTGAGCACAATATCCGCTGCATGACTAAAGACCATTTCGTGAGAGGTCTCACGCCTGGCACCTGCTGACATAGATGATGTGAGACGGCATCTGCAAGAGATGTTAGCTGCTGGTGTAATACAAGAATCCAGAAGCCCTTATGCTTCCCCATTGTGGTAGTGAGGAAAAGAATGGAACAGTAAGGATGTGTGGATTATCGCACCTAAACCAGCGGACTATCCCTGATCAGTACACAATGCCCCGTATTCAGGATGCTTTGACTGCCTAAACGGGAGCAAGTGGTTCTCTGTGCTGGATCTCCGCAGTGGGTACTACAGATCCCGATGGCCCCAGAGGACCGTGAGAAGACGGCCTTTATCTGTCCGCTTGGCTTCTATGAATTCATGAGGATGCCTCAAGGATTTCAGGTGCCCCAGCCACTTTTCAACGATTGATGGAGTGTGCAGTGGGGACATGAACTTACTAGAGTGCCTGGTATACCTAGATGATGTTATTGTGTTTGGCAGCTCACTGGAGGAACATGAGAGCAGATTATTTAAGGTATTGGACCGACTGGAGGACTTTGGCCTTAAACTGTCCATTGATAAGTGTCAATTCTTTCAAACATCAGTAAAGTATGTGGAACATAGTATCCACCGAGGAATAGAGACCGACCTAAGTAAAGTTGAGGCCTTGACCACCTGGCCACAGCCCAAAAATCTAAAAGAACTGCAAAGATTCCGGGATTCTGTGGTTATTATCGGCACTTCATCAAGGACTATTCAAGAGTGATCCGCCTTACTTAACCTTACTCAAGGGTATCCCCAACCCACAAAAAATACCAAAGTCACGTCCCTCAAGACTGAAAGAGTGTATTTCATCCGAGTGAAGTATTTGGGGCCCGCTGGACTCCTGATTGTGAGACTGCTTTTCATGAGATCATATATCAACTTACCCATGCTCCAGTGCTGGCCTATGCCGATCCAAGAAAACCTTACGTCCTGCACACTGATGCTAGCTTGTAAGGGTTGGGGCTGTGTTGTACCAAGAGCACCAGAATGGCCTGAGACCAGTGGCCTTGCCAGTAGAAGCCTGACCCCATCCGAAAAGAACTATCCTGTACATAAGTTAGAGTTCCTAGCTTTGAAGTGGGCTATTGTTGACCAATTCCATGAGTACTTGTATGGGGCTAAAATACTAGTAAAACTGACAATAATCCTTTGACCTATGTGCAGACCTCAGCTAAGTTGGATGCCACTGGCCATAGGTGGCTTTCTGCATTATCTACATATGACTATGCTCTCGAATACCGAGCAGGTCTGAACCACATAGATGCTGATGCTCTCTCCGGAGGCCTGTTCCCCAGAATGATTGGGTCCGATTGGCAGAACCTGACGATTCGGGCACTCTGCCGAAGTTTGACAGGGAGGAACAAATGTCCACGGACGCAGTGGACTGCATGGTGGATTGTTTGAGCCTCTGAGAATTGCATACCTGCTGCTTATTGCCACTTTTCTGCAACAGACATTTGCACTGCCTCAGCTGGACAATGACAGTATTCGGCGGGCTCAATCCCGCGATCCCATGATCAAAGCAGCTTTAGAAGCCCTCTATGCAGGAAAAGATGTGTCCAAATTACGCCCACTGATTTGAGAACTGCACTGTTATACAAAGAAGGTCCTAAGTTGAAACTGATCAATAAACTGTTATACAGAGAAACAGTAGACAGAGGGGACAAGTAGACAAACAACAACTAGTGCTGCCCACTGCCTTCGAGACTCAGTACTGAGGTCCTTGCACAACCACATGGGGCACCTTGGTATAGACAGAACACTTGACTTGGTGAGATCCAGATTCTATTGGCCTAAGATGGGGGCTGATGTGGAGCAACACATTCAACTTGTAGTCGCTGCTTACAGAGGAAAGCTTTGCCCCAGAGGGCTGCCCCTTGTTAACATCACCACCAGTGCACCCATGGAGCTGGTCTGTATTGATTTTCTGAGTTTGGAGTCAGATCAAAGAAATATCAGTAATGTGCTGGTGGTCACTGACCATTTCACGAGATATGCCCAAGCTTTCCCACCAAAGACCAGAAAGCATCCACTGTGGCCAAAGTACTTGTAGAAACTTTTTGTTCACTATGGGCTCCACAAAGAATCCATTCTGATCAAGGGAGACTTTGAGAGTCGCCTGATCAAAGAGATGCTTTCTCTGGGGGAGTGCGAAAGTCCAGAACCACTCCTTACCACCCCAGGGGACCCACAGCCTGAACGCTTCAACCGCACTTTGCTAGATATGCTAGGCACCCTGCACCCAAAGGACAAGCCTAGATGGAGCCAACAAATTAGCACCCTGGTACATGCTTATAACTGCACCAAAGTGATGCCACTGGATTCTCCCCTCACGCTGATGTTTGGAAGAGAAGCTCGACTACCAGTAGATGTGTGTTTTGGGGTCTCTCCTGATGGGGTTCAAGCTGACAACTATTTACAGTATGTGCAAAAGTTAAAGGCCCAGCTAACTCATGCGTACTAACTGGCTCAAACCATGGTGCCAAAAGAAATCTGGCCAACAAAGAAAGGTATGATAAAAGGTGAAAGCACAGGAACTCCAGGAGGGAGATCGGTATTGCTAAGAAATCTGGGACTGCATGGCAAGCACAAGATTGTTGACAGATGGCACCATCTCCCTCACATTGTAGTGGGCAAACTAGATGATCTTCCAGTGTACAAAGTAAGGCCTGAGAATAATTCAAAAGATGTAAAACAATGCATAGAAATCATTTACTGCCCATTGGACAAATCTTAATTGAGTCTGAGCCCTAGAAGATGCCCCCTCTGGACCAGTGACTAGAGCTGCTGCTAAGAAAAGATCAAGAAAGTCTGCACCTACAGAAGCAAAGTTAAAGTGTTCCCTCCACAAGTCCCAGTTGAGCATGACTGTCAGTCCATATCGGAAGAAAGTGAGAGGACTTTGAATACTATCCTTCTTACGAACTGAGTCAATTGTTTGGGGCAATCCCCAGTCAATACTGGAGATGAAGCTGGGCCTTCTGGACTGTCTAAGCCCCCAGCTTCATCCCTGGAGCCAATGCTCCCAGAAAGTGAAGTGCAAAGCATCAGATCAGATGAAATGGAATCATTGTGCATGGTTGAACTGTTTGAGCTTTCAGGAGGAAAATGATAGATTGGGGCAGACTGGTGATACACCGAACAAGAAAAGTATTTTGAGTGCCCTGACAGTCCACTGCCAGTGTCCGAAAAGCTCTCCATGCGAGCCAAATGTTGTGGACTCAGAAACTGTAACTCCTGGAGCTGAAAGTGCCCCAAGTCTCTAGCCTCTCTACCCCCATGGAGACTCCCTGACAAGTGAGGACAATGCTGAAAATGAGGCTCAGAGTGCAGAGACTATAACAGTTCCCCCTAGAAAGACTGGTCGAGCTGTAAAGCCTGTGGTGCACCTCAGTTATGATTCACTTGGGAGGCCTGTGGACTTGCCTCTCAATGTTGTCCATAAAGGAGTGTATGTGTCCCGAGCTCATTGCCCAAACTGAGCATCAGTGCTAACTCAAGTTACTTGTGTTGCCCTTAATATGGTGCCCTTGCCCATCCAGCCCCAAGGTAACTGATAGGAAGGCCCCTCTCTTCAGGTTTCATGTACAAGAGGTAATAACTTGAGTTATGGTACAATGTGTATGTAATACTGTGTAAAGAGTGACGACTGCAATGTTTCAGAAATGCGTTCTTGGTAAAATGATATATTGACTGATGATTACATGTGCGAGCCTAATGCAAATGTATATGGTTGCAGTTGAAACTTATGGGGGTACTTGCTTGACGCGGACGTCAAGCTTTCCCAGGCCAGGAAGGGTGTAACCCCCCTGCAAATGGGGGTTCCCAAAAGACTTCCAGGAGCTTGCTTGAATGCTCCAAGCCTGAATGGTGTTTGGCATTTAAGCCATTTATCAGTGAGTGTTTTTAGAACCTCTGGTACTGTCTCTTTAAGAGCTGTCTGCTTGCAGACATAATTAGTTTGTATGGGGGACTGTGTGTTTCTTTGATTGAGTACCACTCAAGCTGCTGCCAATTCACTTCATTTTTGCAGTCACTAGGAGTGCAAAGGGAACCTATCTGAAAGATGTAACTGTTTGCCAGAAATTATTTAGAGTAATAATGAAATTACAGTTTGTCTAACCTGCTTTCTTTGCAGTCAGAACTGTGTCTGCTAGTTCCCCATTCTAGTTTTGAACTGCTGAACTGGACCAATCAGTGTGGGTAAGCTAGCTCTAAAATGGTGCCTTGGACGAATCAGAACTTGGACTCATAATCTGAGCCAGCCAAAGAGGATTGTATGGGCAGTGACTCTGGGAGATGTAGTTTAGACTTCAGTGCCTTTTTGGACCAACAGCAGCAGTCTATTGTGAGTGACAGCCAATCCAGTCAAGAACTGGGAGGAACTCAAAGAAGTGCCGGTTTTGTCGGTTGGAGTTTCAGTTGAGCTTTGGCAGTGAAGAAGGAAGGAGCCCTGTGCTTTTCAGTGTGCAGTTTTAGTCAAAAAACGTGTAAGGCCCAGAGTTCCGTCTGCAGCTTGTTAGGACTGAATCCGTCCTGTGAAAAGAATCAAAGGATCTCTGAAGAGTAGAAACCAGGCTCACCCTGTAGAAGACTGGAAGAATTGCTGAAAATTGCTACTCGGTCTGTCAGGAACTGAATCTGCTGTGTGTTCTCCCGGTATTGTGCAGTAATTGCGATCGGATACAGATGCAGCCTGCCTGGTATAGTGCTTTTTTATATGGATGTGTGAAGAGGTTTGTGTACCTCAAGTGAGCCCTGCTGACATTGAAGGACCCTATCTTATTTGGAGGTCGTGAGTACTAATTCAGGTCGCTCCTGTTGAATTGCCACATTAAACCAAATGGAATTACTGTACTGTTGACTGTTTAATTCTCCTTTTCTCTGTGTGAAAGGGCCCTACCAGCTGCCACGGTTTGGACTAGCCACTAGGGCTTGGGTACCCAGGGACAGTAACTGATAGGGATAGGCCTGTGCACAGAGCCATAGGTAGATTATTAGAGTGATAAGCTAATTAACCTGATTTCCCTGTCCTTGTTATATCCCCTAAATAAATCAGAGCTGCTTGTTTCAGCAAAGTTATACTGCCTGAGGTATTTGTCTATGTTAAAGTACTGTACTGTGATTGTTGCACTGTATCTCATTTCACAGGAGGTCCCAGTGCGGAACCAGTCCTGGGGGTAAGTGTATACTGTGAAGGTAATTCTGATATATTGTGTGGGCCACTAGTGGGAAGAAAGAGTTGCAGTGTCCCAGAGGGCTGTGACCAAGTTAGTTTAACTATTGCAAACCCTGACCTCTGGGTGGAGGCACCCGCCATTGGATCCAGGCCCCTCAACCTGTTAGTGGCAAATCAGGCAGGGGTAGTAGCCCCTGGGATAGCGCCATCTAGGGGTTACACAAGTCCTTGTGTCATTATTAGTGTTTCCTGAACATTTCATGCTGTTTTCTTTTGTAGTGTTCTTTAACTCAGTATTTGTTAACTTGTTCTACAGTGGCTGAAAACAGTGGAGTTATTTTTGTCCTCTCAGTCAAGCTTAGAGAGCGATGATATCATTTTGGAGTACCTTGATGTTTCATATTCCCAATCAGAGCAGCACTCTGTAGAGTTTATGGTTTGCTGAGCTGTCCAGGTTTCTTACAAACCCAGTCTCTAGTTTGCGTTTAGATAGATCATCTTAAAATATATCATTCTCTTTCTTTAAAAGGCCGATCATTTCAGTTTCAATGCTAAATTGAAGTAGTGGAAATCTTTTTCTGTGAGAAATCAGCTTGTCTGTGTCACAGCTCTGTTCTTTCTAATCAAACCTCATTTTTTTCTAACTATATAACACAGGGCTGTTTAATGAATATAAAATAAATCTAAATTTTGTTCATTCACAGAAACAGTTTGTCTTTGATGTAGCTTTCATAAATACAATCATGTAAGAACATCTTTTTTTATGTCAGATTGACAAACAGGTGCTTGTCACAATACTACAGTATTTTAAGCACATGTACTGTCAGAACTCACACATTTCAGTTCTTTGGTGGTTTCTGTGTGAAAATACATCATGTACGTGTATAACTGGAAATACTATGTGGCATCCCAATGCACCGTATCTCTGCCTCACAGTTGAGGCAGCTGCAGTCTACTGCCACCAGTCCTCAGCCCCACAAGCTCCCTGCCTTCTGCTCCACATTCAAGGCTGCTGCACCCTGCTGCCCACTCTCTTCTCCCACACAGTCAGGGATTGTGCACCCTGCTGCCTCCATCCCCAGCCTAAAGAATAAGGACTACTCCACCCTGCCACCCTCTGCCCAAACAATTGGGGTTGCTACACCCTGCTGCCCTCTCTCCCCCACCTTCACAGTTAGGGATGCTGCACCTGTTGCCCCCTGTTCCTTTCTCCAAAGTCAGGGCTGCTGTGCTGTGCTAAGCCCTAGAGTGCCAGGTTCCCTGCCTCCACAGCTGGGGCTGCTGCACCAAGCTGCCCTAGCCACCAGGGGTGGGGCTTTTGCTGCACCCTGGTACCCACTTCCATTGTCCCAAATAGTCAGGGCTGCTGCACCATGTGTACCCCATCTCACAGTCAGGGCTGCTGTACCCTGATGCTTCAAGTGTCCTGCCCCACAGTCGAGGCTTCTGCACCATGCTGTCTTCTATCCCCTGTCACCACAGACATGGCTGCTGCACCCTGCTCCTGTCTATGCAGTTGGGTTGCTATGGCCTGCTGTGCCCTAGAACCCCTAGCCTCTGCACTTAGGGCTGCTGTACCATGCTGCCACTTGCCACAAGAGTCAGGGCATTTTTTTGCACCCTGTTTCATGCCTCCACAGTTGAGGCAGTTGCACCCTGCTGCCCCCCTGCCACCAGAGTCAGATCCTTTGCTACTGTACACCCTGCTGAGACAGGACTAGCGGGCAACATGTGCAGTATCCCTGACTGTGAGGGTGAGAGAGAGAGGGTAGCAAGGTGCAGCAATCCCAACTGTTTGGGAAGGGTGTAGCACAAGAGTAAGTGCATTTGTTGCACCCTGTCCTCGCCTGTGGAGGCAAGGGACTCTGTGGTGCAGCAGGGCACAATGGTGGCAGGGGACAAAGGACAGCATGGTGCAGAAGCCTTGACTGTGGGGTAGGACACAGGTGGGGGTCAGTGTAAAACAGCCCTGACAATAGCACAGGGTGCGCACTGTGCAGCTGCCCAGTCCATTTGGGGCAAAGGAAGTGCGTAGCAGGGTTAAGCAGCCCCTAACTGTGGATGCAGGCTGCATGAGACTCTAGGGTGTAGTAAAACAGGCCACCATCTCAGACGGAGGAGTTAGACAGGGAACTAGCGAGACAGATCAGGAGGACCTGCGAGATGGGTAGTGTGGTGATTGTGGGGGACTTCAACATGCCAGGAGTGGACTGGAGCACCCCAACAACCAGGAACAGAAGGGAGCAGGTACTGCTGGATGCCTTCCAGGACAGCTTCCTGCTGCAAATGGTCAGTGAACCAACCTGGTTAGAAAATACCCTTGACCTTGTGCTGGCAAATGGGGACTTTGTGAGAGAACTTACAGTGGAGGAACCGCTGTCAAGGAGTGACCACTGCTCAGTATGGCTCACATTGGATATGGGCAAGGAAGGAGTGGAATCTGGCACAATAGTGCTGGACTTCAGGAGGGCCGACTTTGGGAGGATGGGGGAAGTGGTAAGAGGGTACCTGGTCAGAATTCAATCTAGTATGAACACTAACCAGAGGTGGGAGCTCATAAAGCTGGGGATAGTGGAGGCAACCAAAACCTGCTGCAAAGCCCAGAGCAAGAAGGCTAGGGCTAAGAAACCTATCTGATTGAGCAAGGAGGTCATGAAAAAGGTAAGGAGGAAAAGAGCTGCCTTTAGGAAGTACAAGAAAACTGGGAGGGGGAGGACAGGGAGGAGTACTTGACAGAATCGAAGGAGGTGACAAGGGCAGTAAGGGGAGCCAAAGCATCTACGGAACTCAGGCTGGCACAAGGCATTAAGAAGGGGGAGAAGGACTTCTTTAAGTACATCAGGGAGAAAAGGAGCTGTAAGGACCACATAGTAAGGATTAGGAAGGAGGGGGGTTGGGTGGAAGCAGGGTGCGATAAGGCGGAAGTACTAAATGAGTACTTCTGCTCAGTATTTACTAAAGAGAAGAGGGGGGTGACACCCAAGGTGGGAGAAATGGCAGAAGCAGGGGGAAAGTGGTGACAGATGGGGAAATCATGGAGAGCAGAGTTCGAGAGGGTTTGAAGGCACTGAGGGTGGACAAGGCGCCAGGCCCAGATGGCATCCACCCCAAGGTACTGAAGGAGCTGGTAGAGGTCCTTGCAGGACCTTTGGCAGACCTATTTAATGCCTCACTACATTCAGGGTGTGTACCTCATGACTGGAGGATGGCTCATGTGGTGCCCCTCCACAAGAGTGGCCCCAAGGATGAACCGGGAAACTACAGACCAGTGAGCCTCACATCCATCGTGGGTAAGCTAATGGAGACTATCCTGAAGGAGAGGCTGGTGGCCCTCCTAGAGGCCAAAGGACTACAGGACAACAGACAGCATGGCTTCATACGTGGCAGATCCTGCCAAACCAACCTGGTGGAGTTCTATGACTGGGTAACTAGGCAACTGGACAGGGGCCATGCAATGGATGTCCTGTATCTGGACTTCAGTAATGCATTCGACTCAGTGCCACATGGAAGGCTGAGAAGGAAGTTAGTAGGCACAGGGGCGGGTGCAAAGCTGGTGAGATGGGTAGGAAACTGGCTGCAGGGAAGGCAACAGAGGGTGGTGGTGGGTGGGGAGCTCTCACACCCAAGGTCAGTGATGAGTGGTATTCCACAGGGCTCAGTGTTGGGACCAGTGTTGTTTGGGATATTCATTGCAGACATATCATGGGACATCAAGAGCAAGATCAGTCTGTTTGCTGATGATACCAAGATAGGCGTGGTGGTGATGACCTAGGGGATGGCAGGGTTGCAGGATGATCTGGCAAGCTTGAAACCTGGTCAGACACCTGGCAACTGGGCTTTAATGCCAAAAGTAAGCGTGCTGCATTTTGGGATGAAGAACCCAAGGAGGAGTTACCAGCTAGGGGGAGTGCAGCTAGCCCAGACAGAGGAGGAGAAGGATCTGGGTGTGCTCATTACAGGGTCAATGAACAACTCAGCACAATGTAGGAAGGCAGCTGCAAAGACCAACAAAATGCTGGGTTGTATTGCAAGGGGTATATCCTCGAGGAGGGAGGAGGTGATTCTGCCACTGTATAGGTCATTAGTTAGACCACACCTGGAGTACTGCGTGCAGTACTGGCGTCCGTATCTGAATAGGGACATTAAGTTACTGGAGGGGGTGCAGCTCAGAGTGACAAAGATGATCAAGGGGCTGGGGGACTTATCATACGAGAGGAGGTTGAAGGAGTTGAACATGTGCTCACTGGAGGAGAGGAGAGACAGGGGTGACATGATTGAAACCTTTAAATACATGAAAGGAATAAACAAGACGAGTACAGAGGGGCTGTTCAAAGTAAGGAAAGGGAGGGCCACCAGGGGCCATGATATGAGACTGGAGCGAGGAAGGTTCATAAGGGAGATGAGGAGACACTTTTTTACAGAGAGGGTGGTGGCTGGGTGGAATGCGTTACCTGCTGAAGTGGTATGCAGTAGAACAGTGGACTGCTTCAAACGAGGATGGGACAGGACAAGGGGGAGGGTTAATGAAGGGGAAGGGTGGAAGGGAGGGGCAGCTGCAGAATAAGGGGTTCTAGCTGCACATTCGAGCAGACTTGATAGACCTCTAGGCCTTTATCTGCTGGCAAATTTCGTATGTTCGTATGTTCGTAAAACAGCCCTGACTGTGGAGGTAGGAACAGGGGGCAACAGGGTGCCATGGCCCTGACTGTGGGGGTGGGAACAGAAGGCAGCAGGATGCAGCAGCCCTGTATGTTTGGGCATGAGATGGGGTGGCATCAGGATACAGCAGCCCAGACTGTGGGACAGGGTGCAGCAGCCATGCCTGTTTGGGACAAGGGATGTGGGCAGCAGGGTGTAGCAAAGGATCTGACTCTGGTGGCAGGGGGACAGCAGGGTGCAACTGCCTCAGCTGTGGAGGCATGCAACAGGGTGCAGCAAATGCCCTGAATCTTGTGGCAAGTGGCAGCATGGTGCAGCAGCCCAAACTGCAGAGGCATGGGGCCCTAGAGCACAGCAGGCCATAGCAACCCCAACTGTGTAGAAAGGAGGAGGAGGGTGCAGCAGCCCTATCTCTGGTGACATGGGAATTAGGACAGCATGATGCTAACTCCAGTTCTCAGCCACTGTAGAACAAGTTACAAATGCTGATTTAAGGAAAACCACAAAACCAAACAGTATGAAATTTTCAGGAAAAACTAATGACACAGTGACTTGAATTTCAGCTTTTCAAGCTTTTATAAAAAAAATATGTAAAAACCGTTGCACATGATCTTTAAGGAATGGCTGTAGATTAAAGAGGACAGAATAGCTTTTTTCTGGTTTTTATTTTTTTTTTATGGTGGGAACAAACAAACAACAGAATGGAAGATAGAAAAATTAGAACAAAAAAGAGAAATTCATTTGTGCTGCCACATTAAGTGCCAGTGGGGCCACCATGGAGTTCAGACAGGATGCCCATGATTTTGTGAACATCACACTGCAGTTTAGAAATCTCCCTCCGGGCATCACTAAATTCCTGTCTGAAATCGTTTAACTCCTGTTGGAGATGCTGGACTTCAGACAGGACAGCTGATAAGTCTGCATGTGTCACTGGCACTGCAGGCAGGGTGGGGGCTGCCTGTGCTGCTGGCTTTGGATGGGGGGGCCCTGGAGGGGTCTTGATGTTACTGACTGCTGCTGTTTTCTGGTATGGCAAGCAGGGCGAGGATGTTTAACTGATCCACCCATGCCTCCCTCCTGCTCGCCCCCTTAAGTGCTTACACCCACACTGCTTCCCACAGCTGCACTTGATGATACTGCCACCTCGCGCCATTTGAGCTCTCATTGCAGCGGGTGGTGGTGGACCATGTGGCTATGCTTGTCAGTTGTCCCTAAGTGGTATCCACACTTTCCTCAACGCACTTCCTACCCAGATAGATTGCAGGTGAGCACTGGGTCACCAACTGATATTAAGTAGAAAAAATCCTAGACAGAAGAACTTCGGGGATGATGGGGCTGTGGGGGGGGTCTGCGGATAATGCCCCAGGCACTGATTCCTCTGGCTGCTCGGCAGGGGGCACGGTCTCCTGCTGCCTGGGTGGAGGAACAGTATCCTCCTGGTGCTGGGGAGGGGGCACTGTCTCCAACTGCTGCTGCTGCAGTGGAGGGGCCACGGTCTGCTCTAGCTGCTGGTGCGGGGGCACAGTTTGCTGCTGGGTGCTGATGCTGGAACCAAAAGCCTCCTGCTGTGGCATTTTATGTGTGATGGTTAGCTGAAACATGTGCACAGGTGCCCCACTGTCCTCACCCTTCTCCATTATGTTCACAATCCACAAACACCACCAATTCAAACAAACAGAAAAAAGCAATGGAGCTAGAGTCTCAGAGAGAGAGCTTGGGGAGGGGGGGGAATCACACACACACAAACGCACACCCACACAAACACAATCACCAGGTACTAAAATATGAACTATGACAAAGACAAACAAGAAACAGTTAGAATAAAATAGCACAGATTAAGCAATTTAGGTATAAAAGTACACTCTTCAGTCACAGGGAGTATAAATGCTGCCTGCTTCCTCAGAATATATAGCACAGGAAATGAACCACTCACTTTCTGCCTGTTTAGACTCAACCATGTGACCACCAGTAGAGCGAAAAGCCCAATTTTGCTTAATTGCACCTCAGATGCGCAGGCAAAATTGGTGGTGAAATTTCGCTTGTGAAATTGTGCCAAAAGGCCATAATTACGTGAAATGTTTTGCTGGGTGAAACTGGTGATTTTACCATAATTTTGCCGGTGAAATAAAGTTTTGCTGCATCTCTACAGCAAAGGGGAGAGAGGAGAAGAAATATTTTATTTCACTTAGGCCTGAAAGGTCTGCCTGGCAAATACTGTGTGCCATCAAAGCCCAGGAACAATGTACCAGTCATCTCAGCTTGCTGATGTCCTGCAGTAGGTGGGCATATCGGTCTTGCATCTGCCAGTCCACCCTTAGAGAGAGAGAGAGAGAGAGAGAAAGAAAGAAAGAGCGAGAGAGAGAGAGAGAGACCACTGCAGGAGAGCCACGTTGGTCAGTGGAGGTGACAGCTAAGAGATCTGAGGAACTGAATGTGTGATTGGCTCTGTAGAGAAGAGGAGCCAATACAACCAGCTATACTGTGGAGAGAGAGAGAGAAAGGTGGCTGCTGTTGTGACACCGCGGTTAACCATGAGTAGCTGAACAGGGTCAACACATCCTGTGACACAATCCTGTATAAAATTAACCAGGGCCACAAAGGATATGTTTTTGAACTACTGTATGTCATCCAGCCAGGATTATAACTGGAGGTTTGAATTTACTGTTTATCAAAGAACAATGATGCCATCCAACCACATGCAGCTGTATGGGGCTTAGGGTACCCAGGCTTCCCCAGAAGATGCCTAGGAGTAGGGAAGTTGTACTATTACCAGTACAGCATGAGTAGTGTCCATCAGTACAGCTGGGCAAGGGTACTGTGTTGGTTGTGGGGAGCACAGTACAAAAAGTTAGTTAACAATGGCTGAAATACTGTATTGCTGCCTATATTTTATCTGCATTAACCTGTGCTTTTCCTTTCTCTAGAACCTCTTTCCTGGCACCCAGTAATAAATCAATTTCATACTTGTTTGAATAACTAAGTCGTGCACTTATTTTTTGTAGTGCACTAAGTTACTGTTTAGTCAAGCTGTTATTGCGATGTGTGGAAACTGGGACAGCTATGCCAGTGGGGACCACAATTGGTTGGTATTGTTTCCCAAGAGAAAGTACTAGCATATGACCACTGGCTAACTTAATGTTCCCCTGGGTGGAGGCACCATTTATTTTATAACAACTTTAGGTAATGAATCACTACAGAAGCTAATGACTCAGGCTCCTCAACCTTATTTGAGGCCCTGGGCAGTGACAGCACACTGTGCATCTACAGCAACGGATGCAACATAATTATTTACTGTGTCAAGCTTTGTCTTTGTTCTGCTCTGACTGTATTCTTTTCTTGCTGCAGTGAGCAAGTTCCTTTGTTGTCTACCTTGGCAGTGAAATGGGCTGCTGCCCCCTGACACCCTCACGAAAATGAGAGGTTGCATCTCATGAGGTTATCTGAGTGAGCAAACATTTTAATAAAATAAAATAAATTGCCTGCCCTTGACTCCAGCGTCATGCATGGGGTAAGGTCACTGATCAGCTTTCTATTATCCTTTCTTTCAGTCCTCACCCAGTGGCAGTATTACCAGACCCAGAAAGCTGAGGGCTACCATAGTCGTAAGTCTCTTACCGACTTCTGTTGCTTGTTAGGAATCTATCTTCAAGCTCTATTACTTGAAGGTTGTGTTTAAAAAGGCCATCTTCTTAGCCGGAAGGAAGATTCAAGTGCTTATTGAATACTGATTATCTAGTAATGGTTCTATGCCCTGTTAACTCAAAAATAAAAACACTAAGCCAAACTGAGGACTACATTGCAGGTTTGTGGGCATTACAATTTCCCTTTTAAGCTAAAAAAAATGGACTTCAGTGTCAGCACAGTTGCATGATAATGATAACAGAGCAATGTGTTACAGCCTTGGAATCTTGACTTCAGGACCTTAAACTCTCAGCTAGTAAAGAATATTTTATTTATATGTCCTCTGCTCATCCACAGTCCCAGGATGGGTGCCCCTTATACCAGTGCTTCTACACACACAGCAGGGCTACAGACAGGCAGAAGGGTGTGGCAGGCATGTGCCCAATTCTTATAACTATTTCTCCAGCCATTTCCCCATTGTGGAGGGCTGGCTAAGAGTGTGGAGGCTGGCAGCATTAGTGGGTATGTGCCCCCCCCCCCACAAGGCCTCAGAAAGGTCCTCAGAGCCAGATTGGCTCTCCTGTAAGTTAAAATATGAAATGTACCAGTGTGTTAGAGTTTGTTCCAAGGAAGTAACTTTGAAGGAGTTATTTTTTCTTTATAGCTTTGTTTCATTTCAGTCACGACCAATGGCAGCCCCCCGCCACTGACCTTCTCCTGACTTTTAGGTTATCCAGCACTTGCCCTGGACCATTATTTGGTGGGTGGCCAACCGTGTCAGTCATGCAAGAGCCTACAGGTGGTTCTGACTTGGATGGCTGACGTTTTCCTCCTAGACCCATGTTTACTCCCCGAGGTGCTGGGGTGCAATGGCATTGCCATATGTTGAGTGCATTTGCAAACTTTAAGAGCTAAAAATAGAACATCTGCTTAAAAAGCAGCTGACTTGTTCAGGGTAGGCAACTCAAAGCATGGAGCTGCCTGCCTGAGAGGCTCATTTAGGCAAGGTTTGAGGTTTTTTTTTTTAGGTATTTAAAGCAGGACTTACATTTGTATGCTCAGTTTGTAACTTCCAAGTATGAGCTAAGTGACCACGGAGCACTGCAGCACACCCCTAAAAATAACACTTTTAGTGTTATTTTTAGGAGCAGGGCTGCAGCACTCAGCAGCTGATCATTTTGTACTCGGCAGTTACGAGCTGAGCATACAAACATAAGTCCTGCTTTAAATACCTAATAAAAAAACTCAAAACTTGCCTAATTTAGCTCCCCGGGCAAGCAATTCCTAGCTGTGAGTTGCCTGCCCAAGATGTTAGATACTGTCCTCTGCACCTCAGTGCTTTGTTCTTTAGCTTTTCTCAGTGCAGAGGAGGAAGTCAAGGGGAAGATGGCGGTCACACTGGGCTGCCGTTTGTTTGGGGCTTGATTCCTCAGCTCCAAAATTGCCCAAACCGTACTTAAAATGCTTTTAAAAATGCTAATTTAGCATTCTTATTTGGAGCAATTGGGAGAATCCTTTTGTTTATTTGTTTTAGTCAGTTTTAGTATAGGGTTCTTTTTTAGCTGTAGACAGGGCTTGTGAGTGATTGTGGCACAGGAGTTCAGTTTTATTTTTAGTCAGGGTGTTTCTGGAGCTTGCACTGCAGCGCTTGTTATTTTGTGGATTTCCTATCATTGAGGAGCATGAAATCGAGCATTAATTTGTTCTTGGGTGCTTACCTGACTTGCCGGTATGATGTCGACACAGGATGCTATGGGAGTGAATGCCACTGGAGTTGTGCACCATTTTCCACCAGACTGGATCTGCCGGCCAGCTACTGAGCTGTACAGTGAAGAGTGTGGAGTTCCTCACCGCCTCGGGGGAGAGTGGAGGGTCTCGCTGAGCTTAGGCAGTTTAGCGGTGGAGGTAATTGGGTGGCAAGAGGTGGGAACTCCACTGCCCCCAGGAAAACCCCACCTGACTCCCGCTATGGGTGATTTAAGTGGCGAGGCCGACCCTGGGCCCTAGTCAGGTGGCCTGTTTGACTTCTAGCTGTTGGGGAGGGAGGAATTATTTCCCCCCAGGACTCCTTCCATGAACTGGGCAGATTGCGCTTTGCCCTTCTCTGGGTTATCTGTTCGACATACTGGTGGGGAAATATTGCTGTCGGGAATTGAAGTCTGGCTAGAGGACTTGGTGAGAGCTTGTTCTCAAGTGTTATTGGACTTTGCTGCCCGGGGTGAGTACCCAAGATTTTAAAAGATCATTTGAGACTGGCTTCTGGGTAGACTTGGTGAGAGTATGTCTTCCCGAATGGCATGCTTTATGAAGGCTTCTTGATATTTGGAAATCCGTTAACTGTTTTGTGCACTGTTACATCTATTGGAGTGGTGCGAGCACCATAGTTTTCCTTTGCACATTTGAAATATTTTCAAGCCTAATTAGGCTTGGAATTTTGTTTAAACAGTTAATTTTATTACTAAGGACTCTCTGGACTCGTTTTAGAACTTGCTGCAGTACATGCTCCTTTGTTCTTTTCTCCCTTGCTGTTTATTTTAACTGTTATTTTACTTGTTTGTAATTTGGGTGGGGGGGTTATTTTGTGGGGTGTATGACTGGGGTGCATGGTTGTGTTCCAAGAGCGAGGTTAAAATCTGCAGGTGACCCAGCTTTCAGTGTTGCCGCTCCCGCTCTTTGGAACTCTTTACCAACTGCAGTCAGGGAGGCCCCCACTATAACTGCCTTTAAAGCCCGCCTGAAGACATTCCTATTTCTGCAAGAGTTTGGAGTTTAATGCTGATTATTCTGTATGTATTATTTTAACTTGAATATTTATGTGGTATGCAATGTTATAAAATTTGTACGGCGCCCAGAGCCTCCGGGATTGGGCGTCTTTTAAATAAATTTGCCTTTGCCTTTGTGTTATTTAGAGTTTGTATAATTAGAGTGAGTGGGTTGTGTGCGTTTGCTTTAGTTTGCTGTTTAGTATAATTAAGGCCATATTTATTAGTTATAATTGTTTTCACTGGGTTCTTCTGGTTTGGGTTAGTATACCAGGCTGGGATGTGCTGGGATACTGACCTAGCATGAAATCACCTATGCTGCCTTTCTGCTTCATGATCTCCACCTCCTCACTGACCTCCCAGTCTCATCTACTGATGCCAGGTGCTGCAGGGAGGCCGGGATCATGAGGAGGTGGGTGTGCCGTTGTTGGCGGAGGGCAGCTGAGGAGGAGTGGTGAGGGGCATTGAGGTTGTAAGGTCCAGGAGATGCCCTGGGTTTAAACAGGGCCGAGGAAGATGCCAGACGTCTTTGGTTCCTGTAACCAGGGGTCACACTGGACTGAGTGGGCAGAAAGCTAGAGGGCCAGCTGCCTCCTATAATCCTCTTCAGGCAGTGCTATGCAATGCCAGGTCGATGAGGAACAAGACTGCCATTTTTGCAGACTTGATTTCCTCTTTCAACCTGGCTTGAATTACGGGGACCTGGCTGGATGATGATGCCAGTCCAATTCTAAAGGCCACCATTGCGGCCGGGTACTCCGTGGTGCACTGCCCGAAGAAGGATTGCCGGGGAGGGGAGTGGCCATTGTTTTTCAAGCGAACCTGAGCTTCATGGTGCATGCAGTTGGTAATACCAGGTCTTCCGAGTGCTTTGCAGTATGCGGGAGTCCAGGTGCAGGTTGCAGGATTCTCCTTATTTACCACCCTCTGGGATTGGGAGGAGAATTCCTGCAAGAGGTAGCAGACTTCATCGTTGACCAGGTGTTGGAGTTCCCAAGGTGTTTGATCATGGGGGACTTCAACGCTTGAGTCGACGACGAATCCTCGTAGTTTGGTTATGACCTCCTCCCGTTAATGTCCTAACTGGGCCTGACACAAGCAGTTGCTTCTGTGACTCACTGCCATGGCCACACACTCAATCTGATGTTCCAGCTCAGTTGATAACCTCAAGATTGATCAGGTCTCTTGATCCGATCATTGCACCATGGGGTTCACATTTGGGCCCCCCCCCCATAGTCCATCCCCTGTGGAGATGGTCAGCTACTGTGCTTTAAGGGGTTTACACCCAAAAGGACTTTTGGCATTGGCTGACCTATCTAGAGTTGAGGCCGCTTGTGCAATTGGCACCAGTGAGGCAGTGGCCACCTATAGCAAGGTGGTGTCCGAAGCACTGGATGTCATCGCACCGGTTTGTATATGACCCAGATTCTCTCACTTGAGATGCCCCTGGTTTGATGGGGATCTCAAGACGATGAAGATCAAGGGTCAGAAGTTGGAGCGTAACTGGCAGAAGACCCGGCTGGAAGGCAACAAACTGGTCCTGCGTGCTCACCACAGTGAGTACCAGGAGGCAATCTCCCTTAAGAAGGCAGAATTTCTGTCCAGGGAGATTGCGGCAGGAAAGAACAGACCTTCTCAACTTTTTCAGACTCTGGACAGGCTTCTCCAGCCTGCCTGTCTACTGCCGAAAAAGACTTTTTCATCCACCTTGTGTGAAGAGTTTGCTCTGTTCTTCTCTGACAGAGTGTTGTCTATCCGGTCAGGGATTCCATCAGGGAGGCTTTCACCTCGCAGTGGTTGAACTAGTAGGAGGAGAGGCATGCTGCCTATCTGGGAAGAGTTTAGGCCAGTGGAGGTGTCTGAGGTGACTGAGGTGATCTTAGAGCAAAAGCACACACTTTGCGAACTGGACCTAGGCCCAACGCATTTCATAATGGGATGCGCCAAGGCTGTTGGCCCGGTGTTCGCCAGGATTGCCAGGTGTTCGATGGTGGAAGGGGTATTGCCAGAGGCTTTGAAAGAAGCGCTGGGGAGACCCCTCCTTAAGAAGTCTTCCCTTGACCCAGACGTCCTGGTGAATTACCGTTCAATCTCCAACTTGCCTTTTTTGAGCAAGGTTGTTGAGAAATTGGTGGCACAACAGCTCAAGAATAGCCTCATGTTCTTCAACATCTATGAGCCATTTCAGCTGGATTTTTGGGCTAGACACAGCACTGAAACAGCTCTAGTTAGGATGCTTTATGACTTACTCAAGGCTAGAGATAGAGGAGACAGGTCAGTTCTCTTGCTCCTCAGTCTCTCATCAGCATTTGACACCGTGGACCACGTCGTGCTTCTTGATCGGCTCTGTGAGTTTTGTGGACTCACCAGCACTGTCATCAGATGGTTTGAGTCCTATCTCTCTGATAGGGTGCAGCGAGTAGTGATGTGGAATTTCTCCTCCTTCCCAATGCCTCTGTCTTGTGAAGTTCCACAGGGCTCAATCTTGTCACTGATACTATTCGCGGTGTACATGCTGCCCCTGGGTGAGATCATTCGGCAATACAGCATGGCGTTTCACTGCTGTGCAAATGACACCTAGCTGTATTTGTTATTTGTGCCTGGAACATTCAGTGCTGTCAACATGCTTAACATCTGTCTGGCTAAAATCAGTGACTGGATGGCTTCCAGCTGGCTGAGACTAAATCCGGATAAGATAGAGGTGCTAGTGATTGAGCCAGGTCGCGAGTGTGATGGGTTGCAACCTGGAACGGACACAGGTCTTTTCCTGGTGTCTGCTCCATTGATTGCTTTCCCAAGGGTGCATAATCTAGGTGTGATCCTGGACAGCAGGCTGACCTTTGAAGATCAGGTATCATCTGTGGTCATGAGTGGTTTCTACGACTTGCGGAACATCGCCAGGATCAAGCCCCTCATTCCACCCGAGGATCTTCCGACTCTGGTACATGCATTTGTTACCTCTGTGCTTGACTACTGTAATGCTCTTTACTTTGGGGTCATGGGAGGGACCTTCCGCAGGCTGCAGCTTGTGCAGAACGCAGCATCCGGTTGCTGACGGGCCTGGCTAGGTCCTGTCATGTGGTCCCAGTCCTGCATGCTCTGCACTGGCTGCTGGTCAGGTGGAGGGTCCTTTTCAGATGGGTTTGCTCACCTACTGTATAAGGCCCTATATGGGCTGGGTCCTGGCTACCTGTTGAAGTTCCTGACACCAGCGACCTCTGCTCGCTCCCTCCGCCCTTCTTTGAGGGGCCTCCTGGACGTTCCCAGGGTTCGGCTCAAGACATCTGGTGATCAAGCTTTCAGTGTCTCTGGACTGACCCTGTGGAATGTGGTTCCATCTGCAGTCTGTGAAGCCCCTTCGATTGGTGTTTTCAAGCAGAGGCTAAAGGCCCACCTTTTCAGCCTGGCATTTACAGCTTAACCTGCATCCATCTGTGTTACTACTATAGTGAATTTTAATAATTGAATTCTGACTTTATTTATTTTTATTTCTGTATTTTAATAGTTGTTTTATCTTGTAATATTTTGTCAGGTGCTCAGAACCTCTGGGACTGGGCACCATAAAAATAAAATTTGCCTTGCCTTGCCTGTTTACCTCTGAAGGTTGAAAGTTGTGTGGTTTGTCAGAAGACTTATGAGATGTCTGAGGTGACATTTAAAAAAACTAATTATATTTACTATTTTAGTTAGAAAAAAAGAGTAGCTGGCCCATGGGCACAGGGGCATGACTGCTGCTCATGATGCCATGGACCTGGGATCGGGGCCAAGCAGGATCCGATCGAGTGTCCCAGTAGATGCTCACATCCTCATGTGAGGGAGGGTTGTATCACCTTGCTCTGTCACTGCTGCATGTAGGAGTACAGGCAGTAGTGCAGCAAACTGGGTGTAGGTAGTGAGAATACTGTGGAATGCTTGTCAGGTCATACACATGCATGCACTTCTGCCAGCACAGCTGTCCTGGAACTGACATCCCTGTGGGGAGGGAATTTTCAGTGAGTGAAACTTAGGGTAGATCTCCACCATCTGCCTCCATGATGGCTGATACAGCCACAAATGCAGTACATTCGCCTGACGGAGGAACAAAACATTAAAAAAAAAAAGGAAAAAAAGGGGTGATTGTCTCCAAAAACCATTGAGACTGACATTAATGAACTCAGTGCATGCATAACAGGCAGTGCATGTGCCTGGTAACTTACAACTAACAAATAACACAGAGTATAAAATAGTCAAGAACATGACCGTCAATTAGGAAGCACTTTTTTTCAGTTCCTGAGTTATTTGCTGAAATGTGAAAACAGTCACAAAAGATGTATTAAGTCCTACATGCACAAAATGTCTGAAGCTGAAAAACATGTAAATTATTCAAGAACACAACCAAAAAAGTGTTAATTTTGTACTACAATTAACGTCATACATGAACAAGATATTAATAAACTTAAGACTCATCATCTGCTTTGGAAATTTATTGCAAAAGACTATGTTAATGCACACATTAGGGTTACAAAGCCAAAAAAGGAGGAAAATAGAGAGTTGGGGTTTTCAACCCTAACACCAATCCTCCTCCCCATCCCCTAGTCCCATGACCCAATGCCAAGTTACCATATGGAGGCCATGCCTCATGGGTCTGCTGCCTAAGTTAGAGGTCTGCGGTGCTGCGTGAAGAAAGTTATGACTGATCTATTACATCATTCAAGTCCCACAGGACTCTGCCCAAAGAAAAATATGATTGATATTCTCCTGCTTCATGCAGTGCCTGCAGGGCCCTGTGTGAACAAAGTGATGACCCGTCTTCTGGTTTCACGCAGTGCCTGAAGAAAGTTGTGCATGATCCAGCAAGCCTTATGGGAAGCAACAGACTTATGGGGCATGGCTCCAACCTGCAGCTTGAAGCAGTAGATCCGAGGGATACAACCCCAGATCTGTAACTTGGCCTTGGGTCTCAAGCCTAGGGGATGGGTATGGTTGGTGGGCATTAGGTTTGAAAACTCTAATGCAACAGTTCCCTCATTTTGTGGCTTTGTAACCCTAATGTATGAATTAACATAGCTTTTTGCAATGACTTACAAGAAAAATAAAATTACACTATTATATATATTGTAAATAAAAAAATTGTTTCATATATAGTACCAATAATATAAAAAGACAATGTGTTGCTTATACTTTTTCCAAATTGTTTAACCAGGAGTTGCACACAAAGCTGAAAGTTTGTTTACAGGTGCGACCTGGGAGCACAGGGAAGTTAAGTGACTTGCTCAGGGTCACACAGTATGCAAGTGGGGGCTGTGGGATTCAAACCCAGGTCTCCAGATTTGCAGCTCAGAGCCTTAAACCACTGCGCTATACTGACTCCTATAAGTAATATTTTTTTATTTATTTAGTTTTGGTTGACTGGGTAAGTGCACAAGACAAATTCTGCCTATTTTCAGGAACATCCTGCGGGAGGGGGATACAGATGAATGCCAACTGACCTTCAACCAGATTAAGCTGTTGGTGGTATTTTTAGTGAATTTAAAACAAAATTGTATTTATTACAATTGTGGTGGTGCAGATCCTAGTCATTCAGATCTGGATAGTGTTCACTATGCATAAAACCATAGCTGATAGTACACTATCTGAAACCTTTATTTGGACGGAACAGTTTGAACATGTTTAGACAGTGCACAGTGATACTGGAGGACTCCAGACCCATGCAAATATCATAGTGGTACATAACGGAATCAGCGTACATTTCACTATAGTACTGCCATGCTACTTGCCGCTCTGCTGGTTTCGGTTGTAGTGAAGATCTACAGATCCACTTGTACTACTTATGTCCCAGCTTACGATACTTGGGGTTAGTTGGCATGGCTGTTACTTTTTTATCAGTTTATTTGACTTGGGGGGCTCTGCCCCCACCCTTTTTTTAACATGGAGGTGTGGGAGGCAAGGCCCCCCAACTTGAATAAATTGGTAAAGAAAAAATTACAGGGTTGCAGTGTCAGTGGCACAGCAGGTAGCACACTCACCTCAGAGGGTGGGAGATCAGAAGGCTGTGGGTTCTATCCCCACATCAGGCACTTGGGTTAATATCCCAATACTGACACTGCATGGGGGGGGTGATGCACTCCTGAGGTGCCGTTTTTTGGATGAGACGTTAACCCGAGGTCCTGTCTGCCTGTTCTGGTGGTTGTTCAGGTGGACGTTAAAGATCCCATGGCACTTCTCGAAAAAAATAGGGGAAAATGTTATTTAAAGAAAACTGAACAATATAGTACAAAAAAAAATTGCACATACAAAATCAAGGAAAACAACAAGATAATGAATATCAAATAATATATAAGAATTCATCCAATTTCATCTTTCAAAAAAGGTACCTCCCTCCACCGATGAACCCATGCATTAGAAAGCATATACTTTTGTTCATACATACAATGTTTATAAACTTCAGTCTCAATAATAATAACAACCTGTCCTGGATCTTGATACAATTGTTGCAGTACAAACTTGCATCTTATTTGCCATAATATAAACTTTATAAATGCAAGAATTAAGCGAACCATCCCGTTTTGTAAACCAATGTTTTTCAAACTAAATCCCCTTACAACTTCAGCATACGTCAGACTTTTTCAATAAGGGTTATGCCAAATCTTAACTATTCTTTCCCACAATTGTCTAACAAATGGACAGTCAATAAAAAAATGTGACATTGGTTCTTCCTGAGCTATACAGCTTTTTCTTGGACACATTTGCTCTTCAAGTTTTTTATGTTTAGCATTACCTTTTACAAACAAGCGTCCATGAGCACATAACCAACTAATATCCCAAATCCCTGGTGGAATACAAGGATCTCTGAGGGTCTCTAAAATGAAGCCCCAAAACTTAGGATCAATATTTTTAAACTGAACCACTGATGGACTAATATTGTTATGGATTATTTTATAAGCAGTAGAGCTTTGGAGGTGGACAAAGACAAAATTGAAATATGCACATTCCATTGCTTTAGTTTCCTAAGTGCAGGTCTAAAGAAACAACATGCCATCTTAACTTACGCTTTCAAAGCCCCCTCTACCTCCCATACCCTATAAAGTGGCTGTATCCAAGATCTAGCAAAAATAGTCCATATAGCCAGAGTCAGTTTTGATAAATCTATCAGGTTAGTATGAAAAAAATTACTATAAAAAAATACTACAGGGTTAAGAAGATTTAACCTCTGTTTCCTACTGATAAATAATCTCCCTCTTAATAGGATTTAATCGACTTCCCCACAGTGTTTGAAAAACTAAACTTAAGAGGGAAGCTTCCAATGTCCATGGTAAGGGATACACTACACTAAAAAATAAAAATATTGGAAGTAAAAAAGTTTTGATTATTGCAACTTTTTCCTTTTTTGTCTGATTCCACGTTTTCCAAACCTTAGTTTAGTTGCTGATAAATCTAGTTTTTTTTTCCAATTAAAAACACAGTTATCTCCTCTCCCAAA
Source organism: Neoceratodus forsteri (assembly GCA_016271365.2). Taxonomy (NCBI): domain Eukaryota; kingdom Metazoa; phylum Chordata; order Ceratodontiformes; family Ceratodontidae; genus Neoceratodus; species Neoceratodus forsteri. The sequence goes on from CM057452.1 coordinate 1,484,707,368, forward strand.
CCAAATACCCAAATATTGAAATGGTTCAGTAGACACCTTAATCCCATTCCAAGATGCATTTGAAATATTAGAATCATGCAAAGGATAGACACTATTCTTCATTTTATTAAGGTAAGCTCCTGTTATTTTGGAGTATTCAGCAATAAGGTCTAGAACTCGTATACCTGAGTTACAATTTGCAACTATAACACAAATATCATCAGCATATGCTGTCACCCTAGCGTCTACACCTCCTTCTTTTGGTTTAATACATGTAATTCAGGGATCTTGTTGCAGAGATCTTAATAAAGGGTCTAAACACAGTACATAAAGTAAAGGACTGAGTGGACAGCCCTGCCTAACTCCCCAAGAAATTTCTATATAAGTACCCGAATGATCATTTACTAAAGGAATAGCTTTAGCATTGCTATATAATAAGGAAATCCATTGTACAAAAAGGGATGGTATACCATAATGAGCTAATATAAGTAAGATAAACTGATGAGGTACTTGATCAAAAGCCTTTTCCTGTTCTAATGACATAACATAACCATTCAATTTACTGGCCTTACCCTGTTCTATAAGTTCTCGAAGTAATAACAAATTGTGTTTAATAGAATGCTCAGGAACTGTGCAGGTTTGTGCTGTTGAGAGAAGTACTGAAGCTATATTCAGTAAACGATTATGTGAGATTTTCATTAGTATTTTATCATCTGTATTTAATAAACTCAAAGATCTCCAGTTGTCAAGAATAGTCCTATCTCCTTTTTTAAATATTAAAATCTGGATAGCTACACAGAAATGCATATCCACCTGTAAACCATCCAAGACCCTATTAAACACGTTCATTAATATTTTCCTTAATATATCACTATAAGTGACATAAAATTCCAACGGAAGACCATCAATACCCGGAGCTGTAGATTTTTTAAGATGATCAATAAAGATCCCTATTTCTGCCTCAGTGATAGGCTTAGTAAGATCTTGCAAAAGTGTATAAGGTAAACTAGGGACTTCTATTTTATTCAGAAATTCAGTCACAACCTTCTCATCAGTAGGAAATGATACATACATGGTGGATAAATATTGTGATACAGTCTACAAAATTGTCGGCCCATCTGATACTATAAGACCATTAGTTCCCAGAATAGTTCCCATAAACCTGTCTGATGCTCTTTGTGAACAGCCTTTAAAGGCATCACCAAATCCAGTTTTTCCTGGAGAACAAATTCTATGTTCATTTAACATCATAGTAGCCCTAGAATATTGTAAACTCAGCATTGCAGTTTTAAGGTTAAGTACCTGTGAAGTTAAACTAATATTCTGAACATTAATAATAGAGTATAACTTGCATAGTTGCATTCGAAGTTTAAAGTATTCCTTAAACTGGCGCTGTCTAGCTTTTGTAGAATATAATTGGAACAGAGATTTCAAACCTCTCTTTGTCACTTCCCACCAAGTACTAATATTCCCAGCCATACATGCCACTGTCATCCTTGCCTTGAGGAACTCAAGAACCTGCACCCTAATTTGATTTTCTTGCAAAACTGCTGTATTTAATTTCCAATATCCTTGGCCATATTGTGGCCCACTCTGGCCCCCTATGCCAACAAGTAAAATTGCATGGTTGGAAGTTTCTAAAGGAATGGTTACAGCTTGCACTATACTAACAGTTTTTTTTGTAAATAAAAAATCAATTCTCATGGATAACGCCCCCCTATATTATGTATGACCACCCTCCTTATGTAAAGTTCTAAAAGAATCTTGTAAATTACTCTGTTCAATAATCCCCTTAAGACAGTTGGAATCACAATACAATTTCCTAGTTACTGCCCCTCTATCCCCTCTATCTATCACACAATTAAAGTTCCCACCCCATAAAATGTGTTTAGTTGTGATTAAATAAGGTTTAATGTCTTAATATAAACTAATCCTTTCTTTCTTCCTAAGGGGGGCATAAATATTTATTAATCTCCACCCTATCCCTTTAAACATAAAATCTAGTAGTAATGCCCTACCTAGGCATATCTCCACCAAGCGAGAAACCCTAAATCCATCCCCTTTAAACAGTATATCAACTCCTTCACAAACCCCAGTGCCAAAAGAAAAAAAAGAAGGGCCCCAACACTACAATTGTTGTGTAGACCTAACCAAGAAGGTAGTATTCAACCTTGTATCTTGTAATAAACGTATATCACAACTTAAGTCTTTTAATGCTGTTAATATAATCAATCTTCTTTTAGCATTCTTAATGCTATTAACATTGATGGTTGCAATACACAACCGTGATGAGATCTGTGAGAAAGACAGGGAAAAAATTAAATCAAGGTGGTTTCCTCAGCCTAGAACTTCTTCTCACTCTAGTGTTCATTCTTTTTTTTTTCCTCCCCAGGTACTGCTTCTATTAGATCACCCTCAGATTCGGAGGGGTGAGGGGCAAGTGAAGATGCCTCTGAATCCTCTCCTTGTTCTGAGTCCGCCATGGCAGTAATCAGAATGTTAAATTTATTAATTAACAAAATCCCTTTATCTCCTGGGGCACATGCCTTGGCTACTTTTGACTTTGGCCTTGTCTGTTTTATACTCCTTTTTTTGACTACACTTTTAACCACTCGGGGGGGGGGGCATTTCAACTACTGAAGCCTCCATCTCTGAGGTTTGTGGTATGTTTAATAAAGGGACATCTGGGACTACAGGCTGAGGGGGATCAGTGGAAAGTACAGGAGCTGTATCAATCCAAACCCCCAGCTCCTCTGACGGAGGCGAGAAAGGCGGGGGAAGGGTAGACTGGCAGTCTGAGGGTGGTCTGGCAGCAAAATGTTTTCTTTTTATCATTTCTTTTTTTTGTGCTTCCTGAAGTATGAGATCTTGGTTCACACAATCAGCACGATTATGTGTAGCCCAAGGACATGACCTGTAAACATGCCCAGTGTCCTCACATAGGTTGCACTGCAGTTCCTCTGTACAATCAGAACTGTGGTGCCCAAAAGACAAACAGAGATTGCACTTTATCCTATTGCAGGCAGAGCCCAAATGAGTGTAGAGCCACACATTTAAAGCAGGCCCAGGGCTGTCCTGGATAGAAGCAATGTCCCCTTTCATTACCAAAAAATAGGCTGTTAGGGAGATGCACTGGCCCCAGACTATTATTTCTTAAACAAACCCATAAATTCCAACCTCCATTCCAAATGCATTCATCATCAAATATTGGCTTAGGGCTATCCAATACATCACACTTTTTTTCCAAACAATAAACAACATTTTATTTTTATTTTATTTATTTAGCTTTTGTTAACCGGGTAACTGCACTAGCCCTAAAATGACTATTTTCAGGCACGACCCAGGAGAGCACAGACATGCAGAAACTTAACAGGATAACAATTTATAAGTGCTTTACATACAATGGGTTAAAGAGGATACAATATATCGGAACATACAAAATAAAGCGCTTTACATGCAATGAGTTAAAGTGGATACAATATATCAGAGACATACAGAGTAGACCATTCATAAGTTCATAGGTGCCTACCTATGCAATGAATAGAGAGGACCTTGGACAATAAATTATCAGGTGACATATCATATAAACAGAACAAGGTACACAAAAACAAAAACATATAATACAAAAGGAAGAAATAACCATTGAGAGCAGGGGGTGTCATTAAGGAAAAGGTTGGTAAGTGAGGAAAAGGGGAGCAAGCCATGAAATTAGATCATATGAGTATATGTAAGTGTAAGGGAGATGCCTGCAGTGCAAGACTGTATATGGGCAGGGAAAGGGAGTCGGGATAGGCTAAGGCAGTAAGAGGGTTATACAGAGGTGAGGAAATACTATTGTATGGCAAGAGACATCAGTCATTAGGTAGGGCGAAAGCAGGAACAGGTATCAGCAATCAGCAGATTTGAGTGCAATTTTCTCTTAAAGCATGTGTGGGAGCTAGAAAGTCTAATGTCGAGGGGAAGGAAATTCCACAGCTGTGGAGCCGCATGCTCAAATGCAACAGTTCCTTTCCTAGTGCGGCACCTTGGCAAATTCAGAAAGGATTTATCAGCTGATCGTAGACCATGGAGTGTGTCCTGAGGAACAAGCATAGCTGCAAGACACCTAGGGGTTTGATTTCGAATTATCGAATCAATAAGAGAGCCAAAGTAGTATTTCCTGCTAGCTAATGGAGAGAGCCAACCAAGATCATTATAAAGTTGACAGTGGTGTTTAGGCCGAGGAGCAGAAGAGGCATAGCGACATATGTTGTTATAATGATATCCCATCTGAGTAGGTCAGTTTTATGGGCAGCCCCAAATAAGGGAGCCCCATAGCTTAGGGTGGGAAGCAGAATCCTCCTTGCAATGGCCATTTTAGCTGATGGCATGAGCATATAACTAGTCTTATATGCAACACCCAGTTTGGAGTTGACAGCTCTGCAAACAGACTGTATATGAAGATTAAGATCAAGAGACTGATCTAGCAGGATGCCCAGGTACTTGAAAGAGGTCACATTACAGTAATTAACTTTCTAAGTCCTGCACCATCAGTGCTGTTGTGCAAGCCTGGAGCTTTGGGGCCGATCCAAGCAACATGGCTTTAGTTTTGCTAGTGTTGACAGCCAGTTTGTGATCATATAGCCAGTTTTGGATATTGTTAAAGTCAGAGGAAAGGGTTGTATTGATAGTGTCTATATTAGTAGAACTTGTATAGATGACAAGATCATCATCATATAGAATAGCAGAGCAGGATTTTAGAGCAGCTCCAATGTTATTTATATAAAGAGAGAATAGGAGGGGCCCTAGGATGGAGCCCTGAGGTACACCAATGTTAATGGTGGTACTGTTCGATAGAGAGGAATTAAATTTCACCACTTGAGTTCTATTTGTCAGATAGCTTTCGTACCAGTCAACAACAGAGGAGGAGAAATGCAGGTGTCAAAGCGAGGAGAGAAGCAAAGTGTGATCAACGAGGTCAAAAGCCTTTGTGAGGTCAATGAAGACAGCCCCAGTCAGATTGCCAGTATCCATTTGTGAAAGAGTGTCTGTGGTGAATTTAAGGAGTACAATCGTTGTGCTATGTCCTTTCCTGAAGCCATGTTGGGTATCCTAGAGCAGACTGTGCTTAAGTACTGTAGATAGTCAGTTGTCTGAGTTGCGACAATTTTCTCCAGGATTTTGCTCAGTACCGAGAGTATGGCAATTGGTCTGTAGTTCATGACAACCTTAGGATCCCCTTTTTTAAGTACAGATGTGATCCGAGCAGCTTTCCAGAGGTCAGGGACCATTCCACCTGAAAGTGATAATGTATAAATTTTGGCCAGTGGTAATGCAATAAGGGGAGTTGCAAGTTTCAAGAGGCAGGGTTCCAGGGAGTCTGAGCCAGAGCTGGTATGATCAGAGATGGACCTCAGGAGCTTCAGGACTTCATTTCTAGACACAGCCTTAAAATAGAATGGAGGAGTATAAGGAGGCACAGGGGACAACACTTCCAGCTTATCCAGACAGGTTCCTGATGAGGAGTGGGAGGACACTGCAGTGGGATTGAAGGAAGAGGTATATTGGGAGAGATCAGAGAAATGCAGGTTGAAAGAATTAGCTATGGTTTGTGAGTCATTGCAATGCACATCATTTATCAGCATATCACCAGGGGTAGTTGACTGTGAGGATCCTAGGAAGGATTTGATGTGTGACCAGAATTTTCTGGGATCATTGGCTGAGTTAATCAGTAGGTCTTTACAGTACTTGCTCTTAGCAGCTCTGATTTGTCTTTTACATGAATTCCGTAGTGTATGGTAAGCGTTGAAATCTGTTTGCTGGCCTGATGTTTTGTAGTGCTTCCAGAGTTTATCTCTAAGGCGCAAACTTTTGAGCAAGTCTTTGTTTAGCCATCTTGTTTGTTTACCCCTCACTCTCCGGGTGATCTTTGGGGCATGTTTACATTGAACCATAAGGAATTTAGTGATGAAGAGGTTAAGAGCGCCCTGAGAACAGTGTGATAGACAGATCTCTGACAAATCAATTCTGGAGATGTCATACAGAAATACCTCTTAGTCTAGGTGAGCAAAGTTTGTGAGAGTGATGAGACTGGTGGAGGAGATGGAGGTGCCCCCAAGGACAGGATGCCGAAAGTAGGAGAGTGGTCAGTTAAGGCATCAGCAAGAGTACCAGCGACTGAGATATGTTCGATCCGGTTTACCAGCACCCAATCCAATAGCGTGCCTAGTGGTGATGAAGATAGATTTCTAGTTGGCACTGTTACCATTTGATGCAGGTTGTTGCTATGAGTCAGAGATTGAAGAGAACTGAGAGCTGCCCCAAGCCAGTTTAAGTTTAGGTCCCCATAGATGATAACCTCATTATGATTATATAGACACGGATTCATTGTGAAATAAAATAGTCACCTGCCTTATAGATGGCTTTGTTAAAGGAATAACCTTAAAAGGCAGCCATAATTCTGTATATTTCAATGTATCACATTTAGACCAGAAACGGTCTAGACCCTGTGGAGAAATAAAGCTTACATCATAGATCACTGACCCTGACACATGAATCAGAGCATAAATTTCAGTTGGAAAAAAACCTAAAGACCCCTTCAAAAGATTGTGTCCCACATAAAGTCAATCAGGGGCTATCTCCAGTCCTCCCAAATATTCTAAATGGACAGCATTGCATCTTTGAAGGGGGGGCCTGAGAAAGGATCCTTTTTCCTAAAGGACTCCCAAGCCATTTTTGAGTGTTCCTGAAAAGTAGCTGTTGTACCAGGTAGCTCAGCTTCATCTTTCTCCGAATCTCCCCAATTAGCCAAATGCCTTGTTTCACCTTCAGTCTCTGAGACAGATGAATCTATACATCGTGGTGAACTTTCAAGAGACTTAGCCACAATCCCCCGATTAGTAGAGCATTCTTTTGGCTCATTTTCCTGATTTAAAACCAAACCATTAGGATTATTGACTTCAGGAGGGGAAGGTGATCCTGGAATCGGTCTGTGGCTGGGGCGGGAACCCAGATACCGGCCTCTCCCCGCTTCCACGCAGCAGCTATCAGAGAACATTCTAACGATGTTGGGGATTTCCCGTGGTGACAAACAGCTGTAGATTCAATGTCTCTTCCCCTTCTTAAACCGAGAGGATTAGCCGATGTATGAGAAGATTTACATGAAGCATTTGGCTTTGTACTCACAGTTTTTACAGAATCCGAGTTTTTGGCCGTAGCTAGATTCACTGTCACGGGCCTCAGATCTTCTGTCAGTATTTCTTTTGCAGTTGCTGACTCAGGCCGTAGGAATGGAAGTTCCCACGTCACTGGGCATAGTTAGCCGACTCTGCACTTCAGCTGTTGCTGCAGATTCTTGCCCCAAGACGTCTCGCAAAACTGTAGCTGCTTCTTGCAAGTCAGTAGAATTTATTATCTCTGCCTGAGGTATAGGAGATACAATGGTGATATTATCAGAATTTTCCATAGTGTCACTCACATTTATACCATATCGTAACAATTTATTTTGTTGTAACAAACCGTCCAGCCAGACTTCATCCGACAAAAAAAGGCCATGTGTAGCTTTCACCATTTCCTTATGCTCAGTCTCCTTCATTTGCAAAGCAGATTCAATCTCCATTATTATGGCTTCCACAGACTTGGTCTCCTGAGCTGGACCTGTGGGCTGGGAGACCTGCTCACCCACAGGTGCACCAGCAGAATGAATCTCTGACATACCTTCCTCCATGACAGCAGCACCCCTACTGACAGAGTAGGGGAATTTCCCCGGTGTCCTGGCCAAATTTTCTCCAGTCACTAGAAATACCACCAACAGCTTCATCTGGTTCAGTTTCAGCTGGTTACTATCTGTATCCCCACCCCCGGGTTACCCTTTAAAAAGGGACTTCTAGTCTCAGTAGGCTTACCCGATCAACACAATTCAATACATAAAATAGATAAATACCAACTAACTCGTGGTACTACAAGTAGTGTAAAGTGGTCCATAGAACGCTAATGCCGAAATCAGAAAAGCAGAGTGCGTGGAGGTGGCGTAAGACCATAAATAGATGTGGGGTAGAATGTGCCGCACTTACAAAAGTAATATAAGTGGGTCTGGAGTCCACTAGTATCACCCACTGCACTATCTGAAACTTTTATTATCCTCATTGATCCAGTAGTGAATTGTCTGAGCCTTTGGATATCCTGGCAGATTGGATAGTGCATTGTGGGAGCCTTTGGCTATCCTGACAGATTGTATAGTGCAATATTTGAAATGTTTGCTATCTGACCGATTCAGTAGTGCACTATCTGAGCTTTTGGCTGTCCTTACAGATTATATAGTGTACTATCTGAGACTTTGGCCTGCTGACAGATTGGATAATGCAGGGCCTGAGATTTTGACTATCGAGACAGACTGGAGAGTGCACTGTCTGAGACTTTGGCTATACTGATAGATAGGATAGTGCAATTTCTGAGTCTTTGTCTATTCAGGCAGATTGGTTAGTGCACTGTCTGAGGTGTTTGCTATCCTAGCAGATTGGATAGTGCACTGTCTGAGACTTTGGTTATCCTGGTGGATTGCATAGTGCAGTGCCTCAGACTTTAGCTATTCAGATGGTTTGGATAGTGCACTGTCAGAATCCTTTGCTATCCTGGTGGATTAGAGAGTGCATTGCATGACCATTTGGCTATCCTGACAGATTGGATAGTGCAATGTCTAAGCTTTTGGCTATCCTGATGGACTGGATAGTGCATTGAAGAGGCCTTTGATTATCCTGACAGATTTGATAGTGCATTGAGCCATTGCCTATTGTGACTGATTGTCTAGTGTACTGTGAGAGTCTTTGTCTACCCTGATGGATTGAACAGTACACTGTCTGTGCATTTGGCTATCCTGATAGATTGAGTAGTGCACTGTCTGAGGCTTTTTCTGTCCTGGCAGGTTGGGTAGTGCATGGTCTGAGACTGTGGCTGTCATGGTAGGTTGTATAGTACAGTGCCTCACACTTTGGCTACCCTGAGGGTTTGGATAGTGCATTGTCAGAAACTAGTTATCCTGGTGGATTGGAGAGTGTGCACTGAGGGAGTCTTTGGCTACTCTAATGGATAGGATAGTGCACTGAAGAGGCCTATGGCTATACTGACAGATTGGCTAGTGCACCAAGCCATTGGCCATCCTGACTGATTGTATAGTGCACTTTGTGAGTGTAACCCCTAGATGGCGATATCCCTGGGGCTACTACCCCTGCCTGATTTGCCACTAACAGGTTGAGGGGCCTGGATCCAATGGCGGGTGCCTCCACCCAGAGGTCAGGGTTTGCAATAGTTAAACTAACTTGGTCACAGCCCTCTGGGACACTGCAACCCCCCCTTTCTTCCCACTAGTGGCCCACACAATATATCAGAATTACCTTCACAGTATACACTTACCCCCAGGTCTGGTTCCGGCACTGGGACCTCCTGTGAAATGAGATACAGTGCAACAATCACAGTACAGTACTTTAACATAGACAAATACCTCAGGCAGTATGACTTTGCTGAAACAAGCAGCTCTGATTTATTTAGGGGGATATAACAAGGACAGGGGAAATCAGGTTAATTAGCTTATCACTCTAATAATCTACTATGGCTCTGTGCAGGCCTATCCCTATCAGTTACTGTCCCTGGGTACCCAAGCCCTAGTGGCTAGTCCAAACCGTGGCAGCTGGTAGGGGCCCTTTCACACAGAGAAAAGGATAATTAAACAGTCAGCAGTACAGTAATTCCATTTGGATTTAATGTGGCAATTCAACAGGGAGCGACCCTGAATTAGTACTCACGACCTCCAAATAAGATGGGGTCCTTCAATGTCAGAGGGCTCACTTGAGGTACACAAACCTCTTCACACATCCATATAAAAGAAAGCACTATACCAGGCAGGCTGCATCTGTATCCCGATCGCAATTACTGCACAATACCGGGAGAACACACAGCAGATTCAGTTCCTGACAGACCGAGTGCAATTTTCAGCAATTCCTCCAGTCTTCTACAGGGTGAGCCTGGTTTCTACTCTTCAGAGATCCTTTGATTCTTTTCACAGGACAGTTCAGTCCTAACAAGCAGTTACACAAGCTGCAGACCGGAACTCTGGGCCTTACACACGTTTTTGACTAAAACTGCACACTGAAAAAGCACAGAGCTCCTTCCTTCTTCACTGCCAAAGCTCAACTGAAACTCCAACTGACAAAACGAGCACTTCCTTTGAGTTCCTCCCAGTTCTTGACTGGATTGGCTGTCACTCACAATAGACTGCTGCTGTTGGTCCAAAAGGCACTGAAGTCTAAACTACATCTCCCAGAGTCACTGCCCATACAATCCTCTTGTGGCTGGCTCAGATTATGAGTCCAAGTTCTGATTCGTCCAAGGCACCATTTTAGAGCTAGCTTACCCCACACTGATTGGTCCAGTTTAGCAGTTCAAAACTAGAATGGGGAACTAGCAGACACAGTTCTGACTGCAAAGAAAGCAGGTTAGACAAACTGTAATTTCATTATTACTCTAAATAATTTCTGGCAAACAGTTACATCTTTCAGATAGGTTCCTTTGCACTCCTAGTGACTGCAAAATGAAGAATTGGCAGCAGCTTGAGTGGTACTCAATCAAAGAAACACACAGTCCCCCATACAAACTAATTATGTCTGCAAGCAGACAGCTCTTAAAGAGACAGTACCAGAGGTTCTAAAACACTCACTGATAAATGGCTTAAATGCCAAACACCATTCAGAGCTTGGAGCATTCAAACAAGCTCCTGGAAGTCTTTTGGAACCCCCATTTGCAGGGGGGTTACACCCTTCCTGGCCTGGGAAAGCTTGACGTCCGCGTCAAGCAAGTACCCCCATAAGTTTTAACTGCAACCATATACATTTGCATTAGGCTCACACATGTAATCATCAGTCAATATATCATTTTACCAAGAACACATTTCTGAAACATTGCAGTACGTCACTCTTTACACAGTATTACACACACATTGTACCATAACTCAAGTTATTACCTCTTGTACATGAAACCTGAAGAGAGGGGGCCCTTCCCTATCAGTTACCTTGGGGCTGGACGGGGCAAGGGCACCATACTTAGAGGGCAACACAAGTAACTTGGAGTTAGCACTGATGCTCAGTTTGGGCAATGAGCTCGGGACACATACACTCCTTTATGGACAACATTGAGAGGCAAATCCACAGGCCTCCCAAGGGAATCATAACTGAGGTGCACCACAGGCTTTACAGCTCGACCAGTCTTTCTAGGGGAACTGTTACAGTCTCTGCACTCTGAGCCTCATTTTCAGCATTGTCCACACTTGTCAGGAGTCTCCATGGGGTAGAGGCTAGAACTTGGGGCACTTTCAACTCCAGGAGTTACAGTTTCTGAGTCCACAACATTTGGCTTGCATGGAGAGCTTTCGGACACTGGCAGTGGACTGTCAGGGCACTCAAAATACTCTTCTTGTTCGGTGTATCACCAGTCTGCCCCAATCTATCATTTCTCTCCCTGAAAGCTCAAACAGTTCAACCATGCACAATGATTCCATTTCATCTGATCTGATGCTTTGCACTTCACTTTCTGGGAGCATTGGCTCCAGGGATGAAGCTGGGGCTTAGACAGTCCAGAAGGCCCAGCTTCATCTCCAGTATTGACTAGGGATTGCCCCAAAACAATTGACTCAGTTCGTAAGAAGGATAGTATTCAAAGTCACTCTCACTTTCTTCCGATATGGACTGACAGTCATGCTGAACTGGGACTTGTGGAGGGAACACTTTAACTCTGCTTCTGTAGGTGCAGACTTCCTTGATCTTTTCTTAGCAGCAGCTCTAGTCACTGGTCCAGAGGGGCATCTTCTGGGGCTCAGACTCAATCAGGATTTGTCCAATGGGCAGTAAATGATTTCTATGCATTGTTTTACATCTTTGAATTATTCTCAGGCCTTACTTTGTACACTGGCAGATCATCTAGTTTACCCACTACAATGTGAGGGAGATGGTGCCATCTGTCAGCAATCTTGTGCTTGCCATGCAGTCCCAGATTTCTTAGCAATACCCGATCTCCCTCCTGGAGTTCCTGTGCTTTCACCTTTTATCATACCTTTCTTTGTTGGCCAGATTTCTTTTGGCAGCCATGGTTTGAGCCAGTTGGTACGCATGAGTTAGCTGGGCCTTAACTTTGCACATACTGTAAATAGTTGTCAGCTTGAACCCCATCAGGAGAGACCCCAAACACACATCTACTGGTAGTCGAGCTTCTCTTCCAAACATCAGGCGGTAGGGGGAGAATCCAGTGGCATCACTTTTAGTGCAGTTATAAGCATGTACCAGGGTGCTAATTTGTTGGCTCCATCTAGGCTTGTCCTTTGGGTGCAGGGTGCCTAGCATATCTAGCAAAGTGCGGTTGAAACGTTCAGGCTGTGGGTCCCCTGGGGTGGTAAGGAGTGGTTCTGGACTTCGCACTCCCCACAGAGAAAGCATCTCTTTGATCAGACGACTCTCAAAGTCTCTCCCTTGATCAGAATGGATTCTTTGTGGAGCCCATAGTGAACAAAAGTTTTCTACAAGTACTTTGGCCACAGTGGATGCTTTCTGGTCTTTGGTGGGGAAAGCTTGGGCATATCTCGTGAAATGGTCAGTGACCACCAGCACATTACTGATATTTCTTTGATCTGACTCCAAACTCAGAAAATCAATACAGACCAGCTCCATGGGTGCACTGGTGGTGATGTTAACAAGGGGCAGCCCTCTGGGGCAAAGCTTTCCTCTGTAAGCAGCGACTACAAGTTCGAATGTGTTGCTCACATCAGCCCCCATCTTAGGCCAATAGAATCTGGATCTCACCAAGTCAAGTGTTCTGTCTATACCAAGGTGCCCCATGTGGTTGTGCAAGGACCTCAGTACTGAGTCTCGAAGGCAGTGGGCAGCACTAGTTGTTGTTGTCTACTTGTCCCCCTCTGTCTACTGTTTCTCTGTATAACAGTTTGTTGATCAGTTTCAACTTAGGACCTTCTTTGTATAACAGTGCGGTTCTCAAATCAGTGGGCGTAATTTGGACACATCTTTTCCTGTATAGAGGCTTCTAAGCTGCTTTGATCATGGCATCGGATTGAGCCCGCCGAATACTGTCATTGTCCAGCTGAGGCAGTGCACCAATGTCTATTGCAGAAAAGTGGCAATAAGCAGCAGGTATGCAATTCTCAGAGGCTCCCAAGCAATCCACCATGCAGTCCACTGCGTCCGTGGACATTGTTCCTCCTGTCAAACTTCCGGCAGAGTGCCCGAATGTCAGGTTCTGCCAATTGGACCCAATCATTCTGGGGAACAGGCCTCCGGGAGAGCATCAGCATCTATGTGGTTCAGACCTGCTCGTATTCGAGAGCATAGTCATATGTAGATAATGCAGAAAGCCACCTATGGCCAGTGGCATCCAACTTAGCTGAGGTCTGCACATAGGTCAAAGGATTATTGTCAGTTTTACTAGTATTTTAGCCCCATACAAGTACTCATGGAATTGGTCAACAATAGCCACTTCAAAGCTAGGAACTCTAACTTATGTACAGGATAGTTCTTTTCGGATGGGGTCAGGCTTCTACTGGCAAAGGCCACTGGTCTCAGGCCATTCTCGTGCTCTTGGTACAACACAGCCCCCAACCCTTGCAAGCTAGCATCAGTGTGCAGGACGTAAGGTTTTCTTGGATCGGCATAGGCCAGCACTGGAGCATGGGTAGTTGATATATGATCTCATGAAAAGCAGTCTCACAATCAGGAGTCCAGCGGGCCCAAATACTTCACTCGATGAAAATACACTCTTTCAGTCTTGAGGACGCTGACTTTTGTATTTTTGTGGGTTGGGGATACCCTTGAGTAAGGTTAAGTAAAGGGCGGATCACTCTTGAATAGTCCTTGATGAAGCACCGATAATAACCACAGAATCCTGGAATCTTTTGCAGTTCTTTTAGATTTTGGGCTGTGGCCAGGTGGTCAAGGCCTCAACTTTACTTGGGTCGGTCTCTATTCCTCGGTGGATACTATGTGTCCCACATACTTTACTGATGTTTGAAAGAATTGACACTTATCAATGGACAGTTTAAGGCCAAAGTCCTCCAGTCGGTCCAATACCTTAAATAATCTGCTCTCATGTTCCTCCAGTGAGCTGCCAAACACAATAACATCATCTAGGTATACCAGGCACTCTAGTAAGTTCATGTCCCCACTGCACGCTCCATCAATCGTTGAAAAGTGGCTGGGGCACCTGAAATCCCTTGAGGGCATCCTCATGAATTCATAGAAGCCAAGCGGACAGATAAAGGCCGTCTTCTCCACAGGTCCTCTGGGCCATCGGGATCTGGTAGTACCCACTCACGAGATCCAGCACAGAGAACCACTTGCTCCCGTTTAGGCAGTCCAAAGCATCCTGAATGCGGGCATTGTGTACTGATCAGGGATAGTCCACGGTTTAAGGTGCGATAATCCACACACATCCTTACTGTTCCATTCTTTTTCCTCACTACCACAATGGGGAAGCATAAGGGCTTCTGGATTCTTGTATTACACCAGCAGCTAACATCTCTTGCAGATGCCGTCTCCCACATCATCTATGTCAGCAGGTGCCAGGCGTCGAGACCTCTCACGAATGGTCTTTCGTCATGCAGCGGATATTGTGCTCAGCTCCTGCACGCATCCTACATCCCATTCCTTTAAAGAAAACACCTGGTCTCTCTGGGCAAGCTTCTCACTGATCCTCACTTTCCATTCAGCTGGCAGCGGGAGTCGCAAATCAAACAAGTCAGGCGTTACTCTGTCATTCTTCCTTGAACTCTTGCTGCCGGTAGCACTGCAGTGTCTGCACAATGCACATTAGCCAGGATGCAACCTCTGTTTACTCGAATGTCTCTTTCAGAGACATTATGAACTGACCATTACCCTTCTGGCATAAGCATGGGCTCTAGCGGGCAAAATACTAGGCTTGACCAGCAGTCCCTCTGGCAATTTTCCATCGCCTGGTGCATCCAACATTAATATTTTATTCTTAACATCCTTTCTGATACGGACCTCTCCTGTAAGGTACACTGGGCATTTGGCGCCAGGATCAGAGACTCAGGATCCTTCTTCCATACAGTTCCGACCTGTTCCTCTGGTTCTGTTTTTCAGCATCTCTCTGTGCCTCATAGGCCTTCTTAATTAAAGCCGAACTCTTAAGCTCTACTAGTCTTTGACCCCTGTTTTTCATAACACAACTGTGCCAGCCTTCCGAACATATGAGCATTTGTTCCAATCAACAAAGGGACACCATCATACAGTCCAGTGGGGGACACTAAGGCTAGGGTCTCTACTTGTTCGGCCACTCCAGCCACGGAGGTGGGGAAAGACAGCCAAATTGGATATACCGGAATAGGGTAGGCCTTCTCACTTAACCCCCATACATGCAGTCCTTCTAATGGTTGTAAGGGTCGTCTGACAAATGCTTCTGATACCAATCCTGGAACATAATTGTCACTTGGGAGCCACTGTCTAATACAGCTCTTGTAGACACTCCATTCACCTTTACAGTGGTCTCCATGGAGGGACCCACTATTCTGGACCAGTCTGAGAGGCGTGTGGGGGCCTGGACAACTGACCTTGCCACAAAAGGACGTGAATTAGCATTTTGGTGCCCTCACTGGGATCATGTCGTGCACCTCTTAACCACTGATTTCTTCTCAAGCTCTCCTTGTAGCCTATATGCAACTTTGTCAGTGTCTTTTGGGGACTGGCATTCCCTTTCATGTGCCCATCTTTCCCACAATTATAGCAAAACATACTTTCTGGAGTTTGAGCTGGCCGGGCGCCACACTGGGAGCCAGGGCGGGGGTATTACTAACTGGAAACCTGGGTGCCATCTCTGTCTGCGGCGTGATAAGCATTTGGAGACATCTCGTCAGTTTCTCCACTTCCATGGTCAAGGAATTGAGTTTGGAGTTGTTATCAGCAGGAGATACATGGGTGGGTACCCCAACCCCCATAGCAGATGCAGTCGGATATAGGTCAGGGCCCGTACTTGCAGGCGTGGCCTTCATAAAGGGACTGTTTTTGAATTCCCGGATCTCTCTCAACAGTTCTCCCCATTGTGGCATATCTTTTTCCTTGTCAGAGCACTCATTGACTGTCAACCTCTGCCCTGAACTTCACTTGATGGGTCACCCTCAGTCACTCGGGTCGTAGCCACAGCTGTTGGTGCAGGTCCTCCCGAGGTCGCCTTTCTCAACTCCTCGAATTTCTCTCATTAACTCATCATAGGAGGGTGGGATTCCAGTCGATTTGCCAGGCGTAACTGAAGCAACAGCAGTTCTGAGAAGGGGCAGACTTAAGGATTCTGTCCAGTCTGGTTCGGTCCAGTTCAATCGCTGGCAAACTACCCTTTCTGAGGCATTCTTGCAACAATTTTTCCAGCCGAGACATACACAGACAACAACTCCCTTGGTACTGTTGTGCATTTCTTACTCTCCACCATAGGTCCTCATCAGAATCTGGGCTCCCATACACATTCTCCAAGGCCTCAAGATAGGCCCGTGCAGTCGCTTCAGGTTACTGGCCCGCTTAGCACGGATGGTAGCCAGGGCAGGACCTCGGAGGCTCTCACTAACCCTCTTTCGCTTCGCCTTCCGAGCATTGCCATTCTAGCACTTGGGGGGCAACATAGTCTATCCAGGTCTCCCAGTCATCCTCCCCTTGGGGGGTGGGGAGGGTGCCAGAGAAGATCCTCAACCTTCGGTAAGAGTCGTGACTAATGGCAGGTGCAGAAATAGGAGTCTGCATTGGTTCAGCCACCATTACGGGCACTGGAGCAGGAGAGGGTGTTGGGGAGGAACACCCCAGGTGGCAAGAATAGTTTCTTCAAGTCCTCCACAGTTTTCCCTCTCCCAGCAACCATTCAGAATTCCTCTCCTCAAAAGTTTCAGATAGTGGTGGGGCTGATTCCCCGGTCTTTACTGTCCTTAGTTATCACTTCCAAGCAGTGAGGGCTCCTCTGGGGTAATGGTCTGTGGCACTTTGGAGCTATCTATGGGATCCTTAAACTCTACTGGGGCCAGGAAAGTGTGGGTGAGCAGATTAGCATGCCGACCCACCACCACAGGGTTTTGTAAACCTTCCACCTTGGAAAGTACTCCCTGCACAGTGTCCTATTGATACCCAGGGGATGTCCAGGATAAGCATAGCATTTTGGGGTCGATCTCCTCCCAGTACACCACTCCACCAGCGGTGCACAGCCACTTCTGTCGGGTACCCATTTTTTTCTTAACAGTGGTTCGTAAATATGGCCACTAGAGGACACACAATCCCAGCGGTGAGCCTCCAAGATGTAACCCTAGATGGCGATATCCTGGGGCTACTACCCCTGCCTGATTTGCCACTAACAGGTTGAGGGCCTGGATCCAATGGCGGTGCCTCCACCCAGAGGTCAGGGTTGCAATAGTTAAACTAACTTGGTCACAGCCCTCTGGGACACTGCAACCTCTTTCTTCCACTAGTGGCCCACACAATATATCAGAATTACCTTCACAGTATACACTTACCCCCAGGTCTGGTTCCGGCACTGGGACCTCCTGTGAAATGAGATACAGTGCAACAATCACAGTACAGTACTTTAACATAGACAAATACCTCAGGCAGTATGACTTTGCTGAAACAAGCAGCTCTGATTTATTTAGGGATATAACAAGGACAGGGGAAATCAGGTTAATTAGCTTATCACTCTAATAATCTACCTATGGCTCTGTGCACAGGCCTATCCCTATCAGTTACTGTCCCTGGGTACCCAAGCCCTAGTGGCTAGTCCAAACCGTGGCAGCTGGTAGGGCCCTTTCACACAGAGAAAAGGATAATTAAACAGTCAGTACAGTAATTCCATTTGGATTTAATGTGGCAATTCAACAGGGAGCGACCTGAATTAGTACTCACGACCTCCAAATAAGATGGGGTCCTTCAATGTCAGAGGGCTCACTTGAGGTACACAAACCTCTTCACACATCCATATAAAAGCACTATACCAGGCAGGCTGCATCTGTATCCCGATCGCAATTACTGCACAATACCCGGGAGAACACACAGCAGATTCAGTTCCTGACAGACCGAGTGCAATTTTCAGCAATTCCTCCAGTCTTCTACAGGGTGAGCCTGGTTTCTACTCTTCAGAGATCCTTTGATTCTTTTCACAGGACGGATTCAGTCCTAACAAGCAGTTACACAAGCTGCAGACCGGAACTCTGGGCCTTACACACGTTTTTTGACTAAAACTGCACACTGAAAAAGCACAGAGCTCCTTCCTTCTTCACTGCCAAAGCTCAACTGAAACTCCAACTGACAAAACCGGGCACTTCCTTTGAGTTCCTCCCAGTTCTTGACTGGATTGGCTGTCACTCACAATAGACTGCTGCTGTTGGTCCAAAAGGCACTGAAGTCTAAACTACATCTCCCAGAGTCACTGCCCATACAATCCTCTTGTGGCTGGCTCAGATTATGAGTCCAAGTTCTGATTCGTCCAAGGCACCATTTTAGAGCTAGCTTACCCCACACTGATTGGTCCAGTTTAGCAGTTCAAAACTAGAATGGGAACTAGCAGACACAGTTCTGACTGCAAAGAAAGCAGGTTAGACAAACTGTAATTTCATTATTACTCTAAATAATTTCTGGCAAACAGTTACATCTTTCAGATAGGTTCCCTTTGCACTCCTAGTGACTGCAAAATGAAGTGAATTGGCAGCAGCTTGAGTGGTACTCAATCAAAGAAACACACAGTCCCCATACAAACTAATTATGTCTGCAAGCAGACAGCTCTTAAAGAGACAGTACCAGAGGTTCTAAAAACACTCACTGATAAATGGCTTAAATGCCAAACACCATTCAGGCTTGGAGCATTCAAGCAAGCTCCTGGAAGTCTTTTGGGAACCCCCATTTGCAGGGGGGTTACATGAGGCTTCGGGATTGTATAGTGCACTTTGTGAGGCATTGGCTATTCTGATTGATTGGATAGAGGACTGTCTCAGCCTTTGACTATCCTGACAGATTGGATAGTGCACTGTCTCAGCCTTTGGCTATCCTGACGAATTGTATAGATGGATTGTATAGTGCACTGTTTGAGGCTTTGGCTGTCTGGATGGAATGGACTGCGTGCTATCTGAGACTTTGGCTGTCCTAACCAATTGTATAGTGCACTGTCTTTTTCGCAATCCTGACAGCCAGGATAATGCATTTCTGCACAGCCCAATTACAATACTATACATTTCAATAAACAAAGTTTTATTCTTTATTTATTTTACTTATTTTTATTTATTTATTAACTATGGGCACATTGCCACATGTTACATATTGCCTAGCTTTAGGAGGCAGCCAAGCAGCAGCGGAGATCAATGACAAAAGAGTAGCAGAATTTATCTCCAAACAGTTTGCCCTAAAATCCTATTGAATTCATTTTGCAACACTGCAGAAAAAACCTTGTGAAGTGTCTTTGTTTTTTCCCATTTGTCCCCTCTGCCTTCAGAGCTGTCATGGTAGCATGTTTCTTGCAGCTGGGAGAATGGGTGAGTGGCTACCCCCCTGTGGCTGATGACAGTATCTCTCCCATGGTTAGCTGTTTTTGGGCAGGTACAAACCTGCTGGCAAGTCTTGTGAGACTTATGATCTTCAAGATACTCAGCTGTTGCTGACTTACAGTATGACATGAAAGGCTGGGCATGTTCTTGAATTCAGTGCTGCCTCCTCCTCCTCCCCCCATACCACCACATGTGCAATTTCCATTTAGTGTAAGCTGTTGATTTGGAAGGCATCACCTTTTTCTGGGCCTTTTTGTGGCCCCATTTAAGACTCAGTAGAAGTTTAGAAACTGGCATATTCTTAAAGAACAAAGAGCTCTATTTCAACATTGACTTATTTTTCTTTTTTTCTTGAAATCACCTCTGGCCTTTTAAGAGAAAATTGATACAAATGGCAGATGAATGTAAAAAAAAAAGATTGTTATTAAACAGCACCTAATTTTACTTGGGAAACTTTAGTAAAACATAACTTCTAGACACATTTCAGCTTATATTTCATATACTGTAACGTCTTTATTCAGCTTCCCCAAATAATAATGTAACCCTAACACAGAGGTGCTACTGCACCCCTGTAATTGGTTATGTATTTATTTTACCCAATTTTCTCCATACCTACATAGATTACTATGAAAACAAGATCACCGTCCCCTGGACATTGATTATTTTATTTATTCACTGATTTGTTGACTGGGTAAGTGCACTGATCCTAGGACTATTTTCAGTCATCACGACCTGGACCTATGTAGGCAAAATACCGTACAATGGATGTAATGGTAATGAACAATATGGGTTACAAACAGTGCTAAGAATAGTTTCACAAAATAAATAGATGTACAAACAAGAAATAAATAGGATACATTGGGCTCAATTTTCAAAGTGTGATGCAGGACTTGTTCCAAGCCCTGTGCCATGACACTTGGGTTCTGGTGGTGTGCCAAACCCCTTTACAGCAACTGCACCTGATTCTCAAATCTTGGGCACAGTTGTGAGAGTTTCCATATTTTATGGCAGCTTGCACCAAATATCTGGTGCAAGCTCCGTAAAAACAACTCCTGAGACTGCCCCAAACTAGACCAGAAAAAGGTGGTCTAACTTGCGGCACCTGGCGCATGGGTTGAAACTCCCGATCTCTGGTCGGGTGATTGCTGCAAGCTCTGTACACCACATCTTTGGTGCACCCAGGGCTCGCGACAATTGGGGGCTTTGCAAATCCAGCCCATTGTCTGTATATTAGCTGCCACAGGGTAAGGCAAATTGTGTTGACAAGTCAGTATGAATAAAATTGGCTAAGATTAAGTATAAACACTGGATGTTTGTAGTTTTGCATAGTTTATTGGCAGCAACAGTCATAACATACAGTAGCAACATTTATACAATGCAGGATCAGCATGTTTTTCTTTGGTGTTTTCAAAAAGCTATTCTCAATGTTAGAACGTTATGAACAACTTCTCAGCCTGGATATTCAGACTGTGCCAGGCAGTGGCGCAAGCCTGGGCACAGTGCAACTGTGATGCGCTGGGGCCAGTTCCAGGTGATATTCAATGAGGATGTGCCATGGCGCAGCACCATTGAATATGGCATGGAAAGCACACATACTGCGCATGGTGCAGTGGCACTGTGCTGGCGCAAGTCACAGACAGGGAGCACGGGGATGTGCCAGCACAACTGCAGTTGCACTAGGCGCATCACCTGCGATATTCAGCAGGGGACATGCAAATGAGACCATAAAATATGCAAGGAACAAATGAGGCCATTTGCATCTCATTCTGGTCCCATTTGCATGCTTGGCATAGGGCAGCCTGGCGAGTTGCACCTGGCACCCTGCACAGCATGACGTGTGCAGTGGGGATCCTGGGGCATCCCCAACCCCGTAGCTGCGATTGCATATAGGTACAGCAATAAAACCCTGGTAGTCTAGTGGCCCCCCTTCCAAGTCACCGATAAATGTAATAAATGACCATCCTTGGTGGTCTAGTGGTCCTCCCTCCAACCCGATTCCCCAAGAACTGTAAATATGACCATCTCTGGTGGTCTAGTGGAACCCCCCCCACCCATTGCCGTGATCGTGGGAATCCTCCATACATAAATGCTCTGGTGATCCAGTGACACCCCCACACCCCTCCAACCCACACCAAACCCCTTACCCGGCTCCCCTACCCCGTCATGGGTGGGTGGCTGCAACCTGCCCACATACCGCCTGGCCACCCACTGAATGACAGGTACAGTATGGGCTGTAAGCCCATTGGTCCCCAGTGTGGACCAATGGGCTACCAGAACATACTAATACTGATCCCAAATATGTGAATGAAGTCATTTGCATATTTGGGACTATCTAATTAATGTACCCTGCAAACCCGATGGTCCCACATTGAGACCAATGGGCCACAGCCTCTGACCTGGGATGACAGGCGGCCGGCGGTATCGCGGGTGGGTTGCAGCTGCCCACTGATGACGGGGAGGGAGCAGAGTGGCAAGGGGTTTGGTGTGGGTGGGAGGGGTGGGGGTGCCACTGGATCACCAGGGTTTTATGTATGGAGGATTCCCGCGATCACGGCAACGGGTGGGGGGTTCCACTAGACTACCAGGGACAGTCATATTCACAGTTCTCATGGAATCAGGTGGGAGGGGACACCACTAGACTACCAGGGATGATCATTTATTACATTTATCGGGTACTCTGGGACTCAGGAGGGGGGGCCACTAGACTACCAGGGACCGGGTTTTACGGCTTCTACCGCGATCATGGCACTGGGCGAGGGGGGTTTCACTTGGCCACTAGGGTATGTGTGTGTGCTTGTCAGTGGTGTTCTGGGAGGGCAGGTGGCCACCCACGGCTGGGTTTTTGTGTTGCACCCTGCAATACTGCAGCCCACCTGTGGATGGCCAGGAATTGTTCCAACTTTTCAGGGGCTCAACTTTGAGTCCCCCTATGCAGCGCACTGCAGGGTTGTGCCAGCATATGCGCTGCACATCCCGGGCTGAATATCAGGATGTACTGCATATGCATGGGCATGCCCCTTGCATCTGCGCTGCATACATTATCACTGCACCCTGGTGCATCGGGATTTGCACTGCGCCAGGCAGCCTTCTCAATATCCCACCAGGGCACAATGCGGGGTTGCGCTGGCACAACTCTGTAGCACCAGGCACAACCCCTTTGAATATCCAGGCCTGAATGTTTAGAACATTTGAGCACAGCTCTGAGCTGGAGCTGTACATGGTGCGCTAATGAGGAGTTCTTTTCATTTTTAAGAACATTGTGACTGCAGGCTGAAACTGCTGGTGGCTTTGCGGTCTTCAGCAGGCCCATGACCAGGGGAGAAACGAAAACCAATATAATCGCCATCTGTGTATTTCAGGCCAAAAACTTGAAAAAGGGAGGTCCAAAGGATCAAAGAAAAGGAAAAAGTTAGGAAACATGACATTTGCTGTGCGCAAGGTATGTGCCCAGATATGTGAAGATAACAGGCCTATGCAGAGGTTAAAGTAATACATGTTTCTGACTGGTGCTTGGTTATTTGTGTATGATTTAAAATTATGCAAGCTGCATAACAACTTAGAAAAAACTCAGTGGGCAGGATTCACAAAGAGGATGCGCTTGGGCGCAGCACAAATGCACCGGCACAAATCAGAAGTGCCAAGCACAAGCAGAGCCATTCACAGAGGCATGTGCAGTGGGAAGTGCCGAGCGCAACATCACTGTGAATCACCGTGAAACATGATGGCGCAATCGTAGATGTGCTGGCGCAACCTGCGATGCGCCAGGGCAAGCCAGATGCCTCACAGCCACACAGGGGAGCTATGCAGAGCAAGTGGAGTAGGTAGCAGGGCAAAAGGAGCAACCACAGAGCTGGAACAATTACACCCACGGACACAAATGTTGAGAAAAACATGTTTATAAAAGAGTAAAAGAATAAAATCTGTATAACACATATGAAAAACAAGGCAGAACAACAACAATATAAGATGGGGAAAGGGAGGTACAGGGATGGGAAGGAGGGCAGGAAAGGGACAGAAACAGTGGACAGTGAACAATAACTATATACATGTGAAGTCCCCAGAAAGAGGCAGGGGGCCACTAGCATCACCGTGCCCTGCCAAGCACCACCCTGGCATGGCCACGGACCAGGAGCCGCAGCAGAACGCCCTGCAGGGCAGCTGACAGGCACCGAACAGTCCTGAAAAGTGGGTACAGGGCTGCCTGAATGGCCAAATGGATCCTCCGGTCCACATCAACAGGGGCACCACCAGCCCAGGAGGAAGAAACAGATAGGGAGCTGATGCTAGCCATCCAAAAGATGGCAGATAAGGGTGAGGTAGTACTGTTTGGAGACTTCAATATTCCAGACGTGGACTGGAGCATCCCAGCAGCAGCATCAACTAGGAGCAGATTTATCCTGGACTCCCTTCAGGGTGCCTTCCTCAAGCAACTGGTCATGGAACCAACTCGGCAGAAGGCAATACTGGACCTTGTGCTCACAAACAGGGACAGTGTGATGGGGGTAACAGTGGGGGAGCACCTGGGAACAGTGACCACCAGTCATTGTGGTTTGAAATCACAGAAAGAGCAGAACCAAACCACACAAAAACACGTATCCTGGATTTTAGGGGGGCAGACTTTGGGAAAATGGGGAGATACTTGAAAGAGGCATTAAGGGAAATGGGACAGGAATCAGGGGTTGAGGAACAGTGGGCAGTATTTAAAATGGGGATTACAAGAACAACAGAATTATGCATTAAGCAGGTTAGCAAGAGGAAAAGGAAGAGGAGACCATTGTGGTTTTCCAAAGAGGTAGCAAAGAAAGTGAAAGCCAAAAAGATTGCATTCAGGCAATACAAAAAGACACAGGCAGAAGGGGATAGGGAGAAGTACCAGGAGAAGCAAAGGGAGGCAGGGAGATCAGTAAGGGAAGCCAAAGCTCAGACAGAACAACACATTGCAAAATCAGTGGGTAGAGGGACAAAACCTTTACAGGTACATAAGTGAAAAAGAAAGACAAAGGAGGGATAGTGAGACTGAAGGGGAGGATGGGAGCCGCATGGAGGATGACAACAGTAAAGCTGACATATTGAACAGGTATTTCTGCTCAGTCTTTACTGAGGAAGAGGGGGTAATGGGTCTGAAGGGAGTACAAGGGTGAGAATGGTGCAGAAATGGACACAAGTCCCTTTACAGAAAAGGGTCCTGAAGGAACTGGAAGTAATAAGAGTTGATAAAGCAATGGGGCCAGATGGGGTGCACCCCAGGGTCCTTAAAGAACTAAGAGAGGTGGTGGCTGAACCTCTGGCTATCCTGTTTAGCCGATCACTGGAAACAGGGGAGGTACCCAAAGACTGGAGGACAGCAGATGTAGTCCCCTTATACAAAAGTGGGAACAAAGAGGAAGCAGGGAACTACAGACCAGTCAGCCTCACCTTGGTAGTGGGGAAGATCATGGAAGCACTACTGATGGAGAGATTGGTGGAACATCTGGTTGTCAATGGACTACAGGACCCAAGGCAGCATGGTTTCACCAGGGGGAGGTCATGTCAGACCAACCTCGTTGAATTTTTTGACTGGGTGACTAGGGAGGTGGATCAGGGAGGGCAGTGGACATGGCCTATCTGGACTTCAGCAAGGCCTTTGACACTGTGCCACATAGAAGACTATTACACAAACTGGGGAATATGGGTGTGGGAGGACAGTAGTGTGGTGGGTAGGTAATGGCTGGGTGGCAGGACACAGAGGGTGGTGGTAAATGGCTGTCACTCCACAGAGGGAAGAGTGACCAGTGGGGTACCACAGGGATCAGTGCTGGGACCGTCCTATTCAACATTTTCATCAGTGACATTGCGCAGGATCTAGAAGGCAGAATTTCACTGTTCGCTGATGACACAAAGCTCTGTAACAGAGTAGACACACCAGAGGGTGTAGACAGAATGAGAAGCGACCTGCAGAAACTTGAAGAATGGTCAAGGGTTTGGCAGTTGAAATTCAATGCAAAAAGTGCAAGATAATGCATATGGGGCAACAAAACCCTGGCACAATATATCAGTTGGGGGTGAGGATATAGCATGCACCAAGCAGGAAAGGGATCTTGGGGTTGTCATCTCTGATGACCTCAAGGTAGAGAAACAGTGTGACAAGGCAGCAGGTAAAGCAAATAGGATGCTGGGATGTATAGGCAAGGGCACCACCAGCAGGAAAAGGGAGGTCATAATTCCGCTATACAAGACACTAGTGAGGCCCCACCTGGAGTACAATGTACAGTTCTGGAGACCATACCTACATAAGGATATAGACAGGGTAGAGAAGGTTCAGAGGAGTGCAACAAAGATGGTGCATGGATTGCATCACAAGTCCTATGAAGACAGGTTGAAGGACGAACATGTACTCCCTGTAGGAGAGGAGAGAGGGATATGATAGAGACATACAAGTATCTTACAGGGAGGAACAGGGTGCAGGAAAACACTATTTTAAACGAAAAATATGTTCCAGGACTAGAGGGCATGGGATGAAGTTGGAGGGAGGACGATTCAGAGGAAACATGAGAAAGAATTTCTTCACAGAACGGTGGTGGACAAGTGGAACACCCTGCCAGAGGAAGTGGTGGGGGCTGAAACAATCACGGGATTTAAGAATGCATGGGATAGACATAAAGGAATTCTAGAGGTCAGGGTTAAGGGGCAACAGACTTCTAGGAAAACAAACTGAACTTACAAGCTCAAATGGGCAGACTGGGTGGGCCATAGGCCCCTATCTGCCGACACTGTCTATGTATCTATGTATCTATGTACCACCAGCTACAGCATGGTGAGCCTGGAGACCTACAGCAATGACAGAAAGAACACACACTGAGGGCCTGAATGTGGACAACACCCCCACCCACCAGTAACCCTACAGTATCTGAAATGCAGCAATAGCAGAATGCAGCGCTCACCTGCCCCTGGAAGGGCACCAGGCCTGGCACCCATGATCCTCCGCATCTGCACCTCAGCTGCATCCGCGGCCCATTGCCTGGCATCTGGTCCTGCAAAACACAACAGACAGCACCATGAGCAACCACTGCCACTGTGCAGGATGCAGTGCCACAGTGCCCCCCCTTCACCAGCCTGTGGCCATGTAGCAGACAGTGATGACCAGCTATGAAGCACCCAGTGGTCCGCAGGCAGACACAGCCATGCCCAGCCCCCCCCCCATGGCACACATGGTACGGCAGCATGGGACAGGTGCAGCCACTGCCATGTATGCAGGATGCTGTGAGACCCATGAGGGTGCCCCATGAAGGCCGTGACACAGACACCCAGCACGCGCCACAAAAGAAGACAGATGAACAACACCTACCTGGTCTTGGCAGTGCACCCCTGCGTGCACGGTGCCGCAGATGTGCAAGCCTCTCTGGGTTCCACCTCTGGAGGTCACCATACCAATGCTTGCACTGCTCCCTTGTGCATGGCAGCCTTTTTACAGTGCACAAGCCGAGTAGCTATGGATGCCCACACCTGGCCTTGGGCTCATGGAGGTCATCCTGGCCAAACAGGCTCCCCTTCACAGACATAGCCAGTGCCACTAGATGTAGCAACTCCACCTGTGACCAGTTCATGGCCCTAGGCATCTGCCTTCCTGCCCTAGGCATCACACAATGGGTACAGACCGTGGCATGGTGCAAACAGGCAAAGCGCAGTTGAGCTGTCATTATGTACCATGTGAAGCACTGAGGCACATGCAGCAGAGCGTTCACTGAGTGTGAAGCGTGATAGATCAAAGGCGACGCGCCCACGCATGCACAATGCACTCCACAATGGCATGGCAAGGCCGGGACCTGTTTGCGCATGTGTGATGAGAGTGCGGGTGTCATGTTGTGCACGGCATGCACTATGAACTACTACCACATGCCATGCATGATCCATGGGCAGTTCAAGCACAGTGCAGCATGGATGGCACATAGTGGAACGCGCTGCGTGATAGGGTACACAGCGTTATGGTCGGCAGGCCTGCACCGGCGCATCGGGTTAGTTGTGGAACGGCGTATCATGGAAGATGTGTCACCGGACATGATGACCACGCATGTGTGACAGAAGCGCCTTTCACAATGCCCCTGATACAGGTAAATGCGCCTACTGATACGTGCATGCACCTGAGATGCGCCATACAACCACTGGTGCATCCCACAGATGCTCTGTGCAAATTGAGATAAGCTGGGGGCAATTGTGCAGTTCACAAGGAATGCACCCAAAACAGCCTCATCAACCATGCATGGGCAAGTCAGCAAATTAGCATCTCATTACTAGGGGCTTAGGCCTCATTTGCATGCCCTGAGTCATAAATGCTCCCAATTTAGCAGGCTGAGACCAGATCACTGAGAGGAGTCAGTGCCTAGAGGATGAGTACACAGCCATGTTTATAGGACAACAGAACACTCTGGGGTGACTGACTGTGAGTGTGCACACCAGGCAATGTCCCAGTACCCCAGATGTGGGACCAGTACAACCAGTATGTGGCATAAAGGACCATAATGTGGAATACAGTGGCAGGGCAGTACAGAAGGTGTACAGGGCACCAATGGACTGTTCCCTGCCATGTCCACAATGGCTGTATGTGAACCAGTATGTACACATCCCAGCCTGTACGACACAGGTTTGCTGAGTGATGATACGGTCATCGGTGTGCCTAGACATTGCAATGTGGAACAGGGAGGTCATGTGACGTGAACAGATGGGATGTCCACTGTACACAGGGACACAGGGGTGGTACGTATGACTGGGTGTCACTAGCTATGTGTGATGGACACAGCAACGTGCAACAGGTAGGTCCGAGGCACACAGCAGCACACTTACAGGCACGATGGCACCATTGCCAAGCCGCACACTGCTGCCAGCTGCACCGTGGCTGTTGCCACATGTCAGTCTCCCTCTGCCCTGCGGCCATTGCATGGGTGTCTCCCAGGATGGATGTGTTACCATGGTGGTGGCACACATGATGCAGAGGTACCAGGATATGCCCATGGCAGACAGCACAGTGTGCCCCCCCAGTGTGGCCGCACTGTTCCCCCAACCGTGGACTGGGTGTCACACATGGCATGTGCAGTGTCCCCCGTGGACCACGTACCATGGTGCATGACCACCTGTGCTAGGCTGCCTACCCATGAACCATGGCCCAGATCAACGGCGGCATGGACCATGGGGGGGGCAACAGACTGAGGGTGATGTGAGCAGGAACATGTGTACCCACAGGCGTGACTGACATCTGGATGCTTCCCCCCACAGTAGACAGTATGTCAGAGGAAGCAGGTGCCACCAGCAGGCAGCACCCAAACTTTACTAAGGATGAGGAGAGGGTGCTCATTGAGGCATGCCACCTATGCCTGGATGTACTCACTGGTAGGGGAGGCAGCTGGACGGTGCGTGTGGAAGGCTGGGAGGATGTGGCCTGGCAGTTGAATGCAGTGGCACCGTACAACCGCACAGTACAAGAGTGCCCCAAGCACTGGAATGATGGCAGCCAGAGGGCCAAGGGGAAGGTGGCCAACATCCAGGCATCCCTGAGGCAGACAGGGGGCAGACCCAGCACGGTGGAATGTCTCAGCCCCAACGAGGCCCTCCTGGCTGCCAGTGTGTCCAGGACAGCCGTGCAAGGTGTCCCAGATGGTGGATTCCAGATGGGAGGCAGCCCGTCGCAGCATGGTGAGTAGCTGTGCGCCCTGGCCTGGCACGCCCACCCTTGTGCCACAGTGGGCACACCTGGCCCTGTGTGCCAAGCACTATCACTGTACACTCAGGCACAGCGTCCCTGGGACGGGCATCCCTGGCATGGCATGTCCTGGCCCGCGGTGCTGTGGGTGCTAGGCCGCAGTGCCAGAGGCCACATGACCGCTGTGCACCCGTGTGGCATATGAGGCCACCACTATGCATTGTGCACAATGGGTCAGTGGCAGGCTCGACCACAACATGGGTTGCATATCGCCGTCGTGCCCTGGCCCTGCTGTGGACAGATGTGCGGACCTGGAAATGTGTGGACTGCCGTGTTCAGTTGTGCTTCGCCACTGTGACATGTGTGTCCTGTGCATTAACCATGGTCTCCCTTCCTCTCTCCACAGCACCATCGCGACTCCAGGGTGCAGTCATGGCCATGGCTGAATGTGATGCCCTTGCGGGTGATGATGCAGGCCCATCCCATGGGGCCGATGACACCACCGTGGATGACTCCGCACCTGCACCATCCACGTCCTGTGCAACATCGGTCATGGCCCCTGTGACGGAGGGCCCTGCGGGCCTCTCCACCAGTGACGGTGGGACAGCCAGCGGGTACATCGCTTAGTTGGGGAGCCTGTCTGGGTTGTCTGATGCTGATCTGGATGAAGTGGTGGACATTGCAGATGCCCTCCTTGTGCTCACCAGAGGCATGCAGGGGGGGGCATTGGCACTGCCGCCTGTATGACCGACACCAGCACCGCTGACATGGCCGACAGTGGTGCACATATCATGGGTTTGCCTGTGCACGGGTCCCTGGATACCACCGATGTTCCCACTGTGCTGTGTTCCAGTGCAGTGGCAGCACAGCTGCCCATGGCTGTGGGTGCTGTGCCCCCTGCACCACTGCCCAGTGCAGTGCTGGTGAAGTCGGTGTCATCGGGGCAGGGCGCCTGTGTGCATGCACCCACTCCAGTGTCCCTGGAGGACACCACCCATGGGCAGCCAGCGGCAGTGCCCAGCCATGCTCTACCCATGTCGCAGCCTGCCAGGGTGCATCCACCACCCATGGATGCACCTGGTCAGGCTGAACCATCCCCTGATTGTCGGCGATGCCACCGTGCTGCATCACCTGCCGATGACTTGGGGGCCTACCTTGACCTGCTGCGGGTGACTGTGGAGGGTCAGGAGGCCCTCTGTGTGGAGTTCTGGAGTCACAGAGCTGTTATGGTACAAGAGCATGAGCCCGCGGCGGTGTGGAGTGCTCAGATATTGACAGAGATATGCATCATGAGGGTGGGCATGACTGCTGCTCTGGAGTGGATTGCAGCAGCTGCGGAGGTGGTGGCTGCATCCACAGCATGCCATGGACATCTTGTGTCCAGTCAGATGCCCAGGAGCACATTCCGTACACCTCGGCGGTGGAGCCAGGTGAACCCCCTGCTGCTGACTCCATCGCCACTGGTATTCACACCCACCATCCCTGGCTCAGCTGGTGGGTGTCAGAGGGCCACGCCACTGGGCACCCATTTGTGGTCTCAGTGCAGCACCCATGTGGGGTCACTTGGGATGCTCCCTGTGGCTGGTGGTGGCACCCCCACCACCAATGGCTGTGGCAGAGGCCACCCTCGTGTCCATGGCGATCGTGGGGCCACCCTGTGATGCCGATATCCAGAGGCCTGTGGTGGTGGGTTTGAACACCATGCATACCGGATGCCCTGCAGGTGGTGCCAGTGGCAGTGTGTGTGGCAGTCACATGCTCCACTGCTGTCCTGGAACCACCCTGTGCTACCTGTGCAGGCTGTCCAGTGTGTCTGTGTGTACCACTGTAGTGCCATGTGTCATGAGAATGATGAGTGTGTTACGGTGCCTGCAGTGCCCATGTGCTGGCTGCAGTGCGCACTGACCTGTGACGTCTACAGCATAGCCTGGGTGGTGCTCGAATGATGCATGCATGGTGCCCATGTGTCTGTGTGTCCCCAACCGTGTACATGTGCCTGTGTGTGCACCACTGTGTGGCGTCCGGTGTCCACTGTTCCCACGTCATGCTATCCCTACACCGCAGTGCTCACACCTGCACACGTACATACCTGCATACTCACCTGTGGGGCCCGAAGTGTTCCTCCACCACATGCATGCAGTATGCCCGTGCCTTCTCTGCAAGCCTGGGATCCCTGCGTCCATGCCCAGCTTTGCCTCCCTGGACCTCAGGGGATGCCCTGTCTACCCTTCCCCCACCCCCTCCTCCTCCCCGGAACTGTCACCCTCACTGGCCTCGACAGGTATCCCACATTCATGGGACATGTTGTGTAGCATACAACAGGCCATGAATATTGTACAGGCCTTCTCAGGGCTGTACTGTAGGGCACCACCTGACTGACACAGGCACCAGAACCACATCTTTAGCATGCCGAAGACATGCTCAATGTTGGCACATGTCGTGATGCGTGCCTCACTGTAGCGTTCTTCCGCTACTGTTCCAGGTCGTTGGATGGGGTTGTGGAGCCGGGGCCTCAGTGGGTATGCGGCATCACCTGTGGGGGTAGACATGTCTCCATTAGTACATTGGGGTACACTGTGGCTTGTGCCCTGTCCCTATCCCTGCCTTCTGTGGTGTGTGCCCCTGTCCTGCTCTCCCGCCTGTGCATCCACATACCTGGCAGTCCTGCATCCCTACCTCAGCTGCACCTGCATGCCCCATCTGTCATGTAGTGCACAGCACTTGTGTGCCACCCTGTGTCTGCCTTTGTAGCCTTTCACAACCCTGCTGTCCCAGGGGCCCACGCGCCTGCTTCACATTGCCCACGGCCCACCCCATGTGTCCCAGATGTGATGCCACCCTGTGCTCTTGGCACCCTGTCACATGTACCTATCAGATGGCCACTTTGGATATTCCCAGCCTTGAACCTCATGCAGAGTGCTGACTGGTGCCATATGAGTGCATCGCGTGTGCTCCCAGGGTGTGTGGTGCAGACATTGGTGATGCGCCCAATGGCATTGTACACCACCTGGCAATTCACAGAATGGTACCACTTCTGATTCAGGTATGTGGTAGCCTCCTCACCAGGTGGTGCACAGATCACCACATGGGTGCAGTCGATGGTCCCTATGACACCTGGCATGCATGCCACCCTGTAGAACCCCTGCATGGCTTCTGTCCGCTCTGCCTGCATGCTGAGGAAATGGATGTATTCCGAAGCATGTGGTAGCAGTGCGGTGAGGAACTGTGTGAGGAGGCAGGATGTAGAGGCCTGTGATATGCCAGTGGTGTCCCCAGTAGGCTTCTGGAAGGTTCCCGTGGTGAGCAGGCACATCACCGTTGTCACCTTGGTCTCCACCGAGATGGCATGACCTCATGCGGTGGGAGCCTGCATTTCATCATGGCACAGCTCACAAAGCTGCCTCAGTATGGCCCTGTTGAGGCAGTATCGCCCTACTGTTTCCACCTCTGTGAGCTGCTTGACGGATAACCAGGCACGATACCACCATGGGGCTGGCCGCCTACGGTGCCTTCTAGCGCCCTGCCTCCTCCTCCTCATTTGGGCACCAGCCATGACGACTGCTGCCTGGTTCATTTCCGCTGTCAGTATAGCCATCTGATGTTGTTTGCTTCCTGGCTTCGTTGTTGTCTGGCTGGCTGTGTCTCTCCCTCTCTCTGGTTTCCTCTTCCCCTTTGGCTCTGGCTGTGTGCTGCTGTGGTCATTCCATTCACAACCTGCAGGTGTGCTGGACATAAGTCTCCTTCTTTTGTACTTATCTTTCTATGGCGCATCTTGGCTTTGCACTGGCTTTGCCCCATTGATGCGCCCTGGTTCTGCTCTGTGAATCGAGTTGCACTGTGTATGCATGGGTATGCCGCCTGTATATGCACTGCATGTCATTACATTGCACCTATAGCACATGTTGTTCTGCACAGGGCATCTCGGTTGGGCTGGTGCTTTCACCCTATTTCTGAATTGGCTTCCAGTGCATTTCTGACTTGCGCTGGTGCATCTGGGTTGTGCTGGGCGCATCTGTTTTGTGAATCCTGCCCTGTATGTTTTTTAGGCAGCATTGCAAATGGAATCTTAAAGGAAAAAGTAGAAGGAAAAAGAAGGGATAAATAACAGCTCAAGCGGTAAAAATGAATATGATTGTTTGGAAAGAATTATATAAAAAAATGTTCACAGCATAAAGTAATCTACTAATATGAATTTAAAATTATTTCGTGACAGATTTACCCCGTGATCAAGTTCATAAAATAGTGAAACGTAGGGGCAGAAAATAAAAGAAGATATTGAACTGCATACTTGAATATGGAGTGAGAATCCTTTTTTGTAATTTCCAGGCTCCCATTCATCTCTACATTTGAAGCTAAACAATATACCTGCAATATAATCTGAAAAGTGCCAAACAATTATAGTTTTTTTCTCTTGATTTTCAGGTTATGTATATATATACATATTTGAGAATGACAAAATTGCCTGTGTGGCCCTTAGCTTTTTATTTTCAAGCTGTCACTAGATCACAGACTAGAAGGCCTACTGTTACCCCAAAATGCATCAGTACCGCTTTAGTGTAACATTACTTAGAATAGGGATCATGGTATAGCAATTGCATGCTCAGAAATAAATAACACAATCTGTACCAGAATGTCTCCTCCACTTGCATTTACCTGGGAACTGCAAAGTCTGAACCCACATTTAAGAAGCAAAACAGTCAAGTCTCATTGCATCAGTGTTTGACAGCATAATTGAGATGCATTGACTGTTACTATTGGGAGTTCCTTCTGTATACCTGAAAAGTCCCCCCCCACACACACACACACACCACTTGGATGTTTTCAGCCAGGATGCAAGACTTGATTTATGCTGCAACTCTATTTGTTCTCCGTTGATGGCAAACCTCGGCTATCAACATTTATGAAACTGCCATGGGGCTCCCTTCACAACAGGTCAAGCTGAGTCATTTTATTTGTCTTGCCAGGTTTTCCTTTTATTGTCAGTGATGAGGATAGGCAGTGGTCCACTTACAAGATGCATGATGAAGTAGCACATAGCAGTTTAAAAGTCCGTTGCCCATGCCTTGATTTTATTGCATCAGGAATCCTCACTTCATATGGAGGGAAATGTTTAAATTTTTTTCCTGCAAGGTGAAGTAGGGGTAGAATTAAGATTTATTTAGAACAGATGCACCCATCCAATGCTTAGAGCATCGGTGAAATATAATACAAAAGACAGCAATACATATCAGAGAAATATAAAGCTGTACAATATAAAACATGTACAATAATACTAGCCAGCCATTAACCAAGGCTCAAAATGTGTCAAGTCAAATGCCTGCTGCATAAGGGCTCTGTGCTTTCCCTTCGGAGTACTGGGAAGTTTAAAAGGGCATAATGGTGTAGGGTCAGGTTTAACAAGGCACACGTTCATTCACCTCATATTGCCTCTATTTAAAGCATCAGTCCATGAAAGGTACAGTAGCAGTGCTGTTAACTCACCTTAAAGTGAAAAATAAATGACAATTAGTGGGGCTCTCGTTTCTTTTTTTTTTGTCCACCCCCACCAGCTGTGTTTTCTCTCTCACTGTTTCTCCCTCTAGATTGTGGTGTGTGCAGTTGCCATTTTGGATGAGAAGGGTTAAGCTGTCCACTGCAAGAGAGGAGGAGGATCTGCGAATCTTCATCAGTAACTCACTCAAGCAAACCAGCCAGTGCAACAAGACCTATAGGAAGGATTCTAAAGATTCTGGGGTGTATAGGGAGGAGCTTTGAGAGTATGAGGGGGAAGTGATACTGCCCTTCTACAGGTCATTGGTGAGGCCTCACCAGGAGTACTGTGTCCATTTCTGGAGTCCTCACCTGAGAAAAGACAGTGAGAGTCTGAAGTCAGTGCAGCGATGGGCACAAAAAAAAAATTTAGGGACCACAGGGCAGATCTTACAAGGAATGGCTGAAGGCTCTGAATATGTACTTCCTGGAGGCAAGACAGGAGAAGGGAACATGATAGAGGCTTATAAGTTCCTACAGGGAATAAACAGGGTAAATTGTGAGGACCTGTTTGTTAGAAACAGAGATGCAGTCATGCAGGGCATGATTAAAGATTAATTAGTTGGAGGTAACTGCAAGAAGAATGCGAGGAAGTTTTTCTTAGCAAAAATGGTGGTAGAGCCTTGGAACAGATTACTTGCAGGCATTGTGAGAGCAAGGGCCATTATTGGGTTCAGACACAAATGGGACATGGCCAGAAGAACTCATAAACTGGGGTTGGGGGTGGTGGGGGAGGTAATCCACTGTGACACTAGCTACCAACTATTGGGCAGACTTCATGGTCCATCAGTCTCCTTCTGCCATCAGATTATTTGTTTCTGTGAAATTAGGTAAATGGTCTAGTAGGTGGTAATTGAAATTCAATGCAAAAAAGTACAGGGCAATACACATGGGGGAAAGAATCCTGGAATAGTGTACTTCAATGACGGGACTCCAGTGGATGCACATGAGAGAGAGAGAGAGACTTGGGAGTAATGAGAAATGATAGCTTTAAAGTTGCCTCTCAGTTTAATAAGGCATAAAGTGGGGTTACCAGGATGCTGAGGTGCAGAGGGAGTGGGATTTTGGGCAAAAGGTTGGAGGTAATGCAGCCACCGTATAGATCACTGGTAAGACCACATCTGTAGTACCGTGTGCAGTTTTGGAGACTATACCTGAAGAAGGGTGGGAATAGATTAGATATGGTGCAGCACAGAGCCACAAGGATGATCTCTGGGTAACCGGGAAAGGCATATGAGTAGAGGCTGAAATGTTTTAACATACACCCACTGGAGGACAGATGAGAGGGGGACATAATTAGGGTTGCTTGGATTCCAAGTCACAGAACCGTATTCATCAGATTCCAACATGATCTACAGAATTAGGTTTTTTAGAAGGCTAAAATAGATTTTCACAGGAATTTATTAGGAACCCAGATCCTATTCTAATTCTGGTTCTAAGGTATATTTAAGATTTGGAATCAGATTCAGAATCAGAAATTGCTAAGAAGTCCTAGCAGATCAGAATCAGCCAATACAAGCTTCCTTATATAAGATAGTGACTATAAATTTATGAGAGGGTTTAATAGAGTGGGCTCAACAAGTATTTTTTTTAACCTAAGAAAAACTATGCCCCTCAGAGGTCCTGCATTTAAGTTAGAAGGGGGATGTTCAAAAAGACATTAGGAAGCACTACTTTACTGAAAGGGCTGTGAAGAGTGGAACAAACTTCTAGACAATACTGTGGATTAGTGCTGTGCAGAATGTAGAATTCCGCTAAAGGAATTAGTGCAGAATGGCCATTCTGCCAGTGGAAATTCTGCTGTAATTTCACTGGTTCTTCAGAGGAATTCCACCTACTGTGATCCTTGCAATAATATTCTGTGGAAGAGCAGTTTTTCCACAGAAAATTATTCCACAACATTTTCCATGGAAAATATTGAGATCCATGGAATAATATTCCACAGAACAGCATTTTTTTCCACAGAAAATCATTTTGCAACTATTTACTACTGCAGAATTTCATCATTCCATCAGTGGTGACATACAGTGGAATTTCAGCGGAATTTTGACAATTCCATGGAATTTCGTTCCGCCAGAATTTGAAAATTCTGCACAGCACCGCTGTGGATGTAAATAAAATAGAAGTGTTCAAGGAAAGTTGTGATGCA
The DNA here is from genome assembly GCA_016271365.2 of Neoceratodus forsteri. Lineage (NCBI taxonomy): Eukaryota > Metazoa > Chordata > Ceratodontiformes > Ceratodontidae > Neoceratodus > Neoceratodus forsteri. The sequence goes on from CM057452.1 coordinate 1,484,744,241, forward strand.
TTTAAAGAAGTTATCAGATAGGATAATGTGCGAGGGGAAGGGTTGACTGAAAGAGAATACTTGATGCTACAGAGATTCCAAGTTAGGGATTCTTGGGACAGACTGCATGGACTGTTCAGGACTTACTATGTCCTTCTGTTGATAGATAGATGATAGATAGATAGATAGATAGATAGATAGATAGATAGATAGATAGATAGATATGGATACAGATATCTATAGATCTAGATAGATATATTTTAATGTATGCAATGGGGTGGAGATAATCAGAGTTTGATAAATCTGTTTATCTGAGTAACTACGTACATAAATTTCATTTATGTATACAGTGCTTATGTCATCAGTCATTTATCCACACAGTGCTTATGTCATCAGTCATTTATCTATACAGTGCTTATGTCATTTAGAATGTTCGGCCTCAGTAGCAGTATTAACCATATTCAAATGCGAATAACTTTAAAATGAAAAATTATAGCATGGTACTGTGAACACGAAAGTTGTTCAGCTCGGAAATATCTACAAAATGAGTGGTGTTTTATTTATTGATACCTTTTAGATTTTTTGATAATTAGCAACAACACAGCAGAAAATTCATAGTTTTATTTTATTTTGTCTAGAAACAAATGTAAATAACTTTCAAATGAAAAATGATAGCATGGTACTGTGAGCACAAAGTTCATTCAACACAGAAATATCTACAAAATGAGTGGTGTTTCATTTATAGATACTTTTTAGTTTTTTTCAGAATTAGCGAAAAACAGCAGAAAATGCCATTTATGTGCACTTTTTCATCAAACAAATGCAAATGACTTAAAAACAAAACATGATAGTATGGTACGATGAGCACAAAAGTTGTTCAGCATAATAATATCTATAAAATGAGAGGTGTTTCCTTTCTAGATTCCTTTTAGATTTTCTATAATCAGCAAAAAATGGCAGAAAGTTCTATTTTTTTTTTCACTTTTTTGACTAACAGAAGCCCCCTACAAAAGCAAAACTAAAAGAACTGCATAAATGGAATATGCAGGGGAACACTCGTATAATAAATGATTTATCTGCACAAGAGCAGTTTGACCTTGGGTAACCTCATGAGTGGCATAACAACAAATAGGTGATGTCGATAAGAGGGACCTTAGCAACAGTGAAGGGACAGATATCTGGACATTGTGAAGTAATACCAGGCATCAATAGAGACATATAAGAAATATGAACCTTTTTAAAGCTAAAATTATGTTTTACTGCTGTTTTTATTTTATTTGCCAGTTAAAAAGGTTTTAGTTTGCTCTTGGTGGCAGGGGTTAATGATGATTCTGAGTTCTAAAATTAGACTCTTTAAAAAAGTAGGACATTCATTTTAATACATCACTTCTCCAGTGATTAGGCTGAACATGTACAGTATGTAAATTAAAAGATTAATGTAGGGGTCTCAAAATGTTGATAACCAATTAGAGTGAAGCTTTTCCTAGACACTTTTCAATAATGAAAACTAATCCTAATGACTTTGTAATCTTGCTCAACAGATTGATTTTGCCTTCATCGTGTGGCACAGCTTTCCAGAGCGCCTAGTTGGCTACCCGGCCCGCAGCCATTACTGGGACAACAGCAAAGGACGGTGGGGATACACCTCCAAATGGACAAATGAATACTCCATGGTACTGACAGGAGCAGCTTCCTACCACAGGCAAGTAGCACATATTGCAGCGACACAAACACTGAGAAAATGTCTATCTATCCATCCATGGAGGGCTGACAATGTTCTAAGTTCATAACTGGAATGTCAGTGCGTATATCAACATATTCTCTCCTTACTGACCTGATTCAACAATCTCTCTCATGTTATTCATAGATATGCTGTTAAGTGGGATAGTAACAACAATTAAAGTGGTGTTAACACTAGAATTAATGCATATGAATATAGGCCAATGCCATTCTACTTTTTGCTGTCTTAAAGAAGCAGCACAATGAAAATTGGCAAAAAGTTAACCATACATTTTTTTCATTATAACAGATATTGGACATCTTCCACTTTTTGTTGGTAATATGCCCTAGCTCTGCCTAGATCTGAGCATTCTGTAAATGTTACAATTTTTTTTTCAGGAAAAAAGGATGGTTACATTTAGCACAGATATACTATTGTACAGCTAGTAAGGAAAACAATTGAAAAAGGAAAAAACTCATGGTGAATAGCGTAGGAGGTGCCTAGAAAAGTGGATTTGTTAGATATTCTAATATTTGTATTACTGTAGCTGAAACTAACTTTTCAGAAAAATAGTTTTCAGTGCACTGCTGCTCTGATTTGTAGATTTCCTTTCTTCTGAGAGGTTATCACTGATGTATTAGCAAAGGCCACTGTGTGTGGTACAAGGATGAAAGAAGTAGTCCAAAGGCAAATTTGGCTCATGCTCGAGTCAGAACCTCTGTTTCCAATTTGGGTTTATTTGTTTGCCTTTGAAGACGCATCAATCCATGGTGGAGTGAGAGGCTGGGAGGCTGAAACCACAGAATTATCGACAGACAAGACAAATGGCAGTAGACCCACTCTTTGCTATGCAACTTCTCTTAAAGTGCAAGTTGTACAATTACAACAAAAAAAGCAGATTTATGGGGCTGTGGGGCTCTTATTTTTATATTTACACAAATTTATTTTTTTCTCTGTCTTTATGGTGCTTTAAGATTGCCAGTTGTCTATGCACTTTAGTTTTCTATATTCACACCTCCTGCACAGCTGTTAACTATCACTTTAATTTGTTGACACAATGTTTGACAGACAACCACAGGTAGGTCTCCCTGAGGAAGCACCATGTGCAAAAGTGGTCAGAGATTCAAGCCATCCACTTTCTTGTGCCCCCTTAAACCATAAGTCTGCTGTTTTTGTTGTAATTATGCACCTTGCACTTGAATAACAGTTGTTCAGTGAAGAGGTGGTCTGATGCTGGTTTACTTGTCCATCGTTGTGGCTCCTGACAGTGGAGCACATTATCTCCCACAGGATCTCATCCATTTTTTGTGAAACAGGAGTCGACCACCACCCCTCCTCCACAAAGCCATTTTCCACGTTGTTCCCTGTTCCCTCATGTGTTTTCTTTTCTGGAAAAGAAAATGCCAGCTACTGTCACTGTGTCTGTCCACTGAGCTAGCCTGGATTTGTATTCTGCTGTTTCCATCCCCTGAAATCAAGTATTGGGGTTTAGGAGGGGGATCCTAGTAAATATTATGCTTTTTAGACGGGTGTGGTGTTTTTCAGATTAGGTGGGGTGGGTTTTCAAAATGATGCTTTTGGCTTCTGGCACAGTGACAGAAGCTGGCATTTTCCTTTTCAGGAAAAAACAATCTGGGGGGATGGATAAGGGAAAAGGAGGGTGGGAAGTGACTGGGGTGGGTAAGGGGTGGCTATGGCACTAGCACTGGCCACCTAAGAAAGGTGGCTCAGAAAGTTCAGACTGCCTTCACTGATGTTAAAAGTGTTAGATTTCGGCATGTCCACCAAACTCCCCTTTGGTATCGGATCATCCTTAGTGTGGTGCAAGCACTAACCAGTTGTCTGATGATATCTTAGAATGCAACATAGGTATGTTGGCCACTTGAGGGGGTTGTAAGTGGCCAGATGACAGTGATTACTAAGATAGGGGTTTCACAGATATCTAAAGTCAGTCAGTAATCCATTGCTTTTTCTGTACCAGAAAATATTAACTGCACATATTTCTGTTGAAAAGACTGTATCGATATTAAGTCCTTTCCAGCAAACAGATTGTTTCAAAAAATATTCCTTCTCATAGAGGTGTTGCTTTTTTAAAATTACTTCTCTGACCCAAATAACATTTTCATTTAAACTTGAGTTTTGTACTCAATGATTGTAAACTAATTAATTAATTCTGTATAGTGTACTACTTGTATGCTGTACTTAAGTGAAATAAATATGATGTGTTATGGCCATTTAGCCTTTTGCCGTGATGATCCCTGTCGTGCAACCTCACTGAAGTCTTACAAAAAGTGTGATTAAACTTAGCTTTTTTGCACCAATGGGAGTGGTGACAAGTGGGTGCTGTGTTACTAACGGAGCTGTGTGGATGCACCAGAAGCCAATCTGTTTTGGGTGTGCTGAGCTGCAGTTGGTGGAGAGGCATAATACTGCACGTTTTTTCTGCTACTGTGGAGACACTCCCCACTACTTGCCATGTTTGCTGTGAGTTCCTGCCATAAGGGTGGAGACTAGGCTCTTTGACGTTTTTAAATATCTATAGCTAAAGGTGCGACAAAGCCTTGTGCCTTGTGCCACCCCCTTAAGGTGATGTGATTAGAGAAAGGTTAACAACTCCACTCAGAAAATTCACTTTTGGAAGCTTAAGTGGTCTGCAAAGTGGTAAAAAATGAGCAAACCATAAAAAACTGCCAACCATCAGGAGTGTTAGACATCAAAGGTACACATCAAGCCATGCAACAATGGTGTCTAGTGCTTCTGGCTGTCCATGGTTTTTCAGAGTTCACTCATTTTTTAACTGTTTGCATACCGTTTAACTTCCAAATTTAAGTTTGCTGCATCACAGCATTTTAATTGATAGATTCTGTTTAATAGAATCTGCATTAGTATGGAAAACGCTGTGGCATGCTTTTCTATTTGTATCACCCATACTACCATGTTGATTACTAGCAGTGTGGAATGAACTGTAATAAAAATCTGACTTTTTGCACGATAGTTATAAGTGTGGTGTTTACCCGTTTGTCCTGTCAGGCCGTGGGACTGTGTACTTCTTGGATCAAGCCCTTTGGTAATGTGTAGGTATGTAATGTCGCCAGACCTTATGTCGCGAACACCAATGTTGCCGGGACAAAATGTCAGCAGATACAATATAACCTGATCAAAATGTCACCCGTCAAAGAAGTGGAGGCTTAGACCAGAAACTATTACTCTCACTCAGTGGTTCATGGAAGCGAGCAAACAAGCTTTGTTTTACATGTCAGCAGCATTTTGCAGTATCAGACCATCCCCTAACACCAGTTCCCCTTTTGCACCACTCATCCACATTCTAATCTTTTTTTGCACAGCAGTTATCAGTTGCATCCCGAGCAACTCCACTGCTGGCTTCTCCTCCCCCTTAGCCCTTATTCCTGTCTCTCTCATGTAAGGTATGCTCCAGAACTGCAAAATCCCATTCATTAACCACCATAGCCCACATCTCCTTGATAGCTACCAAGTCAAGTCGGCAAGTCCTGATTTTACATTAGGCTGACTGTGATGCAAATTAAAGTTCAGACCACCTAGATAACAGTTCCAGTATCATCACACTGGAGCTCCCTACCTGCATAACCTGCTTCAGAGATCTACTACTGTCTCACAAATAAATGCTGGTGTGTCGATAAGGCACGAATATTAGAAAATAAAATACACAATAAACGATGTTGACTTCAGGCGCAGAAGACAGGGAATGATGATGAATCTAGGGGACAGTTTCAGGGGGAGAAATGTCAGCTTACTTGACTACAGTATGTCTCTGCATGTAGACACAAAGTGATGCGATTTTGCTTGAACTGGCCAACGAACTACATTAAACAAAGACCAGGTCTTCCACTGATGGCAATATCGTGACAGCCGTGGCATTTTTGTCTGTGAGTTTTTTTTTCTGGCTGCATCATTTCCCAATGACATTTTGGATGCACCATTTAGTCTGTGATGTTTATTCCGGTGACATTTCATCAGTACGCCCTTTGGCACTGTGCTCCCATTATGCCTTTTTGTTCTAGAGTCACTTAGCAGTGTGTGTTTGTGTGTGTGTGTGTGTGTGTGTGTGCTCCCAGTATTACCATGATTATATAACATAGATAAGTTGCTGATCCGTTTATAAAACCTTACATTAAGTGCAGATATTACCCATGAATTATGTATGCATTACTCATTAATACATATAGATGATAATGGAAGGGCAACATTGAACAACAACACTGTGCTCACTTCAATAGGTTGTCATGACAACCAAGTAAACCTTGAGAGGGAATCTCAAGAGTTTCTCGGTTTTCAGACAACCTCGAAAAGTGAACTCAACATTGTTGTTTACTGTTGCCCATCCATTGTCTTTATAGTGTAGGCAACTGAGTAACTTAATAGTTGAGTACTTCTTAAGCGTGTTGAGTTAGATGTCACTCCCTAACACAAGGAACAAGCCCCACTCCATCCCTAGTCCTCCTCTCACAGAGTCAATTTTTTTTTGTAAATCTACAGGCACCCGCTGTGTTACAGGCAACAGTAAAAAGAAATAGGCCCTTACTTTGTGTGTATTGCGTGGGCTGTTCACTTTCTGGAATGCATTCACTGCCATGGCAGTTTCCCAATGTCCAGTGCATTGTGAACCATGCATGCTTGTGACAGGTTTAGGCCTTGTCCCATTTGTATTATGTAGGAGGGACTCTGAAGCAAGGATTCTGAATACTACTATCTTTTCTGACTTTCTATTAAACTGCATTTATGCATCAGCGTTCCCTAATGTATAAACTAGAAATAGTTGAAATAATTGCAGAGAGAGCTGTGACAGAATGTGACCTCAGACTGATGGAATTTGTCACAATGCTCTGGCCAGCTACTAGCTGGATCACAATGTTATACCTAGCAACCAACAAGTACAAAGCCTGTCTTACTGAGAAGATGTGAAAGATTGACTTAATAATAATAATAATGATATGAACATACGAAGAAGCCAGCAGAATGCCATTTGGTCTATCAAGTCTGCTCGTATTGCAGGGTCCACAGCTTGAGCTACTGTCCCTGCACTCCCCCTCCCCACTCTTCCCATCCTCCCTACCCATGATCTTTGCCTTCCCCCATGCCTATTCCAGTGTCTCTTAAAGCTGCTCATTGTCTTCAATGAGATGACCTCTTCTGGCAGCGCATTCCAAGTATCCACCCTGCCTGTGAAGAAGTGCTTCCTGACCTCCCTCCTAAACCTCCCACCCTCCAGCTTAAGACTGTGCCCCCTCATGTTATGGTTGCCACGCAGCTTAAAGAGACTCTCCTTATCAACCTTATTTATCCCTTTCAAGTACTTGAAGGTCCCATCATGTCCCCTCTCTCTCCTGTCTTCCAGGGAGTACATGTTCAGTGCCCTCAACCTCTCCTCGTATGCCTTACCTTGCTGACCAGCTATCATCTTTGTTGCCCTCCTCTGGACCTTTTCCAGCAGGTTAATGTCCTTTTTGAGATGATAATAATCTTTATTTGTTTAAAGTGCAATTCAAACAAGTGCCAAAGCGCTTTTACTGAATAAAACCTTAAAAAAACTATAAATATTTAAAACCAGCATGATAACAGACCTCCCTAAATTAATTTTCAGTATAGGCAACTGAGAATAAATATGTTTTAAGTGCTGATTTAAAGCTCCCTACAGCCAGGCACCCCCCTTATCTGATGAGCTAGAGAATTCCACAGGGTAGGAGCCACAAACACAAAACCTCAGGCTCCAGAGGTCTTAAATTGGACCCTGGGAATCTCCAGCAATCCCTTATCGGTGGAGCGGATTGGTTGGAGGGGGCTGTAGAGACGAAGGGTCTCTTGCAGGTAACTCAGTCCCTGTCAGTGTAGGCCTTTGAAGGTCAGCAAACCGACCTTGAAGGTGATCCACCACTGAACAGGCAACCAGTACGGTCTGCACAGCACAGGTGTAACATGGCTTAATCATGAAAGCCCAGTCAACAACCTGGCTGTAGCATTCTGCACCAGTTGAAAGCAGTGGGTATCAATCCCTGGTAGCCCTAGGTACAGGGCATTGCAGTAATCAAGGTGGGAGGTCAAAAAGGCATGGACCAGTGTCGAAGGATCGCCGGACAGAACCAGATGCTTAATCTGGACAATATTCCTTAGATGATAAAATGAGGTCTTGAAAACGGATGACACCTGAGACTTCAAGGTCAACCCCTCATCAAAAATAATGCCCAGATTCTGCACCCATTCAGAGGTCATGAGCTGGCAACCACCGAGCAACAGCCCAGAGGCCTGCTCAGCTGAAGACCCCTCTACCTGGTGACCTGGGTCCACCACCAAAACCTAAGTTTTGTCAGGGTTCAGCCTCAACCAGTTGGCACTCATCCAGTTCTGGATCTCGTCGAGGCAGTTATTAAACACCGCAACTGCATCATCCTGGTCAAGTACAAAGGACATGTATAGCTGAGTAACATCTGCATAGCAGTGAACACTCAAGCCAGACCACCTTACACTGTCTCCCAATGGCAGCATATGCATTGCAAATAACATAGGCAATAGCACAGAGCCCTGGGGTACCCCACATGGTAGAGAGAATGCATCAGAGGAATAAATTCCTGACACAGCTCTCTGAGATCTACCAATGAAGAATGAGTGGAACCATCTAAAGACTGCCCCTGACAGTCCACAGATTATCTGCAGGTGCTTCTGCAATACACCATGATCCACAGTGTCAAACGACACAGAGAGATCAAGGAGGACTAAGATTGAATGACTCCTCCAATCTCTCTATATCAGGAGATCACTGAGTACCCGAACCAGGGCAGTCTCGGTGCTCTGTCTCTTCCTAAATCCTAACTGGAGAGGATCATAGATGTCATGGATGGTAAGGTGGTCATCCAGCTGCACCACAACCACCTTCTCAATAACCTTGCCCATGAAGGGCAGGTTAGAGATGGGTCTGTAGTTGACGAGACAGTCCAGATCGACAGAAGATATCTTAAGGAGGGGCGTCACCACTGCCTCCTTCAGGGAGTCAGGGAACTCACCTGTCTCAAGCGAACACCAGACTATCTCTGTCAGGACCGGGCCGATGACCTCAACGCACCCCACAAGGAGGTAAGTTGGGCCCGGGTCCAAACTACAGCAGGTTGGCTGCATACTCTGAATGATCCTTATGACATCCAAGATTGCCAGCTGATTAAAAGCCAACCAACCAAACCGGGGCTCTGTAACCTCCAACCGGTCACCACCCAACCCGTTGGAGTGAGCTATGCAGATCTCTGATCTAATGTCAACAACCTTGTCAGCAAAGAAGTGAACAAACTTGCCACACTTATCCTTTGATGATGCTCTCCGAGCCTGCAGACAGGCTGGATTGCACAGTCTGTACATAGTTTGGAAGTGCTGAGCTGGTTGGTTCCATGCAGCGGTGATCTCCCTGGACAGGAACTCTGACTTCTTATGAGAGATCGCCGATTGATAGTCCATGTAATGGGCCATCAATCTAAGCCTGTCAGCATCAAGGCCAAATTTCTGCCAGTGAGGCTCCATCCTTCGCCCCTCTCTCCTCATCTCCCTCAAGGTCTCATCAAACCAAGGGGACCGAGGGCAAAGGGTGAGGGGGTGAACACGAACAGGAGCAATAGATTCCAGAGCCGCCACTATGGCCTTGTTATAGGCCTGTAGTAGGTTGTCTGGACCTCTGCTAGCAGTCAGAAATCCCGATAGATTCAGCACCACCATCAGACCATCTGGGGTCACACCACTTAATGGGCAGTACCAGACCATCTCCAAAGGGGCAGACCTATGAGGGGGAGCCTGGAAACTGAACCTGATAATGTAATGGTAGGACCAACTGACCAGGTCCACTGCCAAGTGAGAGGACTCCATACCCAGTAGGAAGACTAGGTCCAGAGAATGACCAGAATTATGGGTCACAGAGGAAACTACCTGTGTGAAGCCCAAAGAAATTATTAGTTGGAGGAAGTCCTGACCAAAATGCAAGAGTTCATTGTCGACCCAGGAATTGAAGTCACCCAGCACCATCACTCTGAGAAACTCCAACACCATGTCCACAATGAAATCCGTGACTTCCTGCAAAAATTGCTTCCTGTCCCCGGGTGAACAGTAGATGAAAAGAATCTTGCACCCCACACTTGCGCTTAAGATACATTCAAAGGATCTGGTCTTCCCCACTGGCACATCTATCAGGCTCAGTTCTGTTCTAAAACAAATGGCCACATCCCCGCCCCTATAATCCAATCTCAGGTGATGTATCACCAAGAACCCATCTGGAACCGCTGACTCAAAAATAGGGCCAGCATTATCATCCAGCCAGGTCTCAGTGATGCATACCAGGTCCAATGTCCCAACAAGATCGGCAATTATTGCCATCTTGTTTTTAATGGACCTGGCATTGCATAACACCACCCACGTCAGATGAGACTCGAGGCTAATCGAGTCAACTGCCCACAAAATGTGGAACCCTTGGGTATGGGGACCAGACAGAGAGGACCCCTCTCCAGTCTCCATTTCACTCCATGGCATCTCCTCATCTCCATGACCCCAGTCCAGCCACCAAGCTCCCCCCCAGTCCAGGGCCTCCCATACTTCCTCCTAACAATCCCAGTGTCTGACAATGACTATATATATCAGCAGGCAGAGGTGGATAACTAAAGGGACAGAGGCCCCAGAGCTCCAAGGAGGAGTAGCACCTGACCGGGAGAACCACCTGCCAGCACATAATCTACAGCCACCCAGTATAGCCACCCCCAGATTATAAAACCCAAACCCACAAAGTAAACAAACCCAAATAATCAGCCAATCCTCCCCACTCTAAGATTAAGGCTTACAATCTTGGCCAATTTGGTCCTTACATAAGTCCAGTTTACAGTCAATAACGAGTCCCAGTTGAAAAAGGAAGTACGCCAAAACCTCCAAATAATGTTCCAGAAAAGATGAGGCTCTCACCCTCAACCAATCTATGTAAACAAATGTCCGAATAATCTCCTCCAACTCCAGCAACAGCAAAAATTAAACAGTCATGTAATAGTCCATGGAAGTACTCTCACTACCTCCCCTTAGTCTGGCATCGGGACCTGCTTCTGACGAGATGCCACCAGGTTAGTGTCCAGAGAATATGTGACAGAATTTCACTCCACTGAAGATCTTTCTCCTTTCTCCTACACCACACACTACAGCCTCCAGGAGGCAGTATGGCACAGTGGTTTAAGGCTCTGAGCTGCAAATCTGGAGACCTGGGTTTGAATCCCACAGCCCCCACTTGCATACTGTATGATCCTGAGCAAGTCACTTAACTTCCTTGTACTCCCAGGTTGCACCTGTAAACAAGCTTTCAGCTTAGTGTGTCTCACCTGGTTAAATAATTGGAAAAAAAAAGAATCAGTATGTACTAGGAGCTGCAGCCACAGAGCCCAAAGACCAAGTCAATCTGGGGTACCCCAGATGAAGGCCAAATGATGCCCATACAGCATTTCAAATGGTGAAAAACCTGTTGATACCTGTGGCACTTCTTGATAAGCAGAAAGAAGACCCCAAGGACTCTTGGGGACCATGCTGCTCACTGGCCTATGCCTCCCCTATGTCCCACCTGGTCATGGACAACCAAGGCAACAGCCCCTAACCCAGCACCATGGCCCAGAAATTAAGGAATACTGTGGGCTCCTGTCCAAGACAACCAACCAACAAATTACCCAAACCCACACAGGTCACCTAATTAGGAGGCTCCAGAGACCCTGCCATCCTCCAGTAGCCATCATCCCTATTGCCCAATATGTCTGCCGAGGGAACCATCCCAACAGAAAGCATCCCTGCCACCATCCCAACAGCAGACGCACTGGCATTGCACTTACTGGTCATCGTCTCCAAGACTGGACCAAACAGTAATTAATCTCAAGCTGCAGGAGTTGGAAAAGTCCATCCAAATGACAGCTTAATTAGATCGTGCTTTCACCACACCAGCGACCAGTCCTTCAGAGGCTCAGCTTGAACAGAGATAGGACATGCTGCTTTATGTCCTAATGGAGAGATTGACTTTAAGAGAGATTAGAGAAGACATGCTGCTTATATCCTGAATTATCTGAAAGTAGCCCCAGTGTCTAAAAGAGACAAGGTGCCTCTGCAGTCCCTACCTTTGATATATATATATATATATATATATATATATATATATATATATATATATATATTTGAAAGGACTGCAATGGATGTGATAGGCCCCTTAGACAGAAGTAAATGGGCCAAACGTTTCGTTTTGGTAGTATGTGATTATGCTACTAGATACCCAGAGGCAGTACCTATGCACACTGTGACAGCCCCGAAGGAGGCTGCAGAGCTTGCAAAAATCTTTCAGCAGAGTGGGAATACCTAAAGAAATTATTACTGATCAAGGTAATAATTTTGGTGCTTCCTTTGCTGAAGGAGCTGTCCCGATTACTCTATGTAACCACCTTAAGAACATCCCTTTATCAACCCCAAACAGATGGTCTTGTTGAGCATTTTAATGAGACCCTAAAACACATGCTAAAAAGTTTGGGAAAGGTGAAGGAAGAGATTGGGACCAGTATGTACCGTCCTTGCTTTTTGCTTATCAAGAAGTGCCACAGGTATCAACAAGTTTTTCACCATTTGAAATGCTGTATGGTAGACAATCCAAGGGGCCCCTAGATGTTATAAAAGGAATCATGGGAAGATAACACCTCTCAAAAACATCTATTACAGCATATATGTGTGCGCTGAGAAAAAAGTTATCCAACCATGTTGAAATTGTACATAGTAACCAAGAATAGGCCCAAAACCAACAGAAAGTGTATTATGATCATGGGGTAAATGAAAAAAAAAATGAGCCAGGTGAAAAGGTATTGCTATTGTTATCTACTTTAGAAAATAAACTGTTAATGAAGAGGCAAGGGCCGTACAAAGTGTTTAGATGTACTGGCACGGTTAATTATGAAGCTGAGACCCCTGACTAAAGAAATCCTACTAAGATACTGTATATCATGCTACTCTCCTAAAAAAATGTGTTAAAAAACACCACGGGCTGCTTTGTTAGTATTGCCAGAAAATGAAAAAGGAGATATGGACATAGCTTATGGCAGGCTAGAACAAACTGTAACTTTGGATGCAGTAAAGATAAATGATTCCTTAACTCCAGAGCAAACTGCAGAAATCCGTAACTTGGTAAAGGCATTTAATGGTACCTTTAATATGGTACCTGGCTATGAAAAAGGCATTGAGCATGTAATAAGGACAGGTTGTGCTTGCCCTATTAGACAAAAGGCATATAGGATACCAGAGAGGTTAAGAGGAGGTGTAGTTAAGTAAATAGAGAAAATGAAAGAATTGGGTATCATAGAAGAGTCAAGACGTGCTTGGGCATCACCAATGGTGATTGTAAATAAGAAGGAAGGGGTGGGTAAGAATCTGCCTTGATTTTAGAAAACTTCATCAGCTGTCTGAATTTGACAGCTATTATATGCCCAGGATAGATGACTTGATGGACAGATTGGGAAGTACCAAGTACATCAGTATCCCCGATCTTACCAAGAGTTACTAGAAGATTCCTTTAGCAGAAGAATCCAGGGACAAAACTGCATTTCCAACACCTACTGGATTTTGTCAGTTCATCACCATGCCAGGTGGGTTACATGGTGCAGCCATCATTTTTCAATGGTACATTGATGAAGTCCTAGCCCCATACTCAAGTCATTGTGTGGCTTGCCTGGATGATGTAGTGTACAGTCCAGTTTGGAAAAGCCATCTGGATCACCTATGAGCAGTTATTCAAGGTATCAAAAATGTAGGCCTGACCATTAATCCTACCAAATGTCTATTGGGCATGCAGGAAACTAGATATTTGGAGTATATTTTGGGAAATGAAAAGGTAAAACCAGAAATTTCTAAGAAGCTGTGGCTAACAGACCTACAGTATCCCTAAAAGGAAGAAATATGTTAGGTTATTTTTAGGGCTGGCTGGTTACTACCGGAGATTCGTCTCCAACTTTGCCCAAATAGCTGCTCCCCTCACTGAACTTACAAAGAAAAGATATCCGATAAATGTAAAATAGACCCTAGAGAATGAAGAAGCTTTTAGAGCCTTCAAGGCTATGTTATGTTCAGCCCCTGTTTTAAAAAGCCCAGACTTTGAAGAACAATTTCTATTACAAACAGATGCCTCGGAAGTAGGCTTAGGTGCAGTCCTTAGCCAGAATATAGATGGGAAGGAGCATCGCATTCTGTATGTCAGCAGGAAGTTGCATGACAGGGAGAAAAGGTACTCCCCCATTGAAAAGGAAGCCCTAGCGCCAAACGGGCAATGGAGTCCCATAAAATTTATTTGCTAGGATCTGACTTTGTGCTTATAACTGATCATAATCCTTTCTGTTGGCTGAATCAAATGAAGGATGAAAATTCCAGGATCACGAGGTGGTACCTGGCACTACAGCCATTTAAATTCAAAGTGTTGCATAGACCTGGGAAAGAGAATGTCACTGTAGTTTTTTTGTCATGGTATGGTTCAGGAATTCAAAAATTAAAGAAGTTAGAGAAGAAAGAAAATAATTATATAATAGGTTATGTGTGAGATGAGAATGAGGGAAGGTTTTGGAGAACTATTTAAAAAAAAAAAAACAGGTTCCCTCTTAAAGGGGGGGAGGTATGAGTGACAGACTGCACAGTATAATAGAAAGTCAGAAAAGATAGAGATAGTAGTATTCAGAATCCTTGCTTCAGATTCCCTCCTACATAACACAAATGGGACAAGGCCTAACTAACCCTATCATAACGCTCAAAGATGTTCAGTCTTGCTGTACCATCAATGTGACATACTTGAGATAGTACAACAACATTGTGACATCATATCAGTGGTACAACAACACTGGAGAAATGATGGAATTCAGTGAATAATAAGGTTCTACCATACACTGTATTATGTTCCATAGTGAGCCAGTGGTTATGGTAGTGAGGGATTTGAATTTGTATCTCCTCACTTACAATCCCTTGCTCCAGCCTTCATACTACTGCTGGGTAGAAATTGTGTTAGGCTTCTGAAATGGCACTAAATTGCTGTTACCATGCTTGTTCAGTTTTGCAAATGTATTTTATAAATTTAACCACACCCTGAACCCTAACCCAATTGAAAAAAAGATGTCTATGAAGGCAGGGCTCAGGCTTAGGTAACAGGGTTCAGCCAGCCAGACATGAAAGGGTGATGATGATGATGAAGTGTATATGAAGACAGGGTTTGGGGTGGTAGGTGGCAGTGGGTAGGGGATTTTTTGTGATTGCCAAATTTTGCTTTCCCACTGTGTGAATAATTCCTGAATATCACAAATATGGGTGAAAGTTAAATGTGGTAATTGCACACAACACTATAGCAGAATTTCTCTTTTTCGGCAGCTGGTGGCCCCAAGTTTCATAAGATTTTCAAGCAAAGTAGACTTTTCGTCCTTTGTCACTTGCCAGCTAGACCATATCATATTTATTTACATAAAAAATTATCCAATCTAGTTTTGAACAATTCCATTGTAGAACTTGTTACCACTTCACTAGGCAGTCTATTCCAGAAGGTTGGTATTCTTTGGCTAAACCAAAATTTTCTTTTCAGCAGTTTCCATTGGGAAGTTGCTAACTGAAGATGGTGCCCCCCTAGTATTATAGTTACATTCTTTAGTTTTTAAACCATATTCTTTCCATAGAACATTATCATGGAGTGCCCTATGTACCATGCACAGATCTCCTCTTGTTCTTCTATGTTGTAAAGTGCACATGTCCAGATGTTTTAAAAGTTGTTACTGAACTTTTAAAAGTAAGTTAATACACATTTCAAAGGCACCTCCTGTGTCTGGCTGTTTTCCTACACGATTGCTATAATCTTTTCTGTAGATTTTATCATGAATTGTAGTTTCCAGTGGATATATTTTTGGCATTTCAAGCAAAATTTGATGGAATGTTGAACTATAAACAATGGAAAACAAATCAGATAAAATCAATCCCTGGCTGCCAGACAAAAGTGATTCCCAATTCTATTCTACTCATGTGAACAGTTGCCATTCTCACTTAGGAAGTTGAAGTTGGCAGGTCTTCTGGTGACATCATAGACTGCCTAGGACCTTAGAGATATAGCACATGCAACTCCAATGTAAAATGACTTAATCCAGCTCAAACTGAAATGAATGACTGTGGGATGTCATAGTATGCACAAATTTACCAGATCAGCGGCAAAAAGGTCAATACAGAAGTTGGATGGCAGTGTATCTGTGAGGCGCAGAGTGGAAGGCAGCCACAGCCCAGCTCATCCCTGGCCAGCTCCTGTGGGCCAGGAAGAAATTAAGCTAAAGCAGATTTGAAATTCTTCATGAGGAAATAAAGGCATCTCAGGATGAGAACAAGAAGGAATGTTGCCGTCCTGCACCAAAAGCAAATGTAACCCCAGGGGCACTACCCTTAAGGCTACTACCTCTGCCTGCCCCCACAGAGACAGGGTAAGGGGCCCGGATCTATGAATGGGTGTCTCCACCCAGAGGTCAGGGTCGATGTTGTTGAGATTGCTTCGGTTACAGCCCTCTGGGTTACCGCAACCCCCAGTTCGTCCCACTAGTAGCTCATACTGGGTACAAATAACACTTTTCACCAATTCGCTCACCCCCCGGCTAATACCTCTCCACTGCCTCCGAAGACCCACTGTAAAATAAGGCACAGTTATATTGTAGTCACCAGGCAGCAGTTCACCAGTAATGTACACAATAGCTAGGGTGTAGTTGCACAAAAACAATCTGATTTATTCAGGGGAGAAATAACAAGGACAGGGGGAATCAAGTTGATTAGCTTATCACTATAATTATCTACCTAGGGCTCTGTGCACAGGCCTAACCCTATGATTTACTGTCCATGGGTACCCAAGCCCTAATGGCTAGTCCACCGTGGCAGCTGGTTGGGGCCCTATCACAGATAGCCTTACAAATCCTGCCCAGGACGGATAGGAAGAAAATTCAGTTAGGCAGTCAGCAGGGTAATTTAACAACTTAAGACTGCCGTTGCAAACTTAACAGGGAGCTACCCTGATTTAGCACTCACGAATCCAGCAAGCAACGATTCCTTCACCACTGGCAGGGCTGAGCCTGAATTCCACCAATCTCCTCACACATTTATATGGCAAACCACAGAGGGGTACCACACCAGGCAGCTGCTTCCAAGGCTTACACAGACTCACGGCCGCTGAAATGCTACAACAGTGGCTTCAACTCTCTCTCGGAACGAGCGTGATTCAGCAAATTCTCCAGTACTCCAACAGGTTGAGCCTGGTGGGTAGCTCTGCTGACCACAGCCTCCTCCGACCGCCCGCCGACAGATTTTAGTCTGCTTTGGATTTACTGACAAAACAGCCACCTCCGACCTTCATGCGCTTCCCGCGTGAACACTCTCCAGCGTAGAAGCACAGAGCTCCTCACTCCTCACCAGCCACAACACATCTGTCTTTGGCAGCATTGAGGACTCCACCTCATACGGGCGCTACCCGTTCTTATTGGCTGGCTGAGCATGCCAGTCACTTCTTCCGGCTCTCAGTGGTGCAAAAAAGCGCCATGGCCCATAATACCTCTCTCAAGGACAAACAGTTTCCTATTGGTCAGCCAACTCTGTAGGGTCCCGGGGTATTGATTGGCCCAATTTAACAGTTCTGGACCAAAATGACGGAGACAACCGAACAGTCCTCACTGCAAAAGGATGGCAGGTTAGAACAACCACATTATCATTGTTATTTTACAGCATTCCCACAAACAATCACATCCTCCAACAGAACTCCCTCTACACCACTAGTGATGGCAGACGGGAGTTATTTTTCAGCGTCCCGGGCAGGACTCGGGCATACAAACACACAGTCCCCCTCCATTTTAGTTACTTATGGCTGCAACAGGCAGCCCTTAAAGGGACAGCTCACGGAGGCTTTTAGGAGCACTCAACTGTTCCCCATTTAAGCGGCATTCATGCCGATTACTAACCAGGCATGGAGCATAAAACGAGCTCCGAGAAAGCGTTCACGAAGCCCCAGTTACAAGGGGGTTACACAAATAATGGTTGAAAAGAGCGTAGAGAAAATTGAGGAACACGTGGGTTATGTGGAAGATAGGGCTTTACAGCTCAGGGAGGCAATGGAGTTACTTTATCAGTATATGTAAGCCCTCCAAAAAAATATCTGGGCCTAGAGGCCAGGTCCAGACATAACAATATGTGTATTTATGCAATACTTGAGGGAGCCAAGGTGTGCAACATGGCAGAATTCCAAGAAGACTTCCTCAGAAATGTTCTTACTCTTGCCCAGCATAAGATTCATATAGAGCATACCCATTGCATACCCACTGCACTCTTCAACAAAATCTAATGGACCTTCAAGCACGACCAAAGCACAACCGGGCTCAGTAATTTAAATATTATCTGGTTAGTGGGTTAATGAGGTGATTCTGAAACAAGCATGGTCACAAATAGATGGGCAGTATAACAGAGCCTGTCTCTTGTTTTTTTTTTAATTGAAGTTTTTATTTTGTATAATAAAATGTAAAACATATTGCGGTACATGTGCATCATTAAAAGGACAATAAATGTGTACATACAGTGTGTGTCTATTATTTTGCAATTCCATATTAGACATTCCATATTATGACAGTTTCATGTTACATTAAAATAATTAGACAGAAGAGTTACCAGTGTAGAGGTAAATATAGACCAGGCTAATCTATTCAAGGCAGGGGTTTCCAGACAAAAATCCCACACATACCATCCACCACTTTTCAATAAAAGTTGTGATTCTGGGGCTCATAAGACTTCCTGCTGGTGGGTGTACCCTCATGGTATGAAATCTGGATAGTGATCCAACTGGTATAGGGTCCACCTTCTCCATCTATCATCAAATGCAGTCATTCTATTATTCATTTTGGCCGATGTACGTTCCAAATTGTAGACCTCATAAGTAAGGTTTCTCCAAGACTCCTTGGTTGGGGTCCGGTCCGTGAGCCAAAGTCTGGTAATAACTTTTTTTGCTATAAGAATTAGGAGTACTAAAAGTTTGTATACACCCCATCTGATTTTAATAGCTGGAGAAGGAACCGCTGTCACAATAAAGGTTGGTGTAAACAATTCAGGTTGGTCAAATATGTTATTCAGTTCTCTGAGGATCACTTGCCAATAATCTTGAAGGTGTGTACAGGACCAAAAGATGTGCTCATTCCCCACCAGAAGTCCCCCACAACCCCTCCAACAATCTCCAAATCGTGGTCCCCTATATTTAGCCGCAATATCAGGGGTTTTGAAAAACCGAGACCTAATCTTCCACCTACACTCCCTCCAATATGTAGTGGAGGAGCATTTAGAATAATAAAGGTCTGTCTTCTCCCAGTTTTATTTGACAATCTCCAAACCTATTTCTTGGCCCCACCTGAGCCGCAAGCAGTCCAGAGTGTCAGTACTATAGAGGCATAATGCCTGGTAGAGATTGCTTATAATGTGCTCTTGGACAGTCCCCCTCAGGTGCCACATGATTATCTGGACAAAGTTAGATGGAGCCTCCGCAATCCTAGACAGGGATTCCTCAAATGGGAGAAGTCTATTTTTGAGAGCTAAATGTGTTGAGTATTGGCCCCTAGGTAGTTTGTAATTAGACTGGAGGTATGAGAAGGAATAGATCCCCATGGGACCCACCACTTGAAAAGTAAAGCAGAGCCAGAATCTTTTCCATTGTAACAGGGAGGATGTCAGTTCTACGGGGCATAGGTTTGTGGGTCCTGCTAAGATGGAAAGATATCGTCTCTCCACTACAGAGAATAAATAGTGCCAGGTTTGCACCCAGCAGCCAAGAAATACCAAAGTATATCTCTGGAAATGTTTCAGAGGAAGGCAACACAGGGGATCCCCTAAAATAAGTAGAGGAAATTTTTCAAAGCCATTGAGAGTGGCCTCTGTATCCTTCCAATACTCATCATATGTGGTTGCCAGGTGAAGTAAGGCTATATGAATTTGAGCCACCTGGGTGTATTTTTTCATATTGGGTAAACCAAGCCCACCCTGTGCCCATGGGAGTTGTAGAGAGGTATATTTTATACGGGGTGGGCTGCCTCCCAAGAGGAATCGAGAGATTAATGTATCCCATGATTGAAAATATTTGCTTGAGGGTAATATAGGTAGGGTTTGTAGGAAGAAGAGGAAACATGGAAGTATATTTTGCTGTATAGCTTCCGCTCGCCTCATAATGCCCATCGGGATTTGAGCCCATCTGGCGATATCAGCCACGATTTTCTGAGTAAGTGGTTCAAAGTTCCCCAGTTCAAGGTGTAAAAATCTAGAGGGTATCTTAATACCCAGGTATCTCATTTCTTATCTATTCTAGAGGAAGGGGAACCTTGCTTTCAATACCCTGGAAGGGAGAAATGAGTAGGCAAGTACCTCTGTCTTTGAGCTGTTTATTTTGTAGCCAGCCAATCTACTGAAGATATATAATTGTTCCCAGATCGCTGGAACAGAAGTCTCTGGGGAAGTGAGGGTCAGCAGAATATCGTCCACAAAAAGCATGAATTTATAAGATCTCTCCCCCGGTGGGACCCCTTCGACACTGCTCTGTGCTCGTATATTTGCCGCTAGGGGCTCTAGATAAAGAGAAAATAGTAATGGCGTGAGTGGGCATCCCTGGTGTGTGCCCCTGGTTAGGAGAAAAGGTAATGAAAGGGCCCCATCTAGTTTGAGGTATGCTATAGGGGACTGGTACATAGCTTTAAGTTGGGAGATAAACTTGTCTGGAAAGGCAAAGCACTGCAGGGTGGCCCACAGAAAGGGCCAAGAGACCCTATCAAAGGCCTTCTCTGCATCAAGGTCGAGAAGGGTCAGTGGTATCTGTCTCTGTGCTACATGTTCAATGAGTGATAGAACATGCCTGATGGCAAAGTGTGCTTGGCGTTTTAGGATAAACCCCACCTGGTCCCCATCGACAAGCTGTGGGAGTAGAACATCCACCCGATGTGCTAGTATGGGCATAAAAAGTTTATATCCGCAGTTTAATTTAGAGATTGAGCAGTAAGAAGCTATCAAGGAAGGGTCCTTCCTGGGTTAGGGAATGGTCACAATCTCCGTATATCTCCAAGACGGTGTGGGAGGGAGGTTCCCCTCCTGTATGTCCCTAAAAGCCACATTTAGTGTTGGGGTTACCAGGTGCCGAAATGTTTTATAAAACTCTGCCGGATACCCATCCGGTCCTGGTGCCTTTTGGGGTTTGGTGAGCTTAAGGGTTTCTCAAATCTCAGCATTCATGATAGGACAGAGTGTATGCTCGGCCTGAGTTGGGAAAAGTCTAGGTAAGTATGAGTTTTGTAGATATGTGGTCACTCACTGGGGAGAGCTGTGGGTGTCCTCCGTATACAAAGTCTTATAAAAATCTGCCATTGCCTGACTAATATCCTTGGGGTGGGATAGTGTACGCCCACTAGTGGGGTCCTATATCCTGGTCACCATAGCCTGCTGTTTCACTCCCCGTAGGTGTCTAGCCAGATTCCTCGTGCCTCAAGGACCACCCTCCTGGTGCATGAGTTTTAAGTATAGTAGTTGTTTCTCTATTTTTAAATCAGTTAGTTTTTGTAGTTTTTGTTTGGTTTAGTGGAACCGGGGTTTGATCGATAAATCTCCCTGGTTTAGTTTATTTTGCAAGCTCACCAGATCTGCTTGAGCCTATTCTGGAGGGTCTCCCTGAGTTTCTTTTGATGTGTAGAGTATCGTATAATCTCCCCATGAAGCACTGTCTTGAGGGGTATCCCAATTGATTGTAGGAGAAGTTTCTGGAGTGATACTATCTGCCCAAATCTTGGGGATAGTCTCAATTAGTTGCACAAACTCCGGGGCCCGCAAGCACATTAAGTTTAAGTGCCAGAAAGTGTTTCTCTTTGGTGTTTCTATGTCTATATTAAGGTATAGAGGGGAGTGATCTGACAGTATGGAGGCTCCCACTGATATGTCCCGCACCCACTCTAAATGTTTTACAGAGGAAATGAAATAGTCTAGTCTAGCGGAGGTATGGGTTTTAGGGGAATGATAGGTGAATGCCCTTGTGGTTGGGGAAAAAGTGGTGCCACACGTCCACTAGACCCATTTCAGAAAGAGCAACCCTCAGATATCTCTGCAGTGGTGAGGCTCTATGCTTAGAAGGCCGGGATGTATCCAGTGTAGTATTTAGTGTAATATTCAGGTCACCTCCAATTATATACATGCCCTCTGCATGTGTAGAGAGGTCCTTCAAAAATGTCTTAGCTACCTGAGCAGGTGAACCCGGTGGGAGATAGACTAAAGCCAATGTGACTGGCATAGAGTATAGTCTCCCAACCGCTATTGTGTATCTGCCCTCCCCATCTATGATTTCCTTCTGGGGGTTAAAATGTACCCCATGAGGGATCAATATCGTCATGCCTCTCAGTCTGCCAGAGGTGTGCGCCAAGGATACTACCACCTGAAAGCCCATGGATTTAAATTTGGAATGTTCACTTGGGGATAAGTGGGTCTCTTGCAGGAGAATGACCTCAGGTTTGTTCTGTTTGAAAAGACGCAGGAGGCGCTGCCACTTTATGGGGATGTGGATGCTGTTAACATTAAACGACAATATTAAAGAAGTATTAGCCATCTTGATAACCCAATAGATGTTGTGGGAGGTAACTTGTCTTCTTAGCCTTTAGGAATGATCTGGATATGACCCCATCATAAGTGTAAAGTAAAAGGGAGACATTAATCCTGCCCACTTGAAGATATGGTTCCTGCCTGAGTGGTTGAGCTTCCCTGTCCTGTAATAAATCCCGATAAGCAGAGCCTGTACCCAGGGGTCCCCAGTCTAATTGGTGGGGAGGATCCATTTCCCTCCCATCCAGTATGTCCCTAAAACTAGAACAAATAGTAACTATAATATACTGTGCTGCAACTTTCAAATAATTTTGATAACAACTTCATTGCCAACAGGGCAAAACACTTTTGTAGTAACCAAATAACAAACATTTCTTATTCAACACATTATTATAACTCATAGCTGTTACTCTAAATATTTGCTTCTCAAAACTATAGGTGTACAGCTGGTTTAAAAAGGCTTCCAAGGTAGGGGAAACTCCATCATGTTTCCCTGTGTATTCTGGAGAAGTAAGGGTGGAGATAAGCTTCAAACCAGATGAGGGGGTATAGCCAAGACCCTCTGTGCCCTGGGCCCCCTGCAAACCACATTGGTCCCAAATAAAAAGAATCAAAAAAAGGAAGTAACAGAAAAAGGGAAAGGGATGAAAAATCACCCATAACATTCCGTTTGGCTGCATACTCAGAAAATTAGTTATATCCACTCATATCCCCTTCTGTTTGCTCTTAATGGTGTCGGTGTGAGGGACCAAAGGAGCCATAACTAATCAAAAAAAAATCTCAAAAGAAAGAGGGGAAGCTCCCTTGTTCACATTTAAACATTGGTATCGCATAAAAAC
This sequence comes from Neoceratodus forsteri, assembly GCA_016271365.2. Classification (NCBI taxonomy): domain Eukaryota; kingdom Metazoa; phylum Chordata; order Ceratodontiformes; family Ceratodontidae; genus Neoceratodus; species Neoceratodus forsteri. The sequence continues at coordinate 1,484,767,425 of CM057452.1, forward strand.
ATTATTAGCCCCCATGATGCCAAGGTCTCATGCTCTCATACTGGGGGAAATGCTAGTAGTTGGTGATACAGGAGCCTAGTGCCAGATCCCCAGTTGTATAGGACGTCTTGACCCATAGACCCAGACTCTCCTGCTAGGCCAAGAGAGTTATGCTGTGACAAAGTGTTCAGGTCATGAGAGCATCCCTAAAATGTCACTGATGTGTACTAAGGATTAAGTTTCAAATGTCTAAGGCCATAGACAGTCAAGGTATAATGAGCTGCATTTAAATGAACCGCTGCTCATATTCAGCTCCATGGGAAAAGAGGGGAACTGGGAGGAGGTATGACTCCTCGGTGTGACCACAACAGTCGACCTCAGGCAACCCAGATGGATAGAGGGTAATATATATTAAAATATATATATTTTTTCTTTCTTTTACCCATGGTCTAGAGTCAGATCCACCATTAGAGCCTGGGTTGGGAGAATCCCTATCCCAACTGCCTCCCCCCCCTCAAAACCCACTACCCATTACCTCGATGTTCACAAACAGGTTAGCTGAGAGAGGGGGAAAAAAGATATAGTGTTCCTCAGCCTTCAGGCTGGTTTCATATTGTTGTCCATTCTGCGAAACTCGGCTAATTGCTGCTTCTGATCAAATGTGGAGCTTTGGGTGCCTTCCTGTGTCTGCTGGGCCTTCCCTTGTGTCTGCCATCAGGGGGTTGCATGGTTGGTGCATTAGAGGTGCCTAGACGTTCAGGGAAAGTAAGCCCCTGCTTAGAGAGTTCCACCCATGCCTCCTCTGCTGAATAAAATTCTCATCTCCCTGTGAGTAGCATGGCAACCAACTTTGCAGGATAGAGCGTGGTGAACTTAAGGCCTTGTACTTTCAGAGTGGGCAGTAATGGGAGATAGGGACCTGTGGAGCCTCATGGTTTTAGGAGCATAATCATGATCCACATAAAATCTTTTCTGACCACAGAGAACCTTTTGCTTGTGCCAAGCCGTGAGCAATACCTGCTACTTTATTGCATTGCTGTTGAAACGGACTATAATGGATCTTGGACTGGCCGTAGGTGAGGTAGGCTTGGGGGTCAGTGCTCAATGAACCCTTACAAGGTTGAGCTGCATGTCATCTGGGAGATCCAAGGCAGTGTGCAGTAAGTCAACAAAGAATTCGTTAATCTTAGAGCCCTCGGCCCCCTCCCATATGCAATAGAGGCGTATGTTCTTTTGCCTCGCTCGGTTCTCTGCCGCTTCCTGATGGGCCGTGAGCAACTCCTGCTGTTCTTGTAGTTGTTGTATGAGGCCCTCCAAGTCATCCACCCTGTTTTCATTGGCAGTGACCTGCCTCTCTGTGTTATCGGCTCGCTGTTCAAGGTGGGTGATGTCCCAGTGTATCTCGCCATGTCATTTTTGATGTCAGCTCGAAATGCACACAGCTCAGTCTATATAGTGTCCAATTTGATTTTTTTTCTTTTGAGCTTAGGCATGTGGTAGTCTGCCGAGTTGGATTTAGCAGCAGTAGATGCAGCCTGAGAGAGCGCGGTTTCGTTGTCTGAAGTCTCTGAGTCTGTTTTCTCCTGGCCCGTTATGTAGTTCTCCGACTTTCAGTTCACTGGTGGATCATTTCCTTTGTTTCTCCTCTTGTTCATTGTGAAAAATAGGCTAGATTTACACACAGATTTATATATAAAAGGCGAAAATGCTGGGGGCGGCATGAGTCCTCTAAGCAGCCATCAGCTTCAGGAGCCAAACCAAAAGTCAGCCTATCTCTTGTTTGATTATGATTACCCTTCTGAAACTCAGTGGCAGATGCAAGCCTATGGGCCTACAGGAGGAACAAATCTGTTTTCATACCCCCTACCCTGCCCACCTCAATGTGTTCTTGAAGGATGGGTGCAGATGTATGTGGCTGTGAAGGAAGCTATTGCAGCATTCAAAGGCAAAGGCCTCGCTGTAGATTTTATTTTTTTTATTTTTTGTTTAATAGGTAGGTGCATTGGACAGAACAGTGGCCTATTTTCAAGCATTACCTGGGAGATCACAACAAGAGAAAATGTGCAATAACTGACAGTAAAGCACAATAATGGTCAATACAGTTGTCCAAGATACAAAAAGAATACAGAGTGGGAATACTGGGGTTGGTAAATGAGGTACAAAACAAATGCAAGGTACATACAGCAGGAACTATTGTACATTATAATAAGAAGTGCAAGGACTTACGGTGCTGGAAGCTAATATCAGACACCAGGTGGGAAGACCCCAAACAAGTTATAAACTGACTAGGGACAAGAATGTGTTGTAGACTTAAATAGGAAGGAATGATAGCCACTTCTGAATGCTTGGCTGGAAATGAATTCCATAATTTAGAAGAGTTTGAGAAGACAATCTCTCCTTACTTTTTTCTAGTCTTCAGTGTGGACAATTGACAAGGATCAGCTGACCTTAGGGGATAGGATAATCGGCCAGGCAGTAGAAATGAAGCAAGGGGCAACAGAGACTATTTAACCACTATGTTATAAATTACACCTCCAACATGAGGCTACATAGGACAGGTGGGAGAGTCATCCAAGTTCTGACTACAGGATACGGTGGTGAGTATGTCAGCTGGAAGCCAAGGCAAAGCTGCAGATGTTATTATAAGCCACATCCCATTTTTGCAGGATAGTTTTGGAGGACAAAAAGAAAACGGACATCCCATATAGGAGCAAGTATGTGAAGGACCCAGCACTCCGTTCATGAGTGCAAGAAGCATTGAGGCTCAGTGTATCCAATTGAAAGCTACTTTATTAGTTTCACAAAGAAAAATGACTGAACAACATACTGGTGCAAAGCAGGGCTCAGAGTGAGGCCCACACAAACAAACATGTTTTCCACCCCATCACACAGGTAGTTTGTCAAGGTGGCTTGCTCCCTTTAGTGGACCACTTAAATAGTTCCATATATAAAGGGGAAGTATAGCCGAGTATTGTGCTACCAGTGTAAAAAACATACATATCAGGGGCGTGGCTAGCTATCGGTGATGGCAGACGTGTGCTAGCTAGCTCCTCGGGGTATTCCTAGATTCATTTTCATATTCTTAGAGTGATACAGGCTCGGGAGGCAGAATTCCCTTAAAGAACTCGCCACCAACATGCTGGAGTAATTCTATTGTAGGTTCGATATGTTTTTACTTCCCATATAATTATCTAACTTTTTTTAAAGGTTTCCATATTGTCACTCTCAACAATCTCCCTTAGCAAGGCATTCCATTGTGTCACTACCCTTTGAGAAAACCATTTGCTACTTTTTTGAGTATTACAGTTCACCTCTCTAAGTATAAAGTTATAGAGGGGCGTGGCTAGCTATCTGTAATGGCAGACATTTGTTAGCTAGCTCCTCGGGGTATAAAGTTATAATTGTCTAAAAAGCTGTTAATGGACTATTTTCACTCCATAAAAGTGGTACCTACAATTTGTTAGATACATGGCATCTGCTAAAAATAAAAATCATCAAGGGAAAATTCAGTTTGACCCTGCTAAGCCGCCGCAATCAGGGAAGCTCGGTGAGGCATCTATGACACAGCAGACCGCTAGCATGAAGGGCTCGACTAGTTCGGTTGGGCCAGATATGGACATGCTCATGAAAACACTTGTAGGTGTACCTTCAACTCTCCTGCAAATGCAGCAGAAAATGAAAGCTGGATTCCTAAATCTCACCGCTCAACTCACCCATCTACAAGGAATAGTGTCAGGCCTTTCCGAATCTTCGGCTGCACACTCCACGCAGATTGCTGAACTCGAGCAAAGGGTAAGCATGCTGGAGGACACACTGTCTGAGGTCTCCGCAGACAGAAATGCTATGAAAGCCACATTAACAGAGCTTATGGTGAATATCAATGATCAAGAAAACATCTCAGCAATCAAATCTGCGCATTATTAGCCTTCCAGAGGGCATGGAGGGCTGGGATGCGGCAAGGGGCCTACAGAAATGGCTGGCGTCGCAGCTGAGCCTCCCGAATGAGTATGAACATTTTGAAATAGAGCGTGCACATCGAGTCGGTCGACCTCCTTAGCCTGGGGAAAGAGCAAGGCATTGCTTAATAAAATACCTTCGTTTTCAAGAAAAAGAAAAAATATTAAAAAAAGCGAAGCAGATGGGCAAAATCTTATTTGAGAACACCAAGGTGCACGTCTAACAAGATTTCAGTAAGGAATTGCAGAGCAAAAGGCAAAATTTCTCTCAAATTAAATCAAAGCTTCATAACCTTGGTTGGTCCTTTACCTTTCATTACCCAGCTCATCTGCAGGTTGATCGACCGGGGCAGGCCCCTCGCTTTTTTCTTTTCCTTAGAGAAGCTGAAAAGTGGATAGCTGAGGAGGAGACCAGGTGGGAAAGGGCCCAGTCATACATAGAAACATAGAAGTTGACGGCAGATAAGGACCACAAGGCCCATCCAGTCTGCCCATTTCTTTTTCTACCTTATAAATGTGCCATTGGCCTTTGCTCTGTCAGTTTATTCTATTCATACTCATTTGTATTGCTCCCTTATGCCTATCCCATGCCTGTTTGAAGCCCTGCACTGTATTCATAGCCACCACTTCTTGAGGTAAGGCCATTCCATGCATCCACCACCCTTTCTGTGAAAAAATTTCCTCACATTCCCCTTAATCGGCCCCTCTAATCTCATGCTGTGTCCTCTTGTCCTGCTATTTTTCTTATATTTAAACATGTTAGACTCTTTCACCTTGTTAATGCCCTTAAGGTGTTTGAATGCCTTGATCATATCACCTCTCTCCCTCCTTTGCTCAAGGGTATACATATTGAGCTCTGTTAATCTGTCCTCATATGTCTTCTGATGTAGTCCCTGCACCATTTTGGTTGCCCTTCTCTGGACTGCCTCTATTTGGTTAATGTCCTTGTGAAGGTGTGGCCTCCAATACTGCATGCAGTACTCCAGATGGGGCCTAACCAGTGTCTTGTAAAGAGGGATTATTACCTCCCTCTTACGACTTGTGATACCCCTACTAATACACCCTAACACCCTCCTAGCCTTACCTACTGCTTTAGAGGTCTGCTTGGATGATTTCAGCAGGTACCTGATATTATTGCCACCTTGTTAAGTATATCCCGGTCCTATAACCCCTGGGGCTCTTATTTTCTCAGCGTTCTATCTATCTGATCTGCAATCTTTAAAATTTTCAGCTAGCAGTTCAATACACTGAGGGGCATTCTGGGGTTTACAGCAGATTGTGTAATCGTTCTTTTTGATCACAAACTGCAAAGATGCTTTCTCTGGATCCCAATGGGCCCGACCGTGTCTGGGGACACGGGTACCGATGGGCTTACGCTCTTTACTTTGGTGTGCTAATGGCAATTTTAGTGGTTTGTTATTTGGTGTCCAGCACAAAAGGACTAGATGGTCGGTGCTTGAGGGGAAAGTATCTGTTAACTTCGAACTCACACTCGCACTTACAGCTTGAACTGAATTGGAGTTGGAACATTGTGATGCCCCGTTTCTAATCAGTAATGAAGAACTTTAATTTCTGCCAATTGTTGTTTGGTTGGGGTCTTGCGGGCTTGTTTCTGCTCGCATATGGGGGGAAGTGGGCTGCAATTTTTTGGCGGGGGGAACTTTGTGGGCAGAGGTAGTAAAGGGAACTGGGTTGTAAGTGGGTATGAGGGGATTAGGGAAGTTGTGTTACATAAGGGGGTTCAACTGAATTTTGCATATCTACGTGGAGATGGGGGTGGGGGATTTGGAGCCTCGATTGGAGGGTTTTATAACTCTGTGCTGTACTCTCCTAAAGTTGAGCTTCTGGTGCCCTCTAGTATCCTTTGGTGGTATTGCATTTGGGTGGTGAGTTGGGGATTTGGAGAGGGGGGGTGGGAAGGGTAGGGTGGTTCAACGTGGTGCTTTGGCTCTTATTAAAGGTTAAAACTGTTGGTTTAGGATATGCATGTCTTACTACTGGGGAAAGAGTGCTAGATTTAGGCTTAAAATATGGCCTCTGAACTTAAGATAGTCACATGGAACATAAATGGTCTGAAAACGATTCTTAAATGTACAAAAGTCCAGGCTGAGGCTCGCAGAATGAAAGGGCAAATACTACTACTACAGGAAACACATTTCTCTGTCAGAGAAGCTCGCAGGATGGCTGCCTTTATGGGGGAATCATGGATCTCTTACTCATTTTCGTCAAAGGCTAGAAGAGCCTCGATCTGGGTCCCTAGGGGTGACTCAGCCAAGGTTATCGATTCCTTTGTGGACACCACTGGGTGATATGTCCTCACTAAAATCCATGTGTCAGGGGGAAGCATATTCCTGCTAGGGTCTGTCTATGCCCCCAACATTGTCGACCCAGGTTTTTTTCAAAAACTTGCAGTGGATATGGCTAGATGGGAGGGTCCATGGATACTTGAGGGGACTATAACTGCGTGTTAGACACAGTACTGGACAGCTGTAACCCCACATTGATACCAATGACTCGGAATGCCAAAGCCCTGGAATGGATCCAAGAAGAAATGGGTCTTGCGGACATTTGTCATCACGGCCACCCTACTGATAGGGAATACAGTTTTTTTTCTCACTCCCACCAGTCCTATGCTAGGATTGACAGAATACTGACCTCATCTTCTTTATTATCAGGGGTTGGAGAGGTCAAATACCTTCCCATGTTAGTTTCTGATCACGTACCCCACTTCCTAACTTTAAACCACATGAGAATTGCTGGTTCTCCGCACCCTTGGAGGCTAGACCCTATCCTCTTAAAGGACCCCAAATATGTGGATCAAATGAGAGATAGTATACAAGAGTTTTTAATTCACAACTTTAAAGGGGAAACATCTCATGGCATTAGGTGGGAGGCGTTAAAAGCATTCACTAGGGGCCAGACTATTTCCTATGCGTCCCATTGCAAGAAAAAAGAAGATAAGAAATTGACATCCCTTAGAATTAAGATAGGAGCCTGTGAAAACGCACATAAACAAAGCCCTCAAAAGTGCTTTATAATTTTATTCAACGCCTAAGATATGAGTTTAATGTTTTAAATAGTGCGAAATTAGAATGCTCAATACTATTAACCAGTGCAGGCACCTACTTTGAGGGGGATCGTTGGGGCAAGTTTCTAGCATGGCAGATCAAGCATAAAGAAAATGAAAGGTGAGTGGGAGAGATTGCTATGCCTGGGAGGGGCATGGTATATGATGTTGAAAGCATTAGCAAGGCATTTGTACAGTTCTATAAGGAACTGTATACCTCAGAGAGCAACCCTTCTAGTGGGGAAATAGACTCCTTTTACAACTGAGCCTCACTATACAAACTGGATATGGAGGAATCGAGGAAGTTGGGGACCCCCCTTGTCGAGACAAGAGGTTCAGGCAGCTATAGTGGCCTTGAAAGATAGGAAATCTGCTGGCCCAGACGGTATTCCCATTGATTTTTTTTAAATCTTCTGCCCGCAATTATTGGACCTATTGTTTGACATGCTCGAGGAGGGGTTGCAGAGGGGAATTCTGCCCACTTCTATGTGGTCTGCAGTTATCACTGTCCTCCCTAAACCTGGGAAGGACCCAACAAAATGCGCATCCTACCATCCCATATCTTTGCTTACAGCAGACTATAAAATTATGGCAAAAATAACAGCCACTCATTTGGAACCAGAGTTTCCCTTGTTGATTCACCATGACCAGTCTGGATTTGTTAAAGGATGGCAGGGTAAACACAACATCAGGTGAACCCTTAATGTGATTTACAAATGGGATCGGAAGAAACGGTCACATGGGGCTGCAATAATTGCGTTGGATGCAGAAAAAGTGTTCGACCGCATAGAATGGGCCTATTTATTGGATGTATTGGGGAGGATGGGGTTGGATATGACCTTCTGTCAGGGGGTGTGGACTCCATATAACAACCCCACAGCTCAGATTGTTATCAATGGCAACCTTTCTAAATCCTTTGTCCTGGAAAGGGGTACTCGTCAGGGGTGCCCACTATCCCCTCTGCTGTATGTCCTTTCCCTGGAACCCTTGGCAGCTGTCCTGCAGACTCACTCTGATATTGAGGAATTTGCGTTGGGGGGGGGGCTGTGCATAAGATCTCAATGTATGCAGATGACCAGTTGCTATATTTTCAAAATCCTGCCGGGGATCTCCCTGCTGTGCATAGGCTTATGAAGGACTTTGGAGCCCTTTCCGGCCATAAGGTAAACTGGACCAAAAGTGAGATACTACCTATTGGCAATTGTGATAGGGCACAGCTCATTGCCAATCTGGGGGGATTAATGTTAGTTACCCAACTAAAATATCTGGGGATCCATCTATCAGCATCAATTGGGTGCCTATATGCCCTAAATTATAGACCATTGTTAGCTAGAATAGCTGAAGATTGTGAGTGCTGGGCAGCCCTTCCCCTTTCCCTGTTGGGCAGAGTGGGTACCTTTAAGATGACGATATTGCCAAGGTGCTTGTATCTTTACCAGTCTCTTCCCATTAGAGTCCCACAGAGCCACTTCAGATGCTTATATGCAATATTGCACAGATATCTATGGAAGGGAGGTGGGGCACGTATCTGTAGGGTTATACTATTTCAAACCCCTAATAGAGGTGAAGTAGGACTGCCGGACTTTAGGGTCTACTACTGGACCCCCCAATTAGCATATCTCCCACAAGGATGTGCGAAGAATACATTGGCGTGGATGAGACTGGAGGAGGAGATGATGTCTGGCAGTTTTAAATATGACCTATTAAGTGGTAGTCTCAATTCTCCAGTGCACTTGCCCGAGAGCTCAATATCTAATCCTATTAGTACTAACACTCTAGAAATCTGGAAGAGAGTGCATCAGCACATAGGCTGGCAGGGAGGTCTCTCACCCTATATAAGTCTGCTGGGGGTGGTTAAGATTGAGGGGCCCTCATTCGATACAGCTTATTCAGAGACTGCGGTGTTGGAACAAGGTGGGTCTATCTTATGTAGTTCAGCTCTATGAGGGTGGTCTCATTCAAAGCTTCAGGAACTCTGTGATAAGTGGGGGATCCACTCTGGGGATTGTTTGTGTTTATCTCCATATTAGGCAGGTTTGTGGATCCACCATGTTAGCTGGTGCAGGGTGGGCATCCCCATCACCCCTTGAGGAAGAGTTGTATGGACCTCAGCCTGGAGGCAGGCCGCTCTCAACTTATTATCACACTATTCTGGGGAAGGGTGTGGAGGTTCCTCAAGTTAGTAGGTCAAGATGGGCGGAGGACTTCTCTCTAGATATAGGTACACATACATGGAAGTTGGCTTGCTCTCATTATGTACAATGTTCACAAAGTAATAGGCTGAGGCAGATACAGCTTAATTTCCTGCATAGGGCCTATATTACTCCAGCAAGAATGTACTCAATGGACAATACCAGGTCTAACATTTGTCCAAAATATAACTCTGAAACCAGAAACTTCCTTCACATGACCCTCACATGCGCCAAAATTGCCCCTTTCTGGCATAGTATCCATAAGATAATGTCACACACCCTCGGGTATGTGCCCTCAAAGTCCCCGGTGGGGCTTCTACTGGGAGCTGACCCAAAACACCCTAATGGCATTAAGAGTAACTGCCTATGGACTATGGCCTTAATTAATGCCTGGCGGACAATTACTCAAGTTTGGATGTCTTCCACCCCTCCCTCTGTAAGCAGATGGTCCAACAATTTTCTTTCATGTATGGCTATTGAAAAAGCACAGTTGGGGGCATTGGACTCAATGCATAACTTTCGGAGACTGTGGGACCCTCTAATTAAGGCTGTTGAGGGAAAATTTCCTGTATAAAATCTGTCTTTCCCTCACTTGTCCAATTCCTCGTTGGTGTTCCTTATGTGACTGTAGATCATTGAATACAAGCAATGTGTAGTCATTCCTACGGAGGTTAAAATGATTAACTGGATATTGCACACTCTCATGGTATATTTTTGGTGTATAAAAGTGAACAGCTGCTGTCTATCATATCAACTTACAGCACTGAACATGGCTATTAAGTGATGAGATTAATATAACTTTAGCCTAGGTCCCTGGATCAGTAGTCTCTTTTATTAGTGTGCAAATAATCACAGTGACTGTAACTGCCTGTACTGCACAAAGTAGATATACTAATCCTGTACACATTGAGTCAATATAATGATTTACTTTTTGTATGTCCTGAACCACTTGATAAACTATTTTGGAAAAAAAAAACATACATATCATCAGTTCATTACATACATAGCAATACAACAATACAAAGCTGTCAGAAACTTTGTAATCAGGGATTATCTCCCAGCCTGCTTCATTTGGTGGTTGTAGTTCATATCCCACACCAGAGCAATGTCATCACACCCACATATTTAGCAAGGTTCCACATTTATAGAAAATGAAAAAGAACTGATAGTTAGTCATAGATTTTATAGTAACCTAGCTAATTCCACTTGGTCATTAAGTCCAGGCCAGGAGATGGCCCCCAACTGGTAAATTCAGTAAGCCTCCCTCCTGGCCAGGATATGCTCAATATCCCCTCCTCTAGGACCCAACCTTACATGTTCTATGCCGGTAAACTCAGGACTGTGTGTATCTCCTCCACTCGCCCTGTTAACATGATTCGCTGTGCATACTTATCATTTTTCTGCAGAATTGCCCTTGTATGTTCCTCAATACGGTCCTTGGATCTTCTTTTTGTGTGCCCCACATAAAACACTCCACATGGGCACACTGCTAGAAAGATTACATTCATAGTGGCACATGCAATTAGTTCCTTGATGGCATATGCAAAGTACTGTGATCCTTGGCTCTCAAGATGAAGTGGTATTAGACACCACATTGCAATACTTACACCTGCTTCATCTCTTGCAGCTGGGCAGACATGGGGGAAACCAAAATGGCTTCTTCTGCAGAGGTTGCACACTAGGTACCAGGGAATCTTTCAAGTTTTTTTGCCCTGTGATATGTTATTCTGGGGCAGTTTAACCACACAGTCCTTCACCTTTGGCTCTGCTCTCAGAATTTCCCAATTTTTAAAGATAGTTCTATAGACCAGCTTAGCATCTGTGGAGTAGGTTGTTACAAAGGCAATTTTGTTACTTCTCCAGCCCTCATTAGACTTCGGCAACAAAAGGGATTCCCTGGACATCTCATCTACATCTTTTCTAGCCCTCCTAATGACATCTGCACTGTACCATGTTTCACTAAGGTGCAGCTCTAGAACATCTGCTACTCTAATATATTCCTGTGGTTCAGTGCAGTTCTTTTTCATTTTCATCATTTGACCTTTGGGTCTGTTTATAGTGATGTGGTGTGGGTGACAACTCTCATCTAACATACTAACATGCCAGCAGAATAAGCCTAATGGTCTTTCGTGTCTGCTCGTTTGGTCAGCCCCCACCCTGGATGCTGACCTTGCTGCCCCACTCACCTTCTCTGGCTTCTCCCTTCCCAGTTCCGGATATTCTTGCTGCTTTGGATTTTGCTTCCAGAACCCTTCCCCTGTACCTGTCCCACCCCCTTTTGAACCCCTACACCATCTCTGCCTCCACCAGCCCCCTAGGTAGCGCATTCCATGGCTCCACCACCCTCTCAGTGAAGTAGCACCTCCTTCCTTCACCCCTGAATCTTCCCCCCCTCCAGCTTCCACCCATGCCCTCTAGTGGCCCCCTCCTCCTTCATTCAAAGCACCCTGACTGTTCCTCCCCTATTTACCCTCTTCATGTACCTGAAGACCTCTATCATGTCTCCCCCGTCCCTTCTCTCTTCCAATGTATACATATTTAGCTCTTCAAGCCTCTCCTCATAGGTCCTGTCCCCCAAGCCCCAAATCATTTTGGTTGCCCTCCTCTGGACCCTCTCCAGGAGTTTAATGTGCCTCTTTAAATGTGGCCTCCAAAACTGCATGCAGTACTCAAGGTGCAGCCTCACCAAGCAGTTATACAGAGGGAGTATCACTTCCCTCCTTCTGGAGGTGATCCCCCTAGTGATGCATCCCAGCATCCTTTTGGCCTTGGCTGCTGCCCTTCTACAAGTCTCAGAACTGTTCATCTTGACATCCACCACCACCCCCAGGTCCCTCTCAGCCATTGAGACTTGTAGCATTCCCCCTCCAGGGTGTACACTTTGCCCGGGTTTCTGGCCCCCAGGTGGAGTACCTTGCATTTCCCTGCATTGAACCTCAGCTTCTATTTTCTAGACCATCTTTCCAGAGCCTCCAGGTCCCCCTGTAGGGCTATCATCTGATAGTAAGGTATTTCTATCAGTTCCTCTTTGGTATGGGGGTTGTATTAATCCCTTCTTCAGCTATTTTCAAAATACATAGATCCAGAAAATGTATCCATTCCAGATACCATGTAAACAGAAAACCTGGATTACTTGATTTCAGGTATATCTTGAACTCTATGAGTTCTGTCACTGTCCCCCGCTACACCATAATACAATCATCAACGTACCTCCTCCAGAGATCAGTTTTACTTCTAAAAGTCTTTGAATCAGAGTAAAAGTTATCATTTTCCCATAATCCCATAGCCAGATTTGCATAATTACGGGCAAAAGTTGTCCCCACAGCTGTACCACTCTGTTGCAAAAGAAATCCACTATGAACAAAAATTAATTGCTTTCTAAAACAATTCTTGCCATATTCACAAGGAGTTCTGTAGGGGATTCCCTTCCATTTACTCTTGCCCAAGAAATGGTCCAGAGCCTCTAAGCCATATACATTTGGGAAATTCATGTATCAAGATTCCATGTTGAGGGTCACCAACAAATTGACTCACTTGACATGGCTCTCTTCCATTAGGTTTAGAAAACCTCTACTGTCTTGCAAATAGGACCTTAATTTCATAACAATAGGCTTGATAAAGCAATCTATTTATTGGGGTAATGGCTCAGTCAGTGAGCCCTGCCCAGAGATGATAAGTCTTCCCGGAGGGTCCACAAGTGAGTTCTGGACTTCCTGAAGTACATATGTTACTGGTTGTAGAGGGTGATTAAGAGTTAAAAAGTCTCTAACTTTGTTATTAATCCAGGACCTTTGATATGCATCCTCGATCAGTCCATCCACCCATTTCTTTATATCCAGAATAGAATTAGTGAAAAAATTACACATAATCCAGGAAATGTACATTAAATTGCACTTCAGATATGATGGGGAGAACTTTGATTCCTTAATGAAATGGGCTAAATGGGAAGAATTGTGCATACAAGAAAACCATTTGCCTTCTACCCCAGCTGTAACTGCATGAAACATTCTACGTCTGCATACTGATAACGGAGAGGAACACAAAGAAGCATCCCTGACCCCGTGGCAGGGCATGTTATTGTATTGTATAGTATCATATCGTATAACATTGCACTATTGTTTTCTCTCCTTTTTATTTCATGATACTGATTTACCATATTGTAGTAATTCTTTTTATTGTAGCTTTACCATGTAACAATGTGATGACACCTTTAGGACGTTATTAGAGTGCTGGCATAATCTGTCATTGGATACCTTTTAAATTTGTATCTTTTAGGAGGTATGTAATCTAAATGTGGTCTTTTTTTTATTTTATTTTTGTCAAGTTCAATGTTTACTAAAAATCGAAATACATTTTTTGTTAAATCCATTGTAGGACCATAGCTCATTTTTATGTTGGCATGCTTGCACAGCCAACATCTTGCTATAGTGGCGATTTGGAGGCGCAGTCACTGTTGGGCAAATGCAGGGCACACATCAGTAGGTGCATCCCTCATTCCCCAATCAGCCTGCATGCCAGCGCCACACCACCCATGTGAGCACTTCTAAGGAAAGGTCCGCTGCAATGCGATCAAAGCTTGTCACATGCAGCGGACCTTCCTACATGCTTCCCCAGCATCAAACATGGCGGCACAGTGGCCACTAAACTGCCGACTTCGGGGGTGCCCAATCCCTTGCTTGGCTTACCTTGTCCCTCTTGTATGTGCCGATGGGGGAGCCCACTCCCCATCGGCATAATGTGTCCCCCCCTCTTATTTTTGGTTGCGGGGATGCCCAATCCCCTCGGCTCAGCCTTTATTGTTTGCCGATGGGCGCTCAATCCCGTTGTCATCTGTCCCCCACTCCTATATGCCAATGGGGTGCCCAATCCCCATCAGCTACTGTACCCCCAAAAAAAATCAGTAAAAAGAAAACTATCATAATGGTTTTTTAACAGCTGTAAACAGAATCACGGTCCCTCATGGTCTCCCTACCACCTGCACCCACCCACTGCGCACCGTGCCTCCCCACACACACCCTCACCCCATACTTACCTCCGGAGTCCAGCGCAATGATCTTCGGTGGCCCGGGAACACGTCTGCACTCTTCAAAGCTGACCGCGAACTGAGGAAATGCCGGTAAGCTGTATAATGGAATAAATAGGGTTTTTTCAACTTTGATGCATACGTCGGGCATTTTTTGGAATTTTTGCACCAAATTTTCCACATGGGGTTTTTGGAACCCCCCCAACCATGAATTCTGTTACTGTTATGATGTTAATCAGTCCCGAAAGGTGATTTCGAAGTCACTGTGTGGGATCACCTTTTGGGACAGAGTAACGCAAGGACAGTGGCAGTGTTCATGAGGTGGGCTCTCAAAACCTATGTTGCAATCTGGTGGAAGAAATCAAAAATGGCTGTTTAATAAGCATGCTATGCAGTGTTGTTAATGCGACGCCGTAACTTTGTGAATTCACATATTTTCATGCCAGATTTTCAACATTCTCATTTTTCTACACTTTCTTGTGAACAGTACAGCTGTCATTTTTCACATCCTGGCTGAAATGTGTTTCCGCACTTCAGGCACAATAACCGCGATAAGCTGTGAAATCCCAGTGTCGTGGCAGATTACAAAAATGACAGTGAAAGTGTTCATGAGCAGAGGTCCTAAAATGGCTATGTGGAAAGTTTGGTGATACTCAACAAAATGACTGTGTTACGAGCATCACGTTCGCGGTTGCAGCCGCGCTTATGGCGATGCATTGTAATATTTTCACTCTGGATTTTCACCATTGGCATTTTTCCACACTCTTGATGAATACTATAGCTGTCATTTTACATATCCTGCCCAGAATGTGTTTTCGCACGTCCGGCGCAGAATAGCATGATTGCTGTGCGAAATCACTTTTTGGGACAGTTTGAGGAGATGACAGTGACACTGTACACGAGCAGAGGTGCTAAAATGCCTATGTTGAAAATTTGGTGCTGAAAGTCCATAAAATGACTGTGTTACAAGCATGCATTGTGCATTTCCCATGCACTCTGGTAACTTCGCAAATTTGCAATATTTACATGCCACATTTTCAACACTGTCATTTGTTTACACCTCCTTATGAGCAGTACAGCTGTCATTTTTCACATCCTGCCCAAAATGTGTTTCCGCACTGTACTACCAAAGCCAATGCCAGCGCAACAACATTTGGCATTGACAAATACTTGTTTTTTTTGATAAATGATGCTGTCTGATAGCTGTCTCTTAACTTTCTTGATGTAATTAGAAGTATTCATGATCACAATACTCCCACCTTAATCAGCCAGTTTTATGGTTAAGGCTTGATTACTGGATAGATTTTTAATAGCCTCCCACTAGGCTTTTGATAGGTCATTATATTGCTGTGGAATATTGTGTCCATAGTACTGCTCAAGATCATGTTCCCAGGCTTTAAAGAATATGAAGACTGTCAAGTTCATGGGTGCCATTAAGGTAGAATGTTTACATACAGTTTGGATCTCTGACAAAGTTTGTGTTGGCACATCTTGAGACTGCAAACTGTGTAATTATATTTCCTGTTGTGTAGGGTATCTAGTGTCCTTGTGGAAAAAGCCCTTCAGATTTAAAAGGCATGTAAATTTCTTCAAATCCAGATATGCCTTGAATCTATTCACTCTATTTGAGGTGTTGAAACTCAGTCATTTGTTAAGGGCATTTTTCTCCACATTTGTCAAGATCACATGAGTGCTTCACTCTGGCACTTGGACTCTTAAAATCCTCCTGAACAAATTGCCAAGCTCCTTAACATCCATTTTCCATATCTCCCATAGTTCGTATTCTCTCAGGAAGTCAGACTTTTTTTTTCTTAGATGTACTTACAACTCGTACTTCCCTTGGCAAGCGTGCAATCTCTTATATACTTCCAACTATCTGGAACCAGCTCCAGTTTGTGCTGAAACTCCCTAGTATTGTCTCCGTCAGCCTCTTTAAAACCTTGGCTGTGACTAAACTAAAAAACACTTGTAGCTGTTCCCTAGCCCCAATTTGACTCCCACTCTTGGTTCAATAACTCACTTCCCACCTAACTCCTTCTATTTCCTTATTTTACTTACCTCTCCCCTACCCTCCCCCCACTCTTTCTCACCGTCATCTTTACTTTCGATAACTAACCATACCTATCCTCCTTCCCTCCTCCCTCTACAACATCCTCCCCCTCCTCTACCTCACCTCCCCCTTGCACCTATTCTTAGCTTCCCCACCACCTTATGCATCCTAATGCTCTTGCTCTATTTTGTCTGTACATTTTAACCTTGAATGATGCCTACAAGTCATGTTTATAAATCTGTACTTCTATGTTTTTGAGTACTTTGTACCTCATGCACCTTATACTTTTGTACCAAGATCTTATGTATGCAATTTTCCCCTGTCTGTAGATGTCAAAATGAACAACTCAGAGATCTGTAGGAGGGCAGCAGCAAGGGCAAATAGGATGCTGGGATGCATTGCCTGGGGATTACCTCCAGAAAGGCGGAAGTGATCCTTCCACTGTACAACTGCTAGGTTAGGCCACACCTTGAGTACTGTGTGCAGTTTTGGAGACCACATTTAAAGAGGGACATTACACTCCTAGAGAGAGTCCAAAAGAGGGCAACCAAAATGATCTGGGGCCTGGGAAAGAGAACCTATGAGGACAGGCTCAAGGAGCTCGACATGTACACCCTGGAGGAGAGGAGGGATGTGGGGACATGATAGAGGTCTTTAAGTACATGAAAGGGATCAATAAGGGAGGCCCAGTCAGGGTGCTCCAAAGGAAGGAGGGTGGGGCAATGAGAGGTCACTGATGTAAGCTGGAAGGAGGCAGGCTCAGAGGGAAGAGGAGGAGATGTTATTTCACTGAAAGGGTGGTGGAGCCATGGAATGCACTGCCCAGGGAGCTGGTAGAGATGGAGACTGTGGATGGGTTTAAGAGAGCATGGGACAGATAGAGGGGGAGGGTAAATCTGACCAGGCCCAATACAGGTGGAACATCTGGGACTGGGGACAGTATAACCCAAGGGGGGGGCACCAAAATCAGCCCTCAGTGCGGGTGCTGAAAATCAAACAGACTCAAGAGACCATTAGGCCTAGTCTGCTGGCATTTTAGTATGTTAGTATGTATATGTTCCCCAGGACCTTCTTGTGAATTATCTTGCTCAATGGAGTGTTCCTGCAATAAACCTAAAACTTGAAACTTGAACATCTGAAAAATTTATGACATTATCTTGTTGCCCGTCGTTCATGATGTTTAAATTGGTGTATGCAGAGTCTGATGTGTTAGTCTGATTTAACAGTACTGAGTGTGCTTGAATCTCACTTGGTTTTTTTTCCTAACCCCCTGGGTGTCGACGTATCCCCCTTTGTTTTTGACCCCCCGGCCCCTCCTTGTCCTCGTCTTTTTCACAAATTCCTGGGGCTTCTTCTTAATAATGGTGGGTAAGGAGTCATCCACTAAAAATAATGTCCATTCACTATTTGAATCAACTGAAATACTTTCCCCACTTTGCACACTAGTATTTTGCTATCTCTTTTTCAAAATTGATTTGAGTTGTTTAGCCCAGTCAAAGGCCGTGTTGTCCAAATAGTCTTGTTCATTACACAGGTATTTATTTTCCACTCTGTTGCTTTTGTCTGGATGTCTAAGTTTGCAGCTGTGTCATCCAAACATTTTTCATAGTGTGTAAATTCTGGTGAATTGACAAGTTTCTGCAGCGCCTGCTCTCTGCTCTCAAACTCATCAGTGATCTCATCCTGTAAATGACTAAAATCTCTTACAATGCATTTAATGAGACCCAGTGAGCCTGTATAGAGTTCTTCCCTCCATTCCTACATAAAGAGGCTTATATCTTTGTCAAGTGCTGTGTTGTTCACTAGCCTGAGTCCCCTGCATCCTTTTCATGTCTAGATAGCCTTGAATGTTTTTTTTGTTGCCAAAAGGTTTGATGTGCTTTTAAAACCAATTTTTCATACACCTGGAAAGCCTTCTCTAAAGTTAACTGCTCCCCTGTCTGAGATACTTCATGGCTCATCCCCACATCACTGCTGTTAGCAGACACAAAGCTGAACTCAGGTCCTCAGTACTAGTAAACAACATTTCAGACAGTTTAAAGGGTACCTCAGTCTGAGAACCGGTGTTCTTGTACTCCTTTTCATGCATCATCTTGTCCAGTTGCCATTTCTCTTGTATTCACTGCGTCTCTTCTAGTGGTGCAAGCAAACTCACCAGAGCATCACTCCCAAAAATGAGAAACAGGAAGAAAAGGACACTGGTTTTGGCGTGGTGCTTGGAAGTCAAAAAAATCCTTTGCAAGTACGTGAATGACCCAGCACTCGGTTCATGAATACAGAAAACACTGAGGCTCAGTGTATCCACTTGAAAACTGCTGTATTAGTTTATGAGTGAACAGCATACCAGTGCAAAACAGGGCTCAGAGGGAGGGCCACACAAACAACAGTGTGTGGTTCAATTGCCCTGCATAGTATATCACAGTGCCAGCTATGTAGCAGGGCATCTTTCAAATTTTTTGCCCAGCAATATGTTGTGGGGGCAATTAAGTCACACACTGATGATATGTATGTTTTTTACACTGATAGCTCAATACTTTAAATGGCTACACTTCCAATTTAAATATTGGACTATGTAAGTGGTCCACTACGGGAGGAAGCCAACTTTATACAGCACCTGTGTGTCGGGGTGCAAAACGTTGTTTGTTTGTGGGAGCCTTCCTCTGAGCCCTGTTTTGCACTGGTATGATGTTCACTTGTTTTTCTGTGTGAAACTAAGAAAGTAGCTTTCAAGTGGCTACACTGAGCCTCAGTGTTTCTTGCATTCATGAATCAAGTGCTGAATCCTTCACATACTTGCTAAGTTTCTTGGGACTTCAAGCACCATGCCGAAGTCACTGGCCCTTTCTTCCATTTTTTCCCTTGTAGAAGTTTAGGGAGTAAGATGTCTTGGGCTATGGCAATCCAGGCTTTGAGGGTGAGGCTGTTCTGACTTTGAAGAAGAACCCCGACCTGGAACTGACTGCTTTACAGGCAGAGGCCACATGGATTGGGAAATTCAGTGATGGGTTTGGTGTAACTCCCAAATAGTTAAATGAGGAAACGAAGGCCACACATGTTCCCAAGCTACTAACAGTGGGGGTTGGTTGCTCTTTAACCTGGGGGCTGAGCCCAAAATCATGGCCTAAGAACTGGAGGTGTTCACGAGAACGCTGTTAGAAAAGAACCATTTTGTACAGCTTGGAGATCAGAGGACAGTTGACAATCAATTTGAGAAATGCTATGGGAGGTCTTGAAAAGGATCACATCATTTGCGTAGAGGATGTGCGTACTGTGTACGAAACATTGGTGAATTGAATTTATATGAAAGGAGAAAAGGAGAGGCCCACACATTGATTCTTGAGTGACCCCAAGCAAGGCAGGTTCAGCCTGGGAGGAACCAAACCTAGTACATTGGTATCTATTGGCCAGGCAGTTCTTAAACTAGGGCAGAGCTGTGGGTGAAATGCCCAGGTTACCAAGTTTTTCTCTGAGAAGGAAGTGTCTACCAAATCAAGAAGTCTTGGTGAGGTCAATGAAAAATGCACCTGTTAGTCCCCATCCACTGAAGTTGCAATGTTTATGGTGAGTGATAGGAGGCAGTGGTAGTACTGTGGTCTTTCCGAAAACCATGCTGTATAAGAGAAAGGAGGTTATAGTTGGTAATGTAATCAATGAGTTGAGAGGCAACCAGTTTCTCATGAATCTTGTTGAACACCAGAAATATTGCTGCGGGTCTATAATTGCTAATGTTTTTACTATTACCCTTCTTGAATATAGGTACTATATGTGATATCTTCCATAAGACAGTTTAAAGATTCTAATGACCAGTGCTGTGAGCTCATTGGCAGCAACCCTAGGTAATTTAGGCTCAATCCCATCAGAGTCAGCAGATTTGGTTACAGGTATCTGCATAAGGTGTTTCTGCACATCCAAAATCATGACAACTTTAAGGTAGAAAGAGGGGTACTGCAACTGGCTATTATTAGGGGTGAGTCAAAATTATGTAGGGGGAAGTTCCGGCAAATGCTGAGAGATCAGTGAAGCTTTGGTTAAGGCATTCACTATAGTGATAGGGTTATTACAACTGACTGCTCACTTGCAAAACAACCACCTAAACCTGCTTTGTTGTCCTCGGACTGGGGGTTGAACAGTTGAAAATGCATGAGATGGACAATCCGCAAGGAGGCTCCAGCAGCACTGCAGAACAAACAAAAATTGTTTCAGGTCTAGGGTCAAGCTAGACCATGTCGGACTGCAAGTGATAGCAGACAACCTAAGTGTAGACATTGTTGGACAATTCTGTCTCCTAATGTGATAAGTCTGAGGTAGATGGGAACAGTGGATTTAACAGCAAGTCTCATTATGCATCCTGACTGACTTGTGTGGAATCCCCTACTTGACTTTGCTGTACTTTTACACCCTATTACAGGAAACCTGAGTCTGACTTACCATTTTAAGTCTGCAGGCTTCTGGTGCCCATAGACTTGTTTTCTGTTGTATTTCTTCTCTTCTCTTCTCTTGGCTAAGATAGTGGCCACACTGGGCTGTCCATCAAGAATCTAAAAAGGGGAGTCCATTTACTTTGCTTTACTTTTTATTTTATTTTTAGCAATGAACTTTGAACTTTGTATGCTTTTATTTATTTTGTTAGTATTGAGGTTTAGTTGGGGAGCACTAGAGGCACCTGGGTGATGTAGGATTAGGAGTTCAGTTTTGTTGTTTTTAGTCAAGGAGTTTTACTTTTTGGAGTGATGTTTGCCGGAGTTGGACCTATTGGAGTGTAGCACTGCAAGGTGAAGGTACTCATATGTCGTTCATTGTCTGGAGGTGTCAATGGTCCTGGGAACTATCGTGAAGCCTGTGAGGGATGTCAGATCATCTGCTGGTGGAGTGGTGGTTGTGGGGAGCCAGTCTGCTTACTCATGGCTGGAAAACTGATCTGTTTGCCTGTGTAGGACACAGGAGGATGCTGGTGTGTCAGCCGGTGAATTGGTGGCTGCAGGAGGCCAGCTTGCTTGTCTGTGGCAGTGCTGAAGCAGTCAGAGGAGTAAAGCAGCTGAACATTTCAGTGGACATTTCATTGGAAAGAACCCACTGCTGCGACTGGGTACATCTGTACTTTGAGCTTGCAGCTGTTGTCTACTGGAGTCTGTTCATTACTGACAGAGGCCGGACTAAGCACTCTTGTACAGGTAAAAGTGACTATTGGGAGTAAAGATTTGTAATGGGAGATGAACTGGGGTGGTGAGAGTGCCTCTGGTGTCTGCAGAGCTGGGAACCCCTCAAGCCACTTTAATCCATCTTGCTTGACTTGATCAGACTTTTTATTATATGAAGAGAGATTGAGTTGATGAGACCTGGACTTGAACCTAGGACAGGGCCATGAGAGGGCCATACAGTGTCTGGAAACAAGTTCAATCTTGTTGGATAAAGTCAGGGGGGTGAGAGTCCCCTGTTCTGCCATAAATACCCAGTGGTGCTTTGCTTATGATGTACTGTGTGAACTGATATTGGTGGGCTTAGCTGGGGCCCTTTGTGCTCAGTGACTGGATCTGATTCTCTGTTTGGAGAACTCTGTAGGACTAACTCTTGTGACTGTTCCTGATTCTTGGACACCCTGGTTATTGTCTCCAGGCTCACCTTGTAACTGAGTTGTCCCAAGGGTATTTCACCTGGCTAAATAAAGAACTGATTGATTGATTTTGCTGTTTGCCATTTTTGGCAGTTGTTTAGGGGTTGAGGGAGTTGATGTGTGTATGGGTGTGTATGTGTATATGTAGTTGTGTCTTGGGTAAGTGGCTGTTTTATTTTTACACATTATTGGGTACATTTTAACCCATATTTTATTTTGTTTGAATTGTGATTTTAGCTTGTTTGGATTGTGTCATGTTATCTACATTTTTATTTTAAGGAGGATAGCTAGTTTGGAAGTGTGTATGTCTATATTGTTTTAATTGTTTGATAATAGGAATAGTTTTAGACCTTGAATGTGTCGGTCAGTGGCTCCCATCAAAAAGCACTATTTCCTTTCTCGGCTTTGGGACCTCTGCCCCTTCAATTGCCTTTCATTGTCACCTAACATCTATGGACATTGTAGGGCATTAGGTATTATCTGAAGAGAAAGGATGCGGAGGTCTGCGAGGCCCGCTTTGGGGAATGATGCAAGAGGAAGACATATTAATGTGGTGAGCTCTAGTAGGCACTCTGGGGCAAAATGGGTACATGATAGGGGTCATCCCCGTCTTGTCCCCATACCCAATAGCTCCACATTTGGTGGGCAAGTACCAATGGACCAGCTTCATCCACATGTCCTTCTCAGCCAAGTGTTATGCAATGCCAGGTCCATTAGAAATAAGGCAGCTATTATAGCTGATCTGGTTTCCACAGTTGACTTGGCTTACATCACCAAGACCTGGTTGGATAAAAATGCTAGCCCAGTATTGGAATCAACAGTTCCTGCTGGGTTCTCCATGATTCACTGACCGAGAAAGGATCGTAAGGGTAGGGGTGTGGCTATTTATTTTAAGTTAGACTTGAACTTCACGGCCCTCCCAATGGGAACAATGGGGTCTTTTGAATGTGTGGCCACTCAGGGAGTTGCAGGTGCAGGTTGCAGGATCCTTCTTATTTATTGCCCCCCTGGGCATGAGAAGGAATTCCTGCAGGAATTCGTGGACTTCATCTTTGGACCAGTGTTGGAGTCGCCCAAATGGATAATTCTGAGCAACTTCAATGCTTGGGTTGATGAAGAACTCTCACCATTTGGACAAGAATTAGTCTGATTAATGCAATCACTGGGCCTAACACAGGTGGTTACCTCTCCAACCCATTCACACGGCCACTCTTTGGACGTTGTCTTCTTACTGGAATTGGAGATCACTGAACTAATAGTGGAACCAGTTGTCTAGTCAGACCACTATATACTGTGAAGTTCTCATTTGAAATGCCCCCGATAGACCTTCCCCTATGGAGATGATCCAGTACTGCCCTTTGAGGGGTTTGACCCTAGGGGGTTTTACGGCAGTGCTGCATCTATCACATGTGATGAGTGCTTGTGAGGAGCTGGGAGAACTGGTGTCAACTTATAATAGGGCTGGCACCCTTGGCTCCATCACACCAGTTTGTATTTGGCCCTCACCTCACGCTGGATATCACCATGGTTTGATGTGGCTCTTAGGGAGTTGAATGTGAGGGGCCGAAGGTTGTAGCATTGTTGGTTGAGATCTCGGTCTGATGGCTGCAAGCTTATTTTGATGTCTCATTATAGAGAGCATCAAACAACAATCTCCTGTAAGAAGGCAGAGTTCCTATCCTGGAAGATTGCTGCAGCAATTAACAGACCAGCTCAGCTCTTCCAGACTGTCACCAGGCTGTGTAATCCAGCCTGTTGTCAGTCCATTAGAACTTTTTTACAGTTTAAGTGTGATGAGTTTGCTCTGTTTTTTGCTAATAAGATCTCCTCTATCAGATCTGGGATCCTGTTTGCACCCTCCATTGGGACTTGCAATGGTGAGCCAGTGTTTGTTGTGGGCATTCTGTCTGTCTAGTCTGACTTTGGCCAGTTGGTGGCCGAGGATGTCATTAGGGTCATCCAGGAGCTGAGGCTACTGTAGTTTGGACCCAGGTCCGATACAGCTTTTTGTAGGGTGCATTGATTTCATTGGCCCAGCCTTCACTAGGATAGTTTGGTGTTCTTTAGTGAGGGTTTTATTCTTGAGCCCCCTGGTGGTGGTGAGACTCCTCTTGAAAAAAATATCATTAGACTTGGACTGCCTGGCAAACTACAGACCTGTCTCTAACCTACCCTTTTTGGGAAGGTTATCAAGAAAGTGGTGGCTTTACAGATGGAGGCCCATTTACTAACTTATGACATCTACAGCTCTCTCCAGTCAGGCTTTAGGAAAAGGCACAGTACTGAGACTGCCTTGGTTCAGGTGCTTAATGATCTCCTGGTGGTGAGGGATGAAGGAGAGCATTCTATTCTTGCTCTCCTTGATCTCTCAGCTGCTTTTGATACTGTGGACCATGGGGTGTTTTTGGATTGCCTGTGGTTTTGTTGTGTACTCTCTAGTGTGGTCCTCAACTTATTCCATTCTTTCCTGACTGGCAGGAAGCAGAGGGTGGTTTTGGGGTCTTTTTCTTCCCAACCACTTCCCCTGCTGGGTGGGGTTCCACAGGGCTCCATTTTGTCCCCCATGCTGTTTTATGGTGTATATACTACTACTAGGGGACATTACAAGGTGGTACAGATTGAATTTTCCTTGCTATGCTGAGGATAATCAGCTGTACCCGTCTTTTACATCTGAGCAACAGGATACGGTCTCAGTTTTTAATCAGTGCCTCGCTGACGTCCAAGACTGGATGAGTGCCAACTGGCTGAGGTTAAATCTGGATAAGGGGGCACTGATGAGCAGCTAGTGGTGCAGACATGTTTTTCTCTTGCTCCATCCTTCCAGCTAAATAATTAATAAATAAAAGTAAAAGATTCCTACTTCTTGCTGCTTTTGTTTGGAAAAGATTCAGTTGGAGAGCACTATGGATGAATATCTGACCCCAAATCCTAGCAAAAGCCAGTGAATTGCAAGTAAAAGTGGTAAAAAACAGCCAGCTACCAGTCAAGCCGAAAGCACGGGTACAGTTTCATTCTCAGCTGTAGAAATCAGCATGCTGGGGCGGGAGCTGATGGGTCAGGTACTGGCAGCCCAGGAGCCACGTCTGGGGCAGTAAGAGAAACAGCTGGATATTAAACGGCAAGAAGTGACTGACTCTCAAGTGGTGCAGGCTACCCAAATATCAGAGACTGAGGACCGTATTTCTCGACTGGAGGATGAGATGGCATCGGTGCCTGGATAAGTAGCAGCACTTCAGAAGAAGTTGGAAGATTTTAAAGACTCCTTTGATTATCAGGAGAACTATGATTGGAGGCTTAATTTGAGGTTGCAGGGGCTACCAGAGGGCAAAGAAGGATTGCATGTGCTGGGCTTTTGTGCAGAAAAGTTGCCGGCCCTCCTGGGATTAATGCCTAAAAACAGGAGATTCAAGATTGAGAGGGCCCATAGAACCATTATGCCCAGGCCTCCAGTGGACCAGCTGCCTAGATAGATAATCATGAAGTTTCATAATTACCAGGACACAGAGACTGTTCTGCAGGCATATAGAGCCAAGGGAAGCCTTGTATATGAGGGGGTCTAAGTTATTTCTTTCCAAGGACTGTTCAGCCCAACTGCCGAAATGGTACAAGATGTTCAATGCAATGATGTTGCGGCTTCGGGGGCTAAAAATAGAGCATTTTATGATTTACCCAGCCACCCTGAAAATCCACCATGAAGGTGCCACATTCTCTTTCTGAGAGGTGGACAAAGCTGACACCTTTGTGAAGGAATTGAAAAAGAAGCTTGGGTGAGGAGATGTAAGGGCTGATCCTGCTTCTGTTACAGTATTTTTCTCATTTTTGTTAGTGACTGTGTGCTGGACTTACCCGTGACCCCTCTGGTTTTGCCCTAACTTGGTTCGCAGTGACTGGCAACAGTGTAATGCAGGGAAGTGCACCATCTTTAAGGAAGGCATTCCTTCAGGAATGAGACTTTTTGCAACGCTTGGGACTGGTAATCAATCAGCGACTGGCTCGTTGGGAACACAGAGGGTTTCTGAGACTTTTGGGATTATCAAGGGGAGATGTAATGAGGAAGATCTTTATGAGTATGACTGTGTAAAGACTTTTTAATGGTCCTGATATGAGACTTTAAGAACACATGGAGGCCTAATGATGCAGGCCCTGGACTAAGATGAAGGCGGAAAGAGAGGGAAGCAAGGCCTTGTGGACACAGCACTGGAGCCCAGTGGGAGTGGAGTCCAAGACAGCTGCTTTCAGGTAGGCTGGTCGGTGAGTGGGGGAGTACACAGTGTGTGTTTTTGGTAATGCTGCCTGTGCCCCTGCTTTGGAACTGGCCTACAGTACTAATCCAATATACCTCTGCTTTCTGGCATGTAAGACTGTGGGGATGGGGGTTTATGACCCAAGCATGAGGGATTCCAGCAAGAACACTCAGTATTGGTTGTAGGATCTATGTTGCATAATGGAGGGCAAGGGGCAGCTGGGACAACGGGAGGGAATTAGAGGTTAATCAGGGTTACTGGGGAGGTACTAACAACAACAAAAATGGAAAGAGGCCTGGAGTAGTCATATCAGATGACCTAAAGGTAGGCAGGCAATGTGAGAAGGCAGTAAGGATGGCTGGGGGATACTGGGCTGCATAGGGAGAAGTATCACCTGTAGAAAACAGGAAGTAGTCATGCCTCTGTGCAGACAGTTGGTGAGACCCCATCCAGAGTACTGGGTACAGTTCTGGAGACCCCATCTTGTTAAGGACATAGACAGGATGGAGGCAGTCCAGAGGAGGGAAACTAAAATGGTACAGGGTCTGCACCAGAGACCATACGAAGACAGACTAAAGAAGTTTAATATGTATACCTTCGAGGAAAGGAAGGACAAGGAGGACATGATAAAAATATTCAAGTACCTCAAGGGAATCAACAAAGCCCAAGAGGGTAGCATCTTTCTGAAAAACAGATGTGCAAGAACAAGGGGGCACAGTTTGAAAACAGAGGGGGGATGGCTTAGGGGCAATGTGAGGAAGTATTTTTTCACAGAGATGGTGGTGGACGCATGGAACGGCTTTCCTGAGGAGGTTGTGGGGTCAAAAACAGTGGGGGAATTTAAGAATGCATGGGACAGACATAAGGCAATTATAGTGGGGGGGGGGGATAGGAGGAAGTAGGCTGCTGGTTAACTAGGAACTGCAGCTTATCCAATAGGTAGGAAAATGGGCAGACTGGGTGGCCCAAGCAGTCCTTATCTGCTGTTAGAGTCTATGTTTCTGGTCATAATTCGTTAATTGATGTTAAAATTGGTTCACAGCCTGAATTAGGCTCTTCGGTGGGATATCTTGTGTTAAGTAATAGCTGGGTGGAGGAGGGGAAGCATGATCTACAGGTGAGTTTTTTGTAGGCAGTCATGAATACATCTCAGTGTCTGGGTATATGTTAGTAATGGGATGTACACTGAAAGGAAGGGAGGGGACAACGCGGGGGATTATATAAATAGGTATATCTGTTGTGGTTCTCTTATACGGTTCATGACTGAGGGGGAAGGGGAAGTATGTGAACTAACTGATGAGGGATCAAAGATTGTTCAGTAGGGACTTGGAGGGAGGGGGTGGGTAGGAGGAGTACGAAGTGTTCTACATGTTTTGAATATGTTATCTTGTTTATTTTTTATGGAAATGTCTATTATTGGTGCATACAGATTGATGGCAGTTGGGCAAAGGTGGGGCACTCCTTCAGGAGATGTGGAACTATGGTATGGAATATGGGGTCATGATGTGGCTTGCAGAGACTTAGTCAGGGGAACAGAATTGCCATGTGCCATGGCTAGGGTGAGGGACATTACAGTGGTCTCCTGGAACATAAGAGGAATCTCTACCCCTATAAAATGCACTAGCCTGCTCACAGCTCTTAGGAGACAGGGCACCCAGGTCGCAATGTGGCAGGAGACCCACCTTACTGATTAGCAGCATGCAAAGCTGGCTTTCGGATGGGTAGTAGCATGCTATGCAGCATCCTTTTCATCTCATAAAAGAGGGGTAGCCATTCTGCTGCATAGGAATTTCCCATTACAGGTCAGGAGAGTGGTAAAGGATCTGGGAGAAGGCGGGTATTTATTTGTAACAGGGAAGGTATATGGGGAGGAGATTACATACGCCCCAGCAGTGTATGACCCAGCCTTTTATAGGGCAGTGCAAGATTTGTTGATTAAGGAGCAATTCCTGAGGTTAATATTGGGGGGAAATTTGAATTGCACTATGGACCCCCTCCTGGACCAACCACTCTGAGGGACGGGGTAGAACTCGAGACGTAATATGCCAGCAGCAGGTCGGTATGTCAGATTTAGACATGGTAGATGGTTTGCACATGGCAAATTCAGGGGCAAGAGAGTATACCTTTTTTTCTAACCCACATGGCACATGGTCCCGATTAGATTACATTTATTTGCCCCAAGCCTGGTATATGAGGATGCAGAATATCAAACATGGTCCCATACATATAACAGAGCATGCTATGGTCATATTAGTATTGTCTGTGAATGATCAGTCCTGGAGACCTCATCCCCACAAGGACATAGACAGGATGGAGGCAGTCCAGAGGAGGGCAACTAAAATGGTGCAGGGTCTGCAACATAAGCCATACGAAGAGAGACTAAAGGAGCTTAATATGTATACCCTTGAGGAAAGGAGGGAGAGGGGGGACATGATAGAAACTTTCAAGTACGTCAAGGAAATCAACAAAATCTAAGAGGGTAGCATCTTTCAGAAAAAGAGATGTGCAAGAACAAGGGGACACAATTTGAATATGGGGGGGCAGCTCAGAGGCAATGTGAGGAAGTATTTTTTCACAGAGAGTGTGGTGGACACATGTAATGGCCTTCCTGAGAAGGTCGTGGGGTCAAAAACAGTGGGGGAATTCAAGAATGCATGGGACAGACATAAGACAATTCTGGTGGGTGTAGGAAGAAGTAGGCTGTTGGTTAAGTAGGATCTGCAGCTTATCCTGTAGGTAGGGAAATGGGCAGACTGAGTGGGCCAAGCGGTCCTTGTCTGCCATCAAAGTCTATGTTTCTATCAGAGGGAGGGTCCACCCCCTTGGAAATGTCACATGTATATGCTGGGGGACAAAGAATTTAAAAAGTACTTGGAGGAACAATGGATGTTTTACGTAGGGACCAATGCTTGCTCTCCCATTTCCAAAACCATGATTTGGGATGCATGAAGGCATATATGAGAGGTGACATTATCAGTTATGTTGCTCAGGCTAAAAAAGGAAGACAGCAAAAAAGGTTAGAGTTGAAGTCCCACCTTAAAGACTTGGAAAGGAGGGTGGCAGGAGGAGAAACAGGAGAAGTCAGAAATCTATTGGGTAACACTAGGGAGGCTCTGAATACCTTGGTGAGAGGGGAGGCTTGTAAGTTGTGGATGTTTTGTAAGAAGCAGATGTTTGAATGGGGAAACAGGCCTGGTCTGTTTCTGATATGACTGATGAGAGGGGGGAGGGACTCCCCTTTGATCCCGGATATTAAGGATGATGGGAGGAAACTTCCTGCGGGGTAAACAGAAGGTTAGAGAACATTTTCGGAGCTTTTATCAGCATCTCTACCAGGCAGAGTGTGGGGGTAAGCTGAACTTGGCCAAAGGCTTTTTGAACTGACTCAACTTACCTGGAGCCACAGAGAAGCAGAGGGACAAGCTTGGTGAGCCAATTACTAAAGCTGAGGTCTGTAATGCAATTCAGGGACTGAGGGTGGGAAAGGCAAGTGGACCCGATGGCTTCCCAGTAGAGTATTATAAATGTATGGCAAATCAGTTGGAGGGGCCCATAAGTGAGGTTTTCAAGTGGACAGAAGGGGAGGAAGTCACACTTCCTGCCTCATGTTTTGATGCTGTGGTCTGCCTGATCCCCAAGCCGGGGAAAGATCCATCCGAGCGTGCTTCATTTAGGCCCATTTTCCTGCTAAATTGTGATCTAAAAATGTTGGTGAAGATATTAGCCTCCAGATTAGAGCAGATCTTGCTGCACCTAGTGCACCCAGACCAGATCGGGTTCATTAAGGGACATCTCTCATACCACAATGTCCGTCGCCTGATGACCCTTACCAAATGTGACACAATGGCAACACCATGGCACCACATTGGCAACACAGTGGTGAGCTACAAAATGCACAATGGTACTACCCAGTGGTACCATGGTTGTACTACGGTAGTTTACATTTTGATTATTTTTCTTGGTGTGGTAGGACAGTGGTACAATGGTATCACAATGGAATTGAAACAAACCACTGTGATACCATAAACACCTTAATGGTAGTACAGTGGTAATCACAGTGGTATTGCAATGGCAAATGAGTGGTATTACAGAAGTATTCCAAAGAACTTTTTGTAAGTGGAATGTGGTTTGGAGGGTGAACCGGTCACAGGAAAACACATACATCATATCAATGGATGCGGAGAAAGCGTTCAACTGGGTGGAGTGGAGTTATCTCTTTGAGGCACTTTCCTGGTTTGGTCTGGGTGACACATTTATTGGGTGGATACAGGTGATGTATAAGTCCCCTAGAGCACAGATATTAGTGAATGGTGTCCTCTCAGATAGGTTTGATCTGGCAAGAGGAATGAGGCAGGGATGTCCCCTCTCCCCCCTGTTGTTTGCAGTTGCCCTGGAACACTTGGCAATGGTGATACAGTATAGATACATAGATACATAGACAGTGTCGGCAGATATGGGCGTACAGCCCATCCAGTCTGCCCATTTGAGCATGTACGTTTACTTGTTTTCCTAGAAGTCTGTTACCCCTTAACCCTGACCTCCAGAATTCCTTTATGTCTATCCCATGCATTCTTAAATCCTGTGATTGTTTCAGCCCCCATCACTTCCTCTGGCAGGGTGTTCCACTTGTCCACCACCCGTTCTGTAAAGAAATTCTTCCTCACGTTTCCTCTGAATCATCCTCCCTCCAACTTCATCCCATGCCATCTAGTCCTGGAAAATAGTGTATTCCTGCACCCTGTTCCTCCCTGTAAGATACTTGTATGTCTCTATCATATCCCCTCTCTCCTTCCTCTCCTCCAGGGAGTACATATTCAATTCCTTCAACCTGTCCTCATAGGACTTGTGATGCAAGCCATGTACCATCTTTGTTGCCCTCCTCTGAACCTTCTCTACCCTGTCTATGTCCTTACGTAAGTAAGGTCCCCAGAACTGTACACTGTACTCCAGGTGGGGCCTCACTAGTGTCTTGTACAGTAGAATTATGACCTCCCTTTTCATGTTGGTGATACCCCTGCCTATGCATTCCAGCATCCTATTTGCTTTACCCGCTGCCTTGTCACACTGTTTCCCTACCTTGAGGTCATCAGAGATGATAACCCCAAGATCCCTTACCTGCTTGGTGCATGCTATATCCTCACCCCCCCCCAACTGATATATTGTGCCAGGGTTTTTGTGCCCCATATGCATTATCTTGCACTTCTTTGCATTGAATTTCAACTGCCAAACCCCTGACCATTCTTCAAGTTTCTGCAGGTCCCTTCTCATTCTGTCTACACCTTCTGGTGTGTCTACTCTGTTACAGAGCTTTGTGTCATCAGCAGACAGGGAAATTCTGCCTTCTAGGTCCTGCACAATGTCACTGATGAAGATGTTGAATAGGACCAGTCACAGCACTGATCCCTGTGGTACCCCACTGGTCACTCTTCCCTCTGTGGAGTGACAGCCATTTACCACCACCCTCTGTGTCCTGCCTCCCAGCCAGTTACCTACACACTGCACTACTGTCCTACCCACACCCATATTCCTAAGTTTGTGTAATAGTCTTCTATGTGGCACAGTGTCAAAGGCCTTGCTGAAGTCCAGATAGGCCATGTCCACTGCCCTCCCCAATCCACCTCCCTAGTCACGCAGTCAAAAAAATAAATGAGGTTGGTCTGACATGACCTCCCCCTGGTGAAACCATGCTGCCTTGGGTCCTGTAGTCCATTGACAACCAGATGTTCCACCAACCTCTCCTTCAGTAGTGCTTCCATGATCTTCCCCACTATCGAGGTGAGGCTGACTGGTCTGTAGTTCCCCGCTTCCTCTTTCTTCCCACTTTTGTATAAGGGGACTACATCTGCTGTCCTCCAGTCTTTGGGTACCTCCCCTGTTTCCAGTGATCATCTAAACAGGATTGCCAGAGGTTCAGCAATGTGGGAAGATAAGAGGGGTAGAGGGGGTGTCAGGAAAATAACATAAAATCAATCTCTATGTAGGCAATATGCTATTGTTTGTTAAGGATCCACAGGGGTCAATGCCTTCATTGTTAGACCTAATTGACATGTTTGTTCAATTCTCAGGGTATAAAATTAATCTAAGTAAACTGGAGTTATTATGCCTCCCAGGATGGGATGGGAAAGAAGGGTCACGGGGGTTACAAGTGGTGACTAGGAACTTTACATATCCGGGGATTCAGGTGGGTAGGTCACTGGGCTCTATATATGATTTAAATTACATGCCCATAATTAAAACAATAGAATCTGATTTGCATCTCTGGTGGCCTTTACCTATGTCTTGGTTGGATAGAATCAATTTAATTAAAATGAATATCCTCCATAGGATCCTATATATTATGCAGATGATACGTATTAGGCTAAAAACAGAAGACATTAAAAGACTGGAAGCGGCATTCTCATATTTCTTATGGCAGGGGAAAAGACAGAGGGCCTACCTACAGAGACTGAAGGTGGATGCCGATAAAGGGGAGGGTTGAAATTTCTGGACCTGCATAACTATTTCTCATCCATCCAACACCGATACATTCAGGCCTGGATGAATCAGCCAGAAGTGGCTAATTGGTTGAATCTGGAGCAGGTAGGTTGTCCTGACAGGGTATCTGCATATCTTGCCAGACGGGAGCACAGAGCGTATATGGACCAGAGAGAGGAATGCACTGGTTTTGGAAGTACTAGATGGATGGGGACAACTTTTAAGGAATAGGAAGGTGAGGAATGATCAGACCCTACTGTTACCTGTGGCCAGGAACACCTTTTTCCTTCTGGGTCTGGAGAACCTAGGGTTTAAAGAATGGGAAGCTAAGGGAATTAGGGGTGGGGGATTTGTACTCTGTGGGGGGCCTTTACTCCTTTGCAGATTTACAGAGGGGTCTAGGGTTAGACAAACACCATTTTTTTTGTATCTCTAGGTTCTGGCACATGTTGGGGGCATGGGTAGAGGGAGGGCTGAGGCCTCCATGTTGGAACCTGTGGAACAACTGATATATGGGGATAAGAGAAATCCCAAAGGTATTATCAGAAAGGCAGTGCAGGTAGGGAAGCAGCATTTTCCTAACCTGACACAAAAGACTAGGATGTTGTGGGAGTGCGATATGGGTATGCAGATAGGAGAAGATAACTGGAAGATGATGCTAACTTTGCATAAGGGGACTGTGATGTATAACAGATTCAAGGAGTCTTATTACAAGTTTGTTAACCAATTCTACCCTTCCCCCACTGCAATAATACATAAATTTCATCCAACAGTTTCCTCTGACTGTGGTAGATGTGGCAGGGAGGTGGAGAGATATTATCATTGTTTTTGGGATTGCACAGTGCTGCAGGATTTCTGGAAGGTGGTTCTGCTGGAGATGAAGAAGATGGTAGGGAGACCACTCCAGTTTGACCCTCGTTAATGTTTGTTTGGGCTGCAGAAGGTGGAGGAGGATGACTGGGTGCCACTTCCTAGATGGGCCAAGGTGCTTTTGGTTTTGGCATGCCATTGTATAAAAAATACATGGGTGTCGATTGCTCCTCCTACACTAAACCAGTGGCGCACCCTATGTATCCAAATACTTGTGCTGGAAAAGCTACCCTTTATAGTCAGAGGTAAGGGGGAAAGTTTTTTCCACACTTGGGCTCCCTATTTGGCTTCATTGACACCGGCCGAAGCACAGGTCATGCAGGAGGGATTGAAGGAGTAGGGTTTTGGAGAGAGATGAGTGCATCCCCCTCTGGGGACAGGCAGGATTCACAAGGGAGACACCCATTCTTGTTACTGTAAGGAGGTACCTGATAGTATTAAGGTACTTTTGAAGCTCATGATTGAAAATTGCCATTGTGATAGTCTTATTAATGTTTAGAATGTGAAACTATGCACCTTTGCAGGGAAATCCATGAGACATTAACTTGTGTGTCTTGTTGTTTTATGTGTCTTGTTGTGTATATGCAAAAATCTCAATAAAAAGATTATGCAAAAAAAAAAATCTGAATGAGATGGAAATACTGATAGTGGAACCTAATTCCCCGAGGGTTGGTGTGCAGACTGGTCACGTCACTGGGCTTAGGCTTGGAGACTCCCAGCTTCTCACCTCTGTTAAGGTGAAAAATCTTGGTATTGTGCTGGATAGTGGCTTGATGGTATGGATTGAGTTTTCCTTGCTATGCTGATGATAAATAGCTATACCTGGTTTTTTTTTTTGAAATCGTAATTTATCCTCCTCCCTCAGCCTGCCTCCTCTGACACTTCGGTGATGACCCGCGAACATCCCACTACCCGCAACCCTACATGAACAGTCCACAGGCCCCATGGAGTCAGCGTCACTTCGGCGGACGAGGTAGGGACAACCTCTCGTAACTTAGTGTTTCACGGCCCCGTGGACTGTCGAGTGGGCGCGGGCAAATCACGGGCATGTCCGGGTCCCGCTCCTCCGGACGAAGCAGGCTCTTTCCCATTTTTCTCCTCCCGAGCAGACTGCGATCCCCGCTGGCGTCAGCGCATCGTTCGGCGTCCGGCTCTGCTCAGCGGCCGCAGCCAGTCCTGCAGGACTTGCCTTCCTCGAGCCTCCGCTCGGGAGTCGCTCTGAAATGCGAATGCGGCCCGTCCCACCCGGAGTAGGCGGCTGTCGCCGGACGCTCAAGCCTAGCTCCCCCCGGCCGACCCACCGGCTACCCGAGTCCGCTCCCAAACCCGGGTCGCCGGCGTGGAGCGAGGTGTGGCGTTCAACGCCTCAGCTCTCTGCGCCACCGGGCCGGCCAGATACCTGTTTTTTATGCCTAAGTAACAGGATGTGTTCTCAGTTTTCAATCAGTGCCTTGCTGAGGTCCAAGACTGGATGAGTGCCAACTGGCTGAGGTTAAATCTAGATAAGACGGAAGTACTGGTGGTGGAACCTGGTTGCCTGAGGGTTGGTGTGCAGGCTGGTTGAGTCACCGGGGTTAGTCTTGGAGACTCTGAGCTTCTCACCTCTATTAAGGTGAAAAATCTTGACATTGTGCTGGACAGCGGCTTTACGCTTGAATCTTTGCAGTGTCAGCTGTGGTCCAGAGTGGCTTTTACCATCTTAGAAACAACACCAGGATTAAACACCTGATTCCCTCAGGTGATCTGCCATCACTAGTCCATGCCTTTGTGACATCATGGCTTGATTACTGCAATGCCCTTTACCTAGGGCTATCGAGGGCTGATCTGCACCACCTATAGCTAGTGCAGAATGCTGCAGCCAGGCTGTTAACTGGCTTTTCAAGGTCATGTCATATTACATCTGAGCTGCACTCTCTGAGCTGGCTTCCTATTAGGTGATGGATCACCTTCAAGGTTGGGTTGCTGACCTATAAAGCCATACATGGTCTGGAGCCCAATTACCTGCAAGACCTCCTACAGCCCTACCGCCCATCTTGTCCCCTCCAGTCAGCTGATGTGGACCTCCTAGTGATTCCCAGGGTTAATTTGAAGTTATCTGGTGCCCAGGCTTTTTCAGTCACAGTGCCTACACTGTGGAATTCACTGCCTCGGTTGCTCAGAAGTTCCTTTGGTTAATGCCTTCAAGAGGGACCTGAAGACCTTCTTATTTAATAAAGCTTCTAACTTTTAACCTGTGCTTTTATTTTACTTATATTTTATCTTTTGCCTATACTATTCAGGTATCTGTAAAGCACCTAGAGTCACAATGCGATTGAGGGTTGTAACAAATTAATAAACTAAACTAAATTTGTTTTGCAGTACTGGTGGACAAATGCTATGTTTTTGTAAATGCTGTCTCAGTGGGTACAGTATGCTTTGGGGGGGGTTCAAGGAATGCTGCAGGTCATTCTATCATACTGCAGTGGGGAAAGCATTGTCTCATGAGCATGTCCTTGATTTCAGTTTTATAGCTGAATTATACCATTGAGTAGCTGGCCTCTGAATGTGTGGGGTGGGGAAGGCTCCTGGGGAAGGGGAGTCTGGGCCATTTGATGGGGGTTGATGTAGCTTAATCAGCCATGGGGTACCACTGATGCTCTACTTTGGGCTGCTGGTGCTCGCCCCCCACCCAGAGTTGATAAGGCTGACTTTTCTCAGGGCACAGGCAGATATTCCAGTTTTATTTTTCTCATATGGTAAGCAGGTACCCACATTTTAGTTCACCCCTTTCTTTTATCCTATAGGTTTCTGCCAGACATTTAAGACATTTAAGGTGTACCGTTACCCACACACTAAGATGTGATTGGGTTGCTGGAACGCTTTGTGTTTTTTGCTGCATAAGTTGTATTATGGGGCACTGTGGATATTTCCACATGGGCACACTGTTTCAGTACTGGGTTTTTTGAGCTCTAATTTGCACATTGCACTACTGCCAAAGGGGTCTTATGAATAATTAATCAATGTTTTATTTTAAATGATTGGGGGTGGGGAGAGCAGGATGATGATTCTCTTAGACTGGTTAGTTAATGTCCTGCTGTGTATGACAAGCTCAGACAACCATCATGATGCTCATGGAGCGACCCCAGGTGGGTGAGGAGGACAACTGCTTGCTCCAGCCTCTGCCATGGACCTGGAGATGTGGGGAGTGTCCTAGATGGAGGATAGAAGCCTTCTGCATAAGGCCTGCCACCTCGGAGATACACAATTGTTATGTGACTTTCAGTTCACTGCCCAGGTGTCAGATCACATTTTTCATGTTAATGGTTTGCATTTACCCCTAATGTTGACTTACTGGAGGTTTACTCTGTTGCTATAGAGTTCTTTGACCTGTGCCTCCCATTTTCCCAGTTCAGAGGAAGTTTACGTTATATTGTGCACATGGCTGATAGATCTTCAGTGATAGTATCTTGTAATGTTAGCATCCTCACAAGCATAAAAAATTTTAGCAATTCTTAAAAAAACTCAAGCTGAATTCATACTGTTGCAGGAGACTTGTCAGTGACAGGACATGAGAAGGTGTAGCTGACTGGGTTTTGGTTGGTTTTCTCCTCATATAAAGCTGGCTGGTGGAGGGCAATGGACAAACTGATTCTGAACACTGTTATATTTGAAGGTGTTGATTTTTGTGCTGATAAGGAGAGTTTTTATGTGATGGTAAAAGGCCAGTTTAACTGGGCTGTTGTTACTCTATTATAGTGTATGGTGGAGCGTTGTTCTTGATAATTTTTTACCTGTGCTGAAAATCTATTCAGTGCAGATAATAAAGTTTATTGAACACTGTTCTGCCCATATGTGCAGAACAGCATTCTACGATTTTAAAAGCTCTCAAGGTACCATGTGCCCAGTGCCAAACATAAAAAAAGAGGCAACAATCCAGTCATCAGGCACCGCAGGATCAACCAGATAGAATGTCCCGATGTGGCAGATAAATTAACAAAATGCAGGATCAACAAGATACAATACAAGAATTAAATACTCACGCTGAATTTTATCCCTGCAGTTCATTTTTTTCTCACTTAGCGAGATGTTCAACTGTCATGTTTTTTTAATTGGAAATCCCTCCCACACTAGAGTGCCAACCAATCGGAGTGTGCGCTGCTATTGTAGGGACACCTAGTCCCTAGCAACCACAAAACTCACAACAAGCCGCAGCTCCAGAGACTATTTTTTTTTTTTTTAGTGAAAGCAACACGTACAATTCAAAATACAAGATTTAAATAATTCATGGGGCACCATACACTATAAAAAATACTATATGGGCAACAGCATGTAGAACCAGTGTTTTCTGCCACCTCAGGGTCTGATTCCCATGGACCTCTTGAGCTTTGCTGTTGAGGTCACAGGGAATCAGACCCTTCTGTAGCAGAGTACACTGATTCTGTATGGTTGCCTATCCAGTATTCTCTATGTCCCTCTATGCACTCCTTGGGTCCAATTATGCTTTTTCTGGAACTTTCAGTTATTGTTGGAGAGAAGGTAGTGGGAGGTGATTTTATTTTAATTTTTCAACCTTACTTGCATAGCACCTCCCAGATACCAGGATGGGAACACCAGGTAACTACAGGGGTGTGGAAATTGATAGGGGAGTTAGGAGTGGTCAGTATTTGGAGCAGTTTGTATGGTCAGGGGAAATATTACACCTACTTTTCTCCTTCCTATCAGATTTACTCCAGACTAGACTATTTTCTTACCCTTTCTTGACATGCCCCTATATACAGCAGTGTCAGCCAGGATGCAACTAATTAATGCTGCAGTATATCACACATGCAACAGTATACTGCAGGGAACTGCATAATTCATTGACAGTTAAGCCCTTTTGTCATGCAGTGCTTTGTGACATATCACTTAATGCAGGTTATAGCATGACATCATGACTGGTTCTGCTGGATATTAAATACATCTGTGGCTAAAATGGAAAACAACATTTTGGCACCTAAACCTCTCCTTGTTTACTGATACAAAAGTTGAAGTTTTGGGGTTAATTCCTAAGGTTATTAAACAGTCTACAGAAGAAAATATGTCACCAGCTATACCACAGGTGAAGGGTTGGGGTTAATTCCTAAGGTTATTTAAGAGGCCACAGAGGAAAATATGTCACCAGCTATAACACCCACTATTTTTGGGGATACGGTGAAAGACATACTCTGTGGCCATCTTATACCAATCTCCTCCAGGAGGAAGAGGGATAAGGAGAGGATACAGAAAGATTTTGAACAACAGGTTTAACTTTTAGAAGACTGGCAGAAGGTAAAATTAAACAGGCAATGGGGCAAGAAGCTTGCTAATTTAAAAAAGGAACTTCGTGAGATACTTGATTATAAAATGGATCAAAAATTGTTCCTCAGACAAAGATTCTATGAGGGTGCCCTAGGATGTTACAGCTTCTAGGAGGCTGCCTTTGAGCACAGCAAGCTATGGCCCATATCAGGAAGATCCGGCACCTGGTAATGGGAAAAATGTTTACCAATCTACAGGGTATATTGGAAGCATTTCAAACATAAGACAAGCTACTCAGTTAAACAAGGTCCCCCACCGAATGAAGTAACTGAGTTTTTAGCAGAGTTGAACCTGCCTCAGGTTTCCAAGACCCAAAATGACATACTAATGACCCTGATATATACCAGTGAAATAGAAGAGCCTATAGCTAGGCTCAAGACTGGGAAATGTCCTGGCTCCAATGGGTTTGGGGGGAGGGTATAAGAAGTTCAAAGATTCGGTTGTCCAGCTACTTAGGGTTACATACGGCTAATGTCTTGGCAGATAGATAGCTCTCCACATCTTGGAATCAAGCAGTGATCTCCATCTTTGTGGGGGAGAGAGTTATCTGGCACAAGACAGGTAACCAGTGGGGTCCTGCAGGGCTCGGTGCTGGGGCCGGTGTTGTTCAATGTCTTCATCAATGACATTAGAGATGGCATTAAGGGCAAAATGTGCCTATTCATGGATGACACCAAGCTCTGTGGGAGAGTGGATACAGCTGAAGGGATATAGGACCTACAGGAAGATCTGGAAAAGCTAGAGAGGTGGTCCGGCATCTGGCAGCTTGGCTTCAATGCCAAGAAATGCAAAGTTATGCATATTGGAGCCAAGAATCCTAGGACAGAGTACTACCTGGCTGGAGTCCAAGTATCTGCATCAGAGGAGGAGAAGGACCTGGGAGTGATGATCACTAGTGATCTGAAGCACTCCTCGCAGTGCAAGAATGCAGCAGCAAAGGCAAACAAGATGCTAGGATGCATATCTAGGGGGATCAGTAGTAGGACAGAAGAGGTGATACTGCCCTTGTACAGGTCACTGGTAGGGCCACATCTAGAGTATGGCATTCAGTACTGGTGCCCACACCTCAAAAAGGACATTAACCTGCTGGAGAAGGTCCAGAGGAGGGCTACAAAGATGACAGCTGGTCAGCAGGGTAAGGCATATGAGGAGAGATTTAGGGCACTGAACATGTACTCCCTGGAAGACAGGAGAGAGAGAGGGGACGTGATTGGGACCTTCAAGTACTTGAAAGAGATAAATAAGGTTGATAAGGAGAGTCTCTTTAAGCTGAGTGGTGATGCACAATATGCCCTAGGTAAAAGAGGGATTCCTGAGTGAGGTCCCTAGCAATTGTTTTTTGGTCTTTGTGCCAGATGGTCAATATCCCTATACAAAGTTTTGCCATCCAAACTATTTTGTGCCTTGTTCATCATGTAAGTTATCATTACATTCCATGGTATCATTATTGTTGTTCATGTGTTAGGTTTGCACTGTTTCTGCTTGTTATTTTGTTTTTACCTAGTTGATGTATTCTCCTCTGTACCCTTCCCCGAGTCACACCTGGAAATCCCCAGAGCAACTTTTTAGGGACCTACCAGGCGATGTTCCAAGGACTTTTCAGCACCTGCAAAGATCACATTAGTTCATTATACAATTCATTATCTTGAATCTTCCGTTTGCTTGTTTTTTTGTGCATCTCTCCAAATTATACACATACTCTCAAGCCTTATTCCCTAAGCAAGACATCATGGGTATGCAAATCCTTGTGCAAGTCAAACTGACAAGGCCTCGTCAGGTCAGACATTGCCTTTTAAACAGGCTTGTATATGTGATCCATCTTAGGCTGAGAATGGTAAAGTACAGACACGTGTTTTGTACTTTTTGGGAGTCCTAAGTCTACTGAAGTCATAATCTCTACCAGTAACCTTGTCAAATCACTAAGCATTATTATTTTAGGACACTCAAAGCAGTTTCTCATCTAGCAGCTCCTTAAAGAAAAGTATCAGCGCATGATACTCAAACTCTTTTTAATAAACATTGTTGAAAAGGGAATCTCTAAATGACTATCTAATGAGGTAGAAATCAATAATCATAAAGCCAAGGCCTCAAGTCCTGATTAAATTCAACCTTCCAACAGAGTTCAGGGAATCTATTTGGGAAGTCCAAGGGTTTACACATGGAAATGACTGCCATCTCACAAGCCTGTGATTATGACCACAGGCGGGGCTAGGTAGCTGGAGCTGATCAACTCTAAAGAACAAAGACCCTGTTTAATGGCACATGTCCTCAATAAGAAGGAATGGGGAGAGAGAAATACACAACAAATGTATTTAAGAAATCTGCAATGGTTATCTTGATGTGATACTGCACTAAAGGATTTGATTCTGCTGGAATCCATGAGACCAAAGACTCCTGAAGTGAGTTTGAGAGTTAGAGAAAACAAATGTGAAATATAAGCTGAATAGTGTCTAAATGTTAAATTTTTGTAATCAGTTGCTTCAGCCCCAGTCTAATGTCTGTGTCTTTCTATCAAGCATGTCCGTGGTCACACCCCCAAGTCCTATCCACCACTCTTGCCATAGTAAAGACTGATGGGGATCCACATGGGTCAAGACCCGAGAGTGATAGTGCCGTCATTCTGGTGGGCTAATACTCCTTGGTATCTATTTATTTGCACCCCCTATTCTCCAGTACCCTCCCAACTCCCCTGATGCTGACACAGCCAATGTTAGCCTTGTGTACTGTAGTGCACTCTAGGCATGAGCAAACCCTTGCAGAGGTCAAAGCTCCCTGGTCCACCACATGGGGCTGCTACTGCACTGGACATTAGGTGCCTCCTGCCCCAGACTGGCTCATTGCTGTGTTCAGCCACACTTCCCAGCCCAGGATCGCTCTGATAAAGTTTCCCAGCCTTGTTCTCAAACCCATGTCGCCAACACAGAAGTGCATTATATTTTCACTGAGCCATCAGGTAACCCTTAAATGCTACATTTTTCAAAGGTTTCTTAAGGCACTCTTAAAGGGACATTCTATTTAGTTTAAATATAACTCTCCATGAGAAGACCTTGAGATGTACCATCTCATTTTTGCTTGCGTCCTAAGGGGGCTGCATGCCAAAACCGCACTCACATCACTCCCTTAATTACCTGCATACAGCATCAGTATACAAAATAAAAGCTGTGCATGTTGTTCAACACATCTACTATAAACACCTGCACAGTCGGGAATTTGTAGCGTTGATTTAAATGCAGCCTTGCCAGTTCTTACACTCTTGTATTAGTATTGCAGTTATTAAGAGGAACAAATTTTAACATTATTCCAATTCTTGAGTTTTCTAGCAAGATGGGAATCACAGAAGACAGAGCAGATGTCAGTGGCAACTGTTAATCTGAGCTGCATCTGGCTGCTTGGCTCTAGCTAAGGCAAACCTGTAGTTAGCGGTTCTTTGAAGAACCCATTCCATTCTGGAAAGGAAATATGTTTCAGTCATTTATTTGTTGGCAGGTGTCAGGGATGACTGGAGTTGTTCAGGAA
The DNA here is from genome assembly GCA_016271365.2 of Neoceratodus forsteri. Lineage (NCBI taxonomy): Eukaryota > Metazoa > Chordata > Ceratodontiformes > Ceratodontidae > Neoceratodus > Neoceratodus forsteri. Next base: position 1,484,809,723 of record CM057452.1, read on the forward strand.
GGAAGAGGTTAATCAGAGTTCGCATTAGTGCTTTTCTTTTTTTTGTCTGCAAAATGAAAGCTATTATCAAAAATACATAGGACTGCAACACCCTGAGACCTCTGAATCTGTGATTTATTCATGAGGACTTTTAGCCACCTGTGGCAAAAAACACTTGATTGGAAACAGTGGCAAAAGCATACTGGGTGGGGAAGCAGCTGTACATCAGCTGTGAATGAACATTTATCGAGGCTAGCAACAGACTGAGCTGCCAACAGTTCTATCAGCGTGCTAATTTCTAACACTCTGGGGGCAAGCCGGCCATGCTAGCTTCAGGTCAAATGGAACAGAGTGAGGACAGATGCTGTCCCAGAGATCTTTGGGGGCGGGCCTTTACCACTAATCCTCAGTGCCTACTCTAATCAGCTGGACTGAAAGTGATCTGCATGCCACACAGTGCTAATTTGCAACTAATTTCAGGGTTGAGCATCAAATCTGGCTTGGCAAAGAAAGGAAACAAATTTGATTTTCATATAGTACCTTTCTTACAACCTGTTTGCCAAAGTGTTAGAGTCCCAGAGAAGGAGGGGAAGATAAGTTTTGCTGCCATTTTCAGCGCACACATATAGTAGATTCATATAGCACAGCGATAGGTTAGACATAAATTAAAGAGAATTCTGGGAGCTTACATGACTTGTGCAGAGTCCCACAGTGAGAAAGTATCAGTTATGGGATTCATACCCAGGGCTTTCAGTTCACAACTTTGTACTCTGACCACTAGGCTAAACTCCCTGTCAATCCATATGGAAAAGAAACACATTTTATTAGTTTGTAAACCATATTTGTCTATAGCTACATATATACCATACATATTTCAAATATATGTACATTTTTCCATATATTTTTTAAGATATTTGTGAATACAATGAGATACGTTTTACACTTGACACCACTATATACTAAATATATAGTAATAGTTATACTATCAAAAAAAATCTGTATTATATTTCTTTTTTACTATTTCAAGAGGGACTGAGGCCAACATTTTTGGCATCAATAAGTTCAGACTTTGGATCAGCATTAACTCAACATGCCTCGTGCCAAAAATCAGACCTGTAAGTTACTTTGTTTAAAAGTTACAAGTCATTCTGTAACCCTTAATTCACTGCCTGTTCAAAAGAGCCCGTTTCAGAGAAGAGGTACTGATGATGTTTTATTTATTTATTTTTTTATTTATTAGTAGGATTACAGTACCTTTGAACCAGAGGTTCTTTTACAAAGGTTCTGGGTCAAGTACAAACAGAGACTGGGAGGAAAATACAGAAACAGATAACATAGATGAACATAGAAGATAACATGAGTTAAACAATACATTAAAAGTACAATTATAGCAACTGTTTACAGTTAACAATTAGGAATACATATGTTCAGGGTATTTACAAATGGATAAAAGGCATAAATACATAAGAGCATGCATAAATACATATGCAGTACAAGTTGAAGCGGGAAGAGGAGAGGAGAGTGAGAGAAAATAAATAAAGGTAGAAGTCAAGGATAAGTGGGAGGTACAGCAAGAACTAGAAGGGTAGGGTGGGCAACAGGGCTATGGTATAAGGCAGGGATGAAGGGGAGGGGAGATAGGAAAAGAGGGAGTAGGACTGGTTGGAGAGGAGAGGCAGGTGTGTAGGAAAAGGGAATGGCTGGAGTGGAGGGAAAGATGGGGAAGAAGAGTGAGAGAAGGGATGATGCAGTCTAAGGTGACATAGTGAATATAGAGCAGGGGTAGAGTGGGGTGCGTGCTGAGGTCAGGGAAAAAGAGTGGGAGAGTGCTCAGGATAGAGGCTCGGGTCTAGAACAATAGGAGCCAAGCTTGAGGGTTATAGGAGGTCACTGAGGGGTTGGTTTGTTTCAAGGGGCAGTCACAACTATTGAGAGAATTCAGGTGCTGACAAAGGCTACTTTTAAAGGGACGAAGAGTAGCGTGCCTGTTGATCTCAGGCGGGAGATTATTTGATCCAAGAAGGGGCTCTAAACCTAAAGGATCTCTGCCCCTGAGTGATCCGGCAGAAAGGGACCATGTCATCTTCTGAACTCATAACCTAGTCCTCCCTGCAAGCTACCTTATATGATTTATTTCTCCTATGTTACTTAAAACTGCAGGTGTAGTAAACATCTAAAAAAGGAAAACAGACACTGGGTGGGTCAGCACATGCACTTCCATAAAGTGTAGATGCAAGGTACGGTACTTCACAATGTGATGAGAAGGCTTTAGAATGACAAAGTTGTGTGCAATTTTTAAGATATTGCAGGTATGACATTTTGAAGTGTCACCAGGTTGCAATTGTGGAATGCAGCAATGACACAGTCTCAGAAAGTAGCTGGAACACATAATTTCAGAATGTGGCAGTGATGCACAATTTTGGAATGTGGTGGTGATGCATAGTTTTGGAATGTGGCGGTGATGCATATTTTCGGAATGTGGCAGTGATGCTCAATTTTGGAATGTGGGGGTGACACATAATTTTGGAATATGACGTGATATGCAATTAATTTGGGAATGTGGCAGTGACAAATTTGAAATATGGCATTAAAATACAACTTGGTGGAGATGTGCAATTATGGAATTTGGTGGGGATGCGCCATTTCAGAATGTGGCAGGGATGCACAGTTTGGGAATGGGGAAGGGATGTGCAATTTTGGAATGTAGCAGGGATGCAAAATTTTAGAATGTGTCTGGGATGGATAATGGATAATGTTGGAATGTGGTGGAGATGTGATGCACAATTTTGAAATATGGTGGGTGAGTACAATTCTGGAATGTGGCAGGGACAAGCAATTTCAGAATAAATGGTGTGTCCTGTCACATTCTGTCAGCATGCATCCCCACTGTATTCTGAGATTGCCAGTCCCCACCAAATTCCTTGATGTGTGTCCCTGTCACATCCTGAAACTGATTGTCTCACCACATTTATAGATGGCACATCCCTGTCACATTCTGAGATTGTGTCCCCCAACATTTTAAAATTGCATGCCTCCTTGACATTCTATGCCTTGGTTCAGTGCTGCATTCCAAAACCACCTTCTGACATATTCAAAAGTACTGTGCCATACATCTGAATGTTCTGGAATGCAAGCACTGTAGCCAACCCTATGTCATTTTTTTGAAAGGATTACTATAGCTACAGTTTCTTAAACTTTGGAGAAGCAGATCCTATAAGGTTGCTGACAGAGAGGACTAGAGTGTGAGTTCAAGAGATGACATCATCAGCAGCTCTTCACAGAAACATGCTTTTTTCGAATAGATAGTGAAATCAGAGTTACAAAATAGCTCATAACTTTAAACTGAAGTAACATAGAAACCTTAATTTTTTGTATGAGATTTATTGGGGGTATGCTTATTCTAATTCTGCAATGCAGCACTTTTGGCAGGAATCCCTCTTTAATGTTTTTATGGACTCTTAGTTGAAAAAAGTGTAATTTTACACTGTAATTTCTACAGTAAGTGTATATTACTAAACATATACTGTATTTTCAATATATTAAAAATCTATATATACAGTTAAAATAGGTTTGGCCTGAAATGTATCTGGAAAATATCTGGAATATATGTGTTATTTATACCAATTGTATACTGAGAATAAATATTAAACATATGTTTTATTTAGCAAAGTAATATATTTTACAGTTAATTTATATGGCTGGTATATATTTTGCATATATCTTTAAAAGATATGTAGACTACATTTTGTGAATATATAATGAATGCATTATCTGTACCTATCTTCTTATAATAAAATATGTATCTTGTTTTCATGCAGAAAACAGTATGTGTGCAGTGTACTTAGAATATATGTTCTGTATGTATGTTAAATATATTTTTTGTAAATGCTTATTTTGGTACTCTGTAATTGTATACATTTGTACAACTAAATGGGGTATTATGGAAGCACAGTGTTTCAACCAAAATCATGGCAATTTCTATTTTTAAAATAATTTTTAATTGGAATGTTAGTTTAGAGGCCAGAGGTAAATGTAAAGTCTAAACTAAGTGTGTGTAAGAATTCACCCCTACCTTAGCTACCAACAGAATTAGAACATATAGGAATTTTGGACTGATATATCAGTACGCGGAACAGCAAGGGTTAAAGGGAAACAAAAAGGGGTGATATAAATACCAGTTTGCACCTTTATTAAGCATCAGGGTGAGAGATAGGTCCTATGTGTTGGCATCAATGTGTAAACTGTATGTCTCAGTTAAAGGAGCATTAATAAATGAGAATTCCAGTATAGCTATGTGAATGGTCACCAACAAAATCAATTCCAAAAGTACAGATAAAAATGTGCTACAATTACTTTCTATTCTTTTTGGCTGGGTAATTTAAGATATTTTCACAATGCATATATTTATAAAATATTTTAGATATATGTCAACTACACAAGATGTATATATATATATATAGATATATATATATATAGAGAGAGAGAGAGAGAGAGAGAGAGTATTCAAGATGTATCAGCAGATATATAAAACATTTATAAAATGGGGACAGGATACCATGCTTTTTAATTGGTTCTTACCTGTGCATCAGATCCATTTGATGCACATGTAAAAATGAGTACTTGGAAGCAGGACCGCAGTACCAAAAAAAGTGCCATTAGAATGTTCATTTTTTTAAATGCGGCCATTAATTTTCCCTCACTAACGTGGCCCATCATGTACTTGGCGATCGATCAGAGAAACGCTAAAGCTGCTTGCTGTTTCACTTTTAACCCCTTCAGGAGAGACAATGCTTTTTTTTTAAAATAAAGCCTGCTGTGTCACTTCTTTTACCTGACCATGTTCGTCAACCTTGCTCGAGTCATCCCGAACTTCCTGACAGATAAGGTAAACTGCAGTGCTGCTCGCTCTTTATTTCTAACCCCCTTTTAAGCCAAAAAACACAAGTGAAAAAAAGAAACTCAGTCCTGCTGTCTCAGCTTAATTGCAATTAAAAGCATCTTACCAGAGGTGTGTATGTTTCTCATCTAAGAACCATGGTGCCATTCCCGAAGCATGCCTCCTTCTGCTATCTCCACTGGCAACTGCGCACCCATCCCATGGCAATTGTGAATATAAATCTTCTTGCACAGCTTCTTTTATTATTATTTTTTATTATTATTATGTTCCTATTTTGTTATTAGCAAGCACACTTCTCATAGGCAAACCACAGCATTGGGGATAGAAGTATATTTGTTTTCTGAGTACCCGGGTCACTCAGTCATGGAAGGGGAAGGGTTGCTCAGTCCTGTACTTCTCCTAGAAGCGGTGGGCTACTGTAACTATTGTTATTAATGTGTTTTTTTTTCTTGTATTATATACACACTGGCTGACTTGCTTACATAAAAAATAAAAAATAAAAAATAAACAGTTTCACTTTCAGCTCTTTCATGGGATGAGGGGGTAGCTCCTGGCTGCATCAGTGTTAAGCTGCATCAGTGTCGTAGCAATGATGTCATATTCTAGTTGGTGGAATGACTGTTTTATGTCACAGTTTGATAATAATACCATATATATATATATATATATATATATATATATAGTTAATTTTTCTTACATTAAAAAGTTAAAAACACAGTCATCCCATTTTATAAGCGCAATAATACATTCCAGGGTATGCACTGAACAGATATTGCCACACTTCCAGGGGCTGAAGGCACTTGGCCTGTGGCTTCATGCCTTACTATGCCCCTGGGCATGCAGTAATATCTGTTCAGTGCACACCCCATTGTGTCTTGTTGCTTACATAGTGCATATATGCGGGGGAGCTGTGTGATACTTGATTTATCTATTCAAGTGCTGTTTGACATGGAGTAACCTAACGAGTGGCGTAAGCTACAGATGAGGTGATTGAGGCCAACAGCGTCAAACAGCACGAGTATAGATAAACCAGGTATCACACTGCTCTCCCCTGCATGTTCCATTTATGCAACAGGGTAGGAGCTTGTGTGTTACTTTGTTGTTGTTGTTTTTTTTATATATCTGTCTTTATTTTCCATTTTTTTATATTTTGTGGGGATTTTTGGAAAGTAGTGTCTTTGCGCACTCCCTGAGTCCCCTTGCTAGGGGTGCTGTTAATGGGATGCCATCCAGATGGCACACCAGCATGAGAGTGTGGCGCTGATTAGTGTTGTTAGGCAAACTTTTTTGAGAAAAATGGCATGCATGTTTAGCAAAAGCCTCAGGAGGCATAGGGTGCAACAATTTTACAAAGATTTTGTTTCATTTGTGTAGTGATGAGGTTGAGGGCACAGTATGTATTTGCTTTGACCAAGTAGGACCAGGGCCAGGAGCGTGCAGGACAACAAGAAGTGAGCAGTGAGGGAAGGAGGAGTGAGAGTGGTGCAGCTGCAAGAATGAAAAGTGGCAAAGTAAATGAAATCAATGGAGATTAAGGCATTTGCTGTCTTTTTTTCTGACTGAACAGCTTGTTGTGGTACAACAGCAGCAGGCTGATGTGAAAAAGAGCAGGTAAGGAGGGAGGGAGGTGGATGGGTGGGTGGCAGAAAAAGTGAGTGTTCCAGCCAAGCTTGCTGTTTGACTGCTTATGGGTGGAAAAGTAAACTGTTAATTAACAAAACAAAAAAATGTATTTAACAAAAGGTGATTTGTTTAGTTCAATGGAAACTGCTTGTTTTTTGTTGGTGAATTTTACTGTGGGTACTTGTGTTGGAGGGAGATGCATGCAGGATGTCTTTTAGCTTGGAGATTCCTGAAGAAATGAAACTTAAAGATGTGCTAGCTGGCCATTTCTGGGGGAAGGGGGTTAGGCATGGGGTATGTTACTGATGTCATGTTAGCTAGGGGTCTGATATTCAGAAATGCACCAGGCAATGGTGCAAGTGGTTGCTCAGTGTAACTGAAGTGGGCTGGAGCAACAAATGGATATATTCAGAAGACGTGCAATGGTGCATCTCTTCTGAATATATCAAAAACTGCAGGCGGTGCAAATACAATGCACCAGCACACCCCCCCCCAGACAGGTCTGACTACCCGCAATGGGAATGCGCCAATGCATCTGGAGATGCGCCGAGGGCAGATTCCAGATATTCAGACCTGAACATGCAAATGGGACCATTATGTATGCAAGGTGCTATGGGTCCATTTGTATGTCATTATGGCTCCATTTGCATGAGTTGTGCAGGACCAGCCGGTGAAGTGTGCCTGGCACCCTGCATGGCATGCGGTGCTGTCAATGGCATTCTAGTAGTATCCCCTTCCCAGCCCAGTGCCCAATTCCCATTCAATTGTACATTAAAATATCCCTGGCAGTCTAGTGTCCCCCCCCCCATGTCCGATCCCCATAGTATGCAGGAAATAAAGTCCCTGGTGGGCTAAGGTTCCCCCCTTGCCTCTGATTACCTGATCCCCATAATGATAATATACAAACTCCCTGGTAGTCTAGTGGTTCCCCTCTCCCAGTCCCATACCCCAATCACCAGAATAATGCAAGAGAATTATCACTGGTGGTCCAGTGGTTCCCCCCTTTCCGTCCTATACCCTGATCACAGGAATCATGTAAGAGAATTATTGCTGGCAGTCCAGTTGATTCACCCACCCCCACCACTCAGGACCCCATCCCATCACCCACCCCCCCTCAGTCATCGGCGGGCAGCACAACTCGCCCACACACCTCCGCAGCTGCCCACCGAATGACAGGTCCAGTAACACTAGCAACCCCATTGGTCAACAGTGTCAAACAATGGGCTTGCAGTGTGTACTGTCCCATTCAGTGACCTCAGCCACAGAGGAATGCGGGCTGGTTGTGCTGCCAGCCAATGACTGGGGGGGGTCCATGGTGGGATGGGATGGGATCCTGAGTGGGTGAGGGGATGGGGGAGAGCCACTGGACCACCAAGGATAATTTTTACACACTGGTGATCAGGTATGGATTCAGGAGGGGGAACAACTAGACTACCAGGATACTGTAATATTATTAATATGGGGATCGGGTACGAAGTGGGGAGGGGGGAACTCTAGCCCATCAGGGACTTTACATCTTGCATGCTATCAGAATCAGACATGGAGTTGGCAGGGGGGAACACTGAACTACCAGGGCATGGGGTGGGTGCTCGTGTACGGTGTTCTGGTGGGGGTAGCCACCCATGGCTGGAGGCTGTTGTGTTGTGCCCTGTGATACAGCAGCCCACCTCTGGGTGGCTACCAGTTGAGCCATTTTTTACAGGCTCAACTTTGTGGCCATGTATGTGGCACATCTCTGGGATGTGCTGGAAGATGCACTGCACATTCCGGGCTGAATATTGGGATGTACCACATATTCATGGGCACGCCCCCTGGAGATGCACCGCACACGTTATCTTTGTGCTGCGGCACATCGGGAATTGCGCAGTGCAATTCCAACCTTTTGAATATAGCCCCGGGCTGCATTTCTGGGGTTGCGCTGGTGCAATTCATTTGCACCAGGCACATCTCCTTTTGAATAATTAGGCCCATATCTATACATCTTAATAATGAGTTTACTATATGTATAAATTTCATTTAAGTAATAGTAGCTCAGATATCAGGATTTATACAACAGTCTTTTGGGCCACAGCTATTGCATAATTATAAAATGGGTTTTGAAAATCCTGTTACCTCATTGGTCAAAACAAGTCACACAACATGTGTAAATCCTGTAACAGACAACCGGTAAAGATCACACTGATCAAATGATCAAATCAGATATTTCAAATTGGCCAGTCTGAGATAGTTCTCATATACTTCAGACATATAAGACAACTATATTTTAAACCTAAATTACAAATATTTTTGAAATATACATTAATAAATATATTTATATTATATTTATTTTCTATATGGGAGCTTAGGATCCAACCCATGCCTTCCCAGGTCCACAGGCATCTCAGCCATGCTCAGTGACTTTTTCTCCTTCTTAAGGATGTTGCAGCAATTAAGAAGGTGCAGCAGAAAGCAACTAAATGAATAAGGGGTTGAGAGGTTCAGCTATGAGTTTATTTATTCTTTGATTAACATGTAAGTCCCACTAGGCACAAGTGCCTGTTTTCAGGGGTGACCCAGAAGTGCAAGTGAATTGCTAAGAGTGACACAGCATGTAAATGGAGGCTGTGGGAATCAAACCCAGGTCTGCTGGACATACAAAACTCATTCCTCTAACCTCTAGGTTATACTGCCAGCTGAGGAATGAGGAATGTCTAGACAGGCTAGGAATGTTTCTGCTGGGGAAAAAAAGACTAGGAGTGTTATGATTTTGTTTTTTTAAAAAGTAATGGAATTGGATAAGGTGAATCAGGGAAAGGTATTTCAACTTGTTCTGGGCATTAGAATTGGAGTGCATACCCTATTCCTAGGGATGACGAGGAAGGGTGTAGCCTTGTGGTAATGTGAGGAAGCATTCTTTCTTCCAGAGTGGGGTAAACCTATGAAATAAACTACCAACAGAAGTGGTGCAAGTGTCACTTTGAGAATAACATGTCTGATTACAGCATTCAAGTCATTAGGTGGGGGGTCACAAACAGCATGCCTAAAAGCAGAGTTAGTATGCCGGGGAGGAAAAGGTGGATCCCTTGGCCATGAGTTCCCAGAAGTGTCCTCCTCTGGTGGTTTTCCTCGCCATAGTGCTAATAAACATAAAAGTTCCCGGTACCATAGCATTTCCCTTGTAACATTTGCTACATGTATTTCCTATAATAGTGAATGTTGAAGCTGCCTGAATGGCAAGAAGTGTCCACAATCGATGGTCCACATGGTATTTTTTTTCCATCTAGCATTTCCTACATTCTGTTTTTAAAGATTAAGCTGTAAGGTACTGTACACAGTGACCATACCCAGTGAAGAGGAGGAGGGCAAGCAATAACTTCAGTGGTGGACTCTAATGTCTAAGAGTAAATTGATGGTCCATCTCCCTAGGAACCACCCCCAGTGCTACTATAATTCCCAGGCATGACTTTTTTCCATACTCTGTAGGCATGGCCCACCAAGGTACCACCTATATAAGTCTCTGCACCACCCCAATGGAAGTGCCTTGGACACTGGGGGTGTTGCAAAGACTTGTATAGCTGGTGTCTTTACACGTCTTTGTGCCACACCTGTGGAACTACCTTAGGGAGACTACTTGCCCACTTCTTCATGTTCCTCCTCTTCAGTGCCAACTTGCTTCATATTCATGTAGTCCTCCCCAGACACCAGACATCCATTGGCTCTGGGGTCAAACAAAGACACCCTTGGTTTGCCAATTCATCATTACATGACAATGTACACAATTTGATTCCAGCAAGGCAACATTGGAGGAAAATAATTTATTTAACTTTAAACTATTAACATCGTTTACGGTGTGCATTAGCTGCTGCAGTTGCAGTTTAACTCTGTACCCAGCTTCAGTAAGAACGCAGGACACAGGGCATGACACTTCAGGTGTAACATTGCTTGTACAAACTCCTATTTTCAGGTTGTGTGTCCGCATACATGGTTGGTGACAGAGGATTAAAGGGCCCACTCATCATAAGTAATACCGTCAATGTAAGTCAGCATTTCTGTGCATGTACATGACGAGCTAGCCACGGGTTAAAGTGCCTCACGGCATAAACATATTTATACACTACAATGAGTGACACAAGTCAGGGTTGTTAATATGGACCCTTCACAGCTGCAAGCAGAAAAGCAGGATGTGGGGTGTACCTGGCCCTGTTAGGCACATCTGTTCCTTGGTGCCTTAGCAGAGACTGAACACAAGAGGATATACCCTTCTAGGATGACTAAAGTGCCCACTTGGACATAGCAGCATTGAGGTAGACAAAATATTGGCCACTGCACCAGATTCTTCACTCCCTGGTGATTCAGTTTCCAGGGGCTTGGGGTCACAGCTACCAAGGCTTATTGTGGCTTATTGCACCCTTTCTTATGCCATTAGGTAGACATAACTGGCTCCTGTCAACTGCACTGAATCTTCTGCAAACCCAGCTTCCTTTATCATTCATTCAAGCCACAGGCCTCTACCAGAACGAGTTTCTTGTCCTTTGCTTTTGCTGAAATAATAAGACAGGAAAATGCTGTGAGTATCAGGTAGCCTTCCTGAGGGTGAGCCACCAGCATGCCCCCGCTGTCCCCTACCCTGAACCCCAGGTGGGATCTGAGTCTCCAGAGGCCCACCTTAGAGGAAGCCTGTGCCATTCTGAACCCAGGACCCTGCCACCATCCTAAGCCAACAGCCCCTCCCCCCCGGCCAGTTGTATCTGTAGAAGTGCATCCAGAGGTTCCCAGAACCCTGAGAGCTCTGATACTGGAACTGGATACTGCACACTCAACTCTAGAACTTCTCTTTTGTAGGTAAGAAGACAACTCAGAAGACTCCTGGCCAATGGGCACGGGAAGAGTCTGTCACCAAGCAGAAACATTTGCAATAAAAAGAAAACACAGTATTAGCATTCTGAAACATGAGCTAGAACCTTAGCCCTTCAAGTTTAAAATTATTAAAGCAGACATTTAAACATTAAGGTTAATGCATAACCTCTGTGTATGCTGCTAGCTAGGTTACACTTATCCTGTACTGAAAAACTTGATACCCCTGTCAAATACTGTTCCATCACTATTGTTTTAAAACAATTAACAGTCATGACTACTGGAGACAACCATTCCTAACACTGCACACAATCTAAACATTTGGTTACATTATGTAAACATGATAATGAACAAAGGTCCACTTTAAAGTCCCTTCACTCTCCAGGGAGAGTAGAAAAGTCTCTGAGCCACATACACAAGGCCCCACGACATATAGCTATCTTGGAGACTTAGTTAGGCTCAGAGTTGGCAACAAAGATGCAGTCTGTGGAGCCTTTTATGTTTAAAGCAGTAACTGCCTCCTATGACCACTCACAAAACAGCCTCATAAATCAACAGTCCAAACTGGTCAAACATGTACACATGTGAGGAAAAAAAACTGCTAGTATCATACAACATCAGCCGTCACAGTTTTGCTTTTCCAGGTCCTTCTGAATGGACTGCAGAGATGCTCCCCTTTCCCAGATGCCAGTCACATAGCTGTTAGATATCAGGATGCTGCTGCTGTAGCCGAGGTGCAGGGTGACCGGGCATGGCAGACACCACTGTAAGTATTGCTGCTGCCTCTTCCTGAAGGTCCAAGCCCTGAACATCCATCCCCAGGATCAGTGATGACATCGCAATCTACCACAGGTGCTCTGACTGCCACATGAGAATCGGCACAGAACAATCCAGCAAATTGTTCCAAACTTAACTCCACAAGGATATGATAGGCTGTTGGATTTCCTTTCCAATCATCCACTGAGCCTCCTAGGAAAGTGAATAGGCCCCACCGTGAATTAAGTCCCCAGGTGGCCAGTGTAGGTCTGTAGACACCCTGGTAGTGTGATACCATTCATTCAGCCCCAACTACTGGGTAAAAACATTCTAAGTAAATGAACACCAGTTCTACGTCCGCCATACAGTGCAGTGTAGGATCGAGTCCTTCAGCTCCAAATGGCTATAACAAGAGAGCCACTGCTATAGTTTCTGAAAGGTAAGCTGGGTGAACTCTGTTCTGGGCATCCATTTTCACCTGGTTGACATCATCAAGGATTCAAAAGAAATAATTTGGAGGATCTACTCAACAGACAGTGTCAAGATGTGATTGACCAATCAGCAAACCTGCTGGAAACTCAGCAGGTTCTGTAGACACTTTGAATGTAGCATATGGGAGCCCCATGTTGGAAGAGTTAGAATACTGTACCATTGCAATGTACAGGAAATGTCCTAGCATCTTTGAAGCTTGTACAGCACTGGCAATGGCCTAAAGCATTTAGCGCTTCTTAGAGTTTGCAGAACAAGTGTTGCCCAAATGGTCACAAAAGAGCAGATCTCCAACAGGAAATCACAGAACTAAATCCCAGATGGGCAGCCTCACATGTTCACAACCCCCTCTTCCTGCCGCCTCTACCAACATACACAGAGAAGAGGAGAGAGCAGGCACTAACCTCAGGGGCCTACACCTGTGTCTAGGGGTAAATTGATGGTTCATCTTGCCAGGAGCCTCCTCATGTTATTGTAATTCCCAGATTTGCTTTTTAGTCACACCCAGGAGGCATCGCCCACAGAGATGCCATCGATATAAGTCTCTGTGCCACCCCAGTAAAACTGCCTTGGCCACACTACTTGTGCCTCTTTGGAGACATTGCTTACCACCTTCTTTCTGTACCTTGTCTTTGCTGTTGACCTGTTGCATATTCATGCAGCTGTCCACTGACACCAGGCAGTCCTCAGTTCCGGAGTCAGTTGAGCCACCCTTGGTTGGTCAACAAATAATTTTAATTATCATACCACAATGTACATGATTTGATTTCAGCAAGGCAACTTAGGATGAAGATTATTTAATTTTAAACCATTAACTTCATTTATGGTTTGCGTTAGCTGTTACAGTTCTAGTTTAACTCTTTACCCAGCTCCAGTAATAACTCAGGACACAGGGCATGACACTTCAGGCATAACATTGCTTACAAAAACTCCTACATTCACTTAAAGGGTGCATGCACACAAACATGATTGGTGCTGGGACCACATGACTGGAGCCCAACCAATACCCCGACTATGGCCCAGTCATCATTAATAATACACATTAGTATAAGTCAGCATTTCTGTTTATGTCCCACACAAGCCAGCCACAGTTTAAGTGAGTAGAAGCAGAGACATGTTTACATCTTGCATACAGTGACACAAGGTACATTTGTCAACATGGATCCCCTGCAGCCACCAGTAGGAAAGTGGGGACCCTGGGTGAACCCAGACCTATTAGGCATAGCTATTTCTTGGTGCCTCGGAAGAGACTGAATATAAGAGGGTGTACCCTCCTAGCATGACTAAGGTGCCCACTTTGGACATAGCCAAACTGAGACAAAATCTTGTCTGTTGCACCAAAACCCTCACACCCTGGGGATTCATTGCCCAGGGCCTTTGGGTCACAGCTACAGAGGCTTACCATGGCTCATTGAATCTTTCCCTTTGCCCTCGGCTACTGATAACCGGTGCCTGCCAATGGCACTGAATCTTCTGTGAACCCAGTTTCCTTCATCATTTGTTCAGGCCACAGACCTCCACCAGAACAGGTTTTTGTCCATTGCTTTTCCTGGAATACCGGGACAGCTATGCAAAAAGAATCAGGCAGCCCTTTTAGAGGGCGAGCCACCAACAGCCCCCAGCAGTCTCCAATCACAGATTGAGGGTGGGATCTGAGTCTCCAGAGACTTGCACTAGATGGTGCTTATGTCACCCAGGACCCAGGATTGCTCTGAGGAAGATCACATGTATTTTCAAGAGCATTATGGGCACAAAAGCTCCCTGTCTGTTACAAAACCTTAGTATGAAAACCTTAGTATGAAACATGACCGAAATGTCAGCAGGCAGCAGCATCTGAGAATGTGCTCTGGTGTTTTGTTTTTCAATATTCTTTGTCTCCCCTGGGACAGTGGGGATGTACCCCCTTTTCTGTGCCTGGACCCCATACCTGGAACCCCACCAGGCCTGCCATGGTCTAAGGAGGCCTGCATCTTGCCACCTGCTGCAGGGCACCCCCCCTCAGGGCAGGCTGGAGGAGGAGAGAATGAGATCCACCAGAAGCCCCAACTGTGGCTACAGCTTGGGGTGTCATTCCAGTGGAGGTCTGGGGGGGGTCACTGTGCTCGGCCCAGAGGGGTTTTCTTCTTACGTGTCCCCCTGTAGGTGCAGACACGTAATGACATCAGTGTGAGCTGAGTGTGCTCCTGCACCCAACCCCCAGAGATGTCCGCCGTCACCTTCCAAGTGCTGTGTGGCCCTGGGTGCTGCACATCCAGCCTTCGCTGGGTGTCGCTAGATGCCGAGGAAACTACAACCTTCCCCCTTGGAGAAGGAGAGCTGTCCATGGGATCCTGCCTCCCCCCAGGCTGTCCCTCTGACATCCCATACTTGCTCCCGAACACAGGTCATCAGCGCCGCAGTCAGTAGCGCTACCAGTGTGCTGGTGGGCCACCTGGTGCTCTGGTATTTTGTTGCTCATCCACAGTCTTGATGGGAGAAGCTTAAGGGCCATGTAGGGGAGTCTTGTTTCAGATACAGTCACTGAAAATGCTGGTACTGAAGTAAGAAGTTCCTGGTTCCATTCAAATCACCTGTGCCTTAATGCAAAGAAAACAGTTTTCATGTCCTCCAGAACCAGGCAAAGGCTCTCCAGACTTACAGCCCTCCCCTCCTTTCATACACTAGATGGGTCTCCCCTTGAGGCCATTACCTCCTTCAAGTTCCATGGTGTGTGGCTTGACCATCGCCTCGACTTCTCTGGGCATGTGGACACCATCCACAAAAAGTTGCACCCACAATTAAGTACTTTGTACTAAAACCGTGGATACATCCCCTTGCCGGCTGGCAGAGCCATTCTACAGAAGATGATTCTCCCTATTTTTGTCTATGGATACACTGTTTACAATGCTGCTTCAAAGTCCACCCTAGCCAGACTGGATCCTCTCTATCAGTCCTTCTGCCAGATTACCCTTGACTGCCTGCCCCACACTCACCACTGATCCCTATACACTGCCCTCTCCCTCCCCTCCCTTGAAGCCAGACACCTTTCACACTGCTCCTCCTTTATTGCCAAGCACTGACTTATCTCTCTCCTCCTTACCTCTCCTCTCTCCTATGACCCCCTCCCCCTCCTCCTACTCCCTTTGCAACTCTAGCTATCGCTCCCTAGCACTCCCACCTAGGTTGTCTTCAGCTGGCCACGCTGCTTTCTTCTTCTGCCTCCCTAAACTATGGCATTTCCTCCCTCATCCACCTGCTCTGCTACTTCTGTTCACTTCTTCTCCTCTCTCCTGTGTAACTTTACCTTTTCCTCATGCAATTTTACCTGATTCTCCACCCTTGTTCCTACACACTACCTACTCCCACCTCAGTTTTTCTTCTTCCCTGTCTTCTCCTTCCCACTATAACTCTTCCCTAGCCTGTCTGCTACCCATGCCTGAACACTTGTATAATCCTCCACTGCCTCCTCCTGGATAGTGCCTGGATCATTTATCCTCTGTTCTTCAGCCTTAACTCTTAATTTATTGTTGCCTCGTTGCTGAGTGACTATTACTGCTTTTATTGCATTTATGGTTCTAGTCCTGTTTGTAAATGTCATATATATTGCTTATATAGTAAATACTGACCTTTAATGCTCTGATTTGTTATATTTTCATTCTCCCATGCCCCTTCCCCCCAGGATGCATCTGGAAACAAGCTGCAATTCAGCTCAGTATGTCTTTCCTGGTGAAACTTTTGAAATAAATAAATATCAGAAAGCATAAAATACTGGCTTGAACAGATAAAAGTGAACTCCAATGTGTGCTAGTTTCAGTGTCGGCCTGCTAGGCTGAAAACTACCTATATCTACAGAATTATCTTGAGGGAATGGATGCAACACAGAAAGTCCAAACACCTCACTGCAAAGAGCTGAGCACTGATGCCTGAGTGAACCTTTCCTCCTCCAGCTTGAGCACATGCCCTTTAGTGGACATACCGCTCCTCAGTTTGAATAAACTTGGTGGGCCCGATTCCCAAATGTCCCAAGAATTCCACAATCCCTGGGTGTGCTGAAATATGGCACATGGGGCTTGTGGCATTTCCAGCCGAGAATTGGGATTCTCAATCCCATGCACCAGTGTTGTAAGTTAGACCAGCTTTTTCTGGTCCAGTTTGCAGCAATCTCAGGTACACTTTTTATGGGGCTTACACCATGTATTTGGTGCAAACTGCCATGAATCGGGAAAATTGTCATAAATGTGCCTGATCTGCTTGAATCGGGCACATTCTGTAGCAAACTGTTCAGTGCAGCTGCTCCAACCACCAGGTTTGATGCAGAACTTGATCAAGCCCTACATCGCCCTTTGAAAATCTGGCCCATGATGTTTTATATATTTGATATTTGTGTTAAAGCTTATGAAGAAATGAGTGTGCAATTGTCTTCCTTTCTTTCTAGAAGCTTAAAAGTGTTAACTTCGTGTTGGGAATTCCTTTTGCCTGCCATAGGGAAACCAAAAGGATTTATACGCAACACAACAGATCTTACGAGCATCGGCTTAGGGCTCTGAACATGTACTCACTAGAGTCCAGAAGGGATAGGGGAGCTATGAAGAGACCATTAAGTACTCATGTACTGATATGAAATAATTGTATTATGTGTATTGTGCCTAACATATGTAATGTTGTTACTACATGTTATATCTTAAAATGTATTTTTGTAATTGATGTGTGATTTTCTACTGTAACTGATTTGTGACTGCGGGGTCGATATTGCAAATGAGCTGTGCTCCATGGTTTTATCCCATAATAAAAATTTAAAAATATTGTATAGCAGTGCACCTAGATTAAAACTGAAAAAAAACCCAAGGTGGTTTACCATTAAGAAAATGTAAAAACTGAGTAACGATACATTCCAGCTGGGGTTATTACCTGCTAAATAGGAGGGAGGTCAATGACAGGCTGTACCCCTTGAGGAAGGTCATATGTGGAGCCGAAGCACTACGGATTGGTTGACTTACTCTCTGTTTTGCACAGTTTGTGGTGCTTGCACTTTAAATAAATGTGTCTTTTCACAGATGACACTAATCTCTGTGTCGGAGTTGACACGGAGAAGGGATAAGGGAGTTGCAGAAGGACATGCAAAGGTTAAAGAGGTGGTCCAAGGTTTGGCAATTTAAATTCAATACCAAAAAGTATAAGGGGATGCACATGGGGAATAAGAACCCCAGGAAGGAATACTGGAAAGGGTGTGTGTGCGCTGGTACTACTTCTGAGGAATAGAATCTGGGAGTCATCATAACTGACTTCCTAAAACAATCCAGTCAATGGAACAAGGCCTACATGTTGCTGTGTTTTGGGAGGGTTTTTGATAGCAGAAGAAAAGAGGTAATCCTACTTCTCTGTAGATCACCGGTGTTACCCCATCTGTAATATTTTGCCCAGTTTTAGAATCCCAGCCTTAGGAAGGAAAAACACTGGCTTGAGATTGTGCACCACAGGGTAACCAAAATGATTCACGGGCGCTTGGGCAGATCCTACAAGGATCAGCTTAGGGCTCTGAATATGTACTCACTGGAGACCAGAAGAGAGAGAGAGAGGGGTGATATGATCGAGACCTTAAAGTGCCTGAAAGAAATTAGCAAGGTAGACTAGGAGGAACCACTCAGCATGAATGGCAAGTCCCAAACAGAGGCACATGGGTGGAATCTGCCAGGGAGGAGAGATTCAGGGAGGATGTGAGAAAGTTTTATTTTACAGAAAGAATAGCTGAGCTGTGGAACAGTCTACCAGCAGAGATGGTGAGTGAAAAACAACACTAATGCTTTTAAGCACAGTTGGGATGCATTTAATGGCTTAGCAGTTGCTTTGGAGGTAGCAGTATTGAAGGGACAAGGAGGCGGAGGCAGATATGATAGACCCATTTAGACAGTGGGTTTCACAGTAACATAAGGTATGACAATACAGACTGGATGGTCCAAATGGTCAAACAAAAAGTGATTATGGCGCAAGGATGTAGATCCCCAAAAGGTGCTGTTGGCCGAGCATAAGCACAAAAAGTAAAAGAGGTTGATGCACTTACCAGTGGCCCATTTCAAAACTTTTAATTAAACTGGTGCAGAATTCAACCAGCGTGAACACAGAGTGATGAACATCCCAAGTGGTCTTTTTCTGCCTACATTGACTATCTTTCTGTGTGCATTTAAGCAAAGTAAATCTTATGGGTCTTTTCTTTAGTGCTACTACTTTGTGTTTGTTCCTGTGGGAATCCCATATGGCCTTGGTGACATTGATTTTAAGTTCTAGAGTACTTTTGGTATCTATTTCCTTGTAATCCTGTCTGTCTTAAATTTGTCCCCTGTATTGCCCTTGAATATAGATGTTACAAAGTTTTAATTCATCAGTGAAGTTAAGGCAACTTTGCCAAATATGAATTTAAAAATAAATTTGGATTTTTTTCTATTTAATAGGAAATTCACCTTTGGCAGCTTTGCCTGGCAGCTTCATCTGTTGCAGTACTTTACCCTTGGTTTACCTCAAAGCAAAGCTGTGGCAAAATGAAGCTACTAATACACAAATGTCTCAAGGTTAGCAGTCCCAAGCTGGCCCAGTGGTGCTGAGGGTTGAGGCGCTGGATGCCACACCTCGAGCCACGCTGGTGACCTGGGTTCAGGAGCGAGCTTGGGCCATTGGGGATCAGCGGGGGGGGGGAGGATGAAGTTTCTGGAGGACTGCTCTCCTCTCCTGGGGAGGATGGGTGGATGACTCCCCAGCATGAGCTTGGCTGGGAGCTCAACAGCCAAGGGATCATGCTGGTACAGGGAAGAGCCTCGGCAGACATTCGCGGGAAGGGTGCGGGAGCGCACCTGGTCACACTGGACATCATTGCATGTCCGGGCTCCCAAGGGGAAAGCTCACGAACACAGGAAAACACCCATTGGCTGGGTGGTAGATGTCACCTGCCCCCACCTCCAGCACTGGACCATGCCCACTGGACCTCGTCTTGCCAGTCACCTTTGCCCAAGGAGCACCAGAAGAAAGCACTGAGAAGCAGAAGGTGGCCCCACTCCAAAGGGGGGGTAGATTCCAGGGGGATTGCTCCATGGGTGTGTCACAGGTGAATGAGAGACTGAGGTGCAGCTGGGAGGATCTCAGGTAGGAGGGGAACAGGCAGGTTGACTGAAGGGGCCCCAGCCAGCGGTGATGGGATGGAAAAATAATTGAGGAAAAAAAAAAGGTCAGCAGTCCCCTGTTGCTCCCACTTCCCAGAGCAACCTGAAGACCCTGTGTCGCACTCCTCCATAGTACCAGCATCACAGACTGCACCCACTCATCAGTCTTACTCAGGAGCAATTCTTACAGTTTCTGACCTGTGTCTGATCCATTTGCACTCTTCATTGCCAGCATGGCATGCTAGCAAACACTCTATTTTTGCTACCAAATCAGTTGGGCTTAGTACAATTTTTCTCCCGGCCAGAGTCAACCACTACCCCGGGTATCTGTGCACAATGTGCAGTAATGCACAGATAGGAGTTATCAGCTGTTCGGCCACTGGTCCCACATATCCATACTGAGATGTATGTATGTATTGGGATGCTGAATGCAACAGGGCATGGATTACCATGTGTGACAAAGTTCAATAAAGTTCAGGAATGGCATGGGTGGAAAAATACATCCATGAGGGAAGATAACATTTGGGACAGGCATGCTCCATCAACCTTCTAAATCCCATGTTCTCCACAAAAAAGAATGTCAGTAGATCAATTGCTATCATGTCAGTAGTTGCTGCATTCACTTCCTGTGTAATAGCATAACTGGATGGTTATTTGGCACAATGCTCAAAAAACATGCTACGCAGTGTAGCCTGGACGTTTTTGGGTGTTGGGGTACCAAGCAGTTTAACTCAGTAATGGCATAACCAGTTGGGTTGCATTTGACTCAGTGCCAGGGGATTCATGGATGCTGCTCAAAAGAAAAATGTGATTTGGGGTGTTTTCTGTTTTTATCACTTAAAGTTTATGAATTTTTGTGCAAAACATACAGACATACAACTACATTCTATACATTATCCAGCCCAGTGGCGTAGAGGGCTGATGCACTAAATGCTTTACTTTATGCCATGCTGGCAACCCAGGTTTGGGAATGAGCCAAGGTCATTGAGGAGCAGGCCAGAGGGGGAGGGAAGGAGCAGGATTGAGCAACAATGGCAGCTCTCCTCTCCTGGGGAGGATCTATGTCTCCCCCCCATAGTTCCGCTGCTATCGGGTGGAGGTCCGACGGGCAGCGTAGGTGGCCGGGGGTGGCAAACTAGCAGGGAGGGTGCCTCGGTGGCGTGGCATGAGCGTGCCTCCAATGCATGCGACCGGGCATGGGTAGGGCAAAAACAGGGGGAAAAAAATGGGCCGTAAAATATAAATAAACAAAAAATTTTTAAAAATACATTCTATACATTAGCATAAATCAGTCATCTGCTTACTTTATAGGCCCTCAGCAGGCAAACTTATTCCACTTGTACAAGAGACCTGATACTGTATAACTTTCCATCAAGCTCAACACTCTTGTTTGGGAATGGGAACCTATCATCCAGATCAGGCTCAGTGTCACCACCACAAGTGGTCATGGGGACACCCGAAGCCACCTCATCGACCACCTCATGGCATAGACTAATTTGGCAACACTAATGCCACCACCACTTCTGCTAGTTACTCCTTTGCTACTACTACGGGCCTTGGAGCCCATGGATGAAGCAGCTGTAGAGGTTGTTTTTTTATGTGCAACAGCCTTTTGCCCCATAGAACTTGGACACCTTGCTGGCACCTCTCTCTTACTCAAGCATCTCTTTCTAGTAATTTTATATATTTAGAGTTTTAATATTGCAAGAAAAAAAATAGATTAAAACTGCAATAGAACTAAATTCCAGCAGCAGCAAACACTTCACCAGAGGGATTATCAGTCTGATCTGAATCTTAACCGAACAGTTTACTGAGCTAATAGTAGGTACAGTAACTCCCCCTCCCCCCCAAAAAAAAGATTTAACATGATCGTGATTAATAAGACACATATGACAGGGATAATTCAAAACAAGTTACTGTAAGTAATACCATCACTTCAAGAACTAAACAAAACAACCACAATTAAAACAGAAACAGGCTGACAAATAATTTACCTAACCACATAAAACTGTACTACAGAAATAAAATTACAACTCACTGACCACAAACAAAAATTATTATGAAGAAAGACTGATGAAAACAAATCAGACTAGTGATCACAGGGCTGACGTGTTTGCTAGTTGAAAATGCCCCTTCCCCCACACAGCAATGCTTCATTAGACAAAACAAAGTGACTAATTTCAGCAAAAGAAATCTGCAAAACTACAAACAAACAGCAGTGATCTAGCAGCACAAGGCACTCTAGATTTTTTTGGGGAGCAATCTTTTTCAAAATGCTCCACTTTTGGAGTAGTTTTAAAGGGTGTTTTTTTTTTCGCTCAGACAAGCAAGCATAAACTTCTCTGTAGCTCTCGCTTCATAAGACTGCCCTGAATGCATGGCATACAGTTCATTTCAGTACCATGTGACCTCCAATCCCACAGCACATTGCAAACTTCACCTAACTTTGCCCAACTACAGTGGTGAAATTATCAAATTTGCCACTTGTGAAGTTAGCCCTATACTGCGAATTGGAGTTCCTCCAGGTCCATCTTGGGCCCTCTTTTGTTTAGCATTTTCCTCAATAGCCTTCCTTACTCCTGTTAGGGTCACATCCTTTTATATGCTGACAATGCTGTCCTCTTTACCAGTGACCCAGAACCTAAGGTTCTTGAATCTAGGCTACAGAATAATTTTGTAGTAGTAGAAAGATGGTTCCATAAGCACAGGTTAGTTATGAATTACAACAAGACTAAAACTATGCTGTTCTCCACCTCCCAAAATAGGCACAGAACTTGCCCTCTTTCTATCACCAATGAAGAGGACTCTCCCCTGGAACTAGTTCAGCTCTTTAAATATCTAGGGATTACTATTGACAGTACAATGACCTATGCCTATCACATTGACAACATTGCTAAGTCTGTTAACACCCGCATTGGGCTACTTTATAGGCATAAGCAATGTCTGACCCCAGAGGCTCTTAACCTGGCCATTCAAAGCTCTCTTGTCTCGCTTATTGATTATGGCTTGCCAATCTATGGATCAGCTACTGAAACAACTCTTCCTCGCATCATAGTTGCACTCAACAAAGCATGCCGGTTCCTTACCGGCTCAGCCCATCTGTCCCATACCTATGACATGTACGCTCAGGCTAACTGGCTCCAATTCAAAGGTAGACTCATGTACCAAACATGTTTACTGTCCAAAAAAGTAAGCTTAGGCAAAATGCCCCAGGAGTGCAAAAGCTTATTACCCCCACTATCAACCATCGTTGCACCAGAAGCTCTACTAGCCAGATTTTTAATATACCCCACTGTCGCACTTCTCTGGGACAAAGGTCCTTTGCCTACCGTGCCCCGCTATGGGTGAACTCGCTGCACCATGACATCACTTCAGCATTCACCTTGGGCTCCTTCAAGGTTAAACTTAAGCAACAGCTAGTTGCTGATGCCAGTTGTGACTGTTTTCAATAACCTTCCTTCTTGTGACCAGCACTTATTCTAACCTTATGCTATCCTGACCTTATGCATAACTGTTCTCAGCATGTAAATAACTGTTCTAAGTTGCTAATCATTCTCCTTCACATTTCCTCTTGATCCTTGATCCCCTTCCACTCTTTCCCCTCTCCCCTCCATGGCTGTCCCCCTATCCCCCCCCCTCTGTTATATCTCCTGAGCTCCCTTGCTCACTTTAAAATGCTGTGTCCCATAGCCTCTTACCTCTGACGAGGCCCTGGGCTGATGCCATCCCTTACCTTGTTGATTATTAGATATTACGCTGAGTCTGTTCTCATTTTCCTGTAGAGGGTCATTTCATAAGACCCCACTCCCTCTGATATGACTCTTTGAATTCCAGGTTTTAATCAAATATGCACCATGGCATACATTGTACAATACCACATGTATTGGAACTTCTCTAGTTATACACTCTCGTAATGTCTTGTATAATTCCTTGCTTTGTTTGTTCGCCATCTCATACTCTCCCAATAGGTATTGTTCACCTGACGTGGAACCTATGAAATGATCTTGTTCTCAAAGGTGTTATCTGAAATTTCAATAAATAATTAAAATAAAATATTAACTTTGTGAATTGTGGTGAATTTGTGAACTAATTCATGAAGCAAAGTTAGCCAACTTTGCACACATCTACCCTTGAATTGTCTTCTACTGTCTAGGAGTGGACCTCCATCTCCGATTGTGAAAGTCAAACAAAAATATTCATTTATTATCCCTGTGCTCTTCCCATTATGCTGAGATTAAAAAAAACAAGTAAACACACTCATAATCAGAAGAGCGGCTGCTAGCTGAGAAAATTGCTACCGAGACTACAACACTGAAGCAGCACTTAGGCAAATAGAAAAAGAGAAAAGTTAACATACAACATTAAAGTTGATGTCGTCTGGGTTTTTAATATTCTGGTTGAATCTAAGCACTGGTATCAGGGCTTAGATTCAACTAGAATAATAAAAACCCAGATGCCATCAACTTCAGTGTTGTAAGTTCTCCCCATTATGCCCTGTACTCACCTCTTCTATCTTTTTTTTTATGTCTCCTCCTCCCAGTCAGCCCTCTTTCAGAGGAGCGCCCCATCCCATCACCCCAAGGTCAATCTGGGACTTACATTCCAACTGTCTTCCCCCCCAGGGCCTCCCCCCAGTGGGATCATTGGGGTCCCCAAGCCCTGCCGGAGAATGGATCCAGTTCGGGCCAGCATGCCCAGTTGGTTGGGTGAGGGGCCTGTAGGTGCTTCTCCTCATCCTTCTGCTGGGCTTTTTGTTTTCTGTCCCTGGAGAGGTGCAGCATGCAAGGACATCAAGGTACATGCCACCCACTCCCCTGTGATGTGCACTGACATCTGCCAGACCTCCCAACCTTCCTGGCCCAGGCTGCCATTCCTCCATCTTCTGCCAGGGGCAAGGCAGGCGTGGGGCTCTGCCCACGCTCCCCCAGAGGATGAGAGCAGTCCTATAGATGCTTGCTCCTCCTCCTCCCCTGGCTGACCCTCTCACATCCCTGATTTGCTTCAAAACCCTGGTTGTCGGCATCACAAGCAGTAGCGCTACTACAGTGCCAGCAGGCTGGCTCCACCCCTTCCTTCTTAATCCTATTTTGCCCTTGTCATTTCCTTTTCAGTAATGTATCTAAAATAGATTTGTCATTCTCCTTAACCCTTTCTGCTAGTCTCAGTTCTGCCATTGCCTTTAAGAGAGCTCTTCTATCTCTTCTCCCTTCCTCGTTAAACCTATCTTTGCTCTCCACTACAGTTTCTTAGCAAGGAGATTTGATAGTAGGAAGAAAGAGGAGATGCTCCCCCTGTATTGGGCCCTGGTAAGGCTGCACCTGAACTACTATGCAAAGATTTGAAGTCCACCCCTCAAGGAAATCATGGACCACATAGAGACCATATGAAGGAGGGCCACATAGATGATGCAGAGGTAGCAGGGGAGGCCATATGAGGAAAGGTTGACAGACCTTAGCATGCAAACACTGGAGGCCTGGAGGTAAAGGGGGATATAAGTGAGACATACAAGTTCTTGTAAGAAATCCACAGGGTTAATTGTAAGGACTTGTACACGATGAATAAGGGGATAACTATAGGACATAAGTGGAGACTGGTGAGGGGAGATTGAGGTAGAGAAAGTTCACTTTCGTGGAGTGGGTGTTGGAGTACTACATGTTGTTCTGGAGACTACCCTTCAGAAGACGGGGACTGCTTAGAGATCATGCAAAGGAGTCCCACAAAAATGATCCAGGGACAGCAAGGGTGGTTGTATGTGGAAAGGTTGTCGGTCCTTATCATGTGTGCACTGGAGGCCAGCAGGGAAAGGGAATATGACTGAGACATTCAAGTTCTTATGAGGACTCAGCAAGTATGTTCACTGTAAACTAGGGCACAGTGACTATAGGACTCAGGTGGAGAATGGTGGTGAAGAGGAGATTCAAGAGGGACACAAGGAAGTTCCTCAGGGAACAGATGGTGGGCCAGTGGAATTGACTGACCAGTGAGGTGGTTGAAGTCAAGGCTGTGACAGGGTTCAAAACTGTGTGGAACAGATTTAAGGGAATAATTGGACCTACAGGCAGAAGAGGGGAAGGGAAAAGTGGTGACAATCAGCCACTAGGCTACTAGGGCTGTCAGATTTCTAAAATCCAGCCTGACATAATGCCAAGCATGGAGCTAGCAAGGGAAATTAATAAACTGGACAAACCACCGGGTCCTTTTTTGCAGACACAATCAATGTTTTACGTTTCTTTGCAAATTGATTATTAGCACATCATGTAATTCTGTGAGTACATTATTGACTGACTCTGTGTTGGTGGATATTTGTAGTCTTTAACCCTCTAATTTGTGATTATTCATTTATTTGTAGTGTTTATGATAGTATGTCAAGAACTGGTTATGTATCGGTGTCACACCCTCTTCTCCCATTTATCCAGTTCGTTGAGATTTCCCCAAAGATATCTTTGATTCTTCATCTATTAAAATGTCTCTTTCACCACCGTACAAAAAGAAAACAACAAAATGTTAAATAGTCACAAACACTGGAAAAAAAGGAAAAAAGAGAGAAACTGTTTCATAACTTTGAATTCCAGCTCTGTAGAGTTTCCTGGTATGGTTATTGTAAACCCTGCAGTTTGTGTACTTGAACCCAGACAATGCCTCAGGTGGTGGAAACTGGTTTCCCCTGATTACTTTCAGAGCACAGAACACCAGGTTGTATTGGGTCAGGGGAGGCTTACATCACGGGTATTGGGCTCAAAAGCTTGATTTTTCTCTGATTGTAATTGTTTGTTTTTTGCTGGGTATTTTCTCAGTTAAATTGTTGTGCGGGTTGTCTTGCTGAAAGGAAGGTCAACCCTCAACATAGTGGTGGGTCAGAGATTGTAGCTGATTGTTTCTGAAGGGCACTGACTTGGGCTCACCCCACCCCATCCCACCCTGGGTGTAATTTCCTTTATGCCAGGAGTTCTGACATCATTCCCCAAGAGTGCAAGGGGCATACAACTGTCATACCCTTACCAGCACACTGCATTGAGGGTAAACGCATGCACACACACACACACACACACACTAACAAAAAATAAATAAATACCTTAAATAAACAGGAAAGATGACAGACATGTGAGGAGTAGTGCAATGCTCTGGCTGTGGGGCAGCAGTATTCTGGGAGATTTTCTGGAGGCTGTGATGCTGCCCTATTTGCAGGCAACTCTCTGCTGTGAGGAAGGTGGTTGCCCATCTCCAGGACAAACTGGACAGGAGTAGGGGAACCTCCCTCACCCAGGAAACATCAGGGCTGCCACTGCTGCCTCAGAGGTTGCCAAGAAAGAGGAGTGGTTGGACCACGTTGGGCTCAGAAAGGGTGAGGGTGGTGGAACAGAGGTGTATCCCTCCAGTTGTACTTCTCCACAATCCATACACCATTCTGATGGAGCATAGTTTCCCCATGGAGGCACCTGCAGTGAAGACCGAGGAGGTTGCTGGGAACCGCCACAAGGGAGGCCCACAGGAAGTTGGCATGGGACACCACAGTGGAAGGAAGCAGCTCCTGGTGGGAGACTCAATTATTGGGGGGTAGAACTGGGGAGACAGGGGAAAGTGAAGTAAGGTGCCTGCCTGGCACCATGGCTTGGAGGGACAAGAAGTGAATCCTCAGAATCACAAGAGCAGCTGCACAGGAGAGGGAGTTGGACATCAGTGTCCACTTAGGGACAAATTACTTGGCTGGGCATGGGATCAAAGCAGTGCATGAGGAGTTTGTGGAGTTGGGGAGGGGCCTTAGACAAGTAGCACACACAGTATCCTTCTCGGAGGTGCTGCCTGTCTATGGCATGGGTGAGGCGAGGGTACTCCACACCATGTGATTCAAAGAATTATTGAAAATTGGGTGCGGTGCACAGGGTTTTGGCTTCACTGGGGACTGGGGTTCCATCTGGAGGGATACCCGCCTATACTGGCACGATGGTCTGCATCTGTCTGGAAGGGGAAACTATCTCCTGGGTGATAGGTTTAAATGCTTCATTGACATGTTTTTAAACTAGCCAAGGGAAGAGGAACTGATAAGAAGCAGGGAATTCCCAGCCTCCCCCACAAAACAGGGTAGTTAGCGAGGTAAACACCAAGGTAGAAAGGTCAATAGGGAGCAGGACGGGAGTAAATGTAGAAGGCAAAGTCAGGAAGGGCAAGGATGGGCCTAAAAGAGGTAAAACCATCAAAAAATGAAGAGTAATGAGTACCAATGCCTGTAGTCTGGGTAACAAGCTTCCTGAACTAGTGGCCTTGATGGAAGAGGGACACCTGGATATCGTGGCAGTCACAGAAACATGGTACACACAGAACCATGGCATGGATGCAAACATACCAGGGTACACAATCTACAGGAGGGACAGGGAGGGTAAAAGAGGAGGAGGAGGAGTAGCTCTCTACATAAGGGAAGGGATCAAAGCAACAGTACTAAAGGGTAAATGGGGAGGAGAGGAGAAGAGGCACTGGGGGTCAACTTGGAGACAGGCAATGACACCACAATCCACATGGGGTTGTATACAGGCCTCCATCTCAGGGGGAGGAAATGGACAAGGAAATGATAGAAGGCATCCTTAGAATGGCAAAAGAGGAGAGATATTGTTGATGGGGGACCTGAATATGCCAGATATTAACTGGAGCACATTTGCTGCAGCCACATCAAAGAGTGGGGTCATTCTCGATGCCCTGCAGGGGACATGCCTCAGATAGCTAGTATTGGAACCCACTCAGAAGGAACCAATCTTAGACCTAGTACTCTCAAATGGAGATGGAGAGAGGATCATAGATTTAGAAGTGGATAGCCATCTGGGAACTAGCGACCACCAAACAGTATGGTTCACGATAAACATAGCAGAAGAGTTAAGCCATATAAAGGCAAAGGTACTGGACTTTAGGAGGGCTGACTGAGCCAAAATGGATGAGTGCCTAAGGAATGCACTAGCAAATGGGCAGGAAAGAGGGATGGAAGAACAATGGGGAATAATAAAAACTGCCATCACAGAGGCAACAAGCCTTTGTGTGAAGCAAATAAACAAAACAAAATGAAGTAAAAAACCACTATGGTTCTCAGAGGAGGTGGCAGGGAAGGTTAGGGAGAAAAAGATAGCATTCAGGAAGTACAAGGAATCACGAAAGGAGCAGGACAGAGAACTGTATCAGTTAAAGCAGAAGGAAGCAGGGAAGGCAGTCAGAATAGTGAAGGCCCAAACCAAGGAAAAGATAGCCAACTCAGTTAAGAAGGGGGATAAAACCTTTAATAGGTGCAGCAGGGAGTGAAGGAAGAGAAATAGAGGGATAGTGAGGCTTAATAAAGGCAGAGAAGGTAGGTAGAGGGTGACTGTGAAAAGGCAGAGATACTGAACGAATACTTTTGCTCAGTATTCACAAAAGAAGAAGAGGGAAAGGTACCTAAACCAAACAATAGAAGCACTCTGGATAGGGGGATCATTACCAGTCCATTCACAGAAGAAAGGGCCCTGAAAGAACTCCTAAAACTCAAGGTGGACAAAGCAATTGGGCCTGATGAGATTCACCCCAGAATTCTAAAAGAACTAAGGAGAGACCTAGTGAAACCACTGACTACCCTTTTTAACAAATCATGGGAGGATGGTGTGGTACCTGAGAACTGGAGGAGGACAGATGTTATTCCTCTTCAGAAATATGGGAGCAAGGCAGAGGCAGGAAACTACAGACCTGTTAGCTTGACCTCGGTGGTAGGGAAAATGATGGAATCACTTCTGAAAGAAAGAATTGTTGAGTACCGAGAGGCCAGTGTGGCACAGGACCCAAGGTAGCATGAATTCACAGCAGGAAGGTCATGTCAGATGAATCTAATAGATTTCTTTGACTGGGTAACCAAAGTAGTAGACCAGGGAGGGGCTGTGGATATGGCCTACCTAGACTTTAGCAAGGCATTTGACACAGTCTCACACAAAAGATTAATAAACAAGTTAGACAGCCTGGGAGTGGGTCCCAGGGTGGTAGCCTGGGTAAAAAACTGGCTGGACAACAGGACCCAGAGGGCAATAGTAAACAGAGCACACTCTGAAGAAAGGGGGGTTACTAGTGGGATACAGCAGGGTTCAGTACTGTCCTCTTTATTGTCTTTATAAGAGACATTGCAGATGGGCTGGAAGGAAAAGTATGCCTCTTTGCATATGACACAAAGATCTGCTACAGAGTTGATACACAAGGGGGGGGTGCAAAGGATGAGAAGGAACTTAGCAAGAGTGGAGGAATGGTCAAAAATATGTCAGCTTAGATTCAGTGCAAAAAAAGTGCAAAGTAATGCACCTGGGAAACAAAACACCAGGGGAAGAGTACACAATGGGGGGGAAGGAGGTACTAACAATAACACAAATGGAAAGGGACCTGGGGCAGTCATATCAGATGACCTTAAGGTAGGTAGACAATGTGAGAAGGTAATAAGGAGGGCTGGGGGGATACTAGGATGTATAGGGAGAGGCATCACCAGTAGAAAACAGGAAGTTGTTATCCCTCTGTACAGACAATTGGTGAGACCACATCTGGAATACTGCATGCAGTTCTGGAGACCTCATCTCTGCAAGGACATTGACAGGATAGAGGCACTCCAGAGGAGGGCAACTAAAATGGGGCAGGGTCCGCAACAGAAGCCATATGAAGAGAGACTAAAAGTGCTTAAAATGTATACCCTTGAGCAAAGGGGGGGGGGGGGACTTGATAGAAACTTTCAAGTACCTCAAGGGAATCAACAAAGTCCAAGACAGGAGCATCTTTCAGAAGAAGAGATGTACAAGAACAAGAGGGCACAATTTGAAGATAGAGGGGGGATGGCTCAGGGGCAACGTGAGGAAGTATTTTTTCATGGGGAGGGTGGTGGACGCATGGCACCACCTTCCTGAGGAGGTCATGGGGTCAAAAACAGTGGGGGGAATTCAAGAATGCATGGGACAGACATAAGGCAATTATAGTGAGGGGTAGGAGGAAGTAGGCTGTTGGGTAACTAGAATATGCAGCTTATTCAATAGGTAGGGAAATGGGCAGACTAGGTGGGCCAAGAGGTCCTAATCTGCCATCAAATTCTATGTTTCTATGTTTCTGTGGTCTGGTAAGTGTTAAAGTGCATCATTATTCTTCAAATAAAAAATCTATTTATCCATCTCAAAAGATAAAAGGACGGAATTGCAAATGCATTATTAGACAATACAAAATAATGAGAAAAAGATTTTGTGAATAAGGATTCTACAGAATCTAAAGCTGCTGGGCAACAAACATCAAACTTGGCCTTCCATATCGGGCTCGGAGGTCCTTTACTGCAGCTGCACGAATTGCTCTTGTCAAAGGAATACTTCTCCCCTGTCTCAATTATGGGCTGACATGCTTTCCTCTTGATACTAATGCTAGCCTTGCAAAATGGGATGTGGCCTACAACAATATTTGCCACTTTGTCCTCGTCGCCCCTTGTCTCACCCACCTCTGTGAGCTATATGACAAACTCCACTGGTCGTCCCCGAGTAACTATCTCTCGTATGTCTTGGGCTGCTTCATTGACAAAATTGTCTGAAATGCCACCCCTCCTACCCTGTCAAACCTCTTTCAGCCACCACAACCTTTATATCAACTCAGGTCACTAGAGTTGCAGTCCCTCCTTGTCCCTAAAACTCGTACTCTCTCTGGCATTTGTGCCTGTGCTGTCTGTGCCCCTCATCTCTGGAATGCCCTAACAGTTCTCATCAGATGTACCTCCATCCATCCCTTGTTTAAGAAATCCCTATGGGCATACCTAAAGACTGCCTCAGCATGCAACTGTCCCTAGACTACCTAGGGACTCACCTGAAGTCTGCCTTAGCCTACAACTGTCATCAGCTTGCCTGGCATCTCCCTGCTCAGTCTTTGTGTGCTCTATCCAATACCATGACTGCAAGCCAAACCAGGATGGGTGACCATTGGACCCTATCCACCCTTGCAACCTTAAGCACTTACTGCTCCTAGTACCGGAGTCACTGCACCCTGTTCCACCTCTTGTGCCCTTGCATCTCTTCTGTAATTATGTATATTACCCTTTACTGTGGAATTGTCCTTACCACTGTGCACTTGTTTTCCATGAAATGTTTATTACCTTTTACTATTTGATTGTCCTTACCACTGTGCATATGTTCTCGGTTACGCTGTTCACTGCCTGTATAGTGCTTACTTGTTATTATTATACTGTTTGTACATTTTTCCTTGTACTCTCCTGGGTCGCACCTGAAAATAGGCATTCGTTGTCTAGTGTGCCTACCCAGTAAACAAAAGCTAAATAAATAAAACAACCAAAGTACAATATAATGACTTACTTAAGTGACAGTGTGCTAGTTAGGTCAATATATGAGGCAATAATGTGATTCTTGAGTGAATAAATTGTAGGGCTGAAGGCAGAGTACTTTATCTGGATGAAACAATCACATTATAACTATTATCTATCATGTGTTTGATGCTGGGAGTAAAGACCAATTAGAATACAAGAAAGATGATGCTCTCACTACTGTCATTGTATTTACAATAAAATGACCATTGTGAGTTTGCTAAAGAATACACAGTTTGTAACCCTGGCTTCTGATTGGAGGAGAAGGTCCAGAGGTAGCAAGATAAGGGATAAAGCTGAGTTCTCAATCTCCAAAGACAAATTAAATTATATTGAAAATAGGGAAAAGGCAGACCAACCATAGCCCACCGGATGGAAAAAGTGGAGTCCAAAAATGTAATTTATGCTATTTGAAGTGCAAATGGCAGAATACCTGTTGGGCCATGAGAGACCAATGATACATTTAAGGAATGTTATACTAATCTATATTCTAATGTTGCTATTTCTTGGAAAAGTTGACATGCTGTCTTTAAAAGAGGAGGATACAATGTACTTTGAGAAGCCATTACATCTTTCAGAGGTAATTAAATCACTAGCATTGCTTTCTTTTTTATTCACAAAGCTTTTTCTCTGTGCTGTTCTTGTCTGGTGGCAACTGTCCCAGCCCCATCATCAACCTTCTCATGGACTTACTAGTTGTCCACCACTTGTCCAGGACCACCTATGGTGAGTGGCCAGTCATGACGGTTGAGCAAGAGCTTGTAGGGTTCCACCTTAAACAGCCAGGCCTTTTCCTCCCTCTCCTCCTCCTCCTCCTCCTCCACCATTTTTTCCTCCCCTGGGATGTGTGATGACATGGACTTGCATGCATATGGTGGCATGCATGCTTGACAGGCATCTGGTGGCAACCCCTTCCCTCCCGGTGTTCCTGACTATGCTGCCAACTGGCCTCCACCAGTCAGCAGTCATGCAGCAGAAACATCATCCTCCCTCTCAGAGGAAGGAGAGTAGTCCCTGGGATGCTTAATTACTTTCTTCTCAGCCAGCCCCTTGCAACCTGTGCTCGTTCCTGAATTGGGTCACTGGCATAGCAAGCAGTAGCACCACCACTGTGCTACTGGACTGGCTATAATAGCATCATCAATTTTGTAAAGGGAAGATGGATTTTTCACCAACCTTTTACTAGGCATTTGCTAAATCATTGGTACCCATGCTATTAAAATTCTGTTCTGCAAGCTTCAGTATTAGGTTATTACCTGATTAAACAAAGGAAAGGTTACTATCATTAATTCTTAAAGAAGACAAAGATGGATTGGATTGCAGAAGCTATAAACCTATAACTTTAATACAGTAAAGACTCTTAAAATGCATATCTCTTAAAGAAGAACTAAAGTCAAAATTTGCAAAATCATATGTCGTGAAGAGTGTGCAGAGTGTTTTATCTGTGTATGGAGTCCTGGTGTATTCCTTTGTTTGCTCTCATGTGTTTTTTTTGTAAGTTTGTCTGCTAGTTTTATGGTGCCTGGGAGTCGTACAATGTAATGTGTTAAGGACCACTGATTCAGATTCAGAGAGTGATAGGCAGCTGCTGCAGTAGCAATCTGCTGTTAGGAACCTGTTATTCTGGTCTCAACTAAATAACTCTTTCTAATCCAAACATTTGGGGCCTAACTGTCAAAGATCTCTTAGAGAGAGACACAAGATGCATCACTCCAGGGATACGGGAAACTCCGGGTGTGCCAGGGACCCTGCACCAGATTTTTATAAAAATCAATGTCCCGGCACCAAACTCCCAGGTTTGCTGCATGTCAACAACCTGGAGAGGTCCTTGACAGATAAGCTACTTAAACTGATGAAGGAGGGCAGTAGAGGGCACAGCACTCAGCAGCATGCGAGGGAGGCCTCCAGGCCTCCCTCCCAGCAGGGAATCTAAGGGAAGGGAGAGGGCAAGGGGAGGAGAAGGCAGAGATGGGGAGAGGAGAGTCACAAAAGGAACAGAGAACATGAGGGCTGGGGGTTCAGTATGGAAAGTGGCCTCCTTGAATGCTAGGAGTCTGGCAAACAAGTCAGCAGAGCTACAGGCACAGATGGCAGAAGGGGGAGATAGACATATCTGCCACCACAGAGACATGGGTAACTTAGTATCATGACTGGGACCTTGAGATCCCTTGGTACCAATTGCATAGGAAGGATAGAGAAGGAGGGGTGGAGTAGCATTGTGCATAAGGGATGAGATAATGTGCACCAAGGGAGGAGGGGAAGAAGAGAACTGAAACCCTATGGGACTGATACAGAACACAATTGGGAGAAAGATTCAGGTGGGGCTGGTGTACAGACCACATTCACAGGGCATAGTTCTGGAAAGGGAGCTGCGGGAGCAGATCAGGAAGGTAGGTAGGAGAGGGAACATGGTAATACTAGGGGACTTCAATCTGCCTGGTATAGACTGGGACACCCCGGCTACTTCCTGTTGCAGAGAACAGGTCCTCCTGGATGCTATCCAGAAGAGTTTCTTGACACAGGGAGTCACAGAGCCAACAAGAGAGGAGACCATAATAGACCTAGTGCTATCAGATGGGTAGCATGTCTAGGGAGTTGAGGTGAGGGATCCCCTTGCAGGCAGTGACCACCACATGGTGTGGTTTTATATTCACATTGGGAAGGAAGCAGTCAAAACAAAAATGAGAGTGGTGTATTTCAGGAAGGTGGACTTTGCTAGAATGGGTACCATATTGAAGGAGCACCTGGCAAAGCTCTGGTTGGAGATGGATGCAGAACAGAAATGGGCCATCATCTAGAAAGGGTTAACCCTTGCAGGGCTGTGGACTGATACAGTATATCAGTCCAGAATTCCTATCCGTTCTAATTCTTTTGGTAGCCTAAAGGTTAATAGAGGCCACTGACACCTGCATGAAGATTCATAAAAAGAACCCCAGGTGTCAGAGACCTAGCTGGTTTAGCAGGAGGGTGGCAGATAAGGTGAAAGCAAAGTGTGCTGCCTTCCTGAAGTACAAGCGTACCTTGAAGGAGGAGGACTGAGAGATTTAAATGGAGAAATCTCGGGAGGCAGGAAGAGTGGTCCGGCAGCCAAGACTGAAAAAGAACTTAGACTGGCGCAGGGGATTAAGGAAGGGGAGAATGATTTTTCGTCTGGTACACTGGGGAGAAAAGAAGCAGAAGGAAGGGGGCTGATATACTGCAAGAAAGCGAGTTGTGCTCACAAAAGAGGGAGGTGAACCTTACAATTTACAATTGTCTTTGGTTTGAAGTAGATTCCTTAGGAAA
The DNA here is from genome assembly GCA_016271365.2 of Neoceratodus forsteri. NCBI lineage: Eukaryota > Metazoa > Chordata > Ceratodontiformes > Ceratodontidae > Neoceratodus > Neoceratodus forsteri. Next base: position 1,484,845,040 of record CM057452.1, read on the forward strand.
GTTAATATTCTTCCGGTGGAGGATACTTCTACCTGAAGGGTGAAAAAAGGAACTTAGAATTATCAGAAAAGGCAGTCTTTCAATCAATAGAGGGAGGTGGAGCTTGCTTTACTTTTGTTACAATTGTTAAGATTTTACTGTTTTCTGTGTGTCTGCCCTTCTGCACAGCTGTCTTGATTGGAGTTAGTGACTGACTGTTTGCATTGCAATATTTGTGATAATGTGAGTATTCACTGGTCTAAGAATTTGTCATAAGCCCTGAATTGAGAGCAGGTCACATGCTGTGTATTGGACCCAGACAGTGCCTAGGGGGTGGAAACTGGTTTTCCTTTTGTTTATCTCTGTGTGCCTTAAAAGGCCAGGCCAGACTGTGTCAGGAAGTGCTTACATCACAGCTACTTAACAGCCAATAGCTCTGGAAGAATCTTACAGACCTTGATAAAAGTACTAATTTTAGCAGGCTCATCAGATAACCTAATAGTCTTCAGATGAAGCTACCTCTGGCTGGAAGCTGCAACACTAGACTTAAGATTTGCAAGATAGTGAGTTGTGCTCACAACAGAGGGAGGTGAACCTTACAATTTACAATTGTCTTTGGTTTGAAGCAGATTCCTTAGGAAAGTTAATATTCTTCAGGTGGAGGATACTTCTAACTGAAGGGTGAAATAAGAAACTTAGAATTATCGGAAAAGGCAGTCTTTCAATCAACAGAGGGAGGTGGAGCTCGCTTTACTTTTGTTACAATTGTTAAGATTTTCAATGCAGTAAGAGTTTAAACTCAAAGAGGCTGAATACTCTTTTCTGTGTCTGCCCTTCTGCACAGCTGACGTGTTTTGGGGCTGACTGCTTTCAGAGCACAAGTCACCAGGCTGTTTTGGGGCTGGGGAGGTTTACCTGTGTCTGACTTGGATGTTTGGATTTTTCTCTGTTTGATTAGCAGGGTATTTTCTCTGTCAAATTGTCGTGTATGGCATCTTGCTGACAGGAAGGCACTCATCGCAGCGGTAGGTCAGAGCTTTTAGCTGATTGTTTTGTGAGGGCACAGTTTAGGCCCAAACCCTTCCCACCCCTCACCCCATCACCCCTGGAAATAGTTCATTTATACCTGGGGTTCTGACATCATTCCTCAAGAGGGCAAGGTGCAAATCACTGTCATATCTTAATAATAATAATAATTTTATTTATATAGCACCTTTCAAAATATCAAGGTGCTGAACAACTTAAAACAATTCAAACACTACATAAACAAACATGTACATAAAATCAGCATACAACAAGATAAAATATATGATAATAAAATCCAAGCATTAATAAATAACTAATTATCTAAAAAAGCCATGCTCCACAAGTAAGTTTTCAAATCCTTTTTAAAGAGTTCCACGGAGGTGCACTGCCGTAACCGACATGGTAGAGAGTTCCAAAGAGTGGGTGCAGCATATGAAAATGCTCTGCTGCCAGAAGATTTCAAGCTCACTCTTGGGATCTCTAACAACCCCATGTCGGCCGAGCGGAGTGATCGGTCAGGGCAGTAAGGCACCAGGAGGTCTTTCAGATAGACTGGACCCTGGTCGTGAAGGGCTTTGAAAGTCAGCAAAATGACTTTAAAGGTGATCCGCCACCGCACGGCAGCCAGTGCAGTTCATGGCTGCACGGGAGTAATATGACAGAACCGACTTGTCCCAGTCAAAACCGGGCTGCAGCGTTTCTGCACCAACTGCAATGACAGTTTCAACACAGAAGCCCAAAGTACAGGGCGTTGCAATAGTCTAAGCGTGAAGATACAAAAGCATGAACCAAAGTAGGCAGGGAGTCAAACGGAACAAGATGCTTCACCCTGACAATATTCCTGAGATGATAAAAGGAAGTCTTGACAACAGCTGACACCTGAGCTTTGAGAGTCAGCCTATCATCAAGAATGAATCCAAGGCTACGCACCCATTCTGAGGACGGCAAAGATACTCCACCAAGAATAATTCCAGGTGGAGCACCGATATCCGGCCTCACCACCCGACCAACAGGATCCACTACCAGCACCTCTGTTTTCTCCGAGTTCAACTTTAGCCAACTAGAATCCATCCAGTCTTGGATCTCCCTCAGACAGTTGTTAAACACGAGAGAGCTCCATCCTGGTCGGGTGCAAAGACAGATAGAGCTGGGTGTCATCCGCATAGCAGTGAAACCTCAGCCCATATCGTCTAATGATACCTCCGAGGGGCAGCATATACACTGCAAACAACATGGGCGACAGCACAGATCCCTGGGGCACTCCACACAACAGAGGGATTGGGTCAGAGGAAAAAGTCCCCGACACAACTCTCTGTGATCTCCCGGTAAGGAATAACGTGAACCATTGCAAAACGGTTCCAGACATCCCACAAATTTGCCCCAGGCGAGCTAATAGCACCATGTGGTCCACTGTGTCAAAGGCTGCAGAGAGATCAAGAAGAACAAGAATGGAACGTCTCTTCTGATCCCTCACCGTCAGAAGATCATTTAACACCCGAACCAGCGCAGTCTCGGTGCTATGTCTTTTACGGAAGCCCAACTGGAAGGATTCGTAGACATTATGGATGGTTAAATGGTCATCCAGTTGAACCGCTACGACCTTCTCGATAACCTTCCCAATAAAGGGGAGGTTAGAGATAGGTAGATAACTAGAATAAGAGTCCAGGTCCAAGGAAGCTTTCTTCAAGAGAGGAGTTACCACAGCCTCTTTCAAGGAGCAGGGAAACTCACCTAATTCCAAGGAGCACCAGACTATTTGCACCAGGACAGGACCAATGATGTCCAAACAACCCAAAATGAGGGGAGTCGGACCAGGATCCAAGCCACAACTTGTGGGGCGCATAGAATGGATGATCCTCATAATGTCCACGAACTCAGGTCGTCGAAAGGAACTCCAGGAGAAATGAGGCACTGTCATCTCATGCTGTCCAAAAGCTTCACCCATAGAGCTTACCGGACCCAGGTTCTTCCTGATGTTGGCCACTTTAGTTGCAAAGTATCAAGCGAGCTCATCGCACTCTGCTTGCGAAAAAGCTTTCCGAACATGAGAGTCACGTGATGCAGGAAGCTGAGTATCAGGTTCCCCGCGAGCTCCGATCGCTGTCCTCTTATTTTATTATTTTTTAGCGATTACCAGAGGCAGCGCGAGTCACCGACAGTATAAAAAGGTGAAAGAAGACCCGGAGAGGCGTGTGGATGGAGGCAGAGATGAGCAAGCCCCACCCCAGGCATACGCCACCAATGACTCCAGAAAAGGCTGCAAAAAAAATGAAGGCCTCGGGAGCTGCAGCAGTACAAGGGGCAGGCAGTGATCCAAATGCAGAAGCCCCATTAACACTAGCACGGTTTCTAGAGGAGATTGGCCCTCTGAAGGAAATGATGCTGGGCATGGCTGGAGAGATCAAGGAGCTTAAAGGAGCGATGACAGAAATTAAACGTAAAGCCCTGGATAATGAAGTGCGTATTAAATCTCTGGAGGGTGCAAGAGAAAGGACTGAGACAGATACAACCAAATTTGCTCAGAAAATACAGAAGTTAGAGGTTAAGATAGAAGACCTCGAGGGTAGGAGCCGTCGCAACAACGTGGTGTTTATTGGCCTACCCGAAAAAGCTGAAGGTCAGGAGCCCATAAAATTTGCGCAGAAGATGACAGAAAAAATTGTGGGGCCATCTCCTTTTGGATCTAAGTTTATGGTGGAGAGAGCACACCATTCCCTAAGTCCTGTACCGCCACCAGATCGTCCGCCCAGGCCTTTCATTGTAAGATTCCTTAATTTTCAAGAAAGGCAACTCCTTATCGACAAGGTAAAAGAAGAGAAGGAGGTTTACTGGGAGGAGTCCGTTGGGGTGGTACAGGATCTGCCCTATCTGTTAAGCCAGAAAAGAGCCATCTTCCATCCCTGGTGAAGCACCTGATTGCAGCAGAGTTAAAATTTAGGATGGGGTATCCGGCACATTTGCAGGTTCTTATAAATAAGGAATGGAAAACCTTTGAATCCTTGGACCTGGCCTCGGCAGCCTTAAATGAGGCATTTCCAGCACTCTTTAAAGAATCATGATCTGGAGCAAGGGATCCACCGAAGGCCTTGTCGTGTTGTGGATTTTATTTAGACTACTGATACTATATATCGTTTATTTTGCTCCATTCTCTATATTGGACATTACTTTACAGTGACTGGTAATGAATCAAAGTGAACTGCAGTTTTGTTTGTCTCAGTTTCATGGAGCAGATATCAGATTGGCTACCTGGGAAAGAAAACCTGGCCAGATAAATATTTCATCTTGTATCTTGGACTTGTACCGGATAAAGGGGTTACTTCTTTTTCATAACAGTGTGGGTGTTTGTTTGGGGTTTCCTGTCTCAATAGCCCCTCTTGGTTGAGGAAAGTTATATTTTTCAGGGAGGGGATGTGGTAGCTTCTCAGGGTTTAAGATACAGTTTATTACATGGATGTTATCTTGTGACTATATCTCTGAAGGTGTCAAGGCAAGTGTTGTGGTGTTGTAATATAAGTTGCCTTTGCACTCAATAAGAGGGGTGAGAGAGTGCGGAGGGAATGTAGGGCATCCTGGTGTCATGGGCCATAAGGCGGTGCGTGGGAGTTGGGGGAGGGAAAGGATGGGGTAGTAAGGGAATGGGGAGAGCATATCATAGGGGTTTGGAAATTTTTGTGGGGGTTTGGAATGGGGGAGGGCGAAAGGGGTGGGCCACAAGGCAGTCTCGGGGTTTTGACCATGAGGACATGGTACAGAGATATGCAGGCTATACTTTCATTAGGCCCGATGGGATGGATATTGATATTAAATTTGGCACTTGGAATGTTAAAGGGACGCCATAAGTTAAAACAATATAAGATTCTGAAGCATATTGAGGCTATGCAGATAAAGGTAGCTTTCCTTCGGAAACCCATTTATTGCAGGACGAGGCGATGAGTATGAGAAGAATGCAGATAAGGAAATATTTTCTTCTCAGGGTACAACTAATAGTAGAGGGTTAATGATTTTAGTCCATAGACAAGTGCCTTTTACTTCTATCAAAGTGGTGCACGATAGCGAAGGCAGATTCGTTCTAGTCAAGGGTAAACTCTATAGCCTGGAGATTCTATTAGGCTTGGTGTATGGCCCAAATTCCAACAGCCAGGGTTTTTTAGTGGTACTGCAAAATGCACTATTACCATTTGCACATCTTCCTATTATAATAGGAGGCGACTTTAATCTGGTGTTGGACCCCACGTTAGATAGATCCAAGGGCAATCATATAGCTTTAACCCCGGATGTTCTGGCTTTTAATGATTTGCTAACTCGCCTAGGTCTGGCAGATGTTTGGAGGGTGCTTCACCCAAAAGCAAGGGAATATACTTTTTTTTCCCAGGTTCATGGTTCAGGATCCCGTATAGACTATATGTTGATTTCTCGGGGGTTGCTTAAGGGGTTGGCAGGAGCGAAGTTGGGATAGCACCTCTTTCTGACCATTCTATGGTGGAAATGGTTGTGGCCCTTCCTTCTGCTACCGAAGGGGTGGCAGAGTGGAAGGTAAACAACCAATTGTTGAGGTGCCCAGAGCTGGTTAAGGACTTGACCTCGAAAATGAGCGAATTCACGGAGACTAACTCAAGCGAGGAGGTGAGCCCTGATATTTTCTGGGCGGCCTTAAGACATATATTAGGGGTTGCTGATCTGTCAGGTGTCTAGGAAAAAGAGACCAATACCAAGATCATGGCCCTGCTGAATCAAATGAAGGTCTTGCAGGATGCTCTGGTTGTTAACTCCGAAAGAGACTGAAACTAAATTAACTCACGCCAGGAGCATTATCTCAAACTGTTGGGCGATCAGGCTGAGTTGGCAATTATTAAAACAAAAGCAACTATATCGACCAGGGCGATAAGCCTGGTAGGTTTTTGGCTAGAAGGCTAGCTCAAATGGAAGCTTCTCGTCTGGTTGAGGGATTATGGTCGGAACAGGACAGGTCCGTCAAGACAAACCCGGATGATATAATCCAGATTTTTAGAAGTTATTATGAGGATCTTTATGGCCCTATGAGTCTCCCCTGAGTCAGGAAAAAATCTCGGCCTACCTAAGGGAAATTTCCCTGCCAAAGTTAGGGAGAGCAGAGCAGGAGATATTGATTGCTCCCATTACTTACGGGGAAATAGAGAAGGTAATTAAAAACTTGCCAAACGATAAGACACCTGGCCCAGATGGGTTCTCACCAAACTTTTACAAGGCTTTCTCTTCTTCCTTAGTTCCCATGTTGGCCAGGCTATTTCACCATATTCTTTCTGGAGTGGTGGTTGACAAGTATATCTTTGAGGCTCTAATAGTGGTGTTGCTTAAGCCAAATAGGCCCCAGAGGCCAGATAGCTATAGGCCCTTTGTCTTTAAATTCGACATAAAGATCTTAGCCAAGATACTTGCAGACAGGATGAGGAGAGTAGTCTCTGGGTTGGTAGGGGCAGAAACAAGTTGGCTTTATGCAAGGCAGGTCATCGACAGACCACTTCAGGATTCTTGCTCATGTCTTCTCGGCATCCAAGGGGTCAACATTACCTCAGGTGTTGGTTTCCTTGGACGCCAAGAGGCATTGATAAGGAGTGCATTAGGGTTTTTGTTTCAGGTATTGAGTGCGTTTGGTTTCCTTGAAGTTTTTATTTCCTGGATTAGGCGTTTTATACTGACCCGGCGGCCAGAATTGTATGCAATGGGGTTACTTCCTCTCCCTTCCGATTACAGGTGGGCACAAGACAGGATCCCTTATCCCTCTTCTTTTTAATCTTTATCTTGAACCACTGATTAGGGAATAATTACCTCGAAAGATTAGGAAGTGTCCAAATAAGGAACATACCATTAGGTGACAACGTTTGCTGATAACCTGTTAATCCATGTTTCTAAACCAGCGTCTTGATCCCTGTATTATTAGAAACTATCGGAGAGTTTAGTAGGTTAGCAAACTACAAATTAAATCAGGTAAGACTCTGGTGTATCCCTAAATAATAGGGTCCTTAAATGGATGTGACCAAATTTGGTTTGGAGTGGAGCCCTAAATCTCTGAAATATTTAGGCCTCACCCTAACAACTAATTCGAAAGATTTACGTTACTCTCAATCTATATAATCTAGTGGGTTGTAGAGTCAGATTTGAAAAGGTGGGCACATCTACCCTCTCTCTCTGTGGGGAGAATTAATGTGATAAAAATAGAATGTATTCCTAGGTTATTTTACCCTTGTAATCTTAACATATGGATTCGCTAGCATGGTTTAGGAAGTTGCATGGGCTCTTGGCTGACTTTATTTGGAACCACAAGAGGCAAGAATGGCCTACACCAAACTGGCGGTCCCAAGGACCAGGGTGGTTTGAGTTACCTCAGTTTGCGCTGTACTTCTGGGCGGCCCATATGAATAGATATGGTAGATGGATGTGCATCACCCCATGGTTCTGTGGTGATTACCTCTCTCTCTGGGTAAGTCTGGAGGTTAGTTTAATTAAAGGCTTTGGGATATAATCGGAGGCTCTAGTATATAGTAGTCTAAAATCCTTACCCCAACTCAAAAATACGCCCATTGGGGTATCTCTTAGAGTGCTGGTGACCAAATGTGTAGTTTCCTAGGTTATAAGTACACTCTAGATAGTTCCCAACCAATTGTAGGAAACCCCAGTGGCGCATTGCTAATGGATGATTACTTCTAGTTGGTTACCTGAACTGGGTGAGTGTAGATGGGCAGACCTTCTCAATGAGAGGGTAATCCACACACAGTAGCTAAAATAATGCATGAGTTGAAGTTGTCCGGGCAGGTAGTATTCAAAGTATATCAACTAAGACACCTCCTGGTGCAAAAATGAAGATAGAGATTGTGGCGGTTCTCGTGGGGACTTCTGGTGAACTTAAACCAATCATAGGTTCCCCTCATGCAATCTCAAAATTTATAAAGTGTTGTTTCATTAAGATTAGTTAAGGATAATATAGCTCCCACCTCCTATTGGGCTAAGGCCTTTCCGATGTTACATTTGAATGGGCCAAGATTTGGGGAATTGTTACAAATTTTGCGACAGGACTGTCTTAGATTAACCTAATTTAAGATTCTGCACAATATCTATTGTCGCCCAGAAGTTAGCGGATCTGAAGATACTGCAGGAACCCAAATGTCACAGATGTGGCTCAGGGAGGCTGACCTGTTGCATATTTTTGGAACTGCCCAAGTGTCATGCCTGCTGGAAAGAGAGAAAAAATAAGTAGACCCTTTGTTGGGAATTGAGGAGCTGTTTATACTGGAGGTTTGTATACTGGGGACCTGTCCTGTTCCTCAGTTAAACTGAGGAAGTATTACATAACCATGATATCTATCACTGTAAAGAGATTAGTTCTCAGACATTGGAAGGATTCAAACAGTATTGGGTATACGGAATGGTTAAAAGAGTTGTTAATGAACCTCAGGATTGAAAGAACAATAGCAATACTCCAGAATAGATTGCCTCTTTACGACCAGATTTGGTCTAGATTCGAGGTGGCCTATGCTTAATCCCATCAGTTTTTCTTTTGTGTTCTGGACTGCCTTGTGGGGGAAGGGTGGAATAGTTTCTTTATCTCGTTTTCTTTTCCTGCTGTGCATTTCTCATTTCTGCAGAGCCAGGAGCTCAATTGTGAAACCTGAATGTTCAAGGTTTATAATTGTAATTGTTAAGCTGTAACTTGAAAGCTGGCTAGTTTAAACCCCTGCGCCTTGTTCTGGATTGTCTGATGTAAGATTACTCCTTACTTTGTTATTTATGGGGGGTTGGGTGGGATGGGGGTGGGGAGATGCTGGTCTTCTTTTTGGGCCTGGTCAAATGTTGGTCGATGTGTGGTAATGGCCTGTAGCCTCTGTACCCCATTATGGATAAAAGTCAATAAAAATTTAATGGCAAAAAAAAAGCTTTCCGAACATGCAGGCAGGCTGGGTTGCACAGTCTGTCTACAGTTCGGAACAGCTGAGCCGGTCGATTTTGAGCAACTGCAATCTCCCTGGACAGGAATTCTGCCTTCTTATGGGTGATTGCAGATTGATAGTTAACATAATGTTCCATCAATCTAGAGTGGTCAGCATCAAGGCGGACCTCGCCAGCGGCAACTCTAACCTTCGCCCTGTCTCCGCATCTCCCTCAGGGTCCCATCAGACCATGGGGCTCCGGGCGAAGGATCAGGGCACTCATGAACAGGAGCAATAGAGATCCAGAACCCCGTGGACAGCCTTGGTATGAGCCAGCACCAGTAGCTTCTGGGCCATTGCTCACCAGATCCCGAAGGATGAGAGGTCAAGGACCGCCAGCTAGACCTTGTGGAATGTGTATTCCGTAATGGGCGGTGCCTGACCATCTCCACAGGCGCTGGTCTTCTCAGGGGTGCAAAAATTGAACCTCACGATGTGGTGATCAGACCAGGCGACTGGTTCCACCCCATGTCGAATCGTTGAGTCCTAGAAGGAAGACTAGATCTAAAGTGTCCAGATGTTATGTGTAGCAGTGGAAACCACCTGTGTAGGCCCAAAGAGACATCAACTGAGAAGTCATTACCCAAAGGTGAGAGTTCGCCGACGACCCAGGCGTTGAAGTCACCCAGGACCATCAACCTGGGCGACTTAAGCGACATGTCGGCAATCTACTGCTTTCCTGTAGAAGTGTCTCCCATCTCGGGTGGGACGGTAGATGAGGATGATTCAAGCGCCTACACCTGCTACAACTGTACACTCAAAAGACCAGTCTCACCGACTACCACTTCGTGAGACCCAATTCCATCTTAAAACAGACTGCAACCCCCCCGCCCCTGCGGTCCAATCTCGGGCGGTGTATCACCGAGTACCCGGCCGGAATCATGGCCTCCAAGGTGGGGCCAGAACTTTCATCCAGCCAGGTCTCGGTGATGCAGGCCAGGTCAGCCGAACCAACAAGATCGGCAATAATAGCGATCTTATTCCTAACAGACCTGGCATTGCATAACACCACCCGAGTTGGACAAACTTCAGGGGTTGTCAAGCCTATCTGCCCACTAATTTCTGTGGTGCCCTTGGGTATGGCTACCAGACAGGGAGAACCTCGATCTGGATTCCATTTCGCCCCAGGGTGCCTCCTGGATCTGACTACCCAGATCGATGGCCCGCTCATTTCATCCACCCTGTTGACAACCCCCGAACAATATCCAGAGCTCTACAGCGCTGGTAGGTGTCAAAATGAGAGGAGGAGTGACAAAGGGGTGGAGGGCACGGAGCGAGGAGGATGAATAGTGCACCACCATGGGAGCTACAGGCCAGCACATGTTGCAGCTTAAATAAGATAAACCAAAACCCACAACGAAACTAATTAACAATCAATTTAACAAAATCATAAATATAACCTTAAAAAAAAAAAAGAAAAGTCTAAACCTAAGCTGATTACCCCCCCCCTTCCGGATTGCTCTCATCACCGGGAAAGAAAAGGGACAAGGCACTCTCACTGCCTAGCCCTTATGGGATATAACAGCAGAGGGCCAGGAACAAAAAACTCCTCTCAAGTTCTCTCACAACAAGGGGAAGATGATATTTGTTCTACCCTCACAAAAGAGATAAAATAAATCAAAACTAAAAAGCTAAAGGACACAAGACCTCTCACCTCCAGTGTCCAAAAGCCATAATCAAAAACTCAGAAATAAAATAAATCAAAACCAAAACAAAGTCCTTAAAATTAATATGTCAGTATCAGGCAGAAGCGGATGGGTGTAACTAAAAGAAGTCCAAAGTTTCACCAAAATAATTCAGGAATCTGTAAAATTTGGTCAGAAAAAGTCAGCTTGACTAGTGCCCCATGTTTCTCCCAAATAGGTAATCCTTGAAGGTCAAAGCTACCCTTACCAAGAGTCATGAAGAGTACATAAAGTGGCAGTCCTCCTGATTCAAGGGGTGGGGTACTCCAGCCAGCTTCCTGACTAAAAAATACCCCAAACCCCTGCAGCGTGATAAAACTCCAAATCAGACACCTACTGGGTAATTGACTAACAGAGGCTGAAACCAGAGTTGCACAGCCAGTTACTTAAAACCTTACTCAGACAGGGCGTTCAGCACTCTGAAATCTAAGCTGTTCACAATTAAACTTAACCAAGTCAAACAGCGTCAGGTTAAAGTTCTGGCAAAAGAAAGAAGAAGCAAGCCCATCCAGTGTCACTCCAATCCACCACCAGGGTTCTGAAACAGCGTGGAAGTAATGGGCTCTTCAAGCCCTATTCCCCAACGAAATGAACAAGCCACTTAATCACGGAAGGAACCGACAAAAGAAACCCAAAGCCACCTGATCCAAAACAGTCCAGGACTCCACGAACTTTCCAGTCAAATGGTCCAAAAATAAATTTAAGCGTTCACTTGGACCAAAGGTTTCCCGCTCTCTTCCCTAAACTCGTCCAGGAGCTGAACACTGAAAGGAGGGCGGAAACAAGAGAACCCTCCGGCGGTTCCTCGCTGAAATGAATCCTGCCGAAATCCAGAAGATACCACGGATGGCAGGAAACAAAAAGACCTCTGACGTTACTCTGCTGAACGGATCCCTGGTCAGAACTCCAGAGACACTCACCGCAGGTCCGTGAATAGCCGAAAGTCGAAAGTCTAATCCCGATATTCCCCTCGATTAGTCCTGCCAAACGGCGCAAAACCCGAGGGTTCACAAAGTCTAAAATAGTCTGAAGTAATAGATTAAAATAACACAAAACTAACACAGAAACAGAGGTTCAAAACCCGAGTGACGGCAACACGCCCAGCCTGGTGGCCATCTTCTCTAGCACACTGCACTGACAATATAAGCATACACATTATATAAATACATATACTGTATTTCCATATAACACACCAATCACACACACTCACACACAAAAAAAACCCGAAATAAGGTAGACAGTTATGTGGGGAGTAGTACAATGTAATGGCTGTAGGGCAGCAGTCTTCTGAGAGTCTTTCTGGAGGCTGAGATGCTGCCCTATTTGCAGACAACTATCTGCCCTGAGGGAGGAAGTTGCAAGGCCGCACTGGACAGTAGCAAAGGAACCTCCCCCATCCAGGGAGCACCAGAGCCACCACCACTACCTCAGAGGTTGAGTAGAAAGCACAGCAATTGGACCACAGTGGGCTCAGGGAGGGTAAGGGTGGTGGAACAGAGGCACACCCAGTCAGTTGTTCCACTCCACAATCCATACACCATTCTGAGGGAGCATAGTTCCCCTATAGATGTACCTGCAGAGGGGACTAAGGAGGGTGCAGACAACTGTCACAAGGGAGGCCCTCAGGAATGAGGCAGAGGGCACCACAGGGAAAGGAAGCAGCTCCTGGTGGGGGACTCAGTTATTAGGGGATAGAACTGGGAAGAGCGAAGGAGAAGAGCTGAAGTAAGGTGCCGTGCCTGGTGCCACATGGCTTGGAGGGACAGGGAAGGCGCATCAGCAGGATCATGAGAACAGTTGCATGGGAGTCTGGAAGCTAGGCGTCATTGTCACACCTAGGGACAAATGACTTAGCTCATCATGAGATTAGAGCAGTGCAGAAGGATTTTGTAGAGTTGGGGAGGGAGCTTAAGACGAGTAGCACACACAGTATCCTTCTCCAGAGGTGCTGCCTGTCAGTGGCATGGGTGAGGCGGTACTGCACCATGCAGTTTAACAAATGGTTGAAAAAAAATGGTGTGGAGCACAGGGGTTTGACTTCATTGGGTACTGGGTTCCACCTGGAGGACACCAGCCTATACTAGCAGGATGGTCTGCATCTGTCCAGGAAGGAACAAGTCTTTTGGGCAATCGGTTTAAATGCTTCATTGGAAGCTTTTAAACTAGTCAGGGGAGGCACTGATAAGCAGCAGGAAAATCCCAGCCTCCCTCTACAAAACAGGGTAATAAATGAGAAAAGACCAAGGTAGAAAGGTCAGTGGGGATGCTGCTACAGAAGGTAAAGCCATCAAGAAATGGAGAGCAATGAATACCAATGCCTGTAGTCTGGGTAACAAGCTTCCTGAATTAGTGGCCTTGATGGAGGAGGAACATCTGGATATTGTGGCAGTCACAGAAACATGGTACACACACAGAACCATGACTGGGACGTAAACATACCAGGATACACTATCTAGCATAGGGACAGGAGGGCAAAAAGGAGGAGGAGTAGCTCTCTACATGAGAGAAGGAATCAAAGCAACAGAACAAAAGGATAAACAGGGGGGAGAAGAAGCACTGTGGGTCAATTTGGAGGAAGGAAATGGCAACACAATCCACACAGGGTTGTATACAGACCCCCCTCTCAGGGGAAGGAAATGGACAAGGAAATGATAGAAACTATACTTAGAATGGCAGATAAAGGGGAGATATTGCTGATGGGTGATCTGAATATGCCAGATGTTAACTGGAGTGCAGTTGTAGCAGCCACTTCTAAGAGTGGGGTTATCCTAGATGCCCTACAGGGGGCATGCCTGAGACAACTAGTATTGGAACCCACTACGAGAGGGAGCAGTCTTAGACCTGGTCCTCTCAAATGGAGATGGAGAGAGGATCACAGATGTAGAAGTGGGTAGCCATCTGAGAACTAATGACCACCGAACAGTATGGTTCACAATAAACACAGCAATAAGTCAAGCCATACAAAGGCAAAAAGTACTGGACTTCAGGAGGGCTGACTTTGCCAAAAATGGTGAGTGCCTAAGGAATGCACTAGCAAATGGGCAGGAAGGAGAGGGTGGAAGAACAATGGGGAATAATAAAACTGTCATCACAGAGGTAACAAGCCTTTGTGTGAAGCAAATAAACAAAACAAAACGATAAAAAACACTATGGTTCTCAAGAAGCGACGACTGAAGGTTCAGAAAAAAGAAAGCATTCAAAAAGTACAAGGAATCACAGAAGGGCAGGACAGAGAGGGTGTATCAGTTAAAAGCAAAGAGCTGGAAGGCAGTCAAGACAGCAAAGAAAGCGAACTAGGAAAAGCCAACTCAGTTAGAAGGGGAAAAACCTTTTTGAGAGTACATCAGGGAGCGAAGGAAGACTAAGGGAGGATGGTGAGGCTTAATAAAGGGAGAGAGGTGGGCGGGCGACTATGAAAAGAAAGATAAAATACTTTTGCTCAGTATTTACCAAAGGAAGGTACCTAAAACAAACGGTTGTAAATACTGGGAAAAATATTATTCTGCCTTTTCTCTCTGCCAACTCATTAATCTGAGTCCTGTGCTTCTAATACTCTTTTTCTTGAACCTTACTGCCACCTCCTTTGAGAACCATTGTGGTTTCTTACATCATTTTGTTTGTTTATTTACTTCACACAAAGGCTTGTTACCTCTGTGATGACAGTTTTTATTATTCCCCATTATTCTTTCACCTCTTCTTCCTGCCCATTTGCTAGTGCATTCCTTAGGCACTCACCCATTTTGAAAAAGTCAGTCCTCCTGAAGTCCAGTACTTTTGCCTTTGTATGGCTTGACTCTATTGCTGTGTTTATTGTGAACCATACTGTTCGGTAGTCGCTAGTTCCCAGATGGATACCCTATTCTACATCTGTGATCCTCTTTCCATCTCCATTTGAGAGGACTAGGTCTAAGACTGCTCCCTCTCGAGTGGGTTCCAATACTAGTTGTCTAAGGCATGCCCTCTGTAGGGCATCTAGAATAACCCCACTCTTAGAAGTGGCTGCTACAACTGCACTCCAGTTAACATCTGGCATATTCAGATCACCCATCAGCAATGTCTACCCTTTATCTTCCATTCTAAGTATACTTTCTATCATTTCCTTGTCCATTTCCTCCCCCTGAGAGGGGGGTCTGTATACAACCCCTGTGTGGATTGTGTTGCCATTGCCTGTCTCCAAATTGACCCACAGTGCTTCTTCTCCTCCTCCCTGTTTACCCTTTTGTTCTGTTGCTTTGATTCCTTCTCTTATGTAGAGAGCTACTCCTCCTCCTCTTTTACCCTCTGTCCCTACTGTAGATAGTGTATCCTGGTATGTTTACGTCCCAGTCATGGTTCTGTGTGTACCATGTTTCTGTGACTGACACAATATCCAGATGTTCCTCCTCCATCAAGGCCACTAATTCAGGAAGCTTGCTACCCAGACTGTGGGCATTGGTACTCATTACTCTCCATTTTTTGATGGCTTTACCTTCTGTAGCAGCATCCTCACTGACCTTTCTACCTTGGTCTTTTTCTCATTTATTACCCTGTTTTGTAGGGAGGCTGAGGTTTTCTGCTGCTTATCAGTGCCTCCCCCCTTGACTAGTTTAAAAGCTTGCCAATGAAGCATTTAAACCGATTGCTCAAAAGACTTGTTCCCTTCCTGGACAGATGCAGACCTTCCTGCCAGTATAGGCTGGTGTCCCTCCAGGTGGAACCCCAGTCCCAAATGAAGCCAAACCCCTGTGCTCCACACCATTTTTTCAACCATTCGTTAAACTGCATGGTGCAAAGTACCCTCACCTCACCCATGCCACTGACTGGCAGCACCTCTGAGAAGGATACTGTGTGTGCTACTTGTCTTAAGCCCCTCCTCAACTCTACAAAGTCCTTCTGCACTGCTCTAATCTCATGATGAGCCAAGTCATTTGTCCCTAGTTGGACAATGACGTCCAGCTCAGACTCCCGTGCAACTTTTCTCATGATCCTAAGGATGCACTTCCTGTCCCTCCAAGCCATGGCACCAGGCAGGCACCTTACTTCAGTTTTCCCTGCTCCCTCCAGTTCTATCCCCCTAATAATTGAGTCCTCCACCAGGATCTGCTTCCTTTCCCTGTGGTGCCCTCTGACTCATTCCTGAGGGCCTCCCTTGTGACAGTTGTCTGCACCCTCTTTAGTCTCCTCTGCGGGTGCATCCATAGGGGAACTATGCTCCCCCAGAATGGTGTATGGAATGTGGAGTGGAACAACTGACTGGGTGTGCCTCTGTTCCACCACCCTTACCCTCCCTGAGCCCACTGTGGTCCAATTGCTGTGCTTTCTACTCAACCTCTGAGGTAGTGGTGGTGGCTCTGGCACTCCCTGGATGGGGGAGGTTCCATTGCTACTGTCCAGTGTGGCCTGAAGACAGGCAACTTCCTCCCTCAGGGCAGATAGTTGTCTGCAAACAGGGCAGCATCTCAGCCTCCAGAAAGACTCCCAGAAGACTGTTTCCCCACAGCCATTACATTCTACTCCCACATAACTGTCTACCATGTTTAGTTTTTTGTGTGTGTGGATTGGTGTTTATGTAGAAATATATGCATTTATATAATTTATGTTTATATTGTTAGTGCAGTGTGCTATAGAGGAAATGACAGTGATATGCACCTTGCCCTCTTGATGAAATTATGTCAGAACCCCAGGTATAAATGAACTATTTCCAGGGTGGGTTGGGTTGAGGGGTGGGAAGTGTTTGGGCTAAACTGTGCCCTCACAAAACAATCAGCTAAAAGCTCTGACCTACCACTGTGACGAGTGCCTTCTTGTCAGCAAGATGCCATACACGACAATTTGACAGAGAAAATACCCTGCTAATCAAACAGAGAAAAATCCAAACATCCAAGTGAGACACAGGAAAACCTCCCCAGCCCCAAAACAGCCTGGTGACTTGTGCTCTGAAAACAGTCAGCCCAAAAACACGTCAGCTGTGCAGAAGGGCAGACACAGAAAACAGTATTCAGCCTCTGTGGGTTTAAACTCCTCCTGCACTGAAAATCTTAACAATTGTAACAAAAGTAAAGCAAGCTCCACCTCCCTCTGTTGATTGAAAGACTGCCTTTTCTGATAATTCTAAGCTCCTTATTTCACCCTTTAGTTAGAAGTATCCTTCACCTGAAGAATATTAACTTTCCCAAGGAATCTGCTTCAAACCAAAGACAATTGTAAATTGTAAGGTTCACCTCCCTCTGTTGTGAGCACAACTCACTTTCTTGCAAATCTTAAGTCTAGTGTTGCAGCTTCCAGCAAGAGGTAGCTTCACCTGAAGACTATTAGGTTATCAAACTTTTTATTCCAATGTTACCAGTACATGGAGGTACACTGACTGATATCCCTAGCTCTTTGACCACTCGAGGTCTTCGTCATGGGGTGCGTCCCTGTAAGGGGTAAGACCCCTCCTTATATACATGTCATTAGTCACATGTCATGTAAATTACATCATTATTTCATAAACATTTTGGGAGACATACATAAATAATAGTAACAAAATGAATAAAAAACAATATTTATACCATATTTATTTAAATTTCAAAAAGGAAGGGTGTAGGTTCATGCTAAACTACATACATGTTAACATACCTATATTTAAAGTATGTTAAACATAGCTCTCATTAAACACCTGTATTTAATTTATACTTCAAACATACATGTATTTAATGTTATTTATTATTTATAAGCGATTTTGGAGAAGCTATAATTGTAATGTAGTTAAGTGGAGGCACTAATCAGAATTAGTATGATTGTAATAAACAAGCATAAAAAGCTTTCATAAAGAAGGGCCAAAAATAATATAGTAATAACAATTTGTCTAAGCCATTATAATTTATTTCATGGCTATATAGAGCTATTTTTTAAATATAATTTTAAAGAAAGACCTTAGCTAATTAGGCCCAACATTAAGCACATTATAAACTGACCACATAGTTAGAATAAGCTCAAACATGGAGATTTGGAAGAAGGAAATGGCTTTCCAATGAGGTAAAAATAAGAAGTCTAGCAGTTTAACAGTGAGTGAGGTTAGGGAAGGTCAACAAATTATAAAGGACTGCATTAGCAAAGCAAAGTGTGTCTCCATTTTTAAGAAGCACAGTTCCAAGGATATTGTGATGTGATGTTTTTTTCTGGAGCAACATAGAGGGCATACTAACATAACATACTAACATACTAGATGCCAGCAGAGTAGGCCTATTGGTCTATCAAGTCTGCTCATGCTTCAGCCCCTGATTGGGTACCGTGCGCCCTCTATCTGTCTCCTTCCTGTTACTACATCCCCAGTCCCTACCCCCGGGCAAACCAGCCTCTGTCACAAATGCAGTCTGCAGGTCAGGCCCTCTGCTCCAACAGTGCCATCCTCAGGTGCAATAATGTCAATTCAGTAACAGACAATGTAACCTCCTGTCTGCTTTTGAGTCTGAAAACCTTTAGCCTCAAGTTCTGGGGGTTCAAACTGTGAACCTTATGCTAGCGTACCCAAATGTACAGGCTCAGATAATATTCTCTTTGAGGGTATGCAATATATCTTTTGCCTAAGGGCACCTAACCAGGCATCCTAAATGAACTCTTACAACTCTATAGAGACCTTAGGTATATTCTTACATTTACCAAGCTTAGTAACACCATCAAGCCCTTGAACAGTTGTCAGACTTAAAATACAGGCACTCCACATGCAAAACTGATGGAGGAGACCCAGGCAGAATCTTAAAGAATATGTTTACTAAAATGGATAAAACAGTAAGATAAAATACAGAACAAATATCAAAGAGCATCACAATCACATAAAAGAAAAACAAGGAAAACTACAGAATGAACTCCTGCCACAATACATTTAGAGCTTTTCTATCTAATGTATTGCCTCTGTAAGATGCAGTTAAATTAGAGATCTTTGTTTCTTAGAGCCCAAAAATACATATCATGCATTTCAGACACAAGTATCAGTTTAAACTCTGTGTCTCACACACCTTCTGTGAGTCATCTAGCTCCTCTTTTGAATATAAAATTACAAACATGATTTCCTACCAAGAGGTATTTTAAATAATGTGACCATCAGCAAAAACCCGTTTCCCAAATTATGAGCCTTTGATCAACCAGTTCCTTTGAGGTTTACAACCCTGCAGTCCGTCATCCAGATGTGAGATAGCCAACAGGAATCAGCTAAATGACGTCCTTTCCTGATGTAATAAAATGTATGTTTGGTTTCCAAGTTCAAAAGCATGAGGTCATGAAAAGGCCATAAAATGCAATTTCTCAAGGAAGTTAATTACATTACAGAGATCTCCTGGTCAGTGTAATGCACCCTGTGATTTCAACTGCTGATACCTTGTAATTTAAAAGGGCCAAATCCCACAGACTGACATTTTATACACTGACCATTTATTTATAATACCAATATCATACAATAATCATAACCAGCTGGCCAAGCATCACAATCCCACAAGGGTCTTGACAGTGAGCAAACTGTCAAAGAGAGAAAGGAAAGAGAAGCATAAGGGTCATGAAAGTTACAGCATATTCAATACACTGTAAGTTATTTTTTAACTTAACAGAAATTCAATGACTTCAGAGTAATATGACTCAGTCATCCTTTAAATATGGTTTAAGGACTAGTTCTTTGTTCATCTCTTCTGGATTAAGACCTCGTAAGTTGCTGATCCACCTACTTTCCTTTTTACTTAAAATATTCAGACAATCCCCACCTCGTGGTAAGTGGGGGATCTGTTCAAAAGTGATCAATTTTAAACCTATGGGATTTGATCTGTGTGCTACTGCAACATGGGCCCCTATGGAGTTGACAAGATTTCTGTTTACAATTGCACTTATATGTTCATGTAGTCTCACCTTGACCACTCTAGTGGTCATATCCACATATTGCAATCCACAGGTACACCATACAATGTAGACAACAAATGTGCCACATCATAAATTGCTCAATAACTACTTTTCTATCATGTTCTAAGGGGTGCAACTACATTTTCCCTGTTTCTGCATATCTGCAGACATTACAGAAGCCACAACAGTGGAAACTAGGTGGTCTAGAGGGTAGCCAATTTCAATTTGTTTCTACATTGGTAAGGGTTCTTTTACAGTGACTTGCTAGTCAGAATATCTATCAGATTTTGATTTTTTTCTGATGGTCACTCTTGGTTTTTCCCCTATCAATGGAGCCAAATTTCTATGACTAACTAGTAATGGGCAGTATTTATGTATGGCTCCTCCTAGTGTGTCTGCCATGGGGTTGTAATCCATGCTGAAAGTACAGGGTATCTCTGTCTCAGTTTTATTTTTTGATATTGAAAGATTTCCCCAAATAAAATGCAAGGCTGCATCGCCTGGGGAATAACTTCTAGGAGGGAGGAAGTCATTCTGCCACTGTACAGGTCAGTGGTGAGGCCACACCTTGGAATACCGTGTTCAGTTCTGGTGCCCATACTGAAGAAGGATATCAAACTACTGGAGGGCAACCAGGATGATCCAGGGGATGGGAAAAAAAAATATGAGGAGGGGTTGAGAGAGCTCAACATGTACTCCCAGGAAAAGAAGAGAGAGAGAGAGGGGACATGATAGAGACATTCAAGTAATGTACCTAAAGAGCATAAATAGGGTAGGATCAGAGGGCATCTTTAACTTAAGGAAGGAGGGTACAACAAGGGGGAACAGCCTGAAACTAGTGGGGGGAAGATTTAGGAAGGCAATGAGGAGGCACTTTTTCACTGAAAGAGTGATGTCAAGGTGGAGCAGTTGCCAAAGGATGTAGTTGTGGTTAATACAGTGGCTAGTTTTAAGAGGGGGGAGTGGGATAGGGTGAAGAAGAAAATTGGGGAGGGATGAGTTGTTACTGGGTTGAGGAAGGGGGAGGGTACTAGGAGTGGGACAACTGACTCCATGGGGAGTGGGGGAGGGGGGCAGCTTCAGAAAACTAAACAAAGCTGCGCACTCAAGCAGACTTGATAGACCATTATGGCCTGTTTCTGCTGGAAAATTTGTATGTTCATATGTATGTATGTTCATAGACTGTGCAATTTCCAGAGCTGTGCCCTCCTGGTGCCATATCATGTTCTGTCCCTGGACACCCCTCCTGAAATACAGTATAATGCACAGTACAATAGAATATGCAAATATATACCATTGCAAATGCACCCCTCTGGGTGGCACAGCACTCCCATTAATGCCCTGCTGTCTCCCCGACTATCCTATGCTACCTCCAAGGCCCCTTCAGTCCCTGGCAGCCCATTGTCTGACCCTGTTACACTGGAGTAAGCCACTTAGACCACCTCCTGGCTGATCTTAGTTGTGCCCCTTGTTGTTTCCACAGTGGGGCTTGCAAAATCCCAAAAAAAGAGGATGTGGCAACCCTACCATGGTGCAAGCCCCTTGAGATCTGGCACACCTACTTACTGGTTGCAATCTTGACACAAGGGGGCTTTAGTACAACTGCATCAGGATTTGATGCAGCTACATTAGAAAATTGCAATTGACGCAAGTTGTCAAGTAAGTTACCTCTTGCGTCAATATCTTCTGACTCTTGTGCTTTGTGTTGATCTAAGTCTTTTGAAAATTGGGCCCTTGGTTTTCAAAGTATGTGTCTAGCTATATACAGCAGGAGTAAATGTCTTTTTTTTAAAGCTTTTAATTTCATCAGACTACACACTGCCATGCAAAAGCACACAAATCACCCTAGGTGCCAGATTCACAAAACTTTGCCCCGGCTCAAACCCAGTTTTCCCGGGGCACACTGGGCTTTGTGAATAGTTGGTATTAATAAAGCCCAGTTTGGCCCCACAAACTAGGTTTGTGCCTGGGCAATGCAATGAGGTTAAACTGAGATAGCAAACAGAATATCGCAAATATGTGGGCCTATGAGCACAACTGTATAGACTGTTAACTAAAAGGAAAGAAGGGGATTATGTTAAACATAATCAAATAAGAGAAGCTAAAAAGTAGATGTTTAAATATCAATATTCCCAAGCAACATCATTATTATGGTGCAAAATATTGCATAAGGGGAGAAATACTGGTAATCTTTTTCAGGGTCATAAAAATAGAGTTAAGCAAAGGGTTATGAAGGAATTCTGAATACTTCAGGGCTATTACGTACTACAAAACAGGGGAACATTAAACTGTGTGCACCAATATTTAAAGGAGATGGTGGGGTTGATTTGCATGACCTTGAGAAATATGGGACGGTTCTTGGACAAGGTGGAGAAGGGACGTATTCCAGAGAGTACTGTAAGTCATGACTGATTGTATTAGCAGGGATGAGGTCATAGCAGCTTCAAAACTTTAAATAATAAAAGAGCTCCAGGAGAAGATTAATTACCCCAGAATGTTATCAGTCCTGTCTGGAGGTGGTGATGGGACCTCAGGAACAACTTTTTAATCAATGCATGTAGTTGGGTAGGGTGCTCAAAGATACGCTACAGGGGACTCAAATGTTTCTACTCAAAAAGGGATCATTCAAAAAAACATGAGAACAAACTGCCTGCTTAATGTGGATGTGAAAATGTTCACAGAAATACTGAGCAAAAGACTGGCTACAATTGCAAAGTATTTATAATTTTGTCACAAACATGTTTAGTTCCTAGAAGGGTCATGCAGGATAATTTGATGGTGATAATGGAAGTATCTGAGCAATGTAACTGGGAATATCTTAATGGTATAATCCTGATCACACAAAAGTTTTTGATTCGTGTCACAAACATATTTATTTGCAGTATTACATAGTTATGAGATTCCACAGACATGCATAGGCTGGATAAGGATGTATTATGACACAGTTTGTGTTAAACAAATATTAGATGGTGAACTGGACAAGAGTTGAAGGTAAAAAAGAAAACAAGGCTGTTCCTTTAGTTCTGTACGTTACCTATTTGGTTGTTCAAACCATTACAAATTCGACATCACATTCATCAATTACAAACTTACTTACCCACATAAATAGACAACTTCCATATACTTATTACTTTAACTTCATATATAATTGGTGAAAGAGCATTAGTGTTTAAAAATAATCAATATTTCATAAAAGACGCTATTATTGCACACAGAATAACCTTCTAACATGTCAATGTCAGACATTTATGCCCTATCATTTTATTTACAAAGCAAACTTGCACGATAAAAAAGAACTCATTAAACACTGGGTGAGCCTTAGTTGATTACTTTAAACAAGGTAAAAAGCCTGGTAGTGCAGATGAGAATTCTACTGCAGCTCCTCCTGCTCCCAAAAGATCCGCAGTAACCGGCTATGCTCCATTCATATCTCATCACTCCCAAACCCTGCATCAAAGCTGGATAGTACCATGAAGCGTTCTATATTCACTGTTAGAGAACCTATCCATAAGGCCTCACAATTGTACCATCACCACCTAACAGACTTAAACCCACTTACTGGCATGATACTTTCTGTTATTGCTACTGCCAGTACTATCATGCTTAGTACTTAAGTGGGATCCATTCTAGGCCTCACAGATCTTACTAGCATTTCCTAACCAGACTTGAACGACATACAGTACAGGTAACATATTTTCTGTTTGCCGCTGTCAGTCTCTGAGTATTAGGTATCTAGCGATGGCCTAAATAAACCTTACTCCTTTAACTCCAAAGGCTTCACCGCCATTATTTTGTATGGAAGCCCTGTTTTGGGGTTTCCTAGACACACAGTTGAAGATTTACCAGATCAGCTAAACATAGTTGAGGAAATCGCCTAATCAAGGTCACCCCCACTCCCACCTGGCTCTTCCTCCATTATACCACCATCTAATTAAATAATAATGTATAATAGTATATAACAGAGCCGCTACTAGACAGGGGTGCTCAATGACAAAAACAAGTATTAATCAAACATTTGTGGCACTCCCAGACATTCAAATAATCAGCTTGAAGCTAAATTGCAATATCAAGCCTTTTTTTTAAATAATCGCACCAGCTGAAAGTGTTTCAGGACAAAATCACAGTGCTGCTTCTAACCTTTCACAATACCACCTCCATCCAGTTTTTCTTTTGTGTTTGGACTGTTGTGGGGGAAGGTAGTGTAATAGTTTTATCTCGCTTTCTTTCCTGCTGTGCATTTCATTTATGGGGGCTAGGCTCAATTGTGAAACCCTGAATGTTCCGTGTTTATAATTGTAATTGTTTAAGCTGTAACTTGAAGCTGGCTAGTTTAAACCCCTGTTTGTTCTGATTGTCTGATGTAAGATTATTCTCACTTTGTTATTTATGGGGTTATGGGATGGGGTGGGGGAGGGCTTGCTGGTCTTTTAAATTAGTCAATGTTGGTCATGTGTGGTGCAATGGCCTGTGTTCTTGCTTCCCCATTAACTGGATAAAGAAGTCAATATAAAAAATTTGTGGCAAAAAAAAAACTTTCCAGAACATGCAGGCAGGCTAGGTTTGCACAGTCTCTGTCTGGGTTGGAACAGCAGCTAAACTTGATCGATTTTGACAACTGCAATCTCCCTGGACAGAATTCTGCCTTCTTATGGGTGATTGCAGTTGATCAGATAACATGATGTTCCATCAATCTAGAGTGGTCAGCATGATTGGCGCGGACCTCGCCAGCGACGCTCTAACCTTCGCCCCTGTCTCAGATCTCCTCAGGGTCCCATCGAACCACGTAGTCTCCGGCGGGCGGGATCAGGTACTCATGAACAGGAGCAATAGAATCCAGAGACTGCTGTGACAGCCTTATTATAGGCCAGCACCAATGCTTCTTGGGCGCTTGCTCACCGAATCGAAGATGAGAGGACAAGGACGCCGCTAGACCTTTGGAGTAATATTCCGTAATCGGTGGTACCTGACCATCTCCACAGGAGCTGGTCTTCTCAGGGAGGTGCAAAAATTGAACCTCACGATGTGGTTGATCAGACCAGGCGTCTGTCTCCACCCCATGTCTGCGTTGATCCCAGGGAAGGAAGACTAGATCTAAAGAGTGTCCAGATTTGTGCGAGCAGGAAACCACCTGCAAGGCCCAAAGAAGACATCAACTGTAGGAAGTCATTACCAAATTTGAGAGTTCATCGCCGGCTCCAGGTTGCGGTGTCACCCAGACCATCAACCTGGGCGACTTAAACGACATGTCGACTATAGTTCATACTTGTAAGAAGTGTCTCCATCTCCGGTGGACTGTAGATGAGGATGATTCCAACGCCTGCCACCTGCCACGGGCAACTGTACAGCTAAAGACCCAGTCTCCCGACTACCACTTCTGTGAGACCCAATTCCATCTTAAACAGACTGCACCCCCGCTCATGGAGTTCATCTGCGGTGATCTACTCCAGTACCCGGCCGGAATCATGGCTCACGGTGGGCCAGAATTTATCGTAGCCAGGTCTCAGGATGAGGCCTAGGTCAGCGGTGTAACCAACAAGATCGGCAATAATAGCGATCTTATTCTTAACAGACCTGGCATTGCATAACACCACCCGAGTTGACAAACTTCAGGGGCTGCTGCCCACTGCCCACGCCACCCTGTGGTGCCTGGCATGGCTACCAGACAGGAGAACTCTATCTGATTCCATTCGCCCCAGGGTGCCTCCTGGTCTGACTACCCCTGACGACCATGGCCCTCGGCTATTCATCCACCCTGTTCGACAACCCCCCACGAACAATATCCGGGAGCTCTACAGCTTGTAGGTGTCAAATGAAGAGGAGGAGTGACTAAGGGTGGAGGCACTGGTTGAGGAGGATGAATAGTGCACCACCATGGGAGTTACAGGCCAGCACATGTTGCAGCTTAAATAAGATAAACCAAAACCCACAACGAAACTAATTAACAATCAATTTAACAAAATCATAAATATAACCTTTAAAAAAAAAGAAAGTCTAAACCTAAGCTGATTACCCTTCCGGATTGCTCTCATCACTGGAAAGAAAAGGGACAAGGGCACCACTGCCTAGCCCTTATGGGATATAACAGCAGAGGCCAGGAAACAAAATTCCTCTCAAGTTCTCTCACAACAAGGGGAAGATGATATTTGTCCTACCCTCACAAAAAGAGAGATAAAATAAATCAAAACTAAAAAGCTTAAAGGACACAAAGACCTCTCTCACCCAGTGTCCAAAAGCTATAATCAAAAACTCAGAAATAAAATAAATCAAACCTCAAACAAAGTCCTTAAAATTAATATGTCCGTAAGATTGTAGCAGAAACGGATGGGTAATGCAAAAGAAGTCCAAAGTTTCAACAAAATAATTCAGGAATCTGGTAAAATTTGGTCGAAAGTCAGCTTGGATTAGTGCTCTACAAGCCCCAAATAGGTAATCCTTGGAAGGAGTCCAAAGCTACTCCTTACTAAAGAGTCATGAAAGAGTACTGTGAAAAGTGGTAAACCTTCCTGATTCAAGGGGTGGGGTACCCAGCCAGCTCCTGACTCAAAAAATACTCCCAAACCCCTTCCTTGGTAAGTAAAACTCCAAATCAAGACACTCTACTGGGTAATTGACTAACAGAGGCTGAAACAGAGTTGGCACAGCCAGTTACTTAAAACCTTACTCAGACAGGGCCGTTTCAGCACTTGAACGCAGCTGTTCACAATTAAACTTAGTAACCAAGTCAAACAGTCAGTTAAAGTTCTGGGCAAAGAAAGGAAAGAAGGGCAAGCCCATCCAGTGTCACTCCAATCCACCACCAGGTTCTGAAACATGGAAGTGATGGGCTCTTCAAGCCTCTATTCCCAACGAAATGAACATGCCCACTTAATCACGGAAGGAACCGTGACAGAAACCCAAAGCCACCTGATCCAAATACAGTCCAGGACTCCACGAACTTTCCAGTCAAATGGTCCCCAAAAAATACCGAAACGCTCACTGACCGAAAAGGTTTCCCCGCCTCTTCCTCAACTCTCTGCCCAGGAGCTGAACACTGAAAGGAGGGGGCGGAAACAAGAGAACCCTCCGACTTCCTCCGCTGAAAATGAACTTGTCGAAATCCAGAGATACCACCGCAGGATGAGGCGTGTAAAACAAAGAGCCCTCTGACGCTGTTTCTGCTGAATCGATCCTATTAGAACTCCAGAGACACCACCGCAGGTCCGTAATAGCGAAAGTCTGAAAGCTCAAACTCGATATTCCCTCGACAGTCCTACTAAACCGGCGAAACCGTAGGGTTCACAAAGTGTCAAAATAGTCTGAAGTAATAGATTAAAATAACACAAAACTAACACAGAAACAGAGGTTCGAAACCCGAGCGTGACTTAACACGCCCAGCCTGGTTGCCATCTTCTCTATGCACACTGCACTGACAATATAAGTACACATTATATAAATACATATACTGTATTTCTATATAACACACCAATCGCACACACTCACACACAAAAAACCCAAATAAGGTAGAGACAGTTGGGGGTAGTAGTACAATGTAATGGCTGTAGGCAGCAGTCTTCTGAGAGTCTTTCTGGAGGCTGAGATGCTGCCCTATTTTGCCGAACTATCTGCCCTGAGGAGTGAAGTTGCAAGGCCGCATGGACAGTGTCAAAGGAACCTCCCCATCCAGGGAGCACCAGAGCCACCACTACTACCCCAGAGGTTATGTAATTGGACCACAGTGGTCTAGGGAGGTAAGGGTAGGAAAATTCCAGTCAGTTGTTCCACCACAACCATACACCATTCTGAGGAGCATGTTCTATAGATGTACCTGCAGAGGGGACTATGAGGGTGCAGACAACTGCTCTCCAGGGAGGCCCTTGAATGAGGCAGAGGCACCACAGGAAAGCAGCCCTGTGGGGACCTTATTAGGGAGACTGTAGCAGCAGGAAAATCAGCGGCGGTGCCTGCCTGGTGCCATGGCTTGAGGGACAGGAAGCGCATCCTTAGATCGTGAGAACAGTTGTATGGGGAGTTTGATGCCGTCATTGTCCACCTAGGGACAAATGACTTGGCTCATCATGAGATTGTGTTGCAGAAGGATTTGGTTGGGGTGGGGCTTGACGAGTAGCACACACAGCATCCTTCCCGAGTGCGCCTCGTCAGTGCATGGGTGAGGCGAGTACTTGCACCATGCAGTTTAACAAAATGGTTGAAAATGGCGGCGTGGAGCACAGGGTTTGACTTCATTGGGTACCGGGGTTCCACTGGAGGGACACCAGTTTATACTGGCAGGATGGTCTGCATCGTCCAGAAGGGAAAGTCTTTGGGCAATCGTTTTAAATGTTTATTGGCAAGCTTAAACTAGTGGCGGGGAGGCACTGCAAGCAGCAGGAAAAATCCCAGCCCCCTACAAAACAGGAATAAATGAGAAAAGACAAGGTAGAAAGGTCAGTGGGGATGCTGTTACAGAATAAAGCATCAAAATTGGAGCAATGAATACCAATGCCTGTAGTCTGGGCACAAGCCCTGAATTAGTGGCCTTGATGGAGGAGAACATCTGGATATTGTGGTGTCACAGAAACATGGTACACATAGAACCATGACTGTGAAACATACCAGGATACACTCTCTACAGTAGGGACAGGGAGGTAAGAGGAGGAGGAGGAGTAGCTCTCTACATGAGAGAAGGAATCAAAGCAACAGAACAAAAGGATAAACAGGGGGAAGAAGCACGTGTGGGTCAATTTGGAGGAAGGAAATGGCAACACAATCCACACAGGGCTAGACATGCACCCTCTCTCAGGGAAGGAAATGGTTATGGAAATGATAGAGTATACTAATTGGCAGATAAAGGGAGAGTATTGCTTATGGGTGATCTGAATATGCCAGATGTTAACTGGAGTGCAGTTGTAGCAGCCACTTTCTAAGTAGGTTATCTTCTAGATGCCCTACAGGGGGCATGCCTTAGACAACTAGTATGGAACCCACTGAGAGGGAGCAGTCTTAGGACCTGGTCCTCTCAAATGGAGATGGAGAGAGGATCACAGATGTAGAGGGTAGCCATCTGGGAACTAATGACCACCGAACAGTATGGTTCACAATAAACACAGCAATAGAGTCAAGCTATACAAAGGCAAAAGTACTGGACTTCAGGAGGGCTGACTTTGCTAAATGGGTGAGTGCCTAAGGAATGCACTAGTAAATGGGCAGGAAGGAGGGGTGGAAGAACAATGGGGAATAATAAAAACTGTCATCACAGAGGTAAAAGTTTTGTGTGAAGCAAATAAACAAAACAAAACGATGTAAAAAACCACTATGGTTCTCAAAGGAGGCGGCAGTAAGGTTCAAGAGAAAAAGAAAGCATTCAAAAAGTACAAGGAATCACAGAAGAGCAGGACAGAGAATTGTATCAGTTAAAGCAAAAGGAAGCTGGAAAGGCAGTCAGAACAGCAAAGGCCTGAACTGAGGAAAAGATAGCCAACTCAGTTAAGAAGGGGGATCAAAACCTTTTAGGTACATCAGGAGCCGTAGGAAGACTAAGGGAGGATAGTGGCTTAATAAAGGGGAGAGTGGGCAGAGGGCTGACTATGAAAAGGCAGAGATACTAAAATATTTTTGCTCGGTCATTTACAAATGAAGAGGGAGGTACCTAAAACAAACAATTTGTAAATACTGAGCAAAACTATTTGTTTAGTATCTCTGCCTTTTCACAGTCACCCTCTGCCCATCCCCCCTCCCCTTTATTAAGCCTCACTATCCCTCCCTTAGTCTGTGATTCCTTGTACTTCCTGAATGCTTTCTTTTTCTCTTGAACCTTCACTGCCACCTCCTTTGAGAACCATTGTGGTTTCTTACATCATTTTGTTTGTTTATTTCACACAAAGGCTTGTTACCTCTGTGATGACAGTTTTGTTATTCCCATTATTCTTTCACCCTTCTTCCTGCCCATTTGCTAGTGCATTCCTTGAGGCACTCACCCATTTTGAAAAAGTCAGTCCTCCTGAAGTCCAGTACTTTTGCCTTTGTATGGCTTGACTCTATTGCTGTGTTTATTTGTGAACCATACTGTTCGGTGATAGCTAGTTCCCAGATGGATACCTATTCTACATCTGTGATCCTCTTTCCATCTCCATTTGAGAGGACTAGGTCTAAGACTGCTCCCTAGTGGGTTCCAATACTAGTTGTCTAAGGCATGCCTCTGTAGGGCATCTAGAATAACCCCACTCAGAAGTGGCTGCTACAACTGCACTCCAGTTAACATCTGCATATTCAGATCACCATCAGCAATGTCTACCCTTTATCTTCCATTCTAAGTATACTTTCTATCATTTCCTTGTCCATTTCCTCCCCTGAGGAGGGGTCTGTATCAACCCTGTGTGATTGTTTTGTCATTGCCTGTCTCAAATTGACCCACAGTGCTTCTTCTCCTCCTCCTGTTTACCCTTTTGTTCTGTTGCTTTGATTCCTTCTCTTATGTGAGAGCTACTCCTCCTCCTTTTACCCTCTGTCCCTACTGTAGATAGTGTATCCTGGTATGTTTATGTCCCAGTCATGGTTCTGTGTGTACCATGTTTCTGTGACTGACACAATATCCAGATGTTCCTCCTCCATCAAGGCCACTAATTCAGGAAGCTTGCTACCCAGACTGTGGGCATTGGTACTCATTACTCTCCATTTTTTGATGGCTTTACCTTCTGTAGCAGCATCCCTCACTGACCTTTCTACCTTGGTCTTTTTCTCATTTATTACCCTGTTTTGTAGAGGGAGGCTGGGATTTTCCTGCTGCTTATCAGTGCCTCCCCCCTTGACTAGTTTAAAAGCTTGCCAATGAAGCATTTAAACCGATTGCCCAAAAGACTTGTTCCCTTCCTGGACAGATGCAGACCTTCCTGCCAGTATAGGCTGGTGTCCTTCCAGGTGGAACCCCAGTCCCAAATGAAGCCAAACCCCTGTGCTCCACACCATTTTTTCAACCATTCGTTAAACTGCATGGTGCAAAGTACCCTCACCTCACCCATGCCACTGACTGGCAGCACCTCTGAGAAGGATACTGTGTGTGCTACTTGTCTTAAGCCCCTCCTCAACTCTACAAAGTCCTTCTGCACTGCTCTAATCTCATGATGTGCCAAGTCATTTGTCCCTAGTTGGACAATGACGTCCAGCTCAGACTCCCGTGCAACTTTTCTCATGATCCTAAGGATGCACTTCCTGTCCCTCCAAGCCATGGCACCAGGCAGGCACCTTACTTCAGTTTTCCCTGCTCCCTCCAGTTCTATCCCCCTAATAATTGAGTCCTCCACCAGGATCTGCTTCCTTTCCCTGTGGTGCCCTCTGACTCATTCCTGAGGGCCTCCCTTGTGACAGTTGTCTGCACCCTCTTTAGTCTCCTCTTCGGGTGCATCCATAGGGGAACTATGCTCCCCAGAATGGTGTATGGAATGTGGAGTGGGAACAACTGACTGGGTGTGCCTCTGTTCCACCACCCTTACCTCCCTGAGCCCACTGTGGTCCAATTGCTGTGCTTTCTACTCAACCTCTGAGGTAGTGGTGGTGGCTCTGGCACTCCCTGGATGGGGAGGTTCCATTGCTACTGTCCAGTGTGGCCTGAAGACAGGCAACTTCCTCCCTCAGGGCAGATAGTTGTCTGCAAACAGGGCAGCATCTCAGCCTCCAGAAAGACTCCCAGAAGACTGTTTCCCCACAGCCATTACATTGTACTACTCCCCACATAACTGTCTACCATGTTTAGTTTTTTGTGTGTGTGTGATTGGTGTGTTATGTAGAAATATATGCATTTATATAATTTGTATGCTTATATTGTTAGTGCAGTGTGCTATAGAGGAAATGACAGTGATATGCACCTTGCCCTCTTGATGAAATTATGTCAGAACCCCAGGTATAAATGAACTATTTCCAGGGGTGGGTTGGGTTGAGGGGTGGGAAGTGTTTGGGCCTAAACTGTGCCCTCACAAAACAATCAGCTAAAAGCTCTGACCTACCACTGTGACGAGTGCCTTCTTGTCAGCAAGATGCCATACACGACAATTTGACAGAGAAAATACCCTGCTAATCAAACAGAGAAAAATCCAAACATCCAAGTGAGACACAGGAAAACCTCCCCAGCCCCAAAACAGCCTGGTGACTTGTGCTCTGAAAACAGTCAGCCCAAAAACACGTCAGCTGTGCAGAAGGGCAGACACAGAAAACAGTATTCAGCCTCTGTGGGTTTAAACTCCTCCTGCACTGAAAATCTTAACAATTGTAACAAAAGTAAAGCAAGCTCCACCTCCCTCTGTTGATTGAAAGACTGCCTTTTCTGATAATTCTAAGCTCCTTATTTCACCCTTTTAGTTAGAAGTATCCTTCACCTGAAGAATATTAACTTTCCCAAGGAATCTGCTTCAAACCAAAGACAATTGTAAATTGTAAGGTTCACTCTCCTCTGTTGTGAGCACAACTCACTTTCTTGCAAATCTTAAGTCTAGTGTTGCAGCTTCCAGCAAGAGGTAGCTTCACCTGAAGACTATTAGGTTATCAAACTTTTTATTCCAATGTTACCAGTACATGGAGGTACACTGACTGATATCCCTAGCTCTTTGACTACTCGAGGTCTTGTCATGGGGTGCGTCCTGTAAGGGGTAAGACCCTCCTTATATATACATGTCATTAGTCACATGTCATGTAAATTACATCATTATTTCATAAACATTTTGGGAGACATACATAAATAATAGTAACAAAATGAATAAAAAACAATATTTATACCATATTTATTTAAATTTCAAAAAAGAAGGGTGTAGGTTCATGCTAAACTACATACATGTTAACATACCTATATTTAAAGTATGTTAAACATAGCTCTCATTAAACACCTGTATTTAATTTATACTTCAAACATACATGTATTTAATGTTATTTATTATTTATAAGCGATTTTGGAGAAGCTATAATTGTAATGTAGTTAAGTGGAGGCACTAATCAGAATTAGTATGATTGTAATAAACAAGCATAAAAGCTTTCAAAGAAGGGCCAAAATAATATAGTAATAACAATTTGTCTAAGCTATTATAATTTATTTCATGGCTATATAGAGCTATTTTTAAATATAATTTTAAAGAAAGACCTTAGCTAATTAGGCCCAACATTAAGCAATTATAAACTGACCACATAGTTAGAATAAGCTCAAACATGGAGATTTGGAAGAAGGAAATGGCTTTCCAATGAGGTAAAAATAAAGTCTAGCAGTTTAACAGTGAGTGAGGTTAGGAAGGTCAACAAATTATAAAGGACTGCATTAGCAAAGCAAAGTGTGTCTCCATTTTTAAGAAGCACAGTTCCAAGGATATTGTGATGTGATGTTTTTTTCTGGAGCAACATAGAGGGCATACTAACATAACATACTAACATACTAGATGCCAGCAGAGTAGGCCTATTGGTCTATCAAGTCTGCTCATGCTTCAGCCCCCTGATTGGGTACCGTCGCCCTCTATCTGTCTCCTTCCACTGTTACTACATCCCCCAGTCCTACCCCCCCCCGGGCAAACCAGCCTCTGTCACAAATGCAGTCTGCAGGTCAGGCCCTCTGCTCCAACAGTGCCATCCTCAGAGTGCAATAATGTGAACAGGTAACAGACAGTGTAACACTCCTGTCTGCTTTTGTGTCTGAATAACCTTTAGCCTCAAGTTCTGGGGGGGTTCAAACTGTGAACCTTATGCTAGCGTACCCAAATGTACAGGCTCAGATAATATTCTCTTTGAGGGTATGCAATATATCTTTTGCCTAAGGGCACCTAACCAGGCATCCTAAATGAACTCTTACAACTCTATAAGAGACCTTAGGTATATTCTTACATTTTACCAAGCTTAGTAACACCATCAAGCCCTTGAACAGTTGTCAGACTTAAAAATACAGGCACTCCACATGCAAAACTGATGGAGGAGACCCAGGCAGAATCTTAAAGAATATGTTTACTAAAAATGGATAAAAACAGTAAGATAAAATACAGAACAAATATCAAAGAGCATCACAATCACATAAAAGAAAAACAAGGAAAACTACAGAATGAACT
Organism: Neoceratodus forsteri; assembly: GCA_016271365.2. Classification (NCBI taxonomy): domain Eukaryota; kingdom Metazoa; phylum Chordata; order Ceratodontiformes; family Ceratodontidae; genus Neoceratodus; species Neoceratodus forsteri. The sequence goes on from CM057452.1 coordinate 1,484,878,580, forward strand.
CCTGCCACAATACATTTAGAGCTTTTCTATCTAATGTATTGCCTCTGTAAGTGCAGTTAAATTAGAGATCTTTGTTTCTTAAGAGCCCAAAAATACATGTCATGCATTTCAGACACAAGTATCAGTTTAAACTCTGTGTCTCCACACCCCTTCTGTGAGTCATCTAGCTCCTCTTTTTGAATATAAAATTACAAACATGATTTCCTACCAAGAGGTATTTTAAATAATGTGACCATCAGCAAAAACCCGTTTCCCAAATTATGAGCCTTTGATCAACCAGTTCCTTTGAGGTTTACAACCCTGCAGTCCGTCATCCAGATGTGAGATAGCCAACAGGAATCAGCTAAATGACGTCCTTTCCTGATGTAATAAAATGTATGTTTGGTTTCCAAGTTCAAAGCATGAGGTCATGAAAAGGCCATAAAATGCAATTTCTCAGGAAGTTAATTACATTACAGAGATCTCCTGGTCAGTGTAATGCACCCTGTGATTTCAACTGCTGATACCTTGTAATTTAAAAGGCCAAATCCACAGACTGACATTTTATACACTGACCATTTATTTATAATACCAATATCATACAATAATCATAACCAGCTGCCAAGCATCACAATCCCACAAGGGTCTTGACAGTGAGCAAACTGTCAAAGAGAGAAAGGAAAGAGAAGCATATAAGGGCAGTTACAGCATATTCAATACACTGTAAGTTATTTTTAACTTAACAGAAATTCAATGACTTCAGAGTAATATGACTCAGTCATCCTTTAAATATGGTTTAAGGACTAGTTCTTTGTTCATCTCTTCTGGATTAAGACCTCGTAAGTTGCTGATCCACCTACTTTCCTTTTTACTTAAAATATTCAGACAATCCCCACCTCGTGGTAAGTGGGGGATCTGTTCAAAAGTGATCAATTTTAAACCTATGGGATTTGATCTGTGTGCTACTGCAACATGGGCCCCTATGGAGTTGACAAGATTTCTGTTTACAATTGCACTTATATGTTCATGTAGTCTCACCTTGACCACTCTAGTGGTCATATCCTCATATTGCAATCCACAGGTACACCATACAATGTAGACAACAAATGTGCCACATCATAAATTGCTCAATAACTACTTTTCTATCATGTTCTAAGGGGTGCAACTACATTTTCCCTGTTTCTGCATATCTGCAGACATTACAGAAGCCACAACAGTGGAAACTAGGTGGTCTAGAGGTAGCCAATTTCAATTTGTTTCTACATTGGTAGGGTTCTTTTACAGTGACTTGCTAGTCAGAATATCTATCAGATTTTGATTTTTCTGATGGTCACTCTTGGTTTTCCCTATCAATGGAGCCAAATTTCTATGACTAACTAGTAATGGGCAGTATTTATGTATGGCTCCTCCTAGTGTGTCTGCCATGGGGTTGTAATCCATGCTGAAAGTACAGGTATCTCTGTCTCAGTTTTATTTTTGATATTGAAAGATTTCCCCAAATAAAATGCAAGGCTGCATCGCCTGGGGAATAACTTCTAGGAGGGAGGAAGTCATTCTGCCACTGTACAGGTCAGTGGTGAGGCCACACCTTGGAATACCGTGTTCAGTTCTGGTGCCCATACTGAAGAAGGATATCAAACTACTGGAGGGCAACCAGGATGATCCAGGGGATGGGAAAAAAAAATATGAGGAGGGGTTGAGAGAGCTCAACATGTACTCCCAGGAGAAAGAAGAGAGAGAGGGGGGACATGATAGAGACATTCAAGTAATGTACCTAAAGAGCATAAATAGGGTAGGATCAGAGGGCATCTTTAACTTAAGGAAGGAGGGTACAACAAGGGGGAACAGCCTGAAACTAGTGGGGGGAAGATTTAGGAAGGCAATGAGGAGGCACTTTTTCACTGAAAGAGTGATGTCAAGGTGGAACGAGTTGCCAAAGGATGTAGTTGTGGTTAATACAGTGGCTAGTTTTAAGAGGGGGGAGTGGGATAGGGTGAAGAAGAAAATTGGGGAGGGATGAGTTGTTACTGGGTTGAGGAAGGGGAAGGGTACTAGGAGTGGGACAACTGACTCCATGGGAGAGTGGGGAGGGCAGCTTCAGAAAACTAAACAAAGCTGCGCGCACTCAAGCAGACTTGATAGACCATTATGGCCTGTTTCTGCTGGAAAATTTGTATGTTCATATGTATGTATGTTCATAGACTGTGCAATTTAGAGCTGTGCCCTCCTGGTGCCATATCATGTTCTGTCCCTGGACACCCCTCACAAGTACAGTATAATGCACAGTACAATAGAATATGCAAATATATACCATTGCAAATGCACCCCTCTGGGTGGCACAGCACTCCCATTAATGCCCTGCTGTCTCCCCACGACTCCTATACTACCTCAAGGCCCCTTCAGTCCCTGGCAGCCCATTGTCTGACCCTGTTACACTGGAGTAAGCCACTTAGACCACCTCTGGCTGATCTTAGTTGTGCCCTTGTTGTTTCCACAGTGGGGCTTGCAAAATCCCAAAAAGAGGATGTGGCAACCCTACCATGGTGCAAGCCCCTTGAGATCTGGCACACCTACTTACTGGTTGCAATCTTGACACAAGGGGGCTTTAGTACAACTGCATCAGGATTTGATGCAGCTACATTAGAAAATTGCAATTGGCCTTAAGTTGTCAAGTAAGTTACCTCTTGCGTCAATATCTTCTGACTCTTGTGCTTTGTGTTGATCTAAGTCTTTTGAAAATTGGGCCCTTGGTTTTCAAAGTATGTGTCTAGCTATATACAGCAGGAGTAAATGTCTTTTTTAAAGCTTTTAATTTCATCAGACTACACACTGCCATGCAAAAGCACACAAATCACCCTAGGTGCCAGATTCATTAAATTTTGTCCTCAAGAAACCCAGTTTTCCGGGCACACTGGGCTTTGTGAATAGTTGGTATTAATAAAGTCTAGTTTGCCCCACAAACTAGGGTTTGTGCCTGGGCAATGCAATGAGGTTAAACTGAGATAGCAAACAGAATATCAGAAATATGTGGGCCTATGAGCACAACTGTATAGACTGTTAACTAAAAGGAAAGAAGGGATTATGTTAAACATAATCAAATAAGAGAAGCTAAAAGTAGATGTTTAAATATCAATATTCCCAAGCAACATCATTATTATGGTGCAAATATTGCATAAGGGAGAAATACTGGTAATCTTTTTCAGGTCATAAAAAAAGTTAAGCAAGGGTATGAAGGAATTCTAATACTTCAGGGCTATTACGTACTACAAAACAGGGAACATTAAACTGTGTGACCAATATTTAAAGGAGATGGTGGGGTTGATTTGCATGACCTTGAAATATGGGGCAGTTCTTGGACAAGGTGGAGAAGGGGCGTATTCCAGAGAGTACTTAAGTCATGACTGATTGTATTAGTAGGCAGGGTCATAGTAGCTTCAAAACTTTGTAAATAATAAAAGAGCTCCAGGAGAAGATTAATTACCCTAGAATGTTATCAGTCCTGTCTGGAGGTGGTGATGGGACCTCAGGAACAACTTTTTAATCAATGCATGTAGTTGGGTAGGGTGCTCAAAGATACGCTACAGGGGACTCAAATGTTTCTACTCAAAAGGGATCATTCAAAAACATGAGAACAAACTGCCTGCTTAATTGGATGTGAAAATGTTCACAGAAATACTGAGCAAAAAGACTGGCTACAATTGCAAAGTATTTATAATTTTGTCACAAACATGTTTAGTTCCTAGAAGGGTCATGCAGGATAATTTGATGGTGATAATGGAAGTATCTGAGCAATGTAACTGGGAATATCTTAATGGTATAATCCTGATCACACAAAAGTTTTTGATTCGGTGTCACAAACATATTTATTTGCAGTATTACATAGTTATGAGATTCCACAGACATGCATAGGCTGGATAAGGATGTATTATGACACAGTTTGTGTTAAACCAAATATTAGATGGTGAACTGGACAAGAGTTGAAGGTAAAAAAAAGAGAAAACAAGGCTGTTCCTTTAGTTCTGTACGTTACCTATTTGGTTGTTCAAACCATTACAAATTCGACATCACATTCGTCAATTACAAACTTACTTACCCACATAAATAGACAACTTCCATATACTTATTACTTTAACTTCATATATAATTGGTGAAAGAGCATTAGTGTTTAAAAATAATCAATATTTCATAAAAGACGCTATTATTGCACACAGAATAACCTTCTAACATGTCAATGTCAGACATTTATGCCCTATCATTTTATTTACAAAGCAAACTTGCACGATAAAAAAGAACTCATTAAACACTGGGTGAGCCTTTAGTTGATTACTTTAAACAAGGTAAAAAGCTCTGGTGAGAGTAGATGAGAATTTACTGTAGCCCTCCTGCTCCCAAAAGATCCGCAGTAACCGGCTATGCTCCATTCATATCTCATCACTCCCAAACCTGCATCAAAGCTGGATAGTACCATGAAGCTGCTCTATATTCACTGTTAGAGAACCTATCCATAAGGCCTCACAATTGTACCATCACCACCTAACAGACTTAAACCCACTTACTGGCATGATACTTTCTGTTATTGCTACTGCCAGTACTATCATGCTTAGTACTTATGTGGGATCCATTCTAGGCCTACAGATCTTACTAGCATTTCCTAACCAGACTTGAAACTACATACAGTACAGGTAACATATTTTCTGTTTGCCGCTGTCAGTCTCTGAGTATTAGGTATCTAGCGATAGCCTAAATAAACCTTACTCCTTTAACTCCAAAGGCTTCACCGCCATTATTTTGTATGGAAGCCCTGTTTTGGGGTTTCCTAGACACACAGTTGAAGATTTACCAGATCAGCTAAACATAGTTGAGGAAATCGCCAATCAAGGTCACCCCACTCCCACCTGGCTCTTCCTCCATTATACCACCATCTAATTAAATAATAATGTATAATAGTATATAACAGAGCCGCTACTAGACAGGGTGCTCAATGACAAAAACAAGTATTAATCAAATATTTGTGGCACTTCCAGACTATTCAAATAATCAGCTTGAAGCAATTGCAATATCAAGCCTTTTTTATAATCATCGCATTAGCTGTAGGAGTTCAGGATAGAACATTAGTGCTGTTTAACCTTCACAATACCACTTGCTTTTTATGTAAAAGCAATTTGTATTTTGAAACGTTAGAAGCAGCACTGTGATTTTGTCGTGGAAATACCTCAACTGGTGAGATTATAAAAAAAGACTTGATATTGCAATTTAGCGTCAAGCTGATTATTTGAATGTGTGGGAGTGCAATGACTGTTTGACTAATAATTAAATAATAGCATTTAATAATCTATATTTTAATGGCTAACTGAAGGAATTATTCTATTTACTATAGTTTCTTACCACTTTTGTTAATGCCACCTGAACACCACATCATAACAGTACTGCACATACCCCTTGCTGATCCTGGTTAAATTCAAATAAGTTCATTCCAGCTGGCCGAGTGGTTTAGCTGCATGATTATAATTAGTTGTGTTTTAAACTGTTTGTTCTTAAGCCATCTCTGCTTGGGTTTAAAAAAAAAACTCCAGGCCATCTTAATTTACATATGATGGTATGATAATTTGATGATGATAAGGGAACTGTTTGAGCAATGTAACTGGGAACATCTTAATGGTATCATCCTGATCAGACAAATATTTTTGATTCGGTGTCACAAAAATATTTATTTGCAGTATTACGTACTGTAGTTATGGGATTTCAGAGACTTTCATAGGCTGGATTAAGAAGTATTATGATGTATAATGACTTGGTCTGTGTTAAACCAAATGTCAGCTGGTGGACTGGACAAGAGTTGAAGGTAAAAAAAAAATAGAGAGAAAGCAGAGTTGTTCCTTTAGTCCTGTATGTTACCTATTTTGCATTGATCCAATATTAAGATTTATAGACCAAGATTCTATAGTTAGATAGATAGATAGGTAGATAGATATATGAGTTTAACCACATAACATCCATGGCCCTGAACTCAAAACACTAACCTACAGTATGCAGATGATATCTGTAGTTTAATAAGGATCCCCAAATCTGGTGATCTGGCCATTGAAAGGTTGGAACATTTTGAATTTTTTTCTGGCTTATCAATAAATAAAGAGCAAAGCAAGGCTGACAAACTGGAAAAAGCTTTTAAATTCAGAAATTAGGGGGAATACCAGTTATAAGGATAATATTACTATATTGGTGATCACCTTTGACTTTGGTGATATGACCAAATTTAACTGGGAAGCCAGTCTGATGCAGGGTGGACAGGAAGTTAACATGTGGAAGCAATGGTAGCAATCCATACTGAAAGGAGTAAAATCATAAGGACATTTTCACTGCCCATGTTCTCATATTTAAGTTACATTTTCCATGTGGCAGCAGCACTAGAAACATGTCTGATGGACCTCTTCTTTCAGATGCTTTGAGAGAACTGTTTAAGCTGTATAAAGCAGCATATAATCTATCTTCCCAGTAATAACAATTGGGTACACATGGTGAACCCAGTAGCCAGTAGCCTTTTAAAAATTTTTTTTTTTTTGTCATTTAATGTTGGATTGTGGGATTGTATTTATAGGGGGAATCAGGATGTGGATTTTGTGGGTGGGTAATCAGGTGGGCATGGTCTTACCTGATTGGGTAGAACAAAACTAAAAGAAAGAAAGTCATATATTTTAAAACAGTGGAAGCCGACAATGTCCTCAATATGCACAGGGAACAGGTAATCAATTTGTAGAACTATTATGGAGTGTAATTTTGCCATACAGGAACATTTCTAAGGTTCTGTCAAAAAGCAGCGTGACTCTGGTACAGGTAGTGCAAGAAAGAGCGGCCAGTCCAAAATTCAAAGAAAACAAAAATCTTTCACTCTGTAGGCAAAAATAAGGTGCACAAAAACTGTTTTAAGCAATTTTAGGGTGTATCCCTCCAAAGGAAGCCTGAACTTCTGCCCCCCAGACTTCCAATGTTTGTGTCCCATTAAACATCAGTAGATATTGAAACAGCTTATGTATAATCAGATACCCCCCAGAGACAGGGAAGTGACCTGGATGCTGTACTATGGGAAACCAGGGGTAAAGGCTAACATTAAACATAAAATTGTGTTAGAAAAATTATGTCCTGGATGTAGGGAAGGCTCTAGACCAAAAGAGCAGGGGGCTTGCTTACTAAAAAAAGTTATTATTTGTCTCAAACAGTAGGCAACACTAATGAAAGAAAATCAAATTTTAGTGGGGCTTCAAGCCCCCCAAGCCACCCAGGGTTTTCCCAGCCAAGATAATGCATGGCATATTTTGGAATCATAGAACACTTGTTGCTATTATGCATGTTTGTTTAGCAGTTATGATGTAAAGTAGCAGTCAGGTGGAAAGATATGAATTGGGCTAATGTTTTATGACAAAGTGACAGAGAGTTTAGAAATAATAACATTAGTTACCATCAATCCACACTGAGAATTTTATTCGTCCTCATTAGATATTTCATCTGGCAGGTGAGGTGTTAATTGCTTTTCCAGCAGCTGGATGTTTCTATGGCAGGTCTAATTGAAATAATAGAATAATCATGAAACAGTTGTATTGTTTTGAAAGTACTACCTTAACAAGTAAAAAACTAAGTCAATACTGATGTTATGTGTATTGGGAGATGTGGTAATTTTGTGGGAGGATAGTTACAATCTCTTTGAAGTTTAGGTTTTAGACTCTAGACCTTTCAGGAACTGGGCTATCGGGTACACTTACATGCAGAGGGGAATGGAATTTACAAATACCTTTATTTGTATTTTTGTTAGTTTCTTCTTTTGATGAGATGTAAAGGTAATTTGTGATTTATGTTTTGCCTTTCAGGAATTATTGAATGTAAATTTGTTGTGAATTTAATTTTCAATAAAGAATTCTCATACTCTTTCTCAATAAGTGTTATAGGATCTTTTACTTCCACCTGGCCAGTAACCAGAAGCAACCTTGGTTTAACATCTCATCCAAAGGATGGCAACTCAACAATGCAGTATTCCCTCATACTGCACTACAGTATCAATTAATGGTATTACCCCAAGTATCTGGTGTAGAGCTAGCATCTACAACCTCCCACTCTTCTTGTTCCAGAGGCAAGTATGCCACCTATGGAGCCACTGCCATAGTACAAGTTGTACAGAACCTTGTCCTGCCAGTACTAGAATATCCTGTCTCTCTTTTAGTGATGGGTGAAGCTGGCTCAATCCTCTCAGCAAAGTGATTCATGGAGTACTCCACAATGCGAAGTGGAGTAATTCGCATTATGATGGGTAACACTAAGTCCATCGAAAACAATGACTTCACATTACTCTGCCTTCCCAGACCACTATTCCACCAATTTTAAAGGTGAAGTGCATTGAAAACAATGTACTTCGCCTCACTTTGCCTTGTTTTTAAGCTCCACAGGTGAATTTTGCAGTGATTCATGGGATTTCAGGTCACATGGGCTCTATATTGTTCTGCACAGCCTCAGTTCAGGGTAGTGTGTGTAGGAAGTTGTAGGAGGCAGTCTGCTCTGAGAGCTCTCTGTAATTCAAACCTTATAAAAGCTGTTAAAAAAGCCTTTTTGGGTCCTTTTTTTTGCTCAAACTTTAGTTCATCGATTGTAGGAAACCCTCCTGTGCTCATATCATCGAGCGTTTATTCTTTGTGTATGGATTTTGAATGTTAATGTACAACATTGAGTCTGTGTAGTAAGAGACAGTGAAAGTGTGCTTTGGGAGAGGGGCATATCTGTGGTGTAGGTAGATTTAAGTTGGAGAAATAGGGAGTTCTTTCTTTTTTGGTTATATTCTTGTTATATAACTGACTGTGTTAATGTACACACAATAATATTTTCAATAATTGTTTAAATTTTTTTGTTGATTGTGTGTTGTGTGGATCTCGTGCAACAGTTCATAATTTCAGGTTGTTTAAAATACGTGATATATTACTGACATTTTCAATTTGCTACTCATTACTTGTAGACAAATTGTCTGTGAGTGTGTGTGCGGTGTGTGACATCAAATAATACACCTTTTATTGTGCCACAGTGTGAACCTGCTATCCATTGCAGCTGCATGATTTTGTACTGCCATTGTGGTATCTTTTCTTGGTTTTGCTGCTTGCACTGCCATAACAATCTGCAGTCAGTGCCCCCACCAGCAAAAGGAATTATTTTCCAGATTGGATTGTTTGTGACTTCAGCACCACTGGTTAGTTAAGGTGTTGTTGAACTTGTGACTTTGCATCTGTATCTGTTGCTGAAGCCACAGTTGTTTTCTTTGGATTCACATCCAGCATCCCCCCACCCAGAGTGAATGTTCCAAAATCTAAATTTGTTTAGAATATTGTTGTTGATCCTCCAAAATGCCTGCAAAGAGACATGCAAGCAAAGCTGTTTCTCACCATGGCACTGCTGCCAGTGGTAAGATTGTCTGTGGGCATGGTAGCATGCAGACGCAGAAGTGCATTGCTGATGTGAGGAATGGTATTTCTCCTGCAATGTTTTTTACAGCCCAATCAGTAGCTTCAGTCATAGTTGGAGGAGATGATGTTGTCCCAGCCGGTGGTGTTAGTGCAGTTGCTGGTGGTGGTGGTGGTATGAGTATTGCTGCCTCAAGTTCCACTTCTGACCAGTTTACCATGTCCAAAAATATAGTGGAGTGTGAAGCAGTGTGAGTGAGTGGCAGTGTAGATGATGTCATACTTCCCAGTAACATCCCAGTAACTGAACATGAGGATTCTGATCATCATGTCAATGATAGCATACAATATGATATTTCTTCCACCGTGGTTCAGGTCATGCATTTGTCATGCAGTGATTCACAGTGTGGTGAAAAAATATCAGGTGACGGTGTTGATGATGATGAATCTGATGATGATGTTGCTGTGGTTGCAACATGTGGTCCACATGCCAGCATCCAAGTAGAAGATATGGATGTGGTTGATGTTGACGAATATGAAGATGATGTTAGTGACCCCAGCTGGGAACCAGAGAAAAAGAAATTCAAGGTGTCTGTGACTGAGTCTGTTTGCGGTAATCGCACCCCCTGTAAAAAGTTGTGATTTACCAGTTTCAGTTGATGGTGATGATGATGATGATGATGATGACCCAGTAATAATGATAGGTAGTCGTGGTGGTCAATTTCAGTCCAAGTGTGTCTTGCCAGAAAAATCACGTAGCACCCCTTCCCCTTCCACTTCATGGCTTAAAAAAATGAAGTCCAATCAGCAGCATCAGGGACATGTTAAAACTAGAGCATCACAATCCCTTGTTTGACAATTTATCTTTTGCCCTTTTCCTTTGTGGAGAATTCTGGGTTCTGGCAGTTTGCTGCATGTGCCTGTCCAAAATGGAAAGTCCCATCCAGGACATACTTTTCTACCTGTGCTGTCCCTGAGTTGTTCTGTACTGTGTCCGACTCAGTAAGACATGCCCTTCAACATTTCTCCTCTCCATTCATCCATTTAAGTATGGATATGTGGACAAATGGCAAAACAGTGGGGAGTTCATATCTGTGTATAACTGCACATTGGGCACAGGTGCCGGGTGTTGTTTGTAATGTTGGAAGTGTGAATAATCAGTGCAGTAAGGAGGATTGTCGTAGTAGCAAACTTCCAGAAATTCGACAGCATGCAACGATTGCTATGCGCAATGTGACCTGTTCACACACTGGTGAAAACATGTTGGATGTGGTACTGACTGAAACTGACAAGTGGCTGAACCCCCTGTCCCTGAGAGCTATGTTCATATCAAGTGACAATGGGTTAAATGTGGTGAAATGCATCATGAATGGTGGCTTTGTTCGTGTTTCATGCATGGCCCACTATTTAAATCTTGTGGTGCAGGAGTTTCTGCAGCACCCTGATGTAAAGGAAATGCTGACAGTTGCACGCCATATCTGTTCTCACTTTTCACACTCTGCAAAGGCCAGTGACCAGCTTCATCAGTTGCAGATCTAAAACAGCCTCCTTCAGCACCGCTTGAAGCTGGAAGTTGTCACCCAGTGGAACTCCACTTTATACATGGCAGAGAGGTTGTATGAACAATACAAAGCCATCTTAGTATAGCTTGTCATGCACACTAGCCGTGACCGTTCCGGGGTCTCCATGTCTAATGCGACTGAACAGTGGCGCCTCATGGACTCTGTAGTAACAATTTTGCAGCCTTTTGAACATGCCACACAGTCAGTGAGTGGTGAGTCTGCCTCCATTAGCCAGTCAGTTCCACTGATGTGGGTGCTGAGGCAGACATTGGTGAATGTATAGCATAGGCTTGATGTTGCCAGAGACAGTGCTAGCAGTATGTTGCTGAAACACATGCTGACAGTATTCAACCAGAATTGTCACATCTTGAGCATTCAGCATAGTGACAACTTTGCAATAGCAACAATGCTGGACCCATGATACAAATGTGGAATTGCCTCAGTACTGGAGGAATGGCCTGAACAGGTAAAAAAATGTCAGTGGGCAACTGGTGCACTTGGTTCATGGGGCACAGAAGTCACATGCCAAGATCAGCAAAGCTCAGCAGCGTAATCAGGCTGAAGGTGAACCTAGAGGAGTATCAAGCATATCCTGTAAGGGGAAGGGGGCTGCAGTTCCAGGTGGTCTGTCATCCAAAGTGGTTGGCATCAACCCACTTTGGGAGGCTTTGTTCCAAGTGAGGGTTTGTGACATAAATGATTCCGGAAAACAAGATCATGCATCAATCACTGGACTTAGTACAGCACTGAGAATGGTTGAGTCATATTTGTCTGAAAACAGGCATCTGTCAATAACTGATGATTGTCTTTTATACTGGAGTGGAAAGGTCAGTGAATGGCCAGAGCTGACTGCAGTGGCACTGAAGAACCTGACATGCCCACCCTCCAGTGTAAGTGTCGAGAGGGAATTCAGCTCAGCTGGTGCAATAGTTCGGGATCATCATACAAACCTCTCTCCTGCAAATGTCAGTTTGCTAACATTCATAAAAATGAATGAGAGGCACATACCAGCTCAGACTGCAAACTCAGTATTCGTACCCTGGCCTAGTTATGGTTTTGGTGATGTAGAAATATACCATCCTGGTGGCACTGGCAGTGGCAGCATGAAATGGCCTACCACTGACGTAGATGATGACACAATGGAGAAAGAATTTCCCAGTGGTTAGACTTCAGACATAGATGACTGTGCGGACAGCTTTCTTTATGAGGATGATGATGAGGTTAATGTTGGCAGGTTTTAACTGAAGTTGTTAAAAGGCTGTCACATTTGTTGTATGATACATGTTTTCTTTTTCATAAAGTTAAATGAGTGTCCCACTTAGAGTGACTCAAATTCCAATTGCCACGTCGCATTTGTAACAGACAGCACAATATATCCTGGCCCCTGTACCACCACCATAAGACTGCTGTTAGCGACTGCCACAGAAGGGAATGACTTTCTGTGCTCCCCTGGACCACCACCATAAGACTGCTGTTAGCCACTGCCACAAGAGGGAATGACTTTCTGTGCTCCCCTGGACCACCACCATAAGACCAATGTTAGCCACTGTCACCAGAGGGAATGACTTTCTGTGCCCCTCTGGACTGCCTCTATAAGACCGCTTTTAGCCACTGCCACCAAAGGGAATGACTGTCTGTATCCCCTGTACCACCACCATAAGACCTCTGTTAGCCAGTGCCACTATAGGGAATGTCACTGTGTGCCCCCCTGGACCACCATCACCATAAGACAGCTGTTAGCTACTGCCACCACCACCAAATGCAGGAAGATGTCAGAGGGAATGTCATTATGTGCCCTAGCTATGACCACCAGCACCCACCACCAGTGTCATTCTGACAATCTTTTTCCATTACATTGACCATACCATGGCAGATGGAGTCAAACAGGAGACCACATCCATCAGCCGCAGGCACAAGGCTTCTTACCATTACAACTATAAAGTAAGTAGGTGTGCTAATGTTTTTTATGCTATTCAACTTCCTTTAGCTGCATGTTTTGTTTTCTGTTGCTTTTCTGAGCTGCAATGGTCAAACACATATGGTAAACTTATTTTGTTTTTTTTACAGCTTAATAGCAAACAACTCTCCCTCACTGAAAGTCAGTATCAATGGTACAACAGCAGTACTGTCTACAGGAACCTATGGAATATTCATTTCCAAACCATACTGGTAAGTATAGAAACATAGAAGCATAGAATTTGATGGCAGATAAGGACCGCTTGGCCCACCCAGTCTGCCCATTTCCCTACCTGATGGATAAGCTGCAGATCCTAGTTAACCAGCAGCCTACTTCTTCCTACCCCCACCCCCTAGAATTGCCTTATGACTGTCCCATGCATGCTTGAATTCCACCACTGTTTTTGACTCCACAACCTCCTCTGGAAGGCTGTTTAATACATCCACAACCTTTCTGTGAAAAATACTTCCTCAAATTACCCCTGACGCCCCCCTTCTATCTTCAAATTGTGCCCCTTGTTCTTGCACACCCTTTTTGAAAGATGCTACCCTGTTGGACTTTGTTGATTCCCTGAGGTACTTGAAAGTTTCTATCATGTCCCCTCTCCTCCTTTCCTCAAGACTATACATATTAAGCTCCTTAAGTCTCTCTTCCCTTTTCTTCCGTGCAGACCCTGCACCATTTTAGTGCCCTCTTCTGGACAGCTTCCATCCTGTCTATGTCTTTCTTGGATTTGGGTTCCTGAACTGCACGTAGTACTCCAGATGTGGTCTCACCAGCTGTCTGTACAGAGGGATAATAACTTCTTGTTTTCTACTGGTGATGCCTCTCCTATGGATCCCAGTATCCCCCAGCCCTCCTTGCTGCCCTCTCACATTGCTTGCCCACCTTTAGGTCATCTGATATGACTACCCCAGGTCCCTTTCCATTTTGTTGTTGTTAGTATCTCACCCCATTGTGTACTCTTCCCTGGGTTTTTGTTTCCCAGGTGCATTACCTTGCACTTCTTAGCATTGAATCTAAGCTGCCATACATTTGACCATTCCTCTAACCTTGCCAAGTCCCTTCTCATCCTTTCCACCCCACCTTGTGTATCAACTCTGTTGCAGATCTTTGTGTCATCTGCAAGAGAGACATACTTTTTCCTTCCAGTCCCTCTGCAATGTCGCTTATAAAGACATTGAAGAGGACCGTCCTAATATTGAACCTCATGTGTACCCTACTGCTAACCCCCTTTTCAGAGTGGACTCATTTACTATTACTCTGTGTCCTATTCTCCAGCCAATCTTTACCCAGGCTGTCATCTTGGGACCCACTCCCAGGCTGGCTAACTTGTATACTAATCTTTATGTGGGCTGTGCCAAATGCCTTCTATAAGTCTAGGTAGGCCATGTCCACAGCCCCACCTGATCAACTACTTTGGTCACCCAGTCAAAGAAATCTATCAGATTTGTCTGGCATGATCTTCCCACTGTGAATCCATGCTGCCTTTGGGTCCTGTGCCCTCTGGCCTCTAGATACACAACAATTCTTTCCTTCGAAGTGATTCCATCATTTTCCTACCACTGAGGTTAAACTAACAGGTCTGTAGTTTCCTGCTTCTGCCTTTGCCCACTTTTGTGAATGGGAATCACATCTGCCTCCTCCAGTCCTCCAGGTACCACACCATCTTCCCATGATTTGTTAAAGAGGTAGTCAGTGGTGTCACTAGTTCTACCCTTTAGTTCTTTTAGAATTCTGGGATGAATCCCATCAGGCCCCATTGCTTTGTCCACCTTCAGTTTTAAGAGCTCTTTCAGAACCCTTTCTGTCAATGGGCTGGTATCAACTTCTGTATCCAGAGTGTTTCTACTGTTTGTTTTAGGTACCTCTCTTCCTTTGTAAATATTGAGCAAAAATATTTGTTTAGTATCTCTGCCTTTTCACAGTCACCCTCTGCCCACCCTCCCTCCCTTTATTAAGCCTCACTATCCTCCCTTGGTCTTCCTTCGCTCCCTGATGTACCTATAAAAGGTTTTATCCTTCTTAACTGAGTTGGCTATCTTTCCTCGGTTTGGGCCTTTGCTGTTCTGACTGCCTTTCCAGCTTCCTTTGCTTTAACTGATACAGTTCTCTGTCCTGTTCCTTCTGTGATTCCTTGTACTTCCTGAATGCTTTCTTTTTCTTGAACCTTCACTGCTACCTTTGAGAACCATAGTGTTTCTTTACCTCATTTCGTTTGTTTATTTGTTTTCACAAAGGTTGTTACCTCTGTGATGGCAGTTTTATTATTCCCATTGTTCTTCCACCCTCCTTCCTGCCCATTTGCTAGTGCATTCCTTAGGCTCACCTATTTTGGCAAAGTCGCACTCCTAAAATCCAGTACCTTTGTCTTTGTATGGCTTTCTGACTTATTGCTGTGTTTATTGTGAACTATACTTTTTCGATGGTCGCTAGTTCCCAGATGGCTACCCACTTCTACATCTGTGATCCTCTTCATCTCCATTTGAGAGAACCAGGTCTAAGATTGTTCCCTCTCGAAAGTGGGCTCCAATACTAGTTGTCAAGGCATGCCCCTGTAGGGCATCTAGAATAACCCCACTCTAGAAGTGGCTGCTGCAACTGCACTCCAGTTAACATCTGGCATATTCAGATCACCCATCAGCAATATCTCTCCTTTATCTGCCATTCTAAGTCTACTTTCTATCATTTCCTTGTCCATTTCCTCCCCTGAGGGGGGTCTGTATACAACCCCTGTGTGGATTGTGGTGCCATTGCCTGCCTCCAAATTGACCCACAGTGCTTCTTCTCCTCCCTGTTTACCCTTTTGTTCTGTTGCTTTGATTTCTTCTCTTAGAGAGCTACCCTCCTCCCTTTTACCCCTCCCTGTCCCTCCTGTAGATAGTGTATCCTGGTATGTTTACGTCCCAGTCATGGTTCTGCATGTACCATGTTTCTGTGACTGCCACAATATCCAGATCTTCCTCCACCATCAAGGCCACTAATTCAGGAAGCTTGTTACCCAGACTATGGGCATTGGTACTCATTGCTCTCCATTTTTTGATGACTTTACCTTCTGTAGCGGCAACCCCCACTGACCTTTCTACCTTGGTCTTTTTCTCATTTAGTACCCTGTTTTGTAGGGGGAGGCTGGGATTTTCCTGCTGCTTATCAGTGCCCTCCCCTTGACTAGTTTAAAGGCTTGCCAATGAAGCATTTAAACCGATTGCCCAAAAGACTTGTTCCCTTCCTGGACAGATGCAGACCTTCCTGCCAGTATAGACTGGTGTCCCTCCAGGTGGAACCCCAGTCCCCAATGAAGCCAAACCCCTGTGCTCCACACCATTTTTTCAACCATTTGTTAAACTGCATAGTGCAAAGTACCCTCGCCTCACTCTTGCCACTGACAGGCAGCACCTCTGAGAAGGATACTGTGTGTGCTACTTGTCTTAAGCCCCTCCCCAACTCTACAAAGTCCTTTTGCACTGCTCTAATCTCATGATGAGCCAAATCATTTGTCCCTAGGTGGACAATGACGTCCAGCTCAGACTCCTGTGCAACTGTTCTTGTGATCCTAAGGATGCGCTTCCTGTCCCTCCAAGCCATGGCACCAGGCAGGCACCTTACTTCAGTTTTCCCTGCCCCCCCAGTTCTATCCCCCTAATAATTGATATATTTTATTTCATCTGTTCCTTTTTTTTCATAAGACTGCAACAAATCTGACTGAGGATTCATAAACTAGCTGACGTGTACGTCACAAAAAATATTTCTGCAACATATCATGCACTGTATTCCAAATCTGCAGCTGTGCAGCCATGACAGTGTTGAAAAACCTGGACCCAGGTTGTGTTATTTGACAAGATGTGGTTTTGAAATGTGACATGAGATGAGATGCAGGGACACTGACAGTGTAATTGTTACACAGTCTGGTACTAAATTAAGTCGTGGTCTGATGATTGCAGTGGGACAGCTTACTATCTGTGTTAATCCAGATACCTGTGGAACAGCCACGGCTTAAACATAATGTCTTACTGCTGCAATCAAGTTGTAATAAGTCCTTCATTCCTTTTTTTAGGAAATGTCCAGATGCTTTGTTATGTCATAGTTGCCTTATCCAAAGAAGTTCTTCAACATCAGGCCCCTGGGCCAGTGCACATGCAACATGCAGAAGTCATTTCAATCGATGACCATGGCCATCATTACCAACCAGACTGGAGAAGGATGTAGATGAAATCTGTGAAGAAGTAACCAAATAAGAAACCATTAATGAGACCTACTTGCAAATATGCTCCCCCCACTAAAAAATAATACTTACCTTAATTGGCTTGAGTAGTTGTCCATTTCTAATTTCAACACAAAAGTTCTCATCAAGCACTGGAAGGTGCACACCAACAGTATCTGTGACCTGTGATAAAAAACAATACAATGAGTACATGTCTATGTATGTCAAGCCCCCTACCTAGAAAATACAAAATATATATATATATATATATATATATATATATATATATATATCTATCTCAACTCACCAAGGCTACTATTAGTATACACACAAAGGGCACCCTTCCATCTGATTGAGGTGATCGCATCGCATTTGCAGGAATTACAGCACACTTTGGACCAGCAACAGTTCTCTCACAGTCATCATTTCTGATGAAACACTGAATGGATTCATGTCATGTTATCCTTCCTTCACACGGTTTGGCGAACACTGTGTATCATGAGTACATTATCATCACAGAGTATGTTAACTTTTTGGACACAAGACGGATGCATTTTGGGGATGCAGAAAAATTCTGGGGACTCTATGTGACCACTGCATGCATGAGTGACTGCGCAATAAATTCTGGGGGACTTTGCATGTGGTGTAATGCTCCCATTTCACTTCCTCAGTATTTGGCAATGTTCTGGACACAAGACCGATGCATTTTGGGGATGCAGAAAAATTCTGGGGACTCCGAGTGACCACTGCATGCATGAGCAACTGCGCAATAAATTCTTGGGGACCTTGCATGTGGTGTAATGCTCCTATTTCACTTCCTCAGCACTTTTCAATTTTGTGGACACAAGACAGATACATTTTGTGTGTTGTGATTGTGAGCACATGATGTCACACTTAAATTATAAATTAAAGCAGCAGTGCAACAATGTTGTGAAGATTTTGATCTATACTTTTTTATGCTATTTTACATTGCCAGCCACTAGTTACCTCCTGATTTGTATGATACCCTTCTTTTCACAGTTTGTGTCTGCTTTACTATTTTTTCTCATGTTTGAAAAAAAGGAGCACACCTTTTAATATGGCTCTGACGAGGTTTTCATCACTATTTGCAGCTGTTTTTGAATAAATATTGTTCTGAGAGGTCATAAAACACTGTCTGCTGCATAATTGTTAATGTTATAACAGAAGTAATATATAACAACTGATGAAGGAAAAACAGCGGAAAATATTGATGAAGACCTGGTTTGCACCGTATTAAAAGGAGTGATCCTTTTATTATTTCAGACATGAAAAAAGTAGTAAAGCAGACTCAAATACTGAAAAGAATAGTATCATAAAAGTCAGGATGTAAGTAAAGTGGCAATGTAAAATAGCGTAAAAAAGTATAGGTCAAAATTTTCAACAGGTTGTTGCACTGCTGCTTTTAAAGAGATTCACCCAAATTACATAGCTTAGTATTGCACCCAATATAGGGTGCCTAACCTCAGGGAATCTTTGTTGCTCCACATGTCCTTACATAGTGCAATACTTTTCTGGCTGATTCATAATTTTGGTTTACGGGTCCCAGAGGACTTCCTGTTCTGAAGAGCCACCAAGTTCCACCCTTGCTCCAGTAATGTTGTGACATGATGCCAGGGAGGCGCGGCGCTCTCCATTATAGTGAATGGCCGTCAGCTTTCGAATTTTTTCGTTGCTGTATATTGGTCGGATTTGTGGTAAAAGTGGGCAAGTTTCAACTAACAAGAGCTGTTGGTGGAAACATGCCACGTTCGCACAAACTGACAATTCTAACTTAAAGCGTTCAGAAAGATGCTGGCCATTCATTAAAATGGGCGCCCCTGCGCCCTCCTGGCATCACATCATAATGTTGCTGAGCGTGGGGGCGGAACTTGGGCGGCTCTTCAGAATGGGAAGTCCTCCAGGACCTAGTGTACTGAAATTATGAATGTTTTTTGCCTGAAAAGTATTGCACTATGTAAGGACATGTGGAGCAAGAACGATTCCTCTGGAGGTAAGACACCCATATAATGGGTGCAATACTGTAACTTGGTAAATCTATGTAATGCCTGTTTCAAAAAAGAAATCTTTTTGGAGCCTCAGTAATGTTTACTTTGTGATGGGATTCGTGATTTGAAGTGTTTCGCAAGAAGCATTACTGAGCAGTGCAAGTATGTTGTGCTAAACTGCATGTGTGCCGTCAGTGTTCTTTTCTGTGTGTGCAGACATTGTCCAGCTTCATGCAAACATATATATGGTGTGACTTGTTGCAGTATCTCAAGAATAAAGATAAGAAAGAATATATGATATATATTTTATTTGTACCATCAGCACCAGCGGAGTAAGTGATATATTTTTTCAGAGGTATCAGGTCACTGTGTACCTCAGTCACTCACAATGCACATATGACTTTGTGGAGATCATAGCACAAAAAACACATGCTCTCCTAAAAGTCATGTGTGCAGTATGTGACTAAGGTGCACTCTGGCCAGACACCTCTGAAAAGTATTGTATCACTTAGTCCACTGATGATGATGGTGACAATAAAATATACGTTATTCTGATGTCTATTCTTTATACCATAAACACTGCAATAAGTCAGCAATATATGTTTGCAAGAAGCTGTACAATGTCTGATGTCTCACACACACACACACACACACACATGAAACAACATGGACTGCACACATGCAATTTAACACATCATACTTGCACTGCTCACACCAGCTTTTTCACAACCACTCCACAATAGACAGTAAACATTACTGAGGCACTGGATTATAATAACAGGGCTTTAAGGAGCATGTATGACAGTATATATATGTATATATTTAAAAGGAAGCAGTCAGCAACAGAAGCTGCTGCCTCCTGCAAGGTTTACCCTCTGGTTAAGCCTTTTAAGTATGTTGCGCCATTTTTCTCATGCCACAGCATACTTTATTTTAATAAAGAATAGTCAGTGACCCCGAAGGATGGTGGACACTATGGAGGCTCCATTATGTGTAAAAGAAAGGTGCGGTGGAGACGTACCATGCGCTTCAATACTTTTGTATTAAAACGCATGGTGCATCGCCGTTGCACCTTTACACATAACGGAGCCCCCATAGCATCCACCATACTTCCGGGTCACTGACTTTTCTTTATTAAAATAAAATATGTTGCAGCATGAGAAAAACACCACAACCTACTTAAAAGGCTTAACAGGAGGGTAAACCTTGCAGGGGCAAGACCTCCTGTTGCTGACTGCTTCCCTTTAAACTAATACTGTGTGGCCTTCCCTCTGTCTGTTATTAAACATAAACAAAAGACAAAACACTACAGCAGTGGGTGGGGTTGGGGGAGGAGGTATGCTGAAAAAAAAGCTAATGAGGGATCCCATAATGTTCCAGCAGCAGATGGAGCATCGACACACTCTGTAGCTGGTGTTGCTCGATCTGCTCCACCTGCTGCTGGACAGCACCCACCCTCTCATTACTTTCCTCCACCACAGCCCACAAAAGTGCTATGTCTGCATGCATTGTAGGCATTGTGGCAGGGTCCACTAGTGTGGGGGGAAACCAAGTAGTGGTGGTGGTGAGGGTGGTTGGCAGTGGTGGGGGTAGTGGTGGAGCAGCTGCTGCTGTGGCCCTCCTCCTGCTGCGGTGATGCACAACAGCAGCACCCTCTGCTACTGCTACAGAAGGACCAGCAGGTGGAGGCCTGGCCCATTCATTGGCAGCCTGCCACTCCACCTTGTGGTGGTTCAGCAGATGTGTGCACTGGCCCCCAGTCCCCAGATGTGTCCCCCGGG
This sequence comes from Neoceratodus forsteri, assembly GCA_016271365.2. NCBI lineage: Eukaryota > Metazoa > Chordata > Ceratodontiformes > Ceratodontidae > Neoceratodus > Neoceratodus forsteri. Next base: position 1,484,899,497 of record CM057452.1, read on the forward strand.
AGCCACGGCACACCTGCACCACAAAGCAGACACACCACAATGCTGCGGTCCCCCCAAACAGAGTTGAAAAACTGACAAACTGGGGAGCTGTGGGGGGACCAGGCACAAAAGGGGCAGATGTAGTGCTGGCAGCAATGTCATGCACCTGGGACTCCACCTGTTGCTGTGGAGGTGGTGCTGCTGAAGCCTCTGCAGCTGCTACTGGTGGTGGTGGTGGCAGTGGCAGACTTGGTGGATGTGGTAGTGGCACTGTTGGTGCTGCTGCTGCTTCTGGAGGGGGGGGGAGGCAGGACCAAACAGTCTGGAGCGGTCCAACGACACTTGGCTATGATGCCCATGCATGCACACTCCCCTCTGGCCATGGGCCACAGACTGTCCCTGGTCCATTGCACAAAACACTCCTTCCCTCTTTGATGCGTCACGTGACGAGAGACTTTATGCACACTGACAGTCACACACATGCACACACAGTCACACACACGAACACAAAACAAAACTTATAAAACAAAGAAATCAGTCACCAAAAAGAACTGACAAAACAGTACAAAAAAAAACTAAAGAATTAGCTTTTAAAAAAGCTTTTGGGTTTTCTGAACTTTGCTCAAGAAAGAAACTAATAATGAACTCTCCTCTCTTACACAAAATGCTTCCTCCTTCTACCTCTGCAAAGGAGAAAGTGAAAGTATCTGTTTGTATGACTCACTTCCTTCCTTCCCGGCTAAAGCATGTGACTTATAGTACTGTAAGCCATGTGACATGTGGCGGAGGTGCTGGCTAAAGTGCCTATATTGTTGTCATTCTGCCTTACTTCATGTTAAGACGGAATAACAATGTGAAATCATAATAACAAGGTGAAGTGAACACTTTTCAATGGCCACGCAAAGTGCCCACTTCGTGTTCACTTCACCAGTGAATTTTAAATTTGCTGCATCCCTACTTTATTCATGCCACAGCCCCACTCTATGACTTGAGCATACATGATGTAATATAGAACAAGTTGGCTAGGTTCATCTTAGATCTCTCTTGTAACAGACCTTGGGCACATAGGAAGAAGTTCATTCACTCACATCACATGCACCAGTTGTTTTAACAGTGGATATTTTTTTATTGCTTCGTGCATCCCAAGGAAAAATGGAATTGCATCAACAAAAATACAAGGTGCAGATGCTTGTGCAAACAGGCACTGAGGCAGTTATACAAAAGGAAATAACTCTAGGTTCATCTTAGATCCCCCGCCTCGCCCACTACTGTCATGTGTACAGACAGCTCCATTGGATGCTGCTAGTTAACAGGATGGCATAATGTCCAGTATTCACTAAAATGCCTCTAGGGTGAAGTGCCTAACTTCCTGAAAGAATGCCAACAGGTTACCAAACTAGACAGGGATTAATGTTCTGAGAATGTCTGGACCTTAGCCAGCCCAGTGCCATGGAGGGCTGAGGATCTAACACCTTTCCTCCTGCCATGCCAGTAGCCCAGGTTCAGGAACAGATGCGGGTCACTCAGAGGCTGGACAGGATAGGGAGGGCTGAGCATCTCTAGGACTGCTGTCCTCCCTCAGAAAGGGGGGATCAGTGTGACCTGTGGCTAACCTGTCACCTGAAGGTGTCCAGGTGGCAGCACAGTCAGGACAAGCAGTAGATAGACCACGGCATCTGAGGACATCTCCATGGAGGTGAAGCTTGCCATCATGCCATTGCACATGTGTGGTCCAGAGCAAACCAATATGTAGGAAAAAATCCTCTGGCTGCAGGATGATGTTCGGTCCCTCACTGGCCTTGCACCAGTGATCAGGCACCCTGCCACAGCCCTGCAAGTGGGCAAAAAGGTAAGTCCTGGAGAAGCCAGGTGATGGGGCTGGGGTGCTGGACAGAAGGGGGCAGACCAGGGGCGATGCAGAGGATAAAAACATATATGAAAAAAGAATATCTGGACCTAACCACTCCCAAGGTGTGTAACAACTTCAATAGGCCCTTCTGTAATAGGTAAACACTGATATACCATGTATGGGCCTCCTTTGATGTAAATTATTCATTATTAGAGATGTGTGAAATCCATGAATTTCATTACATGAAATATTTCACTAAATTTGTGTTTTTTACGAAATATTTCACTGGAGCAAAATGTGAAATTCTGCCAGTGAAATTGTGAATTTCACCTGTGAAATGCGGAGTTTTGCCCGCAGGTGGCAGAATTTCACCATTTTTGGGTGAAATTCTGCCACCTGCAGGTGAAATTCCACATTTCACGGCGGGCGAAATTCACAATTTCTCTAGCACAATTTCGCATTTTGCACCCACAATATTCATCATCAAAAAAAGTGAATTTAGCGGAATGTTTCACATGGTGAAATTCGTGATTTCACCAGAATTTCGCCACATCTCTATTCATTATTTATTAACTTGTAATATTGGTATATTTTGGCAACATCATTATGCTCTGTGCAGCAATGCATCATTCCTCAAAACTTGCATCTATGTTGTAACCATGTCCTTGTGCAACATGGCTTTATTGCAAATGAACCTTGGCTCAATTAATCTGTTCCTGGGCTAAAAAATAAATATTAAATTAAATAAGTAGTTAAAAATTAATATTGGTCAGGCAAAAAGCAGCAGCCAGGTGAAATGAAGTTTGTTAACTCATGAAATTTGATGAACATTCGCGAATAGTTTATGAACATTCATCGAAGTTCCCCAACAGTTCATGAAACCAGTTCATGAACTGTTCAGCAACATGAAGTTCATGAAGTTGCTGAACCTTTAAAGTACCTTGACGAACCAGCACAAAAATCAATTTTGCATAACTAATTTGCATGTTGGAATGCACCATTTTCCCACTGAAAAAAGTTATAAAGCACCACAAAATGAAAACTTTTGCAGTTTAGGAGATATGCGTTCTACAAGGCAGTTAGCTTTCTGAACAAAAAAAGGCAAACCAGCACTGCTCCAAACTGTTAGAAAATAATAGCTTTATTAATGTCATATTAAAAATGGCAACATACCAGGGAATGCACTAGTTGCAAAACCGCTCGGGGTCTTTGTGTTGCCACCTGTCTGTGGAGCTGTATTGGAATGGTATGTTGCCGTTTTTAATATGACATTTAATATAGGTGTTATTTGCTAACAGTTTGGAGCAGTGCTGGTTTGCTTTTTTGGTCCTTCGTTTTACTGAGCATGCTCCACTAGCAGCTGTAGTTGTTTTGTTTCTGTGGCTTTCTGAACACCCAGAAGGACTGACAGTGTTAAAGTCACCACATTTTGAGAGAGTTGCAGAATCTGCTGATATAAATAGAACTGGGACCTTTCTGTTTATGAACCAAAAGGTGAGCAGTAACTTCATTAAAGTTAAGACTCAGAGTCATTAAGGAAGTGTAAAGTAAGATGCTCATTTTAAAATGCATAATATGAAAAGTCATCTAATAGGAAAGGATACATTGTCCCTTTAATCCTGGAAGTATAGTCTAGAGATTAGAGCAAAAATATGTGGACAAGCTTGGTGCATCCAGCAGACCAGGGTTTGATTCCCACAACTTTCACTTGCCTACTGTGTAACCCTAAGCAAGTCACTTAACTTCCCTGTACTTCTGGGACACACCTGTAAACAAGCTTCAGCTCAGTGTGCCTTTCGTGAACAAAAAATGTAAAATAACATTTAAAAATATACATCTGATGTCAATCAGTACCAAGGCAACCTCAGCAAGGTCCAGGCAGGCAGAGGAGTGCATATCATAACAGAGTGTGCACTGAACAGTTTGTCGTTCAGTTAGATGCAGCTAACCATGATGTGCTTTTCTACGGCAGCTGGGGAGAGGTAATATTTGGGCAGTGTAACTCTGTACGCTCATATCACACTATGGCTTTAAAGCACATTTGTTTCCACCCATCGGCCTCCATTTTCATCCAGTAGCCTCCCATGGAGTCAGCTCCTGTGTTGTTATACGACTTGCAGAAATAAGGACTGTGTGTGGGGGGGGGGGAAGTAGTTTTGTCCTTCCTCACAGCTTGGCAAAGGCAAACTATCACACCTGAGCAGCTAACTGCATTACCCTTCACTGTAATTAAAGGCATATGTGATGTAAAGCATGTGAGCATATGTCTGAGAGCCTGATGGCTGCCAAGTACTCTAAGTGATAGTCATTGGTGTAGACTCGGCAGTTATTGAGTTTTCATTACTGGAGCAGTATGACAAATATTTTAAATAATAAAACAGCAGATTGTAATGTATTTTGAAACAACTTACTGTCATCACAGTGCCTCGGTAACATAATTATATTGACTTTATTGATGTTTCCATTGAGCCGGCATATGCTAGCTTCTGGCATGGCATTAGCAATTAGGGTTGCCCATCTGGAAAGAAACGCATTCTAGGTGTTAGCTATGCAAAAAGTAAATTGAACTGTATTGATAGGTTATAAGCCTAACTGGATTTTGATTTATGGGTATAATTATTTCTGGGTCTGTCCCCCCAAATCAAGTATTTCTAGCTTTCTCATGCATCTTGGTAGCTTTGATGAATGCAATATATCGGTTAGAGCTGTGAGATTCTTGAAATGTTGTGAGGTGTCTCAGGGACACATTGCTTTGTTTTTCTGGTGTGTGTTTGTGCAGTGTCTAGCAGTGGAAATAGGCATCTTGGTAAGTTCTAGTTAGTGGACCATGGATGGAAGGTGCTAGTATGGCAACCAGCCTTCAGTACTGGAAATTATCAGTGTTGGAAAAGGAGAACATTCACTTGGGGATCCCACCACCTCTGATTTACAATGCAGCATGCATGACATTGATCTGGGGACATGTTTCCTCACTATATAGTGAAACCCATCAAGACACAATGCAATGTCACAGATTCTTGCTGACAAAACAGATTAATTGCCATTGAATTTCATTGTTTCCTGTAGTAACTCTGCAGAATTCTCTCATATTGTGTTGGATTCTAGCTGGCTCAACTGTATGTTTTTTTTTTTTTTTTTTACTATTTTATTTTTATTAGTTTTCTAAGAAACTTCTTACAAACAGTTGCCATGACTGGCACATATATAGTACGACAATTAATTAATTCACATCACTACAGCAGGATTCATTCATGTGCAGTCTAGTGCTTTCCTGATATGAATGATTAGCTCAGATATGCTATAGACACAAGAGACAACAACTGCCATAGTGGACTAGGCCTGTTTCTAAACATGTTATTACCCAGAGTGTTAAACAGCTACTCATGAATTGATGTGGTCTAGCTAGCAGAGATAAAAGTTTTATTAAGTTTTGTTAACTAGGTAGGCACTAGACAAGAAACTGCCAATTTTCAGGCACGACCTGGGCGGTTACAAAACATCAGTCGAAATTAAAGTAGCAAAGGTAATATTACAAAGTGCAGAAGAATAACAATGAAACACAATGTGTTAAGAGTAAGTGTCATACTGAGCTGGTAAAGGGCATACAAGCACAGATGAGACATTTTACAGCAAATGCTGGTATTTCCCCCTCCTGCTGACTTGCATTCCCACACATAAGCTCCATTTTGATTAAACTTTTAAGACTTGTTAGAAGTTAAAAAAGGCACCTCTTAACGTTTGCACTAAGCTTGAAACCAACAATTGATAATGCATGTGGTTAACAAAACCTTAACCTGAACTTTATTATAGGATATCATGGAGTACGGTTTTGATACTGTAAGAAAAAAACTATTGGTCTCAATTGGTTGGTTTATTACCAGCGTTCTATCCTCAAGTCCAGTACAAAAATGAATTGTTTAAACTCATTAGGGGAACAGCCACATGGTAGTAACTATGTGGTCAGCGTGATCTTTAGCAGCTGCTCTAATGTGCCACCATTTTCACATAAGCCATGTTTACATGGCTGACCTCGCTTCTTCAGTGGAGCATTGCAGAGCTGCCCTGTCTCAAAAGATGCTTGTCTCACATGTCTACACAGCCTCCCTCAGTGCCAATGTAAGACATGCTGGAGAGGGGCTGGGAGTCAGGACAGTCAGTTGATGGAAGCACCTGCAAGGTATTTTATGTGGGAGCGAGTGGTGCAGCCTGTCCATATGGCCACTTAATCCACTCTCTCCAGAATGCATCCCCAGATGTTTTGGGAATGCAGAGTGGAGCATAGGAGAGGCTTACCATGATTCAGTAAGTTTCCACACGGCGGCATTTGCACCACAGCAACCTGAACGTTTGGGCTGCTGCAGTGCAATGCCACTGTGTAAACACTGTTATAGTCAACAACATTTCTAGAAATGAGCTAGGATTCAGCACATTTAAACATATGTAGGAAGCTTGAAGCTTCCTTGGATAAATAGCACCTGAGCAGATTTTTAATCCACACCAGTTCCTCTGTTTGTAGTTCAGTACTCACAGTCCGCATAACAGATCAGGGTTTACAATCCGAATCAGCTTCAGCCTCCTGCCAACAGTTCCCAAAGTCCTTTGAAATGCTTGAAACCAACTTATTAGCCTCCTGAGAGCCCCCCAAAATGTACGCTTTACCAGAATACACTATCTTCAATTAAGCCGGATACTGTAGTGCATGAGTTACTCCTAGTCTTCAAAGTTGCTCTCAGTCCATCAAAAGATTTCCTGCAGCCACAGGTTTCATAACTCAGGTCCTTGTAAATCAAAATCTTCATGCCATCCTTGAGACCGATGGGTCCTGTTCGTCGTGCTGCCTCTAAGATTTTATTACAGTCGTGTACCCCTGCTAGAACAATTAGAAGGGTTTGAAGAGAGTCATTGTCCAGACTTTTCTAGGAGGGATTCTCTATACTCTGGAGATCACAGGAACCCAGACAAGCTGCAAATTTTCATTTAGCCAGGTGGATGCATAGATGATGGGATTATGCCTCTCCAGTGACTCAGGGAGCCCCAGTACATGCAAATTGGGGGACCTAGTAAAGTTCTCTAGAGCCTCTAACCAACATATGAGCACTCAGTTCTCTTTCACAAAGCTCGGAGTCAAGGTGGCCTCCTGCTTAGACGATGCAGTTTGGGTTTTCATTGCTATGCAGATGATACCCAGCTGTATATGTCTTTCGTGCCCGGCCAGGACACTGCCTTGTCGGGATTTAATAACTGCCTTGAAGAAATCCAAGACTGGATGAATGGGAGTTGGCTGAGATTAAACCCGGAGAAAACTGAGGTGTTGGTTGTGGACAAAGGCCGCTGTGAGGCGGGTTGCCGGAGGGATCACCCTCAGGCTTATGGCTTGGAGGTGTTCAACTGGCGACCTCAGATCGGAGTCGCGGAATCTTGGCGTAATAATTGACGACCGTCTGACACTTAAATCTCAGGTGTCAGCGGTGGTCAAAACTTCGTTTTTCCATCTGAGGAATATTGCCAGGGTGAAGCACCTGGTTCCTCCAGAGGACCTCCCAACATTGATCCGCGCCTTCGTGACCTCCCGTCTTGACTACTCTAATTCCCTATACTTAGGGCTATCAGGGGTTGAACTTTTCCGTCTGCAGCTAGTGCAGAATGCGGCAGCCAGGTTGTTGACTGGATCTTCTAGATCCAGCCATATAATGCCTGTGCTTCACGGACTGCACTGGCTGCCAGTGTTTTGGCGAATCACCTTCAAGGTCGGTTTACTGACCTATAAAGCCTACATGATCTGGGACCTACCTACCTGAAAGAGCTCCTTTGCCCCTACTGTCCCTCCCGCTCCCTCTGATCCACTGATGAGGGATTGCTAGAGATTCCCAGGGTTCATTTGAAAACATCAGGTGCTAGATCGTTTAGTTTTATGGCACCGACCCTGTGGAATTCTCTACCTCGTCAGGTGTGAAATTGCCTGACCATCCTTAGTTTTAAAGGAGCTTTGAAGACCCACCTTTTTAGCATAGCTTTTAAGGATTTATATTAGTTTTAATTTTATTGTATTTATTGTTTTATGAATTTGTACAGGCGCTTTGGTTTTAAGAAAAGCGCCTTTTAAAAATAAAGATGAATTGAATTGAATTGAATTGTATCACTGCTTCTGCTGCCTCCTTAGACTCTGCAGTGGCAGCTGTTAATTGCTATTCACAGTTGACTGTTCGAGTCTGGAAATCAACAATTTTTTGGTTTCTGGTGGCTATCTTCAAGTTCAGTGCCTTTGTAGCTCACAATATATCTTTTAATGTAGTCTCCAACGTGTCATTCTCTGGAGTTGTTGTTTTATATCCTGCAACAGTCATGGCTTATTGTCCCTTTTTACCACTGCTATTTACCGTGCCTCTTTTAGGGTTACCCATCTTGCACAATACTTGTACAAGTCTCTTTTAAAGTCAGATTGTATTCTTATGATGTTCACTTGGTAGGTTTTGCCAGAAAAAAATTACATTTTAAAGTTGATTGTAACCGATTTTATAAGATTCAGCCAGAGTTCAAGAGAAACATGTCTTTCCTTGATGGCTGCTTGCTCCACCACTGGGCTCAACTGTATGTTGCATCTTTACCCTTTATGTATCCAGTTTTATGCCTGTAGGATGGTACATTTCACACAGGTATAACATATCCAATTTGCTTCTGTAACAGAGTTAGACATTTAATTTCACTCTTGGAACTGAGTCCCCCACCACAACATTTCCATTTTTAGAGAGTTTGACTATAAAAAGGAGGAAATGATAAGACCTGACTTGGGATGGAGCCCAAGCCTCCTGACTTCTATCCAGGTACTCCACCAGCTAGCTAAACTACTAGGCCCATATTTGAAGTTTTTGAAAGCAGTGATTTTCATGGTTAGAACACAGGCTTAGTAAGCAAGACGCACAGGTTAAAATACCACTTAAGCCACATACTGTGTGTGTCCTTTCACAAGTCACTTAACCTCCCTCTTCTTCCATTCATCCAGCTGTAAAGCTAGGTGAAAGCAGGACCCTGTTGGAAACAAGATGTGTTTGTGCTGAGCTTGTGTTGGTGTTATTTTATTTATTTTTATTTTACTTTATTTATTATGTTTGTTTGTGCACATGCGCAAGAAACATTTTGTGGCAGCTTGCTGGAGTAGCGGTTTGTGGAGGTGCAGCAGTGTTGTGGCCAATGCTGGCAGTGCTTTTTGGGGCTGTTCTTTGTGGTGCCAATGGAGGAGCATGCTGTCAGTGACAGTGTGCCACCTACCTGAAAGAAATTCGCTGCTGCAATCAGGGAGCACCCCATCACTGGAGAATCAGCTGTTTTTCCTGAACAGTCTGATGCTGGGGTGGTACCAAATTGCAGCAGCAAATAGCAGCTTGCCTTGTCTGGTGTCACATTTCAATAAACATGGCAGCAGCTGTCGCTGTCCACCTCTCACAGTCCCCATGAAAGCCAATGGGGGGGGTGCCCAATTCCCCTGTCAGCATGCCCCCTCCACAGTTCATTTGCTGACGGGGAGCCCAATCCCCATTGGCATAATGTCCCCCCATTCGTTGTGTGTCGAGGGGGGTGTCCAATCCCCCTTGGCTCATATGCCCCCCCAAACACATTGTATGTGCGGACAGGGTGGCCAATCTCTGTTGGCTCCAAACCCCAACAAACACCCAGGTGGCATGCTGGGAGCCCACCCCAGCATGCCCATTGTCCCTGTAAGTAGAAAAATCGTCTTGCAATGTTTTTTTTAAACCTGTGAAAACAGAAACTGTCCTCATTGTGTCTATTGCCCTCCCCAACCCGCACCCACCCTCTTCACACCCCACCTCCCACACCCCTCACCCCATATTTACCTCCAGAGCCTGGTGCGATAATCTTGTGGAGCGGGAACATGTTTGCACTCTTCAAAGCCGACCGCAAACTGAAGAAATGCTGGTAAGCTGTATAATGGCATACATGTTTTTTTTTTCAACTTAGGTGGATATCTCCTTCCCATGGTTGTTGGGACGAGGAGTCTTACACTCAGTTTATTGAGCCTGTGCCCCTCGCTAAGCTTTCTGACTCACAGAAAGCCACACTAGACCAACCCATAACAGAGGCAGAAATTGGCAGAGCCATTACTGAGATGGCTTCTCATAAAGCACCTGGGGGGGATGGTTTTTCGGTGGATTTTTACAAACTGGTTCAGCCCTTGATTATAGCCCCCCTGGTGAACATGTTGAACAAGGCGCATTCATGTGGGCAGCTCCCTCCTACCCTATCTGAGGCCATCATTACCATACTACCAAAAGAGGGTAAAGATCTCTCCCTTCCCTCCAGTTACAGGCCTATTTCTTTAATCAATACTGATGCCAAGATCTTGGCCAAGGTTTTGGCCACTAGATTGGAGGAATTCCTTCCAGAGATTATTCAACCTTCGCAGGTGGGGTTTATTAAGGGCAGAATCAGTTCAGATCATATCCGGGCCTTAGTACCCTTAATACAAATAGCGGCCTTCCTGCCCACTCCAGTGGCAGCGGTTACAATTGACTTAGAAATGGCCTTTGACACGGTAGGCTAGGAATATTTATTCGCAGTCATGGCCACCTTCAACTTTGGCCCGTATTTTACCACTTGGATAAAAGTCTTTATGCCTGCCCTACCGCCAGGGTTCTTACCAATAATGTCCTCTCTGAACCATTTTGTCTACAGAGAGGGACCAGACAAGGATGCCTATTATCCTTCCTACTTTTTGTTTTAGCTATTGAACCCCTAGCAGCTGCCATTAGAAATCACCCTCAATATACATGGACTTCAGGTTAAGGATAAATGTTATATCACTAAGTTGTATGCCAATGACTGCCTGATCCTGACCCGTGACCTACCACACAGCCTTCCACACATCCTTTCTACATTACAAACATTCAGTAAAATCTCAGGCTTGAACATCAATCTAGCAAAGTCTGAAATCCTCCCTCTTAATGCTCTTACAACATCGGCCATTGTAGATTCCCAAGGTCTGGCCTGGGCAAGTTCTGAAATAACATAGCTGGGCATATGGCTTACCTCCAAGCTCTCGTCCTTAATGGACATAAACTTTAAACCCCTAGTGACCAAACTCAAATCTGCCATGAACAGATGGGCTCATTTGCATTTTCCCCTGGCAGGCAAGATTGCCGCAATCAAAATGCTGCTTGCCCCTAGAGTATACCACCTACTATCCCATATTCCCTTTCTTCTTCCTGACACATGGAACCAAAAACTGAACACTGATCAGTTCCTTTTTATGGGGTTTGCACAGACCTAGATATAGTAGAACTAAATTGAGGGCTCAAAACCTGAGGGGAGACTGGAACCTACCCGACTTCTCTCAGTACTTCATCGCGTTTATAGTAGCAAAGACCTTAAAGGAGGAGGATCCCTGTAACTACCTTCACTCTCCTGCATGGTCCCAAATTTAAAGAAATCTCTTGCAAGGCTCTTCAGTTTCCGCTACATTAAAGATCACATTACAGATCTACAATGGTGACAGTGTTGGTTGAGAACTCGCCAGGCCTGCTGCATCCCCCAAAGTCTTCTTTTACTGAATAAAATACTGCACCTCTGGTATTATACTCCATCCCAACTAAACAAGATGGGTCTTCTCTCCTCCGTTTGCTGCTGGAGATGTGAGGTCCCTGAAGCGGATCTGCTTCACATCCTGTGGTCCTGTACTCCTTTGAAGTCCTATTGGGAGGCAGTAATCCTACATTGTTCCCTTATCTTAAAGATGTCCCTTCCAGCAGATCCTGGTCTTTGGCTATTAGGTCTTATACCCGAGGATCTCACTCTCCCAAAGCCTCTACACTGTGGCTCATACAGGCCTCAGTAGAATGTAAGCATCTTATCATATGTCGCTGGAAAACCCTAGAGGTTCCATCCTTGGTAGAGTGCCTCAGTGCCATAGAAAGGTTGGCCACATTCTGACCAGGATATCTTGTGTTAAAAACCAGTGTTATAAAAAGTTTGAAGTACTTTGGGCCCCTTATTTAACCTATATTGATCACATTGCCCATGCTTTGCCCTCCAGATATTCGAAGGACAAACTGAAACCCCCATGATCACCCTAGTAGTTTTGGTTGATTGATTGTTAAAAGATTTGCAATTGCTTTTCCTTTTAGCTGTCTTGAGTGTTTCACCTCCAGATGGTCATACAGGTCCCCCCCCATAAGTAAGCTTCTACAACTTATGTGAAGAAGCTTTGTCATTCTTGATCCCGCTTGTTTAAAGTGAGTAAATACCTTTCTCTGGATTTTTCTTAGTATTCCCATGATAGGATTTTTGAGGTTTAAAGATGTGTCACAGTTAATACTTTGTTAAGCCAGTTGTAATACATATGCACCAGCACAATGTGGTTTTTTGTTTGGTGCCTCGACTGTTTGTATTAAGTGGTATGTTTGTAACCACTTTGTCAGCCATTTGGTCTAATGGTTCTCCATATGTAATAATCTGAAATCTCCTATTAAAAAGATTAACTGCAAAAAAAAACAACTTAGGTGGATATCTTGCCCATTTTTGCGAATTTTGGCACCAAATTTTCAACATGGGGTTCTTGGGACTCCACCTCATGAATTCGGTCACTGTCATCTGGTTATTCAGTCCCGAAAGATGATTTTGTGGTCACTGCATGGAATCACCTTTTGGGACTGAGTAATGAAATGACAGTGTCATGGTTCATGAGGTGGGCTCCCAAAAAGCCTATGTTGCAAATGTGGTGAAAAAATTCCAAAATATTACTGTGTTACGAGTGTGCGTTGCGTAGTTTCCATGCACACGCGTAACTTCCAGAATTTGTAATATTTTCACTCCAGATTTTCAATATTGGAATTTTTTCACACCTTCTTATGAACAGTACAGCTGTCATTTTCACATCCTGGCGGAAATGTGTTTTCGCACATCCGGCGCACACTAGCACGGTCGCTGTGGGAAATCAGTGTTCGGGACAGATTAAGAAAATCACAGAGACACTGTTCATGAGTGGATGTCCCAAAATGCCTATATTGAAAATCTGATGACAAAAGTCCACAAAATGACTATGTGATTGAGTGTGCAATGAGTGTGCATTGCGCAGTTTCCATGCACAATCGTAACTTCGAGAATTTGTAATATTTGCACTCAAGATTTTCAACATTGTTATGTTTGCACACCTCCTTATGAACAGTACAGCTATCATTTTTCACATCCTGCCCGAAATATGTTTTCACACATCTGGCGCACAATGATGCGGTCGCTGTGGGAAATCAACATTTGGGATAGATTAAGAAAATCATAGTGACACTGTTCATGAGCAGAGGTCACAAAATGCCTATGTTGAAAATTTGGTGACATAATTCCATGAAAGGACTGTGTTACGAGCATGCGTTATGCAGTTTCCATGTACGCTCGTAAGTTTGAGAATTTGTAATATTTTCTTCCCAGATTTTCAACATTGCCATCACTTCACACCTCACTATGAAAGGTACAGCTGTCATTTTTCACATTCTGCCTGAACTGTGTTTTTGCACATCTGGCACAGAATGGTGCAGTCACTGTGGGAAATCAATGTTTGGGACAGATTAACAAAATCACAGTGCCACTGTTCATGAGCAGAGGTCCCAAATGCTTTCATGAGGTGGGGTGGGGGTCACAAAAAGGCCATGTTGAAAATTTGTAGTGCAAATATCAACAAATGCAAAAGGCATTAGGGTTTCTAACCATAACGTCCCACCCTGTCCAGACTGACAGGCATCAAGGGTGTGCTTTTGTATTGCTGGCTGTAATGCTCATGCCATTCCACCCCCACCCTGCAGCCAGTGACAGGCATCGAGGTGTGCCTTGGACTCTTCAGCCCCAGAGTTCACCCCATTCTCCTATACTGCACCCATTACAGTGTATATCCTCATGGAATGGGGTGACTGTAAAGCTGAGCACCCCAACGCACACCTCAACACTTGTCGATGTCTGCAGAATAGGGTGAGGTGAAATGGCATGAGCATTATGGGCGATGGCCCAAAGGCACACCCCAATGCCTGTCCATCTCTGCAGGGTGGAGGTGGGTTTGGCATGAGTTCAGTACTTCACTGCCTTTCATATTATGCATCTGTCTAACTCTTGCACTTCCAATGCTAAAACCAGCAAACATTCGACATTGACAAATGCTTGTTTTTATTTTATTTTATTTATTTTACCCGGGGATGGACTAGATCAGGTGATCTATTGTCAGTCATGTCAGGACATAAAATAAAGACAAATGGAATATTAGACAAGAATGAAAGATATATTAATTTAGTTAGTTATTTTGCTGGCACTGTAGTGGCAGTATAATTAGGGTTGAGTGGAGTCATCAGTTTTGAACCTCTAATTTGCACCTTAATAACTTTGGTGGAGTTTGAGGTCACGTGATGCAGGCAACCTAGTGGCAGCAGGGTTACAGGACACCTAACCCCAACCTCACATCATCGGCTTTTACATCTAGAGTTCTACTGGAATCTCATCAATAATACAAATTACAAAGAGAGGGCATCTCCAGCGTCAGATATCACTGCACCTTTCATTGTTATTGGAGAATTTCTTCTGCGATGGATGCAGATATGAAGATGGCCCAGCTTAAACATATGCCTCCTCCCGCACCTGAAAAGCTGCCTAAAAAAGCCAGGCCTCAAAGGGGAGCCTCCAACTCCAAAAGCCTAGCATCTATACAACCAGTTTCACTTACTGAAGATCGGTTTCTACAGGAACTGTTGCCTTTCAGAGAAACATTGCTTAAAATTTCTACAGAGATTAAGCCTATTAGACATGATATGGCAGATTTAAAAAAAAGAGTGGGAGACATAGAAGCCAGATCATCCTCACTGGAATGTTGGAGAGATAAAGTAGACCCAGAAGTAACCCAGTTTTGGCAGCAAATGCACAAACTGCAGTTAAAAACCAAGGATTTAGAAGGTAGGAGTAGGAGGAATAATATTCTGATAATGGGTCTCCCCAAGACCGAGGACAACCCCAACATCATAGCCTTTGTCCAGAAGCTTTTGCTGAAAACAGTGGGCCCTTCTCCACTCGGGAGCAACTACCAAATCGAAAGACCTCACCGATCATTAAAGCCTCGGTCCCAGCCTGGATCTCCCCTAAGACCCCTAATTTTAAAATGCCTGAGCTATTTGGAGCGACAACACGTGCTAAATAAAGTAAAAGAACTCCAAACAATATTGTGGGAAGGCACCAAGCTCCGTATTACACAGGATCTACCCTATGAAACATGTCAGAAGCGAGCAGCCTTCCATACCATTTTTACCAAAATCATTGCTGCAAGCATTCCTTTTAAAATGCTATATCCTGCCAACTACAGGTCTCAGTATCTGGATCCTGGATATCCTATGACTCACCCTTACAAGCAATGGCTGATCTAAAGATTACGCTCCCAGAACTGTTCAAGAATGACTGAAGTCTGTGACTGCAATTAGTTCTGTATGAGAATTTACTCTCTATGCACAAGATTTAATGAGAGATGATGATTCAACTACCCGCCTCCAAACCTTTCAAATATCCAGATCTGGGATTAATTTGTGAATGGGCCTGATCTATCCAGTTGCAGTGCTAGATTTCCAACACAGAGGGCAGCCTGCTGCACAGTTTCATTCTCTGGGGAAGGAACTGATTAATGCCGGTGAGGGTAGGGGGGATTGTTTTTCTCCTGGGTCTGAAATTGGTCCAGCTACCCTTAGCTTCCCCCTGTAATTTCCTTACCCCTTCAACATCAACAGGACAGGACTCCAACACTAAAGTACTGTACCAATTTTAATTTCTTTGTTGTTTTCTAGCAATCAGTTGTAGCTGGTCAAGAGGTTTTTCTTTCTTAGCTGTTTTCTGAAGTTTCTGAAATTGGGGCGTGGGGGATCTTACCTCCTCATCTCATGTAACCTTATAATGTGGGAGATGAAGCCTGAATCAAATGTTATTGATTCGCTAGGCCTCTAGATACTACCAGGAGGGACGAAATCTTGTGTATTAGGTGGAAACTTTTATTTGGGTTAAGAGGAGCATGTTCTAATCCACCTTAGAGCATTATGAACCTCCAAAATGTATACTTTGTTCTGAATATGTTAGTGCCTAAACATATCGAAATAATATGGTGTTAACAAGATTTATAATCCGAATGATGATGTGGGGGGTAGAAGGGTGGGGTGCCCTGACTCGAGAAAGCTCAGGGCTAACTGCATAACAAACTAATTTATGGGGGGTTTAGCTCCTATGCATTCCCTACAAAGGGACATTAGTGGTCCTGGTATCTTTGGTTTCAGTTTTTAGGCTTAGTACAGTACCACCAGACCATACCAATTGTCTGTCTCCTATTTTTCTGGGATTTGTGGCTAGGAGCTGTATGGGATAGTCTCCCTCACTGGGACCTGTTTGTCAAGAACTTTAACCATTTCTTTTTTTCAAGGGAGACAAATGTATATAGTTGCTGGGGTTGTGAAGGGAGGGACAGAGGGTCTACTGCTTTATACTTATTACAGTTTCCTCGTGTTGGATTAGTCCTGTACTTCGAAAATATCATCATTTTGGAGAGTGGAAACTATAACTCCTGGGCAATTGGGGGGTGGAGGATGGGGCAAACTTATCAGTTCGCTTGCTGTACTTTGGAATGGTTTCCCCTTCACTTAAATCATCCCTGTTATTACCAATTTGCAAGCTTAATATTGTTGAAGGGCTCAGAGAAGGGGAGAGAAGGGCAGGGATTGGAGTGTGCCTTATGATTATTTCTGGTTTCATAATGATTTGTCCTCTAGAAAAATTATGTGGTTTATTATTTGGTGTGGCTATTAACACATGTAAAATAGTGACCTGGAATGTTAAAGGAGTCAGGGAACCTACAAATAAGTATCAAGTATTAAAACATTCTGCCCTACTTAATGCAGATATAATCCTGCTGAGGAAATGCCTCTGTTGACTACAGAGGCCATTTGGTTACGCAGACTGGGGATTTCTCAAGTCTTTGCTGCTGGGGTTTCCTCATCAAGTAAAGGGGTAGTCATTTTAATCAAAAATATGATCCTATTCCAGGCTGACTCCACAGCAACTGATCCCCATGGCAGATATATTCTCATTAAAGATACCCCGTTGGACACCACAGTAGTTTTAGGCTCTGTATATGGGCCACCGGGTGGTGATCCACCATTTTTTATGGAACTTGCCAGCAAAATTACACCATTTCTTCCCTCTCCTTACTGTAGTAGCCATAGACACTGCCAGCTATTTCCTCAAATTTCTGTGATATTTCCAGAAATATCTGTGCTTTTTGCATTTAAACAGTAGGGGCAGCAGAGAGAAACTCTTCAGAAATTTCACAAAATATCTGGAAATAGCTGGAAATGCCTGTGGCTACCACTGTGATTCTAGGAGGTGATTGGGATGTTCCCCACATACAGGATATAGATAGGACCCATCAACCCTTAAGACCCCCCCTACTCCATCACAAAAAGCTCTACAGGACTTGATGGATACACTAGGACTTTGTGACCCATGGGTTTACTTAACCCATCACATCAAATGTTCTCCTTTTACTCTAATGTGCACCAATCCTGGTTCAGATTAGATTATATCTTAATCAGTATCCCTTTGTTAACTGGTTTACATCAAACAGGCATTGAGCCTATAATAATCTCTGATCATTCGCTGGTATGGGTGGCTCTATCTCCTTCCCCCGACTGTCCCAAAGATAGATCATAGAGGCTGAATACTCAACTTTTAAAAGACAAAACTATCATCTCTAAAATTCAAACCTCCATTCAAACCTTAATAGATACTAATATAGGTACGATTAAAAGAGATGATTTATTATGGTGTACTCTCAAATGCTATACTCATGGGGAATTTATTAAATTAGCTACCAGAAGAAAGAAAATGAGAGAAAAAGAAGCATTATCCTTATTAACTCAAATAAAAGCAACCGAGCTTTCTCTCTCATCCTCAACAAATCCTGACTCCTCAACCGAGCTCTTAGATCTCAGGAACAAATATGCAAACCTCTTAAGAGAAAAAGCAGAGTATGCACTCTTAAAAATGAAATCCACTTACATAGGTCAAGGAGAAAAAGCGGGCAAACTCCCAGCTCTTAGACTTCTCAAATTGGAAAGCTCAAGACATATACCTTCCCTTCAGGCTCCGGATGAGACTATTAAAATCAATATCATAGACAGTGCTCTAATATTTGAGAACTTTTATTGTTCCCTTTATGGGGAAAGAGCCATGCCCACTCCTACCCAAAAGATAGACTCTTATCTGGATTCCTTAACTCTCCCCTCCTTACCCGAACACCTCCAACTTTCCTTGATCTCTCCTATCACCCTTGAAGAAGTGACAGAAACAATTAAAGACTTAACCCTTGATAAAGCTCCAGGCTCAGATGGTTCCCCACTAATTTTTACAAATCCTTTGCAAAGGAGTTGGCTCCACATCTGCTCAAATGATACCAATATATGCTCTCAGCTAAACCTTTGGATCCTACTTTATTAGAAGTGACCATATCTCTTCTATTAAAACCCAACAAGTCCCACCTGCTCTCAGAGATTTATCATTCCGATCTCCCTCTTAAATTGTGATATCAAGATCTTAACTAAAATCCTAGCTTTACGCATTCAGAAAGTATGGTCTCATCTTCTAAGTCCAGAACAGGTAGGATTTGTCCCTGGTAGATCGTTTACGGATCACCTTCGAAAGCTTTCCCATATTTTCAATGCAGCAAGATTATCTCAAACCCCGATGGCCTTAATCTCATTGGATGCAGAGAAGACCTTTGACAGAGTAGACTGGGACTTCCTCTGGCTGACTTTAAGTAAGATGGGCTTCCCTCTCTTCTTCATCCAGTGGATTCAGCCCATATATTCCTCCCCTTTGGCAAAGATCCGTTGCAATGGGGTATTCTCTTCTCGATTTCCCCTTTACTCAGGTACAAGGCAGGGTTGCCCCCTCTCACCTTTCCTATTTAATCTTTATTTAGAACCCTTGATTCATCATATCAAGCAGTCTTCCCAAATACAGGGAATTCCAATACTCAATCACAACCTCATTCTCTCTGCATATGCAGATGATATCATCCTCCATTTAGAGAATCCTGCTAAATTCCTGAGACAAGTAGTGGAGGTAATATCCCAATTTAGCTCACTATCCAATTATAAACTTAATCTGAACAAATCAGAAATCTTTACCCTAAATTATTTCACTCACAAAGCTGACTTCAATGGTTTTGACCTAAAATGGACTCCTTATTCACTTAAGTATCTGGGCATTCACCTAACCACGGATCCTCTTCAGACCAAGAAATTCAATCTTGATGACCTAGTGACAATCCTTCAACTTGATCTTCAAAGATGGGAATCTCTTCCATTATCTCTTTGGGGATGCATAAACATAATTAAAATGAATGTCCTGCCTAGACTTTATTATCCATTACATATGCTGAACATGTGGCTCCCACTATCTTTCTTTCAGAAGGTACACTCTCTCATGTCTGGCTTTATATGGCTACATAAACAACCCATAAAATCCTTTATTAAAATGAGTCTCCCCAAAGCATCGGGGGTCTCTGCCTCCCTAATTTTCTTCTTTATTATTGGGCGAGCCACTTCTCTAGGATTGGGAAATGGCTTACGGATCCCATAGACGAAGCCTCTCCTATTTGGCTGAAAATAGAAACCCAGATCTTACAACAACACCACTTGCTTTCCCCTGCCATTTAGTATATTCCCCTGAAGAAGTTGCCAGACCCAATCGGCCACTCAGAAATTGGGACCTCCCTGAAAGTTTTTTCTCAATTTTGCTCCTCTCACAAATTTTCACCTCGTCAAGACTTCAAACAACCTCTCATCTTCAACCCCAACATTAAAGTAGGCGGCACTGTACTTACACACACTTGGTTACCTCCTCTACAAAATGCTAAAGTAACAGATCTCTACTCCTCCTCGTCTCTTCTCTCTGTTTCTGAAATCTGACATAAATTTGGCCTAAATGCTTCTCATAATTTTAAGATCTTCCAGTTGAGACACCTAATGGCACAAATCTTTGGCACTGCTTCCCTAGAATCTAAGCTTCAACCTATATTGGAAGGCTTCCATGATCTATCTTCCAAGCCACACTGCTTGTCCCTCTTATACAACTATATCCTCTTCATTGGACACACTGATGCTGTACCCGGTTCCAAAATCTGGTCCTCTCTCCTTCCAGGAACAGTCATTGAATGGTCAAAAGTCTGGCAAGATTTATATACATACATCTCCCAAGATAAACTGCGACTTACCCAATACCATATACTACATAACCTGTATTACACACCAGTAAAATTAGCCAAAATTAGACACCTGCCCAACTCTAATTGCTTCCGATGTGGTAAAATTGAAGGAAATTTAGTACATATATTCTAGGACTGTACTAAAATTGCCCCTTGTGGCTGTTGATTCAATCCAAATTGGACCTAATACTTGGTTTAGGGGACCTCTTCACTGTGGAGATCTATATCCTAGGGATTTACACCACTGTCTGGATTAAAGAAAGGAAATATCACATGGCACTAATTTCCATGGTGGTAAAGAAACTAGTGCTTAAACACTGGTTGGATCAATTACCTAGCTCCTATAATGAATGGCTAAATGACCTCTCAGCCTACTTCATGATACAGCACTTGATTGCTGGCTCTCGTAATAATCTGGCATCATTTGATAAAAAATGGGGCAAATTGTATGCCTTATATCTGCACTGAGGTTATTAACATTACATTTTTCCAGGTCCATCTCAAGATGTTTCTATGTACCAAATATTTCTTTCAAGTATTGTACTATATGTATTGGCACACTCTGGGGTTCAGGAGGGAGGGAGGGATAATGGGATGGGGGGGTTTCCTTTCTCTTTTTCATCGTTTTTCCATAATATACTCTAAGTGGATGGTTGCTTCTATGTATCATACCTGTTATGAATACTATTATGTTTATAATTTAAAACCAATAAAGAAGTTGAACTGAAAAAAAAAAAAATTTGGTGGAGTTTGCCAAAATTGCCCCAGATTTAGCATGCATTGTCCATGAGGTGGTTCTCGAGATGTGGGAAGTTTCTTGATAGTCACTTATCCGGTTTCTAAGATCTAGATGTGATGTTTTTACAGATATGTCTAAATTTTGTTGGCATTTATTACATGTTTTGTACTCTCACCTACAACCCAAATGGTATGGAATTTTTTCACCAACATTTTCAGGGTGAAAAGGGCATGTGACAAGGCAGTGCCTTTCAAAGGTTTCATGAAAAAATATCAATCGGCTCCAGAGTTATAAGTATTTAAATTTCTTTCTGAGTACGCTCAGTAGGGTTTTAGAATAACCCTCAGATATAAAAGATAAATTTACCTTTCACAAGCATTTACCTTTCACAAAATTAGTGATTCTTGGGTCGGGAGAAACATTTTCAGGTTGTGACAGCTGCCATTTTGTTTTAACAAAAAGCATGGAAAACACATAAAAATGAATTTTCAAAAAACAAGAACCTGTACCTAGGTAGACGGGATTCATTTACCTAGATTCTGGTGTTTGTTTTTAACATATGGGCCAGAAATACATTTTCTTTGCACCCCAAAATCCTGGATTCCCAGTTTATTGAGGGGAGCCATTTTCAGGGTGATGAGCCAGGAATTCCATTGTCACACACAAACTGCTGAGACAGGGGAATTTTTAGCTCACACTCAAAACATGATGTCCTGTCATGCTACGTCCCCCTCGTAACTCAGGTAGCCCTTCCTAGTCCTTCCTGACACTCTTTCCTATTTATTTACTGCAATATCCCTCCCCTTCCAGCTCAGCCAGCTCTCCCTCATCTTTCCTGGTTCTTGTAGTTTGTTTTATTTAAGCTGAGCAGCGTGCCTCCCCAGTACTGATTTGTACAGTTCGCCCACCTCCCTACATTGGTAGAACCACTGTCAAACACAGTGCCGTCACTGGGGTGCCCAATTCCAGTGTCAGTCCAGCCCCCTGAAAAAAGAAAACTGTCCCTTGTTATTCTTTTTTTATATATAAACTAAAAAAGAAGAAAATGGTCCCTCGTTGGTCTCGACTCCTGACCACACCTACACCCACCCCATCCCAACCCTCACTTAGCACCAACCACCCCACACTCCCTCACTCACCTCAAGAGGGTCCCATATCATAGATCAATTTTTCCATTCAAAAGACATCCTCCTTCAGGAACTCTGAACTGTGATATGAGGAAATAAGGTAGGTCCAGTAATGTAGTTCAATGTGTTTTGAACTTTTACTCATAATTTTGCCATTTAAAAAATAGTTTTCCATCAAGTTTACAATATGACCTCTTGGGTTACTCACCTCATAAACATGGTAGGGGAACATTTTCAAATCCTGCCTGAAATGTGATTTTGCAGCTGCTCATCAAAATTACCTGCCAGGTGGGATTTGAACATTTTCATCTATCAGGTTCATGATGTGAGTGCATAAGAAGATTATGTTGACAATTTAATGGAAAAATATAGTAAAATGACCAAGTTATGAGTGAATGTTGAAATATTTAAATGTTCATTCATAACTTCACTCAATTTCAATGTTTTTCCACCTGACTTTCAACATGGCCTTTTTGGGACCACACCTCGTGAACAAGGTAAGTGAAATTTTTCAAATCCAGGCAGAAAGGCTATTTTGTAGTTACTTTGCAAAATCACCTTTCAGCTGAATTTGAAGATTTTCACCTATCGGGCTTCATGATTAACTACATTGTTTGATGTCTAGTGTGCTGCAAATCTTTTTTGCTCCCTTAGTCTGTTAAGGATACATTCCCTATTTGCAAGCACCTTAGAATCAATGTGTGGCAAGCTTTATTTTGTTCAAGGCAGAAGACAGACAGGAATATCTCTGGGCCCAGTAGCCGGCTATAAACATAAAGAAAAGAGGCCCCTTATATATTACTTTTATTGTGCTTCTACCTCCACCTGACCTGTAAGCCAGTGAACCTACTTTTGAGATCTGTAGAACTGATCCAGACCCATCACCTTGGTGAGGTACCTACTAAAAGAGGCCCTTGGGGGTTAAAGACAGGTTCACCCTCTGTATGGAGTGAGACTTGCTGATGGGAATGGAGTGTAGGGGTAATCCATTATTTTTTTGCAGAGTATAATTTCCTCTTAACTTGTCATTTTCTCATATGTTCCCTTGTTCTTTCCTACCCCTACCTTTTAGTACAGCTCAGTGGTTGTTATATTTTAGCTGGGTGATTTTCTGCATTCCGTGTGTGAAGTATATTATTCACTAACATAGGCATAATGCTGGTGAAGATGGTTTATTATTTTCTGGGATATAACAGCCCTGAGAGTGAGGTCAAGTCCCCTAGTACTAACCCGATGGAGCAACCAAGCAATTATTAACTTCAACACCTGTAAGCCCAGTAGCTTAATGCAAAAAAAAATAAATAAACCCATTTGGACTACAACTCAAGTTACAGGTGTACTTTATTCTTTCTGGGCATGATTTCCAGCTTGTGCTAAGTATACAAGTGCCGATTTCCTGGCGCATGCATTAATTGGGGCATTTTATTATAGTTTTATTTGCTCATTGTAGTGAGAGTTCAGGCTGACCCCTGCCTTACTTCCAGGTCACTGGGCTGATTAAAACAAGCCCTGCTTCAAGCAGGGCAAATATGAGCAGAGCACTCGCGTGCTTTCGCGCGTGAAGACATGCACAAAGACACATGCGTCCAGCGTGTGCTATGTGTGTTTGGCATGGCAGCATGGTAAGTAGCCTAAAATAAGTTCAAAAGTACTTGAATAGGCTAAACATCCAACTGTTGTGGGTAACAGGTACATTGCTAGGGAACTACGTTTCCCTGGATACAATACCTGTTCAGGCATTGTGTGCTTTGTTTAGGCCAACTATATTGTATAAATTAGTCATTAACTAAATAAGTGAGGATTGTATTCCTCAGTAGTATTTAATAAACATCTCAGTATGGCTGACTTCATAACCACTATCACTGGAGACATAGGCGTGAAATGTCCATCCTGTAATATGTATTCTTTTCCTGCCAACACATTGTGCAACAAAACAATTCTCAAATGTATAAAATGCATCTTAAATGAAGAACTACAGTATGAAATAAGCACATTTGCAGAAAGATTACAGATGCTGGAAACCAGCCAAAAAAGTATGGCTAATAGCTTGCAATCAAATTTAAATTCAGAAGGCATAGCATCTTTAAAATCTAACCTTGCAACATAGAGCACAGTTCATACTGACCTTATTAGTTTTCAAGCTTGTAATACCACTCCTGAGGCATATACTGTACAAGAAATGACAACAGTTCCACTACTGCAGGAAGGGATTCAGAATAATAATAGAAAAAGATTAACACTGAAGATGAATGGTGCACAGTCAAAAGCTCTAGGGCATCCAAGAAGGGCCGCAGAGCTAACACCTTTGAAATACCTTTATCCAATCAATTCACTTTACTAGATACTCCTGATGATAGCGAGGCTAGCAGCTACAATCAAACTGATGAAACCTCCCCTACAGCACCACTTAACTTAAATATGAATGTAAAAACAAATATTCATGTTTTAAAACCTACTGAGCTTTTATTGCTGCATTCATCAACTGATACCAAACTAATGGACTCAGAGACTGATATGACTACTAAACAATTGTTAGTACTAGGTGACTCTATTATTAAAAACTTAGACAGATTGATTTGTAACCCTGACAAAGCTTCTAGAACTTTATCCTCCTTTAGCGGAGCCAAAATAAGCGATATTATTTTAATGTTAGATAATATCTTGGCAAAATCAGACCATTCTTTAGTTATTATACATGCAGGGACAAACAATATCCTAAAAGAACCTTTAACAAAAATTAAATATGATATTGTTGCAATGGCAAATAAACTTATTGATTTAAACTGTAAGGTTGCCTTCTCTGAAATTCTACCGATTCCTAAAGCCTCTGAATTTAATACAAATAAGATTAAAGCCCTGAATAACTGGTTAAGAAGATGGTGTATAAAAAAACAAATCAGATGTATAACCCACTGGGAGGATTTTTTCCATAGAGAAGAACTTTTTTCATGGGATGGGCTTCATCTGAGCAGAAGGGGGAACTCTCTATTAGGAAAACACATATAGACATACATTCAAAACAGTTTAAACAAATGCATATGGGGGAGATCCCTATTTTTGAGGATTCTCTAAACAGCAGGCCTGACTTTAACTCACAAATACTGGGCAATGCACCAAAGACTAAATGTATCAATACCCAATCAGTAACTTGTACAAAACATAAATACCTCAATATTAAACATCACATAGTAAATAGTCTAAATATTTTACTTTTAAATGCAAGAAGCCTATTAAGTAAGATAGATGAGCTATCATACTTCATGGAAACTAACAAAATAGATGTATGTGGAGTAACTGAATCCTGGTTTAAAAATGAAGACTGGGCTACTCAAATACCTGGTTATACTAAATTTGAAAAAAAAAGATTACAAGCTAGAGGAGGAGGAATTGTTCTGTACATTAAAGATACTCTTAAAAGCTATCTAATAGCAAATGCTAATTAATATGATATCACTAGAGAATTAATTTGGATTAAAATTATACTTGCAAAAAAATCACACAATTACAGTAGGATTAGGATGCAGAGCACCAAACCTGAACAAAGAAGAAAATGACATTTTCTTGGCTAACATCGAAGACGACTTAGTTGACAAAGACCGTATACTTATGGGTGATTTTAACCCCCCTAATATAAACTGGGATGTTTATAAGGGAAGCTCTGCTTTTGAAATTTCCTTTCTCAATCTTATGTTCATAAATAACTTGGAACAATTAGTTAAAATTCCTACAAGAGATAGAAACATTCTAGAGCTATTCTTTATCAACATTGACAATGCAAATTCACTAGTTAATGTCACACACTCCTTGTCAGATAGTGACTATAATATGGACCTCACAACAATGAATCTTACATATACATCAGAACAGACTGGTTGTACAGAAATTAAAAATTTCCATAAGGCAAACTACCCCTGTATCATTGAATATCTAAAAAAATAGAATTGGGTCAATGGCCTTACAGGGTGCAACTTAGATAAAACGTGGAACATATTTGAAGGCAAACTTCAATATTGCATAAATTCCTGGGTTCCTATAAGAATGAAATATAATAAGAATAAAAGATCTCCATTATGGTGGAACAAAAATATAAAAAGAACTCTAGCTAAAAAGCAGAAATTGTACAGGAAATGTAAACTGAATCCTTCAGCATCTAATTAGAATTTATATAAAAAGATACTGAATAAAAGTAAGAATATGATAAGGAAGCAAACAAAAATACTTGAAGAAAATTTGGCTAAAACAGTAAAGGACAACAAAAAGTATTTTTTTTAATTATATTTGTTCACTGAAAAATAACAGTCATACTATAGTTCCTTTATATACTCCAGAAGGAATCATAACTGATGAGACAGAACTTGCATCTGAGTTAAATAATTATTTTATAAATATATTCAAACCAAAACACAAAGATTATCTACTGGTTAAAACAATGGATACTACCATTTTCCCAGTATCTGAACAAGAGGTCAGGGATGGGATAAATTTACTAAAAACTGGTGGCTCACCCGGCTTGGATGGCATTCTACCGATATTTATAAAAAAATTTGATTGAACCTCTGAGTGGACCTTTAACCATATTGTTTAATTGGTCATTGGAAGTTGGTGCTACTGTCTCAATATGGAATAAAGCCATAGTTATTCCTTTACACAAAGGTGGCAGCTAAAACCTTTTACAAAATTATTGACCTATTAGCTTAACTGCAGTATTTTGTAAAATAATGGAAATAATCCTCAAAAATAGAATAATGGAATATTTAGAAGGCATTAACTACGTGGACATATGCCAACGTGGTTTTGTCAAAGGCAGATCATGTCAAACTAATCTTTTACATTTCTTAGAACCAGTCAGTGAAGATTTGGACAAGGGTTTATCAGTGGATATAATTTTTCTTGACTTCTCAAAGGCATTTGATTCAGTATCACATCAAATACTTATTGAACAACTTGAATTTCTAAAATTACACACAGCAATCACAAATTGGATAAATGCATGGTTATCAGATCATACCCAACAAATTTCCATAAAAGGTCATCTATCAGAGTGGGGTCTTGTTACCAGTAGGGTTCCTCAGGCCTCTGTGTTGGGACCTACTCTTTTTACTATTTTGATATCTTCTATGAGTCCTTTAACCAATACATGTTGGCTTGCCAAATTTGCAGATGACTGCAAATTAGGCAGTATGATAACTGATGCCAAATCTGCTTTGGACCTACAAAATAATTTAAATCACCTAGTTGAATGGTCTAAAAAAATGATCTATTCTTTAATAAATCAAAATGCAAGGTGATGCATTTGGGTAAGAATAACCCTTGCTTTACATATGCAATGAACAACATCAATCTACAGATAACAGATCACAAAAAGACCTAGGCATGACCATTTCTAAAGATTTTACTTTTGATGTTCATACAATCAATGCTGTTAAAAAAGGGCAAAAAATACTAAATTGTATTCTTAGAAATATAAAAAGTAGGGATAAAAATGTAATTATTCCCTTGTATACCGGTCTTGTTAAACCTCACTTGGAATATTGTTGCTCAGTAGTCACACCATGTTTGATAAGAAATAAAAAACTTATAGAAAAAGTACAATGTAAAGCTACAAAAAAGGTTTATGCATTAAAAATAACTGATTATACGTCTAGATTGAAAATGGTGGGACTTTACTCCATGGAATCTAGAAGAATGCATG
Source organism: Neoceratodus forsteri (assembly GCA_016271365.2). Taxonomy (NCBI): domain Eukaryota; kingdom Metazoa; phylum Chordata; order Ceratodontiformes; family Ceratodontidae; genus Neoceratodus; species Neoceratodus forsteri. The sequence goes on from CM057452.1 coordinate 1,484,927,160, forward strand.
GAGATTTATGTCTGACATATAAAGTTATGAACAGCAATGCCATCCTTGAAACAATAGGCCTAATCAGGAATCAGTCATTGGTTAACACTAGATCACCTTCTGTACCCAAGCAGCGCCTGGCGCACTAGGCGGACCTTCCATCTCAGCCATCCGCGGCCACCGCCCGTCTCTCTCGTCTCCTGCCCACCCTCCTGGTTCCCTCTCCTTGACTCCAGACCAAGGTACAGCCGCTGTTAATTTTCTCTGTGCTGTGAGCCCAGCCGCTCCGATTGCTGGACTCTGTGGCCTGATCGGCTCCGAGACCTCCCCCTATTGGAGCACCCTTTTGTCTATGGGTTTTCTGCAAGTCTTGGTGCTCCTGCTCTGTCTAAAGTTGTGTATTTTGCTGTACTTGATTTTTCTCCCACTCCCGTCCCCCACCCCGGCCTCCTTTAAATACTTAATTAGCTCTTCCCTGCTTGGCGCTCCCCCTCCCAGTTGGTCAATCTTTACTTATCATGCAGGCACCAAATAACCTCATTTCTGTGGATTTCTTACACTTCCATTTTTGGACAAATTTTCAGCTCCTGGTAACTTAGTTCTTAGTACTACTAGAACACAACTTTCCCTCCTTAGTTTCTCCCCTCACAAGCTATTCTCTATCCAGCTTCATTCAAATCCTCCACCAGTAACTTTGGTATACCTTTTGCCTTACATGCTGGCACCCTACGTTTCCACTATGGCCTAATTTTGTCTGTTTCAGTCTTTTGTCAATCTATCTTAACTGTGACCCTCACTACAGATACTGCCTTTTTCCAGTCGCTAGTGTCTGCGGGCAGGTCAAGTCACTATCACTTGTTCATTTACCCTGGTTGACATCAGGTTTCATTTGCCCTCTGTCTCTCCCTTAAGACATCTTTAAAAATGAACCAGCATATGATATTATTTCTCCTTATGTCCACAGTGCCACTACTCTACCTATCTATGCTTACAATGCCCCAAGCTGAATCTACTGTCCCTAACTACATGCCTCATGATTACTACTACTCTAACATCCTTCTGCTTCCCTCCTACCACTGTGATCCCACTCCAATGTTACTACGTAGGCCATGGATCCACATGGTTGCAGATGCCCAAAATAAATGTTGCCTGTATCTACATTCCCCATGCCCCTTCTTACATCACAAACTCTGGTACCTCGTCCTACTCTCTATCTTGCTCTCTGGTGATGTGCAACCAAATCCAGGACCATCAAATACTATACCTGACTCAATTAGTAACGCCAAAGGTCTTATTATTGCACACCACAATATAAGGAGCCTCACACACAATCTAGCTGAACATGAATCCTGGACCTCCGTCTATAAGCTGGACATCATATGCCTCTCTGAAACCTGGCTAAAACAATCCATGCCTGACTCTTTATGCACTCTTCTATCATACAGTCTATTGAGGCTCGATAGAATGACAGCCAAAAGAGGGGGTGGTACAGCTGTCTATTTTAAAGATCATCTTCATGTCATTCCAGTCAAATCCAATAATCTGACCCACTGTGAGGTGCTTCATGTGCTCCTCACCCTCGGTGCAAAAAAACTACACATTGTATGCACCTACAATCCCCCGTCCAATGCCATGAAAGGACTTGATGAGTTATTGGAGCAAATCTCATGCCTTGCTGGAAGACATGAGGTACTTATACTAGGGAGCCTTAACATAAACTGGCTAGGCAGTGCCCAATCAACAACAATGACCAAACTGCAGAGTTATAATCTACACCAGCTGATATGGGAACCCACCAGAATCATTCCTCGCTTTAATAAAAACACTCTGCTAGACTGGATAATGACAAATCACCCTGAAAACATGGTGGCTTCTGGCGTACTACCTGATGTCATCATTGATCACTCCCCAATCTATTGTGTAAGGGGCAAAATCAAACCCACCCTGGGTGGACCCTGCTTAATTACCTTCCGTAACTATGCAAATTTTGACCTGCACCTTTATTTACAAGACATTGCTGCCACGGATTGGTCCTCCCTTCCCTTAACCAATGATGCTCAGTCTGCTTTTAATATATTCCTGACCCACTTCCTCTCACTCCAAGAAAAACACTGCAAACTTGCAACCCGCCGTGTAAAAAACAGGCAAACATGCTGGCTTAATTCTGTCCTACTATGTAAACTGAAACAAAGGGACAAAAGCTAGCTATGTTTCAAGAGAACAGGACTATCATCTGACCTCCACACCTACAGGGCACTGCGTGACTCCTGCTAGAAGGATATTAAAAATGCAAAGAGCTCCTACTGCAAAGCTTTATTAACCAATTCCTATGGTGACTCTAAAATATACTGGTCCCATATAAAGTTCTTTCTTGGCTCAAATCAGGCTCCTACCCCAAATGACATGTCACTTAATGGCGTTCATTGTAATAATCCTAGAACTATAGCCAACTTTTTCAATAACAAATTCTCTGACTTATCTAGTTACACCTCTTCTTTCTCTGCCCAACTGAACATATCCTCTCCCCCAGAGGTCAAAGGTCCTCATTTCTTCTTTAAGGCAGTCTCTAGAATTGATGTGCTTAGGTTACTAAACAAAATCTCTGACCACACCATGGCAGGCCAGATAATCTTGAACCCAAGCTCCTAAAGCTAGCTGCCCCCTACATTGCTGCTCCCCTTGCGAAGATATTCATGCTCTCCTTGTGTCAGAGCTTCATCCCTAATATACGGAAGGTAGCTAGGATTACCCCTGTCTTCAAAAAAGGAGATAGCAAAGACCCCTCTAACTACTGGCCCATAGCCATTCTTTCAGTCCTCAATAAAATCCTGGAGAAACTGGTTGCCATCCAAACTATTGACTTCCTCCAGAAACATGAACTACTTACCTCTGCCCAGCATGGCTTTCACAAGGGCCATAGCACTACCACTGCCCTTCTCAAATTCACGTCCGATACTCCTAGTGGCTATGGACTCTGGCTTCTCACAGGGCCATTTCATCGACATGACCAAAGCGTTTGACCTAGTTGATCACTCCATTCGGCCTGACCTCCCTGAGATCACTAGGTTTCTTCAATGTCGTAAGATGGTTTTGGTAGCTAGTTACTGATAGGACTCAGACTGTGAAATACAATTCTACCCTCTTGGACAAGACCACTATAAATATTGGTGTGCCACAAGGTTCCATTCTTGAACCTCTACTTTTCTCCATATTCATAAATAACATCACCTCTAACCTCCATAGGACAGCCTCTCTATTATATGCTGATGAAATTGTGCTTTACACTAGTGCAAAGAGCATCAATGACATAAAGCTGCAACTCTCTCTTGATTTCCAGCAAATCCAACAGTGGCTTTTGCCTGTCATGCCCCCCCCCTTTACTGGAACACCCTCCCACTAGTCCTACATCAATCCACATCCCACGCGTCCTTTAAGAAAGAGTTGCATAACCATCTCAGCACTTCTTGCAAGTGCCCCTGTTTCAAACCACCCTAGCTCACAGTTACCCTCCTAGCATTACCTTTCCTGCCTCTTATTTTACCATGCCATATGCTAAGCACTTTTTTCTACCTGTCTTGACCTACCTCCTCATCTTGCCTCATCCTAAACCCCATTTCCGACCTCTCTACAGCTATCTCCCCTACTCTTATTCCTCCCTTGACTCCCCATTTTTCGTTATCAATTGAATACTTCTATATTTACTAATTGCTTCTTTTTTCCTCAATTTCGGTTTTATATTATAGCCTCATAACTTGAACTGTTTTTTTCATATCTCTCTCTTTACTGTAAATGCTCTTACTTCTGTCAGTATCTACGCTTTTCAAGTAATATATTGTCAAATATGTCAAACCAATTTTGTAATGTCTTTACCTGTATTTCTTATTCTGTACTCTCCTGGGTTGTTCCTGAAAATAGTCATTGCTATGGCTAGTGCACTTATCTGGTTAACAAAAACTAAATAAATAAAATAAATAAAATTAAAAGGCACCCAAAATAACACTCTAAAGAGAAACAAGTGGTACACACAAAGAATGGTTAATATTTGGAATAGTCTACCTGTGTACACAGTACAAAGTACACATTGGACTCCTTTAAGACAAATTTAGACTTACATATGGGTGAAATTAAGTTTGATTTCCACCAATGATTATTTGGTGGTGAGTCCATTAAGGGTAATCTTACCCACTGAACTTGTATAAATCCTATGACCCTATGAAACCCCCTCAATAGGTACAACAAAATGCCCTGAGGGCCCCAGACAGCCACTACATGTGATTATAATTGGCTCAGTTTGACAGTGACCAATTGCTCACAGAGATCAAGCTAAGCCAGAGCCCTCAGCCAGGCACTAGATGCAAAACAGGCTTTAGCCTAGTTTGGCTTACCCACCTCTACTCACTTTTTGGAAAGGCTATGCCTGTAGTTCAACAGGGTGAGCAACCAGCCACGCCCATTTCTGAACTATATGAACAGTCCCTCCCAGCCTCCTTTTGAAGCACTTTTTCTTTGCTGGCTGGAGGCTCTGTCAGTCTGTTTTCTCCCTTGGGTCCTGCTGTGTCTTGCTCCTTCCCTCACCCCAGTGTTACTTGTGCTTTGGGCTTTGCTTAGTTTGTGCTGGCCCCTGTTCATTGTGTTTCTCCTGCTTTGGTTAGTATTTGTTGCCTCCGGCTGCTGCGTGCTTCTTTATGTTGATATTTTCTGTTCATCTGGTTTGTATTTTTCATTCTGTGCTTTCTTTTTGGGGCTTTCTAGTTTTCCTAGCTTCCTGTAGCCCTTTGTTTGTAATGTGCTAATCCTGTGCCTGCGTTCTCAGGCTCACATTTACTCACCAGATATTGCAAACCCTGAGTTCACTGCATTTTTATCTGTATGCTTCAGCTCAGGCTCCTGCTTCCCTACCTAACAATCCTCAGTTTTCCTGCAATTGTTATTGTATGCTTTAGCTCCCATTGCTGTTTCTCTGCTGTCTCCTGTGCTTCCAGCTTAATTGTTTTCACCTGGTTCAGGCTCATACTGCTCTGCTAGCTGCCACTCCCTGTTCTACAGCTCTGCTCTTAATTCACTCAGTGCTATCTCCCCTCAGACAAATGCTGCATTGCTATACTGAAACTTTAAGCTATTAAATTAGCTGCCTGGTCTCACAGTGCTCTGACTATGGCTCTGTTATTCCTATGGTGGGACCACAGTTTCTTAGCGATGTATCATGGCTCCAGGTAGCAGGAGTATGCTTTGCGTAAGTTATATGAATCACCCTGCTCCTTTGCTGCTTCTTGCCTACATGGCTTTTCAGTTATCTGTGCATATCTATTTTTACCTTGCAGCCTACATGGCTTTCAAGAAATTCATGCATTTCATTACTGTGTTGCAAATACTTGCTGTCTTGCAATAACCTAACTCTGCCTGCATGACATTTAAGGTATTCATGCCTATCATATCAATTCACTATTCCTGCTGAAACCATAGCAATAATCTGCTAAACCTCATTGATTCAACTATGCTAAATATCAGTCACTGGCATCACAGCCTCTCACTACCTGAAAACCTACCTTCTGTGTCACCATTAATTTAGCTTCCGTAATGGACTTGGTTGGCTTGTTTTTGCTGGCTGTTACTGCTATCAAACCACTGAACTTTGGCTCACACTGCAGCCTCCTACCTCGCCCAAGCCTAGCAGTGTAGTGTGGCTCTACCACAGTTTTATTTATTTCTCATTCTACAGCCCTCATCAGCAGAGTTTACTCAGCCAGTATCGAAGTTGTCTTAAGATTTGTTTTAGCTGCAATCCATGGACCTTGCCTGTTTAGCAACTCGGACTGCTAGTTAGTGCTTTACTGACAATCTTCATGTCAGCATAATTCATGAATTGAAAGGACGACTCTCCAGCTGACGACCATTGATCCTACTGCTGCACCGTCTCCTGAACTGCTCTCTGCAGAGTTTGACCAGCATTGTTTTCTACTTCATGAGCATCCTGCCACTCAGGATTCTGGGACTTTGCTATATCATTAGCAGCATTATGATTATATGCTCTGCAGGCTTCTCCAACACATTCACTATGATTTGCTCATTGTACTATTATGTACCACAGCCTCTAGTCAGCCAGCAGGCCTAACTTGCTTGCATTTGGCAACAATACTCAAATGGCTCAAACCAGATTAAACAACATTTATACGCAAATTCTACTACTTCATATAACTGACTGTGCGGATTATCTCTCCAAGCCCTACTCCTTCCATGGACTTGGTTCTTAAAGGAACACTGTCAGTACCAGGGGACCACTTTAAGTATACTTTTATTGTTTCCGGTCAAGATTTCATTTAGAAGGCTACAGTTGTACTGCATAACTAGACTGCCTTGATTATTAATCCTGTCTCCTGCGTCTGGTTCTAGCGTACCAGAATTCCAGTCTGACCATCACCTATGGCATGGTCTATATCCAGATGGCCTCCTATGAACTGTTTTCTGGAGGTCATCTTATCATCACAACCTGATTTCTCCTAATCTTATGCTGTCAGGCATTGGCAGATGTCCCCTTTCCATCAGAATGGGAGTCTCTGATGCACTTCATCTACTTACCTACTCAAAGATGATCTTCAGGGAAGCTCATCGTATGTCTTCTACTCAACACAGAAGTCTCTGCCTCACTTCATATACTTGCCAACTTGAACACTGTCTTTAGGGAAGCCCATCAGTCATCTTCTACTGGTCCCAGAAGTCTCTGCCTCACATCGCATACCTGCCTACTCAAAGATAGTCTTCAGGGAAGTCCTACAGACATCTTCTATTCTTATCTACTTGAAACAATAGTCTCTAACTCATTTCATATACCTGCCTACTCAAAGACAGTCTTCGGGGAAGCCCCTCAGATGTCTTCTACTCATCTCTAGTGGATTGGGAATCTCTCTCTCTCTGTCCATATACTGCCTATTTGAAGATGGCCTTCAGGAAAGCCCCTTGAATGTCTTCTACTCAGCTCTGATCAGTCCATTCCAATTGTTGCCTACTTGAGCCTTCTTGAAAGTCTGCTTTGCAAATTGCCTCCATGATATCTGCTCAAAGAGGAAACCCCATAATATGGGCCATCTGAGCAAGCATTTCCATCTCTCATTGCTGCTATTTTTCTCCTTTCACAATGACATACAATCTGCTTAATTGCTACAACCTCTGTCTCCCTATCATACCATCTTGGCAGTCTTCACCATAGGCACGGTCCTTCTTCATCCTCCAGATACATGAGTGTTTATGTTAGACTCTGATTTCTTCAGTACAAGGGTGTCTCATTCTCCTCCAGCTGTCATTGTCTTGCGGCCTTCCAGATGGACAGTCCAGCACTCAGTACCTGCTCATCTACATGGAGATCTTCAAATTCATACCAGCTATGCTTTATTACCTCTTTATGTTTCAACTTGTTTTAGTACCTACATGGAGATCCTGCCTTCATAGTACTTCATCTCAATTCCAGGAGTTTTCCTTTCCCCATGACTATGAAATTGCTGTCCTAGCTGCCTCTTCTGCTTCATTATCTCCTTCCTCAGTGGAAGATTCAGGAAGACAATTGCAGCTCCCGATTACTGGACTTAATAAATCTGCTCATGTACCACTTATCTTACTCGACTTGTGCTATAAACTGACCTCTCTGAACCTTCAAACCAAGAAGACAAATCATTTCATTATTCTTCTCCAATCATTCTGAAAGACTAAGCTATGCAATGTATTCATTCCCTATTTCACATCCCGGTACAATGCTCATCCCAATTAAACCACACTGTGCCCACCTCTCCTACGATACTGTATGCCTGCCTCCACATCATTATCTATAGCCACTGGCTTTGCTTGGCCTCCTCATCAATATCTACCACCACTGACTTCATCTGGCCCCCTCATCAATAATCTGTTTACCCAATCTCCGGCCAATGGCTTCACTTGGCCTCCTCCTATCTAGCACTTCCAAGCTGATCATGCTGTCATTCAAAAGAAAATGCTCTCATTCATAAATCAGAGGTATGCCAACCATGACCATTACCTTTCCACCAAATTGGACTATTCCTCCCCTTGAATTGAGTTTCTAATTTGCAGCAGCAGAGCCATCAGTAAATAAACTACCTCTAGCCTGGAGAGAAGGTGACCTAGGCCTCAGATCCCCAGAGGTTTCCTCCTTTTAAGAGTTTTTTTTTCCTCTCCTCTGTGCCAAAGGTCATAATATGTAGTTCGTTGTTTATAGTATAGTCCCTAGTTTCCTTAGGAAGGTTTCCACTGTTGGATGGCGATGGATGATGGCCCCACTCACCGTTTCCTCTCTTCTCCTTAGGAAGCCTCCTGATGTCATCAGTGCAATCCATATTATCAGTGCAATCCTGACAACCTGTGCCACTCATTTGTGTTACATCAAGTTGTCTCATTGCTGTCAGTCTGCTTCTTTACCTCATAGTCAACATTTACTGCTCAATGTTCTTTCTGGGGGCTCCTTCTTAATGTACCTTTAGCCAAGGGAATCTTTCCCACGGCACCTCTAGGGGTGGAACCCTCTTTGAGGGTTCCTTACCTTCAGTACCCCTACAGGGTGGTAAGTCCCAGTGGAATGGAGAGTGCGAATGGCAAACAGTTATCACAGTTGCATAAGCATAGCACTACTCTGGTTGTGTAGGCCCATTGAATTGAAAGGCTATGCCTGTAGTTCAATAGGGTGAGCAACTAGCCTTGCCCCCTTCCTGAGCTATATAAGCAGTTCCTCCCAGCCTCCTTCTGAAGTACTTTTCCTTTGCCCCACCATCCTGCCCTCCTCCTCCTCCAGCAGCATGCCTCTCCCCTTTGGGGGCTCCATCCTAAGGTACCTTTAGCCAAGGGAATCTTTCCTGCTGCACCTCTAGCGGTGGAACCCTCTTTGAGGGTTTCTTGCCTTTGGTACCTCTACAGGGTGGAAATTCCCCGTGGAATAGAGAATGAGAATGGCCAAACAGTTATCACAGTTGCACAAGCATAATACTACTCTGGTTGCATAGGCCCATTGAATTGCCTTTTATAAGTGCCTTTTTAAATAGACATAGAACCACTAACTTGAGTCCAGTTAATGATGGCAAAGACAGTGCACTGGAGGAGACAGTCAATAACACAGAAGGAACCAAAGAATCATAGGTAGTTATATACTAGTTCATTTTTATTAGTCCCAGAAATGAAAGACTTTGCACACTTACTCTAAGTTTGTGGCCACCATGCACCAGCCTTAACCAAATAACACTTACATAGAAACATATATTTTGTTGGCAGAAAAGGACCTTTAGGCCCATCCAGTTTGCCCCTTGTGTTTGCCTATTCCATCACTTCTGACCCTAGTTGGTCATAGTTGTCACCTCCTCCCCACATTCCTAATATGTCCCTGTGTCTATCCCATGCATGCTTGAAATTCCCCAGCCTTTGCCCCCACTACCTCCTCTGGCAAGCTGTTCCAGCCATCTTCCACCCTTTCTGTGAAGAAATATTTCTGCACATCTCTTCTAAACTTCCCCATCTTAGCTTCTTTGCATGTCCCCTTGTTCTAGTGCCTTCCTTTCTCTGAAATAGACCCTCCTCTTACACACTGTTTACTCTTGTGAGGTACTTGAAGGTTTCAATCATGTCCCCTCTCATTCTCCTCTCTTCCAGGGAGTACACGTTGAGTTCCTGCAGCCTTTCCTCATACAGCTTCTCGTGCAACCCCCCTCACCATTTTGGTTGCCTTCTCTGTACTGCCTCTACCCTTTCAATGTCCTTGCAGAAGTGTGCCTTCCAGAACTGAACACATAACCTGGAGAAGGTCTTGTCCCCTTTTTTGATCTCCCTAGCTATCATCTGCTCTGCTAGTGCTTTAGCTGCCCTCATCCTCCTTCCTATCTCCCTTTGTTTTGCCAGATATACTTCTCTGTCTTCATACTTCTGGGTCTCCTTGTACTTTCTGAATGCTGTTTTCTTCTTCTTCACTGCCTTTGTCACCTCCTTAGAAAACCATAGCGACCTCTTCCTCCTCTTTCCCTTGCTCACTTCCTTTAAACAGCATGCCATTGCCTGGGCTATACCCTCCTTAATCTTTCTTCATTGAGCCGACACTCCCCCTCTGCCTCCCCCCTCTCTTTGAGGCATTCTCTGAGGTAGTTTCCTAGTTCTTTAAAATCTTCACTCCTGAAGTCCAGGACCCTCATCTTTGTGTTTTTTTTTCCTGTCCTATCTGTATACCAAACCACACAATACAGTGATCACTTGTACCCAGGGGACTACCCACTGTAATGTCAGCAATGCTGTCTCTGTTTGTAAGTACCAGTTCCAGCACTGCCCCATCCCCAGTAGGTTCCAAAACCAGCTGCCTGAGAAATGCCCCTTGCAAGAAGTCAAGTATGGCCCTGTCTCTTTATGCAGCTGCAGCAAAAATGCCCCAATCTACATCTGGCAGATCAAAATCTTTCATTATCAAAATGTCCCCCTTGCTGGCCATTTCATTAATGGCTTCCCCAAGGGTTCGGTCTAAATCATCCCTCTGTGTCGGAGGCCTGTACACCATCCCCATGTAGGTAACAGCCCCCAATCCCATCTCTAGGCTGACCCGTAGTACTTCCAGCCCTGCATTGTTGCCCTGTTGCCCCTGTATCTCAATGGCCCTTATACCCTCCTTCACATAAAACAACCCCTCTGCCTTTCCTCTCTCACTTGTCATTTCAGAACATGGTGTAGCAGAAACCACAACACAGCTGCACTCAAAGCTGGGAAAATATACAGAAATCAGTGCAAAAGCAAGCTTGCCATTGAAAGATTCATTCAACAAGCCCTAGTGAGCACACGATCTCCACAATGGTTGACTCAAGATCAGGAATTCTGTTTTCCAGACTCCTTGCATTGGCACAAATGGCTTTCCATTCTCTTTGTCCTTCATTGTCTCGAACATGCCTCCCTTTCCTGCTCCCCCCTTGACCTCTCTGTTACCCTGGTCCTGCTCTGCCCTGTTACATTGTCTTCCTGATTTCCCATTTTCCAACTGAAGTTCCTCCTCCAGACTTGCCTGCCCTGCCCTTTTCTTGGCTTACATCAACCTTCAGGGAATTTCTTCTCCCTGGGTTAACCATCCCTGTTGCACTAGTGTCTCGATGGACAATCTCCACCTCCTTCAGTCTTTCTGCCCCCCCCCCCCTTGGCTAGTTTTAATGTTCATCAAAATAGCATTTAAACCTTCCAACTAGGACTGCCGTTCTCCTCCTGGATGGATGGAAGTCATCTCCCTTGGACAGGACTCCATTCCCCCAGGTGTGACCCTAGTGCCTGATGTAGCCAAATCCCTCCTTCATTGCACCATGCCTTCAACCACTTTGCATGAGTGTATAAAGTAAAACAATCTCCAAGGCTCCAAAAATACAGTATAGAGTGCCAGCTTATGGGGGGAAGGAATCAGCTGTAAAAATGGCATTACTCTTCCACACAAAATACACCCCAGCAGACAGTAAGTCCTCCGGGGACACATCTTTCCAAACAGCAAACTGACACTGTCTGATTGAAGTTGCATTTCGCTGTGGACATATTCATTGTGGACAGACATGAATTGCAGTGTCAGCAATGAGGTGTCAGTGTGGCTCACTTGGCAGCACATCTGCCTCTGGGCTAAAAGGGTTCTTGTCCTGCACTAGGACTGGGCTCATACTATAAAATGCTAGCACCCAAGAGCAGTACTAGGAGGTGCTGTACTGTGGGGGGTACTTCCAATAAGACATTAAACCAAGGCCCAATCTGTCTTTTCTTATAGTTGTTTAGGGGTATATTAAAGATCAATGCTAGGATGGCCCCACCCTGTTCACAGTTTCTTCCCTTTGTTGTGTATTTTCACCCACAATAAACATTTTTCACACCTGTGGAAATTATGGATTACCTGTGATTCTTTGGCTGGTTCTGTGTACATTTTCACTGTGCACGTGCTGCTATGCATGTCTCTGTTGTATGTTAAAGATCCCATAGCACGTTACCAGAAGGGTACAAACATTTCTGTGATGTCCTGGCCAAATTTTCCCCATTCACTAAAATACAACCAACAGTTTAATCTGGTTCTATTTCAGCTGGTTTGCATCTGTACGTTTACCCCCCTCTGAAAATAGATGGTATGGTCTAGTCCTCCTTTCCCAGTCAACAAAAGCTACAGTGCACACAACAAGGTGTGCCAAAGCACTCAGTTTTACTTCAGGCCTCCCAGTGTACCTACAGGATGTGGAGATATAGTCTAATGCACACCCTGTTGTGTATTACTGCTTACTTATAAAATGTGACAGAAAAATAGTGCACTGTAATTGGTGGAGTCTGATCACCTGACCTTGTGGCAATTCCGCTCTCCACATGCCTGTGTATATAATGGATATACAACGGCCTGTGTTTAAATATGCCATTTATTTCCATGAGTGAGGGGGCAGCACCATAACTCACAAGTGGTAAAGCCACGGGTGAATTAATAAAGTCCCCATCCCCTCACAAATGGAAATAAATGTCATATTTAAACACAGGCCATTGTATGTTCAATGTATACAATGTCTTGTGTTCAAAAAAAAAATAGTATGAAAAGAGATACTGTATATTGCTGTATAAAATGAGGAAGTACTGTGCAAATCAGCTGCCTTCTTCAAACGTACTCCCCCCCCCCCCGAAGTGATATAGAGAGGCAGCAGATCAGAGAACTGTAAGGAAAAAGAGCAACTGTAACTGCCTGTTCTGTGTCTCTGTGTTTTTTTTTTTTTTTGTTACTTTCAAATGTTGATCGTCTCTAAAGCCATTGCCCAGCATACAAAGTGCTGTGTAGGCAGGACCTCCCCTTTGTTGTGTTTTCCCTGAAATATTAAAAAAGTACCTGTATTTTCTTCAGCATGTCAACCCAAAGTGAACGAGTGTGTGCTTTTCATTTTCCTGTGTGGTCTGTGTAAAAGCGGTCATGAATGAGCAGCAGGAAGTGAGAGAGCGAGTACAAACTGCAGTGCTGTAACTCCTGGTACTGCATTAAAAATAAAATAGGTCAATAATGTGGCAATGCAGTGACAAGCTACAATATGCATTTTTTAAATTATATTTAAAAAATATGTATTCCTTGGAACAGTCAGGAAGCGGGGAAGTAAGATGGCAGCAGGAGCAGTGCTGTCATTTTAAATTGAGGACTGCTATTGGCTGTAATTGAGAGGAGATTTGTACTTAGATTGGCCAGAATGGGGTGTTAAATCAGGTTGATTGACATTTTGGGTCACAGGATGTGGAGGCAAGTGAAAGATAAATGGTGCTATTTACCCATTGGATGAACAACATTGTTTATGTTTCACTTGGGTCAGACTGTGGAGAAAATAATGCATTTATTTAAAATTGTGAGATGCCTACATCCTATGCATGCAAACTTCAATATCTTCACAATCTAAAGTATTGCAAAATGCCATCGGAAAATGAATAAACTTGATTTGTTGCAGAAGATCACATTAACGAGTACTGATTTTATATCCATGTACCTTTACATTTTGGATGGCCTTTCATAGTCAAATGCCAGTTTACTTAGCAGTAATGAATTATTTGATAAACACAACAATAACCGACCAGACTGTGCAATTATGCAATATCGATGTACATCCCAGAGGTGTGCATGATCTGCTGTTACTGTACTGTGCACTCTATCATGGGTTATTATTTACTCACTGTATGCCCTGGGTGTGTTAGGAGGCACGAGGTGCAGTCAAGTGCTTCCAGCCACCTGAGGAGTGAGGTGATACAGTTTAATGCAAACCCGGGACTGTGCTATTGCATTGATAAAATTGGCTTGTCCTGAAAATAAAACAAAACAGAATATTTAAAAAAAAATTAGTTTAAAAATAAACTTGAGATTGTTAATGTTGCCGTGGTATAATTTTATCATTTTAGAATGCAAGTACACTGTTACCACAGAATTCTTTAGAACCCTTTCAGTACTGTGTTTTGCATTGATAAAATACAATTGCTAAGATGCAAAAGTTTTCTTACACAGCCATGGGGTGAGTTAAATCACTGTACAATCATGTGATCAGATTTTACCAGTCATAGTGCAGGACTTCTCTTCCCCATATAATTCCCTCATGTTGATTCCTGTTTGGGACCAAGATTCTGGAACTTTTTGAAGAATAGGATTGGTGAACTCTTGGGGTTTAGTGTTTCACATTTCCATTTTATAATCTGACATAAGGGATGTCTACTTGTTTCACATTCTACTGATAACAGATACATTATTCTGTAAAAGTTTTAAACCTTTTAAATGGTGTATGACCATATTACTTTACAAAATAAAAAAAATCCAGCTGTAGATCTCCTGACATGTAATTCCATTTTTATGTTTGCTTGCACGCATGTGCAAGAAACATAGTGCCATCATCTGAGTTTTTCAGACGTGTGTCAGCATCTTCCAATTCAGTCAGTGTGTTTGCAGGCATGGTCACAGTTCTCCAATCACTGCTGAAGCTGTCTATGACAGCAGTTGAAAATGCAGTGGCATACAGTTGAAAGAGGGAGCTACGCTTCAGTGAGCAGTCCCCCCCCCACACACACACACTCACAGATCAACTGTGTCTGTTGCCTGATAGGATGGTGCAGTCTTGTCTAGCTTAGAGAGACAAGCCACACATCATTACTTTAATAAACTGTTCCCTGCCAAAGCAGGACCATCAAAATGTGTGGGTGCCTAACAGTCCTTACACATGCCAGCTCTCCAAAGCACACCTTCATGGACTCCATGGGTTCTAATCCTCCAGAAAAAAAAAAACCTCAGCATTTGATATAAAAACTCAAACTTCGTTGTATGTGTAATTCCAATTCCAAAAAGACACAGGCAGAAGGGGATAGGGAGAAGTACCAGGAGAAGCAAAGGGAGGCAGGGAGGTCAGTAAGGGAAGCCAAAGCTCAGACAGAAGAGCACATTGCAAAATCAGTGGGTAGAGGGGACAAAACCTTTTACAGGTACATAAGTGAAAAAAGAAAGACAAAGGGAGGGATAGTGAGACTGAAGGGGAGGATGGGGCCACGTGGAGGATGACAACAGTAAAGCTGACATATTGAACAGGTATTTCTGCTCAGTCTTTACTGAGGAAGAGGAGGTAATGGGTCTGAAGGGAGTACAAGGGGTGAGAATGGTGCAGAAATGGACACAAGTCCCTTTACATGAGAAAGGGTCCCGAAGGAACTGGAAGTAATAAGAGTTGATAAAGCAATGGGGCCAGATGGGGTGCACCCCAGGGTCCTTAAAGAACTAAGAGAGGTGGTGGCTGAACCTCTGGCTGTCCTGTTTAGCCGATCACTGGAAACAGGGGAGGTACCCAAAAACTGGAGGACAGCAGATGTAGTCCCCTTATACAAAAGTGGGAACAAAGAGGAAGCAGGGAACTACAGACCAGTCAGCCTCACCTCGGCAGTGGGGAAGATCATGGAAGCACTACTGAAGGAGAGATTGGTAGAACATCTGGTTGTCAATGGACTACAGGACCCAAGGCAGCATGGTTTCACCAGGGGGAGGTCATGTCAGACCAACCTCGTTTAATTTTTTGACTGGGTGACTAGGGAGGTGGATCAGGGGAGCGGTGGACATGGTGCCTATCTGGACTTCAGCAAGGCCTTTGACACTGTGCCACATAGAAGACTATTACACAAACTGGGGAACATGGTGTGGGCAGGACAGTAGTGCGTGGGTAGGTAACTGGCTGGGTGGCAGGACACAGAGGGTGGTGGTAAATGGCTGTCACTCCACAGAGGGAAGAGTGACCAGTGGGTACCACAGGGATCAGTGCTGGGACCGGTCCTATTCAACATCTTCATCAGTGACATTGCGAGGACCTAGAAGGCAGAATTTCACTGTTCGCTGATGACACAAAGCTCTGTAACAGAGTAGACACACCAGAGGGTGTAGACAGAATGAGAAGGGACCTGCAGAAACTTGAAGAATGGTCAGGGGTTTGGCAGTTGAAATTCAATGCAAAGAAGTGCAAGATAATGCATATGGGCACAAAACCCTGGCACAATATATCAGTTGGGGGATATAGCATGCACCAAGCAGAAAGGGATCTTGGGGTTATCATCTCTGATGACCTCAAGGTAGGGAAGCAGTGTGACAAGGCAGCAGGTAAAGCAAACAGGATGCTGGGATGTATAGGCAGGGGCATCACCAGCAGGAAAAGGAGATCATAATTCCGCTATACAAGACACTAGTGAGGCCCCACCTGGAGTACAGTGTACAGTTCTGGAGACCATACCTACGTAAGGACATAGACAGGGTAGAGAAGGTTCAGAGGAGGACAACAAAGATGGTGCATGGATTGCATCACAAGTCCTGTGAAGACAGGTTGAAGGAACTGAACATGTACTCCCTGGAGGAGAGGAGGGAGAGAGGGGATATGATAGAGACATACAAGTATCTTACAGGGAGGAACAGGGTGCAGGAAAACACTATTTTTAAGCGAAAAAGATGTTCCAGGACTAGAGGGCATGGGATGAAGTTGGAGGGAGGACGATTAGAGGAAACATGAGAAAGAATTTCTTCACAGAACGGGTGGTGGACAAGTGGAACACCCTGCCAGAGGAAGTGGTGGGGGCTGAAACAATCACGGGATTTAAGAATGCATGGGATAGACACAAAGGAATTCTGGAGGTCGGGGTAAGGGGCAACAGACTTCTAGGAAAACAAACTGAACTTACAAGCTCAAATGGGCAGTCTGGGTGGGCCATAGGCCCTTATCTGCCGACACTGTCTATGTATCTATGTATCTATGTATCTACGTTTTCTCTTACTAGACTCTGTCAATGTGAACTCCCTGCTGCTAAAACCTATGCAAACGAATTTAAGCTACTGTACTACCTGCAGCTGAAGCAAAGAACTGCCAGAATGCACAAAGGAGAACATACTGCTATGCATTTCAGCAGCAGCCAGTGGGGGAGGTTTTCATGACTGAAGCACTTTAATGCGCTTTTTATGTTTGCTTGCACGCATGTGCAAGAAACATAGTGCCATCATCCGAGATTTCGGAGGTGTGTCACCCCCTCCTCCAATTCAGTCAGTGTGTTGGCAGGCGCAGCTCCTGTAAGCCAGTGCATGCTGGAGCTGTCTATGACAAGCTCCAAAATGCAGTGGCATACAGTTGAAAGGGGGAGCTACGCTTGAGTGAGCAGCGATAAGATATCGCCTGCTCATGCGCAGCTCCCCCTACACACACACAACCCCCCCCACACACACGTATAGCCGACTGGGGTGCCCAATCCCCGTCGGCTTGTGCTGTGCTCCCAAATGTCAGGCTAATAGCTGATGGGGAGCCCAATCCCCATCGGCATCACTCTCCCCAGTACAAGGTGCCACGCTGGAAGCCCACCCCAGTGTGGCAACAAATGCCATGGCCGACGGGGTGCCCAATCCCCCGCCGGCTGAACACCTCTAACGCTCCATGTGCCACGCTGGGAGCCCACCCCAGTGTGGCAAACGTCCTGTGTCATCTATGTTTTTTTGTTTTCAACCTGGAATAAAAAATGGTCCCACGTAGTCTCCCAGCGCACCCTCCCACAACCCACACCTACCCACTGCACACCCTGCCTCCCCACACCCCCCAACCCCTCTCACCCCATACTTACCTCTGGACCTCGGCGCGATGATCTTCGGTGGACCAGGAACACGTCTGCACTCTTCAAAGCCGACCGCGAACTCAGGAAATGTCGGTAAGCTATATAATGGGCTAGATGGGGGTTCAACTTTATTGCATATCTCAGGCATTTTTTGGAATTTTTGCACCAAATTTTCAACATGGGGTTTTTGGGATCCCTTCTCATGAATGACATCACTGTCATGGCGTTATTCGGGCCTGAAGGATGATTTCGTGCAGTGACTGCGAAATCACCCTTCAGGCCTGAATAATGCCATGACAGTAACATCATTCATGAGAAGGTCCAAAACCCCATGTTGAAAATTTGGCAAAAATCAAAATGACTGTTTTACGTAGCGTTGTGCAGTTCCTACGCAGGCTCGTAAGTTCATGAATTTTCAATATTTTCACTCCAGATTTTCAACATTACCATTTTACCACACCTTCTTATGAGCAGTACAGCTGTTATTTTCACATCTCACCTAAAATTGTTTCCACTTCATGTAGCGCATAAATGGCGCAGTCGGTGTGCTAAATCAATGTATGGGGCAATTAAGAAAATCACAGTGACACTGTTCATGAGCAGAGGTCTTAAAGTGGCTATGTTGAAAATTTGGTGAAAAAATTCCTAAAAATGACTGTTTTACGAGCGTGAGTTGTGCAGTTCCTAAGCAGGCTCGTAAGTTCGCGAACTTTCAATATTTTCATTCCAGATTTTCAACATTGCCATTTTACCACACCTTCTTATGAGTAGTACAGCTGTCATTTTTCACATCTCACCCAAAATGTGTTTCCGCTCATGTAGCGCACAATGGCGCAGTCGGTGTGTGAAATCAATATACGGGACAAATTAAGAAAATCACAGTGACACTACTCATGAGCAGAGGTCTTAAAATGGCTATGTTGAAAATTTGGTGAAAAAATTCCTAAAAATGACCCAAACACACACCCCAATGCCTGTCACTCTCTGCAGGGTAGTGGTGGGGTTGGCTTCAGTTCAGTGCTTCACTGCCATTCCTATTATGCAGCTCTGTAACTTCTACACTACCACTGCCAATGCCAGCAAGCAAACATTCGACATTGACAAATGCTTGTTGGGTTCTGGTGACATGTACAAACATATATCCTTATATTTCACAGTTGCAAATCTTAAATTCTACATGTAGCTTATATTCACATAGCTATTTACTTGTAATACTGTATATGGATTTTAAAAATAATACCTTCGAAAAGCATCTAAAAAAAATCACATAATAGGTGCCTCAGTCCCATGATACTATACTTCTGGTCCCATAATACTATACTTCTGGTCATGTAATACTGTACTTCCAGTCCCGTAATAGTATCATTCCCACCTCATCACCATGGCTCCGATTCAGGATGTGGCCCTGCTTGTGTGTCTTTCATTCTAGTCTTCTGATGATGTTAACTAGCAAAGCCATCATGAAGAGCACAGCTCCGGTGCACAAATGGCCATGGCTGAACCATATTTTTTTTTCACAGGCATTTCAAGTGCGAGCGGTTGTGGTCAACATTCAACAACGTGCTAAACTAAGAGGTACGAAGTGTTTTATACGGGGACATATGAAAGAAGGTTCCCTATTTTAAAAATTAAAAATGGATTGGTTTAACACATGGAACGTTCAACAGGGAAATTGGGGTGTGGGCAGCTTTGATCGCAGTTTAGGATTTTTTTAGATGCTTTTTGAGGGTACTATTTTTTTAATCCATAAATTACAAAACAAAACAGGTAGGGGACTGTGATTACTGAGCTGCAATTCCATCTTGAGGTTCTGGGAACGTGTTTAAACCTCTCGAGCTTCGTTCTCGAAATTTCCATGTCCCCAGAACCTCTCAGTGGAATTATAGCCTTGTAATACACAGTCCCCTATCTAGTATTCTATTTATATTATATGGTTAAGACCAATAACCCTCATTCAGCAAGCACTTTCCAAACATGATAATCCACAGTTTGTGATTGACAGGTAGTGATAATCCATTTCTAAGCAGGGATTATCGCTACCTGTCAAGTCAAAAAATGTGGATTATCACAAGCTGCCAAACAAATGCTCTTGCCCTACATTTTCAAGCATCAAACTGTCATTAACTTTGTGAATTCTATTTTTTGCCCCTCCAGCCACTCCTCACAGCTTCCCTCCAACCTCTGGCCATCATTCCACTCATTCTTGTCTCCGTTGAGCCCAGGTCTGTCGTACAGTTAGCACTACTGGTTCCTACTGGCAGAAGCAGTGGTCCAGAATGCTAACTCCAAAATCTTGAATCCCCCTTGACATTCAAAAAGCAGTTAAGAAATACACTTATATCAATGTCAGCCTGTAACTGCTAACATAAACATCAGTTGTGGTATACTCTTGAAGCAATATCTCATTGTTCAACCAGGTCGTTATAAAGGGACAAATATTAACTGTACTTTGTGTTCTCTGTAAAGTATTTGTCATTCTACTATCTTAATGATTCTGCCTGTTTTTTTCCAGGCTTTCAAATCTATTGTAACCAAGTATCAGTGACACTACTGTAAACCGTTGTTTTTTTATGTGTCTGTATTATGAAGCAACCTGTTTTGTATGTGCCATCTATATGGCCTGGGTCATGCCTGTAAACAGTCCCTGGGACCAGTGTACTTACCTGGTTACTAAAAATATAAATAAATAAATAAATAAAAGCTGCCACATGACTGACTGCTCCATACTCTTTTGTAGTCCTAATTGTGGGCCACCTACTCTACACTTCCGGACATTTCCTACTGAAGCTAACTACCAGAGCACCTCAGTCACTTAACAGGGCTCCTCCCTAGTTCTACTGTTTAACTCTCTGCAAGCTTATAACAGGTATTCATTGCAAAAGACTTCGCTAATGCACCAGTTAAGGTTAAACTGACAAAAGTAGGGAAATGTGGTGTTAGGGTTTCCAACCTGAACACCCCACCCCCACCCTGCAAGCAGCAAAAAGAAAAACTGTTATGGTTTTGACTGTCCCGAGTCTTGGCAAATCAGGCCTGGGGTCTTCTTCTGGGATATCAACCTTAACACTCCCCAATCAGAGAGCAGTTTTTAACAATGTCAATGACATCACAATGGCCCTGTGCAGCACCAAAGCCAGCAGGTCAAATCAAAGAGAAACCAGTAAATCTTCACACAAACAGCTGATTCAATTTTTACTGTATAATGAGTAAACTGGTATTGTACTGTATAAGCCAAATATGTAATGATCTGACTCAAGTTGCCACACTGGCAACGGGGACAACCAAATAGAGGTACCCAGAGAAGTGGAAGGAAAGGATGTGGAGGTTAGCCAAGGAGGTGAACTCAGCGGGGAGAACAGTGGACCCCAGAGGAGGAGGAAGTGAATCCTGGTGGGGGACTCCATCATAAGAGGGATCCAGCTAGGAACACAGGAGGGGGAGGACATGGAGGTGAGGTGCCTACCAGGTGCCACGGCATGGAGGGATGGAAGGAAGATCCTGGGGATCGCTGAGAAGGCAAGATGGGAGGGTGAGCTGGATGTCATTATCCACCTAGGTACTAATGACCTGGCAAATAGGGAGCCAAAGGAAGTTCAGGAAGAGTTTAGGAAATTGGGGAGGGGTCTCAAGCAAGAAGCTACTTCTGTCACCTTCTCAGAAGTACTACCTGCGAGAGGCAAGGGAGAGCATAGGGGTGCATGCATCAGGAACTAACTCATGGTTGAAGAACTGGTGCTGTGAGGAAGGGTTTGGATTCATTAGTGACTGGGGACCCACCTGGAGGGATGGAGGTTTGTTCAAGCCTGACGGCCTGCATCCATCCTGGAGGGGAATCCAACCTCTCAATGATAAGATTAAATGTTACATTGACAAGCATTTAAACTAGCCAAGGTGGTGGCAGGCCAGCAAGGAGGGTACCTACTTGCTCACCCCCCACAGCTAGCAGTGGAACCAGTGAACCAGAGGAGTGGATATCTCTACAAAGCAGTTTGCAAAAGATGGAGACTAGTGACCAAGAAGTGGATAGGCAGAAAAGGGTCAAAATTCAGCAGAAGGACAGACAGCAAGGAGAACCAGGGATAAAGGAAAACCAGGGAAGGGGCTGGAGTAGAGCAGCTAAACAGTCTAGGGAGGTCAAATCATGGAAAGCCATGTGTGCCAATGTCAGGAGCCTTAGCAACAAGAAGGAAGATCAGGAGGCTGTCATGGTGCAGTCAGACCTGGACATTGTGGCCATCACTGAAACCTGGTGTAATGATAACCATGACAGGGAGATGGCCATACCTAGCTACAACCTATTCAGAAGAGACAGGGCAGGTAGGTAGGAAGGAAGGGGGAGTGGCACTGTATGTGAAAAATGACATACGGGCCACAGAGATCCAGGAGGAACAAAATGTGGGAGAGATACAGTGGGTCAAGCTGGAAAGGAAAATGGGGCCAGCCATCCGCACAGGTGTGGTCTATAGACCACCAGCCCAGGAGGAAGAAACAGATAGGGACCTGATGCTAGCCATCCAAAGGATGGCAGACAAGGGTGAGGTAGTACTGGTTGGAGACCTCAATATTCCAGACATGGACTGGAGCATCCCAGCAGCAGCATCAACTAGGAGCAGATTTATCCTGGACTCCCTTCAGGGTGCCTTCCTCAAGTCATGGAACTGGTCATGAACCAACTCAGCAGAAGGCAATACTGGACCTTGTGCTCACAAACAGGGACAGTGTTATGGGGTAACAGTGGGGGAGCACCTGGGGAACAGTGACCACCAGTCATTGTGGTTTGAAATCACAGAAGGAGCAGAACCAAACCACACAAAAACACATATCCTGGATTTTAGGGGGGGGGCAGACTTTGGGAAAATGGGGAGATACTTGAAAGAGGCATTAAGGGGAATGGGGCAGGAATCAGGGGTTGAGGAACAGTGGGCAGTATTTAAAATGGGGATTACAAGAGCAACAGAATTATGCATTAAGCAGGTTAGCAAGAGGAAAAGGAAGAGGAAACCATAATGGTTTTCCAAAGAGGTAGCAAAGAAAGTGAAAGCCAAAAAGATTGCAGTCAGGCAATACAAAAAGGCACAGGCAGAAGGTGATAGGGAGAAGTACCAGGAGAAGCAAAGGGAGGCAGGGAGGTCAGTAAGGGAAGCCAAAGCTCAGACAGAAGAGCATATTGCAAAATCAGTGGCTAGAGGGGATAAACCCCTTTACAGGTACATAAGTGAAAAAAGAAAGGCAAAGGGAGGGATAGTGAGACTGAAGGGGGAGGATGGGGCCAGCGTGGAGGATGACAACAGTAAAGCTGACATATTGAACAGGTATTTCTGCTCAGTCTTTACTGAGGAAGAGGTGGGTAATGGGTCTGAAGGGAGTACAAGGGGTGAGAATGGTGCAGAAATGTACACAAGTCCCTTTACACGAGAAAGGGTCCTGAAGGAACTGGAAGTAATAAGAGTTGATAAAGCAATGGGGCCAGATGGGTGCACCCCAGGGTCCTTAAAGAACTGGCTGAACCTCTGACTAGCCTGTTTAGCCAATCACTGGAAACAGGGGAGGTACCCAAAGACTGGAGGACAGCAGATGTAGTCCCCTTATACAAAAGTAGTAACAAAGAGGCAGCGGGGAACTACTGACCAGTCAGCCTCACCTCAGTAGTGGGGAAGATCATGGAAGCACTGCTGAAGGAGAGATTGGTGGAACATCTGGTTGTCAATGGACTGTAGGACCCAAGACAGCATGGTTTCACCAGGGGGAGGTCATGTCAGACCAACCTCATTGAATTTTTTGACTGGGTGACTAGGGAGGTGGATCAAGGAGGGCAGTGGACATGGCCTATCTGGACTTCAGCAAGGCCTTTGACACTGTGCCACATAGAAGACTATTACACAGACTGGGGAATATGGGTGTGGGCAGGACAGTAGTGTGGTGGGTAGGTAACTGGCTGGGCAGCAGGACACAGAGGGTGGTGGTAAATGGATGTCACTCCACAGAGGGAACAGTGACCAGTGGGGCACCACAGGGATCAGTGCTGGGACCGGTCCTATTCAACATCTTCATCAGTGACATTGCGCAGGACCTAGAAGGCAGAATTTCACTGTTACCTGAAGACACAAAGCTCTGTAACAGAGTAGACACACCAGAGGGTGTAGACAGAATGAGAAGGGACCTGCAGAAACTTGAAGAATGGTCGGGATCTGGCAGTTGAAATTCAATGCAAAGAAGTGCAAGATAATGCATATGGGGCACAAAAACCCTGGCACAATATATCAGTTGGGGGGGTGAGGATATAGCATGCACCAAGCAGGAAAGGGATCTTGGGGCTATCATCTCTGATGACCTCAAGGTAGGGAAACAGTGTGACAAAGCAGCAGGTAAAGCAAATAGGATGCTGGGATGCATAGGCAGGGGTATCACCAGCAGGAAAAGGGAGGTCATAATTCCACTATACAAGACATTAGTGAGGCCCCACCTGGAGTACAGTGTACAGTTCTGGAGACCTTACCTACATAAGGCCATAGACAGGGTAGAGAAGGTTCAGAGGAGGGCAACAAAGATGGTACATGGATTGCATCACAAGTCCTATGAGGACAGGTTGAAGGAATTGAATATGTACTCCCTGGAGGAGAGGAGGGAGAGAGGGGATATGATAGAGACATACAAGTATCTTACAGGGAGGAACAGAGTGCAGGAATACACTATTTTTAAGCAAAAAAGATGTTCCAGGACTAGAGGGCATGGGATGAAGTTGGAGGGAGGATGATTCAGAGAAAATGTGAGGAAGAATTTCTTCACAGAACGGGTGGTGGATAAGTAGAACACCATGCCAGAGGAAGTGGTGGGGGCTGAAACAATCACGGGATTTAAGAATGCATGAGATAGACATAAAGGAATTCTAGAGGTCAGGGTTAAGGGGCAACAGACTTCTAGGAAAACATAAACTGAACTTACAAGCTCAAATGGGCAGACTGGGTGGGCCATAGTCCCTTATCTGCTGACACTGTCTATGTAGCCATGTAAGTTACACAGTTTATTATACTTTGCGAAGAGGCCAGGTGGTTTTGTCCCCTCACACTTGAAGATAAATTGCATTTTTATGCTCACCCTTGTGCTTGTGCAAGGGTGAACATATTGGTATGATAGAGGGTTTTGAGAGGTGTGTAACTGTTGACCCAATGCAGGGCAGTCTGCAAGGGGCTCGAGAGTGTCTGACCAGTCATTAGCCAGGGTGATCATAACACTCTTGTGGTCTTGCTGGGTGGAAACTTTCAGTAGTTCAAATAAAAAAGCCACCTGAATCATAGGGGGGTTCTTTTGTTTGATCTGTGTAAGCCGCCCAGCAAGTGGTGCTTATCAGTGTCATGATCAGCCTGTTGTAGTCCTCACCCCCAATGTAAAAACAATCCCTCTTACCCTCTGCCAAGTATTCCTCCCACTTCCCATTGCTTCCCCTTCTTAATTTTCTTACACTGGATTGCCCAGTCCCTGGTGCTGGACAGCTAGTACCCCCTACCCTGCTTTTTTTCACCCCTAGGGCTGCCAAACACAACATCAACACTGGGGTGCCCAGTCCCCAGTGTCAGTACCTGAAATAAAGAAAACTGTCCCCTATAGCCTTTTTTTATTGTTATACAGTCTGTAAAAAAGGAAAATCATCCATTGAAGACTGTTGCTGCCACGGCACACTGCTGCCATTACCCTTCACCCACCTGACCCTCCCACTTAGCACCTTAGTTTTAATTTTCCAACTGGGGTGCCCAATCCCTGGTACTGACTAGTACCCTCCAGTCCATTTTCACTGTGTGATACTGGGGAGCCCACCGCCAGTGCCTCCAAACATAACGCCAACACTGAGGTGCCCAATCCCCAGTGTCGGTACCTGAAATAAAGAAAACCATCCCTTGTAGTCTTTTTTTTTAATTTCATACACCTCGAAAAAAAGAAAACCATTCACCAATGTCTGTTGCCACTGCTGGCACACTGCCACCATTACCTCCCCAACCGATCCTCCCACTCAGCACCCACCACCTCACACCTTTCCGCCCCTTACTTACCCATTGGAGGGTCCAACACCATAATCATCTCTGGACTGGAGACACATCTTCGCTCTTTAATGCTGGAGCAGGAGCTGAGGAAATCAGGTATGCAGTTCAATGTATCAATGGTTTTGAACTTGCCCACATAACTTGGTCATTTTTTTATATTTTTTTCCCTAAATTTTCAGTATGGCTTTTTTTGAGACCCCACCTCATAAGCAAGGATGGCAAAATTATATAAATCTGACCCAAAAGGTGATTTTGTGGTAATGGCATGACATCGCCTTTCTAGCAGGATTTGAAAATTTTCTCTGCTCTTGTTCACAAGGTGGGGTCATAAGAAGGCTGTGTTAAAAATGTCCGGTAAAACTACTAAAAAACAACAAAGTTAAGAGTGTATGTTGACGTTTTTCAATGCACATTTGTAACTTTGGTAATTTTCAAAATTTTGACCCCAAATTTCAACATAGCCATTTTTTCACACTGCTTCATTAATGTGATAGCTGTCATTTTTCAAAGACACAGGTTTAACCATGCTCACAGTGTTCACTGTGAGCATGGTTAAACCTGTGTCTTTGAAATGTAGGCTCATACCTTTGTTGTTTTTTAATATTTTTACCCTAAATTTTCAACACAGTATTCTTATGGCCCCACCTCATGATAAAATGGTGGAGGAAATTTCCACATCTTGCCTGAAAGGTGATTTCACATAATAAGTGCAAAAACAAATTTTGGCCAGGATTTGAAAAATGACTGACTTACTCAAATAATGCCATCCAGTATCTGAGTAAGTCTATTCTTTTATTTAAACCATGAGAGAGATCATGGGGCAAATTACAAAAGATTGCACTCTCGTGGTTTAAATAAAAGAATAGACTTACTCAGATACTGGATGGCATTATTTGAGTAAGTCAGTCATTTTTCAAATCCTGGCCAAAATTTGTTTTTGCACTTATTATGTGAAATCACCTTTCAGGCAAGATGTGGAAATTTCCTTCACCATTTTATCATGAGGTGGGGCCATAAGAATACTGTGTTGAAAATTTAGGGTAAAAATATTAAAAAACAACAAAGGTATGAGCCTACATTGAAATTTTTCAGAGCATGCTTGTAACTTTGGAAATTTTCAATATTTTTACCCCAGATTTTCAACATAGCCATTTTTTCACACCACCTTCTGAATGTGACAGCTGTAATGTTTCAATGTGTTTTCACACTTGTGATGCAAAATGATGTTTCTGCCACTATTTTATAAATGACAACTGTCATGTTCAGAAGGACTTGTCATGAAAAGACTATGCTGAAAATTTGGGGTCAGACTGTGAAAAAGCAACTAAGTTATGAAGAAACCTTGAACTGTTTCAAAGTTCACTCATACCTTTATTTTTGCAGATTTTTGCCCCCTAATGTTCAACATGTTCCACCTCCTGAACATGACAGGTTTCATTTTCCAAATCCCCTCCAAAACTTGTTTTCGCAGTCATACTGCGAAATCACCTTTTGGATAGGATTTAAAAAATTCCACACATCTTGATCATAACATCAGGCCATAAACAGACTGTTGGAAATTTGGGGTCAAAATGTAGGAGCCCACTGAAAATTGGATATTGCCTCTCAGCTCGCCTATCCTGGGTAAATACAATCTAAAAATGTGTAAAAGCAGGACACCGCTGAAAATGAGATATTACATCTCATCTGGTCTGTCCTGGGTAAGTATATAATAAAAATGTGTTCAAGCAAGCAAGATCTAGTACAACAGCAGTACAAGCAGCAAACATCCACATTGAAAAATGCTCATTGTAATAGTGATCCATTGTTAGGGGCTCTTATTATATAATGTCCTTCCTATTACCCTTAGACAAAGTGATTCCCTAGAAGGGTTTAAGTCTGATTTGAAGATGCTGATTTTTACACAAGCATTTGAAAGTCTGTGAACCTAATGTATCTAAATTGTTTACCAAATAATTTATTAATTTATCAGATTGCTTGAAAATTGGTTATAAATTTATGCTTTTTTATTTTTTGCACATTATAGGCCAGATATTCAAAACTTAGCCCATGTGCTAAGGGGTGTTTGCCCACACTAAGCAGGTTTTGTGCCTGTGTTGTTGGTGGGGTCTATATTCAGAGACCCCCACAGCATGGGCAAATCTTGTTAGTGCCCAAGTACTGTTACCACTATGCCCGTGCAAATGAGGGGGTCCTCCCCTATGTACAGGCATAGCAGCAAATTCAGAGGTTTGCACAGGTGGTAAATACCACCTGAATATGTGCACTTTACCACCTTAGCAAACCCCAACTTAATAGGATGCAAGGCCCTGGTGGTGGGCAAAGGTACTGCAGCCACCCCCCCAAACTATGGCCTGGCACTACCCACTCTCCGATCACCCTTCCCATAAGTGCCATGACTGTTTCTGGTGTCTAGTGGCACTCCCCCACCCTCCAATTGCTGGTTGTCATGTTCTGGAAGCAGTCCCTGGTGTCTAGTGGCATCCCCTAATCCCTGCTCACTGTGTTCTGAAAATGGTCCTTGATGTCTAGTGGCACCACCACCCACTGATCAGCTGTTGTCATGTTAGACACGCTGTTCCTGGTGTCTAGTGGCACCTCCACCCTTCAATTGCATGTCCCGATATATGTGTAGGTGTTCCCTCATGTCCAGTGATACCCTCACCCACTGAGCACCCACCCCAGTATCACCCAGCACCTTGGTGTCTAGTGTCCCCCCACCCCACCACCCACACTGAGCAGACCACCCATCCACTCCCAACCTTGATGTCCATTGTGGCATGTGGGATCCAGTATGGTGACCAGCACAACCCTCCTCTCACACCTTGGCCGGTCACTGTATGGAAGGATATGGAGTGCACATCCTGTGTACTGTAGTGGGAGTGTGTGTACTGTCTAATGCAGATAATTGCAAATGAATCTCCTGTAGTCTGTCATGGAGAGCACTTCTACACTCACCATAGAGTTATATCACAGTAGCCAAACAGGTCAGTGACCTGGGGGCATACTAGGTGCAATGCTGTCTATGGCCTTCCATATACAATCTATAGTTTTCAAAATATGACGGAAATACACAGCTCAGTATCACTGAGAGTAGCACATGCAGCTACCATGTAGGATATCAAGGTTGAATCTGAATCCCTTATCCCAAATGGGAGTAGCCTGGTGGTGGCATGTTCAGTCCTCAAGAGGAGGTATTTTCCTGACCTGCTGCTTGATCACCTCCTGCAGACAGTGGGGATCTGTGACATCAAGCATACCTAACCACACAACATTGGCTCCTGCTTCTGTAGGCAAGCACTAGTGGGCGGGCATGCATGCCGTCACTGGAGAGTATCGTAAGACCACACAAGGGAGAAAAGTCAACTGATGCTGTGACTCATGCCAGCCTGGCTTACATGTTGCAGGGCTTTACACCACTCCAGGCTGTTCCCCCACCTATTGCAGCACAATAATTGCTCCTGGGCAAAAGCTGAGGTCCTGTCAATGGGGTGGGGGTTCTTTTAGGGGTGGTAGAATTGACATAGCTGACTGGAACTGTGGCATACAAGCTGCAGACCTAGCCATCAGCAACCAGGGTCATGCCTGATAGGAAGGAGACTAGAGGTCAGGTGGCAGAGGGGGAATAAAAAATGAATTATACAGATAAAATATGATTTGAATAATGGATGAATTGTATGCCCCTGCATAGTGGCAGTTATAGCAGTTACTGTACCTAACAAGAACAGTTTTGATTATATTTGATCGGTTTACAGTTCAGGTAACACACATTGGCAGTGAACGGACCCACACAATTTAAATGCCTGAGCAACCAATTTGTTCTTATGAACAGTTTTGCAGAATGTATAAGAATACTACCTTCCTTGCCCATTATGTCACTGTTGACAGCATTATGGGATGTGAAACTGTGTATGACATTTGGTTGTGCCAGAGTGCGTAACAGGTTTGTTAGGATAGTGCCTTCAGTTGTTCCATAGTTTGTGGATTTTTCTTACAAAGGTACAGTGACTGAACCAACACTCCTTTAGAAAATGCAGGAGACATTTACCTACAGAAAACTGTGTTCTACTTGAAAGGAATATACCTGCAGTACACTTTTTGCTAGCTCAAGCCCCCTATGTATCCTGTGCCAGCAGGAAAATGTTATACTTTCTGTAGTTCCAATCAACATTGTACATACAACTACAGAATCCATTAAATCTAACTTGTATCTAAGTCCTGCTTTTATCTTATCTTATTTCATAAGGCGGCTGGCTGAGATGGTGAGAGGAGGACTGTGCCAGCCACCATATTGGATCCCATCCACAACACCAGATGGTGAGGCAAGGGGGGGGATGTGTGTGCTCCACGCGGGTGGTGGGGTGGGGAGGCTGCTAGACACTGAGGTGCTGGGTGATACTGGTGTGGTTGCTCGGTGGGTGTGGAGTACCACTTAACACCAGGAAAAACCTACACACATATGGGGACAGATTATCGGAGGGTGAAGGGTACCACTAGATACCAGGAATAGCATGTTTAGCATAGTGGTGGCCTATCAAAAGGTGGGAGATGCCACCAGGCACCAGGGACATTATTCAGAACATTGCAAACAGTGATCAGAGGGTGGAGGGGTCACTAGACACCAGGGAGGACATTTTACTTGTGGGGAAGGGTGTTTGGGGGTGGGGGGTGCTTTCCACTATGCCGGCAGGTGGCCATGAGAGGGTGAAACATAGAAACTGACAGCAGAAGGTAACCGTAAGCTCCATCTAGTCTGCCCGATATGGGTAACTACCCCCCTTCTATCCTTTCTGTGAATTGATACCTTTGTGCCTGTTCCAGGCATTTTTAAACCCATTTACCATTTTGGCCTCCACCACTTCCTGGGGCAGGCAATTCCATGGGTCAACCACCCTGACAGTGAAGAAGAACTTCCAAACATTTCTCCTGAATTGCCCACCCTTGAGCCTCATATTGTGTTCTCTAGTTCTGATGCTTTTCTTCTCCTGAAGGAGCTCCTGTACCCCTACCTTATTTATACCCTTAATATACTTGAATGTCTCAGTCATGTCCCCCCCTCCCTCCTCTGCTCCAGGGAGTACATGTTGAGCTACCTCAACCTATCCTCATATGCCATTTGATGCAGACCCTGAATCATTTTTGTGGCTCTCCTCTGAACTGTCTCAATGCTATCGATGTCCTTTCTAAGGTGCGTCCCCCAGAACTGTAGGCAGTACTCCAGGTGGGGGTGTATCAGTGCCCTGTAAAGTGGCAGCACCACCTCCCTTCTGCAACTCGTGATTCCTCTCCCTATGCAGCTCAGCATACCACTGGCCTTTAGCATTTCCTTTTCACACTGCTTCCCCACCTTCAAGTCATCTGATATAATGACTCCTAAGTCTTGCACCTGGTTAGTGCATGCCAGGTGCTCCCCTCCCAGATAGTATCCCACTTTGGGGTTTCCTTTGCATTAGTGCATGACCTTGCACTTTCTGGCATTGAACTTGAACTGCCAGGCATCTGACAACACCTTGACTTTCCTCAGGTCTGATTCCATGCTCTTGACTCCTTCTGGGGTGTCCACTCTGTTGCAGATCTTGGTGTCATCTGCAAACAGACACACCTTCCCTTCCAATCCATTACCGATGTTGGCTATGAACACATTGAAGAGTAGGGGCCCCAGCTCTGACCCCTGAGGCACTCCCCTAGTCAAGTCCTTCTCCGTCAATACCACTTCATTTACCTGCACCCGTTGTGTTCCTCCATCACTTCCTTCTCCGTCAATACCACTCCATTTACCTGCACCCATTGTGTTCCTCCCTTCAGCCAGTTGTTCACCTAACCCACCAATTCCTTACCTATGCCGATGTGGTCCAGCTTCTTTACCAGACTTCTGTGTGGAACTGAGTCGAAGGCCTTACTAAAGTCCAGATAGACCACATCCACTGCAAACCTGCCACCACTTCCATTGCAAATTAGCCCACAATGGGAAAGTGTATAGGGCCTTTAGTGCTTTGCATGCCCAGTGGGGCTTATTTGCATGTGGCTGTCTGAATATTACGCTGGGGACTCCTGGTGCTATCAGGTCTGGGGGTGCAGAGCCCTGCACCTCCTTATGGGTGGCATACAGCCCAGATCCATGTCAGGACAGTGCCACTGCACTGCCGTGACATGGCCTTGTATTCAGTCGAATAGCGCTGGAGTGCTATCTGACTATATATTGCATCCTTAGGGTCATGGGCAAGGGCAAGCTCAGCACAAACCTTTGTGCTCTGCTTTTGCCCATTACTGAGTATCTGGTCCCATATGTTTTATTTAGTTTATTATGTTTTTTTTCATAATTTAATACAGTGTGTTTTATTTTGTGATATTAGCTGTACAGTGCTCAGAGATTTTTGGACAAGCGCTTTATTATGTTGGAGTAGACTGAAAGTCGGATTGGATATTCTGAAATGGGCTATTGCATATATATCTATCTATCTATCTATCTATCTATCTATCTATCTATCTATCTTTCTATCTCTAATGGGACCATCCAGTCTTCTACAAAGTGCAGGCTGAGAATATATGTCAAGGTTGTGCCTAGTGAAAATAAACATCTTTGTGCCTCTTGCATTCTTGACAGCAGGTACTGGTATTCCTTTAGTCGCAGGTCAGTTACAGGGGAAAGAGCACTGGTGCCTTGTGAAGTCCTCTGGTGCAGAGGGATCCAAGGTCCATTATGGAGTGCTACATGAATAGAAAAAGAGATACATTAATAAAATATAAGAGAACATGTTGCCCAGTATAGATGACCTCACACAAGGTGAAGTGCAAACATGAAAAGGGCAGTGTTATGCTTTTGTTATGAGTAAGATCAAGTAAGATGTAACAAACAGGTGACCTAGCACCATCTAACAAACAGTTATACTTGGCAAGCTATGTGAGTGAGAGGTTTTGAAGGAATTCCATGGGGACAGCCTCTACTGCAGTACATTTATCAGTCCCACTATTGATCTGTGCATTTATTTCTTCCAGGTTCATACAGTCCATCTTAAGTTAACAAGGGACTGGGGGTTGCCTGTAGGAGGCGATTAATCTTTCCAGGACATTACACTTTCTTTTTTTACCAGCTCAGCTGAGGGAGGTTGTTTTAAATGTTGTACTTCTTGGGTCTTTAGATGGAACTCAGGTATCCTCCTGCTCCTTGAGGCATGAGTGGGCAGACTTTCCTTGAACAAGAATTAAGTGCTAACACACACAAGGAATGAAGAGATCTTTTTCTGGTCCAAGTATGACGCCAGTCAAATTGGAACAAGAAAAGGTGTGAAAAGGTTTGAATTTCTCAACCTCTTTTTAAAATCCTTATTTCCTGACAACACATTTAAGCAGGTGTAGTTCCTAGCTGGCACAACATTTCAACATATAGTTATTAGTTATACATTCATGTATTTCTGGCAAGCCATTAATATGCATTTTTTTACTTTATATAATCCCTGAAGGTGGATACAGCAATGGGGTCTTATGGGATTCACCCCAGAATTCTAAAAGAACTACGGGGAGAATTAGTAACACCACTGACTACCCTTTTTAACAAATCATGGGAAGATGGTGTGATACCTGAGGATTGGAGGAGAGTGGATGTGATTTCCCTTCACAAAAGTTGGAGCAAGACAGAGGCAGGAAACCACAGACCTGTCTGTTTGACCTCAGTGGTAGGGAAAATGATGGATTCACTTCTGAAGGAAAGAATTGTTGAGTACCTAGAGGCCAGTGGGGCACAAGACCCAAAGCAGCATGGATTCACAGCAGGAAGGTCATGTCAGATGAATCTAATCAATTTCTTTGACTGGGTAACCAAAGT
Organism: Neoceratodus forsteri; assembly: GCA_016271365.2. Classification (NCBI taxonomy): domain Eukaryota; kingdom Metazoa; phylum Chordata; order Ceratodontiformes; family Ceratodontidae; genus Neoceratodus; species Neoceratodus forsteri. The sequence continues at coordinate 1,484,960,595 of CM057452.1, forward strand.
AGTAGACCAGGGAGGGGCTGTGGACATGGCCTACCTAGAATTTAGCAAGACATTTGACATAGTCCTGCACAAAAGATTAATAAACAAATTAGCCAGCCTGGGAGTGGGTTCCAGGGTGGTAGCCTGGGTAAAACATTGGCTGAAGAACAGGAGACAGAGGGTAATAGTAAATGGAGTCCACAGTAAAGAAAGGGAGGTTACTAGTGGGCTACCGCAGGGTTCGGTACTGAGTCCGGTCCCTTTTAATGTCTTTATAAGTGACATTGCAGAGGGACTGGAAGGAAAAGTATGTTTCTTTGCAGATGACACAAAGATCTGCAACAGGGTTGATGCACAAGGTGGGGTGGAAAGGATGAGAAAGGACTTGGCAAGGTTGGAGGAATGGTCAAATGTATGGCAGCTTAGATTCAACACAAAGAAGTACAATGTAATGCACCTGGGAAACAAAACCCAGGGGAAGAGTACACAATGGGGGATGAGATACTGACTACAACAAAAAATGGAAAGGGAGCTAGAGGTAGTTATATCAGATGACCTAAAGGTGGGCAAGCAATGTGAGAAGGCAGTAAGGAGGGCTGTGGGATACAGGGATGCACAGGGAGAGGCATCACCAGTAGAAAACAGGAAGCTGATATACTTCTGTACAGACAGTTGGTGAGACCATATCAGGAGTACTGTGTGCAGTTCTGGAGACCCCATTTCCGCAAAGACATAGACAGGGTGCAGGCTATCCAGAGGAGGGCAACCAAAATGGTGCAGGGTCTGCAACAGAAGACATATGAAGAAAGACTAAAGGAGCTTAATATGTATAGACTTGAGGAAAGGAGGGAGAGTGGGGGACATGATAGAAACTTTCAAGTGCCTCAAGGGAATCAACAAAGTCCAAGAGGGTAGCATCTTTCAGAAAAAGAGATGTGCGAGAACAAGGGGGCACAATTTGAAGATAGAGGGGGAAAGGCTCAGAGATAACGTGAGGAAGTATTTTTTCACTGACAGGGTTGTAGATGCATGGAACAGCCTTCCTGAGGAAGTTGTGGAGTCAAAAACAGTGGGGAAATTCAAGAATGCATGGGACAGACATAAAACAGTTCTAGTGGGAGTAGGAGGAAGTAGGCTGTTGGTTAACTAGGATCTGCAGCTTATCCATTAGGTAGGGAAATGGGCAGACTAGGTGGGCCAAGCGGTCCTTATCTGCTATCAGATTCTATGTTTCTAATGTTTCTGAACTGTAGTTTGGAAGGTTTTAGAAGTGCCTGCTCTCTTGCCATGCCCATGTGGAAAAACTTAAACATCTTGGTGTGGTGCTCTGCAGTTTAATCCAAAAATGTTCTAATATTCTAATATATCCTTAGAATGAATCTAATATGTTTGGATAAAAAGTAACCCCAATGAAAAAATAAATTTAAACTGCTATAGGTTGCCATATCTAATAGTTAGAGTAATTATTACAAAACTAAAGCTGTTTTAGAAATATTTGAGGAAATTAAAACTGCACCAATGATTACTCTAAGGATATCAGAAATACATTAGTGCTACAAAACACTGCATTATGAGATAATTTCCCTGCTAACAAATAACTATCATTATGCAATATGGCTTATGAATGCACAAACCTGATTTACTGTTGGCATTCTTTACTGGTGGTGTTATCTGCCCATAATGCACTGCTAAAACCACCCAGAGCTTGTTTACATTCATTAATACACTGCAAATCACTGCACCAAGGATTCCGGTTATCACTCACAGTGCAGACACACCCCACTCACGCAGTTTAAACACATGCCATATCAACACATGACTGTCAGTCCCACCCACTGCAGAAAGTTCAAATAAAAGCCACAATACAACACTGTCTCTGTCTCGCACCTGCCCTCACACTTTAAAACAAAAGACTGCACTGCTTTTTCTTACTCACTAGCCACCATGCTCCATCACAGCCACCCCCAACCCAAATGAAGGTCTTGTTGCACACTACCTCTGCCTCCAGCTATCCCAGACATAAAAACAAAAGCCACTCAGCTTTTTCTTTCCCACTAATGGACCCACTCCATTGCTCTGATCCCATCCATACAGTTAAATAATACCTAAAGTGCTGCTGTACATCTGCCTCTTTACTGCATGCAGACTGTAAACAAAAGCCATGCAGCTTCTTCTTGCTCCACAACAGCCGCACTTTATTCCTAATACAGAAGGAAAGCATCAGTGCACCTAACCCCCATGATATGGCTATATTAAACTTATTGAATGCCAAAAAGTCTCTACACATGATGGCATTCTCCACACTTCAAGACCACCGATAAACAGTTAGTGGGGGAAAGACCCATATTAAACCACAAAGAAACACTGCTGTGCTGCCCACTATGCTTTATGCACTGCTCACATTACAACAGCACCACCTATTGGCCACAGCAAGTATAACTGTCTTCTTTTGGAAAAAATGGACATGTATTGATGGAAACAAAACATTACAAAAATATTCATAGTGCTTTTTTTAATTTTTTTTTGTTAAACAAATAATCCATTGCGTAATAAGAATAATATACTCCAGGGTGTTGAATATTATGGGATATTGCCACTTCTCAGGATGCATAAGCCACTCAGCCTGTGGTCTTGTGCCTCACTACACATCCATGGGGATATCCCATGATATCTTATACCCTGTCATGTGTTTTTCCTTTATTGTAAAATGGCAAAGACTGATGGAAGAATTTGGTTAGTTAATGACTATTCCAACCCATGTAATTATCTCACAATAATTTTATGAGCAGGGATTTACTACCCAAACACAAAAAAAATCTCTTATTCTAACCAAACACAACAAGATTGTTTTTAATATATTTCTTCATTTTTATTTTTGAAAGACTTTAATAGAAATGTTTTTCAGAACAAAAGTTTCTCAAGAACAAAAGGACATGCCATGAAGCCGGAGGTGGTGGATTCAAGAGAGATGTGAAGAAGTACTTCTTCACAGAAAGAGCGGTGGAATCCAGGAACAGCCTTCAGTGGGGCCAAAGACAATGGGGGATGCAAGAATGCATGGGATAGGCATAAGAATATCTTAAAAGAAAGGAAGAGGGGAGGGAGTAAGAGCCAGAGATCAGTTAGGGTCTGCAGTGATACTGCAGGCTGAGAAAAATGGGCAGACTGTGTGGGCCAAGCTGTCTTTATCTGCCATCACATTCTATTTCTTTGTTGGCATATGTGCAATAAAGCACTTCAAGGTTATGGTATGATGTCCAATAATCACACTTCTCATATACATCTATAGGCACAAGGTGTGATACACTCCAGACGTGCGATAATCGACCCATAATTGCACACCCAGTCATGCCCTAATTTAATTATTGTATTTTTATTATTACTAAATTATTAGATTATTACAGTGTATTAACATGTATTATAGTGGCACAGCAGTGCAACAAAAAATAGGGTTTAGTCGGCTCCTTAATGTTAAATCATGATTTTCAGCCACTCAGCCATTACTTGGATTTACAGCAGGAAGGTCATGTCAGACGAATCTAACAGATTTCTTTGACTGGGTGACCAAAGTAATAGACCAGGGAGGGGCTGTGGATATGGCCTACCTAGACTTTAGCAAGGCATTTGACACAGTCCCGCACAAAAGATTAATAATCAAGTTAGCCAGCTTGGGAGTGGGTCCCAGGGTGGTTGCCTGGGTTGCAAACTGGCTGCACAACAGGACACAGAAGGTAATAGTGAGTGGAACACATTCCAAAGAAAGGGGGGGTCACTAGTGGAGTACCTCAGGGCTCAGTACTGGGTCCAGTCCTCTTTAACATCTTTATAGGTGACATTGCAGAGGGTCTGGAGGGAAAGGTATGCCTCTTTGCAGATGATACAAAGATCTGTAACAGAGTTGATATACAAGGTGGGGTAGAAAGGATGAGAAGGGACATAGCAAGGTTGGAGGACTGGTCAGACATATGGCAACTTAAATTCAATGCAAAAAAGTGCAAAGTAATGCACCTGGGAAACAAAACCCAGGAGAAGAGTACACAATAGCAGGGAGGTACTAACAACAACAAAATGGAACGGACTTGGGGGTGTTCAATCAGATGATCTAAAGGTGGGTAAGCAATGTGAGAAGTCAGTGAGGAGAGCCAGGGGGATACTGGGATGCATAGGAAGGGGCATCACAAGTAGAAAAAGGGAAGTGGTTATCCCTCTGTACAGACAGTTGGTGAGACCCCATCTGGAGTAGTGTGTGCAGTTTTGGAGACCTCATCTACGCAAGGACATAGACAGGATGGAAGCAGTCCAGAGGAGGGCAACTAAAATGGTGCAGGGTCTGCATCGGAAATCATATGAAGAGAGACTGAGAGAGCTTAATATGTATACCCTTGGTGAAAGGAGGGACGGGGGGACATGATAGAAGTGTTCAAGTACCTCAAGGGTGTCAACAAAGTCCAGGAGGGTAGCATCTTTCAGAAAAAGAGATGTGTAAGAACAATTTAAAGATAGAGGGGGGACGGCTCAGGGGTAATGTGAGGAAATCTTTTTTCATGGAGAGAGTGGTGGATGTGTGGAACTGCCTTCCTGGGGGAGGTTGTTGGGGCTAAAACATTGGGGGAATTCAAACATGCATGGGACAGACACAAGGCAATTGTAGTGGGGGGTGGCAGGAAGTAGGCTGTTGGTTAACTAGAATCTGCAGCTTATCCAGTAGGTAGGGAAATGGGCAGACTGGGTGGGCCAAGTGGTCCTAATCTGCTGTCAAAGTCTATGTTTCTATGTTTCTTGATGGATTTTCATGAAATTTTCAAAAGTGTTATTCTGGCACACAACCTTATCATGCTAATTCTGTTCAGTGTTTTGTTTTGTTTTTTGGCAAGAGAGTAGCATAGACACAAAAAAGATTCACTTTTGGATACTGTCTAGAGTCTGACTCATGATGCGTGTCTCATGAATCAAAATCTCATCTGTATGATATCATGTGCAAGATGGAGAATCTTGCATCATATAGCCTTAAACAAGGGTTTAGGGTTAGGGTTAGTAGTAAAATACCATAGGGACACAGCAGTGGGGGAAGTCAGGGTGGTGAGGGGAGTTTTGGGGGCTGTGCCACCCAAAAAACAAAGTAAACAGCAAGCTGTCATACCTTCACTCTTACAAGTGCTGAAAGCCAGCAACATTGCAGGTGAGCATTTGTGGATGAGTTTTATCACAAAATCTCATTCACCATGATAATGAGTCAGAAACCATAGTTGCGCCTCACTTTTTCAAAAATTAGAGTTATTCACACACAACTGCCTTTGATGTGTGCAGAACAGTCAGAGGCATGTGAACTTGCCTTAACGGGGCTTTAGAGTAAACTGGAAAGTTGTAGTATTGTTCTAATCTTAAACAACCAGTGGCTAGGAGGAGCCAATCTTTTCAGTACTATCACCAGTGCTGTGTCTCCCTCCCTTCCGTCATCCAACAAGTCATTAAAAATAAAGACATTTTTGGTCACTGGGAGCACAGCCCCAGTGCTGCATAAGTCCCCCTCATTCTGGCACTGCAGGTGCACAAATGGCCACTGGTATAGTCTTCCCCTAACTTCCTTAGAAATCTGCAGGCGAAATAAATGAAACCGCAATCAGCTGTTTGCAATCATGGTTTTCTTCACTAGGACAGAGACCAGCTAAAGAGGTGAAAGAGGGCTGTACCAGTAGTCCTGGTCTTATTTTTTATAATTGGTGGCATAGTGAGAGGAGGGTTGGAATAGAGTGTTAGTAGGCTAGAGGGAAGGGTACACAGATATGTGGTAGAGGGGGAAGATGAAGGGGTGGGTGCTATTGGGTAAGGGGAATTATTTTGCGGGGTTTTTTTTATACTCTGTTTATCCAACATGGAGGTTGGGGACAAGGTGTCAGAGTGGGAGACCTTGCTCAGGATGGGGTTACCACTGGATGCTAGGAATACCTGGACATGGGGCAGGGGGTGGGGCAGCAGACATCAGGGATACTTGGACATGCGGTTGGGGTTAATAGGGTGGTGTCGTGTGTGTTCTTAAGAACCATGCTGCACACAGGTTGAAGGTAAGATGGCAACTACTTTAGTAACAGGAAGTTCCTATGGGTAGGTCCTCCCAGAAGTCACATAGTAAACTAGATAGACTGGCATAGCTATGGCACCACCTTTTTATTTCTCTTTTTTCATTCGTTTTATTCTTTTGGTAAGCGGGTGAGGCCCACTAGGCACAAGTGCCTGTTTTCAGGGGCAGCCCAGGAGCACTGGGATGGTTACATACTTGTTCAGAGTCACACAGTATGCATGTGGAGGTTGTGGGAATCAAACCCAGATCTGCTGGATAATACCAAGCTCATTCTCAGCTAGTTACTGTTAATCTCCAGTCTATACTGCTTGCCATGATATGCCAACTAGTGAAGAAGGGACAGGAAGTAGAAAGTGAAAGCAGCATCTTGTAAGGTCAGGAATAATTAACATTAAAAAATCATCCACATCTTTAAATTAAGAACAGATATGTACCTAGAGAAACAAGCATTCATCAGTGCCGGATGTTCACCACTGGTATTGCTATTGTACTAGATCAAGGTGCAGATCCCCATGCCGGAAGACTAATATGGGCTGGGTGGGCTTGGGGGCGCAATCACAGCGGGGCAGCAAGAGATATCGATGGAAGTTTTTCTTTTTTACAGCTTTTGTTTAAAAAATGAAACTATGAGGGAGGGTTTTCTTTATTTCAGGTGGCGACACTAGGGGATCAGGCATCCCCAGTGTCAGTGTTATGAGCAGCCACCAGAAGCTCTGAAGTTTTAGATACTCTGTGGTGCATTTTAAGACTTACATTGAAGATAAAGCAAAGTTCTGTTAGGTCTCCACCCACCCCTGTCTCCAAGGAAAAAATATAATTCTATGGTTGGCCTCAGGTACCTAGAGACTGCAGTTGGGGCTGGCTGAGAGCAAGACAATTTCCACGATTTTACCAGGGAATCAGTTTTTTGTTTTTTATCTTTAAACAGTGACTATGGGAGTCCTCCCCAAGAAAATTTTAATTGCTAAGTGTTCAAATGTGAAAGCTGTTGCATTTTGAAGGGATAAACTAAACTCCAGTTTTATAGGCAACCAGTATTTAATAATCAATGCCAGCCACTGTTTAGTTCATTGTTTGATCTACCCTGAATTAGTTCCATGTCATAATAGCGACTGTAGTCTCTTAGGCTATACTGCCAGCCCATCCCCATCTATAACCTATTACCACATCTCGCCTTTTGCAATAGATACACATTTCTACAGAATGTCAAGCAGTTTTATAATAACTTACTATTGTATTTTATCCTTTTAAAATATGTTTAAAGTTTTCTCTTGGCGATACCATTGACTATCAGTGAAAGTCAGGGTAGACTACCTGAACACTTCCAGCTAAGTGGAAGGTTTATTGTGCCGCTGCTCTCTGCCACTTACCATAAAATTATTTTAACACATTCAGTCCTTTTTATTTACAAGTCCAGCCTTTGAGGTTGGAGTGACACCCATCACAATCAGGTGAGGACACTGTATCTCACATTTGCTGATTCTGCAACTGGTCTGTCTTTCGGTATCCTCTGCTGTGGAGTCAGTAAAGGTACAGGATTTCCTGTGGTACACGTTATACCTCTTCTGGGTGGATCTTCCAGTGGATCATCTAGTGGATCCCCTAGAGGTGGTGACAGTCCATCTTCTTCTAATCCCTAGCATTCTCCATCTCTGGAGTGAAGGTGAATGAAGTGGTGCGTGCTGCATCTCAACAGTCCCTGCGGACTCTGCAGAAGATAGGAATGAGGGAACAACTGTTGCGTGACCCATGCCTAAATCTTCCAGACTGGAATCCAAACTCATTCTCCAGGATAAAGCTGTGGCAAAGTACGAACTCTGGGCTCAATTCTCAAAGCTTCCCTGACTGATGTAAGGGGCTTGTGTCACAAGGAATGTCGCAAGGTGTGATTTGTGCCAAGAGCAATTCTTAAAAGCAGCCTGCGTCAAATGCAGGCTGCATGCACCAAAGGGAGCTTGCTCCATCCTTGCAGCACCAAATGGGCTGCAGCATGGTGCAGGGAGCTTTGCAGCAGTGTAATACTGTACCATTCCCTTTTCTGGACTTCACAGAGGTGTGCATCACTGCAAAATCAAGCATTCACTAGACCAGCCAGGGCTGGTCTAAGGGTCTATGCACCAGCCGCAAAGCCCTCCCTGAGCAGTAGGGAACCTGTGCCACAGCCCCCCCCTCCCTATCCCCAATCTCCCTCATTAAATATTCATATATCTGTTCCTGGAGGTTTAGCAGACACCTCCCTATCCCCAATCTCCTCCTTAAAATACAAATATATCTGTTCCTGGTGGTCTAGTGGACCCCCCAGCCCTGATTCCCTTTATATTAATAATAATCATGTCCCTGGTGGTCTAGTAGACCTCCAGCCCCAATCCCCTTTTTAATAATAGTCATCATATCCCTAGTGGTCTAGCGGGCCTCCCAGCCCTCATCCCCCCTTTAATAATAGTAATCACACCTCCGGTCGTCTAGCAGACCCCTCCCATCCCCAATCCTCTCTTTATTTAAAGCCCTAGTCTTTTGCAAAACCATGAAAGGTTGAATGATCAAACTGTGGATAGTTGTCCAATACTAGCATCTCGGGCACTCTGTGGAAAACAAAAAATTGCTTTTAAGTATCTGAAAACATGACTTACAGTGGTAATGTTCAGATGAGCAACTTCAATATACCTCAAATGATAGCCCACTACTGCAAAGAATTTTTAATTTTCAGGTTGATGAGATCTGTAGCAACTTTTTGCCATGGTTTGTCTGGAAATTTAGACTGAATCAGTGGTTCTATTGGATTGCTGTAGAGTTTGGAATGGACTTCACACTTGTTGATTGTAGTTGTTAGCTGTGCACCAAGCACCGGCCACCACATAGTCTGCTGTGTTCTCCTGCAACATTTTTCTATTCCCTGGTGTCCTTTGCGGAATAGTTTCAGGATAACATCCCGTACAGACAGAGGAGTCATTATTTTGGTTCTTTTCAAAAGTAAGCCATCTTGAACTGTCAAGGTTTGTCATTCATGCTAGAATGGTTTGATAGTGTCCAGACTTTGAACTCTCATTGGCCAACCATCTCTGCAAAATGTCATGACTTGTTGACATACATGATCTTTCTGCAGTTGTTGTCTGATTTGCTCAAGATTGGCGGGCTGATGCTGGAAGGGTGTCTTGTGTTTGAACAAGATACTGTAGATATTTGTTTCTTCCATGAGGTTCGCATCTCCTACTGTAAGTTTTCCTTTGAGAGGCATTCTTGACCAGACATCAGTGAAAAGGAAAGACTAGCCGGAACATGAAAAGCACTGTAGGTGTAACTGATCAACTGCATGCAGAACATCTGTATCCTCAGAGAAGGGTCATCAAGGCTTCTGGTGCTCAACAGATTTACCAGAGGATTGTGCTCTGTGTCTAGAATGATGTGTGCTCCCACAAGATAACAACTACACTGTTCACATGCCACACAGTAAGGCAAGAGAAGCATAGCCGACGTGTTTCCAGTGGTTTTTATGCTTTTGTATCAGGACCCTCCTAGTCCAAAGGATGATGAAACTGCCACAACTTTTATTTCATTGTTGGGATTGAACAAGGCTAGGGTAGTTACTGCCATGAGTTCTGCTTTGAGAGCTGCAAACCGTTACTCTTGAGCTGGACCACAAACCCCACTGGTTCACCTGTGATAAAAGTTCTTGTAGGGCTTTTGTTTTATCTATTAAGGCAGTTATGAACTTCCTCAGTTGGTTGACCATTCCACAGAAACCTTGGACTTCAGACACATTTGCTGGACTTGTCACCCTCTGTATGTCTGCCAACTTCTCTAGGTCATGCTGTACGCATATGTCTAAGATGATGTGTCCCAGAAACCAAACTTTGGTTAGCCCAAACTCACATTTCTTGGCATTCTATGTGAGCCCTGCCCTGTGGACCTTTCTTAGGGCTACATAGGCTCTCTGGTCATAGAAACATAAAATTGATGAAAGATAAGGACCGCTAGACCCATCTAGTCTGCCCGTTTTCCCTGCCTACATTAAAAGCCATAGACCCTACTTGATCTTCAGCTTTACCTCCTTGTGCCTATTGCTAGGGTTCCCCTATGCCTGTCCCATGCATGCTTGAATCCCCCCACTGTGTTTGTCCCACCACCTCTGCTGGGAGTCTATTCCATGCATCCATCACCCTTTCTGTGAAGAAATACTTCCTCACACTACCCCTTAGTCTACCTCCTTCCAACCTCTTATCATGCCCCCTCATTCCTGGACATCTCCTTTTCTGAAAGATGCAACCCTCCAGTATCCTATTTTGCCATTTAGATATTTGAAGGTTTCTATCATATCTTCCCTGTCTCTTCTCTCCTCCAGGGTATACATATTGAGGTCTCCCAGTCTCTCCCCATATGACTTTTGGTGTAGGCTCTGCACCATCTTTGTTGCCCTTCTTTGAACTGCCTCCACCCTGTCTATGTCCTTATGGAGATGCGGCCTGCAGAACTGAACACTGTATTCCAAATGAGGCCTCACCAATTATATGTACAGTAGCATCACCACTTCCTTCGTTCTGCGGGTAGATACCTCTCCCTATGCACCACAGCATCCCACTGGCTCTCCCCACAGCCATGGCACATTGTTTGGCCACCTTTAAGTCATCAGATATGATTACCCCAAAATCCCTTTCCTGTTTGGTGACCATCAGTTTCTCCCCCCCATCATGTAATCCTCCCTGGGTTCCTGCACCCCAAATGCATGATTTAGCACTTTATCACATTAAGTCTCAGCTGCCAGACTCTGGACCATTCCTCCAGTTTACCTAGGTCCCTCCTCATTTTTTTCACCCCTCCTGGAGTGTCTACCCTGTTGCAGATCTTAGTGTCCTCTGTAAATAGGAACACCTCCCCCTCCAGCCCCTCTGCAATGTCACTTATGAAAACATTCAACAGGACTGGGCCCAGGACTGATCCCTGTGGCACCCCACTTGTCATCCTCCTTTCCTCAGATTGAGCATCATTTACCACGACCCTCTGTCTTCTATCACTCAACCAGTTTCTAACCCTGTTTACCACATTGTGACCCACTCCCAGGCTGCCCAGCTTGTTCACAAGTCTTCTGTGTGGAATGGTATTGAAGGCCTTACTGAAATCCAGGTAGGCCACATCCACTGCTCCCCCCGATCCACAACCTTAGTCACCCAGTCAAAGAAAGCAGTTAGATTTGTTTGACATGACCTTCTCGCTGTGAATCCATGCTGTCTTGGATCCTGTGCTCCGCTGGCTTCAAGATGTTCCATGATTCTTTGTTTAAGTAGTGATTCCATAATCTTCCCCACTATTGAGGTGAGGCTGACTGGTCTGTGGTTTCTGGCATCCTCTCTACTGCCACTTTTGTGAAGATGGACTACATCTGCCCTCCTCCAGTCCTCCAGAACCACTCCTGTGTCGAGTGACTCGTTGAACATTGCTGCCAGTGGTGGCGCCAGCACCTCTCATAGTTCCCTTAATATTCTAGGATGTATCCCATCCGGTCCCACTGCCTTGCCCATTTTCAGTTTTGTGAGTTCTTTTAGGACTCTCTCTTCCGTAAATGGACTGGTGTCCATCTCCCTCCCATATTTGTTCATGTTGCCTAACTGTGGTCCCTCATCTTCATCTTCTGTGAATACAGAACAAAATATTTGGTCAGTGTTGATGCTTTTTCCAGGTCCCCTTCCACACACTCTCCTTCTTCCCCTTTAGCCTTACTATCCCACCCCTGGTTTTATCCTTTCACTAATGAAAGTCTAATATAAGGTCTTGTCTCCTTTCTTAACCTCCTGTGCTGTTTTTTCCTCCATTTGTGCCTTTGTGCTCCTGACTGCTTTCCCTGCCTCCCTCTATTTATCAAAATACCCTACCCTGTCCTCTTCCAGCTATGTTTCCTTGTATTTCATGAGAGCCATCTTTTTTGCTCTTACTTTCTTGGCCACTACCTTTGAGAACTATAGTGGCCTTCTCTTTCTCTTGCCTTTGTTTACTTGCCTAATGCAAAGGTTTGTTGCCTCCGCTATGGCTCCTTTCAGATAGTCCCACTGCTCCTCCACTCTCCCCTTCTTGTCTCTCCCTGCCAGGGCATGCTTGAGACATAGCCCCATCTTAGTAAAGTCCACCCTCCTGAAATCCAGGACCCTCACTTTGTGTGGCTTGACTCTTCCACTGTACTCATGCTAAATCACACTGTGCAATGATCATTGGATCCCAGGTGATCGCCCACTCTGACGTCTTCATTTCTGTCCCTGTTGGTGAGTACCAGGTCCAAAACTGCACCCTCCCTAGTGGGCCATAGCACTAGCTGCCTGAGGTCTGCCTCTTTGTACAGAGTACAGGATGTCCCTGCTCCTGGCTAAGGCAGCAGCTGGGATGCTCCAATCCACATCTGTCAGATTGAAATCACCTAACAGCAGCATCTCCCCTTTAGCTGCCATCGTGTGGATGGATTCTACTAGAGCTCTCTCCACCTCTTCCCCCTGTGCTGTAGGTCTGTATATCATGCTCATGTGAATGGCAGTGCCGTTGCCCGTCTCAAGGGTGACCCAATGTACCTCCACTTTCTCCTGCATTCCCTGTACTTCAGTCACCTTCAATCAATCAATCAATCAATCAATCATACAAACATATGAATGTGCCAACAGAAACAGACCACCCGGTCTGTCTAAGTCTGCTCGAGTGTGCAGCCAACACCCCTAGTTTGTAGCTGCCCCAACCTCCCTCCCTTTTGTCATCCCACTGACACCACCCACCCTCACTCTCCCCTGTTCCCTGTCCCATGCCCTTTTGAAGCTGTTCACAGATTTACATGATACCACCCATTCTAGTAGGGCGTTCCATTTTGCTACCACCCTCTCTGTAAAATAGTGTCTCCTCATTTCCTTCCTAAATCTTCCCCCTGTATTCTTAGCCCATGCCCCCTGGTGACCCTCCCGCTACTTAACTTAAAGACCCCCTCTGCCCCATCCTTATTGATTCCCCTCAGATACTTGAATGTCTCTATCATGTCCCCCCCGTCCTTTCTATCCTCCAAGGTGTACATATTGAGGTCTCCCAGCCTGCTGTTATGGTCTCTCCCCTCCATTCCACATATCATCTTTGTTGCCCTCCTCTGCACCCCCTCCAGCAGCCTGATATCACGCTTTAGGTATGGCCTCCAAAACTGCACAAAATACTCTAAGTGCAGTGATCTGTAGAGGGGCAAGATCTCCTCACTTTGCCTGGACGAAAACTTCCTTGCTGTGCAGCTCAGCATTTTGTTCGCTTTTACAGCCGCACTCCTGCACTGGACAGTCTTGTTCATGGTCCCCATTATCATTACCCCAAGGTCCTTCTCCTCCTCTGTGATCCCCAGCTTAACCTCACCCCCAGCCAGTATTCTCCCCTTGGGTTCTTCACCCCAAAGTGCATAACCTTACACTTCTTTGCATTGAACCCCAGCTGCCACCTCTCTGACCACTCCTCTAGCTTACTTAGGTCATCCTGAAGCTGCTTCCACCCCTCCTCTCCATCCACCACTGCTCTGATTTTGGTGTCGTCAGCAAACAGACTCACCTTGCTCGCCACCCCATGTCCAATGTCTGATATGAAGAGCCCAAACAATACTGGCCCCAACACAGAGCCCTGTGGCACCCCACTTGTCACCGGCCTTGGAGTTGAGAGCTCCCCTCTCAACACAACCTGTTGCAGCCTCCCACTCAGCCAGCATGTAATCCAGTTTATCATTTTTGCCCCTACTCCTACACCAGTTAGCTTCCCCCCAAACCACCCATGAGGCACCGAATCAAAGGCCTTGCTGAAGTCCAAGTAAAGAACATTCACCGCACAACCCTTATCCAGTTCACCTGTCACCCAGTCATAATATTGTATCAGGTTGCTTTGACAAGACTTCCCTGAAACAAACCCATACTGCCTTACATCCTGGAGGCCATTGTCCTCCAGGTACGACACCAGTCTTTCCTTTAGTATCGTTTCCATGAGTTTGCACACTATGGATGTGAGACTCACCAGACGATAATTACCCAGTTCATCCCTTGGCCCACTCTTGTGTAATGGCACATGTGCCATCCTCCAGTCCATTGGCACACATCCCAACTCCAGGGAGGTGTTGTACAGATCCGCCAGTGGCTCCGCCAACACCTCCGCCATCTCCTCAGCACCCTGGGGTGGATACCATTTGGCCCTGGTGCCTTGTCTACCTTTAGTGCCCTCAGTCCCTTTAGGACTCTACTTGCTTCAATTCTTCCATCTGTTGCCTCCTCTCCTCTTGTCCCCACCCTCCCAGCCCATGCTGGTAGTGGTCCCCCTTTTCTTCTGTGAACATGGAACAAAAGTATTTATTCAGTGCTTCTGCCTGCTCCTCCCCTTTTCCGCCTACTCCCCACCCTTTATCCTCACTATTGTCTCCTTGCACTTTCTTTCTGCCTGATGTATCTGAAGAAGTCTCCCATTAATTCCTGTGCTAAGCATCTCAGCTCCCTCTGGGCCTTGGTTTCTCTCACTTTCCTGATCACCTTCCTGGACAATCTTGCATATTCCTCCTGTCCACTTCATTCCCTGTCCTCCTAAACCTCTGGTGAGCCACTCGTTTTGCCCTCACCACCTACACAACCTCACTGTTCAACCAGCATGGTTTTCTGGCTCTGCTTCTTTTACTCTGTGCCTTGGTGTAGGCTTCTGTTGCCTCTATAACCCCCCATTTAATAATATCCCATTTCAGCTCCATGTCCATCTCATACCTTATGCCCTCCAGTTTCCTTTTCAGTACCTCCTACATCCTCCCAAAGTCCACCCCCCTGAAGTTTACCATCCAAGTAACCGATTTCTCTGGCTCCCCACACATCGTGATATTAAACCACACTGTTTGGTGTTCACTGTCGGATTGTGGGTCCTCTACCTTTATTTCCCTCACTGCCTCCCCATTCAACAATACTAGATCTAAAGTGTTCTTTAGCCTAGTAGGTACAGTAACCAACTGTGTCAGGAGACCATCCTGGATCGCATCCAGGAGCACTTGCTCCCTAGCACTGGAGGTGACCTGAGTGCTCCAGTCAACCCCTGGCAAGTTGAAATCCCCCACGATGACCACCTTTCCTTTTCTACATACCTTTTTGATTTGTCCCGCTAGCTGTCTGTCAAGATCCTCAGACTGGGATGGCAGCCTGTATACCAGCCTCAAACCTTAGTTTCCTACCCCTTGAGTCTAGGAGCTGTAGCCAGATTGCCTCTGTTCTGCTTTCTTCTCCCTCATCCCTTGTGCATTTGATCCCACCCCTCACATAGACTGCCACCCTACCCCCTTCCCCTCCTTGCAGTCCTTCCTGTATAATTTGTATCCTGGGATTGCCAGATCCCAGTCCTGGTGCTCAGTTGCCCATGTTTCTATGACAGCTGCAATATCCACCCTCCACACTGCTAAGAGTGCCTCTAGCTCAGGGGATTTGTTTCCTAGGCTTCTTGCATTCAATGAGACCACCCTCCATAATGTCCCATCCCTTCACTAGCCTCCATCTCGTCCCTTCTACTTCCTCCTTTGTTGGCCTCCCTGAGTCCTTCCCTACTAGCCTGGGGGGTAGGCTGTGACTCCATTCTATCGGATCCCTGCCTACCTGCTGTCCACTTGCCACCCCCCCATCTAGTTTAAATCCACCCTTGTCTCAGTGTACCTCTCCAGTCTTTGCTTTAATACCTCCTTCCCCTCCCCACTCAAGTGCAGCCTATCCCTTGCAAACAGATTGTTATTATCCCAGGTACTTCCCTAGCTGCCCACAACCCCATACCCCTTAGTTTGACACCATTCTACCAACCATGTGTTCAACTCTGTAATCTCTCCTTTCTCACTATGCTTGCACAGGGTACTGGGAGCACTTCGGAGAAGGTCACAGACTCTCCAGTCTCCTCACACAACCTTCCCACTTCCTCAGTCCTCTCCCTTGTTACCTCCACCATCTCCCCTGCTAGGTCATTTGTTCCCACATGTACCACAATGTGTGGTTTCCTTGTACCCTTCCTTACACACCTTAGGATCGCCTGTCCTGCCATGTCTGCCTTTAATCCTCGTATGGACTCCACCCATATCCGACTGTGCCTCTCCCCCTTGCCACTCCACCTGATCCCCTTGAGTATGGAGTCCCCCAACACCAGTACACCCTCCTCCTCTTTCCTTGTGCTCATCACCGCCCCTCTCAATCAATCAAACTTTATTTAACCAGGCATAACACCATTGAGCAAGCTCATTTTCAGAGTGGTCCTGGACATCAAACAAATAACAGGCTGGTATAAGGCACGCAAAACAAAACATTGTACATACGAGGAGATAAGTCAGACCTATTCATTCAAGGATCAACACAATTAAATGCGAGTTGTAGCACACTAATCAAGTAAACAAATAGGTCAAAAACTTAGAACAATTCAATCCTGGACACTCACTAGTATATGTAGACGGTGGGTATTCTAATATTGGACTTGGGAGGGGGAGGGTATATGAGACATGGGAAAGGTAGGGTGGCGAGGGCTGGGGGGGTTGAGAAATGAGGTTACAAAGTGCTGGGGCCCCCATTAGGGAAGATGAGAGCTGAGCGTTACTTAGGTGTCAGAAGATTCTTGTAGGACACCAGATACTAAGGGCGCATAGGTCACCTATAACAGTTGCAGGTTTCCTTAATACCCTCCCTGATGTAAAGAGCCACCCCTTCCCTTTTTACCCCCCCCCCGTCTCTTCTAAACAGAGTATAACCTGGTATGGCCACATCCCAGTCATGGTTTCCAGTATACCACATTTCCATAGTAGCTACAATATTCAGGTCAGCCTCCGTTATCAAGGCGTAGTGTTTCTCTTTTGCACGACCAGGAACAATGATATCACGATGTATAACACAATCCCCTCCAAGCCTTCCAGGACTCAACACATTCTGTGTTGGAAATACTTAGGAGCAGACAAGATGCTAAAGAGTAATCTTGGAAAGCAATAGTGTCCAAAGGGCGTAATGAAGTTGGTCAGGTTCTCTGATGTCTTTGACAGACATAGCTGCCAAAATCCTGCATTGGCATCAAGCTTGATGCATGCTTTTCCTAGCATCACCAGCCTCTGCTCCACTGAGGGAAGGATGACTTTCTCTCATCTGACTGACTCATTCAGCTTGGTTAGGTTAACACAGATCCTTACAGTGCTGTCTGGCTTCAAGACCACTACCATTTCAGCACACCGATCTGTGGGTCCCTCGATCTTGGTGATCACTTCCAGATTCTTCATTCTGCAAAGTTCATCTTTGACCTTGGGCATCAGCAGAACTGGAGTCCTTCTGGGTGCTGTCAGTGAAAATGGTATGGGTCATGGTGTGAGCTGAATATGGTACTCTTCTTTGAGTTCTCCTAGGCCATTGAATGATGTTGGGAACTCCTAACTCCACCTGTTTTGTTCCACAGTACCAAGTCTGGCAAGAACATGAAGCTTCTTTATTGCTTGTCTGTCTAGTAATGGGGTATGTGGGGTCTTCCCAACAAAAATTCCTTCATGACTTGCATTTCTGCCTTTGGTTATAGTGGTTTGCACACTATGCACACATCCAGGGTGCCTCTTTCTGGACCCATCAGTACTTTACTTGTGGCCTGCAAAGGTATGCAGTATTTTCCCCACAGTTCATTGTAAAGGGTTTCTGGCATGGCTGTGACCTCTGCACCCAGGTCTATCTTGAGCTCTTTTGCCATCTTATTGATGAGAACTGTCTTTTTCCAGCTAGTCCCTTGGGCCTGCATTGATCACAAGAAAGCATACTGTGTGTCATACTCTGGCACTTCTTGGACTTAGTGCACTGGTGCTTTTGACTGACATAAACTCTTGTAATAGCCTCTCTTGTGGCACTCATAACAGGTGGCGTTGCATGCTGAACACTGAGCTCTTGGGTGCATTGACATGTTCCCCCACCTCTCACATGGCTTGTGCGTTTCCTTTCCATTGTGGGATGTCCCTTGGCACCGCTAATCCTGCATCACTTTCAAAGCTGGATTGGATTTCTTTGGACTCTTCTTGGTGGAAAAACATCTGCCCTGCACGGCATCCACTCATAGAGTGCTTTGTTCTACCCCTCGACCTGTTCCTGGCCAGAGGTCTGACTGCTGTTGCCATATAGCCTCACTCCATTGGGCATTGTGACAGCCTTCTTCCATGTAAGGGTTGTTGTCGAGCTACATACATTCAGCCAATCTGCTATCTCAAAACCCCACAATAATCTGGTTCTGGACAGGTTCCTCACATAGGTCTCCTTAGTTACAGTGTTCAGCTAGGGCACGCAATGCTGTAATGAAGTCGTTGATGGGTTCTCCTGCTTCCTGCCAGTGTGCAGTACATTTGTCACTTTCATACATAACAGTTCTTTGACCTGTGACATATGCATTGAATTTTTCCTGGCCCATGTTATAAGTTTTTCCTTTTCACATCTGTCAGCTTCATCTCTCTGAGGATGTCATGTGCCTTGTCCTCCATGCAGTTGATCAGGGTGTTCATCTGATTCGCTGCAGCTGACTCATCTAGGCTACTTGCTAGGTAAAACCTTTCAAAATATCTGAGCCATTTTGGAGAGTCATCTGGGTTGGCAAAATCAAAAAGTACAGGTGCTTAGTCACAAAATTACACTGAATAAAGTCACTTTATGCCATATTGGTGAAGGTCTCTTTAAATTTTCGGCCCTCCAAACATTTTCATTTTGTAAGCCTGCTTTACTCCAGTCCAATTTCTCTTTCTCTTTATTATCTCTCTCTCTCTCTCTCTCTGTCTGTCTTTCTCTCTGCTAGAGAAGTTTCTTTACTTTTTTCTCTTAAACAGCCTGCCTTTTCTGCACCTCCAGTGACCACGGGGAGAGAGGAAGGGAGAACCCAAGGTGCATTTACTGCACTCTCCCCATGGTAGCTGAGATGAAAAATAATGGAGCAGTCTTACCAGCTGGCAGGGTTTCAGTTCTGCTTCTGTTTTTTATTTTTTTGGCTGCATGGGCAGAACTCTGCAGACGTATTGCTATACATGTAATTCATTTTAGGATCACTGTGGAAGCACGTGATCAGGAGGCTGTGTGGCATGTTTCTACAGTGATCTGGCACAGTTCCACTGATTGTGTTTATGCGGCCCTTCCCCTCCACCAGCTGCATAAACACACCCACATCTCAGGGCACACTTTTTCTTTCAGCAGCTACAGAAGTGATGGCTGCCGTGCAAAAGATGGTTGCCAATTCAAACTGCACATGTGCGAGTACCGCACATGCGCAGTTCTGTCATCACAACCATCTTGGGGATGGCTGACTCTGGATCGAACTGCACATGCATGAATATCACACATGCGCAGTTCTCTGATTGCCGCCGTCTTAGATACGGCTGCCTGAGGTGCGGCAAGAACACCGAATATTCCTTAAATCTCTCTCGCCACTGTGAGCAGCCATATCGGCTCTGACCAGAATTTGTTCTCTCTGGTGCTGTTTCTGCTGCTGTCATGCTTTTGGTCTCGGTGGCAGACTGGTACTCTGGCTCTCACTGAGCCTCTTTGTGGCTGTTTGACTCTCACTCTGCACCTTGTCCTGCCCACAAAATCGACTCTTTTTTTTCCCCAAAAATCATAAAAACTGCTGCAACACACTCCTGCAGGGACCTACTGACTCCCTGTCAACAAACTGTTTGACAGAAGGCTTTAGATTCTGTTCTCTTCTGACATGGTGCAGGTGTGAATGAGGGTGCCACTGGTTACCAGGTATATGTGCACATGGGGCAGGGTATGGGAATGGGTGCAACTGGACACCAGGGACAGTTGACATGGGACTGAATGTGAATGGGGTGTCAGTGGATATGAGGTGTACTTGGACATGGAGGGACCACTGTATACCAGAGATTCTTGGACATGGGGCAGGGTAAGGGAGGAGTTTCCACTGGACACAAGGAATTGCTTTGTACAGAGGTGGGGTGAATTGCATGCAAGTGGACACCAGTGACTGCTTAGTACAGGGGTGTGGTGAACGTGGATGTGCTAGAGTACTGCTGGGACTTTTTAGCACAGGATAATGAAAAGACCAGGTGTGCTGTTGCAACCAGGTTCTGCTTGTTGTTAAAAGTATTCATTTGGTATTGTCAAGGCAAAGTGGTGTATATCTGTTAATACATCACCTTTTTAAAAAGTAAGAAATAATTTGCAAAAAAACTACATTTAGCATCAGTTAGAAGACTTGGTTTGCTGGCCAAGGCACCTAGCTTCACCTGAGCTCTTTCCTTCTAAGACTGCTTGAAAGGCAGAGTAGAGAAACTTACCAGAGCAAGGGAAAAGGATTAAGACTTATTTTGGCTAAGCAGATTTACTGTGTGGTGTTGTTTTTATTTTTTACTCACAGGGATTGCTACTGTTTGTTGCTAACATTTCATTGTTTTATTTTTCTGTAGCAAAGTGTTTCTTACAGCATATATCTTCTCTGAAATTATTACAGGTGGTGCTTATGGGTTTTACAGTTTTATCTAACATTAGGATAAGCTTTCAGGGTTACTGCATTTATTGTTGACTGATTGTTTCTGCTCTTACCTCCTTTTATTTTAGTCCGTGGTTTTCTTTTTTCAGCAGGGAAGGGCCCACCACCCACTGTCTCCCAACCACCCACACTGCACTCCTTTTATAGGGTACCACAGTTGTGACATTTCCTGTGGCAGAGCAGGAAGGGGTGGATCAGTGGAGCCTCCACAAGGTGAGCTCATTTACAGGGGCACTAGTAATTTAACTTGTTGTTATAACAAGTTAAACAAAACACAATCAAACCATTACTTGCATTTTTTTCTTTTTTTTTCTCCTTCTAATTACTCTGACTAGGTTATAAACCCAGCAACTTATCTGGAATGGATATCATTAACTGCAGGTACTGTGGAAAAATTTTCAGAAGGACAGTCTTGCAGGATTTAGGACACTGTCCTATATGCTGGGCCTTTGGAGATCTTAGGGCTCAGCTCCAGGCAGCATGGGCAGAGATTGCACACCTCACATTTCATATTCAAGAGGAAATACATTATAAGAACCACCCGCCATTTCCCCAGCATCCAACAGAAAAACCTCGACCGCAGAGGGTAGTTGGTCCAGGAGGTTGGCAGGTGGTTAGGAGGGCTAAATCGGGTGCCCCATTACTCTCTGCTGTCCAACATATTACCTCAAAAAACCATATAAACACTACAAACAGGTATCTGCCTCTATCTCTGAAATCAAACAAAGAGGCAGACGACACTGCAGAGCAGGACACTGCAGCACAGGAGCTAGCACAACAAAACTCACCCAAATCAGGAACCAAAACAAAAAAAGCAAAAAGGAAATCCAAAAAACCTCTGATCAAAGGAGACTATGATTCGGGGAGTTGATACCCATCTCCAGCCAGGGGTAATGGTCAGATGTCTCCCAGGTACATCAGCATGGAGAGACACTGACCGCATTGCTAAAATTGTTCACAAAGCAGGAGAAAACATTGATGTCCTAGTACACATAGGGACTAATGATCTCACCAGCCGGTCAATTGTGGAGACCAAGGAACACCTGACCAGGCTGGGTGACAAACTATCATCTATTTAGTCGCATCTCCTTCTCTGAGATCCTGCCAGTCTGGGAGAGGGAGCAGATGGACTGAAGGTCAGAGAAGGGGAGATAGGGAGCTAAACACGTGGCTCAAGGCTGGTGCCAGGAAAAGGACACAGATTTGTAGGGAACTGGCAACAGTTCTGGGAGCGAAAGTTCTTTAAATTTGATGGGCTGCATCTGACTAAGGAGGAGTCAGTGCATTGGGGCAGAAGTTTGATGTCTTTGCAGAATATTTAAACTGCAAATGCAAATGGAGAGGGTGCAGCACCCCATACGTCAAATGGGAAGACACCCCTCCCCTCAGCTAGTGGTCAAACAGGGATTCAGCATGTTTGCAGTTCATTTGCATCATCATCAGGTAGGAAAAAATGTTTGTCTCCCCATACGATGCACAGGGGTAATGCCAAACCTCACCCAACAACTAACACACAAAATCTGGCCAATGGAAAATCATGTACATAAATGCTCACAGCCTGGGAAATAAGATCCCAGACCTGCAGGCAATAATGTCAGAGACTAAACTGGACATAGTAGCAATTAGTGAGGCGTGGTTTACCAGTAACCACACTTGGGAGACTTCAGTACCTGGCTATGTATTGTTCAGAAGAGACCGAGGTGCAAAAAGGGGGGGAGGAGTGGCCCTGTATGTCAATGAAAATATCAAAGCTACAGAAATTCAGAATACACATAAAGAGCCAGAAGAATGGTAGGTCACCCTGGAAACAGGAAATGGGACAGCCATAAGAACTGGGGTTGTCTACAGGCCCCCAGACCAGGGGGAGGACATAGACACATTACTGTTAGAAGATATACAAAACATGACAGCTAAAGGGGAGGTTCTGATAATGGGAGACTTCAACATGCCGGATACAGATTGGTCAATACCAGCAGGAACATCTGCCAGAACTAGACACATAGTAGATTCCCAGCAGGGGGAGGGCCTCAAACAACTAGTACAGCAATCCACGAGAGACAGGGCTATCCTAGATCTAGTACTGACTAACAAGGAAAGGATCACAGATCTCCAGGTAGAAGGTCACCTGGGGGCCAGTGACCATCACATGGTATGGTTCAATTTGGCTACTACATCTAAATCACCCCATTCCAAGACAAAAATATGGGACTTCAGAGGAGCTGATTTTGATAAGATGGCCAACAGAGTTAAGCTAGCCTTGGCAAAAAGAAACACAAGTGAGGGGGTACAGGCAAAGTGGGCAAGCATTAAGGATGCAATACTTGAAGCAGCATCCCATTGTGTTAGACAGAAAAGGAAGTGCAAGAGAAGAAGGAAACCACTTTGGTTCTCAAATACAGTAGCAGAAAAGGTCAGAGCCAAAAGGCTGGCCTTCAGGAAATATAAGGGAACACAACGGGATGAAGATAGGGAGGCATATCAAACTGTCCTAAGGGAAGCAGGGAAGGCAGTAAGGCAGGCAAAGTCCCAAACTGAGGAAAAACTAGCACGAACAGTAAAAGAAGGTGACAAGACTTTCTATAGATACATTAGTGAAAGGAGAAAGTCCAGAGGAGATATTGCTAAGCTTAATGGAGAAAAGGAGCATGTGAGGAGGAGGACCCTGTAAGGCATCTATCCTAAATGAATACTTTTGCTCAGTATTTACTGAAGAGGAAGGTAGGCAGCCCACAGCTCAGCATCATGGACACAGGGGGAGGGAGGTGAGCAGTACTCCCTTCACAAAAGAAAGGGTCCTACAAGAGCTTGCTAAGCTCAGGGTGGATAAGGCAATGGGACCTGATGGCATACATCCCAGGGTACTTAAGGAGCTAAAGGTGAAATTAGCAGAGCCATTAGCAGAACTGTTTAGTGAGTCTCTGAGCACAGGAGAGGTCCCAGAAGACTGGAGAAGGGCTCATGTGATCCCGCTCCACAAGAGTGGTAGCAGGGAGGAGGCGGGGAACTACAGACCAGTCAGTCTTACCTCAGTAGTGGGCAGATTATGAGGCACTCCTTAAGGAAAGGATAGTGCAACACTTGGAATCCATAGGGCGCAGGATCCAAGACAGCATGGGTTTACAAAGGAAGGTCCTGTCAAACTAATCTCATTGAATTCTTTGACTGGGTAACCAGAGTGGTGGACCAAGGGGAGCAGTTGATGTCACCACCTTGACTTCAGCAAAGCTTTTGACACTGTTCCACATAGAAGATTGATAAATAAGCTGGGTAGGCTCAGGGTGGGTCAGAAGTTGGTCAACTGGGTGGCAAACTGGTTGTGGGCAGAAAACAGCGAGTGGTGGTAAATGGTATACAGTCAGAAGAGATGCAAGTCACAAGTGGGGTACCTCAGGGATCAGTCCTGAGGCCAGTCCTCTTCAACATCTTCATTAGTGACCTTGCAGATGGACTAGAGGGTAAGGCTTGTCTGTTTGCAGATGACACCAAGATCTGCAACAGAGTAGATGATCCAGATGGGGTGGGCAGAATGAGAAGAGATCTGGATAAACTAGCAGAATGGTCAGAAGAGTGGCAACTGGGATTTAATGCAAAGAAGTGCAAAATCATGCACATAGGGAAGAGAAACCCTGAAGCCACCTATAGGCTGGGAGGGAGTTGCTAGCAGTCACAAAGGAAGAAAGAGACTTGGGCATCACCATCACTGATGACCTGAAATCATCCAAACAGACCTCTAAAGCAGTAGGTAAGGCTAAGGGGTGTTAGGGTGTATTAGTAGGGTATCACAAGTCGTAAGAGGGAGGTATAACCTCTTTACAAGACACTGGTTAGGCCCCATCTGGAGTACTGCATGCAGTATTGGAGGCCACACCTCTCAAGGACATTAACCAAATTGAGGCAGTCCAGAGAAGGGCAACCAAATGGTGCAGGGACTGCATCAGAAGACATATGAGGACAGATTAACAGAGCTCAATATGTATACCCTTGAGCAAAGGAGGGAGAGAGGTGATATGATCGAGGCATTCAAGCACCTTAAGGGCATTAACAAGGTGAAAGAGTCTAACATGTTTAAATATAAGAAAAATAGCAGGACAAGAGGACACAGCATGAGATTAGAGGGGGCCGATTAAGGGGGAATGTGGGGAAATTCTTTTTCACAGAAAGGGTGGTGGATGCATGGAATGGCTTACCACAAGAAGTGGTGGCTATGAATACAGTGCAGGGCTTCAAACAGGCATGGTATAGGCATAAGGGAGCAATACAAATGACTATGAATAGATAGGCCACTGACAGAGCAAAGGCCGATGGCACATTTATAAGGTAGAAAAAAGAAATGGGCAGACTGGATGGGCCTTGCAGTCCTTATCTGCCATCAACTTCTATGTTTCTATGTAGTTAGGGTTGCCCCTTCAGGACACAAAAGTAAGGAAATGTGATGTTGGGGTAAAAATTCCCCTGAGCCTTGGTGAATAGGTACATAGCATTTATTGGTCTTTTAACAATTGCACAATACAACTTTGGCATTGCCCTAACTTCAGCACCCTCTACAAGTATTGGCCTGTGGGTAATTTTCAGTACCTGGAAATACAGTATAATAATTAGGGTAACACCATGCCACAGATTCACCAAGGTTGAGAGGAACTGTTTTTCAAGCAAGCAAGCAATCAATTCTTTATTTATAAACATTAACATCACATTTCCTTAATTTTGTGGCATTAAAGGTGAACCCAAAGTGAAGATTAAATGCAGTGTTTTTTTGCAATGAATTGTACTGCAGAGGTGGGATATTCAGAACTGTGCCTGGCAGGGGCACAAGCCAGGCACAGTGCAACTGGAATGCACCAGGGCATGGACTGGCCGATATTCAGTGGAGTTGCACCATGGCTCAGCACCATTGAATATGGCACTGTGACTACCTGCACTGTGCATGGCACAGTGGCACTGCACCAGCGCAAGTGGCCAGAGAGGAGCAGGGGGATGCGCTAGCTCAAGTGCCATTGCACTAGGTGCATCAATCACGATATTCAGTGGTGGATATGCAAATGGTGCCATAATGCTTGCAAGGTGCAAATGGGACCATTAGCATGTCATTATGGCTCCATTTGCATGCAGGTGCACCGATCCCCAGCGACTTGCGCCTGGCACCCTGCCAGGCAGCAGCCATTGGGGACCGACGCCCCCTGCCCCTACCAGCAACGTGCTCCAACGCCCGATCACGGGTATAGGTACACAATTTAAAATCCTATATCCCTAATGGTCCAGTGGACTGCTTCCCACCAGATTGTGGGCATAAGTATAAAGATTCAATGTCCTATATCCCTGGTGGTCCAGTGGACCACTTCCAGCCCAATCGTAGGCATAAGTATAAAGATTCAACGTCCTATTTCCCTGGTGGTCCAGTGGACCACTTCCTGCCGATCATGGGCAAGTATTCACAACATCCAACATTGCTGGCCTGCGGTTCAGCAGCTCCCCTCTCGACCCACCAACCCACCCCCAGTCAGTAGCGGGAGGCAGGTTCCCCCACCGCAGCTGCCCGCCACCCACTGACTGACTGTGTACAGTATGGTTGTACACCTGATTGGTCTGAGACAGCATGGGCCAATGGGCATGCAGACTGTTATACTACACAGTCCAGATATGTGAATGGATTCATTCACATAACCGGATCAGAAGTCCGGCACAGTCTGCACGCCCATTGGCCCATGCTGTGGGACCACCGGGCTACAGCCACTGGGTATGCAGTCAGTCGGTGGGTGGCTGGGCAGCTTAAGTGGTGGAGGCTGCTGCCCACCACTGACTGGGGGAGCGGGTAGGGGCTCAGTGCTGGTGGGGGATGAGGGTACTGCTGATCACCAAAGATGTTTGGACATTGAATTTGATACTTATGTCTGGACATGGGAGCTGTCCACTGGACCACCAGGGATATAGGACATTTTATATTAATATTATGACTGCGATCGGGCATGGGGTGCTAACACAATGAACAGTGCCGCCGGAGTCTGTGGCACCCACAGCTGGCAGCAGCTGCTATGTTGTGCCTGAAACACGGCAGTTCACCTGTGGGTGGCCAGCCTTTACTCCTGTTTTTTCCAGCTCAACTGTGCTGCACAGGTTGGGGTTGCACCTGCATCTGCTCAGCACATCCTGGGCTGAATATTTGGATATGCGGGTATGCGTTATTAAACCCCCACCTACTGCGCCACATACATTACGGATGCATCCGACATTACTAGGTTTGTGCCATGCACTTTCCTCTTTTGAATATCGCTCTGGGGCGCATCAGTGGGTTGTGCATGGTACAACTATGTTGCGCCATGTGCAACCCTTCTGAATATCCCACCCCAGGTGTTTGTATGACTGTGGAAAAACATTTATTCCTTAAGTTCCTACTTGTTTATACTGTGAGCAAACCATGTCAGTCCATCAGAATGTTGAATTACTACAGTTTTAAACAGTGGTTAAAGAGCAGCCAGTATCTCCAGGAGAACAGCATATATTTCACTTTACTTTAGTGTTTCATATTCCTGTTGTTTATTACTGAATTCACTTGCAAGAAAACAGGATATTTGTTCCTTAAGAATTCATCTTCTTCACTTGCTTATTTCTCACATGGGATTCTATTTTCAAAAATGCGCGAAGTGGAACACAAAATATTGTGCTGCACTTAGTGATAGTGCGGGTGTACAAAAATGCTATATTCAGGGGAACAAGGGACAGTGCTAGTCATTTGAATATTGGTCCATTTTTGCCCAGCGCTAAGCCACTTAGACCAGCCCGATAGTTCCCCCGAAATAGGGACCTGCAATGGCTTGTGCCCGGGCAAAATTTACTATATTCAAACGTCCCCATGCAAATGAGCCTATTAGGCATGCAAGGCACTAAGGGGCCATTTTCATGCCCATTATGGGCTCATTTGCTTGGGGAGCGAGGCTGGTTTGTCTGGTGCAGCCCCCCAATTTCCCCAACCCAGTGAGCTGTCCCAGGTGCTAGTGACTTCCCCCATCCCTCCAGTCCCAGTCCTGTTAAAATGAAACAGTCCCTGATGTCCAGTGGTGTTCCCCCCTCCCTCCAGTTCTAGTCATGGAATAAACATACAGTACATTGTGTCTGGCATCCAGTGGTCCCTCCCCACACCTGACCCCTGTCCCGATATGCTTATCACATATCCCTGGTGTCCAGTGGTCCCTCCCACCACCCAATCCCCATCCTGGTACTTTTAACACATATCTCTGGTGTCCAGTGGCCCTTCCCCCACCCAATCCTCATCCTGGGAATGCCCCTCCAGTTTGCCAATACCCCCTGACAGCCGCACTGCCCTTGGCATGGCAGTAGCAAAAAAGTCCTGTCCCCAAAACAAAGCCCCATCCCGAACTGTGAGTAATGTTCCCCCCAGCCCATACCCAGTTGGTGGGTAGTGGCTCCCTCCCACCTGCGGCACTGACACCCAACCTCCGGTCCCCCCAGCTGTCCGTCAGTGCCACAGTTCAAAAACAGCGAGTGGCACAGCCCATCTTACACCACCTCGGCCCCCCAGCATCTATCTCTAGCAGGGAGCACAGCTTATTTAAAGGGCATGGGTGATGCACCGTGCCCTATAAATTGGCCACACTCCTTGCTACAGATAGACAACAGGATATCTTTGTATGCTGACTACACTATGCTTTACATATACAACCCGGTGGCTACCTTTGTGTTCTAGCCCACAATTCTCAGGTGCTACGGTAAAGTGTCAGTATTTAATATAAATGAGGGGAAAATTGAGGTAGTATTGATCAGCAGAGTACTGATTCCAAAATTAAGAGTACTCATCCCTTACAAATGGGTTATGACACAAATTAGATACCTATTTATACATATTCCTATTTTTTTAAACCTTTTATATAAAGCTAATCCCATTCTTTTTAAGCCTTCTATGTAAAGCAAACTATGGAAAACTAATAACCAAAGTGTTGACAAATTTGAAGAGATGGGAGATCCTTCCTTTATCACTGATGTGCAAGGTGGAAACCCTCAGAATGAATCCTCACCCTGGATTTTTATTCCTCTTTCAAACATTGTCATTAAAGGTCCAAAAGTTGGACTGGAAAAAATTAATCGGTTTGTTTGGAGAAAAGAGGCCCTTGAGTTAAATGGGAGATTCTTCAGCAGAATACATTTTTGGGGGGTGGGGAGGGCAGTAGGCCCGATGGGAACACACCATAGCCATCAAAGGTTCAATACTTAAAGCAAACCAGATTGGAAACAAAGGGCAACCATGCCTGTTTCCCCTAAAAATCTCAAATGAGGTAGATGCAGTACTATTAACTTTACCCTGAGTGGTTGGGCGTGTGTAAAGCTCCTTGATCCAATATAAAAATTTGCATTCAAAATTAAATTTACTTAAAGTAGCAATTAAATAATTCCAATGTAACCTAGCAGATGCTTTTTTTAATTGATAGTGATTGTAAGCTGCTGCTCTTTGGCTTCACATCCCTCCTCTATGAGATTTAAGCACCAACTGATATTATCTGACAAGTGCTGAGATGGTATAAAGCCTTTGATCATGATGACCTAATTGTTGTAATAAAGGAAGTCCCCTTGAACCTTCCCTGCATTAAAAACTCTAATGAGAACTTTTGCTAACAAGGAATTGAATGTTTTATAAAAGTTGTATTGAACCATTCCTGACCTCAAGACTTTCTTGACTTCAAGTCTTGAATGACTTGTTCAGCCTCTTAAAAATAAATGAATTTACATCACAGATGAAGCTATACATGCAGCCAATTCTTCGGTTTATCCCTACAAATATCATATATCCCTTCAAGTATAAACCAGCCTTCTTGGCTCTTATTTCTAAATTCTACCAAATGCCACCCTCCATGTGGGCCTTTCACAGAGCTCATATTGTGGACTACTGCCACTCATCTCCCTTCCATTATGTAGCAACACCACAATCAACTTAAAAACAGCACAATAAATCAATCTTGCTATTATTCTGAGAGGACTAGAAACAGAATTTGTCATCAGAAAAGGACAGCTTCTTCCACCCAGTTTGCCCAGATGTTCCTTGCCTAATCTGTCTCTGCAGACATTAACTGGCCTCCAGTGACCCTCCCTCCTCCCTACCTGTTTTCTAATATACCCCTATATGTATCCCATGTATGCTTGAAGCCTCCCATTATTTTTGCCTCCACCTCTTCTGTAGGCAGTCTGTTACAGGTGTCTACTACCCTTTCAGTGAAGAAATATTTTCTTACATTGCTCTTAAACTTTCCCCCTCCAGGTTCATCGCATGCCTCCTCATACTGGTACTCCTTCTCATTTGAAAGAGGGTTTCCACCTGCACCCAAATGACTTGATCTGGGTAACACAGTGTACAAGTGGAAGTTGAGGATATACGTTAATAACTTGAACTAGAGGGTTATGTGCAATTTATCAACTTAATGCAAACAGCAAAGTGCCAGTACAATGGAGCTCACTAGGTGTAGATACCTGGCGTGTTGACTTACACCTCCACCCTGCCACTTGAATTCCCCCATGCTCCAGGAGAAAGGTACAAGTATGCCATTTCAGCTACAGCACGTCTTAAACAAATACTGTTGTAGCTGTGTTACACCATACTGCTAACTTTCCCCCACTGTGCTGTGTGGCTGGCACATCAAACCCCCTAACAGAACCATTATACTAATCACAAAAGCAGTATTAATTTAAGCTGCCCAGATTAAATCCTCTGACCTACCTTCCCGTATGTACATTGACATCACATTTAGCAGCCTCCAGAGTTCACATTTTTATATCCTACTAAAAGTGGCATGGACTGGTTTTCCCAGAATTCAGTCTACATTGCACTACAAGCTTTTCATAACCTTTCAGCCACCTGAAAGGTCACCTTTGGTATGTTACCACCACCCAGCTTGACTCTTACTTGGAGTATCTTTAGGTTCTCATTCCACGACTAACCACTGGAGACAGTAAAATGGCTTTTCCCAAAGACAAATGACCCACCCTAAAGTCACAGCTGGGAACAATTTTTTACCCACTTTTCATTGGGCTCAAGTATGCTTCAGACAGTTCAGTAGCCTGCGTCTTTGGAGATGGATCACAGATTTACCAGTTATCACAGGTTATCTATACCTTTAAAAGTACAGTCACAAAGAGCATGTCATGTGTAGAAATGATATTTAATACCCCACAATATATACATATGGTACATTATTATACATAGCAAAGTCTGTGGGAATACAGTACCACTACAGAAATGAAAAAAAAAACACTTGCACAGATAGAATACATACAGAATAAAACTCACTTGTTTTCAAACTAGATCCTAAGTAGATTTAAAGAGGAACAGTTATGGCTGAACATAGGCAAGTGGAACTGTGTCATACAGCAAGTGTCATAAATGTCCATTTTATAAACATTGCAAGTAATAACATACATTACATTTTTATTTTTAATCGTTTGCTCTATGCACCTTCCATTTTGTGGTGAGTTAGACCTCTGAACCCATTCAACGACCCAGAAGTGCTGCCACTGATGTCATTGACTCTGAGTACATTTTGAAACAGCCCTTTCAGTGCACAGTGCAAGGTTCTGCTTTATTTGCATTTTTCCCCACAAAGGTAAGCATTTTATTATTTTCACTCCGTTCCATCCCTGATTGTTGCTCCCATCCTTACTCTGACACGGGTGTTCTGCAAATTACGGCCTCTTTGCTCCAGTAATGTTACAATCCATGTGGGAACCACACCAAGTGGTTTTGTATTTTAGATGTGTCAACTATTATTGCCTAAAACACTTTTCCATTAGTTTCACCTAGCAATACTGGTGCAAGCACTTGTCTCATTAAGACTGGATTACTGTAATGCTCTATACCCAGAGTTATCGGCGAAGTTGCTACGTAGCTTGCAGCTGGTCCACAATGTGGTACCCTGGCTGATTGGTGGTACCTTCTGGTTTGAGCATATCACATCAGTTCTCTGTGTTCTGCACTGGGTGGCACATTAACTTCAAGGTGTGCTTGTTAACTTACAAGGCCCTGTATGGGTTGAGTCTGGGCTACCTGAAAGACCTCCTGACCTGATGCGCTCCTGGCTATCCCCTTCAGTTAGTGGATGTGGGACTTTAATCTCTCTAAAGATCTCACTTAAAATCCTCTGGAGATGGGGCATTTGGAGTGGCAGCTCTGCTTCTCTGGAATGCCCTCCCCCCAGAGGTCAGAGGTGACCAATCCCTGACCACTTTTAAATCCAGTTTGAAAATATATTTGTTCACCATGTGCTTTGGGGCATGATGCTGCTGTTTAATATTCTGATGTGTTTATTTATTACCTAATTATTATTTGTTGTTTTGACTGTATTATGTTTTATAAAATGGTTCATTTCTGTGAGGCAGTTGGAGTCCCTGGGATTGGATGCTATATAAATAAAATTGCCTTGCCTCGTCTTGCCTTGCATTCCTCTTCCATCTCCACTCCTAAACTGTGGAGATTTTACTCTGTGGTATTTACGTGGGGAACATATTTACCTTCTTCACAATCAGTCCCAGCCAGCCCATCTCTGTCTGCCTCACCCCTGTTGTGAAATCCAAACTAACAGTTAGCCATGAGAGTTAGCAAACGTTATAAGTTTGGGATGTAAGGGGGAGCAAATGATCTTGGCTTAAGTGAGCTAAAGAGTGAGCAAGTAGCTGGCATGCTACTGATTTCTTACAGGTGGTGTGTGGTAGGGTTGCATGTCAGGGTTTAGAAAGATGGCAGCAGCAGCAGCCATTATATTAGAAAATATTGTACAAAAGCACCATCTGCTGTCTTCACAACCCTGGCACAAATGGCACTTTCACAGGTGTGCTTTTTTTTAGGATCTGAAACCACACCCCAACTGTGACAAACCAGCTCCCAGCTCCCCCAACCCATGCAAACATCTCTGTACCCAGTAGCCATTCATTCATTATTATTTTTTTTGCACCTTCCATGCTGCCAACTGGCCACTCCTTTGGGTCACCTAGGTGCACCCTGCCTGCACTCCTTCCCTGCCATCATCCACCACCCCACATTGCAGCCCCCCCCCAGGTAACCCAGTATTTCCCTTCATTGGATGGGTCTCCCCACTTCTGGGGGAGAAAGCACTGGTGGGGGAGGCCAGTGCAACTACTTGGCCCAGGTGCTGCTGGGGTCAGTACGGGCTGCCCGGGGCTTCATGGCAGCAGGGGGAACCAGCAGCTATCATCTGGCTGGTCAAGGAACCTTTTTCCTGTTTTTTCTCTGGGAGTGCCACATGCCAGGATGTCAAGGCATGAGCTGACATCCATTGCACTCCCTTCGCAGCATGGCCTGGTGTGCTGCCATGCCCCTGACCTCTGCCAGAGGTCAGCAAGCACTGAGCCACTTACCACCCTCCCCCCCAGGAGAAGACGAGCCATTGTGGGATACTCAAGCCAAGTTCAAGCCAACTTCCCCCTGGCTGGCCCTCTGGCACCTGGGTCTGTTCCCAAACCCGGGTCATTGGTGCTGCAGGTGAAAATCCAATCACTGCACTGGTGGGCCAGCCCAGCCATTTATAATCTCAACCCCCCCATCCATAACACTTGTGAGCCCCCACTGCCCTCCCACCCAGCCCCAAAATGGGAAACATCATTGACATTAGTTCCACAGGGTCAGAAACAGAGCAGATGGTCCTGAGGCAGAGCAGCTTACTCATCTTCATTCCCAAAGGACTGAATGAAAGAATGACAGCTGCCGATAGTAACACTGGAGTGGCTGAAAAGTGTCTAGTCAGGTGTTACTATTGGCTGACATCCTTTCATTCAGGACTTTGGGAATGAAGATGAGTAAGCTGTTCCACCACTGGACTGTCTGATCTCTTTCATTACCAAACCCTGAGATTAATGTGAACAGTGGCCACCCAAAGCATTTATTACTGGCATAATCTGGTGGCAGGAAAAAAGTGCATAAGATGTGAACGTGTACACGAGCAAGACTAAAGACACCAACTTTTCCCCCTACTATGTAGGGTGGCACTGGATGAGCTCAGAGAGTCAGCAATAAGGCATAGTGACTGCAGGTGATTTTAGCCCAATTGTGGTACTGTATATAGGATAAATATTTTTAGACAACAGAAGTGATGGACTGCATTCTGTGTTATGACTACTATCATCAGAGACATTTGCAAGGTTAGGAAATGTAGAAGCAGACTGGTTTGCCATGGGTAGGGTGGATTCTGATTTCCATTTGTAAACAAAATAAACCTTAGAGAAAGTTGTTTCAATGTTTGTGGAATAGCAATGGGAAGAGATGTGGTACATAGTGCTTGTGTAACTTGTAGTGCTTTTTGTGGCTTTACTCTATTCCCACCATTGAGTAGTAGGTATATAGGTAGTAATTTGTAGGGAACAGAAGGCCCAAAAAGATACCTCCTCCAGCTCATGGCGAGTATGGCCCCTGGCACTCAGGAGAGGAAAAATCCCCAGGTGGAGGAAACCTCTGAGGACCCATGTCCAGCGGTCTGCCCATCCTCTGGGCATACTAAAAGGAGAAGGGCCTAGGTTCTAGTAACCATAGCTAATTTGAGGTTGGTGAGCTGCTTGCAGAGAAAATGATCCACCCTCAATCCATGGATGATGCAGATTGAGTGATGATCCTGAGGTTGAAGAGTAGGTCTTTTCTGAATGAGCGATAGAATCCAAAGTGTGAAGTAAATTCAGGTGAAGGAAGGTGAAATAAGTCCAAGTTTCTAAGATGATGAATGATGCTTGTCCCATAGAATTGCAAGGATGTAATGAGCTGAGGGAGCATGACTAGATCGATAAGTTACTAGATGGAGAATAGTGGAAATATTATGGTACAAGAAGTCATTGGTGAATGATCCAACTTGTGAAAGGTTTGAATATCAAGGTATGGTCTGGAGGCAAGGAAGTCAGTAATGAATGAGGAGTCACTAAAGAAGCATCCATGAAGTAGAAATGAGTAGAAGAGAGTCTTTGGGTGCCCTGTAGATGGTCTGTTCTTGATCCAAAGATGATGCAGATTGAATTATGATCCTGAGTATGAAGGGTATTTCTTTTCCATAGGGATGGTAGAACCCTATGTGTGGAGCAGATCCAGTTGAAGAAAGGCTAAGGTAGTCCATATTTCCAAGATAATGAAATATGCACATCCAAAGGGATTGTAGGGGCATAATGAGTTGAGAGATCATAATTTGATTGATATAAAACCAGACAGTACACTGTGGGATTTGCAGTGATTTGTAAAGTTATGGTTGACTGATCCAATTGTGTAAGGTTTGATATTCAAGGTAGTCAGGTGGAAAGAATCGATTAGTGAGCTGTAAGTCACTAAGTAAGCATGCCAGAGTAAAATGAGTAGAGGGGAGTTTGAATGACTGATGAGAGTAATGTCATAAGTTATTAGTAAATGAATAGAAGAGAATTCCAGGTGGTAGCCTAATGTATATGGGGAATGATTGGAAATTCAGTGTAAGGGAGAGATGGATGGCTTCTTTGGTCATGATGTTCATGACTTTATGTAAATACTCTGCTGGTATGCTGCCTGGAGTAAGTGCGGGTATGTTTGTGGTGTGATCCTCTAGGAGATGCACTGTGGTGGTATAGGTTGGTTAAGTTTACAGGTAATCCTGTTGCCAAAGTACTTGAGAGAAGTTTGAGGTGGATGTAAGGTAGAGTATTAAGCTGGATTGGTAGTGAGATTGATTAGTTCAGGATGCCATATGATCTTAATGTTAAGGCTGATTAATACCAATTGGGAGGCAAGACTGAGTTGGTGAATTTGTCTTGACTGTTACAGATTGCCAGTTAGAATTCAGGAGAGCCAGTTCTCAGTGATGGTCTTTACTGCAGAGATTAACAAAGGTAATTTGAGAAGAGGAGGCTGAAGAGTCCGATGGAAGAGCAGTTAACCCGGCTGAAGGTACTAGGTGATAAGGTGCGGATGACTGTATAAGGAATGGTGATGTTCTGGAGAAAAAATGATGACTTGGATGGTGTGTAGTTAGTAATCAGCTAGGTGGTGGAGACCCTACAATGAATATTCTGGCAGACATCTGTGAAATTCTTAAAACAAGCAATGACTGTTGAGGAGTAGGAGTCGAGTAACATGGTGAACAGAGTCGGTGGTAGTAGAAGAGGCTGTAGAAGGTAAGACAGATGATGTTCATAGTTGAATAGGTTTATCTTGCAATTCCCAGTATCCATAGAAGGGATACTAATTACGAAGTCAGAGAACAGCAAAAAAGAATTTACATCCTTTCAATGAAGGAGGATAGCTAGTGAGACAAGTAGAAAGGGAAATCACGGTGATTGAATGGACAGAAGTCAGAGGGTATATCTATTAGAGACTGAGAAGATCTTCCTGTTGTCCAGGTGAATAGGATTCCGTGAATGATCATGAGGGGCTGATTGGGCAGTATACAAAACAGTATGATGACATAAGAGTCTATGAGGCATGTTAGTCAAGGGATGTTTGCTGGTGGCAGTATTTCTCCAGAGTAATGAACAAGTGATTCAGTGAGAAAAGCCACTGTTCATTGGTTTTTACAGGAAAAAATTGTAAAATTCCGGAATCTGGACAGCCTTCACACCAGTAAAAGCAAAGAATTTCACAGAATTCAGCATTTTGCACCAGATCAGTTAATCTGCAGAACTTTTGTTTTTCTGATCTTTGCTTCCATTGCTATTTTCGGTTTGCTTATTTTAATGGTCTACATATTAAGCCTTCTTTGATTCTGATTATTTATCTACAGATTAAATGAATGAAAGTAGAATCTCAGTAAAAGCCAGAAATTAGATTAACAATCACTGGTACAGTTCCCAGAATTTCATGTCATGAAAAAGGAATTTCATGATTTTAATTACTGTAAATCAGTAGGCTTGTCAATGAGTAGTGGAAGGGTACTGTTAGAATGGCCAGAGAAGGAGTGTGAGATGGATAATATGGAAAAGCAGTTGACCGGGTAGGAATGTTGGTCAGTGATATGGTACTAGACCTAAAAGAGCCACAGCAAACAGGACAAAGCCCTGAGTCAGCAAGGAGAAAATGAAAGGCAGTCATGCAAATCAGAAAGAAAATCCAGAGCAAATCCTGATAGACTGAAGGAATAATCCAGGGAAGGTGAAGGGCCAGGTGAAGCCAGATGATGGACATGCAGGAAGGAACAGGACCAGGTTGGCTCTGCAGTGAAGCAGCAGAATGCAGGAAGGACATAGCAAGATATCAGAGGAAGATCCAACAAAGGCCAAGGAGTGAAGTCAAGCACCAGGAGCAACTGAGTTGAGATAAGGATGTCTCACATCTGATGAAGTCGTCAATCGACGACAGAACAGGATGGAAGGCACTGGAGTGATTAATTGGTGAGGTCCCCATACCTGACAAAGAAACAAGCATGCATAGCAGCTGGAAGGGGAATCTGCAGCAAGGAAGAACAGTCCTGTATCTGGAGAGCAACTGCAACTGGACAGGAGACAAACATTCACTGAGAGGAACAGGCAAGCACAAGTGCAGAATTCGGAAGTGAGGGAGTTAGGGTGACACGACCTGGATGC
Source organism: Neoceratodus forsteri (assembly GCA_016271365.2). Taxonomy (NCBI): domain Eukaryota; kingdom Metazoa; phylum Chordata; order Ceratodontiformes; family Ceratodontidae; genus Neoceratodus; species Neoceratodus forsteri. The sequence goes on from CM057452.1 coordinate 1,484,997,676, forward strand.
GCCATGCAAAATAATGTATAACAGTAGAGACAGAGTCAATAAATGGTTCATGTCCAGGAGGGAGGAGCAAGTGGCGGCCATTAGAGAGCATCCCAAGGTGCAACAGACTATTGCAAAATGAGCATCCAGTACAGGTAGTCGAGGAAAACTGACAAGCATCCAATGGTACCATGCAGAGGTAGGAGAATGGAGGCAACTGAGAGATGAAGAACTTGCTCCAGATAGGAGTGTATCTGGGTGTGAGATAGAGATGGTATGAAATCAGGGTAGGCACAGAATCAGGCAATCAAACCAGTAAGTCTGAATGTGAAGATCAACATACAAAGCCTGTAGGAAAGGTGGAGGGGGGGGAATGCAAATGAGGTAGAAAGGCCCCATTCCTGAAGGGAAGTGGCAACCTGATAGGTGTGGGACACAGAGGGTGGAAACTGTCGAACAGTTGCAGGCTCCCAGCTATGTAAGTTAGCAGAGAGGACTGTGTATTGAGGCTGCAGAACAGGCAAGATGGAGAAGACAATTCGAGTAAAGTCAAGTTCCAGAAGGGAAGCAGCATTCAGGTAGCAGGTTGAGAATGCGTACAGTAAAAATAGGGGGATGGAGAGTCAGACACCCATTGGTGACATCGAGGCAGGACGATCATGTCCTGAGGCAACCAGACCTAAGTAGGATGATGAGGGCATGTACGGTGAAGGAGTTCCATTCCTGAAGGGAAGCAGCAACTGATATTAGGTAGTGAAGGCCCAGTAAGACTCAATGGATCGTAGACAAGGCTTCCATCCCTGGTAGTCGGGGTGAAGCTAACCTTCACTCAACGCTGCCAAGCAGAGTTAGGAACAGAAGAAGTCAGGTTGAAAGGAAGCATGAGGTAGTGGTTGTAATGGAATCCCATCCCTAGTAGACAGGGGAAGCCTACTTTCACTCAGCACCTCAGAAAGCGCGAGTTAGGGATGGAGCCTGGGGCACTGCTGGTGTGGGCTACCTGAAGTTAAGAATGCTGTTGTAGAAGGAGAGTAGATTAGGGAATTGAGATGAGATAGGTATGATGAAATAAACACAGGTATGGTAAAACAGACATAGCATGATGGAAATGGTAGGCACAGGAAGGTTGTAGAAGCAGTGATGATGCAAAAGAAGGATACCCTACTGCAAGTGGAAACAGGAACCTGGGGAGAGAAGGAAGTGGGTGCTGGCAATTGAGGACAGAAGCTACAGCAGAAAGTAGGCCAGGATAACTAGAATTGGCAGAATGGGAACACCCTAGTCTCCCACGCATCCCCATTATTACACCTCCATACCCTCAACCCCAGACACACGACCTCCCCCAAACAAGGACAATACTCAAGTGGAGTGGTGCTCATAGAAACACCCCACCTAATGCAGCTAACCAGTACCTGAGGTGGAAAAACAGTAAGCAAAACAGCAGATGGGTAGGTGGTTGGCGGGTGCAGCTCGGGGTACTGTGTCCGAGGAGGCAGCAACAGACATCTTGATGCTGCAATGTTCAGGGGCTGCACTGGCTAGGAGTAGAGCTATGCGAACACATGGCAAGGCAGGCTACAGCATACATGTATTAATGGTTGTTTGATGGACATAGCATTGCTAAAAGAGAACCATACGTGTAACAGCAGAAATGTCAGCACAGCAGGAGGGAGCACCTGATGGAGTGTAAAGTCAGTCACCAACACAAGCAACTTGCAGAGGTTAAAAATTTAATGTGGGGGCGGGGTTGCAATGGCAGAAGAGCACAGTGACATGCAATAAGCCCATCAAGGAGCCACAGGAGGTATCCAGACAGGCGACTATAGGGACAACACAGTAATGAAACAGAAATGGGTGACTGGCAGATGTGGAAACTACCTAGCTGCCTCGGGCCTGGCATGAACGGAGGTAGGGTGTGACACAGAAATGCACAGACTAGACTGGAGAGCCAGAATAGTACTTTATGAGCATACACAGGCAAAAATCCTGCTCTTTAAGGGTCCCAGGCAAGTGCGCAGTCATTTCTTCATGTCTGAATGTCTGGTAAACTGTCATGTGAGAACAATGTTACAGTGGTGTATGAGTTGTGATGGCCAAGTTAACCCCTACCTGGCAGTAGGTTCCATGTTGAGGGATGGTGCGCTGGGACGAACAGAACTGCAAATGTATGGCTAGTTGAGAGAAAAAGCAGTGCTGAAAACGGGAGGTACTTACTGAGGTAGAGGGAGTGTTCTGAAAAAAGGCGACAGGGTATGCCTCAAGGGTGCCATGGAGAGATGGCATGCAAAGAGCTAGGGAGAGGAATGGGATGCCCACTGTGATGGACAGGAGGTGGTGTGCGTAGGAGGGGAGAAGGAGGAAGCACTAGGCAAAGAGAAGAGCTGGGGATGCTCATAAGTGTCGGCAGTCAAGGGGATGGAACATGGTCAAACAAGCCCAAAAGGAGACAAGTGGGACAAACTCAGGTACGGGGGGGACGAACGGGGAAGGAACTGGAGTGGCCAGGCCACCAAGAGGGAGCAACAGGCGGGGACATGGGCAGCAAGGAAAAAAACAAAGAGCAAACAACACAACAGAGCCAGAAAATTAGGGCATGGAGGGAGAGGGGTGAAAGAAGGGAAAAACAAAATGGAGGCATAGCAGCAGGAACGGAGACAGCACAGCCACACAAGCCATGCAGGGAGCCCAGAAAAAACACTCTTTAAGCAAGGGAGGAGTAGCAATGGGTTGCTTAAATAGAGGTTGTGGGAGGAGCTATTCTCCACATTGAACCTCTGGCCAAGCCCTCCCATTATGAGCAGTTGTGGGGGAAGGAATGAAATGTTTTATAATTATTAAAAAGCAGAAGAGTGGCAGTCAACTGGACCAGGCTTGCTGTAAACTGAGCCTTGACAGGACATCAGTGACACCACCACTAGAGAGGCACTACCAAAATGAAATCCTAGTACTGCTTCACGTAATGGGAAAAAAGTTGAATCTGTTTTATTTGCTATGAATGAAATTTGTACAGCAATAGCAGGAACACTTGAGTGGGATTTATACCTTTTGAGTGAGACAAACAGACTTGAAAATTGGTGACTGTTTCCCTTTAAGCTTACCCCCATTTGGGATTCCCTGATTCCTAGTAGACACTGACAGAAAGATGGTGCATGGTCCGTTCCCAAAATATGACTAACTCACAAGGAAAATCAAGTAAAGAAATAACCAGCCAGGCTGACTCCTCCACTCACATCATCTGACATGATGATAAAACTTTATTTTTATACAGGAAATTCTAATCATTAGGATTATACAATCCTGTTCTCAAGATAGTCCTGTTTGTATTTCACTTAGTTACAACTAAACATAAAATATATAGCAATACTCACATAAAAACAAAACATAAATAATAAACAACTTTTCAATTATCCAACATTACCTTAAAACACAAATACTACTAAAAGAAATTACAGAAACATAAACATATATCCTAAACATACTCATGTACAACAACATTCTATTCTATAAAATTTTAGAATTTCATTTTAAAAATCATATGATCTTCTAGAGATCTTATTGGAGGGGGTAGAATATTCCATACTTTAGCTGCCTGACATAAATGGAACCATTACTGTATTTATTATAAATTCTGGTAGGATAGACTCTATATCTATATACCGATCTCAATAACTCATGCCTACCTTTATTAACTTTAGGGAAAAGTGTTTGAGTAATATAATGTTCTGGATAAAACGTTTTATATTTATGTATCAGTATTATCCAATTTTTTTGAAAAATTATTTCTAAAGGCTGCCAATTCAATTTTATAAACATATTACAATGGTGAGTTCTATATAGACACTGCAGAACATATCTAGCTATTCTATATTGCACCCTATCCAATCTAGTCAACTGATGTTTACTCGTTGTTCTATAGATTATATCCCCATAAGTCAAGGTTGGCATAATTAACTGTTCAGCCACTTTTTTCCTGTCCTTAATCTGTAAACATTTGGTAGTTCGTCTCAAGGCTCCTAATTTCTTAGTCACCTTTTATGTTATTATCTATGTGAACATCGAAAGTCAACATGGAGTCAAATGTCACCCCAAATAACAATAACTATCCACCTGTTCTATTAATCTATTTGTATGTGATACGATATGAATCTGTGATTTAGACTTCTTATTTGAAAAATGGACCAATTTAGTTTTTTAACATTCATCAAAAGCCTTGACCCAGTGAGCCACCCCCACCTCGGTAAAGTCCACTTGAAGCTTCTATTGAAGATCCATAACATAACTGCTGGTGGTGATAATGCTAATATCATCAGCATAAAGTCTCACAGCTGAGTGTCTCACCACCTGGGGTAGGTCATTAACAAACAAGAGGAATAGCAAGGGCCCTAAAATGGACCCCTGTGGAACTCCTCTGCCCACATTTCTAGATGTAGACAATGTCTGTGAGATCTCCACCCTCTGAGTACGTCCTGTTAAGTAAGATTTTATCCAGTTTCTAGGCCCATCAACTATACCTACATCTTTTAATCTATCCAGTAAAAGGGGGGTGGCTCACCAGGTCAAAGGCCTTCGACAAGTCCACAAATACAACAGCAGTTTCCAGACCCAAGTTCAAAGAAATACAAACCAGATCTTTAAACTCCAGCAATGCTGTAGTTGTGGAGTAACCCTTTCTAAACCCCGATTGATAGGGTGTTAACAATCCATATTTGTCCAAGTGTTCGGAGATCTGCCTATTTACACATTTCTCCAAGCACTTGGACAAGATGGAAAGTAAAGCTATGGGCTGATAGTTGTTCAATTCTGTGACGTCACCCCCTTTATGTATGGGGATGACCTTGCTTTCTCTCCAGGACAGGGGAAAGCATTCAGACTGTAAGCTCCAATTAAAAATATAAGTTACCGTTGGAGCAATATAGTCTGCCGCTAACTTAAGAAATCTACCCTCAATTTCATCTGGTCCTGCTGATTTATAGGCATTTATAGACTTCAATTCCCTGCATACTTCCGATATTTTCAAGGCCCTAAATCTAAAAAAAGGGTGAACAAGATGACTGCTTTGACTGCATATCTCCAGATGGAGAAACTCCCAGATTATTACAGCCTGGCAGATCAACAAAAATGTATTTAATGCCTCGGATGTACTCTCTGGGTTTATCAATTAGATTTGCCCCAATCTGTAAATTTAAATTTGGTTGTACTCCAAAATTACCAGGATTTGTTAAGTGATTGATAGTATGCCAAAATTCGAGGGTCAGAATTACAGTTCAGCTTATTTTGATAATAATGGCCCTAGCCTTTCTTATAAGATATTTACATGCATTCCGTTTTACTTTAAACAACTCCCAATCAGAGGGTAATTTAGATTTTAAAGCTTTTCTCCACAACCTATCTTTTACTCTAATAATTTTCAAGATCCTTTCATTAATCCAAGGTAACTGAGTATGTTTATAGCAAGGTCTTAATTTTGGTGCATGATAATCACAAATCTTACGAAAAGTAACAGAAAAATATTCTACAGCTAGGTCCAATTCTGGTACTAATCTACATCTTTCCCAGTTCTCATTAACTATACTTTGCAGGAATCTCTGTTCAGAGAAATTCCGCATATCCCTTTTCTTATTATTAAATACATGCCCCTCTTGCATCACAAGATGAATACTGCTTTGATCTGTGATCCTAGCCTGCTCCTAAAAAAACAGTACAACTTGATTTGGGTCTTGGATGTGATTTTTATCTACTTTCCTTTGTCCCACACAGCACGCCACTCCCAGGGCACCTATCTGGCCTGCCCTGACTATTGTTTATAAATAAACACATAACTCCTTTCCAATGAATGGAGCTTTATTCTCTAGTGAGTTCAAAGAATTGTTTGCCCTTAGGCCCAGGACAGCAAAAAAATAAAATGCCATTTCATTTTGCCACATACATCCTCCTCTGTGAAAATATTTCACAGAGAAATAAAAATAAAAACGGTATTGCCTCAGTGTCACACACACCACAAGAAAAAAGTTTATATCTTAGAAGTTCAAGAATAAAGTGTCAGTGGAAAATCTAGCCCTAACAAGAGAGAAATCTCTCTAATCATCTCCAATTGTGTTTCTGCGGGACTAAGGCACAGTTTTTTCAGGAGGTTCAGTACTCACAGACCCGAAACAACAGATAAGAATAACAGTCTTTCATTTAAGCCTCTTCTTCCTGACATGCACAGTTCATATGGTGGCCAGTCAAAGAAGTGAGAGTAGGGCAGTGCTGGTTGTCATATTAGGCTACAATGATGGCTTATCAATGGGGTGGGAGCATGTGGGGAGGTGGTATGCAAGTGGGAGGGTAGGGTGGAGGAGACACTAGACCACCAGGGTATTGTATGAGACAGGAATGGGTGATGGGATGTGTCACTACCACCAGGGATCTTAAGTACATATCTATGGCTGGTAATCAAGAAGATGGGGGTCACTAGACCAGCAGAGGTGCTGTATGAGATGGGGATGGGTGATAGGTGATACCACTGGCCATCAGGGGTCTTCAGTACACATGTTCAGCTGGTGATTGGGAGGATGGGGAGACACTAGACCACCAGGGTGTTGTATGAGATGGGATGGGTGATGGTAGGTACCACTAGCCAGCAGAGATCTTCAGAACACATGTCCAGTTGATGATCAGGAAGGTGGGGTGACATTAGACCACCAGGGTGTTGTACGAGACAGGGACAGCCTATCAGGGGTGGGTGGCTGCAGTACAGCTGCCCTGCCATCTTGGGGTTGGGGCATGGGTTTAGTGTCCCGTTAAGACTCGTTTTTGGTGACAGTAACTAGTGCCACTTCTGTGACTGTTTACTGCCACATCAAGCCTTTGAAAATGTCACTGCACCTCTATGCATGAGGGGAAACCACTCCCCAATTTGCATGGGCGCAGTGGTATTTTAGTAACTGGGCACTACTGGGTTTGGGGGGAACTGACTAGACCTCTGAATATGGCCCCATCCCAAGTGCAAAAGCAAACCTGCATAGTACCAGCACAAATCACATTAGTGCTGACACTACCATTTGAATATTGGGTTCCTTGTTTAAACTAGGAACAATTTGAGGCCAAACATGTTTGGCAGTTCCCCTTTAAAAACCTCTTGGGGCTGATGCTGGGCATATTATCCTGCTTATTATTTATGCATGAATTTATTTATTTGTTGGAATGTATTTAATCCTGGCAGGCATGCAGAGATGCATTTCAAAATCTGATTTCCAACTGTAACCTGGGGAAAGGGGTAAGGGGAGTTCACAGAGAAAATAGTTGCAGGAACAGCATTGGTACAGTGAAGCATTACAGGTAAACGACATGAATAATATTGAACAGTGTAAAATACGTCATATCTCTACACAGTAAAGCTGATGATTGTAAAAGGAGGACTTCAGAAAGTGATTATAAAAATACAGTGAATTATGTCTAACAGGCAACAGAAACAGAAAACTGGAACTGGATACACATGCATGTGACATTAGTGGTACCAGAATAGTGTATCCTCAGTCTGTACAAAGCCTTGAAGACAGCAGAGACTGGTGATATAAGGGGGAAGGATGTTCCAGATGTGAGGCAGCCTGTGAGAAAAAACAGATTCACTGTGTAGTAATGACTTTTTGTGGCCTGTAAAGGAGGTCAGAGCTGAAATTCAGAATGTATAAGTGTAAATGTGGAAGTACTCTGTGTGTCTCCCTTACTGCCCTCTGATGCACCTGACCTTCTTAGAGCAGCTTGAGAAGGGCAGAGGGGTTACTGCATGTGTTTCATAGCCATATTCCCCCATCCCTCATCTTTGTTACTCTACTGAAAGTTTGAAAGGCCTGCTTTGATGCAAAGTCCAGTTTTAAAGACATATGCAGCTCTAATTTCTGGCACTAACGACACTTGCATATTGGCTAGGCCAGTCCACAGTAAAGTGCAACCGTGCATTTTTTTCTCCACCCTGTGTACCCTGTATATCCACTTTCCCTGAAGACCTACTTCCATATGGCCAGCCCCTGACCCTCAACCTTATCACCCACTTTCTTTTGGTACTTATCCCAGTCTCCTTTTTTCCAACTGCAGAAACAAAACAAACACACACACATACGCAGGTGGCACAAAAGAGGCGTGGTGCAATATTTACTTGGTAATAGTCCTATTTACATGAGTGCAAGTTACAAACCCTGATAACTAGGGGAGCATGGGAACCATTTCCCTAGCATTTTGGGCACACTCGTGATCTTCCTCAGGGAGTTCTTGAGGAAAGCCATGAATGTGACTGAAACACTAGGGAAATGGTGCGCATGATCCCCTGGTAACAAGGGTTTGTAACTTTGCACTAATATAAATATGCCCATTACCAAGTAAATATCGCACCGTGCCTCTTTTGTTCCACGTGTGTGTGTGTGTGTGTGTGTGTGTGTGTGTGTGTGTGTGTGTGTGTGTGTGTTTGGGGTTTTTTGCTTCTGCATATGTATAATGGTACCTGCCCTATGCTTGCTAAGCACAGCTTTGGGGATTTTGCCCTGACCATCTTTCTGATCTACTACTCCTTATTCCCCCTGGAAAGCCCCCTATGGAGGGGTCTCTGTGGAATGCAACTTTACCAGCAGGGTCAGGGTTACAGCAATGCAGATTACAGAATTCCACCACTGGAATGGCGGTTACATATATCATATGCTGTTTGGAAATTTTCGTTAAATGACAGGGAATTCTGAAAATCATTTAATGTAAACCACAGATTCGTTTTTCACAGTTTGTGGAAACCTAATGCATGGTTTTCATAAACAGTGGAACACTAATCTCTAGTTAATGTAAACTGTGAATTATTAATCCATGGTTTAAATGCTGCTTTCAGAATGTCAGAATTAGGTGGCATTTCTGAAATTCCGCAGCATTTGAAAATTCTGCATAGCTCTGGTCAGGATCTGGTGTGGAGGCTGGTGCCTAGTCAGCAGTGCAGGGCCTGTGGAGGGCTGAATGTCATCCTGCCAGTTGCAGGTTTTCCACAAGTTTTCTCCCAGGATTACCAATGCATGTGAGCAAGCGTGGTGCATTGCCATATAATCGGCACTGACGGCAACCCAACCCTGAAGTCTGCCCCCACAGCGCTACCACTCGGCTTCTATCAGGTGGCAGGTGAACAGCAAAGGATGGCATCCCCCCTCCCTAAAAGAGGAGAGCTGTCCTGTGGGATGCTCTTCTCATCTTCCCCTGAATGACCCCCACCAACCCGAGTCTAGTCCCGAACTCAGGTCACTGGAGTAGCAAGCAGAAGCATTACTGCAGCACTACCTGCCTGGCCCCTTGCTGCCAAATATTTCCACCCAATGTAATGTCAATGTAAGGGTTGGGCAGACTGCATGGGTTGTAAGTTGTTTTTCTGCCATCATCTTGTATGTTTCTATGTTCAAGCCCCTGCTAAATAACTATTATTTCTCTCGTTTAAACAGATTTATTTTCAAATGAAATTATTTGCATTCCAGTAAAATATGTCAAGCGAGATAACAAAGTTGCCTATTCCAGTCTTAATCAGATTTCTTGCACTGTGTGTAAACCTTTCTTATTTTTTGCTGTGACATGGGCATGTTTCTGAGAGAGTGTTTTTTCTCTCTTTTTAATTGCAGTTTAACAGCATTTTGACTTTTTTTAACTTGGTTTATTAGGTTGGGTAGGCTAAGTCCAACGCCAATGTCCTGGAGTAAGAAATAGTACAAGTAATTATAACAGGAAATAATAACCATGATAAATGCAGAGGTCATATATAAGGCACAGGGTAACAGTGTCGCAAGACATTATGTCGCATAATATATCGCACTGTCAATATAGAGCTATGTATGCAAGCAGCATATGTCTTTCTTGCCTTCAACCACTCAAGTTAACATAACATTGCACAAAGTGCAAAAAAAAATTCCTTGTGTCTGGGACCAGAAATCAAAACCCAGTCCCAAATGCACCATCTCCCTCCCTTGCTGCCTGGGACTCATCCCGTCGAGCCACGGCAGCTGCTCACCAGCCCCACCTCCCAGCACAGATCTCATCCCCTACCTGGGAAGAGTGAGAGGGTGCACTACCATGTATACATCCTTTTGCAGTTTTGCATCCTCTCACTCTACCCAACCATGCTGTTCCTGTTGCGCAGTTTTAACGTATGCTATTAAGCGTACAAGATACTGACCCGATAGGCATATACAATAGGGCAGGAAAGAAAAAATACAGACCATTGGACAAGTAACAGTGACAAACTGAGAAGATGTATTATGACTGATAAGAGAAACTGTGATCAACAGGTATATGCAAAGGATTTTAAAAGGGCTGAGCAAAACTAATGTGCATTTTCACAATAATACACAGATTGCATGAAAAGCAAAGATTTGTGAGGAAAACTTTGCAGACAATCACCATTTTCAAGGAGAAATCATGGTTCATGGGTAAAATTTGTTCGTTTTGCTTAAAAACATATTTTGTAGGGTCTTTTGGATAGATATTTGATGTCCTACTGATCATGCTCAGAACCAAAATTTCAAATCTTTATAACGTGGATTAATATTTTTTCACCAAACTAATGAAAGGCACCATTCTGGGGCAAGCCCTTTCTACCATGAAAATGTCAGACCAAAATTCCAAACTGTCTGGGCTGAAGGCAATAACAAAACAACAGCAAAAAATCTCTAATTTTTTCCTAAAAATGCATTGTGCAGATCTTGGAATCCACACATCTGACTGGAACAAAACTTGACAAAATCAAGACACCTTACCCCCAGACTGCACATACAAACTTTCATGCAATTCTATTGAATGAGGGTGAAGCTATTAATATATTTATATAAAGTATACATATGTACAAACAGTATTAGAATGGTACAGTAGTGCAACTCTAGTTAGGATTGAGTAGGCTGTTTACTGCTAAATCCCTGAATCTGCATCTCAATAACTTTGCCCGCATTAAATGGAATTGCATGAAATTTTGCATCTGCCGTCTTGGGGGGCAAGGTCTCTTGATTTGCCAAGTTTTGTTCCAATCGGCTGGCAGATTCCGAGATCCAGACAATGTGTTTTTAGGAAAAGTCGTGTTTTTTTGCTGTTTTTTTTTTGTTTTGTTTTGTCATCACCTACAGCCCAGATGGTTTAGGGTTTTGGTCTGAAATTTTTCAGGGTAGAAAGGACTTGCCCTAGAATTGTGCCTTTCACTGGTTCAGTAAACATATATTAATCCATTCCTAAGTGATAAGAATTTGAAATTTTGGTGTAGCTCCTAGGTGGCACTATCCCAAGGGCTACTACCCCTGCCTGCGTGACTAGGCACAGGTTGAGGGGCCTGAGCTCAGTGAACGGGTGCCTCCACCCAGAGGAATGGTTTTGAGGTAGCATAACTGCTGTGGGTGTAGCCCTCTGGGATACTATAACCCCCCCCCCCCACTAACCCTTCCAGTGGCCTAAACAGATCAACAGATAAACAATCACATATACCATATGATAACAATACTGAACCCACACTCTGTGCACTTACCACCAGGGCTGGATCAGCTGCAGATGCCCTGGAGACCCCCTGTAAAATAAGACCTGCAATGCAACAGTTCAATGGCAATACAATATCCCATCCAAAAAGGTACACACTAGCCAGGTTACATGCAGAAAGAATAAAATCTGATTTATTTGAGGGATTTGCGCAGGGGTGGGGCAGTAAATCTAGCAGATGATTATTTAATCAGATTGGTTCAGGCTGATATGGCATGCACTAAGAGTCCCTCAGTCACAGTCACACACTCTGGGTACCCAGTTGTTGTACTGGCTAACCTGAGCATTGCAGCTGTTGTTGGAGCCCTTAGGAAAGAAAACAATGAACATGCACATCAACCCAGAATTTGTATTCCGGAGCTGGATGGCTCAGTTTGTTCTGATAAACCCAAATAATTAAATCAGATGACACATAATGATTGCAGCTTTGTTGCAGGGAGTTACCCTGTTTGGTACTCACACTACCCAGACCAAGAGGCAAGACTGATGAGATGAAGACCTCTGGATGTTGTACTGGATTGCCAGGGGAAGCAGGACCCACATGACTCACCGTGGTGGTCGCTACCTGTTTGATAGTGTTGAGCAGGGGGCCGAATCCCCGAGCGGGTCTTAAGTTGGCAAGGTCTGTGCGGTGGAGTGGCAGTCTAGGCCGAGACGGCAGGACCCAGACCAGAGCAGACAGTTCAGATTTTAGTCCGTATGAGTGCTGGAGCAGCTTCCAGCTAGCATAACACACTTAAAGGTGGGGAACCAAATCACAACCCACACAGTACATTCAGCACACTTATAAGTAACAAAATTAGCAGCCACAGACCAGATAAAGTCAGTTTGCAATTTAACAGGATTTCTACGCAAAGCTTTTGTTCTGAGTCTCTCTTCAGTCCCTGACAGGCCGATTGCTTCTGGAGCAAGTCTTCGGTCCACACACAGGCAACGATCACTCACTTTCTCTTCGGATTTCAGATCCCAATAAAGGTTTTCGGCATGCATTTGTCTGAATCTGTTCTCTCAAGCTTCTTCACACAGGAAGATGGTTGCAGGCAGGTCAAACACAGCCTTCCTGCTGATTCCCCGTGCTACCACACAGGAGCAGCTACTCGAATGGCTCGAGCTGTTCACTCACCCAACTCCAACTCTCGACTGACACACTGCTGCAGGCAGCTATGGGATTTCCCAGTGATCCAAAAAGGTTCGGTTGGCTGATGAATTTGTCTGTCACAAAAAGGGCTCCCCCTCTAGGTCCATTTAGGTGCCAAACCTTAAAAACTACAATTCCTACAGAAATTCAATCCCACAAGACCTCTGGGGACAGTCTCCATTTTAAGTCCCCCGAGGTTCCAATTGGTCCAACTCTGGCAGTCCAGAACCAAACTGGTGACTCTAAGTAAAAAGTCCATGCTGCAATGAAAGACAGGTTAGACAAACTCTTATTATTTTTAAAGTAGATAAACAGCAAACAATCACAGATCCTAAGAGGGCTCCCTCGGCACATATAGCAATGCAGAATGGAGCAAAAATACCACTTGCCGGGTGGGTCATGAGCCTTAAACTACTCAATCCCAACCTAGACTAATTATCTCACACAGAATAGATAGCTCTTAAAGAGACAGGCACAGAGGCTTTACTATAGCGCTCTCATGCAGACAATCAAAACTATTGCAGACACAGAACATCATCTTGGCAGTGGACGTTAGGCAAGCCCAGGAAGATATTTTAGGAACCCCCATTTGTATGGGGGTTACACCCTTCCCTGCCTGGAAAAACTTGGCGTCCCTGTCAAGTCTATGCTTACTATGACATTATATAAAATGTATCGCAATACAAGAAACATACATGTTTCATTGGCATACCATACAAAATCAAGCTGATGTATCAGTAAACATAAATACTGTAAATATTACTATACTTATTTGTGATAGCACTGACTCTCTGTAATAACAGCATTTATGCATTTGACATACCCATAACATGTTTTAAAATGATTCATCCAGATAACCACATTACTCTAACCATTTGGGTCTGTACTGTTTCCTGTATTCTAAACAACATAGTTGGGGGCCCATCCCTATCAGCTATATTGGGGCTAGATGGGACAGGGGCAAAAGGTTTTGATGGGTGGACAATTAACTTAGAAGTAGCAGAGTAGCTCAGTTTGGGAAGTGAGCTTTCAGAGAAATAGACTCCTTTGTTAACAACATGTTAGGGGAGGTCCACAGGTCTCCCAGGGAAGTCATAATGGAGATGTATCACTGGTTTGGTAGCTCTTCCAGACTTTTGAGGAAGAACAGACACAGGCTCCTGGGTTTCAATATTTGCATTAGATTCTGCTCCTGTAGGGAGAGGTACCTCTGCACTGGTTGAGGGGTCCATATTGGAAGCACTGTCTGCTCCTTGCTCTGCTGAATCTGATTCCACAACATTGTTTTCATGAGTTGGCCATGAATAAGGCCTGGATTCATCATCCAAGGGGAATTCTATATGATCAAGATCTTGCACCACTGGACTAATACTCTCAATATCATTTACTTCACCATTGCCATCTGTCATAGTAGCCTCGGAATCATTGCTTTCGCACAGTTCTATAGTTTCTGGTATGTCACCATGGATGCTTTATGTTGCAGGCTGTCTTTCCGGCAATTTGAACAGTTTGTCCAGATACAAAGAGTCAGCTACTTCAGCAGTCACACTTTGTACCTCACTTTCAGGGGGCACAGGGTCTGTGAAGAAAGCTGGAGGGTTAAGGCAGTCCTGAAGTTCCAGCTTCATCTGCAAAATTGCACATGGGATTACCTTGAAACACTGACTCGGTTCGTACAATGGGTAATAAGATGCTTCACACTCACTGTCCTCAGACTCAGACTGGGTATCAATGTCATTTCAGGCCTGCCTAAGGGGAGGCCTTGAGTCTTTGACAATTGGAGAAATGGTAGTCTGTCTCTCTTTGGTTGCAGCTCTAGTTACAGGCCCAGTAGGGGCAGTGTCTGAAGCTATAGAATCGATGATTACTTGACCAATAGGCAACCAAGTGATTTCTGTGCATCGTCTTGGTAGCTCAAGGATCGTTCTCAGGATACACTTTATACACTGGCAGATTGTCCAGCTTGCTGATAATGATACACGGAAGATGGTGCCACCTACTATATCAGCAATTTTATGCTTTCCATGTAGACCCAGATTTCGTAACAGCACATGGTCTCCATGTAACAGCTCCTGAGCTTTGACACATTTGTCATGCCTTTCTTTGTTTGCCAGATTTCTTGTGGCCACCATAGTTTGGGCCAGTTGATAGGCATGATTGAGCTGGGCCTTTAACTCCTGAACATATTACAAGTAATTCTCAGCTTGAACTCCATCCGGGGACACCCCAAAGCAGATGTCTACAGGCAACCAAGCTTCCCGGCCAATCATCAGACGATAAGGGGAAAACCCAGTGGCATCACTCTTGGTGCAATTATAGGCATGTACTAAGGTGCTGATCTGTTGGCTCCACTTGGACTTGTCTTTAGGGTGAAGTGTGCCCAACATGTCACGGACTGTTCTGTTGAACCGTTCAGGTTGGAGATCCCCTTGAGGGTGATAAGAAACAGTTCTGGATTTTCTCACCCCCCACAAGGAGAGCATTTCCTTTATCAGTCAGCTTTCAAAGTTTCTCCCTCATCAGAATGAATTCTCTGAGGGGCTCCATAATGGACAAATAATTTTTCTATAAGAACCTTGGCCACTGTGGATGCTTTCTGATCTTTGGTAGGGTAGTCCTGAGCATGCCTTATGAAATGATCTGTCACAACAAGCACATTCCCAATGTTCTTTTAGTCAGGTTCAAGACACAAGAAGTCAATACACCCCAACTCCATGGGTGCACTGGTAGAGATATTTGCTAAGGGAGCAGCCCTTTGGGGTGGAGCTTTCCTTTGGAGACAATGACTGCATGTCCAGATATAGGCCTCAACATCAGCTCCCATTTCAGGCCAGTAGAATCAGGAACAAAGTCAAGGGTCTGATCACAACTAAATGGCCCATTTGATTATGAAGGGCCTGAAGTACTAAGTGTTTGAAGGCTGTGGGCAAAACCGGTTGCTGCTTATCAAGTTGTCCTTGACGATTTACTGCTTCTCAATACGGAAGCTGATTATATAACTTAAGTCTTGGACCTTCTTTAAACAATAAGGCAGTCCGTGGATCAGAAGAACAGAGTTTAGACACATTCTTACCCGCATGCAAAGTGTCAAGCACAGACCTAATCATGGGATCTTGGGTTTGAGCCCACTGTATGTTTTCATTGTCAAGCTGAGGTAAAGCACTGAGGTCCAAAGTTGCAAAGTGGCAGTAAGCTGCAGGGATGCAGGTTTCTGGAGGACCCAAGCAGTCCACTAGGCAATCAACAGTTTCAGAAGACAGGTGTTAATTTTTATCGAACTATTGACAGAGGGCATTGATAGACTGCTCAGACAGTTTCACCCAATTCTCACTGGAATTCGGCCTTCTCAAGAGGGCGTCTGCATCGATGTAGATAAGTAGAAAATGCAGACAACCAACGATGCCCGGTGGTGTCCAGCTTAGCCAAGGTTTGAACATAGGTAAGAGGATTATTATCTGTTTTTACTAGGATCTTGGCCCCATAGAGATATTCATGCAATTGATCCACCATAGTCCAATTGAGAGCAAGAAATTCAAGCTTGTGTACCAGGTAATTTCTTTCAGAGGGTGTTAAGCTCCAACTAGCAAACGCTATTGGGTGTAGACGTCTTCATACTCTTGATACAGAATGGCTCCAAGTCCCTTTAAGCTGGCATCTGTGTGCAGTACATAGGGTTTGGTAGGGTCAGCATTGGAAAGCACAGGTGCATGGGTAAGTTGATGAATGATTTTGTAAAAGGTGGCTTCACACTCAGAAGTCAACCTGGCTCCGAAAAGATCATGTGTCCTGAAGTAGACCTTGTCTTCCTCCTTGATGGAGCTTTTCTTATACTTTTGTTGGTGGGGGATAGCCCTGAGTGAGACTGAGCAAAGGGCGGATGACCTTGGAATAGTCTTTTATGAACCATTGATAATTGCCGCAGAACCCCAAGAACCTTTGCAACTCTTTTAAGTTATTTGGCTGGGGCCAGGTGGTCAGAGACTCTACTTTGTTGGGGTCTGTCTGAATCCCATCAGCTGATACTATATGTCCAACATATTTTACAGATGTTTGAAAAAACTGACATTTGTCTATAGATAACTTCAGTCCGAAATCCTCCAATTGATCAAGGTCCTTGAACAGACAAGCCTCGTGTTCTTCTAAGGTTCGCCCGAACACAGTGACATCATCAAGGTACACAAAGCACTCTAGCAGGTTCATGTCCCCCATAGCTCGTTCCATCAGTTGCTGAAAAGTGTCAGGTGCACCCGAAATACCTTGAGGCATATGTAGGAATTCATAGAAACCCAGAGGGCAGATGAATGCTGTCTTCTCACGGTCCTCTGTGGCCATCGGGATTTGATAGTACTCGCTCTGTAGGTCAAGTACTGAAAACCACTGGCTCCCGTTAAGGCAATCAAGGGCATCCTGGATACAGGGCATGTGTACTGATCCAGTACCATCCTTCAATTTAAAGTCCGATAGTCCACACTCATCCTTACTGATCCATTTTTCTTGCAGACTGCCACAATCAGGGAAGTGTAAGGACTTCTCGACTCTTGGATGATCCCTGCAGCCAACATCTCTTGAAGGTGCCTTTGTACATCATCTATGTCAGCTGGGGCAAGGCGACGGGATCTCTCTCTGAATGGCCTCACGTCATGGAGTCAAATGTGATGTTCAGCCCTGGTGACACAACCCATGTCCTATTCCTTCAAAGAAAATATTTAGCTTCTCTGGGACAGCTTCTGGCTGATCTTGGTTTTCTATTCCGCAGGTAGGGGTGACTCCCCAAAGTCAAACAGGTCAGGCATCACATCATCATTCTCAATGGGGCACTTCTTGCAGGGCAGCATGGCAGTGTCTGCACTGTACACTGTGGCTACAGTACACCCCCAATTCACTGAAATTTCTCAATCAGACATATTCTGAACCTGTAACATCACTCGCCGGGCATAAGAATGAGCTTGGGCTGGCAGAATGCTGGGCTTGACTAACAATCCCGCAGGCAGTTTTCCTTCTTTTGGGGCATCAAGCATGAGAATTTTGTTCTTCACATCAGTCATGAGGCGCACTTCACCACAAATAGTACATTAAGCGTTAGGATGTAGCAACAAGGAGTCATGATCTTTCTTCCCCTCTACCCCCACAGGCTCGTCTTTCTCCATCTCCTGAGTCTGCATTCTCAAATCATAAGCTCGTTTCACCAAGGCTGGAACACACAAGGCCCATCCAGTTCACTTGGCTTGCTTGTCTTGACAAAGTTGGGCCAATTGCCTGAACATGTGGGCATTTGAACCAATTAGCAATGGAACACCATCACACAGTCCCATGGGTGGGCACACCAGAGCCATGGTCTCCACTTGCTCATCCACACCTGCTACAGCTGTAGGGAATGACAACCAGATCCAGACATATCCTAGATAAGGGTATGATTTTTCACTTAGCCCACACACATGTAGGCCTTCAAGGGGTTGCAGTGGGACATCAGATAAATGTTGGTTATACCAATCCTGGAACATGATAGTCACTTGTGAATCACTATCCAACACAGAATGAGTGGAGATGCCATTTACTGTTCTAGCAGTTTCCATGGAAGGGCCCACAATTTCAGACCAGTACGGGGAAATTGGATTGGTAGTCTGTCCCACAGCACTTTTTGTGGAATAAGATTTTCTTGGTGGGCCCATCTGGGGCTTTATGTTAGTCTGATGAACCAAGTTTAACAGCCGGGAGGTGACACATCACAAGTTCTCTGGGAGAGTGCAGCCTCGCCGGGTGTGTCTGTTTTTCCCACATCAGTAGCAGAACACTTGTTCCTTGGGATCCCGGGAATGGGGAGGTTCATCCCTCCCTTTGGACTGATTTGAAGGGGCTTGAAGGTCCTCTTTTGGCTTGGACTCGGTCTCTCTATTTTCACGGCCTCCCCAATGGCCAGTATTAAGAGTGGCACAGATGAGGTCTCCCACCAGAGCTCTGAATTCTCTCACTTCTTCCATTAGTTGAGTCTCAACCCAGGGTTCGGGGGCAATGGCATGGACCCCCCAGGTGAAGCCTCACTTCGGGTCTCAAATGGTGTCTGGCAAGGGTGTGAGCTTCTAGCCTCTTCAGCTGCAGCTTTTTGGCTGTCCCACATCTCCTTCACTTCTTTAAGCAATTCTCATACTTCCTGAATTTCAGAATTTTCATCTTGCTCTTCAGACTGGTCCACGACTTGGCTAGTACGGGCAACCCCAGCATAGGGCTCCCATCCCTGCTCATCGTTCTCGGCCTCTCGAATTTCCTTCATGAGCCAGCTATATTCAGGAGGGTTGGCCTTACAATCCTGGAACTTCAATTTCAGCATGAGCACACTGGAATATCTAGCAGATTTGAGGATATGATCCAACCTGACTCGATTCAGTTCATTAGCAGGCACCCCCCCTTTTCTATGGGCCCTCTGCAAGGCCCGCTCAATTCAGGGGATGAAAGCAGACAATTTCTCATTCTTCCATTGTTTGGAGGACTTAAATTTCCACATCAAGTCCTCCTCAGATTCCGTGCTGCCAAACATCCCTTCCTGGGCAGAGAGGTACTCAGCTGCAGTAGCTTCTGGGCTAGTGGATCAAAGAAAATGAATGGCTTCCAGTGCAGGGAATCTTAAGCTTTCCATCAGTCTCTTTCTCTTTTCTCCCTCTGAACATTGCCATTCCTGGACTAATGGAGTAGCATAGTCCATCCAGGTTTCCAAATCATCCTCCCCCATGGACACAGGCACTGCATCAGAAAATAGTCTGAGCCTGTGATAAGAGTCTAGGTGTACAGACGGTGCCACAATGGGGGATGTGAAAACAGGGGAAGCTATGGGGTAGATGGAGATGCTGGGGGAGACTGTAAAGGAGTCATCTCCTCTGACATGTCTAACATTTTTAACAGTTCCTTGGCTGTTCGCCCCTTCAGTAGCTAACAACCTTAATAGTTTGTCCTTAAACCCTTCTACTTTTGGGGATCCCCCAGGAGAAGACGGGTCACTGTGTAAATGGATAACTCACCACCCTTTCTGGGACCCTTCAGGCAGGATAATAGGGGGTACTTTTTCAGGGTCTATGGGGAGGCTGCACGAGAGGAGGGCCACCAGGGTTTGATCAAACAGATCTGAGTCCTGCCCCCTCACTTCAACCTTCCTCAAACACTTAACTTTCTCCACAGTTTCTACAATGGTATCATTAATGGTTCATAAGGGGATATCCAACAGTAACATAGCATGTCGAGGATCTACCTCTAGGCCTCACTCCACCCCATCATGCGATGCACAACCAGCTTATGGGGGGCAATCTTAAGCTTGGGTGTAGTAAGCACCTCCATTTCTGACAAAATTTGTATTTCTGGGTTGTAGTTCACACTTCTGACCACTAGAGGGTGCAAATCCCAGTGGTGCCTCCAAGATGTAACCCCTAGGTGGCGCTATCCCAAGGGCTACTACCCCTGCCTGTGTGACTAGGCACAGGTTGAGGGACCCGAGCTCAGTGAACGGGTGCCTCCACCCGGATGAATGGTTTTGGGGTAGCATAATTTTTGTGGGTATAGCCCTCTGGGATACTATAACCCCCCACTAACCCTTCTAGTGGCCTAAACAGATCAACAGATAAACAATCACATATACCATATGATAGCAATACTGAACCCACATGCTGTGCACTTACCACCAGAGCTGGATCAGCTGCAGATGCCCTGGAGACCCCCTGTAAAATAAGACCTGTAATGCAACAGTTCAATGGCAATACAATATCCCATCCAAAAAGGTACACACTAGCCAGGTTACATGCAGAAAAAATAAAATCTGATTTATTTGAGGGAATTGCACAGGGGTGGGGCAGTAAATCTAGCAGATAATCATTTAATCTGATTGGTTCAGGCTGATATAGCATGTACTAAGAGTCCCTCAGTCACAGTCACACACTGTGGGTATCCAGTTGTTGTACAGGCTAGCCTGAAGCATTACCTGGGGTAGGCTGGCATTGCAGCTGTTGTTGGGGCCCTTAGGAAAGAAAACAATGAACATGCACATCAACCCAGAATTTGTATTCCGGAGCTGGATGGCTCAGTTCATTATGATAAACCCAAACAATTAAAGCAGATGACACACAATGATTGCAGCTTTGTTGCAGGGAGTTACCCTGTTTGGTACTCATGCTACCCAGACCAGAAGCAGGACTGACGAGATGAAGACCTCAGAATGTTATACTGGATTGCCAGGGAAAGCAGAGCCCACAAGACTCACCATGGTGGTTGATACCTGTTCGATGGTGTTGAGCAGGGAGCTGAATCCCTGAGCTGGTCTTTCATCAAAAAGTCTCTGCTGTGGGAGTGGCAGTCTAGGCAGTGATGGCAGGGCTCAGACCAGAGCAGACAGTTTGGATTTTAGTCACATGCAGGTGCTGGGCAGCCTTCCAGCCTTCTAACACACTTAAGGTGGGGAACCAACTCATGACCCACACAGCACATTCAGCACACTTATAAGTAATACAATTAGCAGCCACAGACCAGATGAAGTCAGTTTGCAATTTAACAGGATTTCTGCACAAAGCTTTCATTCTGAGGCTCTCTTCGGTACCTGACAGGCCGATCGCTTCTGGAGCAAGTCTTCGGTCCACAGACAGGCAACGCTCACTCACTTTCTCTTCAGATTTCAGATCCCAGTAAAGGTATTCGGAATTAGTCTGATTCTATTCTCTCAAGCTTCTTCACACAGGAAGACGGTGGCAGGCAGGTAAAACACAGCCTTCCTGCCGATTCCCGGTGCTGTCATGCAGAGCAGCTGCTCGAATGGCTTGAGCTGTTCACTCTCCAAACTTCATCTCTCGACTGACACACTGCTGCAGGCTCTATAGGATTTCCCAGTGATCCAAGAAAGTTTGGTTGGCTGATGAATCTGTCTGTCTCAGAAAGGGTTCCCCCTCCAGTTCAATTTAGGTGCCAAACCTTAAAAACTACAATTCCTACAGAAATTCAATCCCACAAGACCTCTGGGGACAGTCTCAATTTTAAGTCTCCCGAGGTTCTAATTGGTCCAACTCTGGCAGTCCAGAACCAAAATGGTGGCTCTAAGCAAAAAGACCATGCTACAATGAAAGGCAGGTTAGACAAACTCTTATATTATTTTTATTAAAGTAGATAAACAGCAAACAATCACAGATCCTGAGAGGGCTCCCTCTGCGCGTATAGTGATGGCAGAATGGAGCAAAAATATCACTCGCCGGGCAGGTCACGAGCCTTAAACTACTTGGTCCCAACCCAGACAGCAGTGTCAGTGGCTCAGTAGGTAGCACACTTGCCTCTGAGGATGGGAGATCAGAGGGCTGTGGGTTCAGTTCCCACATCTGGCACGTGGGTTAATATCCCAGTACTGACACTGTAGTGCAGCATGAGAGGGGTGCTGCACTTCTGAGGTGCCATCTTTCGGATGAGACGTTAAACCGAGGTCCCTTCTGCCTGGATTGGTGGTAGTTCAGGTGGATGTTAAAGATCCCATGGCACGTATCAAAAAGAGTAGGGAGAATTTTTATTAAAGTTGGAAAGTAAAATGCAGTCAAATAATACAACAAAAGCAAACGCAAATTACTCAAAACAAAATACATATGCCATCATACATAAAATACAAAACTAACATTGCAATAGACTGAAAACTTACTAGACATACTGAAAAATAACCCCCCCACCCACTAAAGAGTAGGAGAATTTTATTATTTCAGTAAACCAAAATTGAAAACATACAGTGTTAAATCACACAAATAATATATAAATCATATAGAAGATAATCTATTACAAAGATATATCATCCAAACAATGTAAAAAGGAAAACTGAAACAGTCCCCCCCCACTTACAAAATGAGTAGGGGAACTTTTGTTATCATAGACAGACAATAAATTCAATCAATGTTAAGTCACATTAAAGAAAATGATACAGCATATGGTTATCATAATAGAAAACAAAGATTATACATAAAACGAAAGGGAAAAAAGAAGAGAAGAAAAAGCAAATAGAAAACACTGATTCAATACATCCAAAATAATTATTCTAAATTAACCCAATGAAGTTATAGCAATCTACAGAATCCATCTAGAGTGACATATAAATAAGAGAAAATTTCCCATAATCCTGCCTTTCAATCTCAATATTGCGTTACTTAACCATACAAATAATGCTTCTTGTGAAAATATTGTTGAATGGTGAAGCATCTCACATACATATATAGTATTTAAAATAAACAAAATCAAACATAAAGTCACTTTATCATATTGCACAGTGGTTACTGGTAGAATCCTATACACAACATATCTAAGTCATAGTGTATAAAGAAAAGTAGGCCATTTTCTTAAAACAAGACTCCAAAATCCTTTTATAAAAGGACATTCCAAAATAAGTGTTCCATTGTCTCCACTAATTCAAAACCGTACCCCTAAGACAATACCGATCAGTAATTTGCTTATGTTTAGATTTGCTCTGACATTTAATTTGCCATATAGGGATAACTATAATACATCCCACATATGAGGTGGAATCGAGAGGTTAACATATTGCCAATTGCAGGTTTTATAGGAGATGGAAAATAATCAAATGGAGCCGAATCTTGAAAATACTTTTGTAAAATATATGCGTATAATTCCTTTCTAGTAAAATACAAAAAGGTATGCCTTGAAATACCCCATAATTTAATTTTCCCAAAACATATTTTAAGGGATTGTGGAAGATGGCTTATGGAACGTTGTCTCGGGAATACCTCATATTCAGGCCAGAAAGGACATAAATCTCCCAGAGTATCCTGAAGCCATGGTTTCCATTGTGTGTCTCTATCTATAAACAGAGGTTTTAAATTTGTATAGAGAAACATAGTAAAGAAAAAACTACAGGATGTAACATTTTAGGCCCCATGTTTTTTCTCTAAACAACAAGACTCTCTTTATGGGGTTCAGTCTACTGCCCCATATACAAGCAAAAAAACATCCATATAACTGTGTCTCCAAAGCTAAAGGAAGACTAAAACCGCACTTAAATATAAAAATATGGGTAATAAGAATGTTTTAACCAGTTGAATCTGTTTCAGTTTAGGCAGTCTCCATGAATTCCAGACATCTACCGTAGTTTTCGCTTCCTTTAGTTTAAATTTCCAATTTAGATATGCTAAATCTCCGCTCGAATAAAAGACCCAACATTTTACAAGTATCCTTAATTGCGAATACCTATAACCTGTGTAAGATGAAAATACTTATCCCCAGTGTTATACAATTACATTTCTCATAGTTAATTTGTGCACGGTATATAACAAAAACCCGTAAAACTTTTTGAAAACCCTTCAGAGGAGAAAGATCCCAATCGAAAAACATAAATCATCCGCATAGGCAATACATTTAACTTCAGGATCGTACTTGAAAAGGAGAGTCCCCATATACTGTCATGACCATACACCCACCTAATTAAAGGGATCTATAGTAAATAAATACAAAAGGGCACTAAGAGGACATCCTTGATGCACACCCAGTAATATGGGATATATAGTCCTACCACCCATTACAAAAAGCAGCAGTAGCATTGGCATAACAGGTTTTTATCCATTCTATAAAGGTATCAGGTACACCATACCCAACTAAACAGTCCCATAAATAACCATGTTTTACATTATCAAAGGCTTTTTCTTGGTCTAAACTCAAAATCAAACCTGTAAGTTCCCCTGTAGATCCCTTTTGAAAAGGTTCCCACAAAAGTATTAGACTATCGGTAATGTTCCTATTTGGAATGGAACATGTTTATGCCGGATGTATTTTGGTAAATAGTTTAAAATCTGTATTTAATAGGGTTATAGGTCTCCAGTTTAACAAATCCCCTCTATCTCCTTTTTTATACATAAAAACTACAAGCCCCTCTTCATACTTTTTGGTAATATCCCCGAGGATAGTATTTCATTCAAAACACCTGTAAATTCTTCCAATAATTGTTGAAAAATTATTTTATAAATTTCATATGGAATACCATCATTCCCCAGGGCTGTACCAGCTTTTACTTGTGCCAACACTGCAGCAACCTCTTGTGTTGTAATATGTGCTACTAAGTTAACTGACCCTGAATCTGAAATTTGTGGTAAATTACATCCTCCCAACCAGTTCTCATGTGTCACTCAATGTTTTCAGTAATACCAAAAGTTTCTATACATGTAAATCAACAATCCATATAACCTCTCTGGTATCTGTGCACCAAATCCCTGCCTGATCATTAAGACCTGTCATATGTTTCTGATGTCTTTGGGAAGTACTAAATTGAAATGAATTCAGAAAGGCCTTGTGCCTTGAGGTACCAAAATAGCATTCATTTTCAAAGATTTTGCCCGATCATATTGAAAATTATTCATCTTTTCTCTTATTTCGTTATAACTGTGGGAGGACTGAAACCTCACCATTGGCCACACAAAGTGTAAATCCAAAATTCCAGTTCTATAATTTAAGTAAGTATCAGTTTTGTATTTACCATATAATCTCCTATTGATTGAAAAAACGTTTAATGTCAGTTTTGTCCATCCACCATTCCGATAAGTATCATAGAGACATAACATGGTTCCTGGCCTTTAAAAGAGCTAGAAAGCCATCTTCAATTGTAGGAAGAAGTAATAGAGCCAAGTTCATTCTCCAGTACCCTGGACCCCGATGCATAGGCATATGACTTGCCACCGTAGCTGCTATAATTACATGGTCAGATGAAGTAACAGCCAATGTTCTAGTATCAATCACCTGTAGGGAATCGGAAAGAAACCAAAAATCTATCCTTGTGGTCTTATTGCCTTGAAAAAATGTTTTTGCCGGACACCCTGAAAGGGCTATAACATCACTAAGGCCTGTTTGAACTAGTAAATTATTAAGACAAGTAGCATCACAAAACATTTTGGTGGTTCGGCATCCCCTATCTGTATTGTATCTACTACAATTGAAGTCACCCCCCAAAAAAACATACTTTGAAGTAAATAAATAAGGTTGAAATAAGCAAAATATTTCAATACGTGCAAATTTTGTTTGAGGTGCATAAACATTGATTAAC
This sequence comes from Neoceratodus forsteri, assembly GCA_016271365.2. Taxonomy (NCBI): domain Eukaryota; kingdom Metazoa; phylum Chordata; order Ceratodontiformes; family Ceratodontidae; genus Neoceratodus; species Neoceratodus forsteri. Next base: position 1,485,023,346 of record CM057452.1, read on the forward strand.
AGACACTGTAAACCGTTAATCACTACATCCAACAACAATATACGACCAGGGACAAGATCAACTAGTTGCATCACCTTTGCAGTGGGACTATTTAGGGCTATACCTACACCACTACAAGGGTCTTCACCCATAGACCAATAGGTAACCCTCCATCTCCAGCCAGCAGTTGCTAATTCAGTATCGAGTTTGGTATGTAACCTAGTATCCTGCAAAAAAACCACATCATAATCCTTTTTCTCAAAAAGGGATAAAATCAACACCTGTTTCCTCTCAGATAACATACTATTCACATTTAAAGAAGCTACCGAAAGATTATAAACTGCTACCATCAAGAGAGGGGAAATGACCAGCCATATTTTTGAACACATTTTAGCATATTATTTTTTCTTGTTCCCTTTCCTCATTCCCAATCTATTTTTTTTTTTGCCTAAATCAGTTTTTGCCAAATTTTGGTCTATATCAGATGTACCATCATGTTGTGAGGAATTTACAGAAACTGGGTCAGACTCATCCCTGTGTCATCTTGTAATACAATAAAGGATTATGTGTAGCCGTCATGGGTGTTCAGGAATCACCATGCTAATATTGCCAGATAGAAGACTACGTCTTCTGGAAGATACCAAATGAAAGGCCTCTTCAGAGGCGAGGCGGTGGAGGCATTGAAATCAAACTGCCGCTAGAAACCTCCATTTGAGAGACAGGATTTTGTGTCACTGACAGAGGCTCCAGAAACATCAGGAGTATCTGCGACTGAGGTTCTTTTGAATCAATGCACAACCATGATTACCAGAAATATGTGGTTGAGGTCTCCCAGAGTGTGTGGTATGGGTTTTATTCCTAAGGGCAGCTTAACTCTCCATATTGATGTAAAAATCTTGAATACTATAGTCTGCAGATTTATTTTTAGCTGTAAAGGGCAATCAACAAAGAATGTGCATCTTCAGAGTGAACACTTACTGGGGTGATAACAGTCAGTAAGGACATGTCCTTGTTCTCCACACTGAGCACATTTCACCACTTCACACATCCTACTCAGGTGCCTAGGAGAGCCACACTTATAACAATGTCTTGGTTGGCCTGGATAAAAAATAAAACCCTTATCCCGACCCAAATAGAAACAACTAGGTCAATGCTGTAGACCTTCATCAGTTTGAAATAGATTAACTTTATATCTCCACCCTCCATTCCAGAAACCTTCATCATCAATATAAGTTCAGGATTCCCTGAACAGTACATTTTCCACCCAGTACGTTATATCTTCTACATTTACTCCCTCATTCCGAAAAGTACATTTATTACTTTAAAGGATTGTTTGGTGAAGGTATAGCCTGAAAATGTAACCACGCTGGGTTAGTTTTTAAAAGAGCATATCTCATCCAAAATTTATTTAGCAAATCTGGTGTACGAAAACTAATGTCGTAATTGTTATCCCATGGGGTGTGTATAAGGGCATATACCTCCCCTGGATAAAAACCCAGCATTTGCTTAATCAAAACCTTCCCTACATAAAAACGATCTGGCATACCATCTGAGGTCGCAGATTTTCTTTACTGTCTATACTTTACCTTAATTTCTATGTACTCAATAACCACACCCAATGGTTATTCCAATAAAGCTCAGTTTATTGTCTGCACACATATATGTGGGAGCCTCAGCTAAAGGAGAGAGCTCCTCGATCATTGTTTACAGAAGCTTATATATCTTTCAGTTTTACAGTCTAACAGTGATCTCATGCTTACAACAACTTCTCATATCTCTAGCAAAACCTCAGATTCAGCACTTTCCATTATAAGGAGTTGTTTTTCCATACTTACTATGTGTCTCCCCTTTATCTTAGTTACAACCAGCTGTATTTAGCTTCATTTAATTTCAAGGTTTCCTTCTCTGTCAAACAACCTCCTTTGTTCTAGTCAGCACAGAACTGTACATTCATTATAGCTGTTTTACAAAGCAGATAGTTTTAGAGCATATGAGAAGCAACATATCTATATGCTATAATCGCATATAACAGTTATAAGCTCTGGTACAATAAGCTTTAGGATATAAAGTTATTATACTTTAGGATATATAAAAATTCCACCACTCCCCTTTTGATACTCTGTATCAACAACTACCCCTTTTATTTATATGATTTAAAACTGGTTGCCAGCATACAGATAGTTAAGGCATTTATAAAAAAAACATTTTGTTTTAGGTTGATAGAGGGAGTTACAGATGGAACACAATGGTGAGTTTGTAAAACATAATACAGAATTGAGGGATGTCAACACCACAATTGAAATATGTGAAAAAAATGCTAACATGTGACACCACATATAACACAATATAACATAACAATTTTGTTGATGAAAAAGGTTCATGGAATCCTCTTTGAGAGTGAATAAGGTAGATGCTACCTTGTGTTGAGGTGGCACCCTTGGAGCTCGATTGAAGAATCTGTTGATAATGTCTCTTGACAGATAAGTCCTTATAAAACATAATAGTCCATGAAATTAACAGTTTATAAGTTTATATAAATAACCACAGGCTGGTGTAGTTATAGTACAGGTGAAATGTCATTTGCAGAATGGTGGTAACCCCACAAGGCATATGGGGCAATGCAGACAGTAATTTAAAAACAAAACACCAGCATAGTAGAAAGTCAGTGTTCATTTTGCTGGCTGCAGGTTGGGACGGCAGGCACACTGGCCAGGGTGCATTAGATTGTGCATTGAGAGCCACACACACATGGCATGACATTTGTGTTGTGGTAGTTGATTACCCCGGCATAAAGATTAACAGTCCATAAAAGGTAATAAACCATTAAGAACACAGTCCATAACAGAGCAATAGGGTTGTAGAAAGTACCAGCCATGTTTGGAACAAGTGGCAGAGAAGAAAATGGTTGTATTGCTTGAAGGTCAATTGAAGAAGAATCTTCTTGCGAATTTAGAGGATTGCCCTAACCCAGACTTAACTTCATAGTAAACAGAAACAATAAGCTTGATTGCAGAGTCTGAACTGACTGGACCTTCTTTAGTTGATTTAAAGTTTTACAAATAGGTGTAATTTTGCTGAAAACATTACACTTGCGAGTAATAATAACTAGATTCATGCAATAGTCCTTATAAGGAACCAGTCAGGCACAAAGATGGTGATAACATCAAAACTGTGGCAGTTGTTTTTTTTTAAGGAAAAGATGAAGGTCTTGGCAACTTAGATGAAAGTATTACTGCTGTTGAATGTGGAGATTTTATGTGTGCCACCGTGAAAACCGCTGAAACTGCGAAGGTGTTGAACACGAATTAAAACACATAATAACAATCTTTGAAACCATTAACTTTTGTTTTGTAAAGAGTGGTGTGACAGAGCCTAAATTCTGGCAATTAGAAAGAGAAAAATAAAATGGGACATTAACCACACCCTGGGGGTGCAGGCCAAGGTTCAATTATACCATTTGACCATCTGTAAATCATGACAATGTTATGGTTACCTCCTGCTTTTAAATCACAGAAGCAGTTATGACAGTGATGAACATTATTTTCCTGTCTGTTGTAAGCAGGCCTGACTGAGACCTGAGTTATAAAATCTTGTAATGTTACAATAACACGCTTTAAACATATAGTTTATAGCAATATGCCTGTTACACAATGCAGTTAGTGGGACAAATACATATGTTGTTGGCCTATGCCAATTTAATAACAATGCCTATTGCACCTGTGACAAGTGAAAAGGTCTACCTTTTTTTTACCCTGTATAGTGAAATACTCCAAGTACTGAGTGAGGTAAGGCTTGAAGCATAGGTTTGGAGTACAATCTAAATTGTGCATATTATAATTGTTAAAATTGAAAATGACAAGACCTGCATAGAGTGCACTTATTCTTCAGGGTACCTGTGAGTAATAAGACAAGCAGAGCATTAATTTTACTTTTGGTTTTGCTTTGGAACATATTGTAGGGGTGGGTCAGCAATGCTGGCCCCAGTATTTAGGTTTGGTTATGAGCATTAAAAACATTATACATGTGGAGCACTTTTCTGAATACACACATGATACAGTGTAGCAAGATGTATATCAAAAACATTATAACATAAACGTGAAACATAAGCATGTTTGTAATAGAACAATTTTAGTATTGAGCATAATGCATAAAATACATTTTAAACAACACATATAGACTGTAAACTTAGCTTAGAGTCCAGAAATGTTAGAGTACTTTGAATTTACTGGTTGAAAAAAAAAATGCATTTATTGCTGTACGGCTATGACAAAAGTTGTTTTACATTTGTTTTGACTGGATAAGAAAGCTGAAAAGACAATCAAAAGAATGAATATGTGTGGACATACATACACAACTCTACCCTTCAGCATAACTGATTACTTGCTGAGGGCAGAAACCCTTGTACCAATAATAGGTGTGAGATTTAACTGTTTGCGCTAGAGAAAACAGAAGGGCTTGGGCTGGGTTATGCTGTTAAAATACCTTGGGTCTTTTCTAAAACCTGTAAATAAGAAACAATTATTGGCAAATACACATTTTTTTTATACCCCTTTGGGGGAACAGTGATGTACTTGCAACCTTTGTGGGTATTACACTGGAAGGGAGGAAGGGTAGCTTACCCCCTCCCTCCAAGCTCCTACTGGTGGAAGACACAGCTCGAGGTGCAAGAGACAGCTCGAATACTGTAGCAATAAAAAGGTTAGCTGTAGATGGTGACATGATCCCCACGTACTACACTTTAAATTATAACAAGATAATATTACAATTAGTTTAGTAAGTTTTATACCTTACTATAAAGATGGGGAACTTCTTTTTCTCTAGAAGAAAGAGAAGAAACACAGACAAACAACAAAATACTAAACCTACACAAGTTTAAAAATAAAACAAGATTGTTTTCATAGGATAAAAGAAGCCAAGCGTCCCTGGGTTTCCTTATCCTAAGCATGACAAAATGTCAGCTGAGTTTATAAAAAATCCAGATTGATGGTAATACCATACGTACGTATCTCTTAGAATGCATTTTAAAAAGACAAAAAAAATGATTACACCATGGTCACACATAAAAACAAAAGCCATTGCTTTTAACTGTAGATGGTAAACTCTCAAAAACAGCTGTAAGTCAGAAAAAATGAGAAGAAAAAAAATGTGTTTCTCTTTACTTAGAATACTAGTTTTGCAATAAAAAGTCAAATTACATGGTTTACTTTTGGTGTGCTTTCATGAAAACATACATTTTGTGTGAAAAGTTGTGCTTTAGGTATGGAATACACATCAAGTTTGAACTGGTAGTAACATAAAATGTTGAAACACAAGAAGGTCAAATAATGTGCAAAGGTCACAGAGTGCATGCAAGGGTCGTTTCAAACCAGTTATTTTTGTAGTGTCCTTAAACACTACTGATATTAAATATCTTTAAATAATAATAGAGCACACAATAAAACTGCTGGCCAAGACAGTACACACATACACATACACAAAAGAAATACTTAACACAAAATAAGACTGACATTATTTGACACTAATTTGCTGAGGTAATGCCCATAGTTTTATTAGAAAACTGAGCGTGTTTTAGATATATGTGCTGCCTCCTGCCTGTCTTGTAACACTGACAATTTTTTAAACCAACACATTTATACATATTGCCATGCCAAATCTTTCCAGAACAAAACACTTTTTAAACACATTTTAATTTCTTTAAAATGCAGTACAACACACCATTTGTAAGTGAACACATTTAGTATAGAAGTATGATAAAGCCATTTATAGCTGTTAACACATTACATTTTCACCTAGCAATGGCTTGGCACGTTGCTTGCAAACTACAACTCTTTCTGCACATTGCAATCTATGACGTCGTATTTCTTCACCTTTAACACTACCTGCTCCAACCAACAACTACATACAAAAGTTCTTCACTGACCCAATCTAGGCAGCACAAATGTTTCATTAAAAATAAAACCAATTAAAACAGTCAGCTATGAGGCAAAGAAGCTTCTTCTCTTTTTTTTTACTGTAACATGTTGTGCACTGAAAGCAATTAATCCTATCTTGCAACCTTGACAACAGAACATAATTACAGAACACAGATATAAGCTAGAAAATATACGAGAAAGGCGGAGCATTACCTTGTTTAATATCGTAATTAGGAAATAAAACAGACAGACATAAAACAACTTTGAATAAAAAAAATTTAGACTTACCCGGTGCCAAGGTATTTTCTTTTTCTTTTTCGATACACAAGTCTGAGTAAGAAAACTGACTGCAGAACCTTCATGATAATTTCCAAACACTGCAGCTATTAACCCTTTTAAAGGTTTTAACCCTTTTAAAGGTTTTTTTTTGGCCATTTTAGTAACCTGCCAAACCAAGTCTTTTTCCAGAGCTCTGGGTTGTAGTTTAAAAACAAAACAAAAAAAAAATCTCTAACAGTACTAGGTTGAGATCCATCTGGTAGAGGTCCCCTGTATTTTCCATTGTCCCTAATGGCGCCTAATTACTTAATTTTACAGGCGTCCCTGGCATTCTAGTGCCCACCAGCACTTACGGTGCCACCTAGCACCCTAGACAGTAAATGATGGCTGTCGCAATCCTAGATGTCACACAAGTGATGGGACTAAAACACAGGGGCACCCTTCCCCCGTGGCCGGGACTAGGTAGTCCGATTATGGCGCGACATGGAGAGGCGAAGCCATCCTGCCGACTACGCCAATACTGTGGTCGCAGATTCTCTTTACTGTCTATACTTTACCTTAATTTCTATGTACTCAATAACCACACCCAATGGTTATTCCAATAAAGCTCAGTTTATTGTCTGCACACATATATGTGGGAGCCTCAGCTAAAGGAGAGAGCTCCTCGATCATTGTTCACAGAAGCTTATATATCTTTTCAGTTTTACAGTCTAACAGTGATCTCATGCTTACAACAGCTTCTCCTTATCTCTAGCAAAAACCTCAGATTCAGCACTTTCCGTATAAGGAGTTGTTTTTCCATACTTACTATGTGTCTCCCCTTTATCTTAGTTACAACCAGCTGTATTTAGCTTCATTTAATTTTCAAGGTTTCCTTCTCTGTCAAACAACCTCCTTTGTTCTAGTCAGCACAGAACTGTACATTCATTATGGCTGTTTTACAAAGCAGATAGTTTTAGAGCATATGAGAAGCAACATATCTATATGGCTATAATCGCATATAACAGTTATAAGCTCTGGTACAATAAGCTTTAGGATATAAAGTTATTATACTTTAGGATATATAAAAATTCCACCACACATCCATAGGACCTAGGAACCTTAAACGCACTGCATTCCTACGTTTTGCCAAAGTAACTGTTTTTTTAAATAAACTAGCAAATGTAACAGGGGGTTGTGAGATAACAGGCTGATTCTGTACTGGATTTAACTCAGAACCCAAAACATTCGCATAACTTAAAGCTTCAGGAGTGACAGTTTGTCCTAACATGGGCTCTGATAGCAAAGAACCATTTGATAGTAAATTAGAAATACTGGTTTAAGGAGATGCACATAAAGAAGAGTGTACAGTTATTACAGGGGAAGTTTCAAAACAGTCTGGCCCATAGCTAGATACAGCATCCCTTGATGCAGATTTGGCCTTTTTCCCATCTGCTACACTTGTTCCCGGCAGAGGGATTATTGGGTTGGCTATCCAGCCTCCCTCATCTGATTGTATCCAACCTGCCTCCCGGAGAGCTTGTTAAGGGGACCAGGATTCATTAACCACCAGATTAGCATCCTGAGGTGGGGTTTCATCCGTCAATCGATCTAAAAAACTGGGGCCTTTTAGAACCTTAGGCACAGTACCTGGTAGGCCCGAAGAAGAGTCCAAAACGGGCCTTTTTCTTTTTCGATCCTCCTCAGCTTGTTGTTTTAATTCGTTGAACTCAGCCAAAGCTTCTTTTATCAGCTGCCGTTTTTTCCAACAATCGTTAAGCTCTTCAGACCCTCTGAAAGAGCTGGAGCTCACACAAAACTGCAGCATTTTCGCCATCATTTCTCCGAGATCTCAGGCTCCATCAGAAACTCATGGTTTGCCCAACTCCACACTCCTGATGACTTCCGCATCGTGCACTAATACTTCAGGCCGCGGGGATTCCGGTACGCTATGCTGGCCACCATCAAGGTGCATCCCAGCCATACCAATGTCCCCACATGGATGATTTAGGAGTTGAGCAACATCCGTCCTACTTCCACTGCTCTCTGCAGCCATCCAGAAAGCCATACCATGTTCCCCGCTGAGCCTTGCTAACTCAGCCACAGCATGTCCTCCTCCACTGTCCTCCTCCTCTGCCATCTTGGTCCCACCAGAAAATGGGTCCCCCCCTGCTCACAGGAAGCAGGAAGTAGGGGAATTTCCCTGGTATCCTGGCCAAATTTCCCTCATTCACTAAAATACCACCAACAGCTTAATCTGGTTCAAGGTCAGCTGGCATTCATCTGTATCCCCCTCCCCTGGGTCATGCCTGAAAATAGGCAGAATTTGTCTAGTGCACTTACCCGGCCAACAAAAACTAAATAAATAAATTATCTCAATCAGAATAAATAGCTCTTAAAGAGACAGGCATGGAGACTTTACTATAGCACCCTTAAAGAGCAAAGCAATCTTTAATTATTAAAAAGCACTTTCCTAAAACCAAGGCACTTGTACAACACAATCAATAAAATACATCAACAGATAACAAATACAGCAAATAAAAACCAATAAACACAGCAGCAGCATTACAAATCAGGATATGCTAGGCTAAATAAGAAGGTTTTAAGAGCAACTTTAAAACTTTGGACGGCAGACAATCTCACACACAGGAGGCTTTACTATAGTGCTCTCATGCAGACAATCAAAACTACTGCAGACACAGAACACCATCCTGGCAGTGGGCATTAGGCAAGCCCAGGAAGATATTTTAGGAACCCTCATTTGTAGGGGGGTTACATTGGTTCTGACCATGCTCAGTAGGATCTGTTTGATACCCTATTGGGCATGCTCAGAACCAAAATTTCAAATCCTTATAACTTGGGCATGGATTAATATTTTTTTCACCAAACCAGCAAAATGCACCATTCTGGTGAAAGCCCTTTCTATCATGAAAATGTCAGACCAACATTACAAACCATCTGGGCTGTAGGCGATGACAAAAAAAAAAAAAACAGCAACAAAACTCCCATTTTTCCTAAAAACACGCTATCCAGATCTCAGAATCTGCATATCTGAATAGAACAAAATTTGGCAAATCAAAACACATTACCCCAGACTGTGCATGAAAACTTTTGTGCAATTCCTTCGAACTGGGTGAAGCTATTAATATATTTATATGCAGTATATATATCTACATACAGTATTATAGTGGTGTGATAGTGCAACTCTAGTTGGGGTTGAGTAGGCAGTTTAATGTTTAACCCCTGAATTTGAACCTTAGTAGCTTTTCCACATTCAGCAGAATTGCATGAAATTTTGCACACGCGGTTTGGGGCAAGGTCCCTTGATTTGCTAAGTTTAATTCCAGTCAGATGTGCAGATTTTGAGACCTGGATATCGTGTTTTTAGGAAATATTGTCGTTTTTTACTGGGGTTTTTTTTGTCATTGCCTACTGCCCAGCTTGGTGGAATTTTGGTCTGAAATTTTCAGGATAGAAAGGGCTTGCCCCAGAGTGATGCCTTTCATTGGTTTGTTGGAAAAATATTATTACATTCCCATGTTATAAGGATTTGATATTTTGATTCTGAGCATGCTCAGTAGGGTCTTTTGGATAGATGTTTGATATCCTACTGAGTATGCTCAGAACTGAAATTTAATTAAATTAATTTAATTTAATTTAACTGAAATTAAGCTGGTAGGTGGTCAGCAGCTACTGGTATACGGACACTAAAAACAGATTTTCATTTTGCAAATTATCTCAAGATGTTTGACAGATCATAATATGTTGCAAATATTGAGTATGCACAGTCTTTGTAACAGCAGCAGTCACAATCGTAATACAGCAACAATAAATGTATACCCCCCACACACACAAAAACCATGTCACACACCAGCATTAATCACAAATTGTTAATTTCCTATACACAATGAACAATCCATTAATGCTAACATTATTGCAGAAGACCATAAATAGTGAATGGCTACAAAAAAAAGGTGTTGCATTTTGGCATTATTCATCTAAAGTAGAACACGCTTTGTGAGTTGATTATATGAATCTCAATTGCATAACCACCCTGACTGTCACTAAAATCAAAACTGATGAACCAGCATCAATATGCTATGAATGAAAATAGAAACCTTGATTGAAGCAGTATAAATATAACATTGCTGTGACTGAAGGCAGTTTGGAGAAATCAGGTAGATAACTTACAGTTTAACATTTACTTCATTACAGTGCTTACTGTGCTGTATCGCAACTCCGAATAAGAGGTAGTACTTGTATGAATAACACTCAGACATACACATAAATAAAAACAACATTGTGTTTCACACTTTCGATAATATGAATGGGACAGGATTAATGGCTCACTGCACCTTTTGTGTTGCTTGCACGCATGTGCAAGAAACACATTGTGTCAGGTTTTTTTCACAAGCGGTTTGTGGAGGCGCGGCAGTGTTGTGCCGAATGGCAGCAGCCCATTCAGGGGCTGGTCTCTGCCTCAGCCAATAGAGGAGCATGCTATCAATCTCCAGCAGTTAATAAGCAGGCCACTAGATCAAAGTAACTGAGCCGCTGCAATCAGGGAGCGCCCCATCACTGTGCAATCAGCTGTTTTTTCGACGGGGCCTCCCTGATTGCAACAGCCAATTACATAGCTCCATTGTGCTGTGTTCCCATGGTGACGACTTTTCCATCGGCCTCCCGCAGTCCCCACAAAGCCGACAGAAAGCCGTCGCCTGCTGTTCAGTGTGCCTTCCTGGTGAAACATTTCAATAAATAGAAAGTCGACCGGGGGTGCCCAATCCCCCTCAGCTCTTGCCACCACCCACACTTATATGTGCTGACAAGGGTGCCCAATCCTCTATTGGAATGCCCCTTCCTGGTAATTTTGCTCACGGGGAGCCCACTCCCCGCCTGCATAATGTTCTCCATTTCTTGTGTGCCAAGGGGATGCCTAATCCCCGGCTCTTGTCCCCCCAGCACTTGGTATGTGTCGGGGGTGCCCAACTCCTGTTGGCTACAGCCCCCAAACACTCAGGTGGCATGCTGGATGCCCACACCAGCGTGTCAAAATGAAATGCCCTGCAAAAAGAAAACCTTCCCTCAAGGTTTATTTTTAACCCTGTAAAACAGAAAACGGTCCCTCATTGAGTCCATGGCCCCTCCCCCAACCCACACCCACCCTCTGTGCACCCTGCCTCTCCACACACACCCTCACTCCATACTTACCTCCGGAGCCCAGTGCGATGATCTTCGGTGGGCCAGGAACATGTCTGCACTGTTTAAAGTCAACTGTGAACTGAAGAAATCCCGATAAGCTGTTAAAATTGCATAAAGGTTTTTTTTTCAACTTTGGTGAATGCCACGGCCATTTTCGGGAATTTTTTCACCAAATTTTCAACATGGGATTCTTGGGACCCCTCCTCATGAACTCAGTCACTGTCATTTTGTTATTCTGTCCTGAAAGGTGATTTCTCTGTAACTGGCCAGAACCACCTTTTGGGACTGAGTAACAAAACGACAGTGTCGCAGTTGATGAGGTAGGTCCTCAAAAACCCTATGTTGAAAATTTGGCAAAAAAATTCACAAAAAAGACTGTTCTACGAATGTGCGTTGCACAGTTCCTATGCACACTCGTAACTTTGAGCATTTTTAATATTTTCACTCCCATTTTTCAACACTGCCATTTTACCACACCTTCTTATGAACAGTACAGCTGTCATTTTTCACATTATGCCTGAAATGTGTTCTCACACATGTAGCGCACAATGGCGCGGTCGGTGTGTGAAATCAATGTTCAGGACACATTAAGAATATCACAGTGACACTGTTCATGAGATATGCCCCCAAAAATCCTATGTTGAAAACTTGGTAAAAAAATTCCCCAAAATAACTGTTTTACGAGCATACATAGCACAGTTCCTATGCACACTCGTAACTTCGAGCATTGTTGATATTTTCACTCCAGATTTTCAGCATTGCCATTTTACCACACCTCCTTATGAATAGTGCAACTGTCATTTTTCACATCTTGCCCGAAATGTATTTTCGCACATGTAGCGCACAGTGGCGCAGTCGGTGTGCAAAATCAATGTTCAAGACAGAGTAAGAAAATCACGGTGGCACTGCTCATGAGCAGATGCTTTAAACTGGTGATGTTGAAAATTTGGTGACAAAAGTCCGTAAAATGACTGTGTTATGGGCGTGCATTGTGCAATTTCCATGCACCCTCGTAAGTTCACAAATTCGTAATCTTTTCAGTCCAGATTTTCAACTTTGGCATTTTTCCCCTCCTCCTTATGAACAGTACAGCTGCCATTTTTCACACCCTAGCCGAAATGTGTTTTTGCGCTTTTGGCGCAGAATAGCACGGTCGCTGTGGGAAATCAGATTAAGAAAATTACAGTGACACTCTTCATGAGCGGAGATCCCAAAATGCCTATGTTGAAAATCTGCTGTAAAAAATCCCAAAACTAATTACATTACGGGTGTGTGTTGTGCAGTTTCTACTCACACTTGTGACTCCACCAGTTTTTTATATTTCCATTCCAGATTTTCAACATTGCCATTTTTTACACCTCCTCATGAACAATACAGCTGTCATTTTTCACATCCTGTTTGAAATGTGTTTTCGCACCTGTGGCGCCAAATGACGCTGTTGCTGTGCAAAATCACCTTTCGCCTAACGAACTGATAGTGCCACTGCTCATGCAGTGGGATCACAGAAAGCCCATGATGAAAACTTGGAGTAAAAATACCAAGAAACACCCAGGGCGTTAGGGTTTTTGACCATAACGCCCTACCCTGTAGGGACTGAGAGGTGTCAGGGCTGTGACTTGAGATTGTCAACAATAATGCTCATTCCATCCCCCCAACCTCCGCCCTGCAGCCAGTGACAAGCATTGAGGTGTACCTTGGACTCTTTGACCCCCGAGTTCACCCCATTCTCCTATACTGCACCCTTTCAGCATATTTTCTTATGGAATGAGGTGAGTAAAGCCCAAACACCAAAGGCACACCTCAAGCACTTGTCAGTGTCTGCAGGGTAGGTGAGATGAAATGTTGTGACCGTTATAGGCGACGACCCAAAGGCACACCCCAATACCTGTCCATCTCTGCAGGGCGGGGTTGGGGTTGGCATCAGTTCAATACTTCACTGCCATTTCTATACTGCATGGGCCAGATTCTCATAGGGGCCTGCGTCTGGCGCAAGCTGCGGCAAACAGCAGCTTGTGCCAATGCCTGGTGCACCAGGGACCCTGCACCTGATTCAGGTACAGGAGAGGTTCCAGCAGCTAAGTCCCCATGCTTGCGCTGACCAGAACCCTGTGGCAAACCTCTGACGCACCGCACAGGTCTGCCGCAGGCCACAAGAGACTAACACAGGACCCCCGTCCCACCAGGTAATGGCCATGTGGACTCAACCTGGTGGTCCGGTGTTCCCCCACCATGTTTGGTGCAATTGGCACCTGGCTACGGAGGTGAGTGGTAGGATGTGTCAGGTGCTGGGGAGCAGTCGGGACTGGTGTACAGTGGAGTGGGTGGGCACCACCTGCTGGGGAATAGATGGACACTGTACCACCATAAGTTGGTGCTGTGGTAGGGCCGATGGGGCAGACATTGGGGATTGGGGAGCCGCTGACAGTATGAGCAGCATCAGGATGGGGGTACCGATGTGGTACATACGTGGCATCGGGGAGCTGTGGGGGATGCCACTGGACCACTAGGATGGGGGCCACACATACGAGGCCACACCCAGGGGTGTATGGTGGGTGGACGATCATCCATGGTGTGCCACACACAGGCATGTCACCCAAGGGAGAATGTCTAAGTCCCCTTATGCCTGCCCTGGCTGGTCTAAGGGTACTTAGAATTTTTCCTGCCGTGTAATGTCTGTGAATCACAGGATGCAGCTTGCATCAGCTGTAGTCCCACTACCGCCATGCCACAGTGCATTGCAGGGTGCAGAGCAGGTGCAAGCCCTGTTTGGGGCAGGTGGCCTGTGGTTGATGCAGGCCACCTTTGTGAATCGTATGGACAGCGGTCATGGATGCAAGGTGCACCCTACACCATATCTGTTTGGCGCAGGCACCTTGCGTCCAACGCAGGGCTTTGAGAATCGGGCTCCATCTGTCTAACTCCTGCACTTCCACTGCTAATGCCATCAAGCAGCCATTTGGGATTGACAAATGCTTGTGTAGTGAGCTCTGGCCCATAAGAGGCTCACAGGTGACCAGTGGGAAGCTCATTAATTAGGAACAGGCTTCATCTCTCCTGTCTGCAATGCAGTGTTAAGAGTTCAGCAAGCTCAGCCCTGGCTAATGTACAAAGACTTTATCACATTTCTTATGAGTCTTTCTTAAACGTGTTTTATCTGTTTACAGGAGTGCACCCAATTTGAGGCCAAAATCAAAAGCAAATAGTTATAGTAGCAGAGCTCCCCCCCACACACACATATATATGCTCCCCGAAAAGTTGCTTAAAAGCCTTCAATTCATTCAAATCAATTCCATTTTCTTACTTAGTTGGGGTTCAGTGCCAACAAGTGTAAAACCATGTACCTAGGGCATAGGAACCCCGATGCTGAGTATAGGATGGGAGGAGGTACTGATACTCACTAGACATGAAAGGGTCCTTGAGGTTATTATATCAGAGGACTTCAAAGTGGCAGTACAGTGTGATAAGGCTATGGGCAGGGCAAATTGGATTCTGGGGTGCATAAGGAGTGGCATCTTCAGTAGGAGGAGGAGGGATGTTGTGCTGCCATTGTATCACTTCCTGGTATTCCCTGCAGCTGGACTACTGTGTCCAGTTTTAAAGTCCACATTTCAGAAAGGACATAGGGTGGAGGCTTTCCAGAGGAGGGCAACTAAAATGGTTCAGGATTTTCACAGGAATACCTTCAAGGAAAGGCTGAAGAATCTCACCATGTACACTCTGGAAGAGAGGAGGGCGAGAGGTGACATGATCAATACCTACAAAGTACCTCACAGGGGTAAACAGGATACAGTTGGGGAGCTTCCTTCAAATGAGAATGAACACCCAAACCAAGGGGTGTACAATGAAGCTGGAGGGGAGTTCAGAATAGATGTGAAGAAATATTTCTTTACTGAAAGGGTGGTAGATGCCTTGAACAGACTGCCAGGAGAAGTGGTGCAGGCTAAAATGGTAGGGGGCATGAAGCATGCATGGGATAAACATATGGGTATATTAGAAAAAGGGGAAGGAAGGGGTCAACGGAGAGCAATAGGGCTATGGAGGTGGAGTAGGTTCAAGTTCATTGCAGGAAAAATCTATTGAGCAAGCTCATTCACAAGGAGGTCCTGATGGACGCAGGCAGAATAAGACATACAGTAACATATACACACAGGAGTTACAAGTAGGTAGAGAACACTTGGGCTGATTGGGTCGGCTGAGCGGTCCTTTTCTGCTGACAAATTCTATGTTTCTATGGCATCATGTGTTCATTCAGGTGCAGTGTTTATTTAAAGTTGGGCCTACCATACATCCAGATGTAAGGTACAGTAAATTACCGAATTAGATGCAGCCCACTTACAGTACAATAAACAGTACCTCAGTGCTTTGAGAAGCCTTTACTCTTCATAAGGCTGCTTAAAGAGCTGGGGTTCTATTTGCAGTGTCCACACCAGTATGCTGACCTTAAAATCGACACCGCATCTGAATGAGTACCTGATTCTTGCTCACTCTATTTCTTTCTCACTTTGAAAGCTGCTTGTTCTGAGTTAGTTTTGAGCTGGCTGTGCCTCGCCTGTGTTGGAAGATGACCAATAAGCAGCAATGAAAGACGTCAGACTTTACAGACTGTGAAGACAACTGCTCACCCACCATTTTGGCAAGAAGAAGGCTGCAGCTGTGGCCACCAATGACTGTTGGGGTGTGGGGATGGGGGGACCAAAGGGGACAGACATAAGGGGATAAAATCATAATAAAAATTGTGAGACCTTCACCAGCTTTCCAAAATGCTTACCAGTAAAAGAACACTCTATGAAGTTTTTCAAATAGCAACACAATCTGGTGAGCCCTCTGTCTACCATCTGACACCAGGCATCAACCAGCATAAAATTGCCTAAAGAAGGCAGTGTGGTCATGTGTTTACTGAAATACTGGAGATTACAGATTTATAAGAACAAAAGAATATCACACAGAAGCTGGCACATGTGCCTATAGCAGCTGTCTTCTGCTTCTCAGTAGTTCTATTTATACTCTTGACATACTTGAATGTTTCTATCATATCCCCTCTTTTCCTCCTCTCTTCCAGTGAGTACATATTGAGGTCCCTTAATTTCTCCTCATAAGTCTTGTGTTGCAAGCTCTGTACCATCTCATTTTCCCTTCTCTGGATCATCTCCAGCCTGTTAATATCCTTATGAAGGTGCGACCTCCAGAACTGCACACAGTACTCCATGTGAGGCCTGACCATGGTTTTATATAATGGCATCACTACCTCCCTCCTTATGCTGATGATACCCCTGCCTATGCACCCCAGCATATCACTGGCCCTCACAGCTGCCTTACCACTTTGACATTTTCAGGTCATCTGAAATAAGAACCCCCAGGTCCCTTTCCTTCTTTGTGACTGTCAGCAACCCCCGCCCCCCATCCTGTAGCTTTTCCCAGGGTTTCTGTGTCCCAGGTGCATAATTTTGCACTTTTGTGAATTAAACTTCAGTTGCTAGTCCTCAGACCATTTTTCAAGCTTCCCCAGGTCCCTCCTCATTTTCTCCATCCCCTCTGGGGTATCCACTGTGTTACAGATCTTGGTGACATCTGCAGACAGGCAGACCTTTCCCTTCAGCCCTTCTGCAATGTCACTAATAAAGACATTGAACAGGACTGGCCCCAGGACCAAGCCCTGCAGCACCCCCACTGGTCACCCCCTCTCCCCCAGACTGCACCTCATTT
Organism: Neoceratodus forsteri; assembly: GCA_016271365.2. Lineage (NCBI taxonomy): Eukaryota > Metazoa > Chordata > Ceratodontiformes > Ceratodontidae > Neoceratodus > Neoceratodus forsteri. Next base: position 1,485,040,400 of record CM057452.1, read on the forward strand.
ACCACCACTCTCTGCTTCCTGTCTGTTAGCCAGTTTCTAACCCAGATTACCACCCTTTCCCCCATGCCCAGCCTACCCAGCTAGTTTATCAGCCTACTATGTGGGACGGTGTCAAAGGCTTTGCTGAAATCAAGGTAAGCATTGTCCACTGCCCCACCCTGATTTACTTCCTTTGTCACCCAGGCAGAGAGATCAACCAGATTTGTCTGACATGACCTCCCCACTGTGAATCCATGTTGCCTATGGTCCTGGGCTCCGATTGCTTCTAGATGCCCCACTATCCATTTTTTTAAGCAATGTCTCCATGATCTTCCCCACTACTGAGGTGAGGCTGACTGGCCTATAGTTCCCTGCCTCCTCCCTACTGCTGGATTTGTGTACAGGGACCACATGTGCCCTTCTCCAATTCTCTGGTAGCAACCCTTTGTTGAATGACTCAGGAACATGGCTGCCAGAGGTACTGCTATCTTCCTTCACAGATCTCTTAATATCCTTGGGTGTATGCCATCTGGTCCAATCATTTTGTCCACCTTCAATTTAGTCACTTCCTGCAGGATTCTTTTGCCTGTGAATGGACTATCGTCCACCTCTTCATGCCTTTGCAACTGCTGTACTGCTGTGGCCCTTGCCCCTCTCCCTCTTCTGTGAATACTGAACAGAATGACACAGTGGATGTCTTGGGGGGGGCACATGACAGTTCTTAGGCATGGTACTATCACTTCCAAATACCTAAACAGCACATATAAGCAAGCAACACTCAGCACTGACAAATGCTTGTTAAGTACTGTATTTCACAATGGGTCAAGATTAGGGCTGTGCGAACCTCTAAAAGTTCTACCTCGTGAACTTTCTGAGTAGAACCAAAAAAGTTCTACCTGGTTCTACCAGGTAGAACCCAGTAGAATCGGGTTCTACCAGGTAGAACTGGGTTCTACCATTTATAACCAAGCTCTACTAAGTAAAACCAGGTTGTACCATAGTAGAACCAGGGTCTACCAAATAAAATTAGGTTCTACTAAGTAAAAAAACAGGGTCTATTAAGTAAAACCAGGTTCTACAAATATCTCTGTGTGTTACTACTTAAAGTACTTGACTCGATGCAGTCGGCAGTACTATATTTACCTGCTAGGGAACAAATATCCCTGTGTGTTACTACTTAAAGTACTTGACTGGACGCAGCTAGCAGTGCTGTATTTACCTGCTAGAGAGAAAATGTCACTGTATTTTTCTGCTTAAAGCACTTGACTCGACGCAGCCATGAGTGGTAAAAAATTAGTAGCCTTCTCAGGCAATCAAGGCAACAGTGACAACAGTACATAAAATTCAGGACATTGCAGGAGTAATCTGTCATGGTATTCGGAGGATGAGCACAAGAGCCATCATAGTGCGGCAGCCAGTCTTAGTAAGCACAGTGATGGATGATGATGAGGAGGAGAAGACAGATGAAACTGAGGGAGAAATCAGTGAAACAGATCCTGAGTTTGTAGTAAAGTAGCAGTCAGTCTGTCAAGTAGCAGCAGTTCTGTGAAGTGAGATGATGATGAGGAGGACTACAGGGCCAGAAAAAGAGCAAAAAAGAGTTCTAGGAAGGATGGTGGTGCTAAAAAAAAAAAAAATAATGGGGCAGAATTGTCAGTGTCAGTGGCTCAGTAGGTAGCACACTCGTCTCTGACACTGGGAGATCAGAGGGCTGTGGGTTCAGTTCCCACATCTGGCACTTGGGTTAATATCCCAGTACTGACACTGCAGTGCAGCATGAGAGGGGTGCTGCACTTCTGAGGTGCCATCTTTCGGATGAGACATTAAACCGAGGTCCCATCTGCCTGGATTGGTGGTAGTTCAGGTGGATGTTAAAGATCCCATGGCACTTATCGAAAAGAGCAGGGGAATTTCTCCGGTGTCCTGGCCAAATTTCCCTCATTCACTAAAAATACCACCAACAGCTTAATCTGGTTCAAGGTCAGTTGGCATTCATCTGTATCCCCCTGCCCCTGGTCATGCCTGAAAATAGGCAGGATTTGTCTAGTGCACTTACCCTGTCAACAAAAGCTGAAATAAAAAAAAATAAATAATGAGACAACAACACCTGCAGTGGAGAAACAGAGAATAGAAAATGGACAGGACTCTAGAGGAGTTGAGGCAGGAAGAGTTGCTGTGCATCAACATTTATTGATTGGCATGGAGAGATGGAAAGACCTCAAAGAGATACTGGCAGCAGCAGTGGCTGTGGTGGTGCCATGGGTAGTGGCAAACATATCCTCCCCATAAGCAGCAGTGCAACAAAATCTGTGAAATCCATAGTGTGGTATATTTTTTTTTTACACAAGATAAATCATCCTGCAGTCATGTGATTTGCAAATTATGCAAAACAAAATTAAGTCGCAGTAAAGTGGGTACCAGGATGGGAACATCAACATTGATAAGCAATATGAACAAGACTCATATTTATCAGTATCAAAAAGCACAAAAGGAGCACACACACGTTGTTACACTGTTGCACTCTGCTGAGGAGGAGGATGATATGGATGTTTACCGAGGTCACGGTGATGATGTAATTGATGCAGAGTTGGAGGATGATGAAAGTCTGACTTCCAGTCAAAGCACAACATCTTCAATTTCACATTTCTTTACCCCTCCGAGCCCACCACCACAGCCTGCCGGGAGTCATACACCATCCATGTCCACGACATCCACCCCTCGTGGAGGTAAACGTCAAAGGAAGCTACCCAGAAAATCTGATGATATCGGCAAGTGTAGCAGTCATCAAATTTCACTGAAAGACTGTTTTGAGCAGTCACAGAAATTTAAGCCCAACAGGCCTGAGGCAAGGTGATTAACAAAGGCAATTGGAGAGATGATAGCCACCGACTTGCTACCATTCTGCTTTGTGTCTAACCCAGGTTTTAAAGCATTAATGGAAATCGCTGTGCCCAAATATCAAGTCCCCGGATGGACTTATTTCTCAACTGTTGCCATCCCAGAATTGTATGATGCTGTTTGTAACAGCGTGTCTGAGGCTCTTAAAGGTTCAATGGGCAAAAAGGTCCATGTCACAACAGATATGTGGACCAGTGGCCAGACAACTGACTATATCGCTGTGACTGGCCAGTGGGTAAACCTTCCTCCTTCCTCCTCCTCCTCATCATCATGTAGTGGAACAGGTGGCAGTAGCAGCAAAAAGCAAGGGTATTTCTCTGTTCGCAGATGGGCAGCATTATGTATTTATGGTTCTGAAAAAGTTCACAAAGCGAAATATCTTCTGGAAGGCCTTGAAATAAAGTTTTCTGACTGGCTAACTCCAAAGTTCTTGCAACCAGAGTTTATAGTGTCTGACAATGCTTCTAATATTGTGAAAGCAGTAAGACTTGATAATTTTACACATGTACCATGCTTTGCACACACTGTTAACTTGGTGGTGAAAGACTTTATCACTGAGGACCGAAATGTTCTGAACTTTATTGCAGCTGCCTGCACTGTGTGCACCCACTTTGGCCATTCTGTTAAAGCCAGAAAGTTGTTGTGGCAGATTCAAATAGAAAACAGCCTCCTTCTCCACCAGATGATCCAGGAAGTTCCAGCCAGGTGGCATTCCACCTACTATATAATGCAGAGAACACTTGAGCAGCAGAAAGCCATCCATCAACATGCAGTCCAACATGGCATTGGGAAAGGAGATGTGAATATCAGTCCCAATCAGTGGCATCTGATGGAGAATCTTAATTGTATTCTTAAACCCCTTGAGGAGGCTACAGGAGTGGTGAGCTCCGATGGTGCTGGGCTAAGCCAGATATTACCCTTAATCTCACTCATCAGAACGAGACTGGAGCATCTTGAGTCACAGTTTCTTGACAATGATAACATCAGTGTTGCATCCCTTGTGGGAAAAATGTTGAACACATTACTGGCTGACGAGCGCATTGTGAATATGTACAAAGTAGAACATTACATGTTGGCCACACTTCTCGATCCTCAGTTTAAGGATACAGTTGAGACATTCTTCAACCCGCATGACTTTAAAGATCTGGAATACTATCGTGAACTGTTAATTGAGAAAATGTCAGCACGTATAGCTGAGAAAAGTAGTACATCATCAGTGCCCTCATGGCAACATTCAAATTCTGACCAAGATCTGGTGGAGAGGGAGGGAGCACAATCTGCCATTGCTGCTGCTGCTGGTGCCACCACTACTGATGTTTTTTGTCATTAAACACCAATCAGAACTGCTGCTACACCACAAGAGGACAAACCACTGTGGGACATGCTGTCAGACTTTGTTCTGATAAAGACAGCTGGAAAGGCTCAGCCAGCTATTGTGGTACCAGAAGTCCCCACTACAAAAATGGTGAAAGATTATATGGAGGAGACTGTACAACTCACCGCAGGTGATGAACCATTGCTGCATTGGCAACGGAAAAAAATCTATGTGGCCTTCTTTAACTGAGATGGCAATTAAGAACCTCAGTTGCCCACCTGCAAGCACATATTCTGAGAGAATTTTCAGTGCTGCTGGAGCAATAGTGAATGAGAAAAGAACATGTATTTCCAAAAAGAATGTAGAAAGGCTCAGTTTTCTTAAAATTAACCTGCCACAGTTCATATACAGTCCAAAATTTATGCAGGCTGCCAGCACCCAGATGACATGCCATGCTAATTTATGGCCCATGGCCACAGCCATTGGGTTCTATTTGTGGTTCAGTAGAGGGTTACCACTTGTGCCAATCTTCAAGCAGGAGCCACTCAGTAGCTGTACTGTTGTCACTGTTGCCTGGATTACCTGAAAAATCCTGTTGTTTTTTTTTACCACTCATGGCTGCGTCAAGTACTTTAAGTATTACGACAGGAATATTTGTTTCCCAGCAGGTAAATACAGCACTGTTGGCTGCATCGAGTCAAGTACTTCAAGTAGTAAGACATAGGGATATTTGTTCCCTAGCAGGTAAATACTGCTGGCTGCATCGAGTCAAGTACTTTAAGTGGTAAGACACAGGGATATTTTCTCCCTAGCAGATAAATACAGCACTGCTTGCTGCATCGAGTCAAGTACTTTAAGTGGTAAGACACAGGGATATTTTCTCCCTAACAGGTAGCTGCATCGAGTCAAGTATTTTAAGTGGTAAGACACAGCGATATTTTCTCCCTAACAGGTAAATATGGCACTGCTTGCTGCATCAAGTCAAGTCCTTTAAGTAGTAAGGTACACGGATATTTTCTCCCTAACAGGTAAATACAGCACTGCTTGCTGCATCAAGCCAAGTACTTTAAGTGATAAGACATAGGGTTATTTTCTCCCTAACTGGTAAATACAGCACTGCTTGCTGCGTCGAGTCAAGTACTTTAAGTGGTAAGATACAGGGATATTTTCTCCCTAACTGGTAAATACAGCACCGCTGGCTGCATCGAGTCAAGTACTTCAAGTAGTAAGGTACAGGGATATTTTCTCCCTAACGGGTAAATACAGCACTGCTTGCTGCATCAAGTCAAGTACTTTAAGTGATAAGACACAGGGATATTTTGTCCCTAACTGGTAAATAACAGCACTGCTGGCTGCATCGAGTCAAGTACTTTAAGTGATAAGACACAGGGATATTTTGTCCCTAACTGGTAAATAACAGCACTGCTGGCTGCATCGAGTCAAGTACTTTAAGTGATAAGACACAGGAATATTTTATTATTTTCTCCCTAACAAGTAAATACAGCACTGCTTACTGCGTTGAGTCAAGTACTTTAAGTGATAAGACCCAGGGATATTTTCTCCCAAACAGGAAAATACAGCAGTGCTGGCTGTGTAGAGTCAAGTGCTTTAAATAGTAACACAGAGGGATCATTTTTTATCCCTAACAGGTAAAAAAAACAGCCTGCCTGCCTAATGCCAAAAAAATAAATATTATTTATTTTTCATTAATCTGCACAAAGAAAAAAACAGCCTGCCTGCCTAATGTCAAAAAATTAAACTGTGGTGAATGGCACCAACAGAGGAGCTGAGCATTTTGAGCAATGTATCTTACACCTCCCCCTCTATACACTCTGCTTTGCTTTGCCTTGCTGTGTACTGTAGTGTGTTTGTTGGCACTGTTATAGTACAAAAAAAACAACTTTATTTCCTTTAAGAACTGCTGGGGTTAATATATTTCACTTTTAGTTCTGATTGAATCATTCAATCACCACACCAAGAAGGACAGATGGCGTCCCCTGCCCCTAAGACTGGACATGCAGCTCCTGAGCTCCTGCTGTATTTTTCTCTTCCCCTTCGAGTCCCACTCCAATGTGCTCCAGTCTAGTTTTTCCCTTCCCACAGAGTAATGAAAAAAAAATAAAAAAATGCCTTGTGTTTTTTTTTTTGTTTCACAATCAAAGACACAGGCCATTTGATCCAATTGAGAAAGGAAAAGACAGTCATTCACTGCTGTCTTCTGTAACCGTTCCTGACTACGAGTCGCGCAGATGCACATCAACTGCCACACTAACAACTTAGCTGGTGCTGCGAGACTTACCCAGCCAACCACATGACTATTTTGCTGTCACAGCCAACACAGGGAGATGTCTCTTTAGGCAGCCTTTCAGCAGCCAATCACCCACACCTTTACAAATCTGTTCCAGGCGAGAACTTGGGAAGGAAAATGCCAATGGCTGATGGGGGTGGGGGGGAGCTGCTGAGGCTGACGTGGAGGGGCTGCTGACAACATAGAGAATTAGGAGGAGTGAGTCACATGATGGTGGATGGTGAAATTTGAAATATGTGAACTTTGGTTTACCTGGTTCACTCGGTTCGCTCCTGCAATGCCCATTATAATTTTTTATGGGTTCTGCAGGGGTGAACCGGATGAACCAGGTGAACCAAAGTTTGCACATTCCATTCATATGTTCACACATGTGCGGAATAGCGAGAACATCGGGGGTTCACCAATTAAGACAGAATGGTCGAACCAAACTTGTAGCCCTAATCAAGATACCTACGTGGTGTGGAACTAAAATGAACATTGCCAGCGAACTTTGTACATAATTCTAAACTTGAAAAACCGGGGGTTAAAACTAGTGGTACTGTTACTAGTAGTCACAGGTACTATTCTTCTTAGCTGCAAGCACATAGGTCCCCAGAAATCAAAGCAGTTCTCCTTTAAGTGGACTGAGGTGCCCACCCCAGTACTACTTCTTTTTCCCTCCTCCCCTCCAGGTCACTCGCCTGGCGATTTTGGCCAATATACTATAAATGCTACATGTCATGTTTATACAAGGGCAGTCAAAAAATGACTGTCAAAACATTTGGGGTGAATATGTAAAGAGTGAGTGTGCCAAGTCCCATACATCTGTAGGTAGACATAGTCTTCCCATGGCACAGGGCCCAAAGGGCTCTGCACATCTGCACCTGTTCACGCAGGTCCCAACAGGACCTGCATGAATGAGGATGCAATTCCACTATCTCAAAAAAAAAAATGAAATTCTTTGCAAAAAACTTTGTTATTGTATTAGTTAGGGTAACTTAATTCCACAAAAGTAGGGAAAAGTGGCATTAGCATTTCCAACCCTAACTCCCCACCTCCACCCCCAAGCAGCAAATGGAAAAAACATTAGGATTTGGGGTCTTCAGAGTCTTGGCAAATCAGTGATGGGATCTTCCTTGGGGCTGTCAACCCTTATGCTCACCCAATTCTCTGAGCAAACATCTCACATGGTCTCCTTTCTTCATACAGGACCCGCAGGGCCCTTAGTGAAGAAAGCTACAATAAATTGTGTTGGCAACATGTGATGAGACATATATCTCTACCTTTGAAGAGTGTATCACTATAAGGCACTGCCTTGGAGCTGTACATTGTTCTTCAGACTGGAGGCTGCGGGCTGGGAGGGTGAGCATTAGGGTTAACAACCCCAAGGAGGACCCCACCACTGATTTACCAGGACTCCAGAGAACCAAAACCCTCATGTTTTTTTTTCCTTTTGCTGCTTGGGGGGGTGGGGAGTTAGGGTTGGAAATCCTAATGCCACATTTCCCTACTTTTGTGGTATTAAGTTACCCTAACTGGAGCATTAACAAACTTTTTTGCAAATAATTTTAAATACAGTTGGAGAAAAGTTTTGGAAGTTAGGAAGGTATTTTAAGTACAGTATGCATGTTGCTTATATTTTTGTGTTAAGATTTTGACTATTTATAGAGGTGTTTCCCTACAAAGCTTGAGTTTGAATGAGTGCTAAGTATTCGGAGCTGGGGCTTGAGTCAGCTCATAGCAGTGAAAATGAAAGTGAGCTGCTCATGCTACTAGCTCCAATTAGTTCCCACCTACAGTGTGGATAAATTCTGGCATGGGGGACATAGAGTGAGGATAAATGCAATATCCTCACTATAAGTCTGACCACCCTCTAGACGTTGAAAATATTTGCCGGAATTTATCCTCACAAGCATTGCATAAATATATTTATACCACGGAGGTGAGAGCTTTCTCTGTAGGATATCCTGTGTTATTTCCACTACAGTGAGAATAAATCCTACAGACGACATTTATCCACACTCTGCTGATGTCACCAGAGTGAGGATATCTGCACTGCAGCTTGCATTCTAAAGGAAACTGCTTCAGAAAACAGTTTCTCTTTCTCACTGAAGCTGCAACTTACTCAATTTGCAAAAAACTCTCATCTGTGTCCCATTGTGTTTCTAACATTCCTAGCCCATTTCTGTGCTGATCTCAGCTTCAAAACAACCTGAATTCTAAATTAAACTCTTTTACAAAGCAGTTTCTGTTTATCAGTGCTTCCTGCAGCAGTTTGTCTTTCTCACTGAGCCTCTGACTCAATTAGTATTGCAAAACACACTCACCTGTGTTTCTGACTCCCAGTCCATTCAGAACACACACACACACACACACACACACACACAGCATACACAGAATGAGCAGGAAACACACAGAATCAGAAAAAATGTTCCTAAAGCTCTCACCCCTGTGGTATAAATCGCTCACGTGGAGGGCAGATCATGGGATAGTGAAAATATTGTCACTCCTGCAGAGTGAGCTGTGCATTCTCACTCGTGCTTTCGACACTCGTGAGAATACAGAGCTCACTCTGCAGGAGTGAGAATATTTTCAAACATCCCACTCCTGCCCAACATGTATCCCCTATTTATCCAATGCTTGTGAGAATACTTAAGGGCCCATGTCAGTGATGTTTTTGCTGCCTCTAGACCTAAAGTGAGAATATCAAAATATTCTCACTCTAGGTGCCCAGAAACAGAAATATTCTCACTGTAGACCCTGATTGGTGAAAGCCAGCAGAACGAGCAGCACAGTTTGAATTTTAGAACTGAAAAGTTTACCTGTATACTGGCTCCCACCAGCTAGTTTCAGTTCACTTCAAATTCCATCACAACACTTTTGTTTTCCCCATCCACTACGCTTTAGTCTTTTTTCTTTTAAAATCAATAAATAGTGACCAAAAGTTACAGATCGAAAACATGCCAAAAATATCTCTCTTTTCCCCTGTTCTGTCATGTTTTTGTCCCCATTAGCAGCCTCAGTCACCTGATATGGAGAAATCAATGTGTCAAAACTGGGCAAACAGTATCCAGCGCAAGAGAGGTATCATTAGGGGTACCCCAGGGATCAATACGGGGCCCCTACTCTTCAGCCTCTCCTTAAATGACCTTTCCACAGCCTTCGACACCAAACTCATACTATATGCAGATGATGCTGTGCTCCTGAGCAGCAGCACATCTCAGGCTGCCCTACAATCTGAGCTGCAGAACTTCTCCAAACTCGAAGACTGGTTCAGTAGTCATAAGTTGCTACTAAACTACAAGAAGACCAAGGCCTTGCTTATGTCCAACCCCCACAACAAAAATAAGCACCACCCCCCTCCTCATCTCTAACTCACGCAGTGAGCCGCTGGAACAAGTTCACTTGTTCAAGTATCTGTGCATCATAATAGATGGTACCCTCATGTTTGTGCACCATATTGACTCTCTGGTCAAGACAGTCAATACCAAGATTGGTGTCCTGTACAGGCACAGGCAATACCTCTCTCTGGGGGCATTCCACCTCTCAGTCCACAGCTCAATTATATCTACTATGGACTAGTGGTCTATGGGGTGGCAATAGATACAGTGCTCAAGAGGGTTCAGACTGCACTCAACAAAGGCTGCAGACTCACCCTGGATGCTAAGTGTGGCAGTCACACCTGTACTCTGTATGAATGTGCAAATTGACTGTCATTAAGAAACAGGGTCAAATTTCAGACTTGCATCCTAGGGAAGAAGGCTCTATTGGGTAAAACACCACCTTGTGTAGGCAATTTAATCAAGGCAGGCAACTCATTACAGGTCACCAGAGGGAGGACTAGAGGGGCCTTGGCGATCACCTTCTGTTGCACCTCATTTGGGCAATGTGCATTTGCCTACCGGGCCCCCCTATGGATGAATGAACTTCCTGGGAACCTGTTGGCCACCAGTTGTCTGGAACAATTCAAAACTGACCTCAAACAGCACCTAATAACACTCTCTAAAGTGCACTTGCCCCTGAGTCCAGCCAATCTGCTCTTTCTGCCCCTAGCAAGCACTAGGCAGGCCTCAGGTACCCCCTCCCTCTATCCCATCTCATGACTAGCCCCAGCAATCAGTTTGTGTCATGCTTCTTCGACACCTGCCACCCCCTCCCCCTCCCCAATTCACAGTCCCATGAGTTTCCCAAACAGTCACTACTAATGCTGGCTGCCTGACCATGCCCCCTCACACCCCACCATTTTACTCTAGCATGTCATCTCTGCTCAGCCTTCCCTTACCCCACCATTTCTCCCTACACCTTATCATCCCTCTTCCCCCACTCCCTCACCTCCACCACAGTACTCACCTCTCTCTCTCCCTCTCTCTCACATACCTCCCTTCTTCACCCCTCTGCCAGCTACCACTGTCCCTCTGAACTACTGACAAGGCACTTCATGGCTGCTTATCCCCCCACCCTCATAGAATGTTTTTCTTGTTATTTAACTTGTACCTATGTTTTTTGAGTTATTCTGTAAGTTCTGAATCCAAACTGTATCGTTCATTGTAATGTACCTTTGCTTTCTCCTACTGTACTTTGTTTTGCAATCTATGACATGGAAACTTTGCAAAAGAGCTTGTGCTCAAAGGTTTTTTATGAATAACTAAATAAATAAAATAAAATGTCTTCCTGTACATGCAACAACTGCCGACACCTGCTGTAACCTGCTGCAACTGGGACATCTCTGTTACTCAAGCTGACCTGAAGGCTACACTCCTCAGATATTCAGAAAGCTGCAGTCCACTCGCACTGTGTGCTGGCTAGTTCAAGCACCTGCACTGAACCATCCTAATGTCTAGAGATGCATGACACACACAAAAATGTCAAGTACCTCATGCATCTCGCATCACTTGGCCATCCAAAAGATCACGGAAAATAGCACAAAAAATGACAGCAGTAAGAAATTTAAAAAAAAACCTTAAATGAAGACACACATTGGATGAACTGAATATGCGATGGCCCCAGAAATATCGATGATATGTCTCACTTGTGCTGTTTGACCTTATGACATCACTCGTGGCCATGCCGCTTGATGTCATAAGGTCAAACAGCACTCGTGAAATGGTCCATCACATATCCCTTATATATCGATTGCACACACTCTCGCATATTTCATTCATTATTTTTTTGTAAGTTCTGTATTTTTTAAGGAAAAGTATGCTTTTATCATTTTAGATCTGGACATGTTCCCTTTTGTTCTGTTTTGCTCTCGGGTATAGGACACAGTATCCCAAACCAGGACATATCAGAGCAGGTGGCAACCATATCCTTCTCTTGATGTGTTGCACCTTTGTATTATTTTATTTTAGTTTGTTTTCAGGAGGGTCTTGAAGAGATTAAATAGGACAATGGTGATTTTTAAAGAATATGTATACAGCCTCGTTGCATTTACAATACTAATACACCATCTCATATATGCAGGTATATATCACATTTACTGTTAGAGGCTCTCAGAGGCATAAAGTGCAAAGTTGGGATGGGTGAACTCCAAAAGGTTCTGAATTTCTGATAAGCCATGAACAGTTCTGATAGTTATCCAACCCTTATCAGAACTTTCAGAACCTTTTCATTTAGAGCACAGAAACTGTTTTAACCATAAATTTCTACCCATGAGTTATTCTCCGGAAAGGAATCTAAAAACAACTTGCATTGGTACCCCTCATCTGACCACTGAGTCAGAGGGCAGGTGCGGGAGGTTGTTGATTTTCTAAACTGCCTTTCAGCTTTGTGGAGTGGGGTTAAAGGAGCAGCGGGGCAGAGCTTTTATTTGGGGGCTAAGTATTGTTTTGGTTTGGTTTTCCACTGTACTGTTTCAAACTATCAATCGGGATTTCCATCTGAATTGATTTTTGAGTTTGATTTTAGTGCTTGTTGCAGCTACAGTCACTGGATCGGGGGACGCAAGGAGCAACAGGGGGGTGTTTTGTAGATAGCTGATTGTTTCTGGAGCAGGAGGTGAAACAGGAGGCTAAGCCCAACCGTCCGTTCCCCATCCCACCCACTCTGGGCTCCTCTGCCTTTATATGCACTCTATAGATTACCACTTCCTGCCACTGCACAGGATGCAGACTAGCACTGATAAAGTAGTCTCTCTGGTAGTGATAATTGATAGTAGGCAGAAGGAAGAGAGGTAGAAAGGAAATGTTGGGGGAGGAACAAAAAAACATAGGGGCCATACTTGGAAGGGGAAGGCTAAACACAGGGCAAAAGAAATAATAAATTAAATCAGGAGTTCCACTATAGCAGCTGGAGGGTTTGGTTAGTGAAAAAGGAGGTGATACAGACAATTCTAAAGGGCAGGATGCAGGGAGTGGTGCAGTGCAATGGGCGCAGGGCAGCAGTCTTCAGGAGGATGTTCTGGGTACTGTGGAGCTGCTCCATATGCAGGCACCTCTCTAAACTGAGGGCAGAGGTTGCCAGTCTCTGGGCCAAGCTGATTGGAGTACTGGGGATCTTTGCCCCCACTCAGAGGTCACCTTGGCCCCAGCCACTGCCACAATGGATGTCGAGGCAGTGGGCTGGATGGACTGTGGTGGGCTCAGGGAAGCTCAGGGAGGGGGGTCAGAGGCACATCCCCCATTGGGTCCAGCTTAAGAACTCCTATGCTATTTTGGAGGAGCAGAAGAGTCCCTTAAGTGAACCCAAAGCTCTGATCAGGGAGGAGGTGAGTGTCCTCCAGAAGGGAGACCCAGTGGTGGGGGACGAAGAGGACCCCAAGGGAAGAAGAAGTTACTCCTGTTGGGGGACTTAGTTGTCAGGGGAATGGAGCTGGGCACAGGCAGTGGGGAGGAGAGGGAGGTTAAGTGCCTTCCAGGAGGCACAGCTTGGAGGGAGGGGGAGTGGATCCAGAGGATCACTGAAGCAGTGGCAAGGAGAAGAGGGCTGGAGGGCATTGTCCACCTGGGAAAAAATGACCAATCCAACAGCAGGCCAAGCTTGGAGCAGGTGCAATAGTGCTTCAGAGTGTTGGGAGGGTGCCTGGGGAAGGTAGCAAGCTCCATGATATTTTTGGAGGTGCTGCTGGTCCACAGTAGTGGGGGGATAGGAATCTCCATATCAGAAGCTTCAACACATGGTCAAAGGGCTCCTGCTGCGAGAAGGGGGTATGGCTTCATTGGTGGCTGGGGACCCACCTGGAGCAATGTGGTGCTGTGCAAGGGAGATGGACTGCATCTATCCAGGAAGGAGAAAGCAGTCCTCAATGAACAGTTTAAATGCTTCATAGACAAGTGTTTAAACTAGCCGGGGGGGGGGGCAAACAGGAAAAGGAAAACTCATGCAGCCCATCCCCACAAGGCAGAGAAACCAGAACTGAGGAGCAGGAAGATGTGATGATGACAGGGACACCTGAACCATGCATAAAGGGAAAAGCAGGGGAATCGTACCCACACAAGAAAATAAACTGGGGTGGGGGGAAGAAGTAGGTGAGCAAAAATGTGAGTAAAGAAAGGATAGGAAGCAAAACATGGAAGACCATGGTAACAAATGCCCGCAGCCTGGCCAATAAAATCCCAGACCTGGAGGCCTTGCTAGTAGAGGCAGACCTGGACATTGTGACAATAACAGAGACTTGGTATACTGCAAATCATGGGTGGGACATAAATGTACAGGTTATGCTCTGTTCAGGAGGGATGGTGGGCTAAAAAGGGGGGGAGGGCCTCTGTATGTCAAAGGGGTATATCTTTGTTCCCCCTACTCTCTTTAGCCCTCTTCCTCCTCCACTCACCACTTATTTTCAACCCCTCCTTCTTATTTTACTACTCTCTCCTGTCACTGTACACTCCTCACATTTATTGCTTCTCACCAGCTTAGTTAATAATCCCTACTTTGTCCTGTCTTAATTGAGCGCTATGTATTATATGAACCTTAACTGTACCTCATTTTACTATGATGTACTTCTATGTATTGGTGCACATTAATCTTATTTGTATGTTTCATTTTACTTTTTCTATGTTGCCCTTTATGCAATGTCTCCTGACTGTTTACATGATTTAGGACCTCCTTGTGAATGAGCTTGCTCAACTGAGTTTTTCTGCAATAAACTTGAATTTGAAAGGCAACGGAAGTACAGGGTAGACAGGTAGAGGCCAAAGCACTGTGGGTCACCCTTAAACTTGGAAATGGCACAGCAATATGCTCAGGGGTGATCTGCAGGCTTCCAGCACAGGGGGAGGAGGTGGATAGGGAGCTAGTGGGCGAAATACCTTGGATAGCAACAAAAGGGGAGGTTTTGCTACTGGATGATTTCAATATGCCAGATGTGAACTGTAACATACCAGTGGCTGGTTCAACCAGGAGCAGAGACATCCTAGATTCCTTATAGGGGGCAGGCCTCAGGGGTTTACTTATAGATCTGCAACATTTCATATGCTGACATCCTTGACAGCAACAGACACAGTGTCGAGTGTTGGCATTGTACTTTCAGGGAATGTCAGCATGTTTTCTTCAGGGAGCTGCACCCCCAACCCCCCATGTGGGGGGGTCCACCCCCCAACACACCCCAGTCTCTAAATATACAACTCAAAGTCAGAGTTGTCTCGGTCAGTGGGTATAACATTGGGAGATGCACCACCGGTGTCTGCGGGGACTAGCACAGTGATCTGATGATTTCAGGTGAATTCTGTCACTGTGCTGGTCTTTGTGGTGGTGGTGTCGATGTGCAGTCGGCATACTGGCCTGGAGCAGCTAGTGCTTGATCCCACCAGAGACAGGGCGATTCTGGACCTAGTACTGACCAATGAGGACAGAATCAAAGAGATCTGGGTAGAAGGTCAATTGGGGTCCAGTGATCACCACATAGTGTAGTTTAGCATGGGGACAGGGACAAAATCAAGCCACACAAAGGCAAAGGTCTTAGATTTTAGAAGGGTGGACTTTAGTGCAGCATGAGAGGGGTGCTGCACTTCTGAGGTGCCGTCTTTCGGATGAGACGTTAAAACTGAGGTCCCATCTGCCTGGATTAGTGGTAGTTCAGGTGGATGTTAAAGATCCCATCGCATTTATCGAAAAGAGTAGGGGAAAATTTTATTGTAGAAAAACTGTTCAAGTATAAACAAAATACATCACTGTACATCAATACAAATAGATTACATAATGATGTAAACAAACTTGAGTAAAACAAAAGAAAGAAAATGTTATCAAAGAAATTATCCAAGTTTGTCCTTCATGAAAGGGACAGTCAACCAATGAATTGTCCATACACTTTGAGACATATGTTGTTGTTCATACATACATTGGTTATACAATTTCTGTTCAATCATACTAACAACAGACATTGGATCTTGGTACACCAGTTGTAATACATATTTACATCGTGTCTGCCACAAAGTAAATTTGATAAAGGTAAATATCAGATGAATCAGACTCCTATCAATCCCCAGGTTTTGCAAACTAAAACCTCCAACAACCTCTGCATAAGTTATAGAGCTCCAATACTCATTTCCCCTTAAAAGTGCCAATGTTGCCCATACTTCACTTACATAAGGGCACTGTGTAAGAAAATGTTTCATGGTTTCTTCTTGTGCCACACAACTCAATCTGGGACACATACGCTCTTCCACACTTTTATGTTTGGCATTACCCTTAACAAACAGCCTTCCATGGGAACAGAGCCATACTACATCCCAGATCCATGGACGAATATATTTATCCATTAAGGAATCTAACACATGCTCCTGATATAAGGAGTCAGTATCTTTAAAGACAACTGATGTTATCCCAATCTGAGTATTATTCTTTTCATAAAGAGATTTACTAGTCGAAAGTTGCACAATTTGCAACGTCAAACCCTATTTTTTTAATTTAGCTAATGCGGGTCTAGAAAACACACTTTTTATCTTAAACTGGGAAGGTATCACCCCATGACCTTCCCATATTTGATAAATTGGCCTAATCCAATGATTTGCATAAATAGACCAGAGAACCAGACTAGGTCGAGTGGGGTCTAATAAGTTAACATGAAAAAAAAATACTATAAAAGAAGACCACAGGATTAATTAAATTCAAGTCTCCTTTTTTTATAGGTAAATATAATATTTCCCTTTTTATTGGATTCAGACGATTCCCCCAATTAACTGAAAAACCAGACCAAGAAGGGTCACTTCATAAGCTCATGGCAGAGGTTAAATAGCACTTATGAACAAAAAGATTGGAAGAAGGAAAGTTTAAACCACTGCCACTTTTTCCTTTTTCAATTGTTGCCAATTCTTCCAAATTACAACTTTTGATTGTGCAATATTCAATTTTTTACCCCAGTTTAATTCCCCATTATCCCCCCCTCCCAAACCAAACCCTCAAGAATTTAAAGGTGTCCATGGACACGTTAATATCTTGCCAAGTCTCCTTTTGGGTTACATTACCATTAAGGGCATATATAATACTCTTCCTTTTATTTATTTTAGCTCCTGTTGGCCTTGAATATCTATCTATCACCTCCAATGCTCGAATAGCTGATATTTGGTCTGCTACCAATACACAGATATCATCTACATATGCTATCACATGTGTCTCCATCCCTCCCTCGACAGGTACAATACCTCTAATGCATGTGTCTTGTTGAAAAAGCCTCAGTAACGGATCCAAACAAAATATATAAAGCAATGGGCTAAGTGGGCACCCCTGCCTAACCACACATGTAATACGTACATATAAACTCATTATTCCATTTACTAGTGGGATAGCCTGATCGTTTGTATACGGTAAGCCTGTCCAATTTACAAAAACCTGAGGGATCCCATAATGAAGCACAGCTCTGTAAATAAACCGATGAGGCACTCTATCAAAGGCCTTTCCTGATCCAATGACATAATGTATCCATACAGCTTACACTCTTTACCCTGTTCTACTAATTCCCTGATCAATATTGTCAGTGTCAGTGGTTCAGTAGGTAGCACATTCGCCTCTGAGGCCGGGGAGATCAGAGGGCTGTGGGTTCAGTTCCCACATCTGGCACTTGGGTTAATATCCCAATACTGACACTGTAGTGCAGCATGAGAGGGGTGCTGCACTTGTGAGGTGCCTTCTTTCAGATGAGATGTTAAACTGAGGTCCCATCTGCCTGGATTGGTGGTAGTTCAGGTGGATGCTAAAGATCCCATGGCACTTATCGAAAAGAGTAGGGAATTTCCCCGGTGTCCTGGCCAAATTTCCCTCATTCACTAAAAATACCACCAACAGCTTAATCTGGTTCAAGGTCAGTTGGCATTCACCTATATCCCCCTCCTCCTGGTCGTACCTGAAAATAGGCAGGATTTGTCTAGTGCCCTTACCCGGTCAACAAAAACTAAATAAAAAATAAAAAATAAAATAAATAGTAAATGCTGTATTAGACAGTTTGGTACTGAACAAGTTTGGGCCATTGTAATAAGAGCTGAGGCTGTATTCACTAACCTATTATGTAGAATTTTTAACAAAATCTTATAGCCAGTATTCAGTAGGCTAAGTGACCGCCAGTTATTCAAATCAGACCTCTCCCCGTATTTAAAAACTAAAATTTGCACGGCAAGACAAACATGAAAATCAAGACTTAAGTTGCCCAATACCCAATTATAAACTACCATCAAAACTTCTTTTAATAAATCCTCAAAAGTCTTATAAAATTCAGACGGTAAACCATCAATACCTGGGGCAGTATGACCTTTCAGATTTCTGATTACAACCTCTATTTCCTTTGTCGTGAGGGGCTTACTAAGATATCCTATAAATTCATCTGTTATATTAGGAACTGTAATAGCGGAAGGTAAGTCCTCCATTTCCTTGTCTTCAATAAATGGGGCAGTATACATAGTAGTCAAATATTTTGTAACTTCTCTTAAGATCTCTGGGCCGTCAGTAACCAATCTACCCTCAGTATTCTGAACAGCAGTCATGAATCTATCAGATGCACATTGTGAACAACTTTTAAATGCATCTCCAAATCCAGTTTTACCAGATGAACAAATTCTGTGTTCATTTAACATAGCTTTTGCTCTAGAATATTGTAATGACACCATTGCAGTTTTTAAATTAGAAATCTGTGATGTTAATGCAATATGATGTGTATTGACAATGGTGTATGCTTTAAGTAGTTGTTGATGAAGTTTAAGGTATGTTTGGTACTCTGAATTATGACGGAGTGTAGAAAAGGTCTGAAATAAGGACCGAATTTTCTGCTTAGTTTCTTCCCACCATAAGCTAATATTATCATGCAATGCAGCCACAGACATCCTTGCCTTTAAAAGGTCTGTAACTAACAAAACCACTTTCTCTTCCCTCAGTAAGTCTGTTTTCAGTTTCCAATAGTGTCGACCATACTGGGGACCTCTTATACCTCCCAAAACCACAGAAAGAATAACATGATCTGTAGTTTCCAGTGGGATAATATCAGCCTTATGAATATAAATATTTTTCTGTGTGAACAAAAAATCTATCCTGGTGGATAGAGTTCCTCTATGGTAAGTGTGTCCGCCCTGTGGATGTAGTAATCAAAAGGAGTCTTGCAAATTACACTGCTCAAATATACCCTTTAAGCAATTAGAATCACAGTAAAGCTTATTTGTGACTGCACCCCTGTCCTTTCTATCTGCTACACAATTAAAATCTCCTGCCCAAATAATGTGTTTTGTTGTGAGTAAGTATGGTTTGATCATATTAAAGAGATCTACCCTATCTTTTTTGTTAGGAGGAGCATAAATGTTAATCAGTCTCCAACCCTCCCCTTTATATGAAAAATTTAATAGTAACATTCTCCCTAGTGAGATATTAACTAACCATGAAATCTTAAACCCATCTCCTCTAAACAGAACTCCGAGACCATCACAAACAGCTGTACCAAATGAAAAAAAGAAGGACCCCAACACCAAAGTTTCTGTGCTGCTTTAACCCAAAAATTTGTATTCAGCTGAGTGTCTTGTAGCAGACAGATATCACAATTAAGAGTTTTCATAGCTGTCATAGTTACAACTCTTCGCTTTAGCATTCTTAATACCATTAACATTCACCGAAGCAATGCTAAGCAGTGAATGAGGCACTGAGGAAGGGAACAGAGAAATAGTTTAAGGTGGCTTCTTCAACCTAGAACTCCTCTGTATTCTAGTACCTATTTTCTTTTTCCTGTCTTTATCAATTTCCTGCACTTGTAATTCCCCTTCAGATTCAGGAGAATGAGGGGCTAATGAAGATGCTTCTGGATCTCCCCCCTGTTCTGAGTCCAGCATACCTTTAGTCAATATTTCAAAACTATTTTTCAAAAGTATTCCTTCATCTCCAGGTATATTAGCTTTAGCTACCTTGGACCAAGGCCTAGTTTGTTTAATGCCTCGTTTCTTTGCTGTACTTTCAACAGTTGGAGGGGGAGGCATATCACCAATTGTTATTGTGTCCACCAAAGCAATCTCACATGGTACTGATATAACGTCACTAACCGGAGGGGCCACTGATTCTTCTGACACAGGTTGCTCTGCCACTACTTCTACCACAGTTTGTTCAGGTGGGGGGAGGGGGTAGTGGGCCTAGCTGTGCTTGATTGGGGTTTCAGTGCAGATGCACCTTGTTTAGCCATATTCTTCTTCTGGGCTTCTCTAATTATAAAATCTTGACTAACACGGTCTGTGCAATTGTGATTGGCTCATGGACAGGTTCTATAAGTATGTCCGAGGTCCATACATGAATTGCACCTCTTCTCTTCTTTACAATCCGCACTGTGGTGCCCAAAGGCCAAACAAAGATTACATTTTAGCCTATCACAAGCAGATCTCAAATGAGTAGAAGCTCCACATTTAAAACATGTCCTGGGTTGCCCTGTATAAAAACAGTGCCCTCTCTCACTCCCCAAAAACAGACTGTTTGGTAGATGCACAGGCCCAAAACTATTATTCCTTAAGTGAACCTTATATTTCCAGCCCCCATTCCACAAATGCTCTTCATCAAAAATAGGCTGTGGGGACTCGATAACATCACATTTTTTGTCTATTCAGTAGGTGATATCATGGGCAGACACTGACTCATTTCTAAAAAGAACTGTCACATTCTTAATTGAAGGTTTAGTTAAAGGGAGAACATGAAATGGAATCCAAACTTCAGAATACTTTAAAGCATCATATTTAGACCAGAAACGATCCAAACCCTGTGGGGTACTAAAACTAACATCAAACACTTTAGACCCTGAAACATGAATCAGTGCATGTATCTCATTACAGAAAAAAAACGAATTATGTTTTTAATAGAGTTCTCCCAACATACAAACAATCAGGGTCTATTTCCAACCCCCCCACATACTCCACACGAACAGCATTGTGTCTCTGTAAGGGGGGGAGCCAGAAAAAGGGTCTTTTTGTCAAAATTGCTCCCATGCAGTTTTCGCATGTTCAAAAAAATTCTCCTTAGGTTGTGGAGATTCATGATCTATACCTGGCCTATCTCCCATTCCTGCATGTATTGACTCTGGATCTTCTGAGTCAGAGGAGTTAGAAATTGAAAAAGAAGGCAAAACTGTCTCATTTTTATCAAAAATAACTTCCTAACTACCCAAGAGAGCCACAGGGGAATCTGTTCTTTTTGAAGAAGGTTTATGTGCCACGTCAGTCAATAGATCCTCCTGCGAAGGAGGTTGGCCTGGAATCAGACTATGCAAGGGGTCAGGAACCCAAATACCCTCATTCACTGAAAATACCACCAGCAGCTTAATCTGGTTCAAGGTCAGTTGGCATTCATCTGTATCCCCTTCCCCCGGGTCATGCCTGAAAATAGGCAGGATTTGTCTAGTGCACTTACCCGGTCAACAATAACTAAATAAATAAATAAATAAGATATTGTCTAGGTACATCAGCAAAAGAAGAAAAGCCGGTGGGGGGGGTTGTAAGGCTCAGGGGGAATAAAGGGGAGTGTAAGGAGAAAAGACCTGGAAAAGGCAGAAATACTGGATAAATACTTCTGTTCAGTATTCACTGAAGAGGGGGAGGGTCAGAGACTACAGTTGGGCAACAGATATGAAAGGAGGGGAGATGAACACAAGTCCATATCCAGTGGAGAGATTCCTCGAGTAGCTCACAAAGCTGAAGGTGGACAAAGCAATGGGACCAGATGGCATACATCTGAGGATATTAAGGGAGCTGCAAAGAGAGCTAGCAGTACCTCTGGCAGCCATGTTCACCAAGTCACTTAACACAGGAGTGGTTCCAGAGGACTGGAGGATGGCACATGAAGGATCTCTACACAAAAGTGGTAGCAGGGAGGAGGCAGAGAACTACAGGCCAGTCAGCCTCACCTCAGTGGTGGGTAAGATCATGGAGGCACTGCTTAAAGAAAGAATAGTGGGACACTTGGAATCCACTGGTGCCCAGGATCTGAGGCAGCATGGATTCTCAACAGGAAGATCATGTCAAATGAATCTTGATAGAGTTCTTTGACATGGTGATGAAGGAGGTAAATCGGGGGAGTGATGAATGTCACCTACCTAAATTTCAGCAAGGCCTTTGACACCATCCCACATAAAAGGCTAGTTAACAAGGTGGGTAGTCTGGGCATGGGCCACAAGGTGGTAAACTGGGTTAAGAACTGGTTATCTGACAGGAGGCAGTGGGTGGTGCTAAATGGGACCCAGTCAGAGGAGGGGGGGGTGACCAGTGGGGTACCTCAGGGAACAGTCCTTGGGCCAGTCCTGTTTAACATTTTCATTAGTGACATTGCGGTAGGGCTGGAAGGAAAGGTCTGCCTGTTTGCAGATGACACCAAGATCTGCAACAGGGTGGATACTTCAGAGGGGGTGGATAAAATGAGGAGGGACCTGGGGAAGCTTGAAAAATGGTCCAAAGTGTGGCAGCTGAGGTTCAATTCAAAGAAGTGAAAAATAATGCACCTAGAGTGAGGAAAACCTAGAGAGAGCTACACAGTGGGGGGGGGGGTTGCTAATGATCACCAAGGAAGAAAGGGATCTGGGTGTTATCATTTCAGATGACCTAAAGATGTTTAAGCAGAGTACTAAGGCTGCAGGGAGGGCCAGTGGCATGCTGGGGTGCTTAGGCAAAGGTATCACTAGCAGAAGGAGGGAGGTGGTGATGCCATTGTATAAAACACTAGTGAGGCCTCACCTGGAGTACTGTGTGCAATTCTGAATGCCATATCTTTATAAAGACATTGATAGGGTGGAGGCAGTCCAGAGAAGGACAACAAAGATGGTACAAGACTTGCACCACAATCCATATGTACTCACTGGAGGAGAGGAGGGATTGGGGAGACAAGATAGAAACATTCAAGTACCTTCAAGCAGGGGTTCTCAAATGGTGAGGCCAGCCTCCCTAGGGAGGACCCAACCTATTCCAGGGGAGGCTCAAGCAAGTCTGAAAAAGTACTGTATTTAAATTTTGAGTTTTTATATATTTTGTGTGAAGAGATGAAGCAAACTGAAAGAGGATAAAAGTAGGTAAATCTTATGCATGGGTGACAAGGGAAGGCGAATGAGCCAAGGCTCATTTCAGGTGTACTTGGGGAAGGTTAGGGAGTCAATACATTTCAAAAGGTAACTACAAAACAATCAAGAAATACACAATGAACAATAGTGCAAACAAATATGAACAATAAACTAATAATGAGAGGTGGTAATTGATCAATTTGTAGCCTGATGGCAGAACATCCTAAATACAAGGGTTGAACATAGAAGTGCTAACAGCAATAGCAGGAAGGAGCAAAGTAATCCCTGAGAAGTTGCTTAGGAGCAGGGAAGGACAGGGAGAGGCAAAGTATGTAGGAAGGTTATTTTGTATAGAAAGGAAACAGAGAAAGCAGTCTGACCCATGAAGGTACTGCAACAAGGGATAACAATGGTTCAAGAATGAAATAGTGGAGCAAGTAGGTTGGCCTGTGGGGGGGTGGAGTTACAGTAAGCTGAATAACATTTATTTATTTTATTTATTTGTTATTCAGATAACACCGTTGAGCAAAGGAGCGTTTTATCAAAGGTTCTACATCAGTATAAGACAAAGAATTGAATATGAGGCAAGTACACAAAGGGGTTTCAATTTATTCATGGTGTACTGTGCAAAGTACAGTATGTTATTTTTCTTTGGGGAGGCCCACGATTATTTCAGTTTTTGGGGAGGCTCAAAATCTTCTTCATGGATTTGGGGAGGCTCACTGTGACAAAGTCTGAGAATTATTGCCTTAAAGGCATAAACAAGGTGCAGGGGGGCAACATCTTCCAATATAGGAGGAGTACAAGAACGGGGGAGCATGATATGAAAATGGAAGGTGGCAGGTTAAGGGGAAATTTGCAAAAGTTTTTCTTCACAGACAGGGTGGTGGACACATGGAATAGTCTGCCACAGGAAGTGGTGGAGGCAAGCACAGTGGAGGAATTTAAACATGCATGGGACAGACATAGGGAAACCTTAGAAGTGGGAAGGAGAGGAGAAAGCTGTTAATCAAGTAGGGTCAAAGGCCACACACAAAGGGAGGTGCTTATGGGCAAACTGGATGGGCCTAGCGGTCCTTATCTGATGACAATTTCTATCTTTCAATGTTTCTACTACAGTAAAAATAACTAGTGTTATATAGCTAATTAGTTACCATCTTGTATAACACCACTGTTAGTATGAGCACATGTAACCCCCTTGTTACCTGGGGTTACTAGAATCCCAGTAAGACCTAGTGGTAGGCAGGCAAGGCAGCTTGTGAAACTCCAGTTAAATGGGTTTCACACTGTCTCACTTTGTTCTCAGTCTCAGCTGATACTGAGGGATGACATCACCAATAGAACTATCACAGCTGCATGAGCCACATTGGAATCTGCAGCAAAGGGAGTTAGATAGAATGTTGGGTGTTTTAAAGTCAGTCTTCAGTTTGTCTTCAGTGAATGTGTGTGAAGTAGGGAGCTTGCTGTTAAAGCAGCTCAGTAAAGGCTCTAGGAGCCTCAGTCCTGACAGAGGGCTACTTTTAAGTACGAAGGGTGTGTGTCTCCACCTTAAAGAGAGACACAGAAGATTGCTGAAGTGGTGGAGACCGCTGTTTCCGGGTCTCAGTGCCCCTTCCCTCCGGGGGGGGGATGAAAAGGTTTCCCTGTAGATTCCTGGGGCAACCCCCCTAGTTCCGCTTGTGGAGGAAAAGCTGCCTATATGTTCCAGTATTTATTTGGGAGAAAAGAAGATTTGTGAGTCACCTGTGGGGCACCTGCAATGTGAGGGTGAGTGTCTGCTCTGGCTAAAAGGGCCTATATTTTTCACCCTGGGACTTGTGTGACAATGTGGGGATTGAACTACTAAATATTGGGAAGCCTAGAGTAATGGGCTAAGCAAAGTAAAAGTAATTTCAAGTTCCAGAGTTTGTTGGGATGCAAATAATAGGTAGAGGTGATGTGACAGACGTCTACCCTTAATCTACATTTGAAAGTTCAGAAAAGGAATTGTTCAGTGTCCAGAGAAATGGCCGGGTATGGGCTGTGGGAGCTGGAGGTGGGTGGCCCCCCCATCTTCAGTGACCAGGTCCACCTCTACGGATTTCTTCTGTGGATTTCTACTTTGCCTCAGGCACTTGGCCAGTGATGGGGGAAGTACCCAGATGTGGGATTGTAAGGAAAATTCTCTCTAGGAGTCGCAGACTCTAGTGTGGTTTGGGGAGCCACAACAGGATAATTGGTTCATTCTTCCAATGGACTGCGGATCAAGTGGCCGGCAGGGGAGCCGGGCCAGTGGGAAAAACCCAAGTGTGCACAAGTCGGGCTGTGTACCCAAAGCTGTGTGCAAGTCCGGGCTGTGTGCCTGGTGGATTTAGAGCCTGAGGTCTGGAAATAGTGAAGAAGTGTTCTGTTGTCTCTAATCTGCATTACCAGGAATGTAGCCCCGTGGGGGTCCGTCTATACTTTGTTTGTTCAGCTTGGATGTGAATAAAAGCCACACTGAAGAATCCCATTCCTGGTTCTGGACATTATAGTTATTGCTTCCTGTGTTCAGATTTACTTGGGTGCCCCTGTGCAGAGTAGCCAAACCTAGGTCCCCTGTGCTGAGTAACCTCATCCTCCCCGAACCCAGGTCCCCACCAGGTATTGTTGTCAGTTTCAACAGCATGCCACCTGTCGTTTTGCTAAAAAGACAGGGGTGAGGGGTTACACACATAATGCATATCTGGCTCACTGGTCCTTTCTCCACTTTCAGCATTCTTTCTGGGTCTTTGTACAGTTACCAGCCTTCTTATTAGGTAAAGCTTTGCTGGGGATATATTAAGCTGCTAATTAAGCAATAAGGCATGACCTGGGGTTATGTTAATGGTCTGTTAATCACCCTCTAGGAGTGTAATGTGGCACGAGGTGTAGCCGAGTGCCAGATACCCCTAGAGGGTGATTAACTGACCATCTACATAACCCTTGGGAGTGCCTTATTGCTATTATAATAAACATGTTTTTCAAACAGTGTTAAACCTTGTTCAGCATATGGTTAAGCTCTACATGTATGGTAATAAAAGATTAGCATAAGGCTGTTAGAATGTTTACAGCCAATCAGAAATCTTCATTTCACAGACCTTTGTTATAATGAATGTTTTTAAAATTATCAGAACCTTATCAGAACTAGCACAGGAGCTGCAAGGTTCTGAACCTATCCAATTGGGATCTTCCATCCCTAGTAGGACGTGCATCAGAGTTTATAGTGCACAAGCCAGCCTTTGGCTAAATAGTGACCAGATTGACTGTGTTCACTGTTTGGTTTCATAAATAAGCGGTATTATTGTCTCAGTTCAAAATTTTAAGTCATACTGTAGTTTTGTATGATGTAGTAGAAATACGTATCTTGAAGTTCTGATTGACAATCAACTGTGGTGGGGATATGATCGGTGTAACTTTGTGTCTGTGCAGAAATGTGCTTTCAGTGTGACTAGTGACTGAAATCAGATGATAGATCTGTTGAATATGTAGCTTTTAAGAAATGGATAAAATGGTAATTTCTGTCACACTTTATTGAAAGAGACACTGTCAACCCATCTAAGATCTCAGATTTTCCCTAGTTTAAAAAAAGAAGAAATATCTTCATACTTACCGTAATTTCCTTTTCTGTTAGCTCCTATATTGTCAATGGGATTCATTACTAATGGGTGATGTGCACCCTTACTAGGGGAAATGGCAGAGCACAAGGCTATAATTAGCATAGAACCCTAGGCACCTGAATATTCCGGACTGCAGCAACTCTTCAGTCACTTTTGTCCATGCTGTGCCTCTATTTATAGAAAACATTGATCTGTATAGATCATACTGTTCAACTTGTCATGAAAGCACAGGAATGAGCTGCCTACATAGATAAAACTTCAACCAGAATAAGATACAGAAAACAGTTGCCTACCTCATCAGATGGGCGGAGGTAAAGAACCAAGGCTCATCTTCCAATTCTCTAATGGCATGGAAGATCCTTGCACTATCAAGCCAACTAGAAAAGAATTGTCAAGGAATTAATGAAAATAGAAAGCACTGGGAAGAAGACTGCTTACCTGCAACAAAGGAGGCACCCTATTTATCATCAAATTCGAACCTGTTAAATCTGCATGCTAGTAACCAACATTTCAATGTGGAACTGCTGTTATATATATATATATATATATATATATATATATATATATATATATATATATATAGTTAGGATTGAGTAAGCTCTTTAATGTTAAAGCTCAAATTTTGCACCTTAATAACTTTGCCACTGTATGACGGATTTGCCTGAAATTTTGCACACGTGGTCTGGTACCACAGTTCTCTGGATATGGCAAGTTGCATTATGGTTGGGTGTATAGTTGTGGAGCTGCAGAATGCCAAAAAATGCAAAAAAAGGGACTTTTTGCACGTTTCTTTGCTTGCTCCCACAGCCCACACGATTTGTCTGTTTGGTCTGAAATCTTCAGGGAAGTTGCAGTCTGGGTCACTGATGTGCCTTATGAAGATTTGGTGAAAAATTATTAAACCATTCAAACGTTAATCAAAAAACAAGTTTCCCATCATAGTCAATGGGAAAAAATATGTGCGTCTCAAGAAAGCTGCTGCCAGTACATTTTCCTTTCACAAATGGCCCTTTTACTTTCATGCTGCCTGCATCCTATTTTCAGTTATTGAGAATGAAAAATGCCTGGCGTTTAAATTTGGGACCCTCTAGATAAACACTGACTGTTGTATTTACCTGGTCAGGTCCTGAGGATGCCAGCCCTGTCTTTTTTGGGGGATAAAACCCCCCAGAATTGCAGTTTTAAAACTCGGGTCCTTGTTCTTTTGTAAATTGCAGAAAAAACCTGCTGTAACACTTTCACAAATGCAAAAGTTTTGTGTTGTTTTTTTCGTAACTGTTGCAATTTGCAAACGTAGTTTTCCAATAACTGCAAATATTTGCCATCCCCCTGAAACAAAATGGTTGGGGCTTTTGGGCTGAAATTTGCAGGGTGGCAAGCCCTGGTCTCACAGATGTGCTGTTTGATGCAAAAACATTCAGTGGTTCCAAAGTTGCAGGGTTCTGAAGTTGAGAAATTTTCCATAGGCTAACATTGCGGTGCCTGTGACGCTTTTTGGTGACCGTATCTCAAAAACGAAGCGAGATATGGATTTTTTTGCTACCTAGAGCTTAGGTGATGTAATCTGTAGAAACAGATTTGGAGTCAACGACTACACCAGCAGTGGAATATTTTTCCTACTTGCTACGGTTACGGAGATATTGGCAAATTAGTGTCACAAGGGTTCCAAGGGTGCCTTTTCAGTGCATTTCAGTGCCCCTATTTTGTAAACGATGTGAGATAAAGATTTGGGTTACTCATCTTGTGTGGAGGTATCACTGTCATGATTACAGTGACATTTTAATTTTTTCCGAAGCTGCTAAGGTTGCGGAGATATTGGCAAATTAGTGTTATAAGGGTTCCTTGCCCTATAGGGCTGCTGTGTGGCTCCGTAGTTATGTGTAAGTGGGAGTGAAGGGCCCAGAGGGCCCATGCTCCCACATACGCATACCATTTCACAATAAATGGGCAATATGAAGGGAACACAGGGCCCGGAGGGCCCACACTCCCACTACCACATACCAGTTACATTACACTTTCTCAAAAAGAAGGGAAATTTATTGCAAAAAACTCTGTTAATGCATCAGTTAGGGTTAATAGCACAGTGTCAAAAGTTTGGAAATGTGATGTTAAGGTTACACCCCACCAGCCCACCCCACACCCAGTCCCTCGCCCTCCACACACCAACAGTCATTGGGGTGTGCATTGGGGTTGCCGGGTCTAACATCACATTTCCAAACTTTTGTTACTGTACTAGTAACACACACACACACAATATATATATATATATATATATACATATATATATATTTTATATAGAACCAGTAGCATGTTTAATGTTAAACCTCAAATTTTGCACTTTAATAACTTTGCAACTGATCAATGGATTTGCACAACATTTGGCATATGCTGTCCCATGGGGTAGATCTCTTGACACAGCAAGTTTCGTTTCAGTTGGATGTGCAGATTCTAAGATACTAATAGTGCAAAAACCTTGAAAGTCATCACTTTTTGCAATTGATTCCTCATCACCTTGTGCCCAGATGGTGTAGAATTTTGGCATGAATTTTTTATGGTAGAAACAGCTTGGGTAACAGTACTGTCATGCATTTGTTTGGTGAAAAAATATTAATCTGTCACAAAGTTATTCAGATTTTAGTTCCAATTATTTTTAATGGGAAGATCACTCTCCTGGATAGAGGTTTTTTCTTTTTTTGAAAAAGGATTTGGCCTCACGAAAAAGGATTCTTTTTCGTGAGGGGTCAATCCTTTTTTACCAGAAAAAAATCCTTTTTTATGAGCTGCAATCTTGTTTTCTTTGTCTTCACACAACAAACTCTCATAACTGCCCAGTGATATCTTCTACAGACATCCAAACATGTATCATGGTCATTGGGAGCTGATGAGCTTTACTGTGTATTTTTTTATATCTCCCATGGCCTCTAAACATTTTTTTAACTATTTAAATCCTTTTTTGTCACTCCCTAAGATCCTTTTTCATGAATTCTTTGTCATTCAAACCAAAAAGGATCATGAGTCACGAAAAAGGATTTGGGACACACAGAAAATAAACCTTTTCACAGCCTTTGCCCTAATTTTAGGGGAACTGTCAGCAATGTGTGCATATGCACTGGTGTTTTTTTTTCATGGTATTATCACAGTTCTTTTTTCACATTGTTATCAGGCTCTCTAAGGGCACTTATGCACTAATGCCCAAAGCACATTGCCATCAGTATTTTCACCCTCTTGCAAACAGAATCAACCTTTTTTCCCCAATAATTTTGATTTCAGGGTCTGTAACAGTATCCCATTTTGTCCCTGCTGCATGTTTCTACTTTGGGCTGTTGTCAGGATTCTATGTGATATACATGAGCCAAACACCTGCTGTTGGTGTTTAGTGGCATCCGCCAACATTCTCTTGAAATTGTCCAGCATCTCTGGTGTCTAGTGGCATCCCCACCTTCTGATTCCCATACATTGCATTATTGTAAAAGACGTTGGTGGTTTGTGGTATCCCCCCACCCTCTCCTCTCCGTGCCAAACTGAAAATAAGAAAACCATTTGTCACTATCCTTTTTTTGTTTACAACCTGTAAAAAGAAAAGTCCAATGCGATCACACCCGCATCATCCACGTGACCTCCCACTGTGCACCCACCTCCTCACACCTCACTTGACCCCCTCCCACATACCCTCACTCACCTAAGCTGCTCACACACTCAACATCCACTCTCCTATCGAAAACGCATCTTGCTGCAGGAACCAACAACTGCTCTCTGACAAGTAAGGTATTTACTTGTCACAGAGCAGTTGCTGGTTTCAATAGCAAGACACATCAGAGAGTCAATGCTGATTGTGTGAGCAGTTCAGGTGAGTGAGGGCGTGTGGGGGGTAAGGGTGTGTGTGGGAGGTGGGTGCACAGTGGGAGGTTGGGTGAGTGGTGCATGTGTGATCAGCATTGGATGGTTTATTTATTTTTTTGCAGGTTGTAAAAAAAATACATTGAGGGATAGTTTTATTATTTTCAGGTTGACACGAAGAGGGGAGGAGGGTATCACTGACCACCAATGTTTCTGACAATAATAAAATTTATGGGAATCAGAGGGTGGAGGTGTCACTAGACACCAGGGATAATGGGCAATTTAATGGGAGGTGGAGGATGCCACTAAACATCAAAAGGTAATAAATATTATAAATATTAATAAATAAAATATGTAGTAATGAATTCTGTTGCACATATGGGTATTGGGTGTGGGGTACCACTAGACACTGGAGATCTGTAATATAGTAACATGGGAGGGTGGAGGTACCACTAAACACCAATGACGAACTGAAATAAGATATGTACTGAAATTGGACTGTGGGGGGTGTCACTACACACCAGGGGCTATTAACAGTAACAGGGACTGGGCACAAATTTACAATGTTGGGGCAGTGATAACCAGGGAACTAACAAATGTCAGACACATAAAGCTGACAAAATTATGCATGCCTCAGACCCTGCGCTCCCACAGTAAAATAAGGATACAATTGTACTATCTCAGAAAGTAAGGAAATAAGTTACAAAAAAACTTTGCTATGCTCTAGTTAGGGATAAAGTGACAAAAGTAGGGAAATGTGGCATTAGAGTTTCCAGCTCTAACACCCTACCCCCACCCTGCACACACCAACAGGCATCAGGGTGTGTCTTGGGGTTGTCAGCCCTAATACTCACCCCATTTTCCTATGCTGTACCCATCTCAGCTTATTTACTTATGGAATGGGGTGAACGTTAGGGCTGCCAACCCCAAGGCACACCCCCAGTGCCTGTTGGTGTGTGCAGGGTGGGGATGGGGTGTTAAGGTTGGAAACCCGAACAGCACATTTCCCTACTTTTGTCACTTTAACCCTAACTAGAGCATTAACAAAGTTTTTTGCAACATCCATCCATCTATCTATCTATCTATCTATCTATCTATCTATCTATCTATCTATCTAGTTTATTACTAAGCTGCTAAGGATGACATAACTCTGGTATTGTTTGCATCCATCCTACCTGTACCAGCTTGTTTGTATCTATGTCTTAATTTACTGTTATACTTATGTGTTGTACTGCTATACTGTGTATTTTGGTTTGTCTTACTGTGACAAGGTACCTTTGTAAATGAGCCTATGGCTCAAAGGTTTTCCAAACTGCTGTTTAAATAAAATAAATAAAAATAAAAAATCTATCTATCTAGCTATACACACATAAGTGCAGAAGGTAAACTAAAGGGATGTCCAGAATGATTTAGAATCAGAAGGTTTATTACCAAACAATGAACATACCAGTGCTGGCATACCAGACAATATTCTCCTGCAGGAGCAAGGCTCCCAGGCGGGCCCCATTGATAATGTAGGAGCTGACAGAAAAGGAAATTGTGGTAAGTATGAATACATTTCTCCTTTCTGTAGCACTCTACATTGTCACTGAGATTCATTACTAATGGGTTCTAAGAAGCAATACACGTGAAAACAAATTCTTGTCGGATCCACCAGGGCTGCATAATGAAGTTTGTGAAGAAAATGGGCAGACTGATTTTTTTTGTATTTTAAACTGGGTTGAGCTATGGGCTGCTACCCCGCCCCCCACGTGCTGATTGTGCTGCACGCCATGGCGTGTGAGCGTATCATTAGCTACACCCTTGCTGTTAGGAGGGACAGAAATGGCAAGGATGCAGAAATGTACAAAAAGCCTATAAAAAAAAAACACTTCACGTGATATAGTGCAGTGCTGCAGTCCATAGGTACAACATGGGCAGATTGCTTCTTTTTTTTTTTCAATTTAACTTTTATTGAGAGTTTAACAATATTAAGGAGTACATCCGGATAGGAAACAAGATAACAGTGGAACTATCTGCCATTAAAAAAAAAAAAGATCATCGGGATGTAAACCTTACCCCTCCTCCCCAAAGCCCCCCTTCCCCCCCAACCACCCACCCAATACACAGCACTTAGGTATAAACTGACTGGAAAATTAACTACAGATTACAACGGAACAGAAAAAACAGTATATAAAGAACCCCAAGTGTTATTAAACTTAGAAAGTTTATACTGCAAACTTCTATGGTTCTATCCGTTCTGAGATTAGCTAAGAATTCCTGTAACCATTAGCCATATGAGATCTCTATGTTATCCTTCCAATGTCTCAGAACTACTTTTTGACTGAAGCGAAATCAACACCATATGATATTTCCTGCACGGACAGCAACCGGGTCATTCCCCAAAATACAAACCTCAGGGGTAAATAGATTTCAAGTCCCAAAGAGTGTGAGATTTTTCTTAATAGTCTCCCATAACACTGCCACTTTGGCAGTGCCAAAGATATGAAGTAAATCTCCAACCCTTTGCTGACATCTAAAACAAGAAGGTGAGGAGGCCATGTCCCTTATCGACCAATTTTACAGGGAAAAATAAATATTATGTAATAGTTTGAATTGCATTAACCTAAGCCTATCCTGTAACAGAAAATTGTGACACGCTCCAAATTGCCCCAATTGAAATTATGTTCTGGAAACAATTGCAACCTAATATTGTTTGGGAGCAAGAATATTAGGTGCAGCCAGCCAATCAACGTATTATATACAGCCGAGATAGCATGAGCTTTTCCGACCATTGGAATCAAGGTTTCCTAGTCGATGAGCCACTGTCCCAGGGCAGGGTACTCAGTTTCCCACTAGGAGATGACGAAGCTGAAAAACTTTAAATATCAGGCGCGAGGAATTTGAAACTTGTTCAGGATATCATTTGAGGTAAGCAATTTACCTCCATCTTCAAGCAGATCTTTAACCAACACTTTTTCCAATGTAGGTAACCAGGTATCTTGGATGGTTTGCCATCTATTAAAAATTAGGATTACCCATTAATGGTTGAGCTGGGTCCCTAGTATGACAATATTTTAGAAAGGAACATAGTTGTATATGTATTTTGACTGAAGTTTCAATGGGTGACTTACATAAGCGAGGGGAGAGCTTTCAGCGGACAGTATAGCAAGGCCTCAGGCCTGAGGCCAGAATCAGCGATCCGGATACCTCTAAACTTAACCACAGTGGTGTATAGGTGTTAACCTGCAGATCATCCATTTTTTAAGCCAGCTAAGGTATTTCACGCATGGCTAGCCCAATAATATAACGAAGTGGGGAGTCTCAAACCACCAGACAGTTTAGGGCGGACAATTTAAAGTAGGACAACCTAGATTTCTTATAATTCCAAATGAAACCGGAAATGATTCTATGCACTCCCTTGAACCATTTTAGTGGAAGCCATACATTCAACATACTGATAGGGTAGAATAGACGAGGAAAACATTATTTTACCAAATTAATTCTGCCCCAAATAGACAAGGAATAATCGCCCATCTCCGTAGGTCCGCTTCAATGTCACGCAACACCGGGTCCAAGTTACTCTGCACTAAGCGAGACATATCCCTAGTTAAAGTGAGACCTAGATACCTTATAAGCTTGGCATTCCAAGCCAGCCCAAAAGGGGCAATCTCATGTACGCATGTCCTAAAGTTTAAGGGGAAGACCACTGACTTGCTAATATTCAGCTTGTAATTGGCAATAATACAGAATTTATCAATAATATCTAACAAAATTGGAATGGAGGAGGATGGGTATGAGATTTGTAAAAGCAGGTCATCTGCGTATGCTAGAACTTTCAGAGTGTGCCCCATATCTGAATACCCTGAACCCTCTGTTCCTGTTTAATCATATGATAAGAGGTTCAATGTATAGATTAAAAGGAGTGAGAGAGAGGCAGCCTTGTCTAGTACCTAGGAAAAGTCTGAATAAGGATGAAGTTACTCCATTGCACGTAATTCTTGCTGATGGGAATTTATATATAGCTTTGATCCACCCAGAAAATTGTTGAGGAAACCAAACGTTCCATAACTTTTATGAGAAAGTTACCATATACCTATTAAAGCCTTCTCGGCATCCAGAGAGACCAAACCATGGGCTGATCGAACTCGAGGCCGAGAAGACGTGAGAGCCAAGACCCTAAATGGTCAGGGAAGATCTACCTTTCATAAATCCAACCTGCTCAGGTCCAATTAAGCCGGAAGGACCTTACTGATTCTATCGCCAACAATTTAGTGAGAATTTTAATGTCCTGATTGAGAAGGATATGGTCTATAATTAGCGACAAAATCTGGAGACTTGCCTGGCTTAGGTAAAGTACAATTAAAGCTTCAAAAGGGAGCTATCAGAGGCCTCACCATCCAAAATATACTGAAACAATCAGTAGTAAAGAAGGAGTTAATTCCTTTGAGAAAGTTTTGTAAAAGTTGGCGGAGAGACCGTCCGGGCCAGGTGTTCTGTCTGAAGGGAGGGATTTGATAACCCAGTCTATTTCTTCTGCAGTGATGGGGGCCAAAAGTTGGAGTTGATCCATTTCGCACAATGAGGGAAAATTTAAATCCCTTAAAAAGTGATCAATCATATCATCAGACGGAGGATCTTTCATGGGTCCATAGATCCCTTTAAAATAGTTTACAAATTCCCCTAAGATGTCTTCGGGGAAGGTTTTGATTGGGCCCCCCTCTGAGGAGCGAATGGCTGGCACCCACCTGGAAGACTCTAATTGTTTAATTTTTCTGGCTAATAGTTGGCTGGCCTTCTCCCCTTGGTCTGTGAATATAGCTCCAGTTCTTATGAATGCCCACTCAGCTTGTTCGTTCAGTATTCTGAGATACGAGTCCCTTAACAAAGATAGTTCTTATCTATAGGTCTCCGAGGAGGAAGCGGAAAGGCCCCGCTCTTTGTCACGAATTTTGGTTAGTAAGTCAGAAATATGATTCAGCCTTTCTTTTTTTCTACGGGAGGCCAGACCAATCAAAATACCACGAATAAAAGCTTTAAAAGCCCCCACTCCATATCTGGCTTGTCGGTGGAATTTAGATTGAAGGAGATAAATTCTGTTATTTGTGCTGAAATGTACTTAACCAGTCTGGGATCTTTTAATATTTGGTTATTAATTTTCCATCTACTCCCTGGTTTAGGTAGAGATGAAAAAGCAAGAAGGCATTTTACTTTGGAGTGATCCGATAATGGTCCAGAAACTACTCGTGTCTAACACCCCAGCCAGGAGAGTATTTGAGATTAACGCATAATCTATTCTGGATAGGGTGTTGTGCACTTGTGAGGTAAAAGTAAAGTCCCATACGGTCGGATGAAAAACTCTCCACACATCGCATATACCTAATCCGTCCATCATCTCCCTAACAGCCCTCTGACCCGGGGTTAATCCTTTTCTAACAGAGCCAGATCTATCCATTAACGGGTCCATAACCAGGTTGAGGTCACCACCCATTACTATAGGCAGATTGCTCCAGGAGGAAAGTAGCTCCATAATTTGGACAAAGAAACTCGGGGTATCAATATTAGGGCCATAAATTGAGCCCAAAATAATTTCTAGGGTGTGCAGGGTACCCCTTACAAAAACATACCTCCCATATCTATCTTCGACTACTTGAGTTGGAAGAAATGGGACTGATTTACGTATCATGATCATCACCCCTTTGCTTTGGGAACTACCTTCGGAGATGAAGATCTGGCCAATTTGAAGTCTGCATAGCTGGCTGCTTTCAGCCTTCAACAGATGGGTCTCCTGCAGAAACATAATGTCTGCCTTAACATAATCTAGATGTTTTAAAATCTTATATTGCTTTTGATTTATGGCTAAGTCCATGCACATTCCAGGTCACCACATTTATATGCCTAGCCATACGGTAAAATAAAATCTAAACCTAAGTGAAAAAGAGACCAGCCCTGTGCTAATAAACCTACAAAATAGAGAGTGCTGTAAAGGGTCCACACCTCCACCCATACCCCAAGACCCCCAAAACCCCTATAACAATAATAAGACCAAAACCCCCAACAACCCCTCCACCCCTAACCCACCCGAACTACCAGTGAACATGATTCCAGAACAGTGAGAAACTTCACCTCCACTCCCCCACCCATATTGATATGTCCGTAATCAGGTCCATCCCACAATTAACAAGAACAGGATTATCTTAATCTATCTCTACCCCTCCCTTTCCAGAACTTGGTTTGACCCATCCACAAGGACCCAGGTATACCACTACTCTAAGTTACGAGTTAGCAAAAGAAAGAGAGGATTTATAATAAAATATGTGAGCCCTCAGTCTCCCTTAACTGGCTGCCATTACTACATACGCAAATACTATATTAATACATCTGAACTTATCCCAGTCCTGTCCGCATCATTCTCCCCAATATAAAGACCAAGTCCTGTCTGTTGAGGGGTGCTCCCCTCTCCATCAGCCTGAAAGCACCTATAAATGCCACAAAGCCAGAGTGAGAGTAATAATCGGTGCCTTATCGGGGAACGTCACATATAAAGTCCGGTGGCATCCATGCATCCAAAACATACATTAAAGCGTATTCAAAATCAGGCATGTACCCCCCATTCTTAGGGGAGAGTCCAAGGTTGTACCCAGTAATGAGAAATTAGTTAAGCGGAGTGCAGGCGGCAACCAGAAGTACCAGAGGTCCAGATCCATATAGCTCTCCTATGGACAGGGGCTTCACAGGGAACCAGCAATAAGATAAAAGTCCCGATGTCCATTACAGTTGAAGGATCATCTCGGCAAACAGGGAATTAAGAAGCTGTCAAGAAACACCCTCATGGATTCCGGAACAGATCTGGAAATAGATGTTTTAGTGCCGGTGAGCCTCAGTTTAAAGCTGTGCCAGGTTTCATTCGCCAGAACTTGAAACCGCTGGTACCTCATCCAGAATCGAATGTTTGCCGTAATCAATTTAGAGATAAGTGGGTGAAATGACGCCTCCTCTGTCGGATAGATAGCGCAAGTCTTGAACCACCCTTAGTCCTACACCTTCCCAGGTTAGCTCTTTTAACTCTTTGGCTTTGTTTAAGAAGTGCTGCCGTTCTAAATAGTTCAAGAATTTGAAAATGAACGTATGGTGGTGGGACCAGTCGGGGCATGGCTCTCAATGCCCTGTGCACTCTCTCAATAACATATGATTGCCTAAAAGGCGAAGGGCCAGCTATTTTTGCACAAAGCGCTGGGCAAATTTAATCGGCTCCAAACCCTCCTCTCTCTCTGGGAGGCCTATGACCATGATGTTGTTATGCGGAGATCGGCCTTCAAGGTCCTCGACCTTGCTCTCCAGCTTTGCAATCCGCTGTTTCATTACTGTCAGATCCGAGCCAGTTTATCCTGCTCATGCCTCCAATCGAACTAATGCGAGCCTCATTGTCCGTAGTTCGACGAGTCAGATCCTCAAGAGTAATGGAAACACTTTTTAACTGGCCAGTTCCTTCATTTCATCCCGAAATGGCTGGAACTCCTAAGAAAATTAGCCGCTGCAAGCGCTCTGCTTCAGGAACACCGGAGCTTGCAATGTGTGTTGTTGATTGCCAGAGGCCCTGGCTTTTTTCGGGGCCTTCTCGGGAGTTGCCGGGGGTGTATGTCTGGGCAAGGAATCCTTGAATTCAGTTTCCATTTTCCTGCTCCGGATACCAGATGAGACGTTCCGACACCCTTTGATGCAGAAAAGGAGTCACTGGGACCTGAAAAAACTTAATTTTGTTGGTTGGGTAGAAGGAGCTCCTAGAGGCTGCAGCTAGCTCATGCTCTGCATCACGTGATCCCCCGGCCAGATTGCTTCTTGAGGGAGGGTCAGGCAGAGGAAACACAGTTCCACGGACGGAAAACATGATGTAAGCCCTTTTCTATGTGCAAAACGTCTGCAGGGCTCTGCTCATGCAGCCGTAAAAATAAAAGAACACCTGGACTTTATCAGCCATCCCATCTGAGCAAGGACTGTGGACATATATATATATATATGTCCAGAATTCATAAACGTTCACACATATTCAGTTCTCAAAGGGTTAAAAGTTAATTAGCAAGGCTGTTTGCCAGATGTGTGAAACTCTTTGAGCAACTCAGTTGATTTGTTCCTTGTCATTTAATACTGGTCAAAAATACAATCCATTTTCAACACCTTTCCAGTTGTAGGATGGAACCCTGCTGGAACAGATCTGCTAATCCCACCTTCGACTACAGTGACGTCATGAACATGTCTCCATCTTATCACATCACTGGAACAGAACCACAATATACCAACTCTAGCAATGATATGAAGTTAAAGGTTCTGCTAAATAATGTTCCTTGTTTTTCACTGATTTACTAGTCCTGAAATGTAATATATTTCATCGGGGCAGCGACAGGGCAGACTCCATGGGACATCTCTGTTTCTATATTATTGAGGATGCTTGTTTACCATTCACAGAACTTTTGTGGTGTATACATGTTCACTGACTAGTCATAAACATGATCTTTTGTGTCATTGTCCCATGAAATGTCCATTGACTGGGTTGGGGGGGGTATTTATTTATTTTCTATGTTCCTTACAGACTAATTACAACAATGCAGTATTTTGCACTGTTATTCCTAACTTTCCAAACAATTTAGGATGATCTTCAACAGTACACTGCTGTGCTACCCCAGGACCCACGGTGCAGTGCATGTAAAGGGACAGTCAGTTCTCCGTGCTGCACTGCTTCTCAGAAGGCCCATTAATGGGTCACCTGCAGAGCAGTGGACAACTCTTGGAGTCACATAGTGCTTTATACACAGCTTTCACGTTCTTAGCCATTCACAAAGCAAATCTAAATTCATTATTGCTCTATACATACTCCATATTGGCCCTGGATGATTCTTGCACCAATCAGAGCACAAGTAGCAGTCCTGTTAGTGCCCCAACTACTATCTGATATTGTAGTGCAATTTAGTTGGCTGGGTTTGTAATTTTTCTGAGTATTGTTGCTTATGCTGATAAACTATCTCGCAGACAGT
This sequence comes from Neoceratodus forsteri, assembly GCA_016271365.2. Taxonomy (NCBI): domain Eukaryota; kingdom Metazoa; phylum Chordata; order Ceratodontiformes; family Ceratodontidae; genus Neoceratodus; species Neoceratodus forsteri. Next base: position 1,485,079,767 of record CM057452.1, read on the forward strand.
AAAGTGTTTTTTTTTGGGGTGGGGCATTTTAGTTTGGGAATTGCGTGACTGGGAGAGGGGTCCCGCAGCAATTACGATAAGAAAGGGGGGAGTCCCGGGTGGGAGTGGAAGTACATTATTCGGTAATGCGTAAACAAAATTTATGGGGGGTGATCACTTTCAGTCCGACTTTCCAATCCCCCCCCATATAACTGAACAGATTAATGAAGTAATAAAAAGTGCAGTGCCATCTGCCTTGCCTCTGTGTGGGTCGCGGAGAGTCGGTGTGACAAGATCAGCTCAGCTGATTGATTCACTTTCCCTACTCCTCCCTTCCCAGAAGACGGTGGCATTTATTGTTATTTCTCTGGCTGGCTGTTGCCTAGATGCCCTCAAAACGTCTCAGAAAATCTCTGAATTGCATTTGGCTGATCAAACAGCACCACATTGTTGCAGCCTGAAACGTGTCCCTACTATTTTCCCCTCACGCAGCCTTCCAGCCAAAGAAAAGGTTGTTGCTCGTGTTGCTAGGCACAGAAAAATGCCGGGAACCGGTGAAGCCTCCCAAAGAACTAAAAATGCCGGGAACCGGTGAAGCCTCCCAAAGAACTGAGGCCCTTAACTCCATCTTCTGAGGGTAGAAGCATTTTCCACAAGGTTGCCACGGGAGAGCTCAGTGGCTTGTGCTGTTACTGGTGCCAAGAGTCCCAAGCAGGATGCTATGATGCAACTGCAGCACGAGTAAACATGCAGCCCTCAGTGGCTCCTTAAATAGCAGTGACCAAAGGATTTCTTCTTCCTCATGTTTTGTGCCTTTCCTGTAAGATGCCTGCCTTGCATAAAGGTTGCCATCATTGCCACCACCATCTCGGGCTCACCCCATGCTGCTGTGTTTGGAGACACCTAGGTAAGTGAGCACAAGTACTGTACTGCGGATTACTTACCTTCATTACAGGGTTTTCATTGTACGTGTCTGCATACCTCTCAACTGTCCCTCGGTTTGAGTGCCTGTGTCCCTCATTCATACATGTCAACCTTTTGACACTAGCTATGCCCTTGCTGTTAAGGGAAGGGGACAGAAATGGCAGGGATACAGAAATGTACAAAAAAAAACTCCCATAAAAAAAAACTCCCACTATGATACAGTGCAGTGCTTCAGCCTATAGGGACAAGATGGGCGGATTGCTTCTTAGGGGAGAGTCAGGTGGAGGAAAAACAGTTCCATGGATGGAAAACATGACATCAGCCCTTTTCTACATGCAAAATGTCTGCAGGGCTCTGCCCATGCAGCCCTAAAAACAAGTGGGGAGAATATTGTCCCATATGTCAACTGTGAACAGGAAAGGAATTTACCTGCTAACTACTGCCTGCAAAACTCTGCAACTGAAGACTGCATCAGCGGAACTTTGAACATCCAATCTGTAGTGCTTGGTGAATGTGTGGATGGAGGACCACATTGCTGCCCTTGCACAATTCTAAGACAGATGCCTCATCTTTCTCTACCCAGGAGGTGGCCATAGCTCTGGTGGAGTGAGCCTTTATGAGAGCCGGAGGCCTCTTCCTTTCTCTGGCATAAGCCTTGGTAATACATTCCCTCACCCACCTTGCCAGGGTGGCCTTGGAGGCTTTTTGCCCTTTTCTGACTGCGCTGAAAAGAACAAACAACCTATCCAATTTCAATAACTCAGTAGTCCATCTAAGGTATGTCCTAACTGCTCATCACAAATCTAACTTGTGCAACTCCTTCTCCTTTGGGTGAGTTGGTTGCAGACAGAAAGATGGGACACAGATTTCCTGATTCACATGAAAGGCTGTAGGGACCTTCGGAAGGAAAGATGGAACTGTTCTGAGCAACACCTTGTCCTTATACATGACAAGATAAAGGTTCTTTATGGGACAAAGCCTGGAATTCACCAATCCTCCAGGCCGTGCACATAGCAACTGAAAAATACACATTGTAAGACAGCATGTCCAATGATACCAATGAAAGTGGTTCAAAAGGCTCTTTACAAAGAGCATTCAGGACCAGATTCAGATCCCATTGAGAAACAGGGGATCAGAACAGAGACGGACTCCTGCTGACAGCCCGCAGAAAATGAATAACCTCCCAGTTAGTCCCTAAGGTTGATCCCAAAGAGGCACCAAGGGCTGACACCTGAGCTCTGAAGATGCTCAAGGCCAAACCTTTCTCCACTTCTTCCTGCAGAAAATTCAAAATCTGCAGAACTCTGGCTTTGGAACATCAGATATTTTCTTCTCTTGCCCAAGTCGAAAAAGTGGTCCATACACGAGCATAAGCTGCCAACACGAAATTCTTTCTGTCAGCCATCAGGGTGTCCACTACCTTCTTAGAGAAGCCCTGTTTTAGGAGTCTCCTCCTTTCAGGAGCCAGGTTGTAAGCTGCATTGCACCTGGATTTGGATGCAGAATGAGGCCTCAAGAGAGAAGGTCCCCCCACATTGGAAGGCGAAACAGTGTTTGCTGAGCTAGTTTCACTAAGTCTGAGAACAATGGCCTTCTGGGCCACTCTGGAGCTATTAGAAGAAAGCTTCTTCTTGAGTGCCTTATTTTGCTTATGACCTAGGGTAGGAGTGGCAGAGGAGGGAAGGCATATGCTATGCCAAAATTCCATGCTTGTGACAAGACATCCACTGCCACCACCTGTGGACACTGGTAGTGGCTGAAGAACTGTTGTACTTGAGCATTCTGGCTGGAGGTGAACAGGTTGATCTGTGGATGACTGAATCTCTGACACAGAAGGTTGAACACCTCCGGGTTCAACATCCACTCCCCTGGATGGACAGTCTCATGGCTTACCCAATTGGCCTGAATGTTCAACTCCCCCGCCAAGTGAACTGCTGACAGAGAGAAGTTCCAAAGGTAAATGTGCTCCAAAATTAACAACGCCATAAGATTTAACAATAAATTAGTTGTATTTAATGTTCCACCAGTATGAGTCCCTAGCGACTCGGCTACAAGCTTTCAAGGGGCGTATACCTTACATGATTCAAAGTGCAATTTATACAAGAAAACAATTACATCATAGTGACATATTAATTGATTGAATACCAATTTAAGCTATTTAAAGAAAAAAATGTAGAAAAACTAATTCAAAGGAAACATGTCATGTCTTAAAATACTTACTTTAGTTACTTACATATACAAAACAATGTAAAAGAAACCAGTTGTAATGGGCGGGAGTTTTTTTTGGGGGGGGGAGGAGAAGGGAAAGAAGAAATGTGATGCATAACCATAGTTACCTGAACATACTTTAGTACACTTCAATGGTTACATTTTAACATATGTCATTACAGTGATCTCCTAAAAGGGGTATACCATGTCGTCATTTAGATTAGAATACATGCTGTTCTTTAAGAAAACTTATTGGTAAGCACATTTAGTTTACATAGAAGAATTATTTGCAAAATTAAATCAAACATTTACATTAAGATAAAAAGAAGATAGAGTAGAGGTCTAAATCGAAGGAACATAATCCCCACCTGGATTCAGCATTCAACTGGAATTATTCCCAGAAACAGTGTACTGGAAATGCATGGCAATTCAAAAACACGCTAAAAAAAGGAATACAAAATATCATAGTTAGTACCTCAGTTTTAGAAATGTAATTGCTTTACTGTTCTAACCTGTATTACTGTGAATAAAAACTAGAATATAGAAAAATAGGGGCATTAGTGGGGGAGAAGGGATGAAGAGGGAAAAATACTTAAATCAATTACAAAAGAATGAAAAAGAATAAGCACCAGAGAAGAAGGGAAAACTAAAAAAATATAAACATAAAAGAAAAGGAAAACTTGCTGACAGAGAGAAGGTTCTTGTCTGCCCACACAGGAGATTGGCGGCTTCTTTTAGAACCTCTCTGCTCTTTGTGCCTCCTTGGTTGTTTATGTACACCAATGTGACCACATTTTCTGACCTTATTTTCATGGCTTCAGACTGCACTCAATTTTGAAAACAAAGGAGCACAAGGTGCACAACCCTCATCTCCAGAACATTTATGTGTAGGTGCTGTTCCTGCACTGACCAAGTCCCCTGAAGGGGTGAGTGATCCAGCACTGCCCCACAACCCGACAGCCTGGCATCAGTTGTCAGAATCAACTCTGAGGGGACTTCTAAGTGAGACCCTTTGCTCAGATTCTCCAAACTCACCCACCAACTCAGAGATTGCCACAGGAGTGGTGAAATTGGGATCCTGGCCAGATGATCCTCCAAAGTTGGAACCCAGGCTGACAGCAACTCAGTCTGCAGGAGTTTCATGTGAAGTTGAGCCCACGGGACCAGTTCTGTTGTCAACATCATGAAGCCCAGAATCTGCAGAAGGCTGTGAGCGGAAGCCAACGACTGGCTCCTCAGCCACTAAACCTCTCTGAACAGGGTCACCTTCCTTGCTGGCAAGAGGAAGACCTTCCCCTCGTTCATCTTGAACACTCTTATCCTGGATATTCTGCAAAGTATCAGCCAGGCCAGAACCAAACAACAAGCCTCCCTCAAAGGCTAAGTTAAACAGCTTGGTCTTCGAAGCCTGATCAGCGACCCAATGCCGAAGCCACACACCTTGCAGAGCTGACACAGTGTGGTAAGCGGAGTGAACCAACATGCATACGTTCTCCACCGTACCATCCCCCAAGGTGATGGAGGCCATGGATACCAGCTGCAAAATGCTCACCCCCCTTTGAATCCAGGGGAATAAAGCTGCCAAGATTCATATCCCACAAGTTTAATGCTCTGGCAACAATAAAGGAGGATTGGAGGTGCGGAGCTTTGACCATTGGAGGCAAATGCTCTTCTGCACGAAGCATCCAATCACTTGTTGTGTGAATCTGCTAAGGCTAAGGACCCTACCATTGTAATAGTAGTGTGTCTGATGGAATTATGTACAGCCTTATCTGCCAGAGGAGGGGTTTTACACTTGCTGATATTTTCTTCCAAAAAAGGTAAACACCATACTTTAGGCCTAGGCAGATATTTTCTTTGGTCTGCACCTGCCCATTCTTGTTCAATAATCTTATCATAGTGACTAAAGTTTGGAAAACACTTTAGGGCACAGGAGGAAGTGGACAGGATAGGATTTACATCTAATGCCTCCATGGTCTGCACCTCCTTCAGCTGCAATGTCCTACAAGCTTGTTATCAAATAGGACAAAGATTTGATATTAAACAGGGGAGGGATAGGAATCCTCCTCTTCATCTCTGTCAAATCCCCTTCTTCCTCATCCTCAGAGGGTCTGTCCTTATCATTGTCAAGTAACTTCTTTAGGTCATGATTTTCCCCAAGATCCCCGATATCCTCATCTTTACCCTCTGTATGGTCAGGGTCTCCCTGCAGATTCATATTAGCAGCCTTGTCCTGCTCCAGCACACCTGGATGTGCCTGTGTGGGCCCCCCTCCCTGACCTGAGGGGGCCCAGTTTGGGGTCGAGTGCGTCTGATGGGATGTCCTGCAGAACATCAGGGCCCAAAAGCTCTCCTAAGAGCAACAACAAAGATTTACACAATTCTGTTTTGCTACTGCCAGCTGGTACACCAAGTGCACCCACCCCACAACTTGGAGTTCCAACTGGGGGGAACTGTAGGAGACATATTAGCTTGAGTAACACAATGGGGATGATAGGAACCCTGAGGAAAGGATCGCATTTCCCTTTTGCAGGTCTTACATCATTTGAAAACTAGTGGTCTCCAATAAGCCATGGTGCCAAAAACTACTCCTGCAGATTCCCAAACAGTAACATTTAAGTTTTCCAGTGCTGGGTAGAGAGGACTGCTGCCATGATCCCCACCTCCAATGGTGAGAAAGAAGTCAGAGAACAGAAGAAAATGCTACTACCAGCTGAGCTGGCTGTAAGGAGACTAATCACACTCAGCCAGTCGGGCTGAAAATAAAAGCAAAGCAGAACCACTGCATCTAGCACTACTGTAGAAAAGTGCAGATGCACGCGCACTATCTTGGAAGTGCATGTGCATGACATCATGACACTGTGTGTGATGTCGGCATGTCAGAAGGGGGCGCAGGTGTACAAAAAGCATGCTGAGGCTGTAGGAAGCCTCTGGCAAGACAAAGTGTGTGCTCAATGAATGGGGCAAGGGAAAAACAGCGGGAAGCCATACAGCTTAATGGAGCCATTGAGTAAACCTCCACACAACCTGTGGCAAGAGATGCCCCGCAAAAGCCTTGTAAAAAGACCCTGATCCTTCCCAGAACCTAAATAGCTCACCCTCTTGTCTGGGTTTTTTTTTCCAAGTACTCCCTCTCCTCTGTCCTTCCATCCTATTGGTTAACCGTTCACTGCATCTCCTGCACTTGGCAGATTAACTTTGGCCACACTGACTCAGCACCACCTTGAGCACTTCTCCTCAGCTTCATCTCAGTCTTATTATATCACCTCTACCCCACCGACCCCCTTCTCAAGTCTGCTCGCTGCCTCTACCCTGTACACTTATCTTCTACATCCACTTAACATGCCCTTAAACATTTTTGTACCACTACTACTTCTCCCCCCTTCTCGTCCCCCTAATCCACCCCTGCACCTGCACCACCTCCTCCCCATACCTTCATTGCCGCCCTACGTCGGGCTATGTCCTAGGGAGTACACTAGCTTATATCCCATCACACCCCTGGACACCCATGCAAGGCATTTGGATTAATAACCGGGTTAACTCCCCCCCCCCATGACTGCCCCCTTCTCCTGCAGCTTCTCAAGCCCTGCAGTAACTCCCTCCTAAAAAGACCCACCAAAGGAGACAGCAGAGGGCTGTTAAGCTCCTTGCCCACTATCTGGCCTGGGTGATGCTTCTCTTCCTACTACTCGCTGGGAACATTAACCCAAACCCCATCCCTCCAGCAACGTCCTACCCCCGGCTCAACAAACAAGGATCCCTTAAGCTGGCTGCCATTAATATTTGTAGCTTGCTACCCACGCTCAATGCCGTCCAAGTCTGGGTGTCTCAGCACAGACCTGACATTATAGCCCTAACCGAAACCTGGCTATCACCGAAGGTCCCTGATTCTGCTGTATCCCTCCCTGGCTATCTCCTATTCAGACTTGACTGAATTGGTAAGTGCAAAGGGGAGGGCTGTGCAATTTACCTGAGAGAGACACTTCAAGGTCAAGTCCTCCCGCAATCTCCCCCTGCCAACAGCTCCCAACTGCTTGCAGTAAAAATAATTCTTAGCTGTCAGGGTAAATCCCTCACAGTGGTATCTGTGTACATTCCACAACATGAACAAGTAACAAGCTTCAAACCAGTCACTGACTTCCTTGAGAATAACCCCCATCCAGTTGAGACTATTGTTATGGGCGATCTCAACATTAACTGGCTGGTGCCAGCTGCTGACCAGTATAAGGATGCCACTTCAGCATTAGATATAACCCAAGTGATCACTATCCCAAATAGGATCAACTATAAGACTGGCAGTAGCACCCTGCTTGATCTGATCCTCACCACCCATCCTAACAGAATCACTCACAAGGAAGTATTACCGAATGCACTTAGTGATCACTCTCCTGTCATCTGCCTTTGGTCCAACAAAGCACCTAGATCAAAACCCACTTTCTCATACAAGTGGTCAATAAAAAAGGTAAGATTCCTCAGTTCCTTGCAGCCCTGTCAGTGATTGACTGGGCTCCACTTAACTCCACGAACAGCATTGACCATAACCTAAATTACTTCATTTCTCAGTTTAAAGAAGTTTGCAACAACTTTGCCCCCCTAAAAAAAAGGAAATCATGATCTTCCATTAACTCCTGGATTATCTCTGAGCTAATCACCGTGATGGGCAACCAAGATAATCTCTGGCACTGAGCTATGGCCTCAGGGCATCAGCCTGACTGGCAGCACTATAAAACCACCAGGAACCAGTGCACCTAGGCAATACACAGTGCCAAACAAGTCTACTACAAACAGGAACTTACAAACTCATGGGGTAACAGCAAATCCTTCTGGGAAAACATCAAGAACCTTGCAGGAAGACCTACCAAATCCTTCCCAACTATGCTTGAGGTCAATGGCACCACTATCCAAGACCCCAAAGAAATGGAAGACACATTTAATCTTGCTTTCACTGATCTCAGCAATGTCCTTCTCCCTAATTTCTTTGATGACTCCACCCTGCCCTGCCCCAGTGATAGATCCCACCTCCCCAGGAATATCCATCCCTTCTACTTTAAGAGGATATCAAGTGCTGAAGCTAGGAACTACCTGCAAAAAGTCCTAAGAAAACCTAATTTCAGTAGTGACTTCCTGGATCTTAAACTTCTCTCCCTCTCCCTTGACATCATCTTACTCCCTCTCACTAAACTCTTGAATATTTCACTCTCCCTTGGATAGTTCCTCCAGCTCTGGAAGTCAGCCATCATCACTCCCATGCATAAAAGTGGTGATAGATCCCATCATGCAAATTACCACCCCATCTCTATCCTCTTACCACTCTCCAAGGCACTTGAATGTATTGTTACATACCAGTTGTCAGAACACCTCCACAAATATAACCTACAATGTCCACAACAGCACGACTTTAGAAAAGCCCACAGTACTGCCACTACCCTGCTTGAATTCACTACTCATATACATAAGACCATAGATGCAGGCAGTTTACTGGGTGCGGTGTACATGGATCTGACTAAGGCATTTGACACTGTGACTCATCGGCTCCTGCTGCACTCCCTTTCAACCCTTGGCCTTTCAAATTGTACTTCCAAATGGTTTGAAAGTTACCTTTTGAATAGAAACCAAAGGGTTAAAATCGCCGACTCTCTCTCGCACAGCCTCTCTGTTCGCTCCTGTGTCCCCCAAGCCTCCATCCTTGGCCCACTACTTTTTAGCCTCTTATCAATAACCTTCCTGCAGCATGCAATAATAATATGATACTCTATGTGGCTGATGCGGTCCTCTTTTCCTCCCATGCTGACCCTGTCCCTCACTCCTAAGATCTGCAGACAAACTTCAGCCTAGCTGAGTCCTGGTTTAAACAGCACAAACTGTTGATGAACTACAAAAAAGCAAACTCTATGCTGTTTTGCAGCTCACACAGCAAATTCAGAATTACTAACCTCACTATTCTTAATGAGATCCATCAGCCGATTGATCAAGCACATGAATTTAAATACTTAGGTATTACCTTTGACAGCACAAAGTCCTTCAACTCACATGTCCACCATGTCTCAAAATCTTTAAACTCTAGAATAGCGATCCTCTACCACCATCACCACTCCCTGACAAATGAAGCCATGTGTGCAGCCATAACCAGCACTGTCTCGTCCATCATTGACTATGGGCTAATTTTTTATGGAGCTGCCGCAGATACCACCTTTAATCGAATTAGGACAGGCCTCAGCAAGTGCTGTAGACTTATTACTGGTGCAGGGAATTGTACACATACCAGTACTCTCTACAAGCACTCCAGTTGGCTCAATCTACATAGTAGACTGGCTTATCAGTCATGCCTCATGAAACATAGAAACATAGAGGTTGATGGCTGATAAGGACCGCAAGGCCCATCCAGTCTGCCCATTTCTTTTTCTACCTTATAAATGTGCCATCAGCCTTCGCTCTGTCAGTGGTCTGTCTATTCATACTCATCTGTATTGCTCCCTTATGCCTATACCATGCCTGTTTGAAGCCCTGCACTGTATTCATAGCCACCACTTCCTGAGGTAGGACCTTTCTATGCATCCACCACTCTTTCTGTGAAAAAGAATTTCCTCACATTCCCCCTTAATCGGCCTCCCTCTAGTCTCATGCTGTGTCCTCTTGTCCTGCTATTTTTCTTATATTTAAACATGTTAGACTCTTTCACCTTGTTAATGCCCTTAAGGTGTTTGAATGTTTCGATCATATCACCTCTCTCCCTCTGTTGCTCAAGGGTATACATATTGAGCTCCATTAATCTGTCCTCATATGTCTTCTGATGCAGTCCCTGCACCATTTTGGTTGCCCTTCTCTGGACTGCCTCAATTTGGTTAATGTCCTTGTGAAGGTGTGGCCTCCAGTGCTGCATGCAGTACTCCAGATGGGGCCTAACCAGTGTCTTGTAAAGAGGGATTATTACCTCCATTTTACGACTTGTGATACCTCTACTAATATACCCTAACATCCCTTTAGCCTTACCTGCTGCTTTAGAGGTCTGCTTGGATGATTTCAGATCATCGGTGATGATGATGCCCAAGTCTCTTTCTGCCTTTATAACTGCCAGCAACTCCACTCCCAGCCTATAGGTGGCTTCTGGGTTTCTCTTCCCTATGTGCATGATCTTGCACTTCTTTGCATTAAATCCCAGTTGCCACTCTTCTGACCATTTTGCTAGTTTATCCAGATCTCTTCTCATCTGCCCAACCCATCTGGATCATCTACTCTGTTGCAGATCTTGGTGTCATCTGCAAACAGACAAGCCTTTCACCTCTAGTCCATCTGCAATGTCACTAATGAAGATATTGAAGAGGACTGGCCCAGGACTGATCCCTGAGTACCCCACTTGTGACTTGCATCTCTTCTGACTGTATACCATTTACCACCACTCTCTGATTTCTGCCTGTCAACCAGTTTGCCACCCAGTTGACCAACTTCTGACCCACCCCGAGCCTACCCAGCTAATTTACCAATCTTCTATGTGAAACAGTGTTGAAAGCTTTGCTGAAGTCAAGGTAGGCGACATCAACTGCTCCCCCTTGGTCCACCACTGTGGTAACCCAGTCAAAGAAATCTATGAGATTAGTTTGACAGGAACTTCCTGTTGTAAACCCATGCTGTCTTGGATCCTGTGCCCCTATGGATTCCAGGTATTGCACTATCCTTTCCTTAAGGAGTGCCTCCATAATCTTGCCCACTACTAAGGTAAGACTGACTGGTCTGTAGTTCCCTGCCTCCTCCCTGCTACCACTCTTGTGGAGCGGGATCACATGAGCCCTTCTCCAAGTCTTCTGGGACCTCTCCTGTGCTCAGAGACTCACTAAACAGTTCTGCTAATGGCTCTGTTAGTTCCACCCATAGCTCCTTAAGTACCCTGGGATGTAAACCATCAGGTCCCATTGCCTTGTTCACCCTGAGCTTAGCGAGCTCTTGTAGGACCCTTTCTTTTATGAAGGGAGTAGTGATCACCTCCCCCCCCCCGTCCTCGGTGCTGAGCTGTGGGCCCTGCCCTACCTTCTCTTCAGTAGATACTGAGCAAAATTATCTATTTAGGATAGATGCTTTTACAGGGTCCTCCTCCTCACATGTCCCCTTTTCTGCTTTTAGCTTAGCACTACCCCCCTCTGGACTTTCTCCTTTCACTAATGTATCTATAGAAAGTCTTGTCACCTTCTCTTACTGTTCGTGCTAGTGTTTCCTCAGTTTGGGACTTTGCCTGCCTTACTGCCTTTCCTGCTTCCCTTAGGGCAGTTTGGTATGCTCCCTATCTTCAGTCCGCTGTGTTCCCTTATATTTCCTGAAGGCCAGCCTTTTGGCTCTTACCATTTCTGCTACTGTATTTGAGAACCAGAGTGGTTTCCTTCTTCTTTTGTACTTTTCTATCTAACACAATGGATGTTGCTTCAGTATTGCATCCTTAATGCTTGCCCACTTTGCCTGTACCCCCTCACCTGTGTTTCTTTTTGCCAGGGCTAGCTTAACTCTGTTGGCCATCTTATCAAAGTCAGCTCCTCTGAAGTCTCATATTTTTGCCTTGGAATGGGATGATTTAGATGTAGTGGCCAAATTGAACCATACCATGTGATGGTCACTGGCCCCCAGGTGACCTTCTACCTGGAGATCTGTGATCCCTTCCCTGTTAATCAGTACTAGATCTAGGATAGCCCTGTCTCTTGTGGGTTGTTGTACCAGTTGTTTGAGGCCCTCTCCCTGCAGGGAATCCACCATGTGTCTAGTTCTGGCAGATGTTCCTGCTGGTATTGACCAATCTGTATCCCAGCATGTTGAAATCTCTCATTATCAGAACCTCCCCTTTAGCTGTCATGTTTTGTATATCTTCTAATAGTAATGTGTCTATGTCCTCCCACTGGTCCAGGGGCCTGTAGACAACCCCAGTTCTTACAGCTGTCCCATTTCCTGTTTCCAGGGTGACCCACAGTTCTTCTGGCTCCTTATGTGTATTCTGAATTTCTGTAGCGTTGATGTTTTCATTGACATACAGGGCCACTCCACCCCCCCTTTTTGCACTTCGGTCTCTTCTGAACAGTACATAGCCAGGTACTGAAGTCTCCCAAGTGTGGTTACTGGTAAACCACGTCTCACTAATTTCTACTATGTCCAGTTTAGCCTCTGACATTATTGCCTGCAGGTCTGGGATCTTATTTCCCAGGCTGTGAGCTTTTGTGTACATGATTCCATTGGCCAGATTTCGATGTGTTAGTCATTGGGTGAGGTTTGGCATTTCCCCTGTGCGTCGTATGGTTAGACGTAAGGGATCGGGTGGAAGGGACTGAGCTGGTGCCTGGAGTCCCTGTGCACCTCCACACACATGCATTGCTGTGATTGCTGGGGTTCTGGGCACTACAGGGGAGAAATGGCAAAAATAAATCTGCCCTAGCCTTACACCACCATCTACACATGATTTAATGTTACCCGCTGCCACCCACGTTTCACACACAACGCTGGCTAAATCACCGTCAGATATCACCCCGCTCTGCCATACCTCTCAAGCTCAATGTGCCTTCTACACTAGGGCCCCATCACCACTGAATATCCTTTCTCCTGAAATCACTGCTGAGAACAAACTTGGCCCATTCAAATGTAAACTTCATCAGCACCTCACTGATCTCAGCAATTGTGACTGCTCCACCTAGGCCTGCCTTACACCGTCTCCCTCTTCCCTCCTTCCCTCTCCTGCTACTTTTTTTATCCCCCACCACACACACCCACTCCTCCCTCCTCTCTCTCCATCTATCCCCTCTTCCCTTGTCCTCTATCATGCCCCTCCAACCTGCCCTCCCCTTGTTCCATCCACCACCTCCTTCCTCTCCCTCTCTTCTTCAACTCCCTCCACCTCCATACCCCTTGGCTCTCCCTCCCTCCCCTCCCTCCAGCCCACCTAGCACTTTTCCAACCTCATGCACTTGCGACAAAGTCAACTCCTTGACTGCCATCTCTCTTCACCCCCTCACATGCTCTTCTCCCCACACTCACTTAGGTTTGGTACTTTTGTACCTGCTTCTTGCAAACCTGCTTCTTATTGCCTGCACTACCTATATTATCTCTGTTATTGAACTATTTTGTAAACTCACTTTTGTATTGTACCCCCCATTGTTTGTTTTTACTCTCCTGTTGATGTGGAACCTTTGTAAACGAACCTCTGGTTCAAAGGTATTTGTAATCCTAGTATAAAAAAAAAATTAAATAAAAAGTACTTCCAAGCTGAGGTAAATTAAAGGGAAAATGTCCCTTCAAACAAAGTGAGAATAAAATTAAACTGGAAATTTCCCCTCAACCTGACTGCTGTTGAGGGTTGAGACACTAGACGCCACACCTCACACAGCGCTGGCGACCCAGGTTCGGGAATGAACCCGGGTTGTCAGTGGTCAGTGGGGGGAGGAAGTGGAGCAGGATTGACCTGCTGCAAGGGGGCTTTCCTCTCCCGGGGAGGAATGAGGGTTTCCCTGGCCCTTGGCTGCCACCCGGTGGAGAACAGATGGCAGTTGGGCTATGGGGGAGCTTGGCATTCACCAGGGATCAGGCTGAAGGGACTGAGCTGGTGCCTGGAGTCCATGTGCACCTCCACACATATGCATTGCTGTGATTGCTGCGGTTCTGGGCACCACAGGGGAGAAAACAGGGAAATACTCTAAAAATGTATATAGAAGAAAAAGAAACACGTGACAGGAAAAATCACATATCAGAGTCATCCTATGAATTGGCGGAGGGGGGGTGAAGCTGAAAAGATGGAGGGATACCACAGGGATCACCCTAAATGAAAATACCAAAAACAAAAACCTGAGGTACCTTTTTTTTTATGAGGAAAATCAGAGACTGGCTAAAAAACAAACACACACCCCTGAACTATTGTGGCAGACGTGACCCCCAATCCAAGCACAGGAAGTGAAAATGGGGAAAAAGGGAAGGTTAGCTAATTGGAGAGCTGCAGCCTAACAGGCACGATTTTAAATTATGGGGTGATCCCTGTCACCAGGTAATCCCAGCATGCTATGCAGAATTGCAGCCCAAAGGTTAGAAAGTCAGAAAGCCATTTCTATCATCAGATAAGCTTCTAAGTTATTTCCGTTTTGATGGCACAGCAAAGACAGGATAGTTGCTGCTGTCCGTAATATTCAGGTTCCCTCGATTCTATGCTGATTACAGCCTTGAGCTGTGCCATTTCCCCTAGTAGGGGTGCAAATCACCCATTAGTTATGTTTCCCATTGACAATGTGGAGTGCTACAGAAACAAATATTATGATTTACTCACATTCTGTAAAATTTGGATGTAACTGGTAGTTTGAGTCAGATTCCTTTTTCTGTTTTAATCACTCACTCCCATATCATATATGTGAGTCAAAACATTCTGTGTTTAAACTTATTCAAATTGGCCTACTTAAGCAGAATGAAAGTGAAAAAAAAAAATTGCCAACCATACTGGTGTTACCACGCAAAAAACTTGTGTGTTTATCAGGGCTGTGAGAATACTATTTCCCGAATATTAGGCCAAATATTCAGTATTCGGGTCCCAGGTATTTGTTATTCGTTATTCGGGTATATAAGCTGCCTTAATGGAGAATTGCTATAGAACTCCTTAAAATGGCTTTAGGAGGGGGAAGATTAGGGGTAATGGCACTTTGGCTTGTACACTGGTGCCAGAAGCTGTCTTCTGCCACTGGTGCTTCACAAGGAGGATAATGAGGTCATGGCACTGTGGCTTGTACACTGGTGCCAGAGGTTGTCTTCTGCTGCTGGTGCTCTAGGAGGAGGATGAAGAGGTCATGCCACTTTGGCTTGTACACTGGTGCCAGAGGTTGTCTTCTGCTGCTGGTGCTTCAGGAGGAGGATGAAGAGGTCATGGCACTTTGGCTTGTACACTGGTGCCAGAGGCTGTCTTAAGGCAGCTGGTGCTTAGGAGAATGATATCTCTACTTTGAAGCACTAGCAGCAGAAACTAGCTTTCTGGCACCATCTGTGCAAGGCAAAGTGACGTGACCTTTTCATTCTATTTACTGAAGTACTAGTGGTAAGACAGCCTCTGGCACAATGGCAAAATAAAATGCCATTATGCATTGTATCTCCTTCTGAAAATTCAGAAGCACAAGACAACCTTTGGAACCAGTGTACAAGCCAAAGATCTATGAGCTCTGAAGAGGTCATGGCACTTTGGCTTGTACGCCAGTGCTTGAGGCTGTCTTGTGCTTCTAGTACATCAGTAGAATGTAGAGGTCATGGCACTTTGCCTTATAAAGTGGTGCCAAAGGCTGTCTTCTTCTGCTGATGCTTCAGGAGTGGGATGAAGAGGTCAAGGCACTTTGGCTTATACATGGATGCTTGAGGTTGTCTTGTGCTGCTGGTGCTTCAGGAGGAGGATGAAGAGGTCATGGCACTTTGGCTTGTACACTGGTGCCAGAGGCTGTCTTCTGCAGCTGGTGCTTTAAGAGAAGGATGCAGAGCTCATGGATCTTCGGCTTGTACACTGGTGCCAAAGGTTGTCTTGTGCTTCTGGTGTTTCAGGAGGAGGATACAGTGGTCATAGCATTTTGACTTGCCATTTGTGCCAGAGGCTGTCTTCTGCCACTGGTGCTTCAGTAGCGTGATGAAAAGGTCATGTCACTTTACCTTGTACAGTGGTGCCAGAGGCTGTTTTCTGCTGCTGGTGCTTCAGGAGTAGGATGAAGAGGTCACGGCACTTTGACTTGTACACCAGTGTTTGAGGCTGTCTTGTGCTTCTGGTACATCAGTAGAATGTAGAGGTCATGGCACTTTGCCTTGTAAAGTGGTGCCAAAGGCTGTCTTCTTCTGCTGGTGCTTCAGGAGTGAGATGAAGAGGTCAAGGCACTTTGGCTTGTACATGGATGCTTGAGGTTGTCTTGTGCTGCTGGTACTTCAGGAGTAGGATGAAGAGGTCATGGCACTTTGGCTTGTACATGGGTGCTTAAGGCTGTCTTTTGCTGCTGGTACATCAGTAGGAGAACATAGAAGTCATGGCACTTTGCCTTGTACAGTGGTGCCAAAGGCTGTCTTCTGCCACTGGTGCTGCAGGAGTAGGATGAAGAGGTCACGGCACTTTGATTTGTACATGGGTGCTTGAGGCTGTCTTTTTCCTGATGGTACAACAGTAGGAGAATGTAGAGCTCATGGCACTTTGCCTTGTACAGTGGTGCCAAAGGCTGTCTTCTGCCACTGGTGCTTCAGGAGTAAGATGAAGAGGTCATGGCACTTTGGCTTGTGCACAGGTGCTTGACCCAGTCTTGTGCTGCTGGTACTTCATCAGGAGGAGAATGTAGAGGACATGGCACTTTGCCTTGTACAGTGGTGCCAGATGATGTCTTCTGACACTGGTACCTCAGGAGGAGGATGCAGAGGAAAGGAGTTCATCATGGGTATGCAGTTTCCCGTAGGATAACACTGGAAGTATAAGACGCCATAACTCTATCCATATTTAGAGTTAAGTAACAATCTATAGATGGTCAGAAAAGTCTCAGTGACCACTACCAGAATGCTATATGCAAGAGCCTTAAATAATTGTGGCCATGAAGAAACGCATGTGATAAGACATAATTGGTGGAAGACTAGGTTTGCTGGCAAAGGCACCTCGTGTCACCTGAACCCTTTTCTTCTAGGTTTGCTTGTAAGGACAGAGCAAAGAACATTATCAGAGCAAGGAAAAAGATTAAGGCTTCTTTTGGCTGGACAGATTTACTGTGTGTTACTATTTTCTTTTGTACTCACAGGGTGTGTTACTGTTTGTTGCTAACATTTTACTGCTTTACTGTTCACTAATTCAAATTGCTGTTGCAGGGTATACTTTCTGCTGCATTATTATAGGGTGTGCCTACAGGTTTGTTACTGTTTTGTGCTTACAGATTACTGCTGTAATCTTCTCTGATTCAAATTGTTTTTTGCAAGGTATATCTTCTGTTGCTGCTTTATTTTTCTCTGTAGCAAAGTGTTTTTTACAGGGTATATCTCTGTGAAATTATTTCAGTTGGTGCTTTACAGGTTTTACAATTTTATCTATCATTAGGCTAAGCTTTCAGGGCTACCACATTTGTTGTTGGTTGATTGTTTCTGCTTTTACCTCCTTGTTTCCTTCATCCGTGGTTCTTCTTTTTTGGCAGGGGAAGGGCCCAGTTACTCACCCATCCCCAACCACACCATGCTACACTCCTTTTATAGGGTAGCACAGTTGTGACATTTCCTGTAGCAAAGCAGGAAGGGGAGGATCAGAGGGGTATCCACACAGTGACCTCACTTACAGGGGCACAAGTAATTTAACTTGTTATAACAAGATATACAAAAACAAACAAACAAACAAAACAAAACAAAAAAATCAAAATTTTGCTTTAATTTTCCTCCTTCTAATTACTCAGACCAGGTTATAATTCCAGCAACTCATCAGGAATGGATATTGTTAACTATAGGTACTACGGGACACTTTTCTGAAGGGCAGTTATACTGAATTTAGGATGCTGTTCTACATGCTGGACCATTGGAGATCTAAGAGCTCAGCTCTAGGAAGCATGGGCAGAGATTGTGCACCTCAAATCGCATATTCAGGAGGAAATATTTTATAAGCATCGCCTGCTATTTCCCCAACATCCAACTGAAGCACCTCAACTGCAGAGGGTAGTTGGACCAGGAGATTGGCAGGTGGTTAGGAGGGGCAAATCAGGTGTCCTATTACTCAATGCTCTCCAACGTATCACCTCCACAAACCATATAACATCTACAAACAGGTATCTGCCTCTATCTCCGAAATCAAACAGATGGGTAGAGGACACTGCAGAGCAGAACACTGCAGCACAGGAGCTAGCACAACAAAACTCACCCAAAACAGGGACCAAAACAAAAAAACCAAAAAGGAAACCTAAAACACTTCTGATCAAAGGAGACTCTATGATTCGAGGAGTTGATACCTAACTCTAGCCAGAGGTAATGGTCAGATGTCTCCCCAGTACATCACCATGGAGAGACACTGACCACATTGCTAAAATCATGCAGGAAACAGGAGAAAACATCGGTGTCCTGGTACACATAGGTACGAACAATCTCACCAGCCGGTCAGTTGTGGAGACCAAGGAACACCTGACCAGGCTAGGAGACAAACTGTCATCCATTTTGCTTAGCATCTCCTTTTCTGAGATCCTACCAGTCTGGAAGAGGGGGGCAGATGGACAGAAGGTCTGAGAAGGGGAGATAAGGGAGCTAAACATGTGGCTCAAGGGCTGGTGCCAGGAAAAAGGACACACATTTGTAGGTAACTGGCAACAATTTTGTGAGCAAAAGTTCTTCAAATTCGATGGACTGCATCTGACTAAGGTGGGAGTCAGTGCATTGGGGAAGAAGTTTGACATCTTTGCAGAATATATAAACTTGCAGAGAGGGGTGCAGCACCTGATACATAGAATGGGAAGAACACCCCTCCCCCCTCAGCTAGTGATCAAACAGGAGTTAAGCATGTTTGTAGTTCATTTGCATCACCAGGTAAGGAAAAAGGCCCAGTTCCCCAAATGACGTGCAGAGGAAACACTGGACTTCACCCAACAAATAACACACCGAAATCTGACCAATGGAAAATCATGTACACAAATGCCTGCAGTCTGAGAAACATGATCCCAAACATGAAGGCAACAATAACAGTGCCTAAACTGGGCATAGTAGCCATTTGCGAGACATGGTTCACCAGTAACCACACTTGGGAGACTTCAGTACCTGGCTATGTACTGTTCAGAAGAGACCGAGGTGCAAAAGGCGGGGGGAGGGGGAGTGGCCCTGTATGTCAATGAAAACATCAAAGCTACAGAAATTCAGAATACACATAAGGAACCAGAAGAACTGGGGGTCACCCTGGAAACAGGAAATGGGACAGCCATACGAATTGGGGTTGTCTACAGGCCTTCAGACCAGGGGAGAACATAGACACATTACTATTAGAAGATATACAAAACATGACAGCTAAAGGGGAGGTTCTGATAATGAGAGACTTCAACATGCCAGATACAGATTGGTCAATACCAGTAGGAACATCTGCCATAACTAGACACATAGTAGATTCCCTGGAGGTAGAGGGTCTCAAACAACTGGTAGAACAACCCACAAGAGACAGGGCTATCATAGATCTAGTACTGACCAACGGGGAAAGGATCACAGATCTCCAGGTAGAAGGTCACCTGGGGGCCAGTGACAATCCACGGTATGATTCAATTTGGCCACTAGAACTAAATCATCCCATTCCAAGGCAAAAATATGGGACTTCAGAGGAGCTGACTTTCATAAGATGGCCAACAGAGTTAAGCTAGTCCTGGCAAAGAAGAAATACAGGTAAGGGGGTACAGGCAAAGTGGGCAAGCATTAAGCGTGCAATACTTGAAGCAACATCCCATTGTGTTAGAGAGAAAAGCAATAGCAAAAGAAGGAGGAAACCACTTTGGTTCTCAAAAACAGTAGCAGGAAAGGTTAGAGCCAGGAGACTGGCCTTCAGGAAATATAAGGGAACGCAGTGGGACGAAGATAAAAAAGCATACCAAACTTCCCTAAGGGAAGCAGGGAAGGCAGTAAGGCAGGCAAAAGTTCAAACTGAGGAAACACTAGCACGAACAGTAAAAGAAGGGGACAAGACTTTCTATAGATACACTAGTGAAAGTCCAGAGCGGGAATTGCTAAGATCAAGGGGAATAAGGGGGAGTGTGTGGAGGAGGACCAAAGGAAAAGCATCTGCCCTAAATAGATACTTCTGCACAGTATTTACTGAGGAGAAGATAGGGCAGGGTCCAGGGCTCAGCACCATGGACAAGGGGGAAGGGAGGTGTGCACTAGTCCCTTCACAAAAGAAAGGGTCCTACAAGAGCTCGCTAAGCTTAGGGTGGACAAGGCAATAGGACCTGATGGCATACATTCCAGGGTACTACAGGAGCTAAGGGTGGAACTAGCACAGCCATTATAAGAACTGTTTAGTGAGTCTCTGAGCACAGGACAGGTCCCAGAAGACTGGAGAAGGGCTCATGTGATCCCGCTCCACAAGAGTGGTAGCAGGGAGGAGGCAGGAAACTACAGACCAGTCAGTCTTACCTCAGTAGTGGGCAAGATTATGAAGGCACTCCTTAAGAAAAGGATAGTGCAACACCTGGAATCCATAGGAGCACTGCATCCAAGACAGCATGGGTTTACAACAGGAAGGTCCTGTCAAACTAATCTCATAGATTTCTTTGACTGGGTAACCAGAGTGGTGGACCAAGGGGGAGCAGTTGATGTCACCTACCTTGACTTCAGCAAAGCTTCTGATACCGTTCCACATAGAAGATTGATTAATAAGCTGTGGAGGCTGTAGGTGGGTCAGAGGTTGGTCAACTGGGTGGCAAACTGGTTGACGGGCAGAAAACAGAGAGTGGTGGTAAACATTATATAGTCAGAAGAGATGCAAGTCACAAGTGGGGTACCTCAGGGATCAGTCCTGGGGCCAGTCATCTTCAATATCTTCATCAGTGACATTGCAGATGGACTGGAGGGTAAGATTTGTCTGTTTGCAGATGACACCAAGATCTGTAACAGAGTAGATGATCCAGATGGGGTGGGCAGAATGAGAAGAGATCTGGATAAACTAGCAAAATGGTTGGAAGAGCGGCAACTGGGGTTTAACGCAAAGAAGTGCAAGATCATGCACATAGGGAAGAGAAACCCTGAAGCCACCTATAGGTTGGGAGGGTAGTTGCTGGCAATCACAAGGTAAGAAAGAGACTTGGGCATCATCATTCCAGATGACCTGAAATCATCCAAGCAGACCACTTATAGGTAAGTCTAGAGGGATGTTGGGGTGTATTAGTAGGGGTATCACAAGTCATAAGAGGGAGGTAATGATTCCTCTTTACAAGACACTGGTTAGGCCCCATCTGGAATACTGCATGCAGTATTGGAGGTCACACCTGCACAAGGACATTAACAAAATGGAGGCAGTCCAGGTAAGGGCAACCAAAATGGTGCAGGGACTGCATCAGAAAACATATGAGGACAGATTAATGGAGCTCAATATGTATACTCTAGAGCAAAGGAGAGAGAGAGGTGATATGATCGAAACATTCAAACATCTTAAGGGCATTAACAGGGTGAAAGAGTCTAACATGTCTCAATATAAGAAAAATAGCAGGACAAGAGAACACAGCATGAGATTAGAGGGATGTTGATTAAGGGGTAATGTGAGGAAGTTCTTTTTCACAGAAAGGGTGGTGGATGCATGGAATTGCCTACCTCAGGAAGTGGTGGATATGAATATGGTGCAGGACTTCAGACAGGCATGGGATAGACCTAAGGGAGTAATACAGATGAGTATGAATAGATAGACCATTAACAGAGTACAGGCCTATGGCACATTCATAAGGCAGAAAAAATGGGCAGACTGGATGGGCCTTGTGGTCCTTATCTGCTGTCAACTTCTATGTTTCTATGTAATTAAGCCTATAGGATAACACTGTAACTTTAACAGGCCATAATTCTGGCAATATTTGGAGCTAAGTAACAATCTTTATATGGTCTGAAAGGCCTTAGTGGCCACTACAAGAATTCCATATGCCAAAGCCTGAAATAATTGTGGCTACTAACAAATGCAAGCAATAATACATAATTAAGCCCATTGGACAACACTGTAACTTCAACAGGCCATAATTCTGGCAATATTTGGAGCTACGTATTTTCTTTATTTATGTATTTATTTATTGATAACTCTCTGTAATAATACTGTAACTTCAACAGGCCACCATACAAATTCACATCTTACCTTCAGAGCTGAGAGGTACAGGTGTAAGAACGGCACTCAAGTATGACGCCCATTCAGCCTATGATGTGCTACCCCAAAAAGGTCTTTTGATTAGGTGCTACCTGTGATGGAGATATCATGAAATGTAGTGCTTTTCCAAAGTGGCCTACACACATCCAGGCAGTCACCCTGTTCTATTTTAATAAGCCCCCACCCTGTATCCCAAAACAGAAAAAAAAAACAGATTAAATATTTTACTTACCTTTTCTGTTCGTACCTGATATGTTACCAAGAGTTCATCACATCAGTGGGAAAATACCTGTATACCCCCAAAAAAACAGGAGAAAAACATGATTAGAGATACACTGTTCAGTCACAATTTACAATGCAGGGCATGCACTTTCAAAAGAACACACCATAACAGTAGAAGTAATAAAGAAAAATGGTGCTGGCCACAGATTTGTGTTAGTATGACAAGGAATATGATGAACATGTTTGACTAAATGTTACCATGTTGTGCTTATTTGCTAACAAAACAATGATGGTTAACACAGAATGGATTTTGTATGGGTCCATGCTACAACACATAAATGTTGTGTTCGGTACAAGATGATTATTTAATGTATTTGTTAGTGGCCATACGTGTACCCAAGGTGAGGGAGATTTATTTTTATAAACACAAATTGCTCCACATGTGCTGGGTCAAGTGAGGATCGGTGAGGTTCCACCACATCCCCAGCAGTGCTGAACATTCGTTCAGACAGTACGCTGGTAGGGGGGCAACAGATATATCTAAGGGCCAACTGTGCCAAGTGCAGAGATGCTTTCATCCTTTTGATCCAGTACTCCACTGGGTTTATGAAGAATGACTCCAGAGGCTCATTGAAATAACTGTTCAGCAGATTGGGTGCCAGCTGTGGCTGCTGTTCTGTTCTCTTCCGCTGTTCAGCCTGTAGTGATGAGCTGTGTTCAGCCCAACAGTCACCCTCCTTCTCAAGGTTTTCCATACTGCTTTCAGTTTGTGATTCTGACACTGGCTCATCGATAGGGTTGCCTGCTGATCTCATTGCCCCAAGCATGCAGAAACTAATATCTGAGCACATCTGTTTCTGAAACTCTGCAACCCTGTGAGTGGGCATTAAAGGGTGGTGTAGTACTTTGAAATGTGGATCCAACATAGTGGCAAATATGTGATTTTATTGGAACAGAGATCAGAAAATCAGACTTCTAGTTCTGTGGTGAGATTTTCCACTAGGGATATCACTGTTCCAGGTGTCTGGTTTGGATCTTTCTCAGCATTTTCACTGAATCTCGTCATGGCTTCTTTCAGAATCTGTATAGCAGGAATTACCTGACTTAGCAGTGTAGAATCAGAACTAAGGTCACTAGTGCTTCTTTCAAATGGGACTAAAACCTTCACCAAACCCTCAATCACAACCCAGTCCTGATATCCAAGGACTCCCTAATGTCAGTTTCCATGCTCATCTCATGAAGGGCCAACTTCTGCTCCAGAAGCCTTTGCAGCATGTAGTAGGTGGAATTCCACCAGGTCTGTACATCCTGGATGAGATGATGCTGCGGCATTTGAAGATGCTCTTGTAGCTGATACAGATAGTTTGTGGCTTTCACAGAGTGATGGAAGTGGCTGCATATGCTTCTGGCTGCTTTGACTGTGTGATCTGCCTCTGCTGTATTTGCCAAAGCCTTTGTCACCACCAAATTTAGTGTATGAGCAAAGCAGCATATCCCCTCAAAATTGTCATTGCTAAGTACTTTTATCATATTTGCAGCATTGTCTGTGACCACAAATCATACCTGCAAATTGTTTCCATCAGTCCATGAGCACAACATCTCTTGCAGGAATGACAGTATGTTTACAGCCCAGTGATCCTTTTCCATTACACTGGCATTTAGCAAAGCAGACCTGCAGGGAGAAGGGGAAGAGACAGAACCAGCACCAGTACCACCATCACCACCAGTGACTACCACATCTGCAACACACCAGTGTGCTATCAGTGATATATATGCATAATTTGAATTCATGCTGGTCCATATGTCAGTTGTGCATTGGAAAACGTCACCAACAGCCTGTGCTAGTAGTCTGGCAACTTCATTTCTCAAATCATGGTATATGGTGGGTACTACAGTACATGAAAATGTGGTCCTTGATGGTATATTATACCTGGAGTGCAAATGTTGCAGCAGCCTATGGAAACCTGTGTATTCCATAATGCAAAAATGGCTGCAGATCCAAGGCCATCATCTCACCAGTTAAACTGGTGATCTACTGTGCTGTTAGGTGTGACGTCTGGCATTTGGTATGGGCATGAAAGGCTTGCATGATGGGTGTAGACAAAGTGGTACCACATTGCATTGATTTTGACTTTGAACCCATGGTGGAGGGTGTTACAATAATAGATGACTGAGCAGAAGAAGGCAGAATGGGTGATGCTCCTGTAGGGGGATGCACTACAAGTGGTGTAGGGGGAGCTGAGGGCACACTGTTTGCCCCAGTAATAGAATCACTTCCACTACTTTGTGCATCTATTGGACCAGTACCAGAAGAGGGGCTGACAGGCACATGTTGTGAAGGGGTGGAGAACCGCTGGGAATCTTTGAAGTGCATGGGGATGTTTCATTCTGAGATGGTACATCATAGATGTTGTGAGATTTGAAAGGTTTTTACTGCGACTTATAGTACAGTCGCACACAGAACATACTGCCTTTGTTGCATCATCTTTCACAACACTAAAGTACAGCCACACCACACCACACTTTTCCCCCCACTGACAGTGGAAGTACTGGCCCCAATAGGGTGACCATGGCCATGTTTTGTCCATTTCCCCTTATCAGACCTGGGTGCAGTAGATGCAGCTGTTCTGCCCCTTTCTTTCTCTCTCCCGCAACAGATGTAGTTGTAGAACTACTTTGTGTATCAGATGCAGCTGAACTTGACACAACTCTTTGAAAGGACAGGGTGGACTGTTTAGTTTTTCAGAAGGAGGAGGAGGGTGACTCTGACTGACTTGCTTGCCATGATGAGCAGCACTGCATTTTTGGGCAGCTGCACATTCACGCTTCTCACAGATATGCCGCATATTCGGTCTCATTGCCAAATTCGCTAAGGAGGGTATCACTGTCAGATGATGTATTGAGCAAGTCTTGTGGCTCTGGTAAATATTCAGAACCAGATGAATGCTCTTGTTTGGAATCCTCCACATCAGCAAAAGGAAATGTGGTGAGAGGAAACTTACGAGGCTCAGCAACAGTACTTTTGGCAACATAATTGGTGCGGTCATTGTAACAGCCTCGTGGTCAGTGCTAGTCACAGTACCTATGGTCATGGTCACAGATGGCAAGGTAGTAGCACTGTCGACAGTAGTCCTGGTACTAGAATTACTATCAGGAGTCACAGTCAAAGAAATTGGCATCATATTACAGCTAGTTGTAATACTGGCAGCAGTAATCATGGTGACAGCATAACAGTCAGGACTACTAATGGAGGCAAAGGTTGTGGTGACAGTGGCTGTGCAAGGAGCACAAATAACAGTGCACACTGTTATGGCAGTGGTAGTGTCAATAGTACACAAAGGATTTGCTCTGGTTGCTGAAATCATGGCACTGGTGGTGGTTGTGGGGAGGAGCACACTAATAGGCGATGTTGCCTCTATGTGGGCAGTTGTGTGAATAGCACCACCACTTGTGAGGGTGGATTCCTGTTCTTGTATGACTGGAGATGTCAGCTGTAAAGCCCTCCTACTTTTATAAAATGATGGTGCTGCACATGCAGCACTAGTAGTAGTAGTAGTGGTAGCGGTTGTAGTTATAGTAGTACTAGTAGTACCCCCAATCCTACTGACACCAGAACCTGAAGGCTTATCAGGGGAGTAAGCTGTTTTAGAGTGGTGAATACAAATAAACCTTCTCTCACCCTGTTCCTCACCGCTTATGACTAGTGGTGAACATGGCTTGCTCAGGCTGGACCATGCACGTTTACGAGATTGATGAGACATGGTCTGTAACTTACTGTGTATTTTATTTTTGATTAGTGTTTTTGTTTATGTTGGTGCTTCTTGCAGAAAACAACAATACCCACACCACTCAAGTAGCAGCTAATAAAGACAGGCTGATACTAGAAAGAGAGAGATAGAGTCAACAAACAACGTCTTACTCATACAGAGTCAGTTTTGCAGTCATACAGTACAGCAATTCAAGCTTTGAAAGTGCACCACACAACTTACAACACACAGAACCCAGCGAGTCATGCCTGACACGCATAGGAATACTAAAGCAGTTCACAGAAAACGTACGTGTACACACTCACAGCAGTGCACAGGGGGCGAAGAAGAGATACAAAAAGAAAAAAACTCACATACACAAGAGGCCATTCAGGTGTAGTGAGCTGTGGAGGGAGGAGTCACTTATGATATCCTCCTCACTCAGCTGTACAGGGAACTGAGCCATGAATCAGATCACAGACAGCAACAATTCAATGGGCCAAGACTGATCCAATGAGAAGAAATATAATGCTTTATAAATCACAGAAAAAAAGTGCATTGCAGGACACAGATTACAAGAACAATACAACACACTCACAGATGATATATTTGCCACAGTGAGCTGTGATGCAGACAAGAGGGAGTCAGATGATAATCACACCTCACTTATGCAGGGAACCAAGCCGGAACCTGATAACAGCAAAATACTGATTTGCTTCACAAAAGGAATAGAAAATACCACAGGAGCTGTGTGTGGATTTGGAAGAAGAAGCTAAGGAAGCACAGCAGTGGGGATGGGGCAGTCAGCAAACACTTGAAACACTCACTGTTTCTGAGCCCAGTAACAGTTACTCACTACATGCAAATGCCAAGCTGCACTTTGTTGGCAAAAAATATCTTGATAAGAACTAATAAAAGAACAGAAAGGTTCTTAAGCAAAAAAGCAAATCACCCCGGATTTAGCTGAACTGTGAAACTGTAAGCAGTGGGGAAGGGGAGGCAGCAGCACACACAGTCACACACACACAGATTCACTCACACACAATTTCAAGGATGAAAAACAAAACTGCAGTCAGATGCAGTCACAAGGTGATCAGATGTCAAAACTGGATCACACACAAAATGTTTTTTAAACAATCATAGAAGTCACAAGTGGTAAACTAAACAGAGCAAGCTGTTTCAAAAACGACCATCTCCTCTCATCTACACACTCAGAGTGAGGAGATCACACAATGCTCCTGGCTGTGAGCCCCAAATACAGCCTCTGATTGGCCAGCGAAGCTCTGTGAGATTTTGAAAATCTCACCCACTGAACAGTAGGTCTCGAATAGTGGCCAAATAGTGAACTATTCGGGGCATCCATCCGAATATTCGGCAAGCCTACCATTCATGGTATTCGAGAAATACTACTTGGACCATGCACAGCCCTAGTGTTTACAGTCCTTAAGTAACTCCCACTGCATCTTTCCTGGGCTTGGGAACATTCCTCAGCACAGTCTAGACACTCAATATAAAGTAGGAGGAGAGGAGACTATTGCATCATGAGCAACTGTACTGTCTGGGTGAGAGGGTGTTCCTAGTGTTCAGGAAGTATGCAATAAGGGTAGATCAAAGATTTAAAACAAGAACAAGGTTGGGTATAATTACACCTTTATAAAGCACATCCTAAGGAGCATATTGAAAGGCATGTACAGGAAAAGGGCACGTGGACATAAAACAGCATGGATTTACGAGGGGTAGGTCATGTGTGACCAACTTATTGTCCTTTTTTGATATAGTAAGTGGTGCTCTGGATAATAATTTACCAGTGGATGTATTGTACATCAATTCTGAAAATGTTTTTGATACCGTATCACATCAGGAGTTGCTTAACACACTAGGGGAATTGGGAGTAATTCTTATGTTATTAGATGGATTACTGTCTGGTTGGCTGGAAGAAAACAACAGGCAAGTATAAAGTGACAAATATCTGACTAGTCCCCTGTGTCCAGTGGAGTCCCGCAGGGGTCTGTATTGGGCCTAGCCCTGTTTAATATACTGGTCTCATCTATAAACTGTGACACCAATGCATGGCTTGTCAAATTTGCAGATGATATGAAACGGTGCAGTACTGACAAATGTGCTGGATGCAAAACAATTCCAAGATAATATTGACCAAGTATATAGTATGGCTATGGGGAAAGACTAAAATTCAAGCTAGCGAAGTGCAAGACCATGCATCTAGGAAGGAATAATCCGCAATTTAATTATAGTATAAATGGAGTTGATTTACTATCCACAGAGGCAGAAAAAGACCTAGGTATATGGATTAATAAAGATCTAGAGTTTACTCATCACTGCTAGTTTACTATAAAAAAAGCCTATGGCATTTTGGCCTCTATTATGAGAAATATAAAAAGCCGGGAAAGTGGTGTGATTGTGCCTCTTTATGTGTCTCTGGTTAGACCTCATTTGGAATATGCTGGAAGTGTATGGCAACCCAGATTGAATGTAGATATGAGGCGAATGAAGGGGGTCCAGAGATATGTGACTAGGAGGGTCAGGGGGATGGGGGGCCTCACCTATGAGGAGAGACTGAGGGAGCTTGGTCTTTTGTCGCTGCAATACAGAAGATATCAGGGGGATATGTGTCTGATATACAGGGCATGTAGACCACCTGATATTTGAGAATGCTTAGGTTTAAAAGAAAGGCCAAATATTGTCACTAACCGGGGACATCAGTACCAACTTATAGGTGAGAGGTGCAACACAAACCAGAGAGGGGCACGGTTCTCACATCGTGTAGTGGCCCAGTGGAATGCATTGCCTATCTTGGTGGTGTCTAGTGAAACCATGAACCAGTTTAAATCAGCCCTTGTTGAATATAAATTTGAACATCTCCACAAGTTGATAATTTAAATAGTGCAGGACAATAATGGCCTAACGGCTGAAGTACCTGCTACTTTCTTATGAATCCTATGAATCTTCTTTTTTGTCCCATGGAAGTCAATGATAGAGGCTGCAGCACGTGAAGACTTCTTATACAGCGAAAATGTCTTCATGCACAGCAATGTTCTAATGTTTCTTTAAAGCAGTTGCTGGTATTCTGTGAGTAATCCCTAATAAACGTGCATATCTGGCACCTCTCAAAGAAATCACATTTGGCTATCATACAGTAGGTCACCATATATTTGAATAAAGGAGCATCTATTCTGTCTCTTCCCTTGAAACACACCCTGTTCATGGAGCCAGTTTTGAACGCACCATTACTTGTACTGTAAATGGAGAAGCTGCTCAGTGCACACAGAACACTTTTTTCTCGAATGTGATGAATGCCCTTCAAGAGTTGGAGTCTTTATTTAACCAGGCGTTCATCATTGAGCAGAAGCTCATTTGCAAGATGGACCTGGGTGGAGCATGAACAATTGTATGTACAGGTCAACACAGGTATTTACAAGGCAGTACAGATAATACTCTTTACAGAGAGGAAGAAAAAGAAGTTCATATGTACATAGAATTATACAGATATTGTACAGATTACACAGTATTTACATACATAGAGGTGTCTATAGGAAGATAAAACAGGTTATCTAAGGTTGCAGGAGTAAGTAACGGAAGAAAAAAAATAAAAATAAAAATATACACCAGGTAGAGGTGAAGGTAGGGGGGAAGGGAGGGAGGTAAGGGGAGAAAGGCTAGGAGGGCACGGTGCACAGAGAGTAGTTGGTAAAATGGGATGTAGAGAAGTTGGATGGAGAAAAGGAGTATGTGTGAGCCCCGGGATTGAATGCTATAAAGTACGGGACATGGCAGGATGTCACAACCCAGGGTAGTAAGCTCCTATCTGAGGTTGGGAAAGGAAGAATAAGGTGATGGACGGGCCTAGTGTTGATAAGACAGAGGGTTAAGAGAGAGAGAGAGAGAGAGAGAGAACAATTAGGCTGATAAGGAGAAAGCTGGGGGGTCAGTACTTAAAATTGGGTCTAGGCATGGCTATGTACCAGTGCAGACACCGGTACTGGGTCTGAGTGGGTGAAGCAGTTAAATACTTCTCTGATTGTATGGAAATAAAGCATCTTGAAGGCATTTATACCGATTAGAGTGCTTAATTTGAGTTTTTTTTGTAGATTGTTCCATAAGGTAGGTAGCACGAAGCTTATGGCTGCCCTGCAGAAGCGGGATTTTGCTTTGGGTACTTTAAGTGTAATAGCTGAGTAACTTCTTAACGTGTATTTCCCAATTATACTCATGGGAAGACAGCAGGAGATATAGAAAGGCATCTTATTAGAGATGGCTCTATAAGTCCAGAGAGTGGCGTTTCTGTGGCGCCTGAACTTTAGTGATGTCCACCCCACTGCCGCATATAGGGTGCAGTGATGCATGTCGAAGGGGAGTCCCGTTATAAACCTCAGTGCTCGATGGTAGAGTGTGTCCAGTTTAGCCATGTAAGAGTTGGGGCATTGGCTGTAGAGGAAGTCAGCGTAATCAACCAATGATAGGAAAATGGATTGGACCAGTTATTTCTTGGCATCTCTGGTGAGAAATTGGTTGATTCTAAAAACAGTCCAAGCCTTTGCCAAGTCGTTTTAGCAAGTCCTCGATATGTTCAATGAAGGAGAGTCTTTGGTCTATCAAACTCCCAGATACTTGAATTTTGTAACAAATTCTAGTTTTCACCTAGAACTGTGGTAATTTGGGAAACTGTCCACTGGCCACAGGGTTAGCTGTCTTGGATAAAAGGGAAGACCATCGGTTTAGCTTTTGGCATTAGGGTAGCTTTTTTTTTGGAAGAGTTGGCTTGCAAAGGTTGAATTCTGACTGTGGGTCATTGCAGGCAGCTTCAGGTGTTGGCGACTCACGTGAGAACTGTATCATCTGCAAACAGATGGATGTTGGCTTCTTTTATACAGTAGTCGATGTTATTAATGTAGATTGCAAAAAGTAAGGGCCCTAATATAGAACCTTGAGGTACCCCTCTTTGCAGAGTTTTTAAGGGGGACAGGCCTCCTTCTGCTTTAACTTATTGAAGGTGCCCTGTAAGATAGTCAGTAAACCAATGCAGAGAGGAGCGGTCCACACCTATGGATTGAAGGGAGGAGAGGAGCAGACTATGGTCGACGGTGTCAAAAGCCTTGCTTAGATCAAGGAAAACAGCACAAATAAAGTTTTTGCTCTCAAGATTATGCTGCCAGTCGTTAGTAACTTTGGCGAGGGCTGAGATAGTGCTATGTTTAGCTCTGAATCTGGACTGCATAGGATTTAGCAGTTCCCTAGACTCAAGGTGAGTCCTCAGCTGTGCATTTACAATTTTCTCTAGGAGCTTGGACAGGACCGGAAGGAGAGAAATTGGCCTGCAGTTATTGAGATCGCCAGGGTCACCTGATTTGAACAGTGGCATGACATGTGCTGTCTTCCATACAGGGGGTAAGGTGCCCTGAGACAGGGATAAGTTAAAAAGGTGGGTGACGTGAATTGCTAGTACGTGGTAGGCAATTTTTAGGAAGTAAGGGTCAAGGGTGTCAGCCCCAGCACTTTTTCTAGTATCCAACTGAAGCAAGAGGTCCTCTACCTCTTTCAGTGGGTCAGGTTGAAGTGAGAAAGGCGGCGAAGCTATTGGAGTTTCAGGCAGTTGGCTGGCAGTCTGGGAGCGAAGTATGTTTGCAGGGGAGTTATCAAATACCATGCCTGCAGTAGCAAAGTGGTTATTGAATGCGTCAAGTATATCCATCTTTTCGGTTATAGTCAAGTTGCCAGAGGTAATCTTGGTCGGGAGTGAATTTCCTAGGGAGTGACCTAGCAGATCATTAATTGTGTTCCAGAGCTTGATTGGGCTTTTTTGTGGCAGAGTCGAGTTCGGATTTGAAGAAGGTGGCCTTCGATTCTCTGATTGTTTTGGTACAGTACATAAATTTCGTAGTCTCCTGAACTGGTTCCAATCCTCTGCAGTGTTCAGTCTTATCTCTTTCTAGAAGCAAAGACTTGATCTGAGGGATGAACCATTTACAGGTTTTGGTCCTAGTTTGAACTTTAATCAGGGGAGCATACTTATTAAGGGCCCTTGATAGAATGTTGTGGAAGATATTGTAAGCTGATGTAATTGTTTTGGCCAGGTAGAAATCTTGCCACTCAGGGGGGGAGTACTTAAGCTTGTTTAGGTAGGCATGTTCATTGAAGTTGCACCTGGATCTCTTCATAGAGAACTTGCTGATGGGTGCTGGGTTGTTGGTGGATCTTACTCCCACAATAAAACAATGGCTGCTGGCGCCTGAGAAGAAGACATCAGCGTGGGAGAAGAGATGAGCTTTGCTCACCATTAGCACATCCAAAAGTGTACTTTTACTGGGGTTCTTCATGTTTGGGCGTGTTGGTTCAGTAATAAGTTGCGTCAATCCATGTTCATCATAGAAGGATGCAAGGGGGGCAGCTGTGTTAGAGAGGCAGTCAAAGTTGAGGTCTCTTAAAATAATAGTTTCTGGCAGCCCCTGTCCCAACTTGACACTTAGATATGACACAAGCTGTAGGCCAGCAGATGGTGGTCTGTAGCAGCCTATTACGCAGAGTGCAGTAGCCTGTGTAATTTCCACTTTGAGAATTAGGCATTCAAATGCCGAGGATAAGCAGAAGGCAGAAAATTTGTCTTTAACGTAGATAGCTGCCCCTCCTCCTCCTCTGGCATGCCTATCAGCTCTAAACAAGGCATAGTTGGGTATGTTTACTTCTCTATCACTGGTGCTGGGTCTAAGCCAAGTTTCGGAAATCACAAGTATGTCAGGAGAGATATGATTTACCCAGGTTTGTATTAAGGTTATCTTTTAAGGAGGCTACATCGTTAATATGCAGAAGCTTATTCCTTTTAAATTTGCTAGTTCTGCTGGCAATGCAATACCTTCTGGGGGGCCAGGGTTGAGTTCTACGTTGCCTGAACATTGCAGGAGGATAAGTAGGATTTTTCTAAGAGCGCTAATTATAAGCTTGTAATTCCTGCCTTTCTCCCGTATAGTAGATCTGATGTTATTAGGGACTGAAAAGTAGCCATCATAGAAGAGCTGATCTGTTGTAGCAAGAGCTAGTACCCCTACCACAATAGGCGGGGAGGAGATAGAAGTCTGTGTGGTGGGAGGTGGGCCTTGTGGTGGGGGAGTGTTATAAGTACTACTGGTATATGTGGTCCAAGAGCAGGGTTCGAGGTATTGGTAGTTGGAATCATGGAGGCAATTAAAGGATAAGTTGCCATGTGGTATACAGCACAAGGTGCCATTGTAGACCAAACATGATAGTAGTTCAGGTGTCCAGTGCTGGGCAGCTGGTATCAGCAGAAGAAGGGGCAGTATAAGGAGCCATATAGAGCCCGACATAATGGTACCTCAAAAAAGGAGCCACTCAATTAGCCCAGGGACCAGTGGGGTTGCTGGATTAATGTAGCTTATCAGTAGCTTTCCGATCCAGGTTGACCCAAATTTGACAGCATTAAAAATATTTAGTGGTGAAGGCACAGCCAAGGAGAGCCTATGCATTTTAGTGAAGTGAGGCCCTGAGAGTTGGATCCCGTAGGCTGGACAGAGAAGAGGGGGATCACGAGCTAAGTCTTTATTGGTGGGGCACTGCGCCAGGGGACGTGGACTAATATTTTGACAGGAGCTACTGTATTTAATAATCAGCGGAGGTGGGGGGCAGACGAAAAAGTTTCAGCAGTTGCCGCACCTTGTAGGGCCTTGGGTCCGTGTCTGCGGTCTCGAGCATTGGCTAAAGGGGCGCGGACCACCCGGTAGCCAGGAATCCCGCGGCCTAGGAGCCGGGAGCCTGGGTGACAGTTCCTCAGCTGAGGGAGAGTAGAAGAGTGAGGGTTAATAAAGGGGATTCACATAAGGGGTAGACAGAACAGCGGGGAGTCCAAAATTTGCAGAACAAAAGGACGTGTATTACTTTGGCACCCAAAAGTGTCTAGGGCCAGTGCACGTATGCAGGGAAAGGGCTGTAAACACTAGATTTCTTTCCCAAACTACAAATCAAATCCTTTCAATTGCAGACTGGGTTAACACTTCGACTTTTTAACATTTGCCCCAACATAAACATTTTTAGGGTTTAAAATCAAAGAGCAGAAGCCGGCTTCCGCCAGTGACCAATCAGAGCGTGGTCTGAGAGGGTGCTCTCAATCCGGTTGGTTGCAGCAGTTGCCGTACCTTGTAGGACCTTGGGTCCGTGTCTGCAGTCTTGAGCATTGGCTACAGGGGCGCCAACTGCCTGGTAGCCGGGATGTATTTTTCTATTTAAGCTCATGAGAAATCCTAGCAATTTTACAACCAGCTTCTAACTTAAACAGATGCACAATCAATGGTGTGCCACAATGCAATGGTTACATTGGAAATGTTTAGGTGGTGGAACTTTCACATCCAGATAATTGTCATTTTTAGGTGGTGGAAAAAGATGACAGAGGTGGTGGAACTCTCATATGGGTTTTATTGCTGTGTGTGCAGAGCTCCACAGATGTTTGCCATCATATAGTAGGTTTAGAAGAGCACATGACCAGACCACTGTCTGATGTGCTTCCACAGTGCTCTGGCAAATATCCACTGGCGCTGTTTCTGTGTCCATTCCCCTCCGTGGACCACATAAACACACCCCTTTGCAGGGCTCTACTTTTTCTTCCACAACTGTGTAAATGACTGCCGCCATGACCAAGATGGCAGTGCCAGCTGAAACTGCACAAGAATGAGTATTGCACATGTCCAGGTCTGTCGGTGTTGCCATCTTGCAAATGGCACACTCCGGTGCAGAAAGAAATCTGACTGTTCTTTTACTCGTTCTTCCTGCACTCTTGTGGCTCTGAACAGCCATGTGGGCTCTGACCAGAATTTGTTTAAGTGGTGGTGGAACAGAGTTGCTGTGGGCTCTTGCCCAGTTTATCCCTTGCCACAAAGTAAAACAGCTGTTGTTGGACTGATTGGACGGCATGGCGGTGGAAAAAAAATGTTGCCCTTGATGTTTGAATTCCTGTTGACATTACAAGTGCATCAATTATAAAAGAAAAAAAGGACTGCTTCATAAAGCCTAAATGGGATGTTCGAGATGTGCCTTGGCAAATCAAGAGTGTCAACTCAAGAAACTGCTTTCCAGAACTGCACAGCCTCACTTCGCAGTTCTCCAATGCAAAGATGTCTCAATATGACACTCTTGATTAGCCAAGAGATATTTTTACCATCCCATTTACCTACATTATTATGTATTTCAGGTCTACTAAGAGAGAAAGACAAATAAAACAACCAACATCATCAATCTTTTTTAAAAAAGGAAAGCAATCATAAAATGTGTGGTTTCAAGTAAAAATAATATGATGTAAAAAAAGGTTGACAACGTCCCTTTAATGTTAAGGTGAAAGTTTAATAGACTGAGCCTTTTTAATATTCTACCATGGGCAGTGGTTGGTATTTTCAAAGGCTAT
The DNA here is from genome assembly GCA_016271365.2 of Neoceratodus forsteri. Taxonomy (NCBI): domain Eukaryota; kingdom Metazoa; phylum Chordata; order Ceratodontiformes; family Ceratodontidae; genus Neoceratodus; species Neoceratodus forsteri. Next base: position 1,485,115,054 of record CM057452.1, read on the forward strand.
AGAGTTTTTTATCTTTCACTTAGACATGCTGCTCAGGAGACACACACTGCACGAGGCTTATTTATAGGTGTGACCTGGGAGAAGGGGGCATAAGATATAAAATACAGGGCATTATCAATAATGATGATATAATTCTAAGAAATGCTGGTACACATTTGCTAACAATCTTGCAATAACCCACTCCCAATAGTAGGGGGTGGTGATTGTTAATCAGAATGAGCCCATTGGGACTGACACTCTAGTATCGTCCGCTGAGGATATAGCCAGAGGAAAAGCTATTCATCACATAAAATAGGGTACCCTTGTGGCACCCAAGAAACTTGGGAGTTTTCAGTTAGTGTGTCCCCATCACACCCAAGGGGACAGGCTAGTTGTGTACTTTACAATTTCAAAATCATAAAATAAATCAACAAACAATAATAAATACATATATTACAAATGAGCCTATAATGCAACTCTGAAGTTTCAATTCCATTTTTTATTTTTAAAAAGTATACTTGTTTGGCTGTTTGCATTTCAACAGTGCTGTTCTCTTCACTGCAGGTACTACAGTTACCTATACACCTACTACTTGCCAGCTAGCTTACGTAATATGGTGGACCAGATGGCCAACTGTGAAGATATCCTGATGAACTTCTTGGTTTCGGCTGTCACCAGGCTTCCTCCAATTAAAGTCACCCAAAAGAAGCAGTACAAGGAGACCATGATGCAACAGGTTTGACAATCATCTTGCGTGTCCATGAATGTAAAGAGCAGTTCCCAAATTGTCTTACAGGGCACATACCCTTTATTCTACCTGAACAAAATGACACAGACAACAAGCTTTAGAGACAATGGCCACTGCCATGTATTTGTTACTCATAATAAACAGTACTGCCAAGTCATCATGATGTACACAGCAGTGTAATCCTTGGCAACAATTACCCTCCTCATTAACAGTTTTATAGAACAGCCATCCCCAACCCCAAGGGGAACTGACTGAACAATACCAACCCTGTGAGGTAACTTGCCTCAATATTGTCACCACCCTTAGGAGCAACATTGTCAGACTGTATTAGACAGAGAGAGAGAGAGAAAGAAAAAAACATTTATTCAAAGAAACATAGCAGAAGTTTGGTTAACTTACATTTACAAACAGTTGGACTTATATAATGCTGCTATCTCAAAACCTTAACAGAGTAAGAAATAAGGTTAAACCAGTCTTTCACGAAAAGTGGGCCCCATTTACAAAAAAAAAAAAAAAAACAGTGCTGACACAGTGCATATCTGCGGCGTGTAGGCAACCCTATGTGAGAATGCTGCACAGCGGAGGTTCCATGGACCCCCTGTGGAATTCACAGAGAGTGTGCCAGCCAGTTGTGTGGTGGATCCCCCGGTCACATGGGCAGCAATGTGCCAGGGCAGTCAGGGGAAGTGTCAGGGGCATGCCTGCACTACGTGCCATTCACTAAGATGCATAGTGCCAGGCACAAGGCATCCAGGTTATGGCAGCCGGGACCCTGCCATAACCCAATGCGCACCCCCATGGTCATTGCCTGCCAATTGCAGTGAGACTGGGAAATGACCTTCTCTGCTGCCCCAGCCCACTAGGCTAGTGGGGAGGACTGGGGCAGCCATTCATGGCAAGTGCCTGTGCAGTTTCATATTTCCTTTTTTATTGTGGTTCCACACATTCAATTCGTTACTGCCCCACAGGTGCAAGGGGTCCACTCTGGGTCCCGGGTCTGCCTGGGTCCACCCCTCCACACTGGGCCACTCTCCCCATGAATCTGCACACCAGGGGGGACAGGGCCATGGACAGGTGCCCTGTGGGTGCTTTCAGTCATAAATGGCATGCACCTTGCACCTGTCCAGGCCATGGAGCTACACGGGCAGTGTATGCATTTTTGACATGTACCTTCTGCCCCATTATTGAATAGCACCCGATATTAGCAAGTCAGTTCAACAAATAGCTAAAGAAGACAATCTGGTTCAAACCATAAAACTTAAAGTTTCTAAATAGTTAGTAACTAATACCAAGGAACATTCACTGAAATTTTATTTAAATACAGTTCAGAACCCAAAATGTAGAGATATTTTGACTTTAGATTTGATGCATTTCCTAGCAATGTTATAAGCCACAGATTCAGGAAATAAGTGGTTCAAACAACAAACTAACTGTGGCTTATAGGAAATTTAGGATTTACTCCATGTTGCATTGTGCTGCCCTTGGTATACTCAAATTAGAAATAATTTTTTGGGTAGGATAATAGGAACATTATATGTACCACCAAGATTTCTATTGGATTTACTCTTCAGTGCAGAAAATATGAATATATTGGAGAAACATGTCATATTTTTACTGGAAGCTGTAAAGATAAGGAATAAAACTCTTCAGATAATTTATATGTGTGTAGAATAAAATTTAAAATTAAGTCCAAAGAGATTCCAAAAGCAAATCTGTCAAAGCTTGAATATCTATAGGAAAAACCCATTCAGGTAGAGTGTGCAGAATATAAAATTCTGCCCACAGAATGCCTGCACAGTGACCGTTCTGAGTGCTTGGAATATCACAGAATTTGTGTGAAAATTCAGCAGAATTTTGCCAAATTTTAAATTTCAGTTATTGTACTCTAATTTTAAATGTACATGTTCAACTGACATTAAATCTGGTATGTGGGCAGTTCTAAATAATAATAATAACACTTTATATCGCGCCGTTCTCAAACTCAAGGCACCTTACAATAATTACAGATAAAGCAAATAAAGCATAAATCTGAGCTTATAATATCCCAATAATCAGTCAGGATAGATTTTACACCATAAATAGGTATTTAAGGCCTTTTCAAATTTCTCCTAGGATGCACACTGACCATCTTACATAAGTGCACCAAATATCAAAGTCATAGGTTGAAAGGAGGCAGAGTTATGGGAGGCCACATATTTAATCAAACATTAATTTTCAGTTGTTTTGATAGAATTTTAAAATTTCTTATCCAACTTTCTCCACCATTTCAGGATTTAAAGAAAGATACAGCATGAGTATGTGCCCCACGATTTAAGTCTCACGCTTTAGAGGGGGATGAGTTATAAGTAGCCAAACATTTTACCAAAATTTAGATTTATTTTAGTATAATTTTTGGACAGTATTCATCGAAATGTTATAACATTTTACAGGTATTGTATACAGGATATCACTACATTTATATATGTACAGTTTCATAGTTCTAGCTTCAAATGGGACTGAGTTATTGCCTGCCAAACATGTAGCCAAAATTTTAATTTCAGTTATTTCCCACTAAATTTAAAACAGCATTTCCAAATTGTACCAGATTAGAAAGATTTAAAGTAATATACCACTTGGTGATTTCTGACAAAGTTCATATTTACAGCTTTATATGGGACTGAATTAAAAGCAGTCAAACTTTTACATCATTTTAAAATGACATTTTGCAAGAATGTAAACTGCAAAGTTATAAACCCCTGAAACTTTAAAACTGGAAAATGCAATGTCATTAATTTTGGCAGGTTCTTTAACCTTGCAAAAGATGTGGGTGATTAGGGTGCCCTAATTCTTGTATGTCAGTTGTGTACTTGGGTCATCCTATATTGGCAACACAAAACTCAGATAACCGAAAACAAGGATGAACTCCACTGCAAGTCACACAATAAGAAGCAAACAATAACTGCTTTTATTCTATTAAACGCACTTATAAAATGGTGCAACAGTTTTGTGGCTTCCACTACTTCTTCAGGCGTATACATCAGTGTTGATCCTGGGTAAAAACAAAGTAAAATACACAATTGGTATACATTCAGATGCATATTTTCCTCCGTATGACACCAGGTGACAAGTTCCCACATACCACAACCCATACAAATTTATATACATTGTTCCAAATAGTTCAGTACTGGTTGTGGGAACTTGTGGGTACTTGTTACCTGGTATTATAAGGAGGAAAATATGTATCTGAATGTATACCAATTGTGTATTTTACTTTGTTTTTATCCAGGATCAACACTGTTGTATGGGCCTGAAGAAGTGGTGGAAGCCACAAAACTGTTGCCCCATTTTATAAGTGTGTTTAATACAATAAAAGCAGTTATTGTTTGCTAATTATTGTGTGACCTGCAGTGGAGTTCATCCTTGTTTTCGGTTATCTGAGGTTCTTAAACCTTACAAGGAGACTGTGTGTGTCAATTTTATTAATTGCTTGCTACCAGAAACTGCAAAAAAAATCTGTACTTAAGGGGAACTGCAACCATCTGGCCTAGAACCAGCCAAGGCCGGGGGCTAAGGTATGTGTATGGAAGCAGCTGGGAGCTGTGGAACCACTGGAACCTGGTGCTGGGGCAGTGAAAAACCTGGAGAAAGGGGCAATGGAAACACTGGAACTGGAGATGACAGCAATGGCACTGGAGTATCTGGTATGCCCAGGCTCAGAGGTACCAGGGTTGGGTTGTCTGGTTCTAGAGCCCCTGGTTGGGCTAGGCTTGGATGCACTGGACCCCCCAGACAAGGGAGTAGGTAGCCCCATGTTCCTACCAACTCCAGGGCCCCTCCAACACCTATAAGACTGCTTTGGTGTAGTGGACTGCCTTAAAAGAGTTCTCATTTCTTCTGCAGACAAGCCATCTAAATCAGGCCTACCTGGTTGATAGTCCATTGGTGCAGGAATTGCCTGTTTAGGCCTTCTGATCATGACCTTCTTATGCAGGTGTGTAAGTACCAGATCCTCTGAAGCTGTAGGTGCCAATCTCACTTATTGCTTTTCCGTCACCAACGGCTGTGCACGTCAAGGAGCCAAGTCCACTGGTCATGGCTGAGTATCAGGCCCCAGTGGCTCTTTCCATAGAGTAGCCATTTCCTCTGTTGGCTGCTGTGGTGTGGGCTCTGCTGTGCCTCCTGGTTGTAGCTGTGTTACAGGTTCTGATCGGGCCTGCTAGTCCACTGCCGACTTGCTCCTGGAACAACGCTTTCCACCAGGCCTTTCCCTTTCTTCACACTAGGGTTGCCAGCTGCTTTTTGAAATCCATGACACTGGAACCTTCCATCATGGACTGTAGCTGAAAATACAGGAACACAGCACCGCAACACAATCCCCAGCTGCCGCTTAAGCCTTCACTGCCACCACAACACAGGGAATACCAGGTATCCTCGCTCGCTCGCCAGAGGGAGAGGAGCAAAGAAAGGAAGAATCTCTCAGGTGCTGATGCTTTATTATAAGGCTAGGCCAGGCTCCTCCCCTCCAGCCTTAAGTCACCCACCCCAAGGGAACACCTTCCTGCCTACCCCCTGCCCCTAATAGGCAGCTATCAAACTACCTCCCTGCCAGCCCAGGTGTCACACACGGCCATGCTCACAGACAACACAATGCCTGCGGCCATGCACTGCAGACTCTATCATAAAGTAAATACTTGGAAAACTGTTCTTCTGAGCCTTGCTTTGTGAATTACATACATTTGTTTTAAACAATTTATTTGCCCAGGATAAGCTGGCTGAGATGGAACATTAGATCTTTAGTGTGTATTAATACAACCAAGGATACTGCTCTTACAGTTGTAAGTGTGATGTCACCCACATTCTCAGGGCATGACAACTGTGAATTGAAGGTGAGGGGTTTTGATAGCCTAAGAATGTGAGGGCAATGAATAATATGAAAATCCTCCCACAAGCGTTCTCATTTCCTGGGTACCAGTATATAAGGCAGTCTTTACGGAATAAGACAGCCTCACTCACAGAGAAAAGGAGCACTCTGGCTGGTTGGGAGTGCCTCCTCAGTTTATAATGAGGATCCTGATTATGCCCACCTTTCCAGCTGGGTAACCACAGGGAGGTCAAGTTACTCTCTAAAGGTCACATAATGAGCCAGTGTCTATGATGAGGTTCAAAGCTGGGATTTCCTGGTCCCCAGTTCTGTGCTGTTTGTAAAATAGCACACTGCATGTTTCTCCAGTAGTTGTTAATAATTAAATAAGAGGTCTGGACTGGCCCATTATCTCCTCGGTAGCATGAGAGACTCAGATCTCATATTGAGGATGACTAAGGGATGATCACATTGCAGAGGTGATACAGCTGGTTCCCAAGGATGAATGGCACTGACCGCCAAGCATTTGCACACCACTTTCCAGCTGACCAAGAAATTATATTGGCATTGGCTGAGAAGGTAGCTGCTCACATGCATATGCTGCTACTTGCACTGTACCTTCCCTTCACAGGGAATGCCACAGAAAATCTTGTGCCATATTGGTCCTTGTAACACAAGATCCACAAAAACAGATGATTTGATACCTTTTATTGGACCAACAGAGTTGTTACAAAAGAATACAGGTGTTTTTAGCTTTCAGATTACACAGAATACCTTCATCAGAAATCAATGGCAGCTGGTTTGGAAGAACATACTTTCTCAAAATTCAGATCATACACACAAAAAAAAACAGACGAAAAGTTGTTAAGGATCCCCATTGGCTAAAACTGTATTCAAAAAACAACATAACCATATAAAGACAGCAAAGTTCCATCAAAAGATAGGCATTCCAAGGTCAAATGTCACAGAACTGAAAGCTCACTCCCTGAGAAAAGTGATAAAACAGCTAAAGCTTAATTTTAAAACCCTGTCTGTGTGTGTCTGTGCTTACATTAGTAAATGACTATGATTAAAAACCACAACAAAAATTAAGCTTAAACCATACATAGTAAACAGTGTTAAAAGTCTTCTACATATGAAAATATATTTTTGTTAAGTAAAAAATGGGTTAGAAAACAACCTGCCCTAGTGTAAATTAAGTAGTCACCAGCCGTGTCACATATTTGTACAGTGTAAATACTGTTCAGATACATTTGTCTTAAACTCTGTGTACAATAAGTCAGTATTACACATGAATATTCAAACTTATACTGTTTAAACATGATATATCTGGAATTCTATAACAAGTGACTAGTGTATGTGTACATTCAAAACCCAAACCTAAGATAGACCCCCTTGTCATTGAGATACTGTTATCCTAATATGTCCATGTATTAACATGTGTCCATATATACCTAATCTTCTGTAGTATTAAATACCAGTTCTGTAAATCTAAATTCAAAACTGAGGAAAACAACAGCTCACCACCATGCCCTCCCCAACTCCACCCCACCACCCACCCCAGGGGTGAAATCAATCTATAGGTAACCAGTAAAAAGGAATCCATAAAGCCACTTTTTATCTTAACATAATGAAACACCACCATGTACCACAATAATATGTCCATGTGTTGTCCCTGAAGCAGGTAAAAAAACAGGAGCTGTTTAAGCAGTGTAAGAAAGCAATAAGACACGACAGGGTGTGGGTTGTTGATTGATAAGAGCACGCTCCCAGGTGCATTGTTAGGCATGAGGCACTTGCATTGAGTGACTACAGCAGTTGGGTAGTGCTCTTATCAATCAACAACCCACACCCTGAAGTGTCTTATTGCTCTTATAAAATGGGTAACAGCTATTTCTATAACAATTAAACAAAACTCTGGCCACATTATTAAAGATTTAATAATAGTATGTTATTTTATTTAAATATGGTGAAAAAATAGTCCCCAGACTTGGGTAGAGGAGTGGTAAAATTGATTGAACAGCAACTCACTGAAAAATGCTAAATCAGTGAGTTGGAGGGACAGCAATGTATTATTTGAGCAGTTTGGGTCTGCCTCTGTAACTGTGTTTTCCCACCTTTTCTCTTTGTTTATAAAGTATTACTGTATTGCCTACTTTCTTCATCCTGTTTTTTTTTCTGTTTCTCCCCTCATTCAAGACATAGAATGTTTATCATGGAATGATTACCATGGAATACAGGGATTCAAAATTCTACTCAGTTCCGCTGGTAGAATGTTACTCTCCCAACATACTGTACGCACAGACAACAAAGGCCTGTTTTAAAGCCAGTGACTCAATTATCTCACTGTCAGGGCAAGCAGAAGAGATTTCCCTGATGAGCTGGTAAAGACAAAAGGGAAATTTTTCACTGTTAGTAAAGAAACAATTGTAATAAAAACTATAAACAATACTTAATGTTTCTAATTTGTTTATGTGCATAAGAAGAGTGTGATGATCAGGGGAAACAATGTTTAATTCATTTGTTTTATTTTTTATTTAAGGTAGTTTTATTTTTAGGTCCCAGTTGAAGGTTTTTACAGTGTAAAGGTAGCAGCCATGTTTGTGATGGAAGATCAGTTCTGGTTGCAGAAGGACTGACGGAGGATAGTTCTGGTTGTAGGAGGACTGATTTGCTCATTGTGCCATGTGGTTTAGGACCACGATGATTGTGCGTATATAGAGATTTAATGTACATTCAGCTGATGTCTCTTGGCCAATAAGATTTCTAGATTTTTTCTTGCCATTTTATAATGTGACATAAAACCCAAATCTATATTCATCCCATCACCCACCATGTTCAAAAGTAAAATGAGTCTGACCTCAAAAGCCTGCCTTTGTTGTGTATTTTTGAAATGTCCTTTAAAAAACCAGTACTGGCATATCAGAGATGGAGTGATCAGATTGAGTGAAGTGTTGTCCCACTGGTTTATATGCCATCTTCATTTTAATAGTATGTCTGTGTGATGTCACTCAGATGTGGAGAGGTTGTCCAGTCTCTCCAACATAACCTGTTTGTGGACATCTCTTGCATTGAATAAAATAAACAACATTCCAAGATGCACAAGTGTAATTCCCCTGTATCTTGACTTGTTTGTTTTGTGGGGTATTGATACAATCGGAAGTAGAAATGTGCTCACAAGTCTTGCATCTAGCATAGTTGCAGGGTCTTGTGCCACTTAGTGTTCTGCTGTTTTATTCAGGTGCAAGCTGGCTCCTAACAATCAGGTTAGTTAAATTAGATGGTTGCTTGAAAGCACACTAAAAAATCAGTAATGTACAGTCAAGTGCTCCATTACCACCATATCTGTTCAAGTGAGGAGGACAGACATAAACACTTGGCCACATTGAAAAAGACATTTATTGAGCAGGGACATTCCTTCAGGGAATTTGACAGAGTGGTAGAACGTGCAACGCAGATACCAAGGGAACAACTACTACAGTATAAGGAAAGGACTACCACTGACCGAATACCCTTAGTTGTCACTTATCATCCTGATTTGGAGCTTCTATGAAAAATGATTAAGGACCACCAGCCAGTATTCAGTGAGGATGACACCCTGAAGTGTATTTTTCAAGAACTACCACTATTGTGTTTTAATCTGCAAGAGAAACAGTTGAGAGGTATGGGAGAGTGAAGTCTTACGAACTCTCAGAGATAGGATTCCTGGCTGCTGGATAGTGACATGGCTTGTGTGGCCACTAAGTTAGGAACAGGCCCAGACAGTGGTGATAATACAAGTCTTTAGGTTGGGGCCTAGTGTGGAGGAATGGGGTTAGCTAGTTCAGCTGTGGGAGGCTGATGACTTAGTCTATGGGGATGGGCCCTGAGGGGGGAATGGTAGGGTTCAACTAGTAAGACGTGGAAGGGTGATGAAGTATGCATATGGGGCTGAGGTTTGGGTTCAGGTGAGGGTGGTAGGGGTCATCTGATGGGACATGAGAAGGTGATGATGTTTTCTTATGGAAATATGGGCCAACTGATAGGGAAGAGACACTAGAAAAGCTTGTGTGCTTTTTACAAAATTGTATGAGAACAAAAAACAACCAATTTTGACCAATTCCGCAGGCATAAAGAAATTTGGTAGAGCACTAATTATGACTTTATGTGTAGACAAGCAGCAGGAACAGACGAAGTCCAAGGGGACAAAATCCTGTTTTCAGGCAAATTTCCCTGGTAACAGAACTGGCCTGATAGTGTTGTGGTAGTTGGTGCCACTTGCCCTGCCAGTGCCTTGCTTGCCAGTTGTCATCTGGCAGGAGGAGAAACAGGATCAAGCATTCCAGATCTTTGCTTATCTTTCCTCCCATCCTAACCTTTTTTACCTGCTGTGCCACGATACACTCATCACTCTGGTCAAACCTCCATGAAAGTCCCTCACCAGATTCCAGAACTTGGCCTCCATCATTACCCAGAAATATTAGGGATGTGCACTGCATCCTATAAGATTTTTGAGAATATCTTGAGCTGCTGTGGTAGGAAAGGGTTACAACTCTCTTGGCTTCTGTACTGATGCTGTTCAAATGCCTGTGGATAAATTGATCAGCACTTTCTCCCGAGAGCAGTCTGAAAGAGAGAAAGAGAGCACAGCTGAGCTCTCTAAGCCCTTGCATCTTCATAAACTGCATCTGCAACACGTTCTTGTCGCCCTCTTCATCATCTCCCCCACACACACACACACACACTTTTGCCAATAAAAGTTGACCACTTGGGTGGAAAGGGGGCTTGATGAACATTCTGTGACTTATGAAACATCCTAGTCTGGCTAGGGTCAGTCAGTTTTTGTTAAGCTTTAGTGAGGCTAAAGGTGGAAGTTTTTCCTTTTACTTAGGACCTCTAAATACTTGCATACTTATCATACTTATTATTCACTATTTGACCTGAAAATATGTTCAAAAAAAGAGTATCCCTTTTGAGCCCTTTCTAGGTGGCTAGGGTTAGTCTCTTGGCCAGCCCCCAGTCATTTGTTTGCCTACCATCCTTTTTATATAACCACTTCTGTAAAGGCAATGTAGTGACACAATTTTAGCTTCCTATAGTGTCTTTTTTCAAAGGTTCTCCCTCCCTGGCCTGATCCCCCCATCATTTATGACAAGTACCACAGCCATGAAGGGGGGGCAATAGTAGACAACATACTGGCTGCTCAGCAGTTCCCCCTCCCCAACCTACAGCCCACTGTTATCTGAATCATATCTGTACTCTCAGCTGACAGCATGCCAGGGGTAGTAATAGTCTGTGGATTGCATGACATTAGGAAAACTGACCAATCAGAGGGGTGAGACAGGTTTTGGAAAAGATACTAAGACCTCACATTCCTTTAGTATTTTATTTCTACAACAATAGTTGTATTGAGAGGCTGGGGGGGCTAGAGTTTTTTTTTTCCTAACTTTTAGGCAGTATAGTGAAGTGGTTAAGAGAACTGAGCTGCAAACCTGGAGACCTGGCTGGGTTTGAATCTCATCATCTCCCACTTGAATGCTGTGTGACCCTGAGCAAGTCACTTAACTTCCTTGTGCTCCCAGGTCACACCTGGAAACAAGCCATGGGTAAGTGTGCCTTTCCGGGTTAAACAATGTTTCCCCTTTCCCCTTTAATTTTTTTTTATTTTTTTGAATTTCCAGAGTACAAACATCAGTGATAGTAGAAATAATTTGTTATTTAGTCCTGAGTAACAAACACCTCATTATCTACATTATTCAGTAATTAATATTCATTACTCATATGTAAGCCCCTTCAGAGTCAGATTGTGGAAACTTGTGCTGCCCCCAGGACTCCTGGTGTGAAATGGGGGCTCACTTCTGGAAAAGGCTTGTTAGAACAATGGTTATTGGGATAAAATGTGCGGACTCTGTAGGGGCTACCATCTTGTAACCTCTTGAATGCAGAACAGCCAATCAACAGCATTCCCAGTCTGAGCACTGCCACAGGGACTCAGGAAAAAGGTGGGACATGGACTGGTGACTTTAGCACTCCAGTCAGATGCTGAAGATAGTGAATGGCAAGAGATGAAACCAACTGGGACTATGCTTCATATTCTTGAATACAAGATGGAAAGGTGAAGAGGAGTAAGATCTGTAAGGGTTTCCCAAAATGAGTAGACTGTATGTACAACCGCAAGTAAAAGTACATCATCCTTGACCTTGTGCATAGAGGTAGCAGTAGTTCAAATGGCATTTGTATGCCACCCTATATATGAATTAACAGCTGAAGATCAGCGCATAGCACTCAGTAGAGGACTATAGATGCAGACATTTCTGGACCTTGAATGACCACTATAAGGAGAGCCAGTAGGCCTTGAAGGTGGTATTGGACTGTGTTAAACCTGAATCCTTGCAGCCAAGTCATAGATGTCAAACAGACAAAGCAGACTAAGCAAGATTGCAGCACCCCCACAGAGCCATTCCTGGTAACAGTGAGCAATTACCAGGTTTATCTCACTCCTTGAAAATCAAGTCTGAATGCAAATTGGCCATTGGTTCAGATTACAAATACCTTGTTTGGAGAGGTGGTGGAGCCATTTTAGTAATTGCATAGTCTTTGGGGGCAATTGATAAGAAATCTATTTGCTTTACTGTTACCAGCTACTGTAAGTGCACCAGTGCCAGCTAACCCACGACAACATCTACGGGCCTACAATGATCCAACACTGGGTTCTCAGGGACTGCCACTAAGGAACTCCTTACTTGACTCAAGGGTCTGATACCAGGAGAATCCATCTTCACAGGGGAGCATTTATAAGGTTGGCACAAGGTAAAGAAGGACTACAGGGTCTGTTCATGAAAAGGGGTTACCAAAGTGTGACATGAGGGTCAAATTTTCAAATTATTTCTAGACTACATTTGTGATGCATTTCAAGATATTATGACCCAAGTATGAAAAAATAAACATATTGGGAGATAAAAGCCCCACAGTTTCCTGAGATAAAAGAACTGTATTGTGGTGAGTGTAACAAGTGACACCACACACCGTGGTGAATGTAGTACCTGACACAAAACATTTTTTTTAGTAGTAACAACTTTAATAAACATGTAATGAGTTGTATTAAAACATGAGAAACAAATATTTATAAGAATTATATTACATTAATTGCAAATGTGATGTTTTGCACCATGTACTGTGGTAAATGTAACAAGTGACACCACACTTATGTTTCACTTACTAAAACTATACTAAACATGCCTAGCAACTAACATACTACTGCTATTGACTGACATACTACTATAGAACATGAAAAAAGTTGACAATTGCATTACTGGCAAGTGTGATGCTTAACACCACATACCGTGGTGAATGTAACGAGTGACACCACACATTTGTTTCAGTTTTACAAAGTTTATTGAACATGCCTAATGGCTAACATGCTACTAATAATAACTGACACAGTGATACAAAACCAGGAGAAATCTTACAATAATAACAGTAGTGACAGGTGTGATGTTTGATACCACATACTGTGGTGAATGTAACAAGTGACACCACACTTATGTTTGACTTACTAAAACTGTACTAAACTTGCCTAACAACTAACATACTACTATTACTGACTGACATACTGCTATAAAACATGAAAAAAATCAACAATTACATTACTGGCAACTGTGATGCTTAACACCATATAACGTGGTGAATGTAGCAAGTGACATCACACATTTGTTTCAAGTTATAAAAAATTTACTGAACATGCCTCATGGCTATCATGCCACTACTAATAACTGACATAGTGTTACAAAACCTGGAGCAATTTGGCAATAATAACAGTACTGGCAGGTATGATGGTTGACACCACATATTGTGGTAAATGTAACGAGTGACACCACAAAGAAAATCCATTTTAACTCTCCACCCCATATACACTGAATAATCCCTATTATAATTTATGCCCAGCACTTTCCTTAGACATGCAGTTGTCACTGAAATATAATTTCTGAAAATTTGCCCAACAATCAGTGAATGATGGTAACCAAAGTCTACCTGTGGTGAATGTAACTGCAACCCTCGTTGTTGCATGCAGTGCTTATCTTCATGGAATGTAGCCCCACGTGCAAACAATGGAGTTTAAACCACAACTCAGCTCCTCCCTGTATGGTTGCTCCTTGGTTCTGATGGGCAGGTTATGACTTGCAACTGTCACAGACTGACGGGTAAACATTGGGCCTGATGTGACCCCAAGTATTGTGAGGGTCAAAGGTTGCTGTCTCCTCTGTGGGAAAGATAGACCAGGCAGTAACACAGTCAGTTATCACAAGAAGGCAAACTAGGAGAGAAGCCAGAAAATCTTTTTAAGTGCTAATAGCACAATTACAGATTTGGGGGCCATGTGGGTGAATGTAACGTGCTGTGACACCAACTGTTACATTCATCACACTAAATACAAAGCTGCATAAATTAAAAATGGAGCATTACAATGGGCTAAGAGTACAGATAATAAAAACACAACTCCATATTAGTAAGTGGACTTACTTTAATAATGGAAAACAGTAAATAAAGCTCGCAAAAACAATTAGTAAAACATGTGTTTTTGCATGTCACACTTTTTCAGGTAAAAAAGCAGCAAAATGGAGAGGGATACCCCATCAAAAAAATATATGGATACCCTAGAATTCTATAGTTATGTTATTTATCTGCCCATGTAGCCAGCATTCAGATTTAGTCAAAAACACGTCTGACAGTTCTTGATTTTTTAAAATGTGGTATGCACTGTATGGTGGGCAATGGTAACCCCTTCTCATGAACAGACCCTACACCTAGTTGGGCCTTATCAGCAGCCAAGTAAGAACGAGCATGAAGCCATTAGGGCATTCGGTGAATTGGTTTTTGGCTATCCAAAAACAGTGCAAAGATTGGCAGCTTCACTTCGGCATTTCAGCATATGTGACGCAACTTTTTTTAACAGAGGACATACTGAGCATGTGCAGCTTTCTGGCAGCCACTTGACATTCAGCAACCAATCAGGGATGTGGAATCTCAGCAAAACTGAGCATTCTACAGCTCTGTGTACCACTGCAGCTCTGGTGTCAGGGGTAAAAGGACCTCTTTGCTGTGCTCAGTGCAGTCATTTGCCAGGAAAATGAAAGGCTGCCATTTGAATGAAGTCTAGAAGAAAAAGAGCAGTTTTTTTTATTAAATATTCTTTTTTGAAAAAATGGTCATGCAAAAATACAATAAAGAAGGCAAAATTAAAAAGCCCAAAAAAGAAAAGAATGAACAGACTATACCAATACAACAAATATAACAAGAGACAGCAAGTTGAATTCCTATCCCACGTCCCACCCCAAGACCTGCAAGTGTAATTAATATGAAACACAAAAAAAAAAACAAATCTTGGTGGATGTAGAAAGAATAGATAAGAATAAACCACGGAAATGCCCAAATATGAAACTATCTACAAAAGGAACATGGCAACAACTTCATAACTACATAACGGGGAGGCACCAGAGAGACAGAGAATAATGACATTATAACATAAGAGGGGAAACACCTAATAGCTTTAAATTGTCAGCAAGATGAGCAATGGTTCCCAGTGTTCACAAAAAGCAGAGTAGCGATGGTGTAAAATCGCCGTAGAATGTTCGACAGTAAGAGTGAGCAAACGGTCCCGGTGGCACTCTGAATAAGATGGAGGATCCTCATCAGTCCAGTGCCAAAGAATAAGTTTTGCAACTGAGGCTATCAAAGAAATATAACGTCTCCAGGGTCCAAACACTGCCTCATCGTACAGACTAAGCAAGCAGACTTTGGTAGTAAAAGCCTCTTGAAGACCCAAAAAGGGGTCTAAGCTAGACTGAATCTCCGACCACAAGGGGTAGACCTTTCTACAGACCCATAAAACATGGTACAACGTGCCCATCTCACTGCAAAGAAAAAGAGCAGTTGCAAGCTTCCAGTTCTACAGATCTTGTTTTTGGAAGGCTGGCAGGGAAAGGTAAGGAAAATAGCAGTTAGATATTTGTGAAGGAAGTGGGGGGGGGGGCACGTGCAGTGTTGTGCTAACATTGCTAAGTTGCACTACTGTACTTTTGTACTTGAATCTTCTACAATGTTTTTGTAGTGTAGTTTTTTTTAACAGTGGGTGCCTAAGGTCCAAATTTTGGCAATAATGTTATAAAATTTTAGTTTTCTTGATTTGTTGGTGTCTGGGTGCAGCCAGCTTATCTGATCCCCCCCCCCCCCACCACCAAATCTGTTGAAATACTTGATCCAATTCCAGTGTAATATTGGTGGGTGCATGGCAGTGGGTGCCTGGCCTGCCTGAACTCACCCCCAAATCTTGTGAAACACTTTAATTGCAGTGTAGTTTTCATGATAGGCAGTTGGTGCCTGTCTGGACTACCTGAGCCCTGCCCACCAATCTTGTGAAACATCTTATTCAATTGCAGTGCAGTTTTCATGATGGGCAGTGTGGTCCTACCTGGTCTGACTGAGCCACCCCCCCCTAAATCTTGTGAAAGACTGATTCCAACTGCAGTGTAATTTTCTTGGCAGGCAGTGGATGACTGGCCTGCCTGAGGGAGCCACAGCCCCCACACCAACTCTTGTGAAAAATGTTATCCAGTTGCAGTGCAGTTTTCATGACAGGCAGTGATTGTCTGGCCTGCCTGAGTCCTTCCCCTTCCAAAATTTGTGAAACACTTTATCCAACTGCAGTTTAGCTTTTATGACATGCAGTGGGTGACTGGCCTGCCTGAGGGAGACCCCCAAATCTTGTGAAACATTTTATCCAATTGCAGTGTAGTTTTCATGACATGTAGTGGGTCCCTGGCCTGAATGAGGGAGGCCCCCTAAATCGTGTGAAAGACTTTATCCAGTTGCAGGGTAGTTTTTGTGACAGGCAGTGGGTACCTGGCCTGCCTGAGGGAGACCCCCCCAAAACCCTGTGAAACACTTTATCCAATTGCAGGGTAGTTTTGTGACAAGCAGTGGATGCCTGGCCTGCCAAAGGGAGTCTCTCCCCCCCAAAATCTTGTGAAACACTTTATCCAGTTGCAGTGTAGTTTTCATGAGCATGGGTGCCTGTGAGCCCTCTTTTGCCAAAAGCTTTATATGATTGCAGCAAGCTGCCTATAACTGTCATAAAGGTGAAGAAAGGATGTCCTGAATGAGAAGCAGGGAGTACTTGGAGGGGAGGAAGAGCAGCAGCAGGGCAAGACTCTGGTATGATACCAGTCCTCACAGCAAGTAGCAGTTCTGCAAGCATCAGTGGTAGTCGTGTGGCCCATGGTGGGGGTGATGTACATGGTGAGGATGTTGGGGTAGAAGGACAGAGACAGGGAGTAGTGTTGGTGTTGGTGGGTCCGAGACTGAGAGGCGTGCTAGGGCTGGGGGTATAATAGTGCATTCAAAGAAACCATAGGGATTTGCTAGTCCACAAAAGTCAGCTAGTTGTACTCTCACTGTAGGCAACAGCTTTCTCAGTCAGTCTCAGTGTCCACTGGTGCATCTTGTGGTGCTGAATCTAGCTGCATTGAGGCAGAATCACGCAGGCCTTCCACTGTTAGTGGTCCTCCTCCTCCAAGTACTTTGTTTTCCCCTACTACCCATGATGGTGATATAATGCCCAGAGATCCTCCTTCCCATTCTGAACATGTACAGGCAAGCCCTCCATTTGTGTATCTTGTGCAAACCATATGACAGCAGCTGGCAATGCCACATTGGTTTAAGGCCCTGTATGGTGCTCCTTCTCCAAGTGTACCCACAGTCCCCAAATCAGAAGTGAGTCTGGGTCTGACACTACTGTTATCCTGTCACCTGAGGGAAAAATAATTGTTTGGTGTACACGTGTGAGGTGTTGCTTATTGTATGCCAACCCCTCTGTTTTATAAAAGCAAGCCAGTAGTATGTCCACCATCATCACAGCCAGTTGCAGTGGAGGAGACTGCCACAGAGGAAGAGGTATAGAAATATAGGTGCCAGAGTAAGGAAATGTGCTGTTATAGAGAAGGGGGGAGCAGAAGCACAGGAAAAGGAGGAGGCAGCAGGAAAAGGGCAGGGAAATGGTGAATCATCAGGTGATAGCGAGTGAAGTGGAGGTTGGTGGGGAAGGAAATGCTGTGAAGGAGAAGCAGGGAGCAATGGAGAAGGAAGCAGGAGAAGGCAAAGAGCAAGTGGAAGTTGAACGTGTGTTGTCAGTTACAACAAACTCCTCTGTTGAGGACTATAATTCTGAGGCATGGAGACCACCACAACCACCAGCATGGGAGGACAACAGTGGCAAAGTAAGAAAAGCAGTGAAGAAGAGAAAAGAACAAAATCAACCAACTTGATGAAGCAGGGAAATCCAAATGCCAGGCCAAGTTTGCAGTCCCACCTGACAAATGTGGAACTACTGCTGCTGCTTCTGGTGATGATGTGGTACAGCCACACCATTCTTCCCCCATGACCAGGAAAAAGAAATCTTGCAGTGGTCTCCCTGTTTCTTCTAAGGCCCCCATGGTCCCTCAGTCTGGTAGTCTTATAGCTAAGAAAGCCAAGAGATATTATGCAGTATGGGATTATTTTAGGGTGACCCCTAAAATCCACTGAGAACATGTTACAATATGTGTGAGAAAGAGATCATCTAGAGTCAATCCGCATGGAATAAGATCAGCCAAGGTCAAACCATACCGACATTGAGAACCAGTGTTCTGGCTGGTCATCTAAGGTGTGAACATGGCATCTTGCTAGCAGTCACACCCCTTCACAGTCCATACATAGGTCGGACTCAGCAGCAGCAGCGTGCTAGGTATGGGTAGCAGGATTAGATGGTTTGTTCAGTTTATGCAGCCCCCATGGCAGCAACTGACACTAATGGTGCTCCTTCCAGAGCACCACTCCAATCAACACCACCTCTACCAGCACCAACACTAGGCAGGGTTAATAATGGTTGTGGAAGCAGTAGCAGCACCAGTGCGAGTCCAGAGTTTTGCCACCAAACAAACCACACTCTAGGAATCATTACCTGCCCACACAAAAATTCCACCTATTCAACCAGCTGCTGTGTGAATCATTCAATTGATTGGTGAGGTGATGGTGCTTATCTTAAACTTTTCCCCATGGTGGAAGACACAGGCTTTCGAAAACTGTTCTATGAGCCAAAACCCAAATACAACATTCCATCTTTCTTCATGTTTTCTTAGCATCTTATCCCCGTAATGTATGAGGCTGTATGCACACAGATGTTGACCCTTCTGCAGCAGGCAGATGGGGGATATGTACATTTCACTAATGACACCTAGAGCAGTACTGCAGACCCAGGCTTCCTGAATCTCACTGCTTATTGGGCTGTGTTAAGCACAAGCAGCACCACTGCTGCCTTACCCCCTACACCTCCACTACCAGTACCAGCCCTTGCAGGAGTTATCGTGAAGTGAACAGCCCCACAGAGGAACAGCACTATAGGGAGTGCCTTACTTAATGTGTCAATCAATGCTGGACATCTAGATATACCCTCACAACCTGAAGGTTGGAATTTGTTTGACAGACAGTGGGAGTAACATGCTGAAGGCCATGAATGATGGGAGTTTCTGCCATTCACCATGCTTCGCACATGCACTGAATCTGGTGGTGGCTTATATGCTTGAGAAACACACACAGTAAAAAGGAATACTGGGCACCATTCAAGAGATAAGATTTTTCCATCGATCCCAAATGCATTCTAAGCTCTTCTGACATTACCAACAGAAGCAGTGTCCCACAACACTGTTTGATTAAAAATGTGGCAACAAGGTGGAACTCTTTTCTTTTAAATGGTGGAAAGACTGATGGAGCAGAAGGCTGTGTTCTGGGCTATGGAATCTGACAATGTGTCTTGAGGGGGGGATACCTGTCCCAGGTGCAGTGGTGTGTGCTGCAAAAGCTGGTTCTGCTTCTGAGACCTTATGACAAGGCCATCAAAGATCTGTCTGCTGAATCTACTACTCTTAGCATGGTTCTGCCTATCTATGGTGAGTCTCTGTGAACAACACACACAAAGTTATTTGACATCTTTCACAAAAACAACAACCCAACAAAGTGAGACTGGTCACAGTGGTGCCAGTTGTGGTGCTGGTAAACGTGGTGGTGGTTGTGGCATTGGTGGAGATGGGGGTGATGATAATGGCTTGAGCAGTGGTGATCAGAACATTAGTTCTGGACAAGGTGGTGTTGCTGACAGTGGTGCTGCCACCAGTTCATCATCTTACCAGCAGCCAAAACAGGATTCAGTCTTTGTTGGGGAAATGGCAGATGTGTTTCTGACACAACTTGAAGAATTATTTCAAAGCATTTGACTGGACACCTAGTTTGGCACGGTAACATTGCAGGTTCCTGGATATAAAGATATCTGCATTCTTCCTGCATGCATAGACTAAGTCATATGGAAAGCCTTGTGGACACCTCAGATAGAACAGTGAAGACAAAAGACTTCCAGTGATGTCTCTGACCAGTATGGCAGGGTAGAAATCCTCCTGACCCGGTAAAAAGCTTCCATTTTACATCTCATTTTATACAAATTCAGTAGATTCTGGTTTGGGAAGCTTAGCTGTTGTGTAGGAAGATACAGAAGGACCAAAAATAGTGGTATTGAAATAGTATTTTCAGCTCCGCAGTCGTCTGTACCATTTCGTGTGATGAACGCTAGTGATATGGCAGCTAGCAGCCCAATAGCCTCGACGCAGCCAACAAACACCGCTATCTTGGAAGAGCTCTGGGAGTTCTGTATGGAAATCAGGTTATGTACAGTTAACTCAGAACTCCTGTTTCAGTCTTGGAAACAAAGGTCCATGGTCTGGAAATGCAGGCTACAGCTACCAACACTAGGGTGGACCGTATGAAGTGTGTGTTGCTGAAACTACTGCAAGATTATCAGTCCCTTATGGTACTGTAGTGACAATTTGGAAAACCACTCCCAAAGAAATAATATTCGGATCTATGGAGTGCCGGGGGGGGGGAGGCAGTGACATGATTGCTTGTCTGCAGGAATTTTTACCATCACTCCTGGATGTGGCTGATTTGTGCCCTCTTCCCACAGAATGGAACATTAGGCTCTTTTGTCTAAACCCCTCAGTCCTATCTCACGGCCCCGATCCGTTGTTTTACACTTTTACAACTGCACCGTCAAGCAAGTGCTGCTTTCTTGAGCTTGGCATCTGGGAGCTGTTCATTACATAGGACAGCACCTTTACTTTGATAATGAGTACTGTAGTACATTATTAGCTAAACAAAGGGTGTATGCCTCCATGTCGCTTTTAAAAAAAAAAATTAAATTTTCCACCCCTTGCCCAGCCCGTTTATGGATTATTTTCCCTGATGGTTCTAGAATCTTTGAAGACCCAGGGGCAGCCATACAACAGCTCCGAGTTAAGAAGTTTGTTATTTCTGAAGGACCTATGGACTCAACCAACTTACGAGAAAAAAAGGGCTCTATAAGGGGACTCCTAGGCTAAGGCGTTGCCTAACAGTAAAAAGAGTTGTGCTGACCAAGCCTTACAGGAATTCAAAATGTTACTTCAGTCCTTTCAAAAGGAAGAACCTGTATAATGGACTCTGTTAAGACTTATTTTTGGACTGTGTTTCTCATGGTCTTGGCTGTCTTTACTGGCTGATTTTACTGCCAGTTTATAGAGCTTGTCTTCTTAAAAAGATTTCTACTTCAGGAAGATGGTTGTTAGCTCCTTCTGAGTTTTGGCATACCAGCTTACTGGCTCTATGGGGTGGTTGCTGAGGAAAACAGTTAACTGGGTTTATTTTTTTGGGTTAGTTGCTATTTTTATGTCTGAGATGTGGAGAGGCTGCCCATGTGGTTTATAGGCAACTTTTTTAGGATCATATTATCTGATTGTTTCTGTTCTTTCCAGTATTTTTCAGTGCGCTATATCTGGGTACGTTTTTTTACCTGTTAGGGTGCTCAACATTTTGCCATTGGAGTGTTACATTAATGCTCTGTGGCTGGTGGCAGCTCCCCTTTCCCTCTCCTTTCTGCATTCCCTTTTTTTTAGTTTAGCCTCAAGTTTGTTTTTTTTAACATACTATCACTCTACTTGTCTCTCTGAAGTTCTCCAGACTCTTTCCTTGCATTGGTAATGCTGTTTACATCTTACTACATAGATTCTCTACTCCATCAGTATTCTTGTTTCCTTTTTGACAAGAGTTCAGGCAATAGAGAATCTTGCCATTGCCTTGTCAGGGCAAAGTAATAGTCTGCAGCTCACTCTGATTGAATCCTTTACTATCTTCTTGATCATTCCAGTCCCTCAAAGATTTTCTCTTTCTTCCATTTTTCACTTTTCTTTTTTTCTGTGCTTCTTAGTGGACAGACTTTGCAGTGAACTATTGATGCTCCCTCTTTCATCTATACAGTTCCTTCTTACTGTTTATATAGCATTGTTAACATTTGTTCTAGTTTGTTCTGTTCTTCCCACATAGATCTAGTTCTCTCCCCGCCTTTCCTTTCCCTCTCTTTTTCCCCTTGCGCCTTCCCCAGTATTAGTTTGTTTGACCAGTTTCTTTCTCTTTTGCTTTACTTTACTCTAAGAGCTAGCTCTGTTGTTTTACCTGATGGGGTCTTTAATTCCAATCCCCCTCTTTTGTTCTTCTCCCTTTATGCCAGTTTTTTAGTTATTTTTTTCATTTATTATATTACTTTACTTTGTCCTGATTATTTTAGTGTTTGTATGGGGCTTCAGATTATCTGACAGTTACCTTTTGTCATGTACATATTTATACTATTATCATATTGGGAATGGGCAAATGTCTTTGAATCCCTGTTCTTTCTTGCATGGGGACCCTCTATCCCTTTTTTACTTTTTTTCTTCAGATTGCATAAGTCCCAGTGTATTCATGTTGTGAGTGGACATTACAGTTCTGCCTGTTATTTTTTTTTATTGGACCTTTTGACCACTTTCTCTAAGGTTCCTATACTTAATACCTCCCACCCCCTCCAAGGGCTTGGATGCAGGCTTCATCATTGATTACATATTAGTAGTTTGGCAGTTTTCTGTATTCAGTGTTTGCCCCTGTTTGCTCTGTATCTCATTTAATTTACTGAAAAGGCCCTAAAGCTTCTCAGTACTGGCATTTAACTGTTCACTGATATGAATAGGCTATGACCTTTTATTTTAGCCAGCCTTCCTGCACCATCAACAGTTTATTGTTTTTTTCATAGAGGTTTCTGGGACAGTTATTATGATGCTCTTTTCTTTTTTTTTATCATAGAATATTTTTTATTATGTTTCATACAGAAGTATAGTATCATATTCATTAATGCTCATAGATAGGTAACATGTTCCATACGCAGCTATATTCAACCAGAAACTATTACATTGCCGTAATGGTGTGTAGGTATATTGACAAAGCACATGACTTAATATAATCTCGTATGAGCCAACCTGGGATGCAACTTAAAAAAAAAACAAAAAAAAAAAACTACCCAGTGTGCCAAAGTGGTCTTCCACTATCTTCAAGTACTAGAGACTGATAGGAGCAGGAGTAATAGTTATAGAGATGAAATATCATGTAGTCAAGGTGAAGGGGTCACAGCCTAGATTTGGAATTTTGGAAAGAGGTGAGTGGAGATAGCCTTCCCATCTGGCAGCATATTGGTCCATATGACCTAAGTGAGTACAGGATAAACATTCTAGTGTGGCTAATCTAGCTAGCGACTCATACCACTGGAAGCAAGTCAAAGGAGTAGGTCAGTGCCAGTGCATAAGTACAAGTCGTTTAGCCTCCATAAGTGTGAGTACAACCCATTGCCTCTGAGGTCAAGTTAGAGCAGTTAGGGAGGTAGTATCCCCTAGAAGGAGTTTGGGGTCAGAGAGGCAGATCTGGAAAACCAGTATTGTAGAGCAGTCCTGAGTTATAAATGCCCAGATGTGTGAAAGCAGAGGGTACGTTCACAGAATATGAAGAATGTAAGCCCCAGGTTGCTGACAGCGCCAGCAGTTAGAATGTTGCGAAAGGCCATGGAAGTGTAGAGATGATGGTGTACGATACCAAAGCAGCAGTATTTTGAGCTGCAAAAAGTGGCTTTTGGTATCCATGAAGGTATAACGGCAGTCTCGGAGATAGCGGTTCCAGGAGTCCTCGGAAATATGGGTATTCAGGATAGCTATCCATTTCAGTCGGCATGCAATTGCGGGGTCTACCTGCGCATCTTGCCAAGTCCTATAAAATCTTCCAATGAGGCCCCCAGATGAGGGGATTTTGTGCCTGTGAGCTAGCCAGTTCCATTTGGAATCTGAACACATATGAGACCTATCGGCTAGTATGGCACTGCGTAATTGAAGAAATCTCCAAAGGTCATTGCTCGGTAGATTAAATTTGTGTTAAATTTGTTCAAAGGACATCAAAACAGAGGAGCAGAAATGCAAAGGTCCTGTATATAGCGGATGCCCTGGGCTTCCCACATGGGTCAGTGTAAGGGAGTGTCACCGATTACCAAAGCCTGGTTATGCCACAGAGGAGTATAGAGCCATAGCAGGGCTTGGGCAGCCTGAGGTGTGAGTGAGAGTCATGAGCGAGTGCCAAGTCCATTTAGTTTTAGCAATTAAGGGTGCCAGCGTGTGCCGGTTCCAGCTCCGAGGATATAATAACAGATGCAGATTTGTATCTGCCACTAGATCAGATTCCAGTTGAACCCAAAGCAAGATTGGTATTGGATTGGGAACAAACCACCTAGTGGCCATAGCAGCCATGCAGGACAGATGATATCCTTAAAACCAAGGAGGTCCCAGTCCCCCTTTGGACCAGTGTGCTCTTAGTTTGTTCTTGCTCCATCTGGGAGATTTCCCTTCCCACAAGAACCAAGACACTTGAGTTTCAAGTGAAGCAAAAAGTATTGGAGAAAGATGTATTGGGAGATTTTTAAAGATGTACATGATTTGTGGCAGTAGGAGCATGTGAACCACTGGCACCTTTCCAGGCAAGGATAGCTGAAGCCTTTTCCATCTCTCTGTGTCTGCAGTCATTTGAGATAGCAACGGTGAAAAATTGGATGGCTCTAGATCCGACCATTTGAAAGGAGTGGTAATGCCAAGGTAGGAGAAACCCTGCATTGCCCAGAGAAGCTCAGTTCCCTGTAAGCAGCTTTTAGTATACACTGAATTCAAAGGAGCCAAGAGTGTTTTTCTCTGATTGGCACAAAGGCCCAAGAGAGTTGAGAATATCTGTAGTAAGGGTAGAATATGCCGTAATGCCTGCTCTGGATGAGAAAGAGTTAGCAACAAATTGTCGGCATAAGCCGCCACCAAATAGGATTTCCCAGCAACCTCAATGCCAGTAATGTCTTGTGATGTGATAAAAGACCAAATGAGAGGGTCTAAGGCTACCAAGAAAAGAAGAGGGGATGAGGGGAACCCCTGTTGGGTGCCCCTATGCAATGGAAAGGGCATGGAAATAGTAGTGTTGGTCAAGATTCTAGCCATCAGGGATCCGTAAAGTGTTGATACCCACTGGCAAAAAAACAGGCCAATGCCATACCTTTTTAAGACTTGGTGCAGGTAATGCCACTCAACAGAGTCAAAGGCTTTAGTAAATTCTATTGCCAGTGCAGCCATTGGGTCCAAGGAACAGGAGGCCATCCATTTTAAATTAAGGAGGAGCCTAGTGTTGTCTGCACCCGATTTGCCTTTCATGAAACCGACCTGAGCGGGATGGATGATAGTCGGGAGTGCCTCCAGCATCCTGGTGGCTAGGATCTTGGCCAAGATCTTTGTATCTACAGGAAGTAACGAGATTGGCCAGAAATTTGCGCAGTCCAGGGGATAATTAGACTTTTTCGGTAGAAGGGTAATGAGGGCCTCTCTCATAGACAGGGAAATGCACCAGCTGCGTGGGCCTCCTGAAGAGCAAAGAGTAGTGGCTGAGATATGTCTTGTACAAATGCTTGATATAACTCGATCGTCATGCCATCTGGACCGGGAGCCTTTCCTTTGGCCATTTGGGACAGAACTTGACATAGTTCTATTGGAGTAAGGGGGCATCTAATGTGGACACTTGTAATGGGGTAAGCCCCAGTAAATCAAACTGTTGGAAACATTTATCCAACTCCTGTTCTAAGGATGTCGGGGAAAGGTCAGACTGTGACTTATATAGGGTCTGATAAAAAGCCATCATGGTATCATTGATGTCTTGAGGGGTATGTACAATCTTACCAGATGTGTTACGGAGGGCATGTATGTGAGAGGCAGCTTGTTGCTTCTGAATTCAAAATGCTAATAATCTGCCACTCTTTTCGCCCTCATCCCAGTATGCATGTTTTGATCACAGTAGGAGCCACTCGGCCTTCTGATTCAGCGTGGCATTAATGTGATACTTAAGGCCCACGATGCGCCGAATAAGGAAGCTGTCACTCCGAGAGGCATGAGAAGCTTTGAAACGGGACTCTAGTACTGCCAAGTCTAATTGCCACTGGGATAACTTAGCTTTGCCTGCTTTGTTTTTGGTGGCTGAGAAGGCGATTATGTGGCCTCTAAGGACTGCTTTGAATGCTTCCCAAACCTTACCCGAGGAGACGCCACACTTTGCATTAATAGCAAAATACTCCTTGGTAGTTTGGGAAATTGTTTTGTGAAACTCTGGATCCTTTAATAACAAAGGGGTGCATCTCCACCGAGTATCTGTTTTGGGTTGTCCCCCTAGTGTATAGGAGGTATTCACTGGGGCATGGTCAGAGATAATAACGTTCCAAATTGTGGTATTAAGAACATTTTGTGCGGCTGCTGTATTAGTGAGGAAGAAATCTATGTGACTATATGTAGAGTGTACCTGGGAGTAAAAGATATAATCCCATCCAGAGGGATTATCTCTGTGCCAGAGGTATGTTAAGTCCCATTCCTCTCATAGTTTGTGGAGCGCCAGGCTAGCCTTGGACCTGGCCGGAGGGGTAGGCTTCAACTTGTCCAGAAATACATCTGAAACCATATTATAGTCTCCACCCACTATCAGAGGAAGGGCGCCGTCGGCCGTGGACAAGGAGGAAATAGCCTGACGTATTGACGGAAACAAATCTGTATGGTCAGTGTTAGGGGCATACAGGTTGCAAAGAATCAGTTTTCCCCAAGGGGAAGAAAGTTTAACAATGACCCACCTGCCTTGCGAGTCGTGTCTAGATTCCTCCAAGATCCAGCTCGAGTTACGCCGGATAAGAATGGCTACTCCTGTTGTCTTGGAGAAAGCCAAACTGGTGCAGACAGTACCCACCCATAATTTCTTCAGCCATGGAACCCCCTTCTTCAGAAGATGGGTTTCTTGAAGCAGGGCGATATCTGTATGTAATGAATGGAGATGTTGGAGCACCTTAGTTCATTTGATGGGATGGTTCAGACTATTAACATTCCAGGATACCACCACAGTTGGGGAGCTGGCGTGACTGACCGAGGTTGTAGAGGGGCATATGGAGATTGTAACAACAGATAATGTGCACTTACTGAAAATGTGAGGATTGCACCTGGAAGATAACTCATTACACTAACCATCCTAGGAACCCCTGTGTTAGCCTAGGCTGCCAGATGAGAAGAAAGAAAGGCTCAGAAAGGAGAAGAGGAGTACACACCTTGAGAGGGCAGCTGCAGTGGAACAAACACAAAACAGAGGTTATGAACAAACACAGCCAATATACCAAGTAGCAATTAGCTGAGAAGCAGATAATAAAAGATATCCAAACTATCTGCAAAGACCAAAACTGTTAAGCAACTCTAAAAGACTATAATGTAACAATGCACAACAGCGCTATAGGATCGAGGCTACAAGTGAAAGAGGTGAACTTAGAACTGTTAGCCTCAGCTTCACGAGCTCTCAAATCCTTATAGTTAGGAGGGATTGGAACCAAGTAAATTTGAGACCTCTGAGGTTCTAATATGCCTGAGGTCAGGCGTCCGACCCACAGGAGAGGAAAGGAAAGGGGGGGAAGAGGGGGAAGGACCCTGAGGAGGGATCATGGGGATATGGGAGGGGACTCTAGGAGAAGGGGAAGGGGGGTAACCACCTTGCCTACAAGGTAGAGGTCCCATACCAACACCAGAGCCATGCATTGGAGGAGAAGGGTGCTACCCTGTCTTAACCCCATTTTCACTGACCATTATGCTGCTTCTGTTATAGAGCTAAGCCAGCAACATGGAGAAGTGTGGGAGCTAAAAGAAGAACAAAAATAGGTATGCTACGTAAGCCAAGGTATCCATGACCTTGGAAAGCCACCACCCAGACAGTCATCTGGGTATAGGCGCAGGAGAAAGTATAGTAGTATCAAACCCACAACTTAGTTGCAAAGAATAATAAACCTCAACCCAAACCAAAAACAGTTCGAATTCAGCCAGGAAGGTTTTCAGCCCATTCAGTGCTGAAGTAGAGGGAGGGCACAGGCTCAGAAGTATCCTTGTCACTGCAGCAGCATATGAAATCAGCCCCGGTCTAACAGAAATCATAATGTCCACTGCTTCCACAAGGGAGGCTTTGGAAATATCAGACCAAGCCATGCCTGGACTAGTGTCCATATCTGAAGAGTCAATGGTGGAAAACTGAGCGCTGCGAGGGGAAGAGGTTCTGTCTTCTCGAGACATTTTTGAGGGGGGCTGTCATGGAAACATTGTGGGGCAGTCAATTTCCACTTCTAGCCCTTTGTCTCTGTCTAGTGGAGGGCATCGACACCCATTGAGGCAATGTGGGGTTGTCTTTAGACGAGGAGAGCGGAGCCGTAGCTGGTCGCAACTTAGAACAGTCGGGAGGGCCCATGGTTACTGGGGGGTCATTTTGTGGTGCTACACGTCCATCCTCATTACTGTTCTCTGGCTGCCTGCCTCTGTCTACATAGTTCCCTTATAGAGTATTGGGCTCCCAAAGCCTCCTGGGATATGTAGTCGGGAGAGGCAGTTCCGGCCAAAATTTAGCAAGCCACTTTTCTACAGTTGACAGGTGATCAGCCAGGAGTTCCCTGCCATCCTTTGCCATAAGGATAAGGATAAGGTTTTTGAAAGCAGCACAAGGGAAATCACAGAGTTTGGAACTGTCTGATTTTGAAAGCAGCACAAGGGAAGTCACAGAGTTTGGAACTGTCTGATTTTGAAAGCAGCACAAGGGAAATCACAGAGTTTGGAACTGTCTGATTTTGAAAGCAGCACAAGGGAAGTCACAGAGTTTGGAACTGTCTGATTTTGAAAGCAGCACAAGGGAAGTCACAGAGTTTGGAACTGTTTGATTCTGAAAGCAGCACAAGGGAAGTCAGAGTTTGGAACTGTCTGATTTTGAAAGCAGCACAAGGGAAGTCACAGAGTTTGGAACTGTTTGATTTTGAAAGCAGCACAAGGGAAGTCACAGAGTTTGGAACTGTCTGATTTTGAAAGCAGCACAATGGAAATCTGAGAGTTTGGAACTGTCTGATTTTGAAAGCAGCACAAGGAAGTCACAGGTTTGGAACTGTTTGATTCTGAAAGCAGCACAAGGGAAGTCACAGAGTTTGGAACTGTCTGATTTTGAAAGCAGCACAAGGGAAGTCACAGAGTTTGGAACTGTCTGATTTTGAAAGCAGCACAAGGGAAGTCACAGAGTTTGGAACTGTCTGATTTTGAAAGCAGCACAATGGAAATCACAGAGTTTGGAACTGTCTGATTTTGAAAGCAGCACAAGGGAAGTCACAGAGTTTGGAACTGTCTGATTTTGAAAGCAGCACAAGGGAAATCACAGAGTTTGGAATTCAGTGCTTTGGCTTCTCAGAAGGAACTAGAAGGGGGACAAGATCAGATCTACAGTACAGTAGCTTCTTGTTGTTTTACATTGTTTCTTGTGGATTCTACCTGGTAGAAGGTTATTTCTTTTCTTTCTTACTACTAAGGGGCTAGCAGGGTATTGTTTTGGGCTGTTGGAATTTTGAAACCTGTTTTGGTAGCTATACGTGGGCTCATTTGTTTGATTCACTGTGTGGCAGGCTGCATTTGTAGAGACCTATTTCTTCTGTTTTAAAATATATTTGGTGTGATTTAACTGGGTCTGTTTCTTTGAATTGGAGACATACTGTATATCTTCTAATTCCAAGCCTATTTTGATGCGTTGTTTGTGAAGCTGTTTGAATTGGAGTCCTGTTTCTTTGGGTAGCAAACTTATTTTGGGGGCTTTGAGTAGAATTGTGATTCATTGATGCTGGCTTCACTAGCTGCAAAGTTTGAGTGCAGAGTGGGGGAAGGGTGCTAATGGTCTGACCAGAGGCCTCAGCTACCTGATTGTTTCTGGAAGACTTGGGCTGGTCCCACCCTTGGTCCATTATTTCCTTTATACCAGGGTTCTGACATCACTTCCTCAAACAGGCAAAGGATATGCACCTGTCATAGCAAAAGCAGACATCCAGGAAAGGAACAGCAGCAAGTGAAGAGGTGACTACTCTCTCTCAGTGGAAGGAAGTAAATGCAAATCTAGGAGCTTTCATTATTACTTTCCGCATTGATATTGCATTGGGGAAAGGAGGAGTAGGAGTTTGAAGAAGGTTGTGTAATGGCTACTTAAAGTCTGTTTTGAGTGTGGATAGGAAGGGTAGGAATATAAAAAGCAGTTGCTCAATATATCTAAATATGTGCAACAAAGGAGGTAAGGAAAACAAAGAAGATGTTTTGCACTGATAGAGGAGGAAGAGGGGAGACTTGGGGGAGTGTTTGGCATCCTGCATCTGGAAGGGTGGGGGGTTGCTGGTGGGCAACGACAGCAAAGGGTAGGGTGGTAAGCTGCAACAACTGCGGTACATCAATCTTTCTAAAAATTGCCTGGAGTGTGGGAGGATATTTAGTGTGCAACCACATAGAAAAACTTAGAAAGGAGATTGAGGGTCTGCAGGAGGAACTAAGACAGGCAAGGCAGATTGGGTTTAGCCCAATACTGGAGGGAGGAAGAAGGGGAGATGAGGAGGGTGATTTAAGCCAACAGTGGTGAGAGGTCAGAAGAAGGGAAGCAGAGACAAAGGGGCCCAGGCCAGGAAGAACAATTGCCGGGGAAACCAGGTCAGGAGACAAAAGACAAATGGAAGGAGGAGATAGGGACTTGTGAGGGGAGGTGAAGAAGTGGCAAAAGTCATGGAGTGAAAAGGAGAGAACAGGTTACTATGAAGAGAGAGAGAGTGGGCATTTGTGAAGGGCCTTCAGAAAATAGTTGTGCACTGCTAGAGTGGAAGAAGGTGGAGGAGGGAAATGATGAAATTAGAGGAGTAATTGATAAATGCCTGGACCAAACTGGAGTGGGGAAAAGTTCTGCCGGGAGAATTGCAACAGGGGTAAAAGGGGGAAATAATGTGCAGAAGGAAGAAGAGGAGCTGGAAATGAGAGAGGAAGGGAGATGAATGGAAGCAAGCAGGAAGTAAGAGGGGTGGAATCTTAGTGCTGGGGGACTCAATACAAAGAGGAGTTAGGTGGGGTAGCAAGGGGGAGAGGCATAGTTGCATTTAGGTGGAGGCCATGCCAGGAATGACAGTGGAAAGGGTGGGACAGTCTGTTCTGAAATATGCTAGAAGGGGTAGGGACAAGCCTCATTTAATTATACATCTTGGGACAAATGACCTGGCTGACAAGATGGTAGATACAGTCAGAGGAGGTTTGAGGAACTAGCACAATTATGTGAGGGCAGGAAGATCAGTAACTTTTCAGAGATACTTCCTGTGCCAAAGGCAAGCACAACAAGAAAGCTGAGAATAGAGGAATTTAACGGATGGCTAAGAACCTGGTGTTGTGCTAAAGGGTATGGGCTGTTGGGGGGGTGGGGAGGGACCTGGGAGGACAGTAGTCTCTATGCCAAGGACAGACTACACTTGAGTGAGGAGGGAAAGAAAGTGTTGAAACAGAGGATGGAGGAGTACATAGAGGAAGTTGGGAATTTAAACTAGGAGTGGGGGGTGGCAGTTGGGGAAGAGATATGCAGAGACCACAGGTTGGGAAACCATATGAGCTTACCCCCCATAACAGTGACAAAGGACAAATGGCAAGTACTGTTGGTGATGCTAGGAAAGGAGGGCAGGATGGGGGGTGGAAGGGTGGAAAGCGGTTACCTTTAATGCTAGGAGCCTTGGGAGGAAAACTACAGAGTTACAGGTTCTCATGGCAGAGGGAGAGGTGGACATTGCAGTCATCACGGAAACATGGGCCACCCAATACAATGACTGGGACCTGTCTGTACCAGGGTACAGATTATTTCGTAGGGACAGAGTGATTGGGAAAGGAGGGGGGGGTGGCACTATATATGAAGGAAGAATTGAAGTGTGTAAGGGAGGAAGGGGGAGGAGGGTAGTACGGAGTCACTTTGGATGCAAATCCAGGATTCTAAGAATAGGATTCTCAGAATGGGAGTGGTGTACAGGCCACCATCTCAGATGGAGGAGTTAGACAGGGTACTAGCGGGACAGATCAGGAGGACCTGCAGAAGGGTAGTGTGGTGATTGTGGAGGACTTCAACATGCCAGGAGTGGACTGGAGCACCCCAACAACCAGGAACAGAGGGCAGGTACTGCTGGATGCCTTCCAGGACAGCTTCCTGCTGCAAATGGTCAGTGAACCAACCAGGTTAGGAAATACCCTTGACCTTGTGCTGGCAAATGGGACTTTGTGAGAGAACTTACAGCGGAGGAACCGCTGTCAGGGAGTGACCACCACTCAGTATGGCTCACATTGGTTATGGGCAAGGAAGGAGTGGAATCTGGCACAATAGTGCTGGACTTCAGGAGGGCCGACTTTTGGAAGGATGGGGGAAGTGGTAAAAAGGTACCTGGCCAGAATTCAATCTAGTATGGACACTAACCAGAGGTGGGAGCTCATAAAGCTGGGAATAGTGGAGGCAACCAAACCCTGCTGCAAAGCCCAGAGCAAGAAGGCTAGGGCTAAGAAACCGAACTCGTTGAGCAAGGAGGTCATGGAAAAGGTAAGGAGGAAAAGAGCTGCCTTTAGGAAGTACAAGAAAACAGGGAGGGGGGAGGACAGGGAGGAGTACCTGACAGAATCGAAGGAGGTGACAAGGGCAGTAAGGGGAGCCAAAGCATCTACGGAACTCAGGCTGGCACAAGGCATTAAGAAGGGAGAGAAGGACTTCTTTAAGTACATCAGGGAGAAAAGGATCTGTAAGGACCACATAGTAAGGATTAGGAAGGAGGGGGGTTGGGTGGAAGCAGGGTGCGATAAGGCGGAAGCACTAAATGAGTACTTCTGCTCAGTATTTACTAAGAAAGGGGTGACACCCAAGGTGGGAGAAATGGCAGAAGCAGGGGAAGTGGTGACAGATGGGAAATCATGGAGGCAGAGTTTGAGAAGGTTTGAAGGCACTGAGGGTGGACAAGGCGCCAGGCCCAGATGGCATCCACCCCAGGGTACTGAAGGAGCTGGCAGAGGTCCTTGCAGGACCTTTGGCAGACCTATTTAATGCCTCACTACATTCGGGGTGTGTACCTCAGGACTGGAGGATGGCTCATGTGGTGCCCCTCCACAAGAGTGGCCCCAAGGATGAACCGGGAAACTACAGGCCAGTGAGCCTCACATCCATCGTGGGTAAGCTAATGGAGACTATCCTGAGAGGGAGGCTGGTGGCCTCCTAGAGGCCAAAGGACTACAGGACAGCAGACAGCATGGCTTCATCGTGGCAGATCCTGCCAAACCAACCTGGTTGAGTTCTATGACTGGGTAACTAGCAACTGGACAGGGGCCATGCAGTGGATGTCCTGTATCTGGACTTCAGTAAGGCATTCGACTCAG
This sequence comes from Neoceratodus forsteri, assembly GCA_016271365.2. Lineage (NCBI taxonomy): Eukaryota > Metazoa > Chordata > Ceratodontiformes > Ceratodontidae > Neoceratodus > Neoceratodus forsteri. The sequence continues at coordinate 1,485,148,316 of CM057452.1, forward strand.
TGCCACATGGAAGGCTGGGAAGGAAGTTAGTAGGCACAGGGGCGGTGCAAAGCTGGTGAGATGGGTAGGAAACTGGCTGCAGGGAAGGCAACAGAGGGTGGTGGTGGGTGGGGAGCTCTCACACCCAAGGGTAGTGACGAGCGGTGTCCCACAGGGCTCGGTGTTGGGACCAGTGTTGTTTGGGATATTCATTGCATACATATCATTGGACATCAGAGCAAGATCAGTCTGTTTGCTGATGATACCAAGGTAGGCACGGTGGTGGATGACCTAGGGGGATGGCAGGGGTTGCAGGATGATCTTGCAAAGCTTGAAACCTGGTCAGACATCTGGCAACTGGGCTTTAATGCCAAAAAGTGCAAGGTGCTGCATTTTGGGATGAAGAACCCAAGGAGGAGTTATCAGCTAGGGGGAGTGCAGCTAGCCCAGACAGAGGAGTAGGAGAAGGATCTGGGTGTGCTCATTACAGGGTCAATGAACATCTCGGCACAATGTAGTAAGGCAGCTGCAAAGGCCAACAAAATGCTGGGTTGTATTGCAAGGGGTATATCCTCGAGGAGGTGATTCTGCCACTGTATAGGTCAGTGGTTAGACCACACCTGGAGTACTGCGTGCAGTACTGGCGTCTGTATCTGAAGAGGGACATTAAGTTACTGGAGGGGTGCAGCGAGAGCCGACAAAGATGATCAAGGGGCTGGGGGACTTATCATACAAGAGGAGGTTGAAGGAGTTGAACATGTACTCACTGGAGGAGAGGAGAGATGGGGTGACATGATTGAAACCTTTAAATATATGAAAGGAATAAACAAGACGGGTACAGAGGGGCTGTTCAAAGTAAGGAAGGGGAGGGCCACCAGGGGCCATGATATGAGACTGGAGCGAGAAAGGTTCAGGAGGGAGATGAGGAGACACTTTTTTACAGAGAGGGTGGTGGCTGGGTGGAATGCGTTACCTGCTGAAGTGGTATGCAGTAGAACAGTGGACTGCTTCAAACGAGGATGGGACAGGACAAGGGGGAGAGTTAATGAAGGGGAAGGGTGGAAGGGAGGGGTAGCTGCAGAATAAGGGGTGCTAGCTGCACATTCGAGCAGACTTGATAGACCTCTAGGCCTTTATCTGCTGCCAAATTTCGCATGTTCGTGTGTTCTTATAAGTAACCTGGTGAGCCCCTTGAATTTGAAGTGGAAGTTGAAATTATACAGAAATTTCTTGAGTGATCTGAAGGCCCGTCGTTTATTTGCCGTCTCATGAGTAAAGTCTCTATAGAATGAGACAGGAATCCCCTGCCAACGCACCTCCCCTAAGTCTCTTGCAGCCCTAAGGATTTTCTCCTTTGTTGTATAACGTAGAAAATACGTGATGATTGGCCTTGGCAGGGAAGAGTTCTTGTCCCTCTGATGGTTATTTTGTGCGCCCTCTCCACATCTATCTGTCCCCTCCATCTATCACCCAGCATGATGAGCAGGGACTCATTTAAAAATCTCTCCATATTCTGCCCCCCTGCCCCTTCTGGAATGCCAATAATATGCAGGTTTTTACATCTGGCTCTGTTCTCTTGGTCCTCTAATCTGTCCCATAACATTGCTGTTTTCTCCTCATGTAGCTCCAAGCGGAGCAGTAGTTTAGATTGTTGCTGTTCGTACGACTCCATCCGCTGTTCAGAGATGTGCATGCGGTCTTGTAAGTTTCGAACCTCAGTCACTATGCCTGATAATGTAGAGTTAATATCATCAACCCTGTTTAATATTGTCTCCTGCATACGTGTTATATATTGCAAGGATTTGTTGACTGAGGGCACCTTTGGAGGTGGCTGGGTTAATAGATCTGACTGGCTGTTGTCTCTTTGAGAAGCCACGAGAGGTCAGGCAAATTAGTGAGGATAGGCAAACAACAGATTGCTCCAACTGATATATGTTGGGAGTGAGGGAGATAAAACCCGCTTATCCAGTTATTCTGCTGACCGTTGTCGCGTAGCAGTATTGGTGGGGCCTGCAGGGCCTAGTGATCATTGCGATACTCGGGATCAGCGCTTAGTACAGCAGCAAAACCATGTCTATTTGAATTTTAGTAATCGCCGGTAGGCAAGGGGGGGGTTACCCTTCCGAATTCAGAAATTAGGGAACAGAAATGCCTGTGAGTCTTGATGCCGGAGCTCCGGTAAGACCAAACCCAGAGCAAGCTCAAAGATTTAGGCTTCCATCTTGTTGGTGGCCAAACCACGCCCGCATGATGCTCTTTTCTATGTTTGTTCTTTTGGATTCGAACCGGGTTCAGACTCAACCTAGGGACTACTGGCCAGATCTGACTTTACGCCCTGTAATGTTTTTCCACCTTTTGATGTTACTAAGGAGCTATGACTTTTACACAGCTCCCTACCTTGGAAACTGATTGTGGCCTTTTCTGTACTTTGCTATCTTCTTGGCTGTTTTGAAAGTTGGACTCTGCCCAGCTGGCAGATTATTTTTCGCAAGATTACCTTTTCCTTTTTATTTTCTATGGACTTTACAACTTTTGAGGCTTTTGCTCAACTTATATACAGCTTACTGCCTTAGAAACTTCTTATGGTCTTATTTGTCTGGAGATATGTTTTGGGCTGTGTTGAATTTTGGATCCTGCTCCACTGGCAGATGGTTCCTGGTAAGACTTATTAATTTATGTATACTCATTGCCTGGGTTATGCAATGTCCATTGCTTGTACACTTATTGTGGGTTATATTATACTTTACAATGACTAGTTTTCTGCTCTGTTGACAGCTTGAACTTTGGTTCTCTAGTTGTCATTGCACTTTTCTCAGAGCTTAACAAGTCTTCTAACTTTTACCTTATTATTGTTCTATTAGTATTAGAGGTAAGGCACGGGAGTATCTTTTTTCATGTGGGTGGTTATGCATAGAATCATAGAAGTTTGATGGCAGAAAAGGACCACTCTGGCCCATCAGGTCTGCCCTATTTTTCCCCTACACTCCCTCCTCCCTGCCAGCCCCCGCCCTCCCCCGATACTCAGCCCCATATGCTTGGCCCAAGCCCTCTTGAATTCTTCCACTGATTTAGCCCCCACCACTCTGTCTCAGAGTCTGTTCCAGGGCTCCACCACCCTCCCCATGAAGAAACATCCCCTCACATTGCCCCTGTATCTGTTTCCTTGCAGTCTGAGGCTGTGCCCTCTAGTTCTGATCCCCTCCTTCCTCTTAAGTAAATCCTCTTCTCCCACTTTGAGTCCTTTTACATACTTAAGCGTTTCAATCATTTCTCCTCTTTCCCTCCTTGTCTCCAGCATGTACAGATTCAACTCCTTATACCTCTGCTCATATATCTTTCTCTGCATACCCTGCACCATCTTGGTTGCCCTTCTCCAAACCCTCTCCAATGCATCTATATCCCTGCTGAGATGTGGCGTTCAGAACTGAACCCCATACTCCAGGTGTGGCCTCACCATGGCTTTGTAAAGGAGCATTATTACTTCCCTCCTTCTGCTAGTAATGCCCATGCATATGCATGCCAACATTCCATTGGCCTTTCTCACCGCCCTGCTACACTGGATTCCTACCTTAAAGTTTGAGGAGACTATGATCCCCGGATCCCTCTCCTGTTCTGCTACTCTGATTTCCTCCCCACCCAGGGTGTACCCTGCTCTTCTGTGCTCTTCTGTTCTTACTCCCCAAGGGCATCACAGTGCGCTTCTTGGCATTAAATTTCAGCTTCCACATCCCAGCCCACTTCTTGAGCATTTTTAAGTCCTCCCTCATGTCCTCCCCCCATCCACAAGTGTCCACTGTATTGCATATTTTTGTATCGTACTGGGCCATAATGTCGCTTGCTTAATAGCGTATGACATTATGGTGAACCTGGACCTGTGCACTTTCCAAGTTGGACCCCCCCCAGAGTTGTAAATCTTTAGTTGGGGGGGTCCAGGGGCAGTGCCCCCCACAGAACAAAGGCATAATGCCTCATGGCATAAATCGCATAGTGCAATTGTGCCATGTGGCATTATGTTTTGCGACATAATGACCCCGTGCCTTTTGTATCATCAGCAACTAGGCACACTCTACCCCTCAAACTCTCCACAATGTCGCTGATGTAGATGTTAAAGAGAAGCAGACCCACGACTGACCCCTGTGGCACTCCACTCTTCACTCTCACCATCCCAGAGTGCAACCCGTTTAGCACCACCCTGAGTTCTTCCTGCCAGCCAGGCCTCCACCCATCTTGTTATTTTCCCACCCAACCCCAGGCTTTTCCATCTTGCATACCAGCCTCCTATGGGGGACTGTATCAAAGGCCTTGCTGAAGTGCAGATATGCCACGTCCATTACCCCCAAGTCAATTACTTGGGTCACCCAATAAAATAACTCAATTAAGTTTGTCTGGCATGACTTTCCCTTTATGAAGCCATGCTGTCTGCTGTACTGCAAGTCACTCTCCTCCAGGTAATCCACCACCCTCTCCTTGATTATTGCTTCCATTACCTTCCCCACCACTGACGTGAGGCTGACAGGTCAGTAGTTTCCCTTCACCTCCTTACTACCCCCCCCCCTTGTGTAAAGGCACCACGTCTGCCCCCTTCCAGTCCTCTGGAACTCTCCCCGTATCCAGGGACAAGCTGAATAGCCTTGCCAAGGGTGCAGCCAACTCCTCCTTCAAGTCCCTGATCACCCTGGGGTGTAACCTGTTGGTTCCCATTGCCTTGTCCACCCTCAATCTGTCTAGCTCTGCCCTAACCCTATCCACAGGGAATGGGCTCAGATCTAACCCAATGCCCTCCTTCCCCTTCAACTTTAGCTCAGGTCCCCAACAATCCTTCTCCTCTTTTAATACCAAGCTAAAGTACTTATTTAATAACTCTGCTTTTTCTCAGTCCCTTTCCAACTCTATCCCCCTTTTCTTTCCCTCTCTTTTTCCCCTTGCACCCTCCCCAGTATTACTTTGTTTGACTGATTTCTTTCTCTTTTACTTTACTTTACTCTACGAGCTAGCTCTATTGCTTTACCTGATGGGGTTTTTAATTCCATACCCTTCTTTTTTTCTTCTCCCTTTATGTCAGTTTTTTAGTTCTTTTTTCATTTATTATATTACTTTACTTTCTCCTGATTATTTCAGTATTTGTATGGGGCTTCAGATTATCTGACAGTTACCTTTTGTCATGTACATATTTATACTATTATCATATTGGGAATGGGCACATTTCTTTGAATCCCTGTCCTTTCTAGCATGGGGGACCTCCATCTCTTTTTTACCTTTTTTCTTTGGATTGCATAAGTCCTAGTGTATTCATGTTGTGGGTGGACATTACAATTCTGCCTGTTATTTTTTTTATGTTTGCTTGCGCATGCACAAGAAACATTTTGGCACAGCTTAGGAGAGAAGCGGGGTGTTGGAGGTGCGGCACTGAGGGGTGCCAATGGCCCCAGTGCCTTTTAAGGCTTTCCGACTTTCCCCAATGTAGTGGCATGCTGCTGCTGACACTAGTTCAGCCAGCATGCCACCACCTTGAAACATTTTCATTGCTGCAATCAGGGGCTGCCTCGTCATTGCAGCATCAGCCATTCTGCTACAATAAGTGAGTGACCTGTCATTGCAGGGTGGTACCTTGCCCTCCACATGCCCCCGACCCAGTTCATTTGCCAACGGGGAGCCCAGTCTCCATTGTCATAATGCCTCTACCCCCAAGTTTCTGTTGTGTGCTGGGGGGGGTGCCCAGTCCCTCTCAGTATCATGCACCCCCCCAACACTCTTTCTTTGCCGACAGGGCACCCGATCCCCATTGGCTTCAGTCCCACCTTCCCAGTTCAATTTGCCAATGGGGGAGCCCACTCCCCATCAGCATAATGACCCCCCTATTTTGTTGTCTGCCAGGGGGTTGCCCAGTCCCCTTCGGCTTTTGCCTCCCCACTCGGTATGTGCTGACCGGGGTGCCAAATCCCCCATCAGCTACAGACCTCCAAAACACTCAGGTGGCATGCTGGGAGCCAACCCCAGTGTGCCAAATGTCCCTGAAAAATAAAACAGTCCTGCAATTTTTTTTTAACCCTGTAAAACAGGAAACAGTCTCTTGTTGAGTCCATGGCCCCTCTCCCAACCCGCGCCCACCCTCTGCACACCCTGCCTCCCCAGACCCCCCCATCACCCCCTCCGGAGGCCAGTGCGACAATCTTCGGTGGACCGGGAACACGTCTGCACAATTCAAAGCTGACCGCGAATGGAAGAAATGCCGGTAAGCTGTATAATGACATAAATAGGGTTTTTTCAACTTTGGTGCATATCTCAGGTATTTTTGGGAATTTTGGCACCAAATTTTCAACATGGGATTATTGGGACCCTCCTCATGAACTCAGCCACTGTCATGGAGTTATTTGGTCCCGACAGGTGATTTCGCAGTCACTGCACGGAATCACCTTTCGGGACCAATTAATGAAATGACAGTGCCAGTGTTCATGAGGTGGGCACTCAAAAAGCCTATGTTGCAAATTTGAAGGAAAAAATAAAAAAAATGACTGTTTTACTAGCATGCATTGCGTAGTTTCCATGCATGCTCATAACTTCATGAATTTGTAATATTTTCACTCCAGATTTTCAACATTGGCATTTTCCACACCTCCTTATGAACAGTACAGCTGTCATTTTCCACATCATGGCTGAAATGTATTTTTGCACTTCCAGCACGAAATAACGCAGTCACTGTGGGAAATCAATGTTTGGGACACATTAAGAAAATAATAGTGACACTGTTTGCAAGCAGAGGACCTAAAATGCCTATGTTGAAAATTTGGTGACAAAAGTCCATAAAATGACTGCGTTACAAGTGAGTGTTGCGCAGTTTCCATGTATGCTCAGAAGTGCACAAATTTCTAATATTTTCACTCCAGATTTGCAGCATTGGCATTTTGCCACACCTCCTCATGAACAGTACAGCTGTCATTTTTCATATCCGGCCCGAAATATGTGTTTGCACATCTGGCGCACAATGGTGCGGTCGCTGTGGGAAATTAACGTTTCAGACAGATTAAGAAAATCATAGTTACAGTGTTCATGAGCAGAGGTCACAAAATGCCTATGTTGGAAATTTGGTGAAATAGTTCCACTAAATGACTGCGGTACAAGCATGTGTTGCTCAGTTTCCATGTGCGCTCAGAACTTCAAACATTTTTAATATTTTCACTACCGATTTTCACCTTTGCCATCTATTCACACCTCCCTATGAATGGTATAGCTATCATTCTTCACATCCTACCTGATCTGTGTTTTTGCACATCTGGCACAGAATGGCATGGTTGCTGTGGGAACTCGAAGTTCAGGACCCATTAACAAAATCACACTGCCACTGTTCATGAGAAGAGGTCCCAAATGCTTTCATGAGGTGGGGGTCTCAAAAAGGCCATGTTGAAAATTTGTAGTGCAAATACCAACACGTGCAAAGAGCGTTAGGGTTTCTAGCCATAACATCCCACCCTGTACAGACTGACAGGCATCAGAGGTGTAACTTTGGATCACTGGCTGTAATGCTCATGCCATCCAACCCCCACCCTGAAGCCAGTGACAGGCATCGAGGTGTGCCTTGCACTCTTCAGCCCCAGACTTCACCCCATTCTCCTGTACTGCACCCATTTCAACTTATGTCCTTATGAAATGGGGCGACTGTGAAGCCAAACACTCCAAGGCGCACCTCAACACTTGTCAGTGTCTACAAGATAGATTGAGATTAAATGCCCTGAGCATTATAGGCAATGACCCACAGACACACCCCAATGCCTGTCCATCTCTGCAGGATGGAGGTGGGATTGGTGTGAGTTCAGTGCTTCACTGCCAATCCTATTCTGCATCTGTCTAACTCCTCCACGTCTAATGCTAATATCAGCAAGCAAACATTCTGCATTAACAAATGCTTGTTTATTGGACCTTTTGACTGCTTTCTCTCAGGTTCCTATACTTAATACCCCCAACCCCCACCCCCATCCAGGGCTTGGATGCAGCTCCATCATTGATTATATATTAGTAGCTTGGCAGATTCTATATTCAGTATACTCCCTCAGCCTAGAAATCCCCTACCTTGCCTTACTCCTCTCCTTCACATATCTGAAAAAAGTTTTATCCCCTCTTTTGGCCTTTTTCGCTATTTTCTCCTCAGTATCTGCTTTTGCCCTCCTGATCTTCTTTCCTGCCAGACTCCTCTTTTCCCTATACTCTTCCTTATCTTCCTCGCTGAGTGTCCTCTTAAATTTTCTGAAAGCCCTCCTCCTTTCGCTGACTGCCCCCACAAACTCCTTTGTAAACCAAAGTGGTCTCCTTCCCCTCTTGCTCTTCCTAAGCTTTTTTGTGCACATTTCTGTGGCTAGCTGTACCCCTCCCTAGATTGCCTCCCATAACTCCTCCACTGCCCCTACATTCTCTGTACCCTCCATTGCCTCCCTTACTATCCTTTTCATCCTGTCAAAGTCCATGCATCTGAAGTCAATGACTGTAGTACTGGTTTTAGTTGTCTCCTTCCCTGTCCTGACCTAGAACCATACCGCGCTGTGGTCACTGTTTCCTAAGGCTTCTCCCACCTGCACCTCCTCTACACTATCCCCATTTGTCAGAACCACATCCAGCCGGTTGTTGCCACTTGTTGGCTCCCTGGCTAGCTGTTGAAGGAATACTCCTTGCAGCGCAGCTAGTATCTCCCTGCTCCTTGATGAAGCTACATCCAGGATTTCCCAGTCTACATCTGGGAGGTTTAGGTCAGCTTCAAAAAAAAAGGCCACCCCACCCGGCTGAATGTGCTAGTGAGAGTAAAAGCCAACCACACACAAAGACTCCAGCACCACTCACTGCAGTATAGGACAAATGAGACCCAGAAAGCAAACCACTCAACAAGCAAATTGCATGTTGACAAATAATTTAAGTTTTATTCAGTACTTACACACATAAAAAACAGTCAGAGAGACACAACACATGCCTTCTAAAGAAAGGGGCTCAGATGAGACCCACAAGCCTCCTACCGGTTTCGCTTCAGAGCATCATCAGTGAAACCAGTAGGAGGCTTGTGGTGCTGGAGTCTTTGTGTGTGGTTAGATTTAGGTCCCCTACCAGCAGTAGTTCTCCTTTTTGGGCCAGCCTTGTGACTGCCTGAATTAACCGTTGATCGTCCTCCTCCCCCTTGCATATGTGGCCTGCATGCTACCCCCAGTCAGTGTTGGGTAAGTTACTTTTTTTATTACTTTCTATTACTTTTGGAAACTTGTTCCAGAAAGCTCTGTGCAGTCACTAGCAAGGATGGAGAAGTACTGGAAAAGTAATACACCATACAGTTACAATTACTTATGTCTTTTTATACAAAAGTAATATGTAACTGTAAATGATTACATTTATTTGAAAGTAACTAGTAGTTAACCTATTACTTTCAAATAAATGTCATCTGTTATAGTTTTTTATTATTTTTGTATTGTTTATGTATACAAAGAAATAAGTAACTATAACTGTCAGGTGTATTACTTTGTCTAGTACTTCTACATCCTTACTAGTGACTGCACAGAGCTTCCTGGCTCAAATTTCTAAAAGAAATAGAAAGTAGTTGAAAAAGTAACTTAAACAACACTGCCCCCAATCACAAGGATTCTCCTGTCCTCCTGCCTAACATTATCCATAGTTGCTCAGTCCCCCTACCCTCCTCTTGTCCTTATGCCTTTTCTGACATATAAAGCAACCCTCCCTTGCCCTTCTGAACTGTCTGTAACCTGGGATAGTTGTCTCCCAGGTGTGCAGCTCTGTCCACCAGGTCTCGCTTATTGCTACTATATCTAATCCTTCATTCCCCATGATGGCCTCCAAGTCCACCATCTTATTTCCTAAGTTCCTGGCGTTGGCTCTTAAAAAAGCCCTTCCACCAGGTTCTCCCACCATCCCCCCTTCACTTTTCTCCTTCATGCCCAGTATTTTAGCAGTATCCTGGGGGAGAGGCAGGTAGTCCCCCACTTCTCCTGCCTTGTGGTGCGGATTATTCCCCCCCCCACACACACACAATCTAGCTTAAATTGTAGATTTCTTCTATGAACTCTTCTAATTTGCTTTTTAGCACTGCCACACCCTCCCTATTCAAGTGCAGTCTGTCTGGAGCAAATAGGCTCTCAGCCCCCACGTGGATTCCCAGTCCCCTACTAACCCATACCCCATTTGTTTGCACCGCCCTGCCAGCCACTCATTGAACTCCTTAATTCTCTGCCTCCTGTCAGTACTTGCCTTTGGTACTGGCAATATCTCAGAGAAAGCCACTGATCTGAACCCCAGGCTGAAGCAGTATCTACCGAGTGCTCTAAATCTTGCCTGCACCTCTAACAAGTTATTTCCCACCAGGTCATTTGTTTCCTGGTGGAACATCAGATGTGTTTTCTCTTCCTACTGTTTACCACTTGGGGGAATATAGTGAATGACCTCCACCGCCGTCGTACCTGGCAGACACTCAACCCATACTGTGCTACTCTTGCCCCCCCCGCCCCCCATCTAATTCCTTTTATTTATTTTTTTTGCGATTATTTTCTCTTTATGGCAGCCGAGCCCCCCCAGCCCCGCGAATGGGCTCATCCGGCCCATGTGCCAAGCACACTCTGGGAAGCCCCTCCCGGGTGGGGCTGCCAAAGCAGAACTATCGGCTGAAGGGCCAGGCACCTTTCCTGGCTCATATGAGCGGGGCCAGCGATTTTGTGGCTAGAGTCCCCTTGGAGCTATTACATGCAATGATGCAAGGGTGCATGCGTCTGTCCTAGCTCCACCCTGTGTCTTGGTGTGGCATGCTTTGTCCCCAGCCTCTGCTGGAGGGCAGTCGACGCCGACACCCTAGAACCCCACCACACCCGGAGAAGGAGAGAAGTCCTCTGGATGCTCGATCCTTCTCCTCCCCGCCGACTACAGATGCCCCGTGCTCATTCCCAAACCTGGGTCACCAGTGTGGCATGAGGCATGGTGTCCAGCACCTCAACCCTCAGCACCACTGGGCTGGCTGATCTAATTCCTTTTATTACATAGTCCCCGACAAGTAGTACCCTGTTCCCCATCACCTTCTGTTTACATTTCCCTTCTATCCTTCTCCCAACCCTTTGCATTTCATTTCCCACCCTATTCTTACTATCCCCTTTGCCTGTATCATCTCCCAGTGTACTGTCTTCCCCTTGCGCTCCTCTAGCTCCATGGTCCCTGCAGACGTTTAATGCTAGGCCGCCCACTTCTGCATCACCATCTGGGAGCTTTTTCCCTTCCCCGTTGATATGCCCCTAATTGTGCTCAGCTTGAATTTCCCAGAGAACTATCCTCTTTCCCAGCCCCATCCAGCGCTAACCCTTTTGAACCTGAGCACACTGTCCCCCCCCTTTAGGATTTGCTCTTTCTGGACTATGTCCTCTCCTGCACCCCTATCCTCATGTTTACTACCCCACTTACTCTTTCCCAAATGGGCATCCCCCTTTTCCAATTTTCCTGAGCCTTCCTTTGCATTTACTTCTCCTATGTCCCCTGGATACTCTTCAACTCTACCTCCCATATTTTCTCCCCCATTTAGTGCCCCTAGTGGAGCATATCTATTTTTCTGCTCCAAACCCATTGCCTGTATTCCCCCTGGCTGGGACTCCACCCCCTTTCTTCCTCCTCCCTTGTCCTCTGTGTGGGCTTTGGACCCTTACACTTAACCACCTACCATTCCCTCTGGCTACCCTTGTGTCCCTTGCTGCCTCTATCTGGGATTCCTGTAGCCCCACTAGAGCCATCACCTACCCATTCTTCCCTGCTTCCACACTCCCTTCTTTTCCTCCAGTCCCCATCCCAGCTTTCCCTGCCTGTTTCTGTATGTGCTCCTTGTCCCCTTACAGCACCCCCTTTTATCATATCCTGTCCACCATAGCTCTTCCTCTAGTCGCTATTTTTCCCTCAGTGGAGCCCCTCCTGTCCTCCCTTCTACTCCTCTCCCTTTCCCAGCTTAGCATCCATCTGAGCCATCTCACATCCTCCCACAGCTGCACAAGCTGCCTACATACCATGCAACCCTCCCACTTTCCAAACTATATCCAGTACCATGGCCATCCCACAACCAGTACACCCCATCACCCTCCCAAAGATGCCCTCATGCATTTTTTTTTTTTTTTTATCATTTGGGTTCAACTTATTCTAATAAAAGTACATATAACTCCATATTATTAACCCTTATATAAAGATATTGTCCTATAACATGAATTGGGTATACAAGCCCATGAAGCGCTTCTGTCTCTTACAGTTTTCCTGGCAACAGCGTGCCAATATAATTTTTGTTCAGGAAATTCACCTATCAGTAGAAGAACATAGAAAATTCTATAAATTTGGATTTAGCCAAGCCTTTTTTTCTTCACATAAATCAGGCTGACGCCAGGGTGTTTTAACTCTCTTATGGCGTAACTTCCCATTTGATCTCCATGCTACGGTTGCCAACGAGGCCAACCGATATGTCATTGTTACTGGCACCCTATATGCGAGACACATTACTTACTTTTCTCCTGGTACCGATCATCGAGATTTGTCCTCCTTTGTTTTCTGTCTTACTAGATAACCTACAAAGGCAACTTATTTCTGGTAATAATTTGATTTTTTACTCTGAATCCCAACCTCAATACCTCTAATCCAAAGTCCTATCATTTTTCACAAGTGCAAAAATACTTATGTAGAACTCTGCACCAATTAGGAATGCTCGTTGCGTGGCACCATCTCCATCCATTGCAAAGAAACTGCATGCAATATTCTTTCCAACATGGATGCTAGATTAAATTACTTCTTTACTACTATTGAACATGTTGATACCCTTGAAGATATTCAACACAGCTTGTTACATCTGTTTGGTCACACAGTGTGTGCTCTCCTTTCCTTAGGACCCCCCCCCCCCCCGCCAAACTGTTTGACAATTGCACTCAGGCCTCCTCCGTGATCGTGTGTTGTTAGAGAAGTTAGAAAGTCAAGTTTCCAGATATCTAAAAGACAACAATGATGGGACTGCTACCCCAAGCATCCTATGGGACACGCTGAAATCAGTATTACATGGTACCATCACTGCACATGCCTCAGCACTACACAGAGATCAGGAACATAAAATACAGGTCTTTCAACACACCCTACAGATGTCTCTCATGCTGTGGGATACTTCCATTCGCCCACAATTACTTGAAACTAAAGCTCAACTATAGAATTCACTCTACTAAAAAGTAGAACATGCCCTGTTTTATTTAAGACAGCGATATTACGAAGATGGTCCCCTGGGTGCTCCCTTGTTGGCCAGGCGACTTTAGGTCCATAGGGTGGCAGCGAATATCCCCAAGCTTCATCATCCTGATACAGGTATACTCACTCATAATGGATCTGAGATTTTGAATATTTTCTGGACCTATTACTCCACCTTATACACACCAGAAGCCCCCTGCCCTCTGAACAACAACTCTATTTGTTCTTAAGTCAGGCTCACCTACCTTCCATTTCTCCTGAACAGGTTGAGGTGTTCCTTTCTCAATAACCATGGAAGAAATTCTTCAGGGCCTTAAATCAGCTAAAACAAGCAAGTGTCTGGACCTTCACGGCTTTCCTTCGAAATTTTATAAAATTACTTCTTTAGGTACCCTTTTGACCCTACTCCTCCTTCTGCTCTAATGTTCCCTTCAGGATGAGAATCCCTGCCACCCTCATGGCAATATGCTGTTTAACTGCTATCCTGAAATCGGGCAAACTCTGCTGGCCTCTTATCGTGCCCTTTTCGATTTTGAATTTCTATTATAAATTATGTCCATTTGGGCACTGAGACTCAAGGGTCTTCTTCCCTCCTTGCTGGACCGGAACCAGGCTGGATTCATGTGGAAGCGGCAAGCTCATGATAATGTTAGTAGAACTTTACTTCTCCTTGAATACGTGCATCATCATTTGATCCCCCTGGTTCTGGCCAGCTTGGATGTGGATAAAGCTTTTGATCAGGTGTCCTGGCCTTATTTATAGGCTACATTAAAGGTATTTGATTTCCCCTCAGATTTTCTAAATATGATGCAGTCTCTCTATCGCTTTCCTTCAGTTTTCATTAAAATCAATGCCATGGTTTTTAAACCTTTTATTTTAGGAAGAAGCACTTGACAGTGATACACCCCCCCCCCCGGTAGTATTTACTTTGTATATAGAGCTCTTAGCTTCCTATATCCAACAATCTTCTAATACACAGGATACCCCTTTGGGCAGGTGGGACTATAAAATAGCATTGTTTGTGGATGACATCTTGCACATGGTTACAAACCTGACCAGTTCCCTCCTTTCAATTTCTGAAATCCTAGTCAGATTTGAGCATGTTGCTGGTTTTCATTTAATAGGCACAAGATGGAGGTTTTAGCGTTTAACTATATCCCATCCCAACAGATTAAAGATCTTTTTAATGTCCACTGGAATCGAAATTCCCTGAAATACCTTGGTGTGTATCTTACTAAGCACCAGGATCATATAGAATTACTTAATTATGAGGCCTTGACGTCAGCTATAGCAGCTGACCTGAGTAGTGGTCCTCGCCAAGTCTTTTTTTCAGAGGGTCAAAGTCATCCCGTCAAATATATTGCTGAGGATATTATTTTATTTACAGACTCTTCCCCTCTACCCAACTTATTACTATTTTCAGGACTGACATAGATTGATTTCTTGTTTCATATGAAAAGGGCACAGGCCTCGAATTCGATTATCAATATTATAACTTTCACTGGTGCACGGTGGGATAAATTTGCCTAACCTTCGAAGCTGTGCCTTGGCATGTCAGCTTTGCATACTCTGTCTTTGGACTTCAACACATTACCAAGCTTACTGGAAAGATATTGAATTTTACCCTTAATAAACTTCATGATGTTAGTCGCATCCTATTTTCATCTCAACCAGGTTATGTCCCTTTTTCTCTTTTATTTCATTATACAGAGATGACACTTTGGGTATGGCATTTGGTTTGTATGACATTTCTAGGGGAGGACACCCCCCCTCCTGGAAACCCTGTTGTGGATGCATAACAATCCCTTAAATACTTTAGATCCTTTTTTGTGACAGTGGGCTTGTCAGGGTCTAATTTATTTACATTAGTTTTTAGACTCTCAGAGGGTTTGCACCTTTTCTGGCTTTTCTACTACATATTCTTTACCTACTTCTGACCATTATTGGTATATGTAAACTCAAGCACATATACAAACTTCACTTCCTCCATGTAGACGTCTTTCAGATCCACTCCCAACGCTACTTGTATTAGTTTGTTTACACCAACAAGGCAGGTTACAGGAGTATTTTGTTGGATGGTAATACAGTATTTTGTGGGATTGGCTTTTAATGACTCTACATTGTCTATCGTAAATTAGTGGAACAAAGACGTCCAGAACACCTGTGACCGGGCCTTGTGGGTGAAGTATTCTCTCCCAACTTACAAACTTTCAATGGCACCTTATTTAAAAGAGTTTGCATGGAAAAGCCATATGAGCTATTTCAAATCCCCAATTGTCACTATGAAATACATGGGGGAGCAGGCTGGTGTCTGTTGGTGAGCATGTAGTGCATCTAAGGCTGACCATGCTCATGTTTTTTTGGTTTTGCCTATGCATTCAATCCTATTTGGGTGGCTGTTTCATGGGTACTAACATCTCTACAGAAATACATATTATTTTTTGAACACCATTTTTGAAGAAATTTGGAGATGGTGGGTATTATATAAGTTGCAAACAGATTTCAGCATTTGTTCCATGATGCCCTGTGATATGGACTTGGTCTATTATTCTTTTATTATTGAGCAGGCAGTTGTCATCATAATGTACGCTAGGGTTTTAATTAGATTCTAATCATGCCCTACCTCAGAACTTGCTGTAATAATAACATTTTGCTTCTGTTTAAATGTGCTTTTTTCTTTATTTTCGTGTTTTATAAAATTTTTCATTATATCTTCAGCCCTATTGTCTGTTTCCTGATAGTTGTTATTTTAAGATTTTTGTGTTATGAAATTTCTTTCTTATGTTCTATACAAGTGGATGTTTCTGTATATAGTTATATGGCTTGTATTAAATAATTTTCTTAATAAAGACATGGACAATGCACAGAAACCAAAACTCAACATCCTCCTCCTCCTCACCCTACTTCCCATGCTTACAGTGCCAGGGGGCATCAGCATGGTGATGATGATGATGACATCAGAAGAGAAAAGGAAGAAATTGATGGTTCAGTTCCAGGAGGCACAACAAAAGAAATATGGGAACTGTTTGACACACAATACTGATGTCTCACAGACATTATAGATGACGACACAGACATGACACCAGATTACATGAGAGAGGCTTATTTAGCAGAGTCATTGTCTAACTGAAATGCTGATGCCATCAAATTCTGGCAGGACAGAAATGTTATTTGTCTTGCACTCGCTGAAGGGCTGACATGGCTTTGTACTTTCTGGGATGTCCCCCAATAGCAGTTGCTTCCAAAAGGTGTTTCAGTGTAACTGGGGATATTGCCTCACCACATCACTCTAGGCTAAATCCAGACAGCACAGAATTCCTTCCCTTTCTGGAACTGAATTTACCACATATCAACTTCACCTATCCATTCGATTATGTCAACTTCCAACAGATGTCATCAACTAACCCTATACCTCCTGCAGACAAGTCCCCACACACTTACACTTACACTGGCACTGGTGGCACCACAGTCTGGCTCACCATCACCACTTCTAGCAACACAGTCACCAGCAGGAAAAAGATTTCGACACATCCTGGCATCTCACGTCCTCCAGAAGATGCTACAACAACTTTTACAATGTCATCAGCAGCAATCTCAGTTTGAGCAGGTGGGAGATGCCATCTGCCTCACTGCAACTTAGCCTCAGTCTCACATGCTTACAAGCAGTCATTGCCAGTTAAACAGCTAGTGGACCCAAAACAGGCAGGCAGACAAATAATACAAATTTTAGGAGCTGTCCATTGTAAATTTGCATTTATGATGTACTTTTCTTATACTTTTGCTCATTAGAAAGTCATCTATATGATACTATTGTGCTGGATGTGTGAAACACCTTTTAGTCAGGCAGCTGACATAGCTACAGTATCTCTATTTCCCCAACTACATCTTCAGCATTGTGATCTCACTGACTGTGACATCTCAGGTGACTGACATGGCAGCCACTTTGTGTCTGTTCCAATGTCATAGTCAGTGAGGTCACAATTCTGGTGATGTAATGGGTGAAATAGAGATAGATATGTCAGCTGCCAGGCAGAGTGCTATCACACACATCACACCTCCTAACATCAGTTAAACAAAATTCTAATTTACCAGACGGAAAAGGAAAAATACCTCGGATATAAAAGGAAATGGTTGACTGCTGTTAAAAACTAATATTAGTTTTGGGCAGTACACTGGTTCTTTAAATCAGACCTGTGATGTCACCTAAAGCACTGGCACTGGCAAAGGATGACAATGGTCACCTTAGGCAGCATGAGTTTGGCAGTGTGGGGGGGCACTCAGAATGATGTAGCCAGTGGGCAGCAGCTGTTACAGTAAAGCTTAGCACTAAATGCTAAATTAATATTTTTAAAAAGTTAAAACATTTAAATAAAAAATAACTGTGTTTTCATTAATGGATTGCTTGAATCGAGAGGCATAAAGTTGCATAGCATTGATTATGCTATGCACACTTGCATAACAGTTGATTTCAAACCGTCCCTCGAGAGTGTAAGAGGCGTACTGAGCTTGGCATTTTTTGGCTGCTGGGACAGACACTATAGACAGAGAACTTTGACACAACTGATTCAGCTGTTGAAACAAAAGTCCCGACATCTTCTCTCAGGGGGTTGGCATAGAATCTGTCTGCAGGTATAATAACTGTCCTTTGGAAGCATTTGATTGAGGAGAGTTAAGCCACTTCACCAACTACATACTGGTAATGGGAAGCCTGTGAGAAGATGCTGGGATTTCTGCTTCAGCAGCTGGATAGGTTGTGTTCACTGTCTTTAGTGTCTCTCCCAGCAGTCAAAAAAACACCAAAACTACACATTCGAGGGCACATTTTAAATCGGCTGATATGCGAGTGTGCATAGCATAATCCAAGGTTTTTCAACCGGGGGTCCGCGGCCCCAAGGGGGACCTTGAGCAATGGATAGTGGGCCTTATGGAGCGAATGCAGAAAATGTAAATGTTCAGGAAAAAAGTGGCATTGTGCATTCAAATTACCACTTTGCTGTTACTTATCATACTAAAATAATGCCTGACGATAAAACAAATGACATTGGGGAACAAGATTTTCAGTAATCAGTGATGACAGTGACAAAGTGCTGCTGTATTTCTGTGTAAAATTGTTCAACACCCCACATATGTAAGTTTTGCATTGAACTCTGTCTGTCTAAATTGCCATAGTTTTTTCACCTTGTCTGTTTTGCAGAATCAGTTCTGAGTTGACAGTGATGAGGTGTAGGTTCAGACATCTGTGAAACAAGATTTAGATCTGTCCAGATGCAGTTGTCAGATCACTGACAGTGATAAAGTGCTGCCGACTTTGCGAGGTTCAACATATAACACATTTATTATTTTTAGTACAATTGTCAAGTTAAACTTACAAGATTGCTAGATAAAAAAAATTCAGTCTTTTAAAATAAGTAGTATGATTATATTAAAATGAAATACCTATGAAAAGTGTTTTTTATATTTGTAGGTAACTTAACCTCCAACCCTTCCCCCATGTGGCTGCAGCTTATGTCCACCGTTGCAAGTAGGGGTCCCTTCTACTACAGACTTTTGGTCAGGGGTCCCAGCAAACAAACAGGTTGAAAACCTCTTGCATGATCAATGCCATGCGAGTTTATGTCTCTCGATTCAAGCAGTTCGTTAATGAAAACACAGTCCATAAATTTTAAAAAGGTTACGTGACAAAGTTGAAGGATGCTGTATGCCCTACACGACTCCCTCATGAACTACCACTGAAACCCTGTGGCTGCCCTCCTCTGCTATTAGAAGTAGTGGAGCTATAGCTGAAAAAAGTTATCAAATGCCTCAGATCTCAGGGAGCAGTAGTGAACAGGCATAATCTTGTTGCCTAGCAACCTTTCCTCATGGGTGTAAGAAGTATACTGAGTGTTGCATTTTTGGGCTTCTGGAAGAGACACTAAAGACAGCAAACTCAGAAACAACTTGTTCAGTTGTAAAAATAGAAATCCTGGCATTTTCTCTCAGGAGGTTGGCATAGAATCAGTCTGCAGGCATAATAACAACCAGGGATGCCATCACGGGGAGACAGCCAGAACTGTTTTCCTTGGCCTAAGCTGTGGGGGGGGGGGGTCTGGGGCCCACCCTTCCTCCCCCACCACAAGATGTTTGAGGAGCTGTCGTTTTTACTTTTTTTTTTAATTGTAGGTAGCTGTACAAGCCATGCTGACTGAGCTGGGCAGCCTGATTCCCTCATCTCCCAATTCCTGACGGAGGCACAGATGTTGGCAGGCATATGCAATGTACATTACTGCATACAGAATTTTTAAAGGCAGGATAGCATTTTGAACAGTTTTCCATGAGCTGTCGCTTAACCTATACTTTTGTTTGCAGGCTTCTCGTGGCAACACTGGACCCTACTCAATAATTTCCAGGCTGCCTACATGAGGGAATGGGGTGGAGGGTAGTATGTGAGTCCTGCTTACATTGGGGCCATGACTGGCAGCTGAGGAAATAAGCCAATTGGCTATCAGCCAAGCCCCAAGATAATCTGATATTGCCGTTGGTGAGCTTTTCAAATAATGTAGGCATATAAAGGCTGTTTTTCAGCCTCTCTATTCCTTTGTTCCTGTGATTTTTGTGAGGAAAATTTGGGGAGAGCGGTGGCAGCTGAGATTGCACCATATCAGACCTGAACCCACTGACAGTGGTAGCAGACAGTGGTGAAATAAATTTTGAGGCAGCAGCAGAGTAGTGGATGGGGTGAGAGAGACTGTGAAGCAGCAGGACAGCCAGCACCAGAGAGACTTAATTTGGAGGACTCGATTCCTACTCAAAGCAGTCAGCCGGCGTGTTCTCCAATCAGTCAGAATGATTATAGACTCTATGGAGTACTGCAGCTTGAGTCTCAGTCACGCTCTTCATTTCCTTAATTTCTGCCTCTGATTCCCATGTGTAACCCCTAGATGGTGCTATCCCAGGGGCTACTACCCCTGCCTGATTTGCCACTAACAGGTTGAGGGGCCTGGATCCGATGGCGGGTGCCTCCACCCAGAGGTCAGGGTTTGCAATAGTTAAACTAACTTGGTCACAGCCCTCTGGGACACTGCAACCCCCCTTTCTTCCCACTAGTGGCCCACACAGTATATCAGAATTACCTTCACAGTATACACTTACCCCCAGGACTGGTTCAGTCACTGGGACCCCCTGTAAAATAAGAAGATACAGTGCAAAAATCACAGTACAATACTTTAACATAGACAAATACCACAGGCAGTATAACTTTGCTGAAACAAGCAGCTCTGATTTATTTACGGGGATATAACAAGGACAGGGGAAATCAGGTTAATTAGCTTATCACTTTACTCATCTACCTTATGGCTCTTGTGCAAGGCCTATCCCTACCAGTTACTGTCCCTGGGTACCCAAGCCCTAGTGGCTAGTCCAAACTGTGGCAGCTGGTAGGGGCCCTTTCACACAGAGAAAAGAAAACTTAGTAAAAACAGTCAGCAGTACAGTAATTCCATTTGGATTCAATGTGGCAATTCAACAGGGAGCGACCCTGAATTAGTACTCACGACCTCCAAGCAAGATAGGGTCCTTCAACATCAGCAGGGCTACTCTTGAGCTCCACGAGACTCACACACATTTATATGACAAACTGCAACAGGCAAAAGTCCTTTAATGGCAGCAGGATTCACTTGAGCTACACAAGCCTCCTCACACATTTATATGGTAAACAGTAACAGGCAAAAGTCCTTTAATGGCAGCAGGATTCACTTGAGCTACACAAGCCTCCTCACACATTTATATGGTAAAGAGTAACAGGCAAAAGTCCTTTAATGGCAGCAGGATTCATTTGAGCTACACAAGCCTCCTCACACATTTATATGGTAAACAGTAACAGGCAAAAGTCATTTTAATGGCAGCAGGATTCATTTGAGCTACACAAGCCTCCTCACACATTTATATGGTAAACAGTAACAGGTAAAAGTCCTTTAATGGCAGCAGGATTCACTTGAGCTACACAAGCCTCCTCACACATTTATACGGTAAACAGTAACAGGCAAAAGTCCTTTAATGGCAGCAGGATTCACTTGAGCTACAAGCCTCCACACATTTATATGGTAAAGAAAGTACTATACCAGGCAGGCTGCTTCTCTATCGATCGCAATTACTGCACAATACCAGGAGAACACATAGCAGATTCAGTTCCTGACAGACCGAAACGCAATTCAGCAATTCTCCAGTCTTCTACAGGTGAGCCTGGTTTCTACTCTTCAGATATCCTTTGATTCTCTTCACAGGATGGATTCAGTCTTAACAAGCAGTTACACAAGCTGCAGACCAGAACTCAGCCTTACACGCGCTTCCGACTAAAACTGCACATCAAAAGCACAGGGCTCCTTCCTCTTCACTGCCAGAGCTCAACTGAAACTCCAGCTGACAAAACCGGGCACTTCCTTTGAGTTCCTCCCAGTTCTTGGCTGGATTGGCTGTCACTACAATAGACTGCCTGTTGGTACCAAAAAGGTGCGAAGTCCAAACTACATCTCCCAGAGTCACTGCCCATACAATCCTCTTGTGGCTGGCTCAGATTATGAGTCCAAGTTCTGATTCATCCAAGGCACCATTTTAGAGCTACCTTAACCCACACTGATTGGTCCAGTTCAGCAGTTCAAAACTAGAATGGGGAACTAGGCAAACACAGTTCTGACTGCAAAGAAAGCAGGTTAGACAAACTGTATTTTCATTATTACTCTAAATGATTTCTGGCAAACAGTTACATCTTTCAGATAGGTTCTCTTTGCACTCCTAGTGACTGCAAAAACGGAATGAATTGGCAGCAGCTCGAGTAGTACTCAAGAGAGAAACACACAGTCTCCCCATACAAACTAATTATGTCTGCAAGCAGACAGCTCTTAAAGAGACAGTACCAGAGGCTCTAAAAACACTCACAGATAAATGGCTTAAACGCCAAACACCATTCAGGCTTGGAGCATTCAAGCAAGCTCCTGGAAGTCTTTTAGGAACCCCATTTGCGGGGGTTACACCCTTCCTATTGAGGAAAGCTTGACGATCGCGTCAAGCAGTACTATAAGTTTAAACTGCAACCATATACATTTGCATTAGGCTCACACATGTAATCATCAGTCAATATATCATTTTACCTAGCACACATTTCTGAAACATTGCAGTCGTCACTCTTTACACAGTATACACACATTATACCATAACTCAAGTTATTACCTCTTGTACATGAAACCTGAAGAGGGGCTCTTCCTATCAGTTACCTGGGGCTGGACGGGCAAGGGCACCATACTTAGAGGGCAACACAAGTAACTTGAGTTAGCACTGACGCCAGTTTGGGCAATGAGCCTCGGGGACACATACACTCTTTATGGACAACATTGAGAGGCAAGTCCACAGGCCTCCCAAGGGAATCATAGCTGAGGTGCACCACAGGCTTTACAGCTCAACCAGTCTTTCTAGGGGAACTGTTACAGTCTCTGCACTCTGAGTCTCATTTTCAGCATTGTCCTCACTTGTCAGGGGAGTCTCCATGGGGGTAGAGAGGCTAAAACTTGGGACACTTTCAGCTCCAGGAGTTACAGTTTCTGAGTCCACAACATTTGGCTCGCATGGAGAGCTTTCGGACACTGGCAGTGGACTGTCAGGGCACTCAAAATACTCTTCTTGTTCTGGTGTATCACCAGTCTGCCCCAATCCATCATTTTCCTCCCCTGAAAGCTCAAACAGTTCAACCATGCTCAATGATTCCATTTCATCTGATCTGATGCTTTGCACTTCACTTTCTGGAGCATTGGCTCCGGGATGAAGCTGGGGCTTAGACAGTCCAGAGGCCCAGCTTCATCTCCAGTATTGACTAGGGGATTGCCCCGAAACAATTGACTCAGTTCGTAAGAAGGATAGTATTCAAAGTCACTCTCACTTTCTTCTGATATGGACTGACACTCATGCTCAACTGGGACTTGTGGAGGGGAACACTTTAACTCTGCTTCTGTAGGTGCAGACTTTCTTGATCTTTTCTTAGCAGCAGCTCTAGTCACTGGTCCAGAGGGGGCATCTTCTCGGGGCTCAGACTCAATCAAGATTTGTCCAATGGGCAGTAAATGATTTCTATGCATTGTTTTTACATCTTTTGAATTATTCTCAGGCCTTACTTTGTACACTGGCAGATCATCTAGTTTGCCCACTACAATGTGAGGGAGATGGTGCCATCTGTCAGCAATCTTGTGTTTGCCATGCAGTCCCAGATTTCTTAGCAATACCCGATCTCCCTCCTGGAGTTCCTGTGCTTTCACCCTTTTATCATACCTTTCTTTGTTGGCCAGATTTCTTTTGGCAGCCATGGTTTGAGCCAGTTGGTATGCATGAGTTAGCTGGGCCTTTAACTTTTGCACATACTGTAAATAGTTGTCAGCTTGAACCCCATCAGGAGAAACCCCAAAACACACATCTACCGGTAGTTGAGCTTCTCTTCCAAACATCAGGCGGTAGGGGGGAGAACCCAGTGGCATCACTTTTGGTGCAGTTATAAGCATGTACCAGGGTGCTAATTTGTTGGCTCCATCTAGGTTTGTCCTTTGGGTGCAGGGTGCCTAGCATATCTAGCAAAGTGTTGGAAACGTTGCAGGCTGTGGGTCCTCTGGGGTGGTAAGGAGTGGTTCTGGACTTTTGCACTCCCACAGAGAAAGCATCTCTTTGATCAGACGACTCTCAAAGTCTCTTCCTTGATCAGAATGGATTCTTTGTGGAGCCCCATAGTGAACAAAAAGTTTTCTAAGTACTTTGGCACAGTGGATGCTTTCTGGTCTTTGGTGGGGAAAGTTTGGGCATATCTCATGAAATGGTCAGTGACCACCAGCACATTACTGATATTTCTTTGATCTGACTCCAAACTCAGAAAATCAATACAGACCAGCTCCATGGGTGCACTGGTGGTGATGTTAACAAGGGGCAGCCCTCTGGGGCAAAGCTTTCCTCTGTAAGCAGCGACTACAAGTTCTGAATGTGTTGCTCCACATCAGCCCCATCTTAGGCCAATAGAATCTGGATCTCACCAAGTCAAGTGTTCTGTCTATACCAAGGTGCCCATGTGGTTGTGCAAGGACCTCAATACTGAGTCTCAAAGGCAGGGCAGCACTAGTTGTTGTTTGTCTACTTGTCCCCTCTGTCTACTGTTTCTCTGTATAACAGTTTATTGATCAGTTTCAACTTAGGACCTTCTTTGTATAACAGTGCAGTTCTCAAATCAGTGGAGCGTAATTTGGACACATCTTTTCCTGCACAGAGGGCTTCTTAAGCTGATTTGATCATGGGATCGTGGGACTGAGCCCGCCGAATACTGTCATTGTCCAGTGGAGGCAGTGCACCAATGTCTATTGCAGAAAAGTGGCAATAAGCTGCAGGTATGCAATTCTCAGAGGGTCCCAAGCAATCCACCATGCAGTCCACTGCGTCCGTGGACATTTGTTCCTCCCTGTCAAACTTCCGGCAGAGTGCCCGAATGTCAGGTTCTGCCAATCTGACCCAATCATTCTGGGGAACAGGCCTCCGGGAGAGAGCATCAGCATCTATGTGGTTCAGACCTGCTCGGTATTCGAGAGCATAGTCATATGTAGATAATACAGAAAGCCACCTATGGCCAGTGGCATCCAACTTAGCTGAGGTCTGCACATAGGTCAAAAGATTATTGTCAGTTTTCACTAGTATTTTAGCCCCATACAAGTACTCATGAAATTGGTCAACAATAGCCCACTTCAAAGCTAGGAACTCTAACTTATGTACAGGATAGTTCTTTTCAGATGGGGTCAGGCTTCTACTGGCAAAGGCCACTGGTCTCAGGCCATTCTCGTGCTCTTGGTACAACACAGCCCCCAACCCTTGCAAGCTAGCATCAGTGTGCAGGATGTAAGGTTTTCTTGATCGGCATAGGCCAGCACTGGAGCATGGGTAAGTTGATATATGATCTCATGAAATGCAGTCTCACAATCAGGAGTCCAGCGGGCCCCAAATACTTTACTCGGATGAAAATACACTCTTTCAGTCTTGAGGGACGCTGACTTGTGGTATTTTTGTGGGTTGGGGATACCTTGAGTAAGGTTAAGTAAAGGCGGATCACTCTTGAATAGTCCTTGATGAAACACCGATAATAACACAGAATCCCAGGAATCTTTGCAGTCTTTTTAGATTTTGGGCTGTGGCCAGGTGGTCAAGGCCTCAACTTTACTTGTGGGTCTCTTTTCCTCTGTGGATACTATGTGTCCCACATACTTTACTGATGTTTGAAAGAATTGACACTTATCAATGGACAGTTTAAGGCCAAAGTCCTCCAGTCGGTCCAATACCTTAAATAATCTGCTCTCATGTTCCTCCAGTGAGCTGCCAAACACAATAACATCATCTAGGTATACCAGCACTCTAGTAAGTTCATGTCCCCACTGCACGCTCCATCAATCGTTGAAAAGTGGCTGGGGCACCTGAAATCCTTGAGGCATCCTCATGAATTCATAGAAACCAAGCGGACAGATAAAGGCTGTCTTCTCACGGTCCTCTGGGGCCATCGGGATCTGATAGTACCCACTGCGAAGATCCAACACAGAGAACCACTTGCTCCCGTTTAGGCAGTCCAAAGCATCCTGAATGTGGGGCATTGTGTACTGATCAGGGATAGTCCGCCGGTTTAAGGTGCGATAATCCATGCACATCCTTACTGTCCCATTCTTTTTCCTCACTACCACAATGGGGGAAGCATAAGGGCTTCTGGATTCTTGTATTACACCAGCATCTAACATCTCTTGCAGATGCCGTCTCACATCATCTATGTCAGCAGGTGCCAGGCGTCGAGACCGCTCATGAAATGGTCTTTCGTCATGCAGCTGGATATTGTGCTCAGCTCCTTGCACGCATCCTACGTCCCATTCCTTTAAAGAAAACACCTGGCCCTCTGGGCAAGCTTCTCACTGATCCTCACTTTCCATTCAGCTGGCAGCGGGAGTCGCGAAATCAACAAAGTCAGGCGTTACTCTGTCATTCTTCCTCAACTCTTGCTGCTGGGTAGCACTGCAGTGTCTGCACAATGCACATTAGCTGGATGCAACCTCTATTTACTCGAATGTCTCTTTCAGACATATTATGAACTTGGACCATTACCCTTCTGCATAAGCATGGGCTCTGCTGGCAAAATACTAGGCTTGACTAGCAGTCCCTCTGGCAATTTTCCATTGCCTGGTGCATCAACATTAATATTTTATTCTTAACATCCTTTCTGATACGGACCTCTCCTTAGGTACACTGGGCATTTGGCGCCAGGATCAGAGACTCAGGATCCCTCTTCCATACAATTCCGACCCGGTTCCTCTGGTTCTATTTTTTCAGCATCTCTGTGCCTCATAGGCCTTCTTAATTAAAAGCCGGAACTCTTAAAGCTCTACTAGTCTTTGACCCTGTTTTCATAACACAATTGTGCCAGCCTTCTGAAATATGAGCATTTGTTCCAATCAACAAAGGACACCATCATACAGTCCAGTGGGGGGACACACTAAGGCTAGGGTCTCTACTTGTTCGACCACTCCGGCATATTGGGAAAGACAGCCAAGTCGGATATACCTGGAATAGGGATAGGCCTTCTCACTTAACCCCCATACATGCAGTCCTTCTAATGGTTGTAAAGCGTCTGACAAATGCTTCTGATACCAATCCTGGAACATAATTGTCACTTGGGAGCCACTGTCTATTACAGCTCTTGTAGACACTCCTTTCACCTTTACAGTGGTCTCCATGGAGGGACCCACTATTCTGAACCAGTCTGGAGAGGCGTGGCGGGGGCCTGGGCAACTGACCTTGCCACAAAGGGACGTGAGTTAGCATTTTTGGTGCCCTCACTGGGATCATTTTATGCACCTCTTAACCACTGGTTTGTTCTCCGAGGTTTCCTTGTAGCCTATATGCAACTTTGTCAGTGTCTTTTGGGCACCGCATTCCTCTTCTGTGCCCATCCTTCCCACAATTATAGCAAAACACTTTCTGGAGTTTGAGCTGGCTGAGGTGCCTAGCTACTGGGAGCCAGGCGGAGGTACTACTAACTGGAAATCTGGGTATCTCTTCATGTATGTGATAAGCATTTGGAGACATCTCGTCAGTTTCTCCACTTCCATGGTCAAGGAATTAAGTTTGAACTGTATCAGCAGGAAATACATGGGTGGTACCCCATCCCCATAGCAAATGCAGTTTGATAAGGTCGCTGTCCTGCATTTCATGTAGGCGTGGCCTTCATAAAGGAACTGTTTTGAATTCTCGGATCTCTCAACAGTTCGCCTCCCCATTGTGGCATATCTTTTCCTTGTCAGAGCACTCATTGACTGCCAACCCCTGCCCTCTGAACTTCACTCTGATGGGTCACCCTCAGTCACTCGGGTCATAGCCGCAGCTATTGGTGCAGGTCCTCCTCTGAGGTCTCTCTTTCTCAACTCCTCGAATTTCTCTCATTAACTCATCACTAGAGGGTGGGGATTACAGTCGATTTGTCATGGTAATTGAAGCAACAGCAGTTCTGAGAAGGGGCAGACTTAAGGATCCTGTCCAGCCTGGTTTTGGTCCAGTTCAATCGTAAGTAACCATCCTTTCTGAGGCATTCTTGCAACAATTTTCCGATGCAGATAGATACACAGACAACAACTCCTCTTGTACTGTTGTGCATTTCTTACTCTACCATAGGTCCTCATCAGAATCTGGGCTCCCACATTCTCCAAGGCCTCAAGATGGGCCTGTGCAGTCACTTCAGGTTGCTGCCCATTTAGCACAGATGGTAGCCAGGGTAGGACCTCCGAGGCTCTTAACCTCTTTCGCTTTTCAGCTTCCAGCATTGCCATTCTAGCACTTAGGGGCAACATAAGTCTATCCAGGTCTCCAGTCATCCTCCCCTTGGGGGGTGGAGGGTGCCAGAGAAGATCCTCACCTTCGCAAGAGTCTGGACTAATGAGGTGCAGCAATAGGAGTATGCATTGGTTCAGCCACCACATGGTACTGGAGCGAGAGGGTGTTGGGGGAGTACACCCCAGGTGGCAAGAATAGTTTCTTCAAGTCCTCCCCAGTTTTCCCTTCCCCAGCAACCATTTAGCAAATTTCTCCTCAAACGTTTCAGACAGTGGTGGGGGCTCATTCCCCGGTCTTTACTGTCCTTAGTTATCACTCTCAGGCAGTGAGGGCTCTCCAGGGTAATGGTCTGCGGCACTTTGGAGCTATCTATGGGATCCTTAAACTCTACTAGGGCCAGGAAAGTGTGGGTGAGCAGATTAGATGCCGACCCACCACCACAGGGTTTTGTAAACCTTCCACCTTGGAAAGTACTCCCTGTACAGTGTCCGTATTGATACCAAGGGGATGTCCAGTATAAGCATAGCATTTTGGGGGTCGATCTCCTCCCCAGTACACCACTCCACCAGTCGGTGCACAGCCACTTCTGTCGGGGTACCCATTCTTTTCTTAACAGTGGTTCGTAAATATGGCCACTAGAGGACACACAATCCCAGCGGTGAGCCTCCAAGATGTAACCCCTAGATGGCGCTATCCC
Organism: Neoceratodus forsteri; assembly: GCA_016271365.2. Classification (NCBI taxonomy): domain Eukaryota; kingdom Metazoa; phylum Chordata; order Ceratodontiformes; family Ceratodontidae; genus Neoceratodus; species Neoceratodus forsteri. The sequence continues at coordinate 1,485,177,069 of CM057452.1, forward strand.
AGGGGCTACTACCCCTGCCTGATTTGCCACTAACAGGTTGAGGGCCCTGGATCCGATGGCGGGTGCCTCCACCCAGAGGTCAGGGTTTGCAATAGTTAAACTAACTTGGTCACAGCCCTCTGGGACACTGCAACCCCCTTTCTTCCCACTAGTGGCCCACACAGTATATCAGAATTACCTTCACAGTATACACTTACTCCCAGGACTGGTTCAGGCACTGGGACCCCCTGTAAAATAAGAAGATACAGTGCAACAATCACAGTACAATACTTTAACATAGTCAAATACCTCAGGCAGTATAACTTTGCTGAAACAAGCAGCTCTGATTTATTTAGGGGGATATAACAAGGACAGGGGGAAATCAGGTTAATTAGCTTATCACTTTACTCATCTACCTATGGCTCTGTGCACAGGCCTATCCCTACCAGTTACTGTCCCTGGGTACCCAAGCCCTAGTGGCTAGTCCAAACCATGGCAGCTGGTAGGGGCCCTTTCACACAGAGAAAAGAAAAATTAGTTAAACAGTCAGCAGTACAGTAATTTCATTTGGATTCAATGTGGCAATTCAACAGGGGCGACCTGAAATAGTACTCACAACCTCCAAACAAGATAGGGTCCTTCAACATCAGCAGGGCTACTCTTGAGCTCCATGAGACTCCTCACACATTTATATGACAAACTGCAACAGGCAAAAGTCCTTTAATGGCAGCAGGATTCACTTGAGCTACACAAGCCTCCTCACACATTTATACGTGTAAACAGTAACAGGCAAAAGTCCTTTAATGGCAGCAGGATTCACTTGAGCTACACAAGCCTCCTCACACATTTATACGGTAAAAGAAAGTACTATACCAGGCAGGCTGCTTCTATCCCGATCGCAATTACTTGCACAATACCGGAGAACATATAGCAGATTCAGTTCCTGACAGACCGAGCGCATTCAGCAATTTCTCCAGTCTTCTACAGGGTAAGCCTGGTTTCTACTCTTCAGATATCCTTTGATTCTCTTCACAGGATGGATTCAGTCCTAACAAGCAGTTACACAAGCTGCAGACCGAACTCGGGGGCCTTACACGCGTTTCCCGACTAAAACTGCACACCGAAAAAGCACAGGGCTCCTTCCTTCTTCACTGCCAGAGCTCAACTGAAACTCCAGCAGACAAAACTAGGCACTTACTTTGAGTTCCTCCCAGTTCTTGGCTGGATTGGCTGTCACTCACAATAGACTGCCTCTGTTGGTCCAAAAAGGCCCCGAAGTCCAAACTACATCTCCCAGAGTCACTGCCCATACAATCCTCTTGTGGCTGACTCAGATTACGAGTCCAAGTTCTGATTCCCCCAAGGCACCATTTTAGAGCTACCTTAACCCACACTGATTGGTCCAGTTCAGCAGTTCAAAACTAGAATGGGGAACTAGGCAAACTTAGTTCTGACTGCAAAGAAAGCAGGTTAGACAAACTGTATTTTCATTATTACTCTAAATGATTTCTGGCAAACAGTTACATCTTTCAGATAGGTTCCCTTTGCACTCCTAGTGACTGCAAAAATGGAGTGAATTGGCAGCAGCTCGAGTAGTACTCAAGAGAGAAACACACAGTCTCCCCATACAAACTAATTATGTCTGCAAGCAGACAGCTCTTAAAGAGACAGTACCAGAGGCTCTAAAAACACTCACAGATAAATGGCTTAAACGCCAAACACCATTCAGGCTTGGAGCATTCAAGCAAGCTCCTGGAAGTCTTTTGGGAACCCCCATTTGCAGGGGGGGTTACACATGTCTTGCCTCTTTCTGACTCTGTGAGGTAAGTCAGATCAGAATTATTACAACATATGCATTTTTGGAGCTTCACACAATTGTCCATCCCTGCTCCTTTGTGTGGTAGATGAGTGACTTGCAGCATTAGACTGATGTGTGTGTGTGTGTGTGTGTGTGTGTGTGTGTGTGTGTAGGTGTGGGTGTGTGATGGGAAAAAGAGAGAAGAGAGGCTGCAACTTTTCCCCGACCCATGACTGGTCCAGTACACCTGCTTCCCCACGGAAACTACCAGAGAAAACCCTGAAGCTCAGACGAGCGGACAGAGTAGTTGAACTGCAAGTTTGCACTTTGAAGTATAAAGCAGAATACACTTACAGCTATGCATCGCATGTAAAGTGAATTCAGATGCTACTGTAATCTCTTCTGTTCTAGCCATAAGTGTATTCTGCCTTGTACTGCAACGTGCAAAGTTGCAGTTCAACTTCTCTGTCCGCTCTTTTAAGCCTGTTTTGACATGTCCTTTAGTCAGTCATTCAAAGCTGAGCTTCCCAAGACTAAAGTGAACTTTTAAAAGTAAAGAACATCCTTGTTCCTTCAATGCTGTACTGCTAAACAAAATGTGTTAAAAGGAGAACACGCCTGCAACCGGAATGTATGTGATATCCCTATGTATACCTCAGTTTGCTGTAAATGTTTTATCTCCCTCCCAAATACAAACTTTAAAAATAATAATACAAAGCACTTCCTCTCACCATTGTGAACGGATGTAGTTTCCTTTTTGCGGAGAAGCAGACTGGTCATGAGTTGGCATGGTGCTGGCACAGTGCTTACTAAACTTTTTATCAGTATCACTGCATCGGAAGACCAAATACATACAGTTTGCAGCAACTGTGAGCAGGTTGTTTGGGGCACTAATATTGAATACTGTGGCCACTAAGTACAAAAAGGGGATGAATATAGTGGGCATTTGTTCTGCTTCAGTGTTAAACACTTGTTTTCTTAGGACAGATCATATGGCCACTAACCAGCAGAATCCCTGTTAAGTACAATCACATGAAATTCTCTTCAGAAATAATGAAGTAGCAGGAAGACTGCATTGGCATTTTCTGTTTCTATAGCAAAGAAATGCATGCAGCTCCTTGCTATGGTCAGCCAACATCTACCACACCCCTGACTCCAGGGGGGAAAATATTTTTTTCCCCTGGAGTCAGGGGTAGGGAAGATGTAACAAAAGAGTGTTTTATCTTCAATAAATGCCCCCAAACTCACCACAGAGCATCTAGCCCCCCAGAGCTTCTGGGGCCTTAGTTGCCCTTGACCCCTGGCCTTAGCTGGTTTGGGAGAGGGGGGCCCATCTCAATGGACTTGTCCTGGGCCCCAAAATTCTTGGCTGCAGCCCTGATAACTCCCATTTGAAAGTGTTTGCTTGAGGATCGTTAAACCACTTCTACAGCTATGTACTGGTACTAAGAAGCAACACAAACAACCCTGAGTCAGTTGCTGTCAGGTAGCCCTTTTGCAACTGTTAGTCAATGCTAAAGGCTGTATTCTGAAATTGGCAACCTACAAGCTGATTTCACTAGGGGACAACATTTGATTGGCTATGAATAGGTGCCCGTCAGACTGTGAAAATTTGGTCATGCGGTAATTTATAGTACTACAATAGTTATTAAGATGTATTAACCAACTAGACCATCTCCTTGGTTTCAGTGCTACAATATGGCTCTGTATAAATGAGCCATTTTGTTTGCTGGTTTACTGTGAATAAGCATAATATGCATTTATCTGAGCAGTTCTCACTGTAAAATGCAGGTAAGGGAAACTGGAATTACACTTTGGTACAGTTATGGCTGGAACTTCATGGGATCCTCATTACTGTTACCCATAATGTAGTAGTAGTTTATACTGGCACTTCAGTGCGCCCCCCCATTGCTGTCCCATAGCTACAATACAGAAAACCGTCCCTCAATGTTTTTTTCTTTTATAAACCTGTAAAAAGAAAACAATCCCTTGTCGATCTGACCCCTGCCACCCTGACCTTCTACTCACAACGCACTGCCCAGTACACTCCACACACACACCCTCATTCACCTGAACAGGTCCCAGGAGGAAGATCCACTCTGCAGTTGAAGACACTTCTTGATGCTCAAACTGGCAAATACAATCTGAAAAACTAAAGTAAGTGCAGTTCAATGTATTTCAATGGGATTTTGAACTTTGATGCATAAATTTTGCAGTTTTGCATATTTTCACCCCAAATTTTCAACATGGCCTTTATGGGATCCCCATCTTATGACCCATTGTGGTGAAATTATGCAAATCAGGCCCAAAAGGTGTTTTCTTGGTCACTTGGTGAAATTAGCTTTGGGGCAGGATTTGAAAATGTCACTCAACTTGTTCATCAGCTGGGGTCATAAGATGTCTATGTTGAAACTCTGGGGTCAAAATATGTAAAATGGCAAAGTTTTAAGTGTATGTTGAAATGTTGCACTGGGCCTGCCCTCTGGCACAGCAACAAGGCATCCACTTGCAATGCCAACATTCCAGGTTCAGGGACAGACTCGGGAGTCGGAGGACCAGCTGAGAAGGAGGAGATCTGAGCATCCTCGGGATGGCTCTCCTTCTCCTAGGAGAGGGGGGTTGAGTGCCCAGTGGTTTACAGACCCCTGGCAGAGGCTGGGGGTTCCACTGTGACCAGCACCATCTGTAGTGGGAGACAGGGCAGACATCAGGCTTCTGCCCTGGACATCATTACATGTCCCTCCTCTGGAGGGTCAGCATGCAAAATTGTTGACAATCCCCCCATGGTGACAGCCTCCCAGTTCCATCCTACCCACCATGCCTCCCGGTCCTGACTGAGGCAGTGTTCCATTGGATGGCCCGCCCATGTGGCCCCACCCGGGGGGGGCAAGCCTAGGGAGCCCTGCTAGCAATGATGATGCTGCTGGTAATCTGGACGTGTTTCCATGGGGGCTCATCTCAGCAACCCCACCTTGAGGGGGCAAGCCAGGGTGGTCAGTGGTTGTGGGGGAGCGGGATCAAACAGGGACAAAGGTGGCATTCTGGGGACATCGCCCACCCCCCAAAAAATAATTTTTGCAATGCACCATCATAACTTTGGTAATTTTCACTATTTTGACCCAACATTTTCAATATAGCCATTTTTTTTCACATTATCTCATGAACGTGACAAGTGTCAATTTTTCAAATCCTACCCAAAATGTGTTTTTGCACCTGGGGCATGGAATGACATTGTCGCTGCATGAGATTACCTTTTAGGCAGGTTTTGAAAATGTTTTTCACCTTGTTCATGAGGCAGGGTCATAAGAATGCTTTTTTAAAAATTTGGGGTCAGAACAATTGAAAATGGCAAAGTTATTAGAGTATGTTGAAATTTTGCAATGCACTCTTATAACTTTGGTAATTGTCTCTATTTTGACCACAAATGTTCAACATTTTAACCCATCACCTCATGGACATAACTGTCATTCTTCACATCCTGACCAAAATGTTTTTCTCACCTGTGCATGGAAGGACGTTGTCTCTGCATGAAATCACCTTTCAGACAGGTTTTTTAAATTGTTTCCACCCTTGTTCATGAGGCTGGGTCATAAGAAGGCTATTTTGGAAATGTGAGGTACAAATACTACACAACAGCAAAGTCATGAGAGTATATTGAAATTTTACAGTGCACACTCATAATGTTGTTACAATGTCCCTTTACAGCAGTATAGCAACCATGTTCGCTCTGACCAGAATTTGTCTGTAGTGTGTTATGCTGCATTCCAATTATTACATTGGGAGCTGATGTAATTCAGCCAAATAACATAGATGCAAGGTCAGGAAGCATTGGCAAACCAGGAGCAGTTATAAAAATTCACAAGTAGGACTTTATTATTATAAAACAGGCAGTCCAAGCAAAAGTCCTTCTTAGTGCATCTTCAAATCTAAAACTAAAACTAAAACTGAAAAACCAAAATCATTGCTATCATTATAGCTTCTAACTGTGTCCTGTTTATCATAAAATGCAACAAGTTGATCAGCTTTTTCCTGAGCAAATGCATCCAAGCTCCACAGATGTCACGAAATAGAATATGATGCCTAGAAATGACTCCTGTAGATAGTTCTGTTAACAAGCTTGAGGTCAAGAGGTTTCCGAAGGTCAACTCTCTGTGTTACATATTTCTGCCTTTTCTAGTGATCACCACATAGCCTTCTGCAATACATTTCAAAAAACATAGCTATTTTCATTTGTATACCAGGAAACCCAGTCCCACACACATATACCCCTATATTTCTATAACCACAGAGAAGCAAGGGGAAAAGAAAAGACAGACACACCAAGTGAAAGCAGAGAGATGGGGAGAGGGGAGGATAGTGGGACCTATCAGAATGGCCAGCCCTGGGAGCCACAGGAAACTTGATTGCAAATTCAGACAGGCAAAAGACAAACAAGTAGCAGAAAAGGAAAAGACAGAACAGATCCTTGCTTTAAACTCTGTCTGCATAACAAACAAAACAAGGTTTTACTCAACCCTGTCACATTAGTGTCAAAGGTAAACTGAATTTTGACTCTCCCAGTTGAAGCTGAACTAAAGTTGCCTGCTGGGACACTCTGCTCACCCTTGTAGCCAAGGTACTGGTTGTCTCGCCACATTTCTTGTAGGGCTCGACTAACTTGCAGTTTGGGCATAGCTTGGGCTTTGCCTACAGGGGCAATAAATCAGGGCCCAATACTCTGAAGGGTGTGCCTCCAAACCCATCTTTTCCATAGCAGGGGATGGTGTGCTAATAAACCTGTGTTTTACACTATACTGTTATTGTTATTGTCATTGTTACCCAACCACTGTGCATGCTATTTAGGGACAGGTCACTGTTAGGATTCCGTGATACCAATTCTAGTCAGGGCAAATACACACAAATACTACACTTTTAATAACTACAAATATCACTCTTACATACTGTATCTGCATTTGTGTTAGACCATCTCAAGTAGCATTAGACATGCACTGAAGCTCACTGACACACATATGACTACTACTGCTCATTACATGAATGCATTTCTTATTGATAAATTTACATATTTCATCAATAACTCTCAAACCCTTGGTCTTGTGCCACCATAACAACCAAAACAAGACTAGAATGTAAATATATGTTTTGGGTAAACATGAACGTGCAGGCAGATACAGATACAAATACTAGAGATACAAATAAAACAACAAAAACCCATCCCATGCACAGCCCTAGTCACTGTGTTACAAATTCACAATTGAAGTCATGGCGAGAGGCACTTACTGCCGTGAGGCGGTACAGCACCCCAAAGGGTTGTACTGGATTGTCAGAAAGCCCACTGTATATAGTCTGGGTGTAAGTACTGTTCCACTCACTTGCCTGTGGATACAAACCCTCCACACTATTAGAGAAGTAAAGAAGTCAGAAACCACTGTACCAGCTCCAGCAGTCTGGTAGCATTGTAAGATGGGGCCCTGTCCTAGGTAAAACACCTCACACACACATTCCTAGTCCATTCACTGCCAGCTAATCCACTGCAAAATATTCACTTCTACAGACAGTCTGCAGGAGTTTTGAAGTGGTTCATTTGACACAAGTCCTTATTGTGTCAAACTTTTGATGCAAGGGACTTACATCCAATAATTGGGATTTTCCATCAGGTTGGCTTAGAGACATCTTCCTAGACCACATTTCTGTGGTCTGCTGTGCATCACATTTGGGGTCACTTGCATGCATCTTCCAAGCTACTTGCACGTACAATTAGATGCAAGCTGTTATAATGCACATCAATGTTCTGTCAAATCAGGCAACATCTGAAAATGTGATGCAAGTGTGTCAAATGATCTAGGTGCAACAGCTGTCCAAAAATCGATGCCTGCACCTGAAGCCACAGATTTTGTGCTGGTGTTTAAACTCTTCCCAGTGTCGCTTAGACTGCTATATTTAGTGCAAACATAGCTGCAAGTGCAATCACCACCTTGTGGAGTTTGTAGGATAACGCTCTTTTTCATGTTCAACCTGATTTGGCTGCCTGGTGCTTCCAGGGCCAAACAATTAATTGCCACAATACCTCCAAAAGGACTCCATGAATTCTATAGAGAGTGTAGAGAATACTGCATGGTCCTTCACCGGAAGGACTGTTGATAGATGGGAATGGATCATATCTAAAACAGCTCAGAGGTAACCATCTTTGATACAATCTTGTTGCATGTTTTCTCCAAAATTATTACTTGAATTTTAATTTAAATTTGTGTCTTTTCTGTTGGGGTGCATTGAACTTTGGTGCCACTCTGTGTGGCTTGGGTGTGGAGGGTGGTAGGTGAGAAGTCGGTAGGAAAGGGTGTGCCTTTTTTACAGGTCTTGGGGGAGAATGGTAGGTGGGTGATGTGTAGGTGGGCCTAGGAGGGAGATGTGTTACTTATTTGTATGGGGGTGATGGAGAGAGGGTGCATGGGTTCCACGGTGGGTGGGGGAAGGGGGTACTTGATATGATAATGGTCAGAACTGAGAGGAGGAGGAGGAGGAGGGTGGAATTGTGAGGGCTACACAGGGTGAAAGGAGGGATTACATTGTTTAACTCAGTTGTGAGCTCTGTCAGTCTGTGACAGTTGACTGTATGAAGTGACACTGTATGCAGCTTCAGAGGTGAAGTCTCACACTCAGGAGTCTTTGCTAGATGAAGGGCTGCATAAAGTGGCACTTTGCAAGTGAATGGCTACTTTACATAGTTTCTGGGAAAGTCATACTAGCTCCCACATCTTGTTTGTCCTCCACTTTGGATTTGTGTGAACTTGCACTAATAAATTGCATTTTGGAAGGAGCCAGCATCTGTTTTTGCCTTTTTTCCAGCAGCACAGCATAGTTTCAGGAGTGAAACTGGTGCTGTGGATGACTGTTACTTTGTGTAGTTTTCAGCTGGCAAAGTTGGCACTCAACAATGCGAATCAAAGGGCCTGGTGAAGTAGCCGCACTTCATGTAGTATTACACAGAACAAAGTTAAATTACTTCACCTGTATCTAGAGCCATGACTTGCTGTGGAAACAGCAAGATGTCCTATTTCTTTTTACTCCAACTAAGTAAACAATAATCCACAACAGGCCATGCGTTTCTTGAAAATTAATGCACACTCTGGGCGAATTGGAATGGACAAGGACAACACCTAAGTGACTTTCAGTGCACCTGGCAGATACAGTAATTTTTAATAAACCCATGCACTGGAGTAGGTTATTGTGCTTATAAAGTGGAAAAAACATTTTTGGGAAAATAAAAACGTTTTATTTTTTTTTGGTTTATTTATTTATTTTATTTATTGAATTTTGATGACCGGGTAGGCCCACTGGGCCCCGAAGGTCCCTTTTTCAGGGGCGACCCGGGAAGCAACAGTACATGACATAAAAGACAATGGAGCAATATACAGGCTGAGGGTTTACAGTAAGCAACAGCCTTCAGATCCATGAGGTATAGCTTTCATATCTATGGGTCATAAATGTCTAACTGCTTATCCTATTGTGCATTTACTCATGCTACAGCGACACACAATTGATGAGACAGTACAGTGAGCTCGCTAGGTAACATTCCTCTAAGATACATAGGATATTTTCTATGAGCGTGAGGCGGAGTAAGTGCAGACTGTAAAGTGGGTAGAGCTTAAGTATGGTAGAGAAAGCTGATGCAGGTCATTATTTTAGAGTTGGGTACCGTAGCATAGGCAATTACTCATTGACAGCAGGTAGGTCTTGAGTCTAGTGTGGAAGCTCGGTACCGATGGGGTTTCCCGCACCTCCAAAGGAAGGTTGTTCCAAAGGGAGGGGGCAGCATGTGCGAAGGATTTATAACCTGTCTTAGTCCTGACCTTAGGGACCTCTAGTAGCATCTGACCAGAGGACCTGAGGTTCCGCACACTTCATTTTTCTGTGAGAAGTCCATCGAGCCTAGGGGGGCATTGGGCTGATTAGTTTTTTCGCCAGACAGAGTACAGGGTACCTGAGCCGAGCTTCAAAGGATGGCCAATTGGTTTGATTGTTGCTTGGTAGAATATGTAAGTTTTGTTAAAAAGACTATGCACCTTTGAATTAATTTAGAAAGTTCATTTATTTTGAAGAAAACTGTGTACTGTTGTGGGCTGTTGCGTTTTAAAAAGTGGAAAGTTTTTTTTAATGGGAAAGGCCTTATTTTCATTTAGTTAGGATGTTGTTAGGCAGATTAAGGCAGATTAATTATAAACTGTTTGCATACCAGAGATCTGTGAGTGTTCATTTGATGTGTTTAGAGTAGACCAATGCAGTTGCTAGGATACTGAAGGATTTTGAAACCCATTTTATAAAAAAAAGTATATTTAACACTTTGGTAAATAAAAATGTATCCTGTCAAATCTTCTGTTTATGTACATGCTGTATCAGTGTATGATTAGTGTTCTCATTAATTAATTTTTTAATTGGTAGTGTGACTGTTCTCTATATCTTTTTGTTCGACTTTCTTGTTTGCTATTGTTTTTTGCCCATGGATATTGTTTGCCAAACTGTCACCTCATGACAGAAAATAGACATTTTTTGTCTAGTGTACTTATCTGGTAAAAAAAAAAAAACTAAATCAATAAATGTTTATTTATTATTTATTTGAATGTTGATACCTGGGTAGGCCCCACTGAGACATACAAATCCCTTTGTCAGGGGCAACCCAGAATCAATCACATACATTGAATGAAATTGCACAATATATACGGAGTAGGACAAAGGAATAATAAAAAAAAAACAATAATGGAAAATTGTAATGGATCAATCATACATAAAGGGTACATAAATCATATAAATTAGTCACAACCGGAGCAGGATTATGTATTTGCAATCGGTATCAAGTTACATGATCTCAGTTACAATAATACTCATTACATATGTTTATTTACCTTTGTAATAACAAAGATCAGCACCCAGGAAATCCAGATATTCCTGTAACACAGAGACATCATGTAGATGGGACAACTTCATCAAATTGCAGGGAGAAGAACTGAGCTGATCTTTCTCCAAGTGTAAAGTACATGCTTGTTTATTTCAAACCAAGGATGCAATTCGCCACTGTGAGTAGAAAAGCCCAGTATTTTGTGGGAATGTCAGCATTTTCAGGGGACTTGTCCAGCCTCTCTGTACTTCATTACAATTCAATAATCCTATCATGCAGTGCCTAATATTTGTAGCTGTTCCCTCTGTTTCTACCTCATAAGCGAGTGCACAATCTTAAATATTTTGAAGCATTATGTGCAGCCGTGCTGTTTAGTTGCCAGTATGCAGTGGAGGGGGGCAAACTTTATGTTGTCAGAGTCAGATGCAGATGGGAATGTATTGTTTATTGTAAATTCTAGGAATTAATACCTTTGAGCCAAGGCTCTTTTACAAAGGTTCCGCGTTAAAAATTGGTTACAAACAATAGGAGTACAGGGTTGCACATTTAGGTAACATTGTGGAAATAGACAGAGACAAAAAATAGCTAATCTAATGACATTTATGAACAGCAGATAAATCACTTAAGCACTTTCACTATTTAGAAAACAAGTGGAGAGGGAAGATAGGTAAGGGAGGTAAGTTAGGTAGTGTAAGTGAGAAAAAGAGGAAAGAGGGGTGGGGGGAGGAGCAGACCATTGTAGGAGATGAGGATCCACTAGTGGGCCTTTGTCAAGTAAGAGGGCAAGGGAGGAGAAGTGAGAATAGATTAGGATTTAATCAAGGCAGTCACAGGAGTTTGAGGTGGCTAGGTGAGAGAATAGTCTAGATTTAAAGGCACCTAATGAGTTAGAGGAGGTAATAGAGGTGCTGAGAGTGTTTAGCCAGTTGGGGGCACAATAGGCAAATGATCGTTGACCATGTGTGGTCCGACAGTGGGGGACCTGGAGAAGCTGGGTGTCTGATCGATGTGCACCTGTAAGCAGCCGACATGCTTTGTTTAGGGAGGTTGTGATCCGTTTCAGTGTGCTTGGAGGGGTGGACCCATAAATAATTAAGCCGTAGTTGATGACTGAGATGATTGAGGATTGAATAGCTAGCTTCAGTACTGGATGGGTGAAGAGTTGTCTGTTTCGGTAGAGTATTCCGAGCCGCTGATTAATAGTTTTGGAAATACCATCAATATGTGTTGCAAAGACTAGGCCTTGATCAAATGTGATTCCAAGATATTTAAAGGTAGCCACTTGTTCAAGAGTGATTCCCAGGGAAGTGTTGATAGTAAGTGGAGCTTGCCTTTTCTTGTTCTGCGGACTAGTGAAGAGCATAGTTTTTGTTTTTTTGTGGTTTAGGACTAGCTTGTGTACAATGAACCACTCCTCAACACTGGCAAATGTGTGCTGTAGGCTGAGGCGTAAGGGGTTAGGGTCTTTGTGTGAGGATAGAATCACAGCATCATCAGCATAGAGGATGATTTGCTCCAGGCAGGATTTAGGGAGGAGTTTAGAAAGAGGCTGAAAAGTAGCGGCCTAGGATAGATCCCTGCGGAACTCCTGAGAGGACAGGCTTAGGGTCTGAGAGAACTCCAGCTATTTTTACAACCTGGGTGGTGGGCAAGGTAGCTTTTTATCCAGGCACCAGAGCCCAAGGAGAGCCCAAGAGTCTGTAGTTGACTGATGAGTAGGCCATGGTGAACAGTGTCAAATGCCTTAGTTAGATCAATAAACACAGCTCCTGTGAGGAGTCCTTTGTCTAAGGCCTTGTGGATTACTCCTGAGAATTTGAGGAGGGCTGTGGTGGTGCTATGCCTTTGTCTGAAACCATGTTGCTGGTCACAAAGAATGTTATATTTCTGCAGGTAGTCTGTAAGCTGGTCAGCTACCAAACGTTCAAGAGCCTTTGATAAGGGAGGAAGTATTGAAATTGGTCTATAGTTACCAGGCAGAGACTTATCACCACTTTTGTGCACAGAGGGTAACTATAGCAGCCTCCATATACTAGAGATTTGCTAGAACAGAGGGAGATTGAAGATTCTGGTGAGGGAGTAGAACTTCATCCAGGGTAAGGGATAGAATTTTAAGGTCAAGAGAGTCACTGCTTGCCCTTGATTTAGATATAGCCTTCTTTATGTATTTATAAACTTCGTGTGCTTTAACTATTTTAAGATGGAAGGGTGGAATGTTTGGAGTGGCAGAGGGGGATATAGAGATGGGGGGGTCAGTAGAAGCGAAGAAGTCAGATGCAAGGACACCGCTGAGGTCGGTGAAGGTCTCATTTAAGGTGTTTGCTATGACCAAGGGGTCGAGGGTGGTAGAGCCTGCCACATTCAGTATAGTAGGAGAGGATTTGGACTGCTTACCCGTGATATTTCTTAGATTGTCCCAGAAAGATTTCCCTTCACCCCAGGTGTTGGAGAGAGCAGTTTTGAAGTAGTCTCTCTCTTCACTCGATGAGTCTCTTTGGTACAGTAGTTTCGGGCCTGTTTATATTTTAGGATGTCAGACGGAGAACCAGAGTCTCTTGCAATAGCCCAGAGGTGGTCCCTTCCTTTGTGTAGTGCCATTAGCTTAGCAGTGAGCCAAGGAGTTGAGAGTGCTTTCACTTTGCGCTTTTTTTACAGGTGCATATGAGTCACAGGCAGCACTGAAGGTGTAGATAAAGTGGTTAAGGGCTTCATCGACGTCTTGTGTATTGTAAATGGGAGACCAGTCTTTCTGTCTAAGATTTTCCTTGAGTGGAGTAAGGGTTCCAAAATGTAGTACTCTGCTAGTGGTGGTTCTAGGGGGTGGTTTTCTGAACTTGTTTGACCTGGTACATATTATAGGAGAGTGGTCACTAAGAGAGTTCGGGAGAACAGCAACATTATTTATCCGGGGCTGGGTGGTTGGAGAGGATCCAATCTATTAGGGTACTGTTACCAGATTTATAGTTTTTCCTAGTGGGTGAATTGACCAGCTGTGTTAAGTTTGCAGCAAAGATAGCATCCTTAGTCGACCCTGTGTCTGTTGCAAGCCAGTTGATATTGAAGTCACCAAGGAGGAGGAGCTCGGCATCAGGAGGTTGAGATCTGACGAAATCTAGTACAGACTGGAGGCCGGGCCCAGGATCTTTAGGTGGGATATAGATAGCAGCAACCATGAGGACTTTGTTTTGGGCACCAAGGAGAAGTTTGATAGGGAGGAGTTGTACAGCAGAGTTAGTGGTGGTATACGTAATAGAGAGGCGGTTGAGATATTCCTTTATGTAAATGGCACAGCCACCACCCCTTTTTTGATGTCCTATCCAGCCTGAGAATCTTGTAGCCTTGAAGAGATATAGCATGGTCAGGGGTGCTGGGTGTCAGCCAAGTTTCAATGATGGCTAGGATATCGGGGTTATGCTGACTGACAAAGGTTTGTAGGGAGGCCAGTTTTGGTAGGAGACTACAAATGTTTAAGGCGACAAAGGTGAGTCCCCCCTCTGTTTTGGCAGGCTTTGTTGTACTGTAGGAGACTGGGCCAGGATTAGGGTGAACACTTCCCCGATATTAAGAGGAGGAGGAGTAGGAGTTTGAGAGTCCATTGTCGTATTTCATAGTAGGTGGCGACCAACCTCGGTTGCTTATGTGTTTTGGACCAGTACAGGCGCCTAGGATCCCAGTGTAACACATCGGCCAGGAATAGGTGCCAGGTTGCCCCCATGCAATCGTCGTAATTATTCATATTTAAACAGTCCATAGCTGGATGGTACCATTTATGCGTATGGGGGGAGATTGCAATCATGCCTAATGTTGGGTAGTTAGCCAAGAGGACCAGAGTAGAGGGTGGTGAGGGATAGGAAGAGGTAGGTAGGTGGGTTAGGTTGGAAGCAAGGAGAGGGCTAGAAGAGAGAGAAGAAAATGTTTACAGGGAGGCATAGTAGCTAGGAGGGGAGAATAGGAGGAGAGAAGAAGGAGGAAGGAAAAGGAGGGCTATAGAGCTAAAAAAAAAAAAAAAACAGTGGGGTGTAGCCTGCAAAATCCTCAGGGAGGAAGCAGCAGCAGGGCAAAGAAGGGAGAGCGAGTGGTTTAGCTAGTGGTTCAGGATAGGATGTGGGACAGTGGGCGGGTATTTAGAGCAAGGGGCGGTGACAAGCAGACTATTTAATAAAGGTAGGAGGGGGAAGGGGGGTGGGCGTGTAATTTCGGCACTTAGCACTGCAAGTCAATGGTCTCCAAGCCCAGCTAAGCCCCAAAGTCACCCAGACCAATCAAAAACAATGTCTGGAGCCGGCGGCCAATCAGTGCGCAGCACAGAGCTCAGTCGGCCAATCGCTGCTAATCTCAGCTTCCCCAGCCTGTGGAGTGTCCTTACCGGTATTCTTGGGTTGGGAGACAGCTAGAGGAGGCGACGTTGGGCCGCGGTGAGAACCAGGACCCATCGACTGTAGCCACCTGGTCCCCAGCTAGCCCTCTTGGGGCAATGGCAACTGGCTAAGTAGAGAGAGAGAAGAGGGCGGTTAGTGAGTTTATATAGTCAGTGGCAGTAGGCTGTGACGCAATTTAACATCAGGGAGAAAGGGATGAAGGAGATTCAGGCGTAGGCAAGGAGGTGAGGGGAGGTAAAACCAGAAATTGGAGAGGTGAGCGTGAGAGGGGACTGTAAATGAGGGGAGGTGTTAGCCAGAAACAATCAGGTCCAGTGGATTGCTGGCACCAGGCAGGAGGGACAGGGGAAAGAGGGGGTGGAAA
This sequence comes from Neoceratodus forsteri, assembly GCA_016271365.2. Taxonomy (NCBI): domain Eukaryota; kingdom Metazoa; phylum Chordata; order Ceratodontiformes; family Ceratodontidae; genus Neoceratodus; species Neoceratodus forsteri. The sequence continues at coordinate 1,485,192,479 of CM057452.1, forward strand.
GCAGGAGAAAAGAGGAGCAATTTAAAAGTTTTTGATTTATTTTATTTTTTTTTTTTGTTATACAACTAAGAGTTAGGAGATGCTGTTTGAAGCAGGGGACAGCTGCCTAGAGCTGCAGAAATAGAGGGGGAGAACAGTGAGAGTTTCTAGGGAGTGGCAGAGGTAGCAGTTTGATAGAGCCCCGTAAGAAGAGAGGAATTACATGCTGACACCCTCTGGAGGCTCGGGGGAGGAGGAGGAGAGAGAGAGAAAGGAATAGGTAGAGAGACAGTGCAGCCACAAGCCCTTTATACAACCAAGATTTAAGCTTTTTTTCTTTAAATTATCAATCGACAAGGCATGAGGATGAAGTCAGAAAAAAAGGGAGAGAGCATTTAAGCAAAACATAATGGCAAGCTAGCAGTTTAACAGGAGTCTATTAATCTTGTTTAGTAATGGGAAATAACAGGCAGCATAATATAAAATTAACATCTTAAAAACAGGCAAAGTAGAGCGATTTGCAAATCTAAAAACATTTAGCAGAACTGATAGTGGATCAGAGGTAGAAAAACAGTAGGGAATAAGGCTGAGAAAATGTCCAAAAGCGTAAAATTTTGGCACTTAGCACTGCAAGTCAATGTGCTCTGAGCCCAGCTAAGCCCCAAAGTCACCCAGACCAATCAAAAACAATGTCTGGAGCCGGCGGCCAATCAGTGCGCAGCACAGAGCTCAGTCGGCCAATCGCTGCTAATCTCAGCTTCCCCAGCCTGTGGAGTGTCCTTACTGATATTCTTGGGTCTGGAGGTGGCTAGAGGAGGCGACATTGGGCCACGGTGAGAACCAGGATCCATCGACTGTAGCCACCTGGTCCCAGCTGGCCCTCTCGGGCAATGGCAACTGGTGGTATTCTTGCTGGGAGGCGGCTAGAGGAGGCGACGTTGGGCCACGGTGAGAACCAGGACCCATCGACTGTAGCCACCTGGTCCCCAGCTAGCCCTCTCGGGGCAATGGCAACTGGCGGTATTCTTGGGTCGGGAGGCGGCTAGAGGAGGTGACATTGGGCTGCGGTGAGAACCAGTATGATGTACCTATGTCTGTGTCTGTCCGATTGCATCTGAGCAGCCCTTCTAAGTCATGATATTTGGTACAAAAATTGTTGCAAATGTGATTTGCGTCATTTTTTCTCAACAGTTGTGTCTTTTTCTGGACTCAGAATTTGGTCTTAGTTAAACCATCTAATAGATGGTCGAACAATTTCCCTATTGAAAACAGTGGCAGGCAAATCTTGGATGTATCCTTCTGAAACTAGCAACAGGAGGCTGTCTGGCAGGTCCTTCTGAAAACCTCACCTATCTTGATTGAAATAGTTCCTCCTCCCAATCACCCTGCAAAGGGAAAGATTTTGAACTAATGTAGTGTGGCAAGAATTATTTTTAGTACTATTTGAAGCCTAAAGCCTATAAGGCATTTGAGCAGGGGGATCCATTCCCTGCCCTGAGTCATTATGTGGTTTGTCAGGAGACTGATGACACTGCAAATTTACGTGATGATCTGAGATGTACACTTAATGATGGCTGCATGAGCTGTAGACACTTGTTAAGTGCACTATGGTGCATTCTTCTGTTCCTGACTCTCTCCCCTTTGCTTTAGTTCTGTTTTGCCAAGTAATACTAAATGAGGTGATGCAGTCATTTAAAGTATCAACGGATTTTTTGGAATGGCTAGGCAAACCTTTCAGACGAAGATGCTCTCTCTAGTCACTTGATGTGCTGCTTCACTGCCCAAAAAGTAGTCCTCCAGCCAAAATTTGTAGCAGAATGAAGTAGATTTTGAGGGCATGCCCACACACTTAAGTGTGAGGGTGGAGGACAGAATAAGGAGAAACATTAGAAAACATTGCTTTACACCGAGGGTGGGTGACATATGGAATAGCCTACCCAGTTGAGGTTGTGCAGACTAGCACTGTTCAGGTTTTCAAAGTGAGGCTAATGTCTGGAGAATAGCATTGAAGATTACACAGCACAAGAGGGATTAACATTGCGGCTGTTCAACTTGGATGTGTGTGCAGACTAAAACTGAGTATAGTCACTTTCATGTAGCAGGACCAGCACAGACAAGATGGACCTGAAATCCCTTCTATCATCTTTGCTACTGAAATGTACTACTAAGATGGGTCAACTTTAGTTAAGAAGCTGTGGCGGTATGCTCAGGAGTCCTGGGAATCTGCAGGAATGAGGACACAAGGAGATAGAATAAGAAACCTAGGGCAGGATTTTAAAGCCTTACAACCATGGGCTGCCTGCTGGTATGTTCAGGTGCAAACTTGAGTCTGTACCCTCTGAAAATGATACACAATCTAGCATTTCCATCAGTCCACCAGAACCTATGTCTAAAATTGGATACCTGTGTCATTTGCATCTAATTTCCTAATGCAGTTTGTGCTGTTTCAATAGATGCAAAAGCGGGGCAGATTCAGGTTCACATGGGCAGATGCAATAATGCAGATGGCACATGCAGTTGGGCTAGATTTTCAAAATTGGCAAATGCAACAGTGTGCTCAGTTCTGTCTGCATTCACTCACTTGCAACTAAAATTCTTGCTTCCAATTTTCAGAAGAGCTATGATTGGTAGCAAAAATGTACAATGTGCCGGAAAAAAGAAACTAATTCTGCGTATCTTCATTTTGATATAAATTCAGATGGACACACAGACATGTTAGACCTGTTCAAAAGATGGCTTGTCATGGATGGATGGAGCAGATAGAAGTCTACTGTTGAAATTATGGATGGACAGATAAGAAACTGACTGGTTGGGGAATCCTTCCTATTGTGCCTGTATCTGACCCCATTTGAATCCAGCCCTGGTATTTGAGGAACAACATGAGAGGCTAGTATTGGGTAGGAAGGAATAGACCATGTAGCAAGGTAGTAATGTTTATTTATGATATGTACAAAGGGTTCACCCATGCCAGTGCAACAACAAAAAGGGCAACAGACATTAGGGCACCAGCACAATGCCGATGGCGATCATTGTGCCCGTCCATTGTGCTGCCCAGCCCCAGTTATGCCCAGTGCCCTGGAGCAAGTGTGGGCTGTTTGTTGGGGGCAGTGCCCCCCAAATACCCCACTGTGAGGGAATTTGTCACCTGCACACCTCTAAACTTTAATATAATCACCTCCATGTCAGAGGTGTATGGGGCCAGGGGTGCAACACCCCTAGAGCACCATCCATGCAGAGCACTGCGAAATCCAGTTCACCAGCATGACAGGCAGACTGGTTGGGGTGCCCACATTGCGGTACCCTAATGAAGTCACCATTCTAACAGTATATGTGTACAAAGTCAGGGGCTCCATACACAGATAAGCATGCAGGGGTGGGGGGGGAGTGAGTTACCATCTGATAGTCATATGTTCACATTAGGGCATGTGGAGGGGAGTGAGTTATCATCTGGTAATGACATGTTCACATTTGGGGCATATGGGGGGGCAAGAAGGAATGGATTAGCATCCAGTAATCACATGTTTATATTGTGACATGTGGTGTGGAGTGAGTTACTATCTGGTAATCACATGTTCACATCGGGGGATGTGGGGTGAGAGGAGGAGTGGGTTGCCATCTGTTATTAAATTGGTAGTGAAAATCCTGCTTTCTGATTGTTGGAGAAGGTTCCAAAGCTATGCAGTTTAGGAATAGGAATAATGCTGCTTTGCACTATTCTTAATGATTTTTTGTTACAGTGAGCCCATTTTGTAAGCAAAATAAGCCACTCCAGGGTGTTGGTTACTATTCCTGAACCACACTTCCAGGATGTGGAAGACACTTGAGGAAAGCTTCATGTGCCTCACAATGCACCTGGGTGTGTAATTCAGGGAACAGTAACTCACATCTTGGAGTGGCTTATTACTTATGCAATCACATGTTCACATCATCGCTTGTACGGGGAGAGGAGGAGGAGTGATTACCATCTGGTAATCACATGTTCACATCGGAGCATGTTGTGGGAGATGAGTGGGTTACTATCTGATAATCACATGTTCACACTGCAGCATGTTTGGGGCAAGGAGTGGGTTACCATCTGGTAGTCACATGTTTGCATCAGGGCATGTTGGGGGAGTGAGTCATGATCTGGTAATCAGAGTTTCACATCAGGGCATGTGATGGAAGGAGAGTGTTATCATCTGGTAATCACGTGTTCACATCAAGGACTAAAGGTGGAGAGGAGCATCTGGTAAGCACAGGTTGGGATCAGGGTATATAGGTGGAGTGGGTTATGATCTGGGAATCACATGCACAGATTGGGGCATCAGGGAGTTGGTTACTATCTGGTAATCATATGTTCACATTGGGGCTTGTGGGGGAGATGTGGGTTAGCAGCTGGTAATCACATGTTCACATCAAGGAATGTGAGTAGAGGAGCTGATTAACATGTGGCAATCACATTGGGGCATGTAAGAGGTGGAGAGGGTTACTGTCAGGTAATTGCGTGTTCACATTGGGGCGTGTGGGGAAGGAGTGGGTTAGCATATTGTAATCATATGTTCACATTGGGGTGTGTGGGGGTAGGAGAAGGTTAGCATCTACTAATCACATATTTACATTGTGGCGTGTGAGGGAAGAGTGGGTTAACATCTGGTAATCACATGTTCACATTGAGGCCTGTAGGAGAAGGAGTGGGTTAGCATCTGGTTACCACATCTTTACATTGTGGTGTGGAGGGGAGTGTGTTACTACCGGGTAATCACAGGTTCATATCATGGCATGTGGGGTGAGGAGTGGGTTAACATCTGGAAATCACATGTTCACTACAGGGAATGTGAGTATAGGATCAGGTTACCATCTGGTAATCACATGTTCACATCGGAATAAGGGTAGAGGAGTGGGTCACCACCTGGTAATCCCACATTCAGATCTGGGTATGGGTGGAGGAGTAGTTTCCCCTATGGTAATCACATGATCACATTGGGGTGTGGGGTGGGGGAATTATCAGAAGGTAACTTGTCCATCAGAATGCTTTACCACTATTATGACAAGTGACAAGGTGCTTTGATTTTTCACATGTTTAACTTCAAAAATATCCATCAGATCGACTCCAAGAGCAGATCCCTGCTTTATGTAATTTTAAGTCATACACATAACCCTTGTGGTTAACCAAATGGAGTCCAACAAACCACAGGGCTGTATTCTCATCTTTCATTGTATGACGGACATGAAAAATCACAGACAGGATTTTAGCTTGTCAGCTATCACAACTGTAGCCCTTCTTTACCCTGTGTACAGTTGCTGTCTCTTGCATGGAACTTTAAAGTGGACACAGAGACATGCCCCCCTGAGGAAGACCAATGTGGACAAAGCACCAGGGCTGTGGAGTCAGTGTCTTCAATGCTTGGAATAAACCATTTTTGATATTATTTGAGCATCTACAGAGTTCTTCTTGAGTGCCACTCGAATTGCACTCTGTTTATCTTTAAAGTGGAGCAATCCATTTGGGGGGGGTGCTAGTGGTACAGTTGAGTCAGCCAGGATGCAACACAGTATTCTGTAACACTGCATGGCAAAAGGATTAACTGCCATTGAAAGTACCATGTTTACTACAGTAACTCTACTGCAGTATGCTACAGTTTTGCATTGCATTTTGACTGGCACCACTGTATGTTAGCTTTGTAAAATAAAATAAAAAAAAAACAGAGCAGAAAACCTATTATACGTCATGTTACCAGACTCAAGTGATTTATTTAAGTTATGAGACCTGACAGGGTGTGCATTAGAGGATTTTATTGCCTGCCACCCGAGTGTAGTGAGGCACGAGGCCAAAGGCCGATTGTCCTTATGCCACTGGGAAGTGCATTAAAATCCTATGATGCACAGCCTGAAAGGGCTTATTACACTTATTAAATGGCTTTAAGTAGGCTTTTTTGAGGTGGTAAAATAAGATTCGGCACCTGACCATGCATTTATAGAGATTTAATGCAGTCAGGTGACATCTCTCAGCTAAAGAGATGTCTAGATGTTTTCTTGCCATTTTATAAAATAAGTTCATGTATACTGTGCAAGATGTCTTATGAGATAAGAGCATTATCCAGCACAGTTTTCACAGACAGGAGTCCTCGGCGTCACTTTGCAGCCCTCACTCAAACTGCTTGAGATGGCACTCATACCATAAGAGATATCTCACACAGCACCTATAAATGTATGGTTTGTTTTACAACAGTGCAGTTACCTCAAGCAACTAAATCACAGAATGCTTGCATTGACCTGACAGATCGTTGCTTTGCTTTACAGCCACAGCATATGCTGAAGGACACTTCCACTCTCATTTTAGACTGGAAATAGTGTCATGATGCAGGTTTTGTAGCTCAGCATCACTGAGGAAAACAGCTGCCTCCAATGAACAATTGGCTATTAGTACATTGCTCTGCAGTTTCTTTATTGTGGTGCAATGCAATTTAATAAAAGTTATATGGTGAGGGCCTTTTATGAATTATTGTTTCAAAGCTTTCTACATAAAATAACTGGGAGAAAAATCTGTTGTTCAAAGAAAGCAGCTGGTATATTGTCCATATGCCAGATAAAAATAAGCAGGTTTTCACTGAGGGCCTGAAGATACAGTAGTAGGAGAGTCACATAGGTAAAGTGTAGAAAATAATGAATGCCAAGGCTTTGGGGCATAACGCAACAGTCCCTGGCACCTACAGTAGAACATCTGGCTTGGGGTATACACAGCTTAGTTATTTTGATACGGTGTCGCACCCCCTGGCAGTCTCAGTTCTTTAATTCAACAGAATTATTCTGAAGCAAATGACTTTTAATTGTATTTTTTATTTATTGATTTATTTCAATTAATCATGTACAAGTGCCTTGATTTTAGAAAGGTACTTTTTACAAGTAAAGTTTGATTTGATTTGGTTTGACTGTACTGACAATGTAGTTTTTACTGATCTCCCTCTCTCCCCCCCTCTCTGTTTTAGGGTTCCAAGACATCTCGCTGGGCCGATCCTGATCATTTTGCACAGCGCCAGACCTGCATGAACTCCTTCACCAGCTGGTTTGGTTTCATGCCACTCATCCACTCGCAAATGAGGCTAGACCCTGTGCTCTTCAAGGACCAAGTGTCTATCCTCCGCAAGAAATACCGGGACATTGAGCGGTTATAGAGCCCAACAGTGGGAGGAAGACTCACCGGAACAGTTAAAGGGGGAGGGATCTTTTCTGGGCTTCAGCAGAGTACCTGGCATGCAGAAGACATTGGCCATGAAATTATTGGGCTGTCTCAAGAAGCATAAGCATGAGCTGAACTAACTGAAACTATTGACAGGGGATGGAAAGCAGATATAACATCATACTTGTTTGCAGTGCTGGTGTTTTGGAGGGATTTACAGTACCTGACTCCCATGGCAGGGTTTTGCAAGAGCCACTAATCATGGAAGAAGGAATGTCCAGCAGTGCTACCTGTACTTTGGGCAGTAATGCTCTGGAATCATAGACTTAGAATACACCTTGCCCAGTGAAATAACATGAAGATGGGACCTCAGTAATATCCAATTTTACATCAAGTACAATATGGCCACATATTTTTTTGTTTGTTTGTTTCTTCTTATCATCACCCTTTGTGTTTCAAAAGAGGATTGTGACTAAACTTAGAGGACTTGATTAAGCCAGCCATCCATGGAACACTCTTGGGGTGAGAGTGGTGGTACTGGATAGGAGGGACAATTATTTTTAATTAACTCAGTCTTGTGGATGCTTTTCCTATTCTGTAGAAGGTTTGTCTTTCCCTCTTTTGGGCCTTTTTAATGCATTAATGGAGCCTTACTATAATTTAAAATTCCATACTATGTTTCTGACATTGGTGTTCTCATGATACCAGGAACAGGTTGAAAATCCTCTTCAGATGATAAACAGAAAGAAGATTTGAGGGGCCGGGAGCAGAGATAGGCAGCATCTATAAATAACCCCATGAACAATAGGGTAAAAAGACATTTCCATCATGTCTGGTGTGCACAGCTGTTTAAGAGAAATTGGGAAGGTAGGTGAGTAATTATAAGCTGTCAGTAAAGCAAATATAGCAGAGCAAAAGTAAAACAAAATACAGCAAACAGTCCACCTCCAGCATACCGGCTGGTTAGAGCACCCTTGCAGGTTTCTCATCTGTAAACAACAAAAAGAATGATATTTCTCGGATGTGAGTCTGCAAACTAGTTTAAGAGGATTTCATTTGAATTGTTAAGGTTTCCACTCAGCATCATCCATTTCTTTTGCGTTTTCAGTGTAGCAGATTCTCTGGGATCAACACATTCACAGATTCTGCACCATTTGTTCACGGGATAATGTGCCACTTAATAATAAAAAAAAAATAAAAGAAGAAGAAAGAAAGACCCAGACTGCCTTTGGCAGCTGAACATAATGTTTTGATATCTGGTCACTCTACAGTCATGTGATGCTTTCAGTCGACTGTCTCCAGACAAAAAAATATGGTTGCCTCTGTTTCTAGGAGAGTAGCTGAATCTGTACTTAAACCAAAACACACAAGGTAAAACTTTGAAGTATTGAATGAAGGTGGCAGTGTGGTCTATTGGCTTGCACACAGGCTTGGTAACCAGTAGACTTAGGTTCAAATCCCACCAGAGCCACAGACTCACTGGGTGACCCTGAGAAAGTCATTTAAACTTTTGGTGCTTCAGTCTTTATAGCGATAAAAAAAAAAAAAAAATGGGTCAAGCAGGATTCCTCTGAAAACGAGAAACTTTTTCTTAACTAGGCTATGTGTCCTGGGAAAAAAAATGATAAAAAACAAATGCTAAAAAACAGATATTTCATTTTACAAGTCATTTACCTAGGATAGCCCTGCTATAAGGCAACTTCTGGTTTTCAGTGGCATCCTGCTTCTACCAGAGTTTAGAGCTGAGAAGATGGTGGCACAGGAAAGCTAAGTGACTCCCCCCCCCCACACACACACACACAAACACAGTGAGTAAGTGGTCCTGCTGGAATTTGAAACTGGAACTTCAAGTTCTGGGAGCCTGTGTCTTGAAAGATTCTCCAGTCACTGGGGCAATGTCTTAAAACATAATATTTAATTTTAGACACAATTCAGCTTTTGCTTCCAATAGTTTCTCTACTGATTCTTTCTTATTATTTTTGTTATTGAGGATATTCTTATGAAAATAGGATTTTGGTATCTCAACCTTTGCCTCACCCTCCTGCTTTTTCCTGTGCTGATGCCATAATCCTTTGTTTGTGAGATCATAATCATGTCCTCAGCAACAGATTATGATGTCACAGAGAACTGTGACTACAGTGGATGATGAATCCAGAGGAGCAGATGAAGTCTGAGGAATAAAAATCTTATGTTTGTGCCAATGCTCCCGGAAGTAAAAGATCAATGGGAGATAAATACAGAAAAATGAATGATCTATCAGCTGAATTGCATCAGAATATTGCATTTTAAAAAGTTTTCCTTGAGTATAAAGAATTGCTTTAATCCCTGGACTACACCTCCTACCATTCTACGATGGTCAGTTCTCTACACTGGTTGCTATTTGCTGGATAGTACTGCTATCCAAAAGCAACAGATGGCCCACCACTGAGCTCCTTCTCTCTATCTCACTGCAGACATGCTACCTACAGTGCTCCCTGCAAAAAAAAGAAGCGCACTATCAGTCTCAGCCAGGAATATCTTGTAGGATACTACAAGAACCAATGTTATCCAATGGTAATTACTTTAATTTGTCACACAGGTAATTGTGGTCTCTAATAACAGAGAACTTCATCCTGGCAGGTGACACTGTGAAAACTTTGCAACGCTGACAGAAATTGAGACTAACACAGGAATGCTATGCTGCTTCACATGATCCTTATCTTACTGTAACTCTGTAAGACATCACCAGTGAAGCATTCTGGTTTGTTCAGTCCATGCCAAGTCCCCCAGCTAACAGCAGTAACAGCATGGACTGTTGGACTACTCAGCACTGCAGCTATTGAAAATATTATAACAAAGCATAGGTACTCTTTAAAAATTAACAGTAATTTAACAATGAAAGAACTGTATCAAACTTGTAAGTCATTTTCCCCAGTACAAGCTGTTTTTAAGAACTGGATTCAGTTCAGTTATTGTTTTATCTATACAGGCCTTTCAGTATCCACAATGGACATTTCTGATTCACACTTTGGGGAGAAGTACTGCTGATAAAGGAATGGTTGGTAGAGTATCTTGAATCCAATGGGCTGCAAGATCAAAGGCAGCATGGATTCATGGGGTAGGTTACGCCAGACAAACCTAATTGATTTCTTTGATTGGGTGACCAGGGAAATAGATCGGAAGGGGCCGAGGGCAATAGACATGGCCCATCTGAACTTTAGCAAGGCCTTTGACACTGTGCCACACAGGAGACTGATTAAGAAATAGAGCAACCTTTAAGTGGGATCCTAAGTAATAAATTGGGTTAGAAAATGGTTAATGGATAAGTGACAGAGGGTGGTGGTTAATGGCACTCACTTTCTGTAATGATTGAAGAGTGACCAGGGATGTGCTGCAGGGCTCAAAACTGGGACAAGTCCTCTTCAGTGTTTTCATAGATGATATTGCAGATGAACCAGAAAGGAAAGTATGCCTTTTTCAGATGATACCAAAATCTGTAATAGGATGGACAATAAGAAAGGGGTGTAAAGAATGCATAGGGATTTTGGTAAACACACGATGTGGTCAACAACATGGCAAGTGGGATTCAATGCCAAAAAGAGCAACATCATGTACCTAAGGTATAGGAACTCAGGAATTGAGTATAGGATGGATGGAGACGTAATGTCAGTCACTAAGTCAGGATGGAGAACTGGAGTTATCATATCTGATGACCTCAAAGTGGTAGGTCAGTGTGATGAAGCAGAGTATGGCCAGTGTGATGCTGAGATGCATTGAGAGAGGTATATCCAGTAGAGGGAGGGAGGTGGTGGTGTCACTGTATTGCTCACTGGTAAGCCCCTACCTGGAGTATTGGATCCAGTTCTGGAGGCTACACTTCAGAAAGGACATAAACAGAGTGGATGCAGTCCAGAGGAGGACAGCTAAAATGGTAGAGGGGTTGCATCAAAAGCCCTATGAGTACAGACTGAGGGATCTCAACATGTACACCCTGGAGGAGAGGAGAGCGAGACAGGACTTGCCAAAGATCTACAAGTACCTCATGAGGATGAACAGGGTACAGGAAGGGAGTATCTGAACTCAGGAAGAGCACCAGAATTGGAGGACATGTGATGAAACTGGAGATTGAGGAAATTTGGGAGGGATGTGAAGAAGAACTACTTCACTGAAAGAGTGGTAGACACTTAGACTAGATTGCAAGCAGAAGTGGTGGAGGCAAAAACAGGGTTCAAGCATGCATGGGACAGACATAGGGGAATATTATTAATAATGCTGGGAGAAGGGAAGGTCTCTGGGAAACCAGTTAGAGTCTACATAGATAAACTAGACAGGGACCATCTGGGTAGACTGGGTGGGCTAAGCAGTCCTTTTCTGCCATCAGATTCTATGTTTCTACATTTCTAAGTACCATTTTAGAACTGTGTAATGTACAGTAGTTTATGCCCCTTTCAGCCACAGAGATCTGTAGTAGAATATCGATGCATTGTGTCAACAATAGAAGAGCAGAGCAAGGACATACAGTAAACTACATCATAGAGTTCTAAAATGGTCTTTACCAGCTGTGTGTAAATCAGAAACACTCCATGGGATAATTAAACAGCCTGTATAGTTTGAACATTAACAGGATTTGAATCAGTATTTTAAAATCAACTTCTGCTGAGAAAAATGACTTGCAGATTCAGTACAATAATAGCAAAACACATGGTGATCGTATAACAGCATGTAATATATGGGGACCATTTTTCTCATAGGGAATTAGTGACATAAAAAGCTCATAATACCATCACTGTGACATCAGACAGTCATAATACTATCGTTCTGACATCAGAGCAATTGTATTATGAGATGGAATATTTGTTGTGTTCAATATACTGTATTATACGCTAATATGCCCCCTGGAGACACTCGAGGTGGGATAAGAGTGGTTTCACATGCGTTCTGCTCAGTAGAGAACAGTGAAGTGAAGCTGAGCTGTTCTGGCTCAAGCAGAATGCAAGTGAAACTACTCTGTTACCACAATGAGTGGCGATGGGGGACATATTAATATATTAAAGATCGAGCATGATCGTTGTTATTAAATAAAACACTGTCCTGGAATGTGCCCATTTCCAGGGCATCTGCACATGAGATGCTTTTCACAGAATAAGAGTGTCATATGCTCAGGGGAAAGGAGCACTCTGATTGGTTGAGAGAGTTCCCTCGATTTATAATAAAAAAAAAATAACAGGAAACCAGCAATAACTAGGCTTATAATTCCATCCTGGGATTCTGGTAACATCATAAACCTCTCAAGCTTTACTCTTGTGGTGTATGATGTCACCAAAATCCCTCAATGGAATTATAGCCCTGTTATTAATGATTTCATGTCCATTGCTCTATTTATATACCACACCAGTTGTGAATAAATTGGATAAAGAAATACTGTTATTTGGGGATAAATATTTATTTGTATGTTAATACTGCTTCGGAGACTACTCATATGGTTGTATGAGTAGTCTCTAGCTCATTTGCAGTTCTCATACCCTAAGTATGCATGTGAGACCACTCTTGTGACCATAAGAGTGATCTCAAAGGTTGTATTACTATATTATTGATCAAGATCAAGCAATAATATATTAAAACAAAACGTCCTGAACATGCCTGTTCCAGGGCAACTGCACATAAGACATTCTTCACAGAACAAGAATGTCTCATACCCAAAGGAAAAGAGTGCTCCAATTGGTCAGGACTGTGATCTCGATCTATAAATCACTTATAACAGATGTTATTACTCTTGAACATTTTATCTGCACTTTGGATCTGGAAATAGAACACAGAGAACAATGGATCAGATGAAGACTTTACAATTTACAAAAGTGGTTTTAAGTGAAAACGAGGTTAAACAGCTATTAACACATGAAAAGTAGTGTATTATATATTATATCAAACACAATGGATTACAGCAGAATAGCATTTGTCTCCAAACATGAGTGGTAAGGCCTTCATAACTAACTTGTGGCTTTGCCACTCATGAGTTATGTCCTGGGTCTTACCACTCACTAGTGGAAATAAATGGTAATTTACACATCTACTAAAGTTGATTGTTGGGGGTATACATCTAAGGCACTCCAGGTTCCTTACAGGTAGGGGTTATGTTCACCTGATAGGCCGATGATGCACATGTGACTTCCAAATTGAAATCCAAGCTCCCTCATCCTGTAACCTGCCCGGGAAACCCAGTTCTGATGTCTTCCAAAGCTTGCTTGTCTAAAATAAAAGTGATTAGGCAGATAGACTTGTGACTAATAAACAGGCAAGGAGAAAAGTGGAAGTTCTAATGTTATTAGCTACTCAATCAACCAATCAAAATCTTTATTTATCCAGGTGAACATTGTTGAGCAATTTCATCTACAAGATGGACCTGGTTTGCTCCGGGTCAAATGGTACAATGCATACAGAGATATTTACAATAGAGCCAAATATTGCTATTGTAAACACTGTTTTGTGATTCATCCAGTTTAAATCCACCAACAGCAGTGGTACAAAAGGGGCTGCTATCATGGTTCTAAGCACCAGGTTGAGGTCCCAAGGTGCTATACTTTGACTCTGCCTTAGGCGTATGTTAGTGGCTGCTTTCAAGAAGCACAAGATGTCAGCATGTGCCCCAGAGTCGTGTTTTCAATCTGCCCTCCAGCTGCCCTGATGGCTGCTGGAAGCACATAGGGAAGTCGACACCGCCACAGCGACACCGCTAAGGAGCAGTACAGAATGCTGACAGCTACTGCAGAGATGTGGGATCCACAGCGACATGCCCCCGAAGCATCAGCAGGTGTGCCGACAGAACTCAAAAGTGCTGGTCAGCCCCACAGACACCATCTCTCTGAAACCCCGGGGAGAATGGAGTCGGGATACGTTGAGAGCATGAAAGGAAACAGACTGCTGGTGGTGGGAGGCTATACATACCAGTGGGAGAGGAGCCGTGGGGAGAGGACCTACTGGAAGCGCTGTGACTATGTGGCAACCCAGTGCAAGGGCCAAGGGCAGTCACCATCACAGAGGGTTACACTGTTGTCTCGGGCACTCACAACCACGTACCCGATTCAGCCTCAGTGGGTGTCCAGAGGGTATATGCTGCAGTAAAGAGGTGGGCCAGGGACACAAATGAGATGTCCCAGGAAATTGTTGTCACCTGCTGCTCAGGCATGAACGAGGCCATGGGGGGGCAGTCTACCTCCCATACCCCTCCTGAAATATGCAGCCCAACGCATGCGGCACCAGTGGACCCCCAGACTTTATAGGAGATGGTGATACCAGAGGAGTTTTGCATGACGGAAGGGGGGGGGCCCTTCCTGTTGTATGACTCAGAGGGCACCAGTGACCATAGGTTTCTGCTGTACAGTACCTCCAGGAACATGGAGTACCTGGCCCACTGCTACACCTGGCTCGGTGATGGCACATTCAAGTGTTGCCCACACATCTTCCAGCAACTGTACACCATACATGGGGTCGATGGCATCACAGTCCTGCCTGCCGTGTATGTGCTGATGACCAAAAGGACCGTGGCTGCCTACTTGGCGGTGTTCCCTAAGGTGGCAGAGCTCTGTCCTGCAGATGGCCCACAGCATATGCTGATCGACTTTGAGATGTCCACCTACAGGGTACTGCGGACAGTGTTCCCACAAGTGGAGGTGCATGGCTGCTTTTTTCACCTGTGCCAGTGTGTGTGGTGGCACATACAGCAGACAGCAGAGCTAGCCCGCCTGTACAGGGACAATTATGTCTGTGCCATGCACCTCCACACGCTTGCTGCACTGGCCTTTGTGCCCACCGCCGATGTTGTGGCCACCTATGAAGAGCTCCTCAGCTGGCCCTACTTCATGGAGCATGGGGAGGCCCTGGTGCCAGTCCTCAATTATTTTGAGGACACATGGTTGGGTTGTCCTGTCCACAGTGGCCACAGCCACAAGCTGCTGTTCCCCATCCCAGTGTGGAACTGCCATGCCTCTGTCTCTGAGGGGATGCCATCCATGAACAACTCAAGGGCTGGCACAGGGCCTTTAGTGCTCTACTTGGTGCAGCATACCCCACCCTATGGCATTTCCTGGAGGTCCTGCGGGGGGGGGAAGCAGTGGCTTATTGAGGTGAAGAGGCAACAGGCGGTGTCCGGCCAGCCTGTGAGGCTGTCCCATAGGCATTGGAGGAAATGTGCTCGCCGGGTCACTCACCTTGTCACCCAGTACAGCACCTGTAGCCGCAGGGACTACCTAATGGGGCTGGCGCTCAACATCAGCCTGCAGATCTGACCACTGGAGTGGGGGGTGGGGGCCACCGGTGCCTGCCGCCCGTGCACCACCTCATGGCTGGCACCAGCCCCATCATCTGCACCATCCCGTGGCACCCCATTCCTGCCTGTGGCAGGGGTATCAGCAACGCCAGTGTCGTGTGTCTACAGGGGTCTGTGTTCTGTTCCATGTGGCATGGCTAATGTTTGCCTGCTATGCTGTGCCACCGTGCATTTGTCCGTGACACCGCCGGGCATCGTTCTGTCTGCAGGTGGTGCAGTGTATACCCCTGCCATACTGCGTACCGGTCGGCTCTGTTGCATCACCCTGTGGACCACCATGCTTCCTGTTGCTGTCCACCTGCCTCCATGCATGTCGGCATGTTCACCGTTGTGGACTGGGTGTTGGGGGGTCACTCACTGTGCTGTGGTGCTCCTGACGGCGGCAGTCTGTGGTGCGCCATACTGTGGCCAGTCGTGTTGGTTGCTGTCATGGTGTCACCATCGGGTGCTGTGTCGGTGGCCTGTCTGTCAGTCTCATGTGCATCGGGGCAGTTTATCGTGCTCTCATGGTGTTGCTGTGGGGGATGTTGGCTGGGTGGTTGGCACTGCTCAGTAGTGCTTCCACGGCTGCTAGTTGTACTCTCAGGGATGCAGGCGACAGGCCATTGTCAAGTCCCTCCTGAAGGAAGAGTAGGATGTCAGCAATTAACATGGCCTCTGGGATTTATAGATTTGCTTGAGCACCATCTAGAGAAAACCACCCATTGTCCACAAAAGTAAATGTAATGGACCCTCTTCTAGAGAGGGTCATAGTGTCTACCACCTTTGGGTGGTAGCCAGCTCTTAGCAGTCTCTCCCTTTCAGGAGCCAGATCATCAGTCTGAGGGTGTCTCACTGGTCCCTGTTGAAGTATGTTTGGGCATTCAGATACTCCTCACAGGTTGTTGACTGCCATGGCCACAACTGTGGTGAACCATGACCTGTGGAGCCATGATCAGTATCACTCTTGCTCTCGACTGGTGCATTTTCCAGAATACATGAGCGGTCAGAGGAATCAGGGGAAAGATGTATGCCACATTGTTGTACCGATCCAGGAATAGGGTGTCCATCCCTATCAACTGATTGTCCCTGAACCTGAGAAAAGCGTTTTGGGATTTGAGTGTTCTTGTGTGTGACCATGAGGTCTATTTGCACAGAGCCCCACCTTCTGTTTGCTATTGAAAAGATCTGTGAGTGAACTTGCCATTCTCCTGAGTGGATCTATTATCTGCTGAGCCAATCCACCATTGTATTCAGGTCCCTGTTAGATGTATAGTTGTGATGTGGGCCAGATATTTCTGAGCCCATGTGAGAACTTTGGCGGTCTCCTTCTGCATTGCCTTGCTCTTTGTGCCCTCTTCTTTCATTATGTATGCCACTGTGACCCTGTTGTTAGATTGTATTGACACATTTTCCCTCTGATTATGCTGCTGAAGTGTAGGAGTACCTGGAACACCACTATCATTTCCAGGACATTGACTGAGAGTTTTGATAATGTTGTTGACCACTTTCCCTGAGCAGAGCGGGGGTATCTGAGTTGATAACAAAGTCATGTTAGATGTCTAGTGCCACACCCTGGTAAGGTTGTATCCATTTTTCCACCAATGTGGCTGATAGTTCATATTCTTTTAGAGCCCCCTGCTGAATTGCTAGGACCAGGTGTGGCCTCATGTTCCATTTCACCCATGGAACTACCTGTAGGTTTATGCAAGAAGCCATAGAGACTTGTGAGACCTGTTCTAGGCTTGGACTGTTGCATCTCTGTAGGGTCCTTGCTTAAAGGATGGTGTTGTCCATGCTCTTGTCTGATGGTCATACTTGGCCTTTCTCTGTTTCTATGAGTGTCTTCAGGTATTAGATGACCTGACTGGGAGATTGCTCTTGGGGCAGTTTGTTACCTGTGTTGTTCCAGACAGTGTAGTACTACTTCAGTTTCCTTAATCGACTGTGCTGAAGACTTGTTTCTGATGAACATGTCATCCAGATAGTCTATAAACTTGGATTCCTTGCTCCCTCATCTTTGCAGCTAGCATGCTAGACACTTTCATGAAGACTGTCAGGGCTGACACCAGTCCAAATGAGAGTGCTTGGTACTGATAATGTAATCCCAATATACAGATGGTCTCACTGGTATGTGGAGATATGCATCTGTTATGTTGATTGATGTCAGGTAATCTCCAGGGTGGATGGCTTTTATGGTGGACCTGGTGGTCTCCATCTTGAATTTTTTGCATTGGATGGAGTGATTTATGAATTTTTAGTCTAAGACTGGTCAAAGGTCACTTGTCTTCTTGGGAATTGTAAAGAATATGAAATAAACTCCTTTTCCTCTGCATGTGGCATCTCTAGTATGACCTTGTTTTTGAGTAGGCCTTGTGTGATCAGTCTGACATGATCCAGTTGAGCTTTCCTTTTTGAGACCGGAGAGATTATTAGTCAGTTTGTTGTGGGAACATCCATCAACTCTACTGCATAGCCCCTGCTGACCACCTTCAGGAATCACCTGTCCTAAGCTGATTTCCTCTATTCATGTGTAAACTGTAATTGGCAGGCTCCGATCAGTAGATGGGGGACAGTTGGTGGTTGGATACTGTAGTCATTGCTATTGAAATTGCCTCTGTTAGAGGAGTTGCAGTTTCTGAAACTGTTGTTATTTGTTACATAATGGGAATGGAAATTTGTGTTCCTATTTCTGTTGTATTCTTGTCACCTGTCTCAAAATTTGCTACTCCTACAAAAATGAGACCAAACTTATAAGCAGGTTGATTCAGGATTTCTTTCTTTACCTTGGTACATGCTGTCCCTCTTCAAGTGTTTTTTCAGACCCTCACTGAACAGGTAAGTGCCTTTGAATGGCAGTTTATGCAGCATTACTTTTGACTCATTATCTTCATCCCACAACTTGAGTCATAGGGTTCCTCTAGCCCTGTTGGCTATCACTTCTGCCACAGTAATTATTTTCAGTGACTCAGCTACCATGTCTGTCAGATACTTTGTGGATTGTATGAACTGTTCCATAAGTTGGGCTTCTGCCAACTTGGGTGTCAGTGTTTTCTGTACATCCTGCATCCACCCTAGTTGGGATCTGTGGTATAGATTTCAGTCATGGCAGCCCTTTGCTCCTAGGCCTGCTGGCTCAAAACTTTTCTTGAGCATGTCCATTTTTCTCTCAGTATGGCCTTTAAGTCATGAGGCTTCTTCAGCTGGTGACACCATCTTTTTACTTAGAGCTGCAATCTGGGAGTCAACTACTGGGGCAATAAACCAAATCTTCAGTCTGTCCTCTTGGAGAAGATGCAATCTGTCCCAAGATCACCTTGCAGGGATCCAGACTGGCTTGGCTGCTTCCCACTCTTTTAGCACCACTTCATCGATGGCCTCACTCACTGGGAAGGTGTTATTTGGTTTCACAATAGCTGCTGGTAGAATTGACAGCATTAGCTTAGATTGAGGGGGCAGAGCTACTGCCTCATACCCCACTGTGGTTTTGATACTTTGAACAAGGTTGGGGATTTGTTTTGGAAAACACATTATTGCAGTTAAGAATGCCCATCTCCTCTCTGACTCCTTGTCTAACTCATCCCCCTGGTTCAAAGGGTTGTTATCCAGACATGGGTTTGAAGGTGTCAGTGGATTGGGAGCTGGTGGCATGATCGGTGCTGGATCTGCTGGTGGAAGGATTGCTTGGATTACATTAACCAGCTATCTCTGCTAGTTTCTTTAGCATGGCTGCCATGAACTGTTGCTAGGCCTGAATGAGTTGCCGGTTCTGCAGCATTAGAATCTTGGTGTCAGGAATGTCCAATCTCAGGTCATTCCTTGGGAGGTGTACTGTCAGTGGAAAGTGCAATTAGTGGTTTGTGCCGTGGACTCCTGTGATTTTCCACTGGTGCCTTCAGTTGAAAATACTAGCTCAGAGAGTTCTGATGAGTCATTGATGCAGGTGGAGCAGAAGAATCCCAAATTAGCAGGGAGCAGTGGTATGCTGCAAGTCTTTCACTTCTTTGTCCTCACCATTTTGCCTGCAAGAAAGAGACAGAATGGGGAAAGACAATGTGTATAGGGCCAATGGGATGTAATTTAGACTTATAAGTCTATGACCAAGCCTTGGAGGCACGTGAGTCAGGTAATCTCCTGGAGGTGATCATTAGTACATTGTGTAGATAAACTTGGGTTCCATGGGCCCTGTTGTGCCATACCAGGGGCCAGGGCATAGCCATAGAGTGGTCCCAGAGTAGCAGCAGCCTCGAGGACTACTCAAATGGCTGCTGGAAGGGATGCACAGTGAGTCACTTCTGGTAGCACTGAGGACTACCAATATGACTGCTGGAAGTGATACATAGTGTGTTACTTCTACTTCTAGCAGAGAGAGGCCTGCATATTGCCCTTACAGGCACTGGCATAAAGATTTAGAGTTACCAAAATGGCTGCCAGAAGTGACACATAGGTCACTTCCAGTGGTAGAGAGAGTGTAATATAGCCCTTACACACTTGGAAATAGTGGCGGCCAGTGGGAAGGGTTTCCTGAAGGGGTGATGGCAGGAGACACTGTAAGATCACCTGGGAAGTACAGAGCAATACCTCTCTCTCCAAGATAGCCCAAGAGCTATAAGTATAGGTATCCAACTGAGATCAGCGACTACGATACTGGGCGGTCACTCGATCTTTATTCTGAGCTCAGTGACCTGGTAGCTGGTAGAGGGGAGTCCTCCATTTCCCTTGGTGCATGTATTCACCATGCATAAAATGGTGCTGGCTGTAGTGTGCTCAGTGAGCGCTAAAGTGGCTGCCATGTGCAAGATGGCACTAGGCGACAATGCATGTGCTACGGGATGGTGCCAGTGACTGAGCTGACAAAGCTGCAAGTGGAGGATGGAGGGGGCTGGGAGAGAGAGCACATTAAGCACTTGCATGCACCAAGAGAGAGGATTAGAGAAGAAAGACAATTAAGCTTATAGTATGGAGTCACTATTGTCCCTTGGGATTGCTGCCCACCTAACCAAACATGTTGCTCAGGCCATTATCTTCTACACATCTTTGTACCCACATCTCCTCATAAATACTGCCCCAAATTCACTGAGAAGTGGATGGCTGCTCCTGGAGCATCTAGTAGGGGCTCTAGGATGCCAAGCAGTACATCTATGATGCAGTGAGAGCTCTAATAGTCAGGGAAACCCTCTGCTATACAGAGCACAGCATGCAGTGTGACCACTACGTGAAGGGTCACACTCATGCACAGGCAAGCAATAAAGTCAATGGCGTGCAGATACACGACAGAGCATGGCATTTAAAAGTCAGGGGAGCAGCATGGAAAGGAAGGGAATACCAACTGAGTGTAATTAAAATCACACACAACATTACAAGAGCAATGTGCTGCACAGCACAACTCTGCATGTGATAAAAGCACAGCTATACCATGCGGTGCTAGCTCTCACTGGACTGAGAGGCTAGCCAGATAGCCAAACTTACATAATAGTTAGAAAAGTCTGAATCTTACTGAGGTTAGTCACAAGCCAGAAATAGAGCTTTACCTTGAAGTAGGATTTGGAAATTGAAAAGTAACACAAACACAAACATCTATTTGCAGGATCTGTGATCCTATGCTGCAGCCTGGTCAGATGCACATTTGAAACTGGGCTTTCTGGGCAGGTTACAGGATGAGGGAGCACAGATTTCAATGTGGAAGTCACATGTGCAACATCCACCTACTGTATCAGGTGGCCATAACTCCTACCTGTAAGGAACCTGGAGGGCCTCAGAGGTTATGCCCCACCGTGTGTTACTCCATGTGTCAATGACCTATTATGTATTCCATAGTTTAACAATGAAATAAAGGCAAACTGGTACCTGTGAAGACATGACTTATCACTTATCTAGCAGTTAAGTTTGGTCAATACATGCCAAACCTCCCGCCTACAGGATAACTAGGCAATCTCATCATATTTTTTTTTAATTAGGCCATCTCATAATATTTTTATATCATATATACACTTCTGTCTGTCTGTCTATCTATCTATCTATCTATCTAGCACAATTGTTTTAGTTCAGTGACAATAGTGGCACTGTGAGGTTTCCCCTTACATCCCTTTGCAACATATACATTTTCTTGCTGACCCATCCTATCACACTTAATGGGCCTTATGTCCTGTGGGCCTTGCCCAGTTACCAAACAATAAAAGCTGTTCCATTACTATCTGTTCCCTACAGATGTATACTAACTCTACTCATTTTGTGTTGCAGCACTCCAGTCATTTAACATTTAAACATATTGCAGCAAATCAAAGCTCCTACACCATTGTTTGAGAACAGAAACACTTTACAGTCTCCCCAAGCAATGTGACAGAGAATTGAATTCCAGTTCCTTGCAATTTCACATTAAAACACAATTTCTAACACTAATTGTTATTCCAGTACTATATTCAACCTTATAACCTTTCATGTCTCTGTTTTTACTTGCTTTGGTGATACTTTACAGATGTTTCCCCAAGAGAACAAAAATGCTCCACTTGCAGCATCTAATAGGCGTAGCCATAGGAGGTGTAGGCATAGCTATGACAGTGCTCTGACATCATAGCTCACATGATGTCACGTGATTGAATTTCCCCAATAGACAAATGCTATATATCTTTGAATAGAAGCTGCGGTTTCTATTACACTTTTATATTTTGGTCTGAGGCATGTATCTGAGAGTATTTTCTGTTTGAGGGTGGCTTGTATTAAAAAAAATCAAATTAATACATCCTTGATTTGCTCAAGTATCTTTTAAATGGTCTACTCCATAATAAAATGAACAGAATGTCAGCTAAGATCATAAGTTTAACATGAAATTGAAAAATGATCTTTGTCAGTACAATGCAGTAATACCATCTACCGTGCTTTATCTGACATGATTAGAGGCTGTGGCTTATATTCAAGGGCAGCTTTTATTAAAATGTTTAACTATAGCCTGAAGCTTGTATTTTAGGGCAGCTTGTATTCAAGGGCAGCTTCTAATCTCATTTCATTTTTCATTTTATTAGTTGTAAAATCCTTTAGGCAAGAACCAATTATCAAATGATCAGGGGTCATACATAAATTATGCAAATATTACTAAAAGACATACAAAACAGTATAAAGGATACGTGTCAGCGATTAACAAAAACTAAAAACAATTGCAGGTTTTCAAGGCGGTTACTGTTTGTAGAATGTGGTTGATTTCAAAAAGAAGAGATGGAATGACAGTCCTTTAACAAATCAGGTGAGACATTCCAGGTTTAAGCAAACCTATTGATAAAAAATTATTCTGACCTAGTGTTAACTTTCTTACTGGCAACAATAAATGATTACATAACATAACCTTGTAGAATATTTATTTTCAATTAATCCAAATTTGGACTGAAACCATGGAGTAAGCAAGGCATGCATAGTTTTTGCCTCCAAACCATAAGAGTGAAATTGCTCACATAAGCTAAAAGTTAGCCATCCCATGCTATCACGAAGAATACAGGTGTGAGTATCAAGCTTAAGATTCATCATAAATTGACATGTTCTTTCCAAAAGACTTTTAACCCTTGATAGCACATTATCGCATGTTGAACCATAGACCACGATGCCATAGTCAGTGATGCTAAGAATGAAGCTCTGTACCAACAATTCTTTAACATCTGGTAGGAAGTTTCTCTTGTTTATATGGAGCAAACCAAGCTGAATGTTAATGGCCTTTGTCAAGTAGTCCACATGGTCAGCAAATGACAGTGTGTGTTCAAGGAGCACCCCCAGGTATTTAAATGTGGTAACCTGTTCAAGAGCAGAACCAGACGATATACAGATGTCCAAGGCAGGTGAGGACTATAATTCGCTATGGGTTCCAAAAAGCCTATCTTTTGTTGTCTTTGCATTCTTAATTACCTGGTTTTGTGAAAACATTATTGTATTAAACTGAAGTCAAATTGTAGATTCTGCTACAACATATCAAATGTTTTATCCCTCATGAAAACAACTGCATAATCTGCATATAAAATGTTTGTTGATTGACACACAGAAGGTAAAAGATTGAAGAATAAGCTAAGTAACAAGGGTCATAGAATAGCCCTCTGTGGGTCACCTACTGATACTTCTCTGTCATTGGACATTGCCTCCGTATATTTTACAGATTAAGTTCTATGGCTCAAATAGTCAATAAACCAGTTGAGTGTGTCCTGTGATGAACCCAGTGAGAACAATTTATTGCAAAGTAAGCCATGATCTATGAGGTCAAAGGCCTTCTTAAGAACAATGTTAACTGAACCTGCAAATTCACATTTGTCCAAGGCCTTGTGAAGGAACTCAGTACAGTCAAGCAAAGCTGGTTATTGTTAATGTTTTTTTGAAGCCATGTTGTTCACTTGCCTGAAGCTTGTTTTTATTCAAATGTTCCACAGGCTGATCATTCAAATCCTCTCCAGGGCCTTGGATGGGGGGTAATTGTACGAAAGTTTGCAGGAATAATCATATCACCACCTTTAAAGATGGGAAATATCCATGCCTTCTTCTTAATTTCAGGAATCTCACCAGATCTCAAAGATAAATTACAAATTCATTTAATTGGATAGATAACTTCACAATGATCAACTTTCAAAAGTTTTACAGAGATATCATTAATACCCTGCCTAGATTTTAATGAAATCATTTTCAAGTAGCCATAAATCTCAGATTAGGTAAGCTACTAAAAATAAAATTTAGGTAGGTTGTTCTCACAGGGTATGTCACCAAAGCCAAGGCTTGTAATTGAATCTGGAATATATGCTGACAAATTATATATAATGTATTTTTGTTGTTAAAATTTGTCTGTTCATCCCGGGTCATACCTGAAAATAGGCATTTTTGTTTTGCCTAGAGTACTTACCTGGTTATCAAAAACTAAATAAATGAATAAATTATTACAAAATTGTGTCAACTCCATTAAAAATAACTTTATCCCTATTTATCTCAGCCCTGTCTAGTCTGATGGCATAGGGTAGTGATTTCTTTGAATTACCCAGGAGCTTAATGATGTTATCCCAAAGCTTTATAGGATGGCTCATCAGTTCTTTTTGCTGTGCTTTAAGAAATTTGGCTTCAGCTACACGAACATGTGCCTTTATGTACTTTTTCAGCTCACTATATTTGACGTATTTTGGTAGTCCTGAGTCCTTAAACAAAGTCCAGAAATTATCCCACTTATGAGTTTTATTCTTAATGGCAGGAGTAAACATATCTTATCATTACCCTTCCTAACGATCAGCTGAACAGTGGTAACAATTTCCCATACTCCATTGAACGCTTTAATGAAAGAAAACCAAGTGCTAAGTTAACATCTTGGGTTTCTATAAGAAAACACCAATCTACTTGCTTCAGAAGTGCTTTAAAATAAAGGAGCTTGTTTATAGGGAAGATATGTGAGGAAGATTCTCGTGCGTTCACTCGTTCTATAATTCGCAGACTATCAACAAGTAACTGGAGAATGGTCCCTTAAAAAGTCGTAAAAAAAAGTGAAGCGATGACTGTATCACTATACGGTAGTAAACCAAGATCCAATCTAGCAAAGTTGCTCTACCAGTTCTTTAGTTTACACAAGTAGGATTCATGATAATTTGAGTACGATGAATATATGCTAATTTATCTTTAAAGACCCTGAGCCCATTTTTCAAAGCTCCGAGAATGCCACAAGCCCTTGGTGCACCAATCATTTGGCGCACAAGGCTTACGGCATTCTCTCTGCTTTGTGATCAGTGTTTTCAATACTGAGTGCCAAATGCCACAAGTTAGACCAGCTTTTCCATGGTCTAACTTGTGCCATTTGGAGATCCCATTTTATGGGACTTGCACCAAATCTTTGGTGTGAGCTGCCGTAAAATGAGGAAACTGTGGCCCAATGGTGCTGGAGGTTGAGATGCTGGTCACTACACCTCGTGCCACACCGGCAAACTGGATTCAGGAACCAGCTCAGGCCACTGGGGGTTGGCAGTGGGGAGAAAGGATTGAGCATCTGGGGGACTGCTCTTCTCTCTCTGGGGGAGGAAGACTAGTCTTCCCACTTGCTGACTGTCCTCTGGCAGTGGCTGGAGGGCAGTATGGGTCAGAAGGCTGGAAGCCAATGTCCTTACATTGGCAGGGAAGGGGATGGGCAAAAACTGGAGGAAATTGAATGTAGCATTCTCAAAGATGGTCTGCTTCTCCCGAGAGTGGCCCCGGAATATGGATTGGGTCTCCGGGAGGGGGGAGAATCTGGCAACTTTCTCCTGATCCCACCGTGGGGGGCAATCCATGGGGGATTCTCTAGGGCCACCTAGCATGGGAGCGGTGGGGACCAGAGAAAGAGTCTATCCATCAGGAGGGCCGAAGCTGCCTGCCAGAGCTCCAGGGGTGGAAAAAATGTAAATGGAAAAAAAAAGAAAAAGAAAAAAAAATGAGGAAGCTGTCGCAACTGTTCCCTATGTACGAAAATTGGGTGCAGTTGTATCAAAGGAGTTTGGCACAGCTGCACCAAAAAACAGATATGTGACACAGGGCTTAACACAAACCCTGCATCACCCTTTGAAAATCGAACCTCCTGCTCTAACTAGCTGACCAATTACAATTGAAATCACCTACCACATTTGCTCAGGATGATTGTTCAAGCAATTGTCAGTATTAAGAATGCAATCAAAATCCTTTAGAACATTTTGAGGTGGAATAGAAACAGCCAAAATTTAACCCAAGCTTTAAATTAAAGGCAAGAATTTCATAAGGGGAATTTGTTTTTCTCAATATCTAGTTTAAAACCTTTTAAGAAGGACTTAACATACACCAAACAACTTCCCCCACCTTTCCTCAAAGTTCTGTCCTTTCTAAATAAATTATATGTGTCAATTTCAATCTCAGTAAAACTGAAAAAGTAGGCACAGGGACAGCAGTGCTCTCAATACTAGCATGTCACAGTGGTAAACAAAAAAAAAACAACAACTGGAAAGAAGCATGGAGGCGGCTACACGCAGTAAGAACAGGACCGGTGCCAAAGCAAACAAGGAATGAGTACTTACAGATGATGGAGCCTCAGCAGCATGGTCTCCATCCACCAGTAATCCAGAGATAGGAACCACACACAGGGTTACAAGATGCACAAAAGTCTCCTTTTATTGATAAATTCAGTCATAAATTCCAAACAATGATATGGTCCAACAGTAAGGTGTAAGGACACCCTCCCTCTCGAGATCTGCAGTCAGACGTTTTCACGTGAGAACGCACTTTCTCAAGACTGGTGAAGTGCTGCAAGTGCATGTGTTTTAAATAGATTTTTTTTTTTAATCCAGCTTTTTGACCCCTGTCACCACCTCCCACCTACTTGGCGATGGGGGTACATGGTAGAGCTGGTAGGTGGCTTCAGCCCCCGGACAGGCTGAGTCTCTGGACTGCCACTTCTTCCCGTGCCCGACCCTCCCGGCAATACCCCACAGGTTCCCCCCATGACAGGCTCTAGGGTGAAGGGCATCAACTCCCCACCAGAAACCAACATCTAGAATCCAGGGGGCCGGCGTGGGTGCTGTGGGGCCATCTTGGAGCCTGCAAGCTTCATTTTTTGCATGTTTTCTCCCCACCCCTTGTCGCAGTTACTCGCATGCATGTGGAGGCACACACACACACAGTGACCCACGACACCCTCCCTACTCAAGTCACTCCTGACTGCACTACCTCCGGGCTTCCACCAGTGAGTAGCCCTGTAGTGGGTGCAGCTGGGTTCTCACCCGAGAGGGAAGAGCTGCCTTTTGGCTGCTCAATTCATCTCCTGGCCCCCCCCCCATGACCCCTAATGACCCGGGCTGATTCCCGAACCTGAATTGTTGGTGTAGCATGGAGTGTGGTGTCCAGCACCTCAACCCTCAGCATCTTTGGGCCAGCCTTAAAGAGATTTATTTAAAGTAACAGAACGTGCTTCTGCAAAATGTTAGTGATAAAGAGCAGATTGTTGATAAAAATACAGAGATGCAAATAAATATAGATAAAAACCTTTTAAGCACAGTGATCTCTAATAATATACCCAGGCAATATATTAAAAAATAAAGAAGCTTAATGTAAAAAGATATGGCTAACAAGGGGGGGAGAAGAGGGGTTAAAAACAAGCTATCAACATTAGAATAATAAATAAGCAAGATGCATGAATTAATAGTTTCAAACTCAGTAGGATAAATAAGAAAAAAAATTTTTGTTGCAATAAATGACATTCATGTGAATAAAGTAGCACAACTATATACAGTCAATTCATACTGGCTTATACTATAAATATGGTGACAGCTGAAAATGCTCATTTAAGCCCAGCAGTTCATAGGATTTAAGTTTGAATTGCCAGAACGTCTCTCTTTGTAAAAGTCTGGTGTCCAAATTCCCTCCTTTAATTGTGGCATACTATTTTTCCACAGCTTGGAAAGAAAAGCTGTGATTTCTCCCTTTTAGTTGGCAATGTTGAGCAAGGGCACTGATACTATCCAATTTTTGCATGCTGCGTACATGTTGTCCTAACCGTTCCTTTAATTTTCTCTTAGTCTTTCCAATATAAAAGGCACTGCGAGCATTAGACTGGGCAAAGTAAATAACATTCTGTGTGTTGCATGTGCTGAAATCTCGTATCTGATATGAAGCCCCAGTGATGGGATGGGTAAAGGAAGAGCCAATTTTAATGAATTGACAAAATATACTATTCCCACATCTTTTGTCAATTCATTAAAACTGATTCTTCTTTTACACATCCCATCATGGGCTTCATATCAGATAACAAGATTTCAGCATGTTGGAAAGACTAAGAGAAAATTAAAGGAATGGATAGGACAACATGTCTGCGGCATGTGAAAACTGGATGGTATCAGTGCCTTTATACCTTACTGTTGGACCGTATCATTGTTTGGATTTTATCATTGGATTTATCAATAAAAGGAGACTTTTTTGCATCTTGTAACCCTGTGTGTGGTTCCTATCTCTGGATTATTGGTGGATGTAGACCATGTTGCTGAGGCTCTGTTGTTTACAAGTAAACAAAAAACTGGGCACTCCTTTCTTGGCTTCTGTGGCTACACTTCCAGTACTTCAAAAAATGAGACCACCACTCCACCTTCATTTACGCTCCAAAGTGCTTCACTTTATTGATAAAGTGCAGGATAAAAAAAAGGAGACTTCAGAAAGCCACTTAATGCATTTATTTATTTTTGCTCCTCAGCTGGGGGGGTTGTGCCTTTGGTTCCTCCCCCCTTCCAGCCAGCCTTCATGGCTACTACCCCGATCACAGCCAGAGCTTCACCTCTCCACTGCAGCTCTTCCTAGAGTGCATCCCATTGGGTACTTACCCCACCACTGCAGAGATCTGGAGGGTGGGCCCAGGAGGGAACTGACTTGGGCACGACCATGGTGGCAGCCGTTGGGGCAGCCATCATGCTGCCAAGAATTTTTCCTTTCTTGTAGGTATCCCCCCTCAGTGCTGGCATGCAGTGTCATCAATGATGCAGCAATGTACACTTCCGTACATTGCTCATCGGACACTGCCAGTGCTGTCCCTTGCTGTTGGCCCCGAAGCTTGCACAGCCTCCAGCTGCCACTAGCAGCAGGCACCTCGGCAGTCATACCCCCACCCCCCTGGAGGAGGAGAGCTGTCCCTGGGATGCTTAGTCCTCCTCCTCCTCCTCCTCCCAGCTGACCCCTGGTGATCTGTGCCCATTCCCGAACACGGGTCACCAGTGTAGAGCGAGGTGTGTCATCTAGCTCCTCAACCCTCAGTGCACTCGGGCCGGCTCACTTAATGCATTTTGGATCTGTACCAAGACCCTTTGTGTAACAGTCCTCCTTGACTCACCTTAGCTGTTCTATGGTCCTCGAGTCCACACTGCACACTCTTCTGAGGGTGCTGGCCTGGGTTCACAAGTGGTCGACGATATACTGGAGTAGAATGGTGCAGTGCCTCCACCTGGGGTAGTAATATGGGATACCTGTGGAATAAATTCCAGGTTATCACCCCCCAAGAAAATACAATAATAGACCCCGCAGCACCTTCCCCACAGAGTAAATGCATACACTTTCCAATAACCTGCAATACTAAATAAACCAACTTTCTGTTTTATTATAGGGAGGAGGTGAACAGAGGAGAAAATAGCACAACAATAATAAATGGCAGCAACAACTATACCTCACACTGTCTCCCTCGTCTCCGACCTGTGGGTGTACCCTGACTTTGCCCTCCCAGATGTCCACTATGAACAGTCAGTCAGCTGAGGTGGAGATCTCACCGGTGTTGCTCCACAAGGCAGGGATGCGGCAGAGATAAACAATTTTGTAACTGGGAAAAGAATACTTTCATTGGAGCACAATAACTTTTCAGCAGATGCAAGCTTTCAACTTTTCTGACTGGATGCAGCTTTAAACTTTGCACAGTCCTGCCCAGGATTTAACCCCCTTTGCTAACTAGCTAGCTAGCTAGCTAAAGTAGAAGACTCCCTGGGACTGCAGCCCAAAGGTACTTACAGTCTGGTGATTGAGGGGTTAAGCAGACAAATTATTTCAAATTGTACCGTGCTGGTATCAGGAGTTGTTGGAGGTGCACCACAGCAGCAGTTGGGAAAACAGCAGCTGGCTGAAGAAATGAAGAACTCTGGTTTTCACCTGTCAGGCCTTTCAAATCTTGGCCTTTGAGGCCTTTGTATGTGATGTTCACCCTGACAGGCCTCTCGATGTCTTCTTCTCCAATGATCTCTTTCGTGATTGAGGGGACTGGGCAGGCTTGGTGCCCCCTAGACTTTCTACTTGGTGCCCAGCTTCCAGCTGCACCCTTGCAGTTGGGCTTTGACTCAGTCTCTGGCCCCAGCACTCACAACATCTCTGGCTAGAAGCAATAATGCAGCCTCAAAAACTCTTTCCCCTCCTAGGGGAATCACGGGGGCTCAGTCTCTCTTTTCTCAGGCTGCAATTCTTTCCAGGCGGCAAAGTGACAATCTCTTGCTTCAGACCACAACTTCTCTGTTTCCAGGCTGCAGAAGAACAATTTCTCTACTTTTCTAGGCTGCAACGTACAAAGCACAAACTTGCAGCAGCAGGTTCAAATCTCTCCCAGGGAATCCCTCACACAGTTCAGCTCTTTTTCCTGTTGCCACTTGCTTTCTTCAGGCACTAAGCAGCTTGTCCAATCCTGGGGCCAGCAAGGTTCTTGGGCAAACAAACAGGCCTTAGTGCTAGGTAGCCCACATCACAGTCTCTCCTGCTCTGCTCCTCTCAAGAATATCTCTTTAATCTCTCCTTTTGGTGGGCTGTCAGTCCCTTTTTATAGTTTTACCACCATCCCCATCTGATTGGCTACTTAATTCCTAGGCTTACTGGCTGCCCTCTGACCCTGTCCCAGTGGCCCCCTTGCTGCCAAAGTCCTATGGGGGCTGCCATATGTGTTTACATTTTAGTCCCAAGCACACATGTCCCTTATTTTTATCATTTTGCCATCATAGGGTCAGAAAACACTGTCCCCACACCCAGAGGTGTTATACTGTGGATCCCCAGCTCCACTGCCTGCCCAGGAGCTGAGGATATTTTTAACTATCAGTTGCAGCCAAAAAATACTCAACTGGAGCTGTGGCTCCTTAACATTCCTACTCTGGGTGGCTGTGCATGTGCAGAAGGCGCACACCACCATGTTTTTTATTTGAATTATTGGTCAAGGGCTTTCAGCTCTGAAGGCATCGCCCCATGCCTCCCTAAATGCCTGGAGGTTCAGAAACAGAGACTGGACATCAATCCCCATCTGGACATGGGCCAAGGAACCGAATAACACAGTGGATGCAGCCACAAAGTTCTGGCGGGTGCACTAGCCCAAATCCCCTTGGAGCCACCTTGAGGAATGCCACAGGACCATAGCCAAACAAGGTAAGCCCCACACTGGGGTAAGGGATGCTTACATTCTTCCCCTCCTTAAATCTTGGCATCCTGGACAAGCCATTAAAAACTAACCCAATTATGTACAATTAAGCATATCCATTTATACAGGGCTAGCTTACACCTGGTTCCTGACTATCCCAAATATACAGTACTATAGTCACACTAAGCATTGACTATCTAGACAATAGGTATCTGTCTAGTAACAGGAGGTATGGACATGCACATACACTTTCCCACCCTATCCATTTTGCGGCATGTGTGTGGATATATTACAGGAACAATGTGCTTGTGAGCCACCTGAAGGTGGATATCAGAGGAGGCATCTAGGAGGTCATAAGTTAATTTCATTGATGGTCTACAGGCTCTACTAGACTTTCGGGGGACTACTACTTCTTCATAGGAACAGGATGCACACTGTCTACTCGGGTACTGTGTCCAGCACAGGGGCCTGGTCTGGAATAGCAGGTGTCTGATCAGTCTTTGTTGAAATATCTTCCACCAAGGCTTCTACTTCCATATCCACAATCGGTGCCTCTTGATGTCTGACTGGGGTGACACTTGTCTCTAATGGTTTGGCATTAGGGTCTACACCACACAAGAAATCTGTTTCTGCACTATCAGCTTGTGGCCAGTCCATAGGAGTCGTCGTTTCTCTGGGCACTTCTGCAGGAGGTTGATACCAGTACATTTCATTTTCCACCTCAATAGTTGCACTGTCAGTTGGTTTAGGTTGTACATCTGATTCATTACTCAATACTGATTCAGGAATGGTTACTGCCATCTTTTTTTGAGTTTTGCCAAAGCTCGACCCAGGCTCTGTTATAGTCTCTGCAATGGGCTCGAGCTAGCCAATGGGCAAAAAATGATTGTGGTGAATAATTCTGACAATTCCTCACCCATGTTCTTGATGAATCTGGTACACAGGTAAATCAGGTAGCTTTTCAAGGACAACATACAGTTCAGATGATCAACGGTCAGCTATCTTATGCTTTCCATGGAGGCCAAGATTCCTGAGGAGAACTCTGTCTCCAACTTGTAACACTTGGTTTCACACATTCTGGTCATATGTGAGTTTATTTACAGCACTGATTTTACCAGCAGCTTCTGCAGCTAGCTGATAGGCCTCTTTCAGTTGCTTTTTTAGGCATTGTGTGTGTTCAGGTAGGACTCTTTGGAGGTTCCATCAGCAGACACTCCAAAAGCTAAGTCAATTGGCAAATGGGCTTCTTGGCCAAATATTAACAGGTAAGGGGAAGCATCTATAGCACTGTTTTGAGTACAATTGTAGGCATGCACCAACTTGTGGATTTGCTGGCTCCAATCTCTTTTTTTATTCCAGGTCCAACATACTTAACAAGTCTCACAAGGTACAATTAAACCTTTCAGGCTGTGGGTCCCCTTGAGGATGGTAGAGAGTGGTGCAGGACTACTGAATGCCACTGGTAGCAAGAAATTCTTTCAAGGCTACTCTGAAAGTCGGCCCCTTGACTGGAGTGAATACACTGGGGTATACCATAATGACTTACAAACTCTTCGAGTTTCTGCACAACAGTCTGGGTGGTCTAATTTCTAGTTGGGTAGACTTGTGCATACATTGTACAGTGATTACTGATGACTAAAATGTGACTATAACCTTTACTGTCCAGTTCCAGTGACAAATACACAGCAGTTCTAACAGTTCAGTGGTTTTAATGTTTACAAGCGGTGATGAATTCCTGGGCAGTCATTCTCTGAACACACCTGACACAGTTCTTGCAGTTCTTCTCCATGTCAGATACCATTCTGGGCCAATAAAAGCAGCTTCACACGAGGTCCAGAGTACACTCGAACCCGAGGTGCTCCATGTCATCATGCAATGCTCTCAGGACAACTTTGTGGTATTTCTATGGCAGTACCAATGGATTACAAGTGACCATTGTTTTGGGGTCTTGCACAGTTTTGAAAAGTAGTTCATCTTTCAAGGACAACTTGCCACACTCTCTCAACAAAATTAGGACATTTTGATGATCAATCGGCAATTTGTCTGGACCCTCTCCTTTTTCCAAAGCTGAAATTACTCCTTTTTGACCATAATCTTGCCACTCTGACCAACTTTGTTTTCTTCATTTTAGCCAGGGTAAATGGCTGATGTCCAAACCCTCAAAGTTGTAATACGTCGGTTTCAGGTATAGTGTCAGGGTGGGCTCCCATCGCATCAGTAGCCCTGGGGTGACAGTCAGCCATCTCACTATCTGTATCCACAAATTTCATACATAAAGGTTTTATACTTGCAGGAGTAATGCGAGAATAATAGATTTCTTTGACTGGGTGACCAATGTGGTAGACCAGGGAGGGGCAGTGGACATGGCCTACCTAGACTTTAGGAAGGCATTTGACAAAGTCCCACACAAAAGATTAATATACAAGTTAACCAGCCTTGGAGTGGGTTCCAAGGTGGTAGCCTGGGTTAAAGATTGGATGGAGAACAGGATACAGAGGGTAATAGTAAACGGAGTTTACTCTGAAGAAGGGGGGGTTACTAGTGGGGTACCACAGGTTCGGTACTGGGACTGGTCATCTTTAATATCTTTATAAGCGATATTGCAGAGGGACTGGAAGGAAAAGTATGTCTCGTTGCAGATGACACAAAGATCTGCAACAGGGTTGATACAGAAGGTGGGGTGGAGAGGATGCAAAGAGACTTGGCAAGGTTGGAGGAATGGCCAAATATATGGCAGCTTAGATTCAATGCAAAGAAGTGCAAAGTAATGCACCTGGGAAACAAAAATCCAGGGAAAGAGTACACAATGGGGGGTGAGATAATAACAACTACAGAAATGGAAAGGGACCTGGGGGTAGTCAGACAAGCAATGTGAGAAGGCAGTAAGAAGAGCTGGTGGAATACTGGGATGCATAGGGAGAGGCATCACTAGTAGAAAACAGGAAGTTGTTATCCCTTTGTACAGACAGTTGGTAAGACCCCATCTGGAGTTCTGCATCCAGTTCTGGAGACCCCATCTTCGCAAGGACATAGACAGGATGGAGGCTGTCCAGAGGAGGGCAACTAAAATGGTGCAGGGTCTGCACCAGAAGAGAGATTAAAGAAGCTTAACATGTATACACTCGAGGAGAGGAGGGAGAGGGGGACATGATAGAAACTTTCAAGTACAGCAAGGGAATCAACAGAGTCCAAGAGGATAGCATATTTCAGAAAACGAGATGTGCAAGAATGAGGGGGCACAATTTGAAGATAGAGGGCGGATGGCTCAAAGGCAATGTGAGGAAGTATTTTTTCACAGAGAGAGTTGTGGATACATGGAGCAGCCTTCCTGAGGAGGTAGTGGACTCAAAAACAGTGGAAGAATTCGAGAATGTATGGGACAGACATAAGGCAATTGTAGTGGGAGATAGGAGGAAGTTGGCTGTTGGTTAACTAGGATTTGTAGCCTATGCATTAGGTAGGGAAATGGGCAGACTAGGTGGGCCAAGTGGTCCTTATCTGCTGTCAAATTCTATGTTTCTATGTTTCTGAGTCCAGCGACTCTTATCTGAAGGGTGAGACCTGTATGATAGGGCATCAGCATCTGTATTGATCATGCCCTTCTGATACTTGACAGTGAAATCATACATAGAAAGGGCAAAAAAGCCAATGGTGACTGACTGTGTCTAACTTAGCAGTGGTGATGACATAGGTAAGAGAACTGCTGTCAGTTCTTACCATAAACTTGGCCCCATAAAGGTAATCATGGAACTGATTCATAATGGCCCATTTAAAAGCTAAAAACTCTAGTTTGTGCACTGGGTAGTTCTTTTCACTAGGTGTCAGGCTCCAACTTGTGAAAGCAACAGATCTCAGTCCTTCTGGGTACTCTTGATACAGTACTGCTTCCAGCCCATTCATGCTGGTGTCTGTGTGTAAGAGATAGCATTTGGTAGGATCAGCAAAGGCTAACACAGGAGCTTCAGTAAGTCTCTTAATTATTTCTCTGAAGGTATTTTCACAGTCCTGATTCCATCTGTCTCTAAATAGTTCATTAACTTTGTAGTGTCTTTTGAGACACTTCCTTCCCCTTCTGCTTCTTGCAATTGGTACGGGGGCACCCCTGCAAGAAATTCATAAGTGGTCAAACCCCTTGGAGAAATCCTGAATAAACCTCTGATAGTAACCGCAGAAGCCAAGAATGGATTGCAACATTTTCAAACTATAGGGCCTAGGGCCAGGTAGTGAGAGTCTAGACATTGTCAGGGTCAGTTTGGACTCCTTCGGCTGAAACAATATGCCCAATGTATTTTACAGAGGGTTGACGGAATGGACATTTGTCAATTGACACTTTTGAGTCCAAATTCTTCGAGTTTGTCCAGAACTTTCATCAGGCATTCTTCATGTTCCTCTAAGGTGCATCCAAAAACAATCAGGTCATCCAAACAGACTATTACTTGTAGCAGATTCAAGTCTCCCATGACTTTTTCCATCAACTGCTGGAAAGTGGCTGGTTCCCCCAAGATACCTTGTGGCATCAGTTCAAATTGATAAAATCCAAAGGGGGCAAATGAAGCCTGTTTTTTTCTTTGTCCTCTTCGGCCATGGGAATCTGGTAATACCCACTTTTCAGATCCAGGACAGAAAATCATTTGCAGCTGGTAAGACAAGCCAGAGCATTCTCCACATGTAGCACAGTATACCAGTTGATAATAGTGTGCTTGTTTAAGGTCCGGTGGTCAATGCACAATCAGACAGCCCCATTCTTTTTATGGGCTACCACAATGGGAGATGCACAAGGGCTTCTGGATTTGGATATAATACCAGCGGCTAGTAACTCTTGTAAGTGTTTGTGAACATCTTCCACAGTCCTCTGGAGCTAGTTGTCTGGACCTCTCTCGAAAGGGTCAGTTGTCATTCAGATGTATGTGATGCTCTTCACCATGAGTGCATCCAGCACCAAGCTCACTGGTGGAAAAAACATTGATCCTCTCACCTAGCTTTTGTCTCAATTTCTACTTATAAGATTCAGGTATTGGTGAATCTCCAAAGTTGAGCAAGTTTGGATCAAGCTTTCAGTGATGACTGGGATCAGAACTGCAAGTGGTACTGCCTCTGCTTAGTAGACATGTGCTAATGTCTGTCCTTTCTGAATAGTAACTTCTTTTTCAGTCTCATTCCTCAATAGGACATTAGTTTTCATAACTCCGGTAGGTGTACAGAGGGCTGGCACCACCTCTGTTTGTACTAGCAGGCTATTGGGTCACTCTCCATCTGTGGGCACGTCCACAATGTAAACATGGCTTCTGGCAGGTGACTAAAATTCCATTCCCGCCGTCACTTGACATTCTGCACCTGGGGGCAAAACCAAAGGGCGGGCATCCTGTCTGCGAATCACACCTACTCACTCATCTTCAGGGTCTGACTTACCAGAAGCAGTCTCCTTTCATATATCTACGTCAGATCCAGGGGTTTATCTGTAGGCTGTGTATGGACCGTGGGCCATTCATCTCTTGGCATAGCTGAGTTAATTTCTGAAACATATTAGTGTTCGTCCCAATCAATACTGGAGTCTCTCCTTCCATCCCAGTATTAGGGCACACCAAGGCAAGTGCTTCTAAAGTGTCCTGGACTCCAGCCACACTTTGTGGAATTTCAATGTGACTAACAATGTATCCCCGATACAGGTAAGACTGGTCGCTCACTCCCCAGACAGCCAGTTCTTCCAGTGGTTTCAAAGGCATGTGACTCAGATATTTCTGGTACCAACCTTCAAACACAACAGTCACTTGGGCACCACTATCAAGTAGCACAGTACAATCCACCCCTTTAATCTTGGCTGGGACCCCAGCAGATAGTCCTATTAATCCTGGGGGATTCTTGGGGCCAGTAACTTTAACAGGTTGCATCTGTTTCATAGAGCAGGTTTGGTTCAGGACTACAGCTCGCCCCTTCACTGGATCCTACTGGCATTTCTCTGACATATGCTTCTATTTCAATAACTTCTGTACTACCTGATCAGAATTTTCAGGCCTTTTGCAATACCTCCTTTAGTGCCCATCTTCACTGCACCGGTAGCAGAAATATCCATCACTACTGGCAATATTTACTTTCTCAGGCTCTGGCTGGGTGGGCTTCTGGCCAGTGCAATATCACTAACCCCCCGAGGATGTAGTTGTTTCTCATTGATTTCATTCACTAGTTGTCCGTAGAGTGGCTACCCATTCGGTCAATTGTTTTATTTATTTCTTCAAGTCCTCAGTTTCACTGTTTTCTCACCCGGGCAAGTCTTAAATTACAGGAGCCTATTTTTCTCAGAGGTAATACAATTGGGCCTTGCTGTGTAGCTCTATCCTCTTTCTCTTGGGACTCATGCATCAATTCACCATAGGAAGGGGGATTGCTCAGTCACTCCTCCAACTGCAACTTCATCAGAAGCCTTTCTGAGTGTCCAGCTCCCTCTAAGACTTGTTCCAGCCGTAGCCTATTCATATCTTGTGCTGTCACTGCTCCCTTATGGTAGGCCCTCTGTATTAATTACTTGGGATGCATTAAGTATTCAAACAGCTTTTCACCTTCTTGTTGTACTGTCCCTTGTAACTTTCTCAGAACTGGGGTGCCACTGTCGGTACTCCCAAACATATCCTCCAGAGTGTTAAGGGACATCTGGGCAGTAGCATCAGGTTGGGTAGCTTGCAAAGCTCCAATGCTATTCATAGTAGGTCTTCTCAAACTCTCCAACAGCAGATGTCTTTTCTCAGCTTCAGGACACTGGGGATCTTCCACCATAGGAGTGGCTTGACCCACAAGTTTCAAAGTCATCTTCCCCAGCCAGCACCTGTTTTCTCCCAGAGAAAGGTCTTAGCCTTGTGTAGGACCCTGTTCCTTTCCCCAGTGCCCATGCAGCTAATCAAGTGGGGGTTGATCAGGAGGGGTGGCACGGTCAGTTTTGTACAGTTTTGCTGCCTTCAACCACTATTCAAATTTCACTATAAAGTCATCTGCATCTGATGGAACCTCAGACATTTTCTGGGCATGACTATGAGCCACTAAGGTCTAGGCAGTCCCACTTTCCACCGGGTGGAGAGTGATAGGCAGCTTGGAAAAATCAGTTTCAGTATCACTCTTGATCAATGTACTTACACTGTTACTAGTATAGTCATACTTTAGTCCTTGAACCTTTAAGTTGTTGAAACATTCCAAGTCAACAGCTGATCAACAGTTTTGGACCTTTCAAAACCTTCTGAAATAGCAGTCACTAACAGGGCATTTTTGCAGTCCAATTTCTTACCTCAGCACCAGTCTTCTAAGTGTTGGAGTGTCATTTTGTGTTTTCCAAATGCTCTGGGGCAATTTTTCAAGACAATCTTTCTATTTTCAGGAGTCAGCTTTTTGGGTACACATGTGGGGTGTAGGAGGATCAGCACTGCCTCCCCTTGTAACAGCCTCCCTCAAGTCACCTTGGCTGTTCCTGGGCCCTCAGGTCCACACTACACGCTCCTCTGAGGGGGACAGCCTGGGTTCACAAGTGGACAACTATATACTGGAGTAGAATGGTGCAGTGCCTTCACCTGGGGTATTGATATGGGATACCTGTCAGATAAATTCCAGGTTACCACCCTCCAGGAAAATACAGTAACTGCCCCCACAGTACCTTCTGCACACAGTAAATGCATACACTTTCCAATAACCAGCAATACTAAATTATACCATAAATCAACTTTCTGTTTTATTATAGGGAGGGGGTGAACAGGTGAGAAAATAGCACAACAATAATAAATGGTAACAACAACTATACCACACACTGTCTCTCTCTCATCTCTCACCTGTGGTTGCACTCAACTTTCCCCCCCAAAAACGGCCGTTAGGAACGGTCAGTCAGTTGTGGTGGATACCTCACTGGCGAGACTTGAAAAGACAAGGAGGCAGTGGGGATAAACAATCTTGTAACTGGAAAAAGAATACTTTCATAGGGGCCAAATAACTTTTAAATAGATGCAATCTTTTAACTTTTCTGTCTGGGTGCAGCTGTAAACTTGGCACAGTCCTGCCCAGGACTTAACCTCCTTTACTAAGACTCTCTGGGCCGCAGCCCAGAGGTACTTACAGTCTGGTGATTGAGGGTTCAGCAGACAAATTATTTCAAATAGTAGCGTGCTGGTATCAGGAGATGTGGTGGTGAACCACAGCAGCAGTTGGGAAAACAGCGGCTGGCTGAAGAAATGAAGAACGCTAGTCTTCACCTATCTAGCTTTTCAAATCTTGGCCTCCAAGGCCTTTGTATTAATGTGTTCACCTGACAGGCCTATCAATGTCTTCCTCTCAGTGATCTCTTGATTGGTTGAGGGACTGGGCAGGCTGAGTGTCCCTAGACTTTCTACTTGGTGCCCAGCTTCCAGACTCACCCTTGCATTGGGGCTTTGGCTCAGTCTCTGGCCACAGCATTCACAATGTCTCTGGCTAGAAGCAATAACACAGCCTCAAAACTCTTGCCCCTCAGGGGTGAATCATGAGTGGACTCAATCTCTCTTTTCTCAGGCTGTAATTCTTTCCAAGTGGCACAGTGACAGTCTCGCGTCAGACTGCAACTTGTCTATTTCAGGCAGTAGAATAACAATTTCTCTATTTTCCAGGCTGCAACTCACAGAGCTCAAACTTGCAGCAGCAGGTTCAAATCTCTCTAGGAATCCCTCATGCAGTTCAGTTCTTTTCCTGCTACTACTTGCTTTCTTCAGACACTAAGCAGCTTGTCCAGTCCTAGGGTCAGCAAGGCCATTGAGAAACAAACAGGCCTTAGGGCTAAGTAGCTACATCACAGCCTCTTCTGCTCTGCTCCTCTCAAGAATCTCTCTCCAATCTCTCCTTTTGGCAGGCATCCAGTCCCTTTTAAAGTCCCCCTCTGATTGGCTGCTTAATTCACAGGCTTACTGGCTACCCTCTGACACTGTCCCAGCAGCCCTCTTGCTGTGAAAGTCCCATGGGGGACGCCATATTTCTTTACATTTCAGTCCCAGGCACACTTGCCCATTATTTTTATTATTTTGCCCTCACAGGGGTAGAAAACACTGTCCTCCACATCCAGAGGCATTATACTGCTAATCCCTGGCTCCACTGCCTGCCTGAAAACTAGGAATTTTATTGAATATGGTCACAGTCAAAAACACACTCAACCAGAGCCATGGTTCTTTAACTTCCCTACACTAGGTGGCCACACATACGCAGAAGGTGCTTGCTGCCATGTTTTTTATTTACACTTTCAGTCAAGGGCTTTCAGCTCTCCCAGGACTGTTGCATGCCTCCCTAAACACCCGGAGGCACAGAAAAAGATATTGGACCTCAGACCCCATCTGTACATGGGCTAAGGAACTGCATAACATGGCAGACACAGCTGAGAAGTTGCGGTGGATGCACTCGCCAAGGAATACCGCAGGGCCGTAGCCCCACAAAGTAAGCCCTACTACACAGGGGTTGGGGGTGCTTACATTTGTCAAAGGCAACATAATGTTGAAAGGGTAGCTTTTAAATAACATAACAATTTAAAGACAAAAGAACTCTGCGTAAAACACTGAGGCAAAGAGTTACCCAAACGGCATTTGGCTGGGAAGCAAGTTTCAAGAAAACACAAAATCACACATGCCCCCACAATGCAAAGCATCATGGGCTACATATGCAAATCACCACAGAATGTTATGCTGGTCCAACTTTAAGCAGAATTGCATGGTGCCGAAAGGCCTCTCACACAGTTTGCAAAGGGTGCTAATAGAAGACATAGACACGTGTTTTGTCCTACCAGGACTCATCAGTATGCCTCATCTGTTTGACACCCCAGTGGAATGGACCAGCTACCCCTAAGGCAGTGTGCCTGGGATATATTGTGGTGAACCCATTAAAATAAAAAACTATTTAAAAGACAAAGAACCTCTGTACGTAAACACTGAGGCAAGGGTTACCCCAAAGGGCATTTGGCTGGGAAGCCAAGTTTCAAGAAAATACAAAATCACACATGCCCCCACAATGCAAAGCATCATAGGCTGCATATGCAAATCACCACAAAATGTTATGCTGGTCCAACTTTAAGCAGAATTGCATGGTGCCGAAAGGCCTCTCACACAGTTTGCAAAGGGTGCTAACAGAAGACATAGACACGTGTTTTGTTCTACCAGGACTCACCAGTATGCCTCATCTGTTTGACACCCCAGTGGAATGGACCAGCTACCCCCAAGGCAGTGTGTCTGGGATAAATTGTGGTGAACCCATTAAAATAAAAAACTATTTAAAAGACAAAGAACCTCTGTGCGTAAACACTGAGGCAATGGGTACCCCAAAGGGCATTTGGCTGAGAAGCCAAATTTCAAGAAAATACAAAATCACACATGCCCCCACAATGCAAAGCATCATGGGCTGCATATGCAGATCACCACAGAATATTAGGCTGGTCCAACTTTAAGCAGAATTGCATGGTGCCGAAAAGCCTCTCACACAGTTTGCAAAGGATGCTAACAGAAGACATAGACACATGTTTCATCCTACCAGGACTCATCAGTATGCCTCATCTGTTTGACACCCCAGTGGAATGGACCAGCTACCCGTAAGCCAGTGTGCCTGGGATATATTGTGGTGAACCCATTAAAATAAAAAACTATTTAAAGACAAAACCCCCATGCGTGAAACACTGAGGCAAGGGTTGCCTAAAAGGGCATTTGGCTGGGAAGCCAAGTTTCAAGAAAATACAAAATCACACATGCCCCCACAATGCAAAGCATCATAGGCTGCATATGCAAATCACCACAAAATGTTATGCTGGTCCAACTTTAAGCAGAATTGCATGGTGCCGAAAGGCCTCTCACACTGTTTGCAAAGGGTGCTAACAGAAGACTGAAAAATCAGTTTCAGTATCACTCTTGATCAATGCACTTACACTGTTACTAGTATAGTCATACTTTAGTCCTTGAACCTTTTAAGTTGTTGAAACATTCCAAAGTCAACAGCTGATCAACAGTTTTGGACCTTTCAAAACCTTCTGAAATAGCAGTCACTAACAGGGCATTTTTACAGTCCAATTTCTTACCTCAGCACCAGTCTTCTAAGTGTTGGAGTGTCATTTTGTGTTTTCCAAATGCTCTGGGGCAATTTTTCAAGACAATCTTTCTATTTTTCAGGAGTCAGCTTTTTGGGGTACACATGTGGGGTGTAGGAGGATCCCAGCACTGCCTCCCCCTTGTAACAGCCTCCCTCAAGTCACCTTGGCTGTTCCTGGGCCCTCAGGTCCACACTACACGCTCCTCTGAGGGGGACAGCCTGGGTTCACAAGTGGACAACTATATACTGGAGTAGAATGGTGCAGTGCCTTCACCTGGGGTATTGATATGGGATACCTGTCGGATAAATTCCAGGTTACCACCCTCCAGGAAAATACAGTAACTGCCTCCACAGTACCTTCTGCACACAGTAAATGCATACACTTTCCAATAACCAGCAATACTAAATTATACCATAAATCAACTTTCTGTTTTATTATAGGGAGGGGGTGAACAGGGGAGAAAATAGCACAACAATAATAAATGGTAACAACAACTATACCACACACTGTCTCTCTCATCTCTTACCTGTGGTTGCACTCAACTTTCCCCCACAAAAACGGCCGCTAGGAACGGTCAGTCAGTTGTGGTGGATACCTCACTGGCGAGACTTGAAAAGACAGGGAGGCAGTGCGGATAAACAATCTTGTAACTGGAAAAAGAATACTTTCATAGGGGCCAAATAACTTTTAAATAGGTGCAGCTGTAAACTTGGCACAGTCCTGCCCAGGACTTAACCTCCTTTACTAAGACTCTCTGGGCCGCAGCCCAGAGGTACTTACAGTCTGGTGATTGAGGGTTCAGCAGACAAATTATTTCAAATAGTAGCGTGCTGGTATCAGGAGATGTGGTGGTGAACCACAGCAGCAGTTGGGAAAACAGCGGCTGGCTGAAGAAATGAAGAACGCTAGTCTTCACCTATCTGGCTTTTCAAATCTTGGCCTCCAAGGCCTTTGTATGTGGTGTTCACCTGACAGGCCTATCAATGTCTTCCTCTCCAGTGATCTCTTCGGTGGTTGAGGGGACTGGGCAGGCTGAGTGTCCCCTAGACTTTCTACTTGGTGCCCAGCTTCCAGACTCACCCTTGCATTGGGGCTTTGGCTCAGTCTCTGGCCACAGCATTCACAATGTCTCTGGCTAGAAGCAATAACACAGCCTCAAAAACTCTTGCCCCTCAGGGGTGAATCATGGTGGACTCAATCTCTCTTTTCTCAGGCTGTAATTCTTTCCAAGTGGCACAGTGACAGTCTCTAGCGTCAGACTGCAACTTGTCTATTTCCAGGCAGTAGAATAACAATTTCTCTATTTTTCCAGGCTGCAACTCACAGAGCTCAAACTTGCAGCAGCAGGTTCAAATCTCTCCTAGGGAATCCCTCATGCAGTTCAGTTCTTTTCCCTGCTACTACTTGCTTTCTTCAGACACTAAGCAGCTTGTCCAGTCCTAGGGTCAGCAAGGCCATTGGGGAAACAAACAGGCCTTAGGGCTAAGTAACTTACATCACAGCCTCTTCTGCTCTGCTCCTCTCAAGAATCTCTCTCCAATCTCTCCTTTTGGCAGGCATCCAGTCCCTTTTAAAGTCCCCCTCTGATTGGCTGCTTAATTCACAGGCTTACTGGCTACCCTCTGACACTGTCCCAGCAGCCCTCTTGCTGTGAAAGTCCCATGGGGGATGCCATATTTCTTTACATTTCAGTCCCAGGCACACTTGCCCATTATTTTTATTATTTTGCCCTCACAGGGGTAGAAAACACTGTCCTTCACATCTAGAGGCATTATACTGCTAATCCCTGGCTCCACTGCCTGCCTGGAAACTGGGAATTTTATTAAATATGGTCACAGTCAAAAACACACTCAACCAGAGCCATGGTTCTTTAACTTCCCTACACTAGGTGGCCACACATACGCAGAAGGTGCTTGCTGCCATGTTTTTTATTTACACTTTCAGCTCTCCCAGGACTGTTGCATGCCTCCCTAAACACCCGGAGGCACAGAAAAAGATATTGGACCTCAGACCCCATCTGTACATGGGTTAAGGAACTGCATAACATGGCAGACACAGCTGAGAAGTTGCGGTGGATGCACTCGTCAAGGAATACCGCAGTGCCGTAGCCCCACAAAGTAAGCCCTACTACACAGGGGTTGGGGGTGCTTACATTTGTCAAAAGCAACA
The DNA here is from genome assembly GCA_016271365.2 of Neoceratodus forsteri. Taxonomy (NCBI): domain Eukaryota; kingdom Metazoa; phylum Chordata; order Ceratodontiformes; family Ceratodontidae; genus Neoceratodus; species Neoceratodus forsteri. The sequence goes on from CM057452.1 coordinate 1,485,236,979, forward strand.
TAATGCTGAAAGGGTAGCTTTTAAATAACAAAACAATTTAAAAGACAAAGAACCTCTGTGCGTAAACACTGAGGCAAGAGTTACCCCAAATGGCATTTGGCTGGGAAGCCAAGTTTCAAGAAAACACAAAATCACACATGCCCCCACAATGCAAAGCATCATGGGCTACATATGCAAATCAAAACAGAATGTTATGCTGGTCCAACTTTAAGCAGAATTGCATGGTGCCGAAAGGCCTCTCACACAGTTTGCAAAGGGTGCTAACAGAAGACATAGACATGTGTTTCATCCTACCAGGACTCATCAGTATGCCTCATCTGTTTGACACCCCAGTGGAATAGACCAGCTACCCCTAAGGCAGTGGGCCTGGGATATATTGTGGTGAACCCATTAAAATAAAAAACTATTTAAAATACAAAGAACCTTTGTGCGTAAACACTGAGGCAAGGGTTACCCCAAAGGGCATTTGGCTGGGAAGCCAAGTTTCAAGAAAATACAAAATCACACATGCCCCCACAATGCAAAGCATCATGGGCTGCATATGCAAATCACCACAGAATGTTATGCTGGTCCAACTTTAAGCAGAATTGCATGGTGCTGAATAGCCTCTCACACAGTTTGCAAAGGGTGCTAACAGAAGACATAGACAGGTGTTTTGTCCTACCAGGACTCATCAGTTTGCCTCGTCTGTTTGACACCCCAGTGGAATGGACCAGCTACCCCTAAGGCAGTGTGCCTGGGATATTTATATATATATATATATATATAGATATATCCTATGGTGATTTGCATATGCAGCCCATGATGCTTTGCATTGTGAGGGTATGTGTGATTTATTTTCTGAAACTTAGCTTCAACCAAATGCCCTTTGGGAAACCTGCCTCAGTGTTTACGCACAGAGGTTCTTTGTCTTTAAATAGTTTTTATTTTAATGGGTTCACTACATTATATCCCAGGCACACTCCCTTAGGGGTAGCTGGTCCATTCCACTGGGGGTGTCAAACAGACGAGGAATAGTGGTGAGTTCTGGTAGGATGAAACACTTGTCTATGTCTTTTGTTAGCACTCTTTGCAAACTGTGTGAGAGGTCTTTTGGCACCATGCAATTCTGCTTAAAATTGGACCAGCATAACATTCTGTGGTGATTTGCATATATAGCCCATGATGCTTTGTATTGTGGGGGCATGTGTGACTTTGTATTTGCTTTTAAATAATATCACTTAGTGATGACATCATCACCTTACTTGGTTTCAATTAGTGACTTGCTATTTAAAACCCTTTCTGATTACATGGCTTTCATATTAAATAAATGAAATCAGTAAATCAAGAAAATGGTTTAAAAACATACTATTTACAACACATCACTCATCTACAAACCTAAAAAAATAAACTTTTTGATACTATCGTTAAATAAATATAATGATTATAATTTATAGTTTTATGATTGCAATAAATATCAGCCTTAAACATAACTTGAATCGCATGGTTCAGATTTTGATTTTAGCATTATTTAAATAGATTACACAGTCACAAATTATTTCTGCTAAAAATGGAATTGCAAAGCCATTAGCAGTACAGTATCACATGTGGTAACGGCCTCTTGTGTGTGTTTTTCTCTGGACACGATGCATATCTCATGGTCCTTACAACAGCACTGGGGAGAAAAGTACAGGTAGAAAATACCTAGTACTTCAAGGAATCATAAAAATATCAGAAAATGATAATCTCATTTCTTAAGAAGTGATGCAAACTCAAATGCTGTATTTAGCCCTGGAAATGCTGTGACCTTCAAGTTATACATCCAAAATGATTCTTGTTTTAGGGTTGTGTTATTATAAGCCCTTCCCAAGGGATTCAGTGTAACTTTGTCAATAGCCCTGAACTGAAATTTATTCTCCTGTGGATTCTGGGCAATTTTTACATGATAAGCTGTTGCATATGTACTGTAATGCTACCTTTCTCAGTTGCTCTGCAGTGCTCTCCCACTCAGATCTTTAAGCTTCTTTTTGTTTTACCTACATAGAAAGCACTACAGGGGCATTGTGCCAGATAAATCACCCCCATGCTGTCAGAGGTGATGAACTGGTGGATCTTACATTCTTTGTTTGAGATTGGGGTGGAGAATTTTTTTCTCTGTATGATTTATTTACAATAGCTGTGTTTTTTGCAATGGAAACAGTCTTTCAGATCCATTTCCAGCCATGTTTTGGGTTGCATTGCCTAATGATAGCTATAGACCAGAGCATCTTTAATATCGGTTGCCCTTCTGAATGCCGTCCTTATTTTTTTTTTAATCACATCTGCTAGTCTCCGGTCCATTTCCAGATTATGCCAATGTTTTTTGATAATTTTTTCAAAGTATCACAGATGTGCTGAAAATTAGGTGATACTGTAACATTAAACCATTTATCATTCTTCTTCCTTCTGTTCTCCCCAAAAATCAGATAATTTCTGTTTTGCATTTCTGCAAACTCCCAAGCCTCTCTCACTAATTCACAACCATATCCCTTCTCCATAAATCTTGTTTCTAGGTCTCTTGCTCCTTTATTGAAGGGTTCACCATTGTAACTGTTCCTTTTTAATCTGAGAAACTGTCTCTTTGGGATATTTGAGACAATGTGGCATGGGTGACAACTTGATGTCTGCAACATTGTGTTGTGGTCTGTCTTTCCTATCAATATCCGAAATAGTTGTTTCATTCTCTTGCTTGGTCAGTTTTAGATCCACAAAAGTCACACTATTTTTACTTGCTGTGTGAGTAAACCTTAAGTTCAGACTTGTCCTGAACAGGTATGCTACAAAATCTTCCATCTCTGTCAGGTCCCCAAACCACACAGGCACTATAACATCAATAAAATGCCAAAGGTACAGTTTCTCATTTCTCATAATAAGGATTCAATTAGCTGGCATATTCATACTGTTGTTCCCATATCCCTGCATACAGATTTTCTAATGAGGGACCACATGTAGTCCCCATTGCTGCCCACTTTTTCTAAATATAAAAAATGTCCTATAAAAGTGAAAACATTACATTTCAGAACAAATTCTCTTAATTTCAAAAGAATATCTGTATGAAGGGTAGCATCTGGATGTCTTTGGTTAAGATAAAATGCTGTGGTGTCTAAAGCTCCCTCATGGAGTATGTCTGTGTACAAGGCTTCTACAGTATATCCAGGGTCACAAGATGAGTCCCTGTCCACTACAATAGTTTCTATGATTTTCAGGACATCTTTGGTATCCCCCCAAGTAGGATCTCAGTGAAGTGACATAGGGCCTTATGTGTGTGTCTATGAATTGTGACAATGGCTCCATAAGTGCCACTCACTATCAGCGTACATGGGGGAGGTCTACCAATTACTTCTGTATGTTAGGTAGTACATAGAAGGTTGCCCTTACTGAATGTTCTGTGGTTAAAAACTCAAACATTCTTTTTCTATGTGTCCTTGTTCATATGCTTGCTTGAAGGTTTCATCTATACACCACTTGATTTCCATTGTCCCATGCAAGCGGGGCGAGCATGTGCGAGGTGTGCACATGGTCACCATGCACGGAGACATGCACTGAGACATGTGCAGCACGTCTGTGCTTGTCTGCCATTTCAACCATGTAAGTAGTGGAAGAGGGTCTAGTATGAGACACTACACAGGTACCATAGTCTATTTTATCCCTAGTACGTAACATAAGTAACACAGCTGGGTGAAACCACTGCAGAGTGCAAGATGGATACTAACATGGTTAGGATGGAGGAGGGGAGGGTTAGGAATGAAATGTATATTGTGCAGTAGAATTGAAACCGAAGTCACAAATGAAGTCCTAATATTTACCTGCAAAGAATGTTTACTGATTAAATAGTTAAGGAATGAAGTGCTACATTTAGAAATGTTACTTGTATTAATGCAGCAAGAGAAACTACTACAATATATGGGACAATCAGTTCAGACAGATATGAAGGAAAATAAGAACTTGGTACAAGGCACAAAAAAAGGGGGAAGAGAAAAAGAGTTGGAAGGAGAATGGGAAATGGAAAAAAGAAGTACAAAAAGGGCAGGAGGGCAATGGCTTTAATCTAGAGAACAGTAACAGATCTGAGCCATTGATACTGTGGGAAGAAGAAAATTATGAGGTACTGTAATAATGGAAGGAACAAGCAAAGACAGTAATGAATTAGGTAGAAACCCATCAGAAGAAGGGGAAGAGAAATGACAGGCTATCGCCTGAAGTTAAGTAGGGGAAGAGCTCCTCCCCCACATCCTATATAACCTAGCAGGCTACATCGGCTCTGCTTAGAGTGAGTCGCACTCTCTGTGCTTGCTCCGTCGTGTGCTGGGACTGGTTTCTCCTCCTTCCCTTGTTTCCCTGTGCTTCCGGGTTGGCTTGCCCCCCCCCCGTCTTCCAGTCCCCTTGTTCTTTGTCTGCTCCCTCCCTTTTCCCTGTGTTTTCCTTTGGCGGGGGATCCTTTTGGCCTGTGCCGCAACCTCATTCAGTTCGTTCGTCAGCTTACCTTGGATTTCTGTGCCACTTCCTTCCATTGCTCGCAGTTCTTCCCTGGCACCTCCGTTTTGGCCTGCATGCCGCCGCATCGCTCCGACGCCACTACCTTTAGCAGCTGCCACCTCGCCCTTCTCCTGTGTCTCCTGCATATGGCTTTTGCCTCTCCTGCTGCCATTTGATGCTTGCCTCACCTCACCCTCCTCGCCTTCATTTACCGGGACACTGACCTTCCGGGTATTCCATTCATGCTGCTAGCTCATTTTGGGAGACTTGGCTGTGCCTGTTCGTACCACTGCACCCTCATTCACAGCGCCTTTGCCGTTACTCTAATTTGATTTACTTTTCTGGCTATCAACTTACTTAAAGGGCTGCTCAGTGCCACCTTAGCGGACTATGTATTCTGGAGCTCTACTTCAGCTGGTCATGGACACGACTGGGATGCATTAGCATGCTGTGGTCGGTACTTTGCGCATGCCACCTGCTGGAGAAGCCCCTTCAATTTACTTTCTGCTGTTCATCTACAGCTCCACTGCCATTGCAGCACTCACAATGCATGGCACCCAATTCCTTACCTAGGGAACATTTCAGACTCCACACTCCTCCATGACTTGCAAGCTTAATCTACTGGGCACTTATTATTTCCTGGTTCCTTACTTTCATACTTTCCTCTGGATATCAGCTGGTCCTGTCATCATACCTCTCAACCTCCTGATTCATAAATTAGGGACAAGGCTTCATAAATCATGGACAAAGGACTAAAATCGGGGGCACATCTTCAAGATTAGAGATATCCAGCCAGACAGCTGGTAGACTATGAGGCTTAGTGCAAATACATTTCTACAGAAGAACAAGTCTGCAACTTTAATGTCTGACATTGTTTGTGCTTACAACCCCCACTGTTTAGCTAAGGTTTGACAACTTTTAGGAAGGACAGAGTTCAATCTGAGGCACTTGAGAGATTTGCCTGTCATTACATTCCTCCGGTCATTTACTCTAACGGCTCACTACAGCGGACTAGTGCTTATGTTGTACCTTTCCATTCGAGACTGCTCATTTATTTATTTGCAGTGAGGCCTGTTGTATACTTCCATTTGCTCTTCTGCATGCATCCTGGTCCATTCCTCCGCTTGCTTGCCAAGGTGCATATTGCACTTCGACAACCCTCCTTGGCAGTACATTCGGTCTTGCTAGCCTTCATGGAGCTTAGCTGCCACCCTCTATACCACCTTTGGCTGACCTACAGGGGGTTCGGCCACTCATCTAACCTGCATTCGAGCCTTGCTGCCTCCTTGGTTATGGCCTCTGGCCTCACACTCGTGCCATGTATCCATCATTGCCCCCAGAGCCTGCTCCGCATCATCTAGTGGATCATCACCTGAGTTTCTCCATGGTTTGGTCACCCCCAGGATATTCGTCTTCGCTCCTGCTGCTCAAGTTTCGGATGCTGCGGCTCCTATTTGCCTTCGCACTCCATCCATTCAGGCTCATCTCTGCTCAATTATGGACTTCCTATCAGCTTATGTTTTCAGATTTACGTCGCTGTACCTGGATGCTTGCCTTCCTGCTTCGCCCTTCAGGCCAAGGGTACACTACTTCTACTCCACCCGCCTCGCCAGTTCGGAGCCTACAGATTCGCTTATTCTACTATATGCCTACCTGATGCCGTGGCAGCCAGCCAGGAGCTCCTTACTATGGATTCTCATTTTGATGTTTCGACATTCATCATCTATTCTTTGGACATTTTTGCCCTGCTTCCCTGCTACTACGTTTGCATCATGCACCTTGCTTACTACTACACCTCATGTACTGGTTCACTTCTTTACCTTACTTGCTCATATTACCTGCTTCACCCTTACAGGGCTTGGAGGTCATCATGACTAACCTGCCATTACAATCTGCTGCGCTCCTCATGAGCTGGTATCCATCTAACCTCTGTTTCCATATTTACTGCTATCTCTACCTACCAGGACATGACCCTCTGCATTGCATGCAGTTTGACATTTCCATTGCATTGTCTACCACTGCTCTGTGACCCGCCTCGCCCCACGGGGCTGGAGGTTAGCCATCGCATTTAGTTGGACCTCTGCCCCTACGGACCCGGAGGTCCCTTTGTTCCTATATATTACTGCACCATAATCGCCACTTCTATGACCTGCCTTCTCCCATCGGGCTGAGGGGTTTAACTGCTTTTGCTATATATCTGCCTCGCCCGCTCAGGGCCTGGAGATTCACACATTCTACTATACGCCTACCTGCTGAGTGTCAGCCAGACCATGAGTTCCTTTACTATGGACTCACATCTGGATGCTTCTACATTCATCATCTATTCTTGGATGCTTGCCTTGCCACTTCAGCCATATGGAATTACTACTGCTCCACTCTTTCCAGGACACTTAGTTGAGCTTCTTCTGTAGACCTTCACTATCCTGATTTATGCTCTACTGCTCCTCGGATCCTATGACAACACTACTTCATTTGACTCAGCTTCTTCAGTTATTGCCATCTGGGACTCCTAAGCTCGACTATTCAGGACTCGTCAAGATTTTTCTTCACAGGTCAGTTCTAACTAAGGTATAATTCTGGCTTGAAACATAGATGTCAACATTGTTACGCAACCATTTGGATCCCCAAAGCTGTCTGATTCCCTTGCATGTATCATTCTTCATGCCCCTCACTTTATAATGTACCTAATCTTGCAATACTACTTCCCTGCTACTACGTCTGCTCATGCAGCTTTACTTACTACATCAACTGACCTACGTACAGGTCCACTTATTTACACTACTTGCTCATTCTACCTGCTTCGCCCTGGGCCTGGAGGTCATCCCATCTATCTCACAACTACAACCTACTGCGTTCCTCGTGAGCCAGAAATACCTCTGACCTACTAATACATATTCGCTACGTTCTCTACCTACTTAATGCTCACTTCCCCTCTCTGGATTGGAGGTTCCTACTGCTCCGTCCTCCTTATTACGTAGCATATGCCAGTTCTTGTGCTTCATCGCCATGGCCTTCATTTGCTAACCTTGCCATGTCGAACTTGACTCAATAATTCTCTTTCTGATGCGGCTGCTGGGCCTTGATTCCTGGATCTCCTCTGCGAACTCATCCTCACCTGCTGGAGTGCTCCACCACCTGCGACTCTTGGCTTTAGCTTCATTTCAACCATGGATGCCACTCCATTTCATTCCAGCCTGCTCCTGGATTCTCAGACTTGGGGTTTGCTGGATGGCTGCATGCTCTATTCACCTGACATGTCACAATTCAATACGTCTTCAGTTCTCCATTTCTCTGGATTGGGTTCTACATCTTTGGGGTTCAGATTAGCTGATTAGACTATTTAGAATTACTCTCCTTTAGTATGCCCAGAAGGACGGGCAGGTCAGTAGCCATGGGTCCTCAGAGGTTTCCCCCCCAAGGGGGGTTTTCCTCTCCTGCCTGCTACTGGTCACACTCTCCAGATTTGGAGGAGGTTATCATTCTGCTACTCATTCTTAGGGGTGTCACCCTACTTGACTCCATCAACAGTCGGACACTGAACAAACGTGGATATCATTATTTTTGGGGGGGAGTCTCATTATACTGAACTAAGCATTCTTTATGGTGGGATACAGAGTAAGGCCAAACCAAAACTACGTTATAACAACGTTACTCATCAGCTCAATCATCTAAGCACTTTGCACAAGACTATCCAGCTCACTCGTACTAGAAGCACTGACTGTATAACTATGTTCAAGGTACCTAAGCACAGATCAACTCAAACTGCTACATATCTGAAGAGCCATGTCCTACTTACCTATCTGGCCTCTGTATCCAAGCACAAACCTTCATTATCCAATTACAGTACATAGCACAAGCACTGAGCTATGAGCCACACATCAATCAATCAATCAAAATCTTTATTTATCCAGGTGAACATCATTGAGCAGAGCTCTTTTACAAGATGGACCTGGTTAGAACAGGGTCGGGTAACATTCATCATAAACACATATAAATACATGTAAATAAGTATATACACACAAATACAGTGGTGCAGTGGCAGGGGAGTCAAATGATAAAAGGAAGACAAGGCAAGCCATAACAGAGGAGGATTCAAATACAAGGGGGCAGGTCCACCATTGAACCATGCAACTGTAAATAAACCATGTTCTCTGTATAGAAGTACCAGTTAGTCCATTTACCAGAGGCAGTCACTAGTACTAGCCATGAAAATGGCTTGGAGAACCACCAACTAATGGCAGATGGGGTAGCAGGAGGGGTATGTAATATGTAAGTGAAGGATAAACATTGTGAGAAGTGAAGTGCCAAGGATAGGCTGGTAGAACTGATGCGGCGGTGGGGACCTACGGGGAGAGGGAAAGGGGAGTTAGGACTTTTATAGTATGATTGCATGTAGATTGTGGATAAGTGTAGTATAAAGTTGTGAAAAGAAGGCTGGAGAAAGTGGGAAGATAGACCAGTATCAAAGGGAGGACAGAGGCATCAAGGTGTTACATGAAAGCATGATCACAGACCAGGGCCAAGGAGGAGACAAGCACTAGAAGTAATTTGTTCATGGTTAAATGGTACAGGTTAGCATGATGACAATTCATGGTCATGGGAAACAATTGCACTGATCATTTCTGAGAAGTGAATATAAAAGCATGAAAGATGAGATGCCGATGGGTGACCTCAGTTTCAGTTTTTTTTTGCAATTTATTCCACAAGGAGGACAGTGTAAAGCTTATAGCAGCCCTGCCAAAGCAAGAGTTAACTTTGGGAACCATCAGTAGGAGAGATTTGCAACTTCTCAGGGCGTAATTGCCTATTGGTTTTATAGGAAGACAGTCTGTAATGTATTGGGGCAGTTTTTTGGAGATGGCTCTCAGGGTCCATAAGGCTGCATTTTTATCACACCTGAATTGAAGAGAACTCCACCCCACTGATTGATATAGGGAGCAGTGGTGAGTGGAATAAGGCAGGCCTGTGATGAACCTCAAGCTCTATAATATAATGTTTCAAGTTTGGTGAGGTAGGAAATGAGACAATGACTGTAGAGGATGTCAGCATAATCTATCAAGGATAGAAAGGTTGATTGTACCAGCTGTAGTTTGGCATCTCTAGTTAAGAAGCGGGCTAACCTAAAGAACAGGCCCAGTCTCTGTCATAATTTTTTGAGTAATTCTTCAACATGCTCTATAAAGGAGAGCCTATGGTCCAGCCATACTCCCAGGTATTTGAATTTAGGGACAAATTCCAACTTCTTGCCAAGAATTGTAGTAATCTGTGGCACAGGATCTGATAGGGCTGAATTTACCATTTGGGCAGAGGGAGAAAAGAGCATTGCTTCTGTTTTCTTGGCGTTAAGTAATAGTTTTTTGTTTAGGAGTTGGTGTTGTAGCAGGTTGAACTCAGATTGAAAGTCATTACATGCAGATTGTAATGACGGGTGACTTATGTAAAGAACTGCGTCATCTGCAAACAGATGAATGTTGGCCTTAGTTATGCTTTCATCAATATTGTTGATGTATATTGCAAATAAGATCGGTCCTAAGATAGAACCCTGGGGAACACCTCTTAGGCGAGGTTTGAGAGTTGAGAGATCTCCTTCCGCTTTCACCTGCTGGAAATGATCAGAGAGGTAGCTATTGAACCACTGTAATGATAATGGGTCAGCACTTAGTGAGGTCAGGGAAGAGAGTAGCAGAGAATGGTTGACAGTGTTGAAGGCCTTGCTCAGGTCCAAGAATACGGCGCAGGTGTAATTCCTGTTGTCTAGCTCTCTTTGCCAGTCATTAGTCACTTTGGCAAGTGCTGTGATGGTGCTATGTTTAGCTCTAAACCCTGATTGGACTGGATTAAGCAGGTTATTAGCTTCTAGATACTGCCACAACTGGTTACTTATGACTTTTTCCAGTAATTTTGACAAGACTGGGAGAATCGAAATTGGTCTGTAATTATTTAGATCACAGGGATTTCCGGACTTGAACAGGGGTATGATGTGCGCTGTTTTTCCATATTGAAGGAATGGATCCTTGAGTTAATGATAGGTTAAATAAATGGGTTATGGGCATGGCTAACACATGGATGGCCACCTTCAAAAAATATGGGTCGAGGGTATCCGCACCAGCACTTTTTTCCAGTTTTAGCAATAGGTCTTCAACTTCTTTCAGAGTAGTAGGATGCAAGGAGAAGACTGAATCAGTGATGCTAGGATCTGCACCTTGATTATCCACCTGAGAGCATATCAAATTCACAGGGGAATTGTCAAATACGAAGCCTGCAGTCGCAAAGTGATTATTGAAGGCATCCAGAACTTCCAGTCTCTCACTAATGGTCTTATTGTTTAAGGAGATTTCATCAGGTAGTGAGCCACTGGACGTGGGACCAGACAAGTGCTTGAAGGGTTTCCAAAATTTTGTAGGATTTTTGGAGGCAGAGAGAAATTCAGAATGATAGTATGCAGCTTTTGTATCTCTAACCATTCTAGTACATGAGTTTTGTGCGCTTTTGAACTTGCACCAGTCCGCAGCAGACTGGATTTTGCATGCTTTTTTCCATCGGTTATCTCTTTCAGTCAATGCAGATTTTAATAATGGTGTGAACCATCTACATGCATTTTTTTGCTATTCGCACCTTAACTATAGGGGCATATTTATTTATGGAGTCTAGGATAATTTTGCTGAATATGTCGAATGCTGATTGCGTGTTTTTTGCAAATAGAACTCTTGCCAATACAAGTAGTGTTTCAGTTCATTTATGTAGGCAGAGAGATCAAAGTTCCATCTAGATCTCTTGGCAGCAAACTGCAGCGAAGTAGTAGGTTTGTTGCTTGATCTTATGCAAGCAATAAATGAGTGATCACTGATATCACTGAAGAAGGTGCTGGCAAAGGAGAAGAGATGTGGTTTATTCACTAGGATAACATCTAGCAGGGAGCAGTTATCCACATTCTTTTTATTTACTCATGTTGGTTCGACAGTGAGTTGCGATAAACCATAGGTGTCACAGAAAGCTATAAGAGGAGTAGCGGTTTTAGATAGCCCGTCTAAATTAAGATCCCCAAAAATAATTATTTCTGAGGATTGCTGTTCGATGATATTACTCAGATGAGGTAACAATTGTAGATCGGCAGAAGGAGGTCTATAGCACCCTATGATACATAATGTTGAAGTGTGTGAGATGATGACTTGAAGAGACAGACATTCATAAGCATTTGCAACAGATAAAGCACTCAGACAGGATGCCATATACCTATCCTTGACATAGATGGCAACCCCTCCACCCCTGGAGTGTCTGTCTGCTCTAAATAGTAAATAATTAGGGATATTGACTTCCTTATCGGGGGTGGCTGGTCTAAGCCAGCTTTCTGAAACCACTAGGATGTCTGGTCGAGTATAGAGGACCCAGGCCTGGGTCATGGAGAACTTTTTTAACAGACTGCATACATTAATGTGGAGGAAACTCCTGCCTTTCAGTGTGGCAAGGTCAGAGGGCAATGTGATTGCAGCTGGTGGCCCTGGATTGAGCTCCACATTTCCTGAGCACAGGAGAAGAAGGAGTAAAAGTTTTCTTAGAGTGGCAATAGTAAGCTTTGTACTGGTAACCCCTTTATGTTGTTGTGGGTCATCATCCTGGGGGGGCACACCCCAACATTTTTTCTCCTTCCCACTAAGGGTGGCAGAGACAAGTACTCTGACTGCTATCTGTAGAGGTGACGCCTCTATGATGTTGGCGGAAGTCATAAGCTGAGGTGGTAATTCATTTCGTGTACCGGCATTAAAGGTAATATGAAAATAGTGTTGAAGAACTGGGGACTTTAAAAGGCATATATCCACGTAGGGACAGGAACTAGTTACAGATCAGATCAGATTAGTATCCATAGTAATAAAGGCTTGAGGGGGCATATATTGGGCATGCGATATGAGGTAGAAGAAGGACCAGAACAGGATCCACGATTTGACACACATAGTAAATGTCTTTTAAATAGTAAATAAGGATGGGGGAGGGAGCTAGAGAGGACTGAGCTAGAAAGCCGGGGCAGGGTTTATGTGTATTTAATCAGGACAGGGGGTGGCTGGGTGGGTGAAATTGGTATCTAGGGCACCCTTCCTGGAGTAATCGAGTCCCTGAGGGCAAGTTCATACCTGCATTTGTGTGAGGGCTGGTGGCTCAGGACTGTGGCTCTCAGACTACCTGGAAGGAGAAGGCAGAGGAGAATTAAATAGGAAAGTCAGAAGGGGTGGGGCTGCTCATGGAGCTAAAAAGAAATGCAGACTGGCTTAAACGGGGGGTTGCAGACCAAGATGTTAGGCAAGGTGCCTGCAAGTCTGAGTGAGCAATAACAGGGCTATTTAAAACACAATACTAGCATAAAAAGGTGAAGGGGGTTTCAAAGGCCTGAGCTGAGATCGCTACTGGTCTTATGAGGAACACAATGCAGGCATTTACATTAAATCAGAAAACTTCAGCTATAAAATACAAATAAGACAGTTTTAACAGAAAACATAATCTAGCACAATATAATCAAACTTTAACAGTGCAGAGCTATATGGAGCCAATCGGAGTGCTCCTGGGGCTGACTGCAGCCAGTGGGCCACAGCAGTAAAAACTCTGGATTTAAACCCAGAGACAACTATCCTCATGTAAAGAAAGCAAAAATTGGCATCTAGGACTCCCTTTCTGGAGGTAATCAGTCCCTGAGGGCAAGTCCGTACCTGCGTTTCTGTGAGGGGCTGGTGGCTTCAGACCTGGACTGCAGGTGGCAGTCTGACAGGTCGGGTTCGTCAGAGAACCACGGCTGTGGCTGTCAGACTACCTGCATTTCTGTGAGGGGCTGGTGGATTCAGACCTGGACTGTGGGTGGCAGTCTGGCAGGTCAGGTTCATCAGAGAACCACAGCTGTGGCTCTCAGACTACCTGTGTTTCTGTGAGGGGCTGGTGGCTTCAGACCTGGACTGTGGGTGGCAGTCTGGCAGGTCGGATTCGCCTGAAATTATGTGGGGGAAGAGCTCCTCCCTCACATCCTATATAACCTAGCAGACTACATCCGCTGTGCTTAGAGTGAGTCGCACTAATCCTCCATCCTCCCCTGACACCTCCTCCTCCTTCTCTGGTGCTCTTATCCCACCGGGGGGGGGGATCTCATAATACTGGACTAAGCATTCTTTATGGTGGGATACAGAGTAAGGCCAAACCAAAACTAAGTTATAACAACATTACTCATCAGCTCAAGCATCTAAGCACTTTGCACAAGACTATCCAGCTTACTTGTACTATAAGCACTGACTGTATAACTATGTTCAAAGTACCTAAGCACAGATCAACTCAAACTGCTACATATCTGAGAAGCCATGTGCTACTTACCTATCTGGCCTCTGCATCCAAGCACAAACCTTCATTATCCAATTACAGTACATAGCACAAGCACTGAGCTATGAACAACACATAATAAAAGAATGTGAGAGAATGGGGTAATAACCAAGAAAACGGAAGGCAAAGCTAAGGGTAAGAAAAAGTGACATTCAGTCATAAGTACGGCACAGAAAGAAAAGGGTGATAGCATTCAAGTACCAGTAAGCATGCATACCCCTAATGTTGCTAAACCCCAGGATCTGAATGATATTGAAGAAAGTATTGAAAGCAGTAGCTTGAAAGATGTGGATAATAATTCAGGAGCTTCCATCTCACCACATTGCAATCTAGTATTACCCTCCAACTCAATTAGTGCCAACAATAAAGTCAAAACAAGGAACAGTCATATGAGCTAATTCTTAATGATATATAAATATATATAACTTATGAGTAGGATTGTAGTTTCCAGTTATTACTGTAGTTGGCTGTCTTAGGCTGCATGCAAAGGCATTTGGTTATTACAATTTCTGTTACAGGCTGGACTAGGATTAGTTAATTTTACATGTTGTAGAGAGAGTTAGTGTGGAGAGGATTTTTGTAAGTATGGCTATTTTTTGTTTTTATTTAGCTTAAAGGTTTCTGTGGCTGTGTTTTTTGAATTGAGCTCAAATATTTCTGTGGCTGTGTCTTTTAAATTTAGCTTAAAGGTCTCCATGGCTTTGTTTTTGGAATTAAGCTCAATGGGGGCACAATGGCCCCACTTAAAGCTGGGGGGAGGGTCCTAAAGAGGATCTGGGGCAAATGTCTAATTTCTGGACTGTATGTGTTTGTGAGACTTGGGAATGCTATTGGTGGGTTTATAATTGTGTTCATAAATGACAGCAATCAGTATAGAGAGACAGTATTTTACTGCCCAGTACAGGTAGTGTGAACCATGGGTAGGACTGTGGGGTGCAATGGTTGAGTGGCAGTAATGCAAATAAACATACTGTGGAGGCTGGGAGGATTCCCAATATGCCACAGGCTAAGGAGCCTCAAGAAAAAGGTTCAGTGGCTTGGCAGGGAGCTGGGGAGGTTGAGGGGTGAGGGAAGGGTTGCATTGGTAGAAGGGCTGACATCTGAGAGTATCAGGGGGCACCACAGAGAAGGAACAGTGGGTCAAGAAAGGAGTCAGGGAAGGGGGCAAACTAGACAGAAAGCCAGCTGATGAAGAGTGAACTCTAGTAGAGCCTTGCAAAAGAGGAGCAGCAGTAGGCAGGAGGAGGAAGAAAACACATAGTAAGACAAAGAGGGTAGGGAACATGTTTGCTGTACTAGTAACACATGGGGAAGAGGACGCAGGAGGAGATTGCACAAGGGATAGTACTCACAAAGAGGAGGGAGTGAGGGGCCTTACTAGTGGAAAGATTGATCATGGTGTGGCAGGGGGAGGAATAATACTCAGAGAGGTGAGGAGGGAGAGGGAGGTTGGCAGTCAAACAGGAGGAGGGGGAGGTGTCTCAATTGAGAGGGGTAGGGGGAAGACACTTTGGCAAATGGTAAAAGCACCATCTTGAGTGGCCCTGGGAATGAGAACCTGGGTGGGGGTGGTGATGATGGGCACATGGAAAGAGGAGAGGGTGTACTGGTGTTGGGGGGCTCCATACTCAAGGGAATCAGATGGGGCAGCAATTGGGAGAGGCACAGTTGGACATGGGTGGAGTCCACACCGGGATTAAAGGCAGACAAGGCAGGACAGGTAATCCTAAAGTGCACAAGGAGGGGTAGGAGGAAACTCACATTGTGGTACATGTGAGGACAAATGACCTAGAGAGGGAAAACAGTGGAAGTAAAAAGGGAGAGATTTGAGGAAGTGAGAAGGCTGTGCAAGGAGACTGGGGAGTATGTGGCCTTCTTGGAGGTGCTCCCAGTACCCTGCACAAGTACAGTGAGAAAGGAGAGGATTAGGAGTTGAACTCATGGTTGGTAGAATGATGTCAGACTAAGGGGTATGGGGTTGTGGGCAGCTGGGGCAGTACCTGGGATAATAATTATGTGATATATGCAGGTTGGGCATGCTGTAGGCTGTTCCTGCAGTTGTAACCAGTTCATGATTTTGATTTCCTCAATTTTTGCCTTTTTTGTCGCCTCCCATTTATTGTTGTCGCCTCCCATTTATTGCGGTTTGTTACTGTTTATCGCTCATTTTTTGACTGTTTCTACCATCTGCTTTCTCCCATTAACCAACTGTAGAGCGACACCGGTTCATCTCTAACAACCTCGCAGTGTGTACTGGGACCATTCGTTTCAGGCCTGTTGTCATCCTGCTCAACTGAAGACCTGTGCTGACTTGCCTGTGTTCTTTTTGGGGAGTGATTTGGACTTACCTGGATTTGCTGTTTTTCAGTCTGGATTTGTATTTTGGACTGGCTGGGACTGGAGATAGGATGCCTGAGGAGAGGAGAGGAGAAGAGCTGAGGAGAGGTGGTGGATCGCTTAGGAGTCTAACCTATTGGGACTGGTGCTGTGTGGGAGAGGATCTGTGTGGTTTCTGCCTAGTTCTGATCTGAACCTTTTGACTGAACAGTCCTGTAACAGTGCTCTTGGTGGGCTCAGGAACTGGATTATTCTATAGTGGCTGGCCCAACCCTGCGAGGTGACTAGTAGCTGGAATTCAGGGCTGCTCAGGGAGCTGAGCCGTGGTCCCGTTGGGTAGTCAACGGAGCGGGCTGTCGGTTCGCTTAGGTTCTCCCGGGGTAAACTGGTGTGTTGGCACTGGTAGAGAACTGAGGGAGCTGTTGTGGATATTTTCTGGCTGTGGTCCATTGTATGGGATTTTGAGGGTCTCCGCCTTAATGGTATATGGACCGTGAGTGAGGACGTTCATTTCAAAGATCCCCTGCCTGCACACGGTCAGATTTTTATTTCTATTATTTCATTATTTACTGCTACTTGGCAAGCAGTGACAGTGCCTGTGCTTCTCTGTCGGTCTCCCAGGTAGTGAGAGGGACTGGGGGCTAAAATCATCCATAACTCTGGTATTATCTTCTGGCTCGGACAGACAGTGAGAGTGCCTGTGCTCTGTTAATTCTCTGAGGCAGTGAGAGGGCCCTGGGGAGCTGAAGATATTTATCATTCATATTTGACTTGTTTTGGCACCTTGGACTTAATTTACAGCAAGTTTTATTTTATTTTATATTACTTAATTGCTTTAAATATTTTAGGAATGTTGCTGGTTTAGTAAAGGTTGTTTTGATATATTGATCACCAGAATGTGTTGGAGGCCTGCCTCCATGGTTGTGCGCTATTCACCCTCTGCTCTCTGTGCCCTCTGGCCCTTTTTCTCCCTCCCCCATTGCAGTTTACAACATACCAGCACTGAAGGGTGCTGGGTATTGCCCACAGGAGGGGGAGGAAGGCTGGGGTGTATGAACAGTGGAGGGTGAATGAGTGGGGCCACCTCATCGGGGTTGTAAGATCCAGGAGATACCCTAGGCAAAATGGAACCAAGATCGTGGCCTGCCATGTCTGGTTTCCATACCCAAGGGCACCACCAATTTTGGTGGGCACATGGCTCTGGCTGCCCTGGAGGTTCATCCAACTCGGATGGTGTTATGCAATGCCAGGTCCATTAAAAACAAGACTGCAATTATTGAAGATCTTGTGGGAACAGTGTACCTGGCTTGCATCACCGAGATCTGGCTGGATGAGAATTCTGGCCCTATATTGGAGGCTTTAACTCCAGCTGGGTACTCGGTGATCCACCGCCCAAGATTGGGTAGCGTGAGGGGGGGGTGTGGTCTGTTTCAAGACAGAGCTTAACCTCACGAGTGTACCAGTTGAGGAGACTGAGTCATTTGAGTGTGCTGTGGTAGCAGGTGTAGGCTGTTGGATCGCTCTTATTCACCGTCCACCCAGCGATGAGAAGCGGTTCTTTCAGGAAGTGGCAGACTTCATCTTCGACATGGTGTTTGAGTCACCCAGACTGATGGTTCTGGGCTACTTCAATGCCTGGGTCGATGATGAATTCTTGCAATTTGGACAGCACTTCCTCCAGTTGATGTCATCTCTGGGTTTTACACAGATACTGTAGTTACCTCTGCTACCCATAAACATGGTCACTCTCTTGACTTAGTCTTCCTCCTGGGGATCGAGGCCTCTAATCTGGAGGTGGCACCAGTTGAATGGTCCAATCACTACACCGTGGGATTTAGTTTTAGCACCCTACTTCACAGGCCTACCCTTGTGGAGATGGTCAGGTATCGCCCTTTACGAGATATTAGCTCTGAAGGCCTGGCATCGGTACTTGACCTAGCATCCCTTCCAGTGGCAAATAATGACCCAGAGGCCCTCATGGTGGCCTATAATATGGCCATTTCAGTGGCCCTGGATATTGCTGCTCCTATCCGCATTTGTCCTCCCTTCACCCTCGATCCCCGTGGTTTGATGGGACTTTGAGGGAGATGTGGCGACTATGACAAAGGTTAGAGTGCTGCTGGTGGAACTCCACCCTTGATGCCGACCACCTTAGATTGATGGATCATTATCAAGCCTATCAATCTGCAGTCACCTGTAAGAAGTTCCTGTCAAGGGAGATTGCAACCACTCAGAATCAACCAGCTCTGCTCTTTCGCATTGTAGACAGACTGTGCAACCCAGCCTATCTGCAAGTTTGGAAAGCATTTTTGCAGGTAGAGTGTGATGAGCTTGCTCGATTCTTTGTGAATAAGGTGGCTGACATCAGGGTGGTACTCCAGCCAGCATGCTCTATGGGCGTTGCTTTGGACCAGTGCGTGGCCTCTGCCTCTCAGCGTTCCTGGAGTACCTTCGACTGACCAGAGTTCATGGATGTCATGTGGATTGTCCAGGGTGCACTCTCTATGTGCTGTAGTTTGGACCCAGGACTAACTTCCCTGATTTTGGGTTATATTGATTCCATTGGTCTGGTCCTAGCATGGATAGTCTGGTGCTCCTTGGAAAGAGGAGAGTTTCCTACCTCCCTGAAGGAGGCGGTGGTAACACCCCTCTTGAAGAAAGCTTCTTTGACCCCCGACTGCCATGCGAACTACAGACCAATCTCAAACCTCCCCTTTTTGGGGAAGGTTATTGAGAAAGTAGTGGCCATACAGCTGGAGAACCATTTGACTATCCACGACATCTATGAACCCCTCCAGTCCAGTTTTCGAAAGAGGCATAATACCGAGACAGCACTGGTTCGGGTGCTCAATGATCTCCTGATGGCTAGAGATCAGAAAAAATGCTCCATCTTTTTTCTTCTAGATCTCTCATCAGCATTTGATACTGTGGACCATGGGGTCCTACTTGATCACCTGAGGTTCATCTGCGGACTGTTGGATGCAGTCCTCAGGTGGTTTACATGTTTCCTCACTGGAAGAACTCGGATAGTGGTGTCCGGAGTTCATTCCTCAGACCCAGTTCCTCTGTCTTGTGGGGCCCTACAAGGCTCAGCGTTGTCCCCCATGTTGTTTGCAGGGTACATGCTGCCACTCGGAGACATTGTAAGAAGGTATGAGCTGAGGTTTCACTGCTATGCTGATGATACCCAGCTCTATCTTTCTTTTGCACCTGACCAGGATAGAGCTCTCTCAGTCTTTAACAACTGCCTCATAGAAATCCAGGATTGGATGGACTCGAGTTGGCTGAAGTTGAACTCAGAAAAGACTGAGATGCTGGTTGTGGATCCGGTGCCCCGGATAGGGGGGCCAGGGGTTGGTTCACCTTCTGGGCTCTTCCTTGGGAGCATATCACTCCTGGCCTCTGAACAGGTGTGAAATATGGGGGTAATTTTTCATGAAGGGTTGACTCTGCGTTCGCAGGTGTCAGCTGTCATCAAGTCCTCTTTTTACCATCTGAGGAATATCTCCAGGATTAAGCATCTTGTTCCGTCTGGTGATCTACCTATGCTGGTCCATGCCTTTGTGACCTCCCGCATGAACTATTGCAACTCCCTCTACCTAGGGCTACCTGGGGTGGAAAGCCACCACCTGCAGCTAGTGCAAAATGCTGCAGCACGGCTTTTGACAGGGACTTCCCGGTCCGGACATATTTCACTAGTGCTGCATGGACTGCACTGGCTGCCAGTACAGTGGTGGATCACCTCTAAAGTCAGTCTATTGACTTTCAAAGCCCTACACGGACTGGGCCTGGACTACTTGAAAGAGCTCCTGATCCCTTACTGCTCTGGGTGATTGCTCTGCTCAGTTGATGAGGGATTGCTAGAGATTCCTAGGGTGTCTCTGAAATCTTCGGGGGCCTGAGCATTAATGCATGCAGCCCCAACCCTTTGGAATTCTCTATCCCATCAGTTACTGGAGTGCACGACCGTGGAGGAATTCAAACAGGCACTAAAGACATAATTGTGGTACCAGGCATTTGGTGACTGATTTCTCTTTTAAATTGTATCAGCTGTTTTATATTTTAAGATGTTGGAATGTTTGATATGTTATTTTATATTTTGTTAGGTGCCTTGGTTTTTGAAAGGTGCCATACAAATAAAGAATATTATTATTAATAACAATCTGTTTGCAAGAGGTAGGCTGTACCTGAGTGGGGAGGGGAAGGAGGTATTAAAGCAAAGATTGGGGAGGTATATTGCAACAAAGGTGGATTTAAACTAGATGGGGGGTGGCAAATGGGTAGCAGGTAGGCAGGGATCCAATAGAGTGGAGTCACAGCCCCCCCCCAGGCTAACAGGGAAGGATTCGGGGTGGCTGAAAAAGGAGGGAGTAGAAGGGAGGAGATGGAAGGAGATGAAAGAAAGGGGGCAGAATGGAGGGTGGTCTCGCTGAATCCGAGAAACTTAGGCAACAAATCAGCTGAGCTACAGGCACTCTTGGCAGTGTGGAGGGTGGATATTGCAGCTGTCATGCAAACATGGGCAACTAAGCACTGGGACTGGGATCTGGCAATCCCAGGGTACAAATTATACAGGAAGATCTGTAAGGAGGGAAGGGGGGCTGGGGTGGCAGTCTATGTGAGGGATGGGATCAAATGCACAAGGGACGAGGCAGAAGAAAGGAGAACAGAGGCAATCTGGCTGCAGCTCCTAGACTCAAGGGGTAGTAAACTGAGGTTTGGAGTGGTATACAGGCCGCTGTCCCAGTCTGAGGAGCTTGACAGGGAATTGGCGGGACAAATCAGAATGGTATGTAGAAAAGGGAAGGTGATCATCGTAGGGGATTTCAAGTTGCCGGGGGTTGACTGGAGCATTCCAGTCACCTCAAGTGTTAGAGAGCAAGTGCTCCTGGATGCGATCCAGGAGGGTCTCCTGACACAGTTGGTCAGTGTACTTACTAGGCTAAAGAACACTTTAGATCTGGTATTGTCGAATGGGAAGGCAGTAAGGGAAATAAGGGTGGAGGACCAATTAGCCAACAGCAATCACCAAATGGTGTGGTTTAATATCACAATGTGTGGGGAGCCAGAGAAATCAGTAACCCAGGTGGTAAACTTCATGGGGGTGGACTTTGGGAGGATACAGGAAGTACTGAAAGAGAAACTGGAGGGCATAAGGCAGGAGATGGATGCAGACAGAATGGGATATTATTAAATGGGAGATTACAGAGACAACAGAAGCCTGCACCAAGACACAGAGTAAGAGGACCAGAGTAAGGAAACCATGCTGGTTGAACAGCGAGGTAGTGAGATGGTGAGGGCAAAATGAGAGGCATACCAGAAATATAGGAGGACGGGGAAGGAAGGGGACAGGGAGCAGTATGCAAGATGGTCTAGGGAGGTGACCAGAAAAGTGAGAGAAGCCAAGGCCCAGAGGGCTGAGGTTGGTGCAGGGAATTAACGGAGAAAGACCTTTCAGATACATCAGGAGAAAAGGAAGTGCAAGGAGACAATAGTGAGGAAAAAAGGGTGGTGAGTGGATGGAAAAGGGAGGAACAGGCGGGAGCACTGAATGAATACTTTGCTCAGTGTTCATGGAAGAAAAGGGGACCGCTATCACCATGGGCTGGGAGGGTGGGGATGGGGAAAGGAGGCACAGATGGAAGAATTGAGGGAGATAGAGTTCTAGAGGGACTAAAGGCACTGAGGGTATCCACCCCAGGGTGCTGAGGGAAATGGCAGAGGTGTTGGTGGAGCCACTGGCAGATCTGTACAGCACCTCACTGTAGTTGGGATGTGTGCCACTGGACTGGAGGATGGCACATGTAGTGCCATTACACAAGAACAGGCCAAGGGATGAGCCAGGTAATTATTGTCTGGTAAGTCTCACTTCCATAGTGTGCAAACTCATGGAAATGATACTAAAGGGAAGACTAGTGTAGTACCTGGAGGACAATGCCCTCCAGGATGTGAGGCAGCATTGGTTTATTTCGGGAAAGTCTTATCAAACCAACCTGATACAATATTATGACTGGATGACAGGTGAGCTGGATATGGGTCATGCAGTGGATGTTCTTTACTTGGACTTCAGCAAGGCCTTCAGTTCAGTGCCTCATGGGTGGCTTGGGGGGAAGCTAACTGGTGTAGGGGTAGGGGCAAAAATGATGAACTGGATTACAGCTGGCAAACTGGGAGGCTGCAACGGGTGGTGGTGGGAGGGGAGCTCTCAACTCCAAGGCAGGTGATGAGCGGCGTGCCACAGGGCTCTGTGCTGGGACCAGTATTATTTGGGCTCTTCATATCAGACATTGCACACAGGGTGGTGAGCAAGGTAAGTTTGTTCACAGACCACACCAAAATGGGAGCAGTAGTGGATGGAGGGGAGGGATGGAAGCAGCTGCAGGGGGACCTAAGCAAGCTAGAGGAGTGGTCAGAGAGGTGACAGCTGGGGTTCAATGCAAAGAAGTGTAAGGTTACACACTTCAGGGTGAAGAACCCAAGGAGAGAATACTGGCTGGGGGTTAAGCTGGGGATCACTGAGGAGGAAAAGGACCTGGGGTAATGGTAACAAGGACCATGAACAACACTGCCCAGTGCAGGAGAGCGGCTGCAAAAGTGAACAAAATGCTGGAGTGCATAGTGAGGGGGGTTTTGTCCAGGAGAAGAGAGGTGATCTTGCCTCTCTATGTGTCACTGGTAAGGCCACGCTTGGAGTATTGTGTGCAGTTTTGGAGGTCAGACCTGAAGCATGATATCAGGCTACTGGAGTGGGTGCAGAGGAGGGCAACAAAGATGATATGTGGAATGGAGGGGAGAGACTATGAGATCAGGCTGGGGACCTGAATATGTGCACCCTGGAGGATAGAAGGGACAGGGGGACATGATAGAGACATTCAAGTATCTGAGGGGAATCAATAAGGATGGGGCAGATGGGGTCTTTAAGCTAAGGAGGGGGAGGGACACCAGGAGGCATGGGCTAAGAATAAAGGGGGGAAGATTTAGGAGAGACACTATTTCACGGAGAGGGTGGTAGCAAAATGGAATGCACTACCAGAATGGATGGTATCATGTAAATCTGTAAACAGTTTTAAAAGGGCTTGGAACAGGGAACAGGGTAGAGTGAGGGTGGGGGAGTTGGGGGTGGCAGTGGGATGACAAAGGGGAGGGGTGTGGGGCAGCTGCAAACTAGGGGTGCTAGCTGCACACTCAAACAGACTTAGATAGATTGGGTGATCTGTTTCTGCTGGCACGTTCATATGTTCATATGAAACAAATAATCAGCCCAGCAGAGAAAATAGCACAAACACAAATGATGGTATGGACACTGTTGTGAATGAAGAAGGAAGTAAAGATATAAAGCAAGTATATGTGTTAGGGGATTCCATCATGAAATACACTGACAGATACACTGCTAGAAACTGTAAAGAGATTGTAACAACTAGCTACTTTTCAGGGGCAAAGGTGAAGGACATCCAGAATATGTTACAAAACATAGTAAAAGATCAAGATGGTACTGCTTTATTAATATTGCATCTGGGGTTAATAATATAAAGGGACAATCTCTATTGGAAATAAAAGAAGAATATAAAAACATCTGAGCTGAGGCAAGAAGATTAAAATGTAAAGCATAGTTCTTGGAAATTGTGCCAGTAACTAGGGAAAATATGTATATTATAAACAAGATAAAAAAGTTAAATAATTGGTTGAGACAGTGGTCCTTGACGGAAGGATTGGGATGTGTTACACATTGGAAATAATTTATTAATGAACCTGATTACTTCTGCCAAGATGGATTGCACTTAAGCAAAAAGAGTAGTAGAAAGTTGGGGTTCAGACTGAAGGAGGTGGTTGATATCTGTTTAAACTAAACAAAAGGGGGAGAGGGGAATGGTGTTATAAAAACAATACTGGAGTCCAAGAAGCAGCAGTGAATAAAATCTATATAAAAGTAAATGGCTGAAAATGTGATCATTACATGTTAGAAGTTTGAACGCAAGCAAAAAAGCAAAATTAGGAGTCAAGTTAGTAGCAGAAGGGGTGGATATCTGCTTGTTACAGAGGTTTGATGGGAGGCAGGAGTAGAGTGGAACCGTAATGTAGAAGGCTATACTTTATATCGAAAGACAGACAGAACAAGCATTTGTCAATGCCGAATGTTGTCTCGCTGGCATTGGCATTGGTAGTGCCAGAGATAGAGATGCATAATAGGATTGGCAGTGAAGTACTGAAGTGATGCCAACCCCACCTCCACCCTGTAGAGAGTGACAGGCATTGGAGTGTGCCTTTGGGTCATCAGCTATAACGCTCATGCCATTGTACCTCACCCTACCCTGTAGACACTGACAAGTGTCGTGGTGTGCTTTGGGGTCTTTGGGCATTATACTTACCCCATTCCATAAGAAAATACGCTGACATGGGTGCAGTATAGGAGAATTGGGTGAACTTTGTGGCCAAACAGTGCAAGGCACACCACGATGCCTGTCAGTGGCTGCGGGGTGGGGGTGGGGGTGGAATGGCATGAGCATTACATCCGATGATCCCAAGTCACACCTCTGGCACCTGTCAGTCTGTACTGGGTGGGGTGCTACAGTTGGAAACAATAACACCATAGGTGTGTGGTGGCATTTTCACTCCAAATTTTCAACATGGGCTGTTTGTAAGCCCACTTCATGAAAAGTGCACAATCAGTTTGTTAGCTGAAAGGTGGTTTTGCACAGCAGCTATGCCATTTGGTGACACAGGGACGAAAACACTTTTTGAGCAGGATGTGGAGAATGACAACTATATTATTCATGAGGAGGTGTAAAAAATGGCAACGTTGAAAATCTGGAATGAAAATAAGGAAAATTGGTGAAGTCATGAGCATGCATAAAAACTGCGCAAGACATGTCTGTAACCCAATTATTTGTCACCCACATTTTTAACATAGACATTTTGGGACCTCCCCTCACGAACAGTGGAGCTGTGATTTTGTTAATCTGTCCCAAAAGTTGATTTCCCACAGCGACCACGCCATTCTGTGCCACAGGTGCGAAAACACATTTTGGGCAGGATGTGAAAAATGACAGCTGTACTGTTCATAAGGAGGTGTGAAAAAATGGCAGTATTGAAAACCTGGCATGGAAATATTGCAAATTTGCAAAGTTGCAAGGGTGCGTGGAAACTGTGCAACGCCCACTTCTAACACAGTCACTTTATGGACTTTCGACACCAATTTTTCAACATAGGCATTTTAGGACCTCTGCTCATGTACAGTGTCACCGTCATTTCCTCAAACTGTCCCAAAAAGTAATTTTGCACAGCAACCGTGCTATTCTGCGCTGGACGTGCGAAAACAAATTTCAGCCAGGATATGTAAAATGACAGCTGTACTGTTCACAAGGAGGTGTGGAAAAATGTCAATGTTGAAAATCTGGCATGAAAATATTGCAAAATTGCGATGTTACGAGCATGCGTAGCAACTGCGCATCGCACGCTCGTAAAACAGTAATTTTTTGGATTTATTCCACCAAATTTGCAAAACAGGTTTTTTGAGAGCTCACCTCATGAACACTGACACTGTCATTTCATTAATTGGTCTCAAAAGGTGATTCCATGCAGTGACTGCGAAATCACCTTTCAGGGCCGAATAACACCATGACAGTAGCAGATATCATGAGGAGGGTTCCCCAAAACCCCATGTTGAAAGTTTGGTACCAAAATTCCAAAAAATGCCCGAGATATGCATCAAAGTTTAAAAAACCCTATTTATGCCATTATACAGCTTACCGGCATTTCCTCAGTTCACGGTCAGCTTTGAAGAGTGCAGACATGTTACCTACTGGTCCACCTAAGATTGTCGCGCCGGACTCCAGAGGTAAGTATGGGGTGAGGGGGGATGTGGGGAGGCAAGGTGCACAGATGGTGGGCGCGGGTTGCATGAGGGGGGCAGGGAGACGTCGAGGGACCATTTTCATTTTTCACAGCTTAAAAAAAAACATTGTGGGACTTTTTTTTTTTTTGCAGGCCATTTGGCACGCTGGGGTGGGCTCCCAGAATGCCATCTAAGTCTTTTTTGGGAGGGATTCTGTAGCCGATGGGGGATTGGGCATCCCCATCGGCACATACTGAGGGGGGGACACAAGCCGAGGGGGATTGGGCACCCTCTCAGCAAGGAACAATGGGGGATGCATTATGCTGACAGGGAGTGGGCTCCTCATCAGCAAAATACAAGGGGATGGGGGATAAATGCTGACGAGGATTGGGCCCCCAGTCGGCAAAGAAAAACTGTTGGGGTGGCATGATGCCAAGTGGGACTTGGGCACCCCTCAGCATACATTGTAAATGGGAGGGGGCACATTATGCCGATGGTTAGTATGCTCCCCCATCGGCATTGTGACAGGCAGCGGTGGCAGTCACTGCCGCCATGTTGCCTGCACGTCGGGGAGGCGTGTTGTGGTTATGCTGCATGAGAGCTTCGCTCTCATTGCAGTGGACCTATTCTTTGTTCTGGTGGCCACATTAGGGATGTGTGAGGTCACCACCAGCTGCTGACTGATTGGGGAATGAGGGACGTGCTTTCTGATGCGTGCCCTGCATTTGCCTAACAGTGACCATGCCTCCAAATGTGCCACTACTGCAAGATGTTGGCTGGCGTGCAAGTGCATGAGCCAACATAATAACAAGGGAGGAGGGGTAGCAGTTTATATAAACAATAATTTGCTTAGTATGATATATAATCCTAAATATAAAAAACAAAAGTGGAATCACTCTGGGTATCTTTACAAATAAAGGCAGAGAAAAAAATATTCCTCGGGTGTTCTATAAACCGCCACATATCAATAACGAGATCAATTCCATTATAGAATGGGAAATTGAAAATATGTCTGTCGAAGGGGATGTTATCATAGTAGGAATTTTAATTATCCAGATATAAATTTTCAGGTAAGAATAGCAGCTACAAATAGATTTGTGGATTCACTGGAAATGGCAGGATTACACCAATTAATACACAAACCTACAAGGGGCAAAAATGTGTTGGACCTACTAATTACAAATAGAAGGGAACCAATAATGAGAATTAATATTAGAGGGCATTTGGGGAACAGCTTACACAACATCATCAAATTTACACTAAAACAGCAGGCCCAAGGTACAAGCAGAAGTACTATATCAAAAAAGTATAATAAAGCAAAGTTCAAGGACATAAAAAAGGAAATCAAAGAATGGAACTGGCAGAACAGTTGTAAAAATAAAGATGTAGAAGAAATGTAGGGTGTACCTAAAAGTAAATGGAGAGAATTAGAAGAAAAGTATGCCCCTAATAGCAAGGTATATAGCAAAAGAGGTAAAAGACCCCTCTTGTGTACAAAAAAAATCTAAAGCTATCAAAAGAAAAAAAAAGCATATGACATAATAAAACGGAATGGTTCTCAAGAAAACATACAACCCTATAAAAGCAAGTTAAAAAACCTGAAAAAAACAATTCGGCAGGAGAGGTACAAGCTGGAGTTTAAGATTGCTCATACTAGAGATAGAAAATGTTTTTTGGGGCATGTAAATGGTCAAAAAAGAACAAATACCTAAATAGGCCCGATAATGGATGAAGGAGTGGAATATAAAACACCTAAGGATATGGCAGAGGTTTTTAATGAATATTTTTGTTCTGTTTATGAGGACAAGGATAATGATGATATATATTACAATTATAGACAGCAGGGGAGCTTAATTTAGTGATTAATAAAGTTGAAGTTGAAGAATTATTAAATAAACTAAGGACCAATAAATCTGCTGGACCAGATTTAATTCATCATAGATATTTAAAGGAACTGAAAGAACATATATCCAAGCCATTGGCATGTATATTCAGCGCATCCTTTGAGACAGAGGAGGTGCCAAAGGATTGGAGAAGGGCTATAATGATACCGCTGTATAAAAAAGGAGATAAGCATAATAAATGTAATTACAGACCAGCGAGTTTAACAGCAGTGTTATGTAAAGTGGCAGAAAGTTTTCTGAAGCTAAAGATAGAGGAAAACTTAGCTTTAATAAAACATAGAGCTACAAAGCAGCATGGCTTTAGGAAAAAAAGAGCATGTATTACAAACCAGTTGTCCTTTTATGAGCTTGTAAATAAATACATGAGTAACAACATTCCATTAGATATATTCTTTCTTGACTTCCAAAAGCCTTCGATAAGGTACCACATCAAAAGTTAATAAACAAAATGAGCAAAATTGCAATAGATGACAGGATACTAAAATGGATCAACAATTGGTTAGAAAGTAGAGAACAAATGGTTAGAGTTCTGGGCTCTTACTCAGGAACAGGGAGAGTTACAAGTGGGGTGATGCAGGACTCGGTCCTGGAACCAGTACTATTTTCTCTATACATAAGTGATCTTCAGCATGATATTAATAGTTGGGTAGTCAAATTCATGGATGACATAAAGCTAGGGGGATCATGTAAGTAATTCAGAGGAAATTGAAAGATTGAAAGTAGACAAAGAAAATTGAATATTGGTCCATGATAAATAGCATGCCATTCAGCGTGGATAAATGTTCAGTAATGCATATGGGAAAAAATAATACCTATGCTGAGTACAGACTAAACAGGAGAACTTTAAAAACAGTCCAAACTGAGAGAGATTGTGGAATTAAAATTGATAGTGAGTTGAATTTTAAACAACAATGTACAGAAGTAATACAAAAGGCAAACTTGACAATCAAGAACATAAAAAGGAGTTTTGTGAATAAAAGTAGCGAATGTGTGTTATCATTATATAAGACATACTTTAGGCCAGTTACAGACTTTGGTTTTCCATTATGGAATCCATATACTAGAAGAGAAATTAATAGATTGGAGCGGGTCCAGAAGAGATACATGAAATTGGTTATTTCAATACAAAATTATAGTTATACGGATAGACTAGCAAGGTTAAGCCTATTTTCATTGGAACAGAGAAGAATGAGAGGAGATCTACTTCTGCTGTTCAAGGTAATGAAGGATGCAGAACTAATGGAGGAATTGAACATCACAGTTATGCAGAAGCCTAAAGGGTTAAGGGGACATAGATAGCAAGTTAAAACAGATAAAATAAACAAGAATAACAGATACAGTTTGTATCTTAATAGGACAGAAAGGATATGGTATTGACTGCCAAATCAAGTAGTATCAAGCACAGTACTTCGTTAAACATTTTTAAGAGGGAAATAGATAGTCTTATTTTAAACAAGGGATTAACATTGACCCATTGATGCAGGGAATGGTGGTTATGGGCATCTAACAGCCTTCTTCCATTCTATAACCAGTATAAGTACCAATATAAGGTCTTTGTCCAGTTTTGTGTAAAAGTTGTTAGTACTTCACTGTCTTTGGACTTCACATTCAGAATTATGTCTGTCCATCAATAAAACACTTCCTTCTTCATCTGCACTTTTAATTGCCAGAGACTGGTCCTGTTGCCAGGTTTTCAATTGTGCTTTCTCTGCATTGATAAAGATTTTGAAAATTCAGCATTTGCAAACTTTTGAATAATTCCTCTAAGTCTCCTTCCACCAAATCTTGGAAGATCAGTTCGCTGAGCTCGGTGGAGGGCAAAAAACAGATCTTTTTCTAAGTTGTCCTATCAATATTTCTGTGGTACTCAGATCTGTATCAGTTGTTGCTAAACTTATTTTTGTAGATTCTGTGTAGCTCATATTGAGTTTTTTTATTGTTGAAAAAGAACTTTAAACTTGAGTTAGGACACACTATACATAAATCTGTCTCTGTTTGAAATGTATTAATATGCATTGTTGGAACAATAGACCCTTATTTAACAAGGACTGTTCAGCATCTGTTAATTCATGTTGTGATAGATTTATCATTTTTGTTGGTTCTAATATTGCTTCCACTGTCTCTTTTGTCCTTGGTAATGGTTTTGATATTGCTGTCTCTCTGCTCATACTCACGCCTGACCCATGTTGTTCCATCCTCTTTGTCCTCCCTCTCCAGACCCTCCTTGTCTAGCACCCCCACACTGCCTTTCTGGAAACTGCATGCCTCTGGGACCCTAGTTCTTGTTTTTTTTTTTGTTTGGCATTTCATCTCAGTGGGGTATGGGTTCTTCTTATAGCTTGCCCTCTTCTAAAAACAGGCTGGGGATTTTCAGTACTTTCTAGTTCAGAACCATTTGTATCTGTGCTGAAATTAAAGGATATTCAGTGGTCTCTTGTAAGTATCCCTCTACCTCTGTTGTCTTAAAAAAAATCTATCATTCTCATAATTTTCTTTATCTCTTATAAATTTATTGTGTTTCAGTGCCTGCAGATCTATGTCCAATTATTCAATTAATTCTTTAAGTTTCTGATTCTTTCAGACTCACTGCTATTTGCAAATGAATGGACTTCAGTTTTTTTTCAATTTGATTTCCTTCACTTCCCTCTCATGCTCTAGAATAAGGGTTAATTAATTTTATGCTGGCTTCTGTTAAAATGGCTCTCCATCTTCTCATAAATGCTTTCTTGTTGTGCTCATAGGAGGATTTTGTAATAACTATCAGACACATTGGGATTCTAGATATTTTAAGATAGGTTTCCAAACTCACCCAGTTCCAGTGAATTTTGCACACCTTATGCATGAGTTTTTCAACCTCTTTAAAGGCTTCTTGAAGCATAAATGCTTCTCTGGTCACTGAATTCATGCTAGTCTGCTCATTATCTAGGAGAAACAGAGTTGCTGCACTAGCTGCTGATAGTAGGTTGTTAACTTACACAAATACATTTTCTGGTGAGGGGGGAGTAATTCTGACATCCCTTCCATAGACATGTACTAATGTCTATATCACTGCACTTCATTGCTATGTGGCAAAAGGTGTCTAAATGGAGGTTTTGCTTGGTAAGTTTTATGGCAACTGCTGTTGCCAACCCAAAACCTGTGCACTGCACTTAAAAGAACCTGTAGCACAGTAGAACTGAAAATGTGCACACAGGGACAGCAGTGCTCTCAATTCTAGTCTTAACTGTGGTAAACAAAAATGTTGGGCACTCACCACCTACAGCGCTGCAGCTCCAACTTCACTTATATTCCAGAGTACTTCATATTACTGACAAAGTGCAGGATAAAAAAAGCCAGAAGACTCCAGAAAGCCACCTAATGTGTTTTGGATCTGTACCAAGATCCTTTGTCATTGGCAATGTATACTGAAAGGGTAGAATTTAAATTCTAGCACTTAATGATGCCATCATAACCTTACTTGGTTTTGAGTTGTATGTTGTAAATAGTATGTGTTTAAACCTTTTTCTAGTCACTTTGATTATGCTTATTTAATATGGAAGACATGTAATCAGGAAGGGCTTTTACTAGCAATTCACCGATTGAAACCAAGTAAGATTAAGATGTCACTGTGTATCAAGTACCAGATTCAGTTACTAAGGTGTGCAGATAGGTCTAATGTGGGAGACACAATTTGGACCACCCTTAGCAGGCTGATGATGTTAGGGTGGACTCCTATCTGATCTATTCTTGGTAGGGGGGGCTCTAATAGCTGAGATAGCTAATGTCTGCACCCTGAGAGCAGAGGGACTTAGCCCTTTTACAGCCCCATCATTGAGAAACTCTAGTATGAGTGGTAGCCCTGCTACCAATAGTGAAGTCCCTTTTTCAATATACCATCTTTTGAAAAATTGCCTTTGTCTTTGGTATGTAGAGTTTGTCGAATGGCTACAGGATTGAAGTAGGCATTCTACCACCATCGGATGGTAGCTTAGGACTAGCAATTTGCCCCTCTCAGTAGCCAGGCCATCAGTTTGAAAGCTGATGGGTTGTGATGAAGACTTAGGCCATGACTCAGGAGGTACAGCCATGTGTGGAGATGCATTGGTGTGTCTATTGTCATTTCTTGAGTGAGGGATCTCATCAGCCAGTCTAGAGCTACCAGGACCACCATTGATTCCATGGAGTGAACTTTGTGCAACACCTTCAGGATCAAGTGTGTAGGAGGAAAGACATAGGCTGTGTTGAAGTTCCATGTGACCGACAGTGTGTCTACTACCTACACCATGTGGGTCTGAAAACGGGAGTGGTATCACAGTGCTTGCTTGTTTTCATTGGATGCCATGAGTTCCACTTGTAGGGGGCCCCACTTGTGGGTGATGCTTTGAAATGTTGCTGGGTGTAGTTTCCACTCTGCTTGACTGAATGTCTCCCTGCTGAGCTAGTCTGCTTGTGTATTGGACTTCCCTACTAGGTTTGACACTGAGATAACTGGCAAATTTGGTCTGCCCAGAGAAGTACTCTAATGAATTATTGGATCGTTGACCGACTTTGTGCTCCCCACATTTGTTGATGTATGCCATAATTACTTGATTGTTCACCCGTATCATGACCAATTCCTCCCTGAGGATCAGTGCAGAGAATTGGAACATGAACTGGAGAGCATGATTGACTGCTCACATCTCTAATACATTGATAGGGAGTCTGGTTTCCACAGACTACCAGAGACCTTGTGCCACGTGTCCTCCAAATATAGCTCCTCATCCCTGAGGATTGGTGTCCCATGGTCACTGTATTTGAGTATAGCTGTTCCAGTGGTACCTCCCCCCCCGATCCTCTCTCTCTTGGACCATCAAATCAAGGTTGGGGTATCTTGGCCCAAGGATTTATTTTGAAATGAAAGTTTTGAGTTGATGCATCCCTTTTGTGTAGGATGTACCTCTGGATTGGTCTCATGTGAAGTCTGAACCATGGCACTGTGTCGATCATGGCCAGCATTAGGCCCAGAAGTTGTAGGTAGTCCCACACTGTCCTGTTCAGCTATTGACTGATCTTATTAGTTAGCAAAATGAGGTTGACCACTTTTTCTTCTGATGGAGACACTCAGTTGAGTGAGGTGTCTATAATTAAGCCCAGAAGAGAGATCCTTTGCAATGACATCAAATGGCTTTTCTTCCAATACAGTACCCATCTGTGCTGCTGGATGCAATGTATCACTGCTGTAGCTTTTTTGTGTTTCTGTGCTTGTTCACAAGTCCTTGCTCCAATGAGTTAATCATTCAGGTTATGGATGACATGCACCTCCATCTTGCAGAGTGTCACCACAAGCACTACTAGGGTTTTGATGAATACTCTGGGGCCCAATGCCAGGCTGATAGGCAGACAATTGTATTGGTAGTGATTGCTCCCTAAGGCAAACTGTAGGTACCTGTGATGTGACTGATGTATCAGAATGTGCAGATAATCATCCTTGAGGTCTATGGATGTCAGAAAATATATTGGGCGAAGGGCTGCCCGGTGGACTGTCGAGTTTCTATTTTAAGCCATTTGTAGATGACCAATTGATTGAGGTACTTTAGATCCAACACTGGGTGCATGCCCCTTCTCCTTGGAGACCATGCAGAATAAAGGGTATACCCCTCATTCATTTCCTCTAATTTAATTGATAAATAGTGGTGCTTGTATCAAGTCAGAAATTTCTTGGTTGCTCTCTTTTTGCTTGGTAAATCAGAATTGGTGATGTCATTGGTCTGTGTGTCACAGTCCTGCACTCCAGCATTATTGCATAGCCATGTGTTACTAACTCTGTGACTCATTTGTCTGATGTTGTTTGGACCCATTGAGTGGCAAACCTTTGTAGCCTCCCTACTGGTGGGTGATCTACCAGGGCCTGCCTTATCTCATTGTTTAAAATTGTTATAAAAGGTGGACTTGTTTTCATTGTGATTAAAGTTATGGATGGAGTTGAATTATACTTTGTTAAAGAGAGGCTTGTGTGTGAATATTAATCTGGCATTCCATTGTCTTGTGCCTTGGTTTTGTTGTGGCCATGGTTTGGATTGAAAATACTTGAATGTTGGCTGAAAGGACTGGTTGGCGGGGAAGTACAAGTCTTTCTCACCTGATGCCTGTTTGTTTCCTGCTCTGTCTTTGAGGAATGGTGTCAGATGGTCACCAAAGAGCTGTCCATCCTTGAAGGGTAATTTCATCATAGTTGTTTTTGATTCATTGTCAGTCTGCCATAGTTTTAGCCATAGTGCCCTTCTGGTCCTATTTGCTAGTGCTGTGACTCATTCCAAATTTAAAGACATTTGATGAGGCATCAAATACATATCTAACTGCTTGTAAGGTGCAGTGTATTGCATCTTCCAGTTTGGAGCCTTTCAGAATGTCTTGTGTCATGGCTTCTACCCATTGTATGAGGGCCTGACTGGGAAACCATATTGCCGTGTCAGTGGAGAATAGCATGCTGGAGGATTCATAGATCTTTTTTCAGATGATCCTCAATTTTTTTGTCCATGAGATTCTTTAGTGCCACAGAACACTTGATAGGTGCAGGTGTATGTTTTGACAAGGCTAAAACAGTGGGGGGGGGGGTCCACTTTTGGAGCCATGTGCCAGGCCTCCTTTCTTGGCGTTGAGACAGGTATGACTTGTTTACCATGTGCCTCTCTGGCAGCCTTGTTGGTTCTTGGGCAGTGTATTATTTCCAGATTATAAAATCAACTTCCTGGCATGAAGGAAAATTAGGCTTGTCTGTCTTAGTACTGGCATGAAGGAGTGGGTCTACTTATATTATGAGCACTGTGACTTTCTCTGAAATTTTTAAGATGACCCTCACCATTCTGATAAGCTTGTCAATATCTTCTCCATGTTAGAGACTGCTGGAATGTTTTTCATGCTCCCCTCCTCTAAATCTGAGGAGTGACGTGAAGCATTAGGGGGTCTTCCCGTGTTCTTAGGCAGGGGGCCCTGTGCATTAGGGGTGTTCTTAGTCTCTTTTGCTGGAGACTTAGGTTTTGAGTTTTTATATTCTCTAGGAGCTGACAGAGCAGTTGTGCTCACCCTGAGTCCAGGGCCAGAGTTGCCATAGGCAGTGCAGTGAGGACTCTGAGTCTGTTGTTGACCCTTGCTGAGTTGTGTCTCTGTCCTGCAGTTTAGGGTCCTCCATGATAGTGCGCACGACACATATGCATTGACCCACATGAGTGTCCAGAAAGGGGACTCTACATTCTCTGCACTTTGCCATCCTGACATCCTTAAAAGACAACTAAAGCCCCTATTTTTACAGTAAGCTATTTTAAAAATCTGACTTCACATAAAGGTAAAGGAAAGGCTGCCCTTTACATTGATGCTAAAATTGCATTTATGTAATTTAACATAAATGCAGTTTCGTAGCATTTGAAAAATGTAACCATCAACCTTCCCATTTCAAAACTCCCGCTCTGCCTGCTCCCTAAAATGGCCACCGGGGGTGCTGTGTGATGTCATAGGAGCCTCAGGCAGACAGCAACATTGCTCTCTAACGCCAAAAAAACTCTGCTTATTTACATTGTTTTAATGTTGTCTCACAAAAGTAAACAAAACCATGACTTAACATGTATATTATTTTGATCAATGCACATGCTAGGCTATGGTTTTGTTTGTTTTCTTAATTTAAACACACAGAAACTGAGTTTTAATCTGACAGCTTTCTAGTAAAACACGGGTGCAAACAACAACACAGTAAAATGTTTCAGATACCTGGTGGTCTAGTGATTATTTTGAAGTACCAGTCCCCTCCAGTGGCAAAGATGCTGTGTTCTTCCATTGTTAGTATGTTATTCCACAGGTTTGCTGCTGAAGAAATAAATAAATTAATTGCCGAATGCAGTTTTCCATGCTTTCATCCCCCCCAGCCATCAGCCTGCTCGTTTCCACCCAAGCTGTCACACACTTCTCTGACCTCTTGCATCCACTCCACTAAAAATAACCCAGTGCTATATATTCTGTTATGCTGTTACTAAAAAACAGTTGCAGACAAATTTGCCCAGATACAGTATTTGTACCCCCCCAACCCAGCAATTAGCCTTCATGCTCGGTTACCCGCCCACTCGCTAGCCAGCCCACCCACTTTCACACACTCCACTTTTTGTGTACTCCACTACAAGACCCAGTGCCACCTATCTACCCAGTTCCACAAGAAGCACTTCTATTCACAATGTGTACCCAATCCTGTCTGTAAGAAAGCACACGCAGTTACCAAAAGGGTCCATCTTTCCT
Source organism: Neoceratodus forsteri (assembly GCA_016271365.2). Classification (NCBI taxonomy): domain Eukaryota; kingdom Metazoa; phylum Chordata; order Ceratodontiformes; family Ceratodontidae; genus Neoceratodus; species Neoceratodus forsteri. The sequence continues at coordinate 1,485,273,135 of CM057452.1, forward strand.
GGCGGGCACTGTTGAATGATGTCATTCAGTAGTGCCCACTGGGAAAGATGGACCTTTCAGTAACCACATGTGCTTTCTTACAGACAGGATTGGGTACACATTGTGAACAGAAGTGCTTCTTGTGAGCCGGCCCAGTGGCGCTGAGGGTTGAGACACTGGACGCCACACCTCACACCACGCCGGCGACTCAGGTTCGGGAACGAGCATGGGTTGTCGGGGTTGGCCGGGGTGGAGAAGGATAGAGCGCCCGATGGCAGCTCTCCTTCTCTGGGGGGGGGTAACTGCAGGCTTCCGCTGCAATGCCGCCACCTGGGGGATCCTAGGTGGATGCCGTGGTAGACGGAGAAGCAGCAAGTAGATTGGGTGATCGTCGGCAGAGGGGAGGAGCAGGAGGTACATCTCAGCATGCCTCCTAGCTCATAGCTCCTCATTGCATGCTGACATCAGAGGGAAGGAATCAGAAAAACACACCTCACTCCCTCCTAGGTGAAGACACCTCCATTGGACATCTCTGGAGCTCGTCGGGCAGACTCCGTTGTGCCGGATCTACACACACATACAGAGTTCTGGTTTGGAGAGAGGTAAGCACCAGGGGGTACCCTGTAAACCCCTACCCGGGGGGTATACTGGGGGTCTTCAGGGGAGTGTGTGTAGACAAGGCGCTCTAGGTGCAGATCACGACACGACAGGGTCTGGGGGGTCCACAGAGGACGTCGGAGAGAGTGGAGGGAGGAGGCAGATTAGGAGTATAAATACAAAGTTAAAAAAAAAAGAAAAAGAAGTGCTTCTTGTGGAACTGGGTAGATAGGTGGCATTGGGTCTTGCAGTGGAGTACACAAAAAGCGGAGTGTGTGACCATGGTTGGGCTGGCTGGTGAGTGGGCAGGTAACTGTGCAAGAGGGCTAATGGCCGGGGAGGATACAAATACTGTATCTGGGCAAACTTGTCTGCAACTGTTTTTTAGTAGCAGCATAACAGAATACATAGCACTGGATTATTTTTAGTGGAGTGGATACAAGAGGTCAGAGAAGTGTGTGACAGCTTGCGGGGAAGCTAGCAGGCTGATGGCTGGGGGGGTGATGAAAGCATGGAAAACTGTATTCAGCAATGGATTTATTTATTTTTTCAGCAGCAAACCTGTGGAATACCATACTAACAATGGAGGAAAACAGCTTCTTTGCCACTGGAGGGGACTGGTACTTCAAAATAATCACTAGACCACTAGGTATCTGAAACGTTTTACTGTGTTGTTGTTTGCATCCATGTTTTACTAGAAAGCTGTCAGATTAAAACTCAGTTTCTGTATGTTTAAATTAAGAAAACAAACAAAATCATAGCCTAGCATGTGTATTGATCAAAATAATATACATGTTAAGTCATGGTTTTGTTTACTTTTGTGAGTCAACATTAAAACAATGTAAATAAACTGAGCTTTTTGGCATTAGAGAGAGCAATGTTGCTGTCTGCCTGAAGCTCCCATGACACCACACAGCACCTCCAGTGGCCATTTTAGGGAGCAGGCAGAGCGGGAGTTACGAAATGGGAAGGCTGATGGTTACATTTTTCAAATGCTATGAAACTGCATTTATGTTAATTACATAAATGCAATTTTAGCAACAATGTAAACAGCAACCTTTCCTTTACCTTTCTATGAAGTCAGATTTTTTTAAATAGCTTACTGTAAAAATAGGGGTTTTAGTTGTCCTTTAAGTAGCAATGTGCGACAGAAGGGCAGAAAAAAATGGATCAGAACAGCAGTGGCAATTCAGCAAAGTGCTCTAATTTTTCCCTTCCCAGAACTGAGGTTCCTGTTTCACTCATCTATTGTTTGGTGCTGTCCCTAATCCCAGTCAGAGGGGCCACTGGCTAGTAACTGCTGAAAAAGGGCTGATAAAAAATGATACTGCACCATTAAGGAGACTGCCTATTCAGGATCTGTAGAGTTATATAAAGGAGAGCTGGCAAAATGCAGAAGCTGCTTCCCTAAGATGGCCATCATGAGATTTGGGCAACAAAATGGCCACCGATCTTGTAAGAATAGAGAAGTACTGTCCTGCCTGGAGAAGTGCATTTGCTGTCACAACATGAATGCAGAAATCTGACGTAATAAAATGGCTGCCATCACATCTCATGAAATTTTGGCTCCTAATGTCGAACAATCAAAAGCTTGTGAGATTTCAAGCACAAAGGGAAGAAAGAGGAAGGAGCCTCTCCTAGAGCTGGGGATTTTCCTGAGATTAATGGTATCAGGTACTGAGTTTAGGCAGAGTGCCAAAACGGAAGAGCCTGTGGGTGATTACACAGCTGCTAGAAGGACAGCCTGATGAGATAAGGGGAGGGTGGGATGGTTTAAAAACTTAAACATTAAAGGGATCAGAAAAACAAGGCACTGCATGCTGAAGGAACTAAGGCACAGACAGCAGGCTGAATTTGTAGTGCACTGGGGGAACTACAGGAGGATCCCTCCCTGTGCTGGACTACAATGAGCAGGAGGTGAAAAAATCTGGGACCTAGAAGACGGTATTTTGCAGAATCCTGGATGCTCAAGGGGAGTCCAAGATTGCAGTCAAATCACAGTGAGAGGAAAATCCCCCATGAAAAAGTTCATTACAGAGGACCTGCACTGCTTGAAAGTAGATGCAGACTGTGTGAAAAACCAGGTAGCTTAGAAATGACTTTCTGGCACTATGGATGGCCTTGGATAGTCATAAACAATTTCCTTCTCCATAAGAAAGCAGAGGCAGGCAATAATCCATTAACTGCACGATAAAGACTAGTCCTATATGAAACTGAACACGCTGGCCAGCATTGACACCTGAAACTAAGCTAGGACTAGGAAAATAAGTAAAATTTGTAAGTAAAGCAGTTTAAATACACCTGTAGGTTTGGAAGCAGTCTGGATCACGACCAACCTCTAGGGATGCATGATGTAAACTGGAGTTCCTGGAAAGAGACAAGGAGCTGGCCTCCAGCAAGGCTCAATCTTGATTGGAACATGCATCAACCTATAGGGTGGACAAGGGGTACCCCACTGGTGATCACTGCAGAGTACTATGAAGGGTGCAAGTTGTAATGCAAGATTCCCACATGGCAATACCCAAGAAGAGAGGCACATACTATAGTTACCAGACCTGGTGTTATAGTTCCTATTCCAGATCACAACACTTTAGATACATTTTGAACTCTGTTATAGTTACAAATTATTTCTTAATATTGATTCTAACATCTCTGATTTGGATTGAGACTGTATAACAAATAGGAAGTCAATTGAACCTCCCCCTGGATGTGGAAACATCTGTTCCTTTCTTTGACTGAAAAATGTAGGGAAATAAGTTACAATCACATCTCCTGCCACATAAGGGAGTATATATGCATATTTCTCTAGTACACAGTAAATGGGTTCAACTACAACAGCATTTTATTACTGTAGCTCAATTTGATGAAACCTTACAAATATTGTAGATGTAGTTTTATCTGTGCCACACAGACACATATCCACATTTCATTTTTTTTTTATTTCAGATTGGAGAGTTACCACCAGGGTTGGTTAGTAACCCTGGGGATTATTTTTGTCCTATTTATGTTAAAAAGTGTTTGTGGCCTAGAGACTTCTATCTGGGTGAGATAACAACTGCCCAGAGCTACTGTAGAAGGTAGTGTGGAGTCAAATGGTTTAAGCAAAGATCAGTGATCCAGTGATCCAGAGAGGTCTCAATTTCAAACCCCACAAGGGCAACTGACTTGCTATGTGCCTTTTTGGCAAGTCATTTGGCCTGTCTGTGTGTCAGTTTACCCAGAGTTAAAATGGACCCCATTAGAAACAAGAGGTTGCAGCTCAGATGGTCAGTCCTAGGCAAAGAAATTCAAAAATAAAAAAGATAATAATAACATGATCCACTCAATATCCACTTTTTAATTTGTTTTGATTTTGCCCCCCTTTGCCCCTTACTATGACTGCATCCCTCCACCCACTTGGGAGGAGGGTCAGTGAGTGAGTGACTGCCTCAGCAGTTGCTATTAGTGTAGCTCTGCACCTGGTTGCCAGGGTGTACATGCACCAGACTGCCGGCTCCCTCACCACAAGAGTGAAGGAACACCTCACCTCACTTCACCTCTGTGAAGCATTAGATGTCCAGTCAGATTCCTGGGCTTGCTCACAAACTCTGGTCACCAATGTGGAATCATGCTGCCATTCTGCCACTCATGTCCACTCTGTTTTTAAACCATCAGATCACACAGGAAGTGAGTTTCTTGTCAAGCTATCCATTCCAATGGGCAAATTGGATAGTGATTGACAGAAGAATTGAGATATGCTAAATATGAACATTTTTATTATCATACAAATCAAGGTCACTATCCAGAGTATCCAGTGATTGTGGGATAGTATCCTAGCATCTATGCCAGCCCGTGTCATGTCATCAAATATTAAGAAAAGAATGCTCTTTCAGAGGAAACATGTGAACTATCAGCAGATCTGCCCTTTTCTTTGACATTCTGAAATGTGATAAGAGAAGAAGTGAAAAAAAAAAACAGTAAGCATTAGCCATAATCACAAATTAATAATCTCGGTCCCTTAGAGATTTGGCTGCTGGATGAGGGCTGATATTAGCTCTTGTCTTGGCCTGTTTTCCTGGTAGCTCCTGAAATGATGAGCAAATTAAAATTTAGTTGGCAGAAACTATTGTTCTTAAGGATTCCATTTCACAGCTGGTAAGCCTTTTTAACTCAGTTATAATGTGCTTTATACCACACTGTCATTTTTTTAATCTCCCTTTCATAGGGAGCTACTTTAGTTGGTGATTTTCCTGACATTCTATCTAACATATGCCAAATTAACATTAATATAACAAATATACAAATTCTGGAAGGTTATTCATTCCCTTTTTTACACCGCAAACCCAGTCCCCCTCTCCTATTCTCAAGGTTGGTGACTCCCTCATCTCTAACCCTTCTGCTGTTGCTGTCTTTAAAAACCTACAGTACTTTACTACATGTGCTATTTCTCTTATCCTTTTTTCTCCACCCCTTCCCTCCCTTTCTCTACCTTCCTTTCTGCCTTCTTTTTCCTTCTCTCCTATCACTCTTTACCTCCCTAAAGACTCTGCTTGCCCTTAATCCTATGAAGGGAGGTAGTCCAGATGGCCTTTACCCTATACTTATTCTTCTCTCTGCAGCTGCCATTGGTCTGCCCATTACTCTACTTCTCAATCTTTCCTTTACCTGTGCTACTGTTCCTCATGTTTGGAAACATGCCATTGTCATACCCCTTCACAAAGGTGGTGATCCCATTGCTCCTGGTAACTTCCATCCTATATCTTTTTATCCCACCTTGGCAGAGTTACAGGAACACATTGTTCTTTCTCAGCTCACTTCCTTTCCTAACAACTCTTCCTTTTTCATACCTTCCCAGTCTGGCTTTAGGAAATTGCACTTCACTTCTACCTCCCTACTTCATCTCACTGACTCCATACTCACAGATATGGATCAAGGACAGATTACTTATTCCATTTTTATTGATCTTGCAAAAGTTTTTGACTCTGTGGCACATCCCCTTCTTCTGAAGAAACTTAAAGCAGCAGGCCTCTCTGACTCTTTAGTCAATTGGTTTCATTCTTACATTGGTGGAAGGTCTCAAGCTGTCTGGATAGGAAAATCCATTTCATCTCCACTTCCCATTACAGTAGCTCAGGTGTTCCTCTAGAGTCTGTCCTGGGTCCTATTCTCTTTTCTATTTTCTTAAATTACCTCCCCACTGTCTGTTCCTCTGTGTCAATTCATATGTACACTGAAGACATAGTTCTTTTTGCTTCTGGTTCCTCTTCCCATGACCCAACCTCCCAGCTGCAGTTCGATTTTGACAACATTCAGTGCTAGTTCAAGTCTAACCAGTTGCCCTTCAATGCCAAAAAAGCAGTCTCCTTAACTTTTAGCACCCATCAGAGGTTTGCCAGACTTACTTCTCTACATTATTTAATACCCTTGATGGTACTAAGATAAAATATGTTTCCTCCTTTAAGTAGCTCAGGGTCTGCCATGACTGGCATCTTGATTTCTCAGTGCATATTGATGCAATTCACCATAAGCTACACCCTAAGCTTGGAGCATTGTACAGGAATAAAGCAAGTATTCCACTTCCTGCCCATGAGAAATTATAGTAAAAATTATTCTCTCTATTTTGATTATGGTGACTTAGTCCACAGTGGTGCCCCTAAATCTTCTCTTGCCAGACTGGACCCCCTTTTTTATTCTTTCTGTCATTTTGCTTTGGATTGCCCCCTCTTACTCACCACTGCTGTCTTTATTCAGCTCTTTCTCTCCCATCTATTGATGTACATGCCTTTCCCATTGTGCATTTTTATATCCAAATTCTAGTTCATCTTCCGTTATAGCTTAAATCCCTTCTGTTCTCTTCTCCTTCTTCCTCCTACACTCTCCGCATCACTATTTCCTCTTCTGTCTCTCTTCCTTCTAGAAAATCTGCTGTTGGACAGTCTGCTTTTTCTTACTGATTTCCTAAACGTTGGTCCTCCTTTCCTCATTCTATTCATTCTGCTGCTTCTCCTTCCCCTTAAAGTCTTTTCTTTATGACTTTTGTTCTCCTACCTAAAACTGCCTATGATCCTAGCCTCTAATTATTTATAATTATGCTTAATGCAGTACTATGTTGTAATATATGGATTTTAAAAATAATACCCCCAAAAAGCATACAAAAAAACCCTGTAATACCTTAGTCAGTGCCGTAATACTATACTTCTGGTCCTCGTAATACTATCGTTGTGATCACCAACTTTTCTAGTGTCCAAAGCATAGTTTTTTTTTCTTTCTTTTCTTTTTATTCTTGAGAGAGAGAAGCAGGACTCCATGCGGGAAGGGGGGGATGTGAGTGGAGCGAGAACAAGCAGCACGGAACTGTCCCACAAGGATTCCAGAGGTAAGACCTCGTCAGTATCTCGCATCCATATATTACAAAAAATAACAGTTAGGTTCCAGTGAATCACTCAGCTGTAATTCTATCTTGAGGTTCTGGGAACATAGGAACCTCTCAAGCTTCGCTCTCGAGGTTACCTATGTCCCCAGAACCTCTCGATGGAATTACAGCCTTGTAATTCACTGGAACCTATCTATTATTCTATTTATCATAACTGACTTCTTATTTTCATCAGTTTATTATTTAGCATTCTCTTTCTCCCCTTCCCCCAGGACACATCTGGAAATGAGCTGTTCTCAGCTCAGTACGTCTTTCCTGATTAAATTTATAAATAAATAAATCAGTAAATAAAAAATATGCATGGCTGATGTTTCCAAAGACACAAACATATCAGTAGCAGATCTAACTGTACAGTGAGGTAGCACTCTCTGCAACCCCAACACACACACACACACACACACACACCTATGCCACTGCAAACAGTAACTGTTTTTGCCTAATCAGCATTTCAAAAGGCAACATACACACATGCAAGATATGCAGCACATAACTGCATACATACATATATACATACCTGTGAATGCATGTATGTATTATACTAGCAAGGTAGTGCCAGTATAGTTAGGATTGAGTATGGTATTTAATGTTGAATCCCAGTTTTTGCACCTTAATAACTTTGCCAGCATTCAAAACAAAATAGCCCAAAGTATAGTGCGGTCTGGCTGGTAGGGTCTCATGACATGAAAAGTTTCATGATGGCATTGTGTGGTTTCTGAGATACAGAACATTGATTTTTAATGAATTATGTATTTTTCCTATATGTAATACACATGTGTTTACTCTCACATACAGTCTACAAGATATGGAATTTTTTTCAAAACGTTTACAGTAGAAATTGGCTGTGCCAATGTAGTGCCTTTCATAGGTTTCATGAAAAAAATATGAATTGGTTCCAGAGTTATGGGGATTTAAAGTTTTTTATGAGCATGCTCAGCAAGATTTTTGGATAAGCCTGTGTTATTAACCATAAATTTTCAGTTTGCAAGAGCATTTTCAGTTCACATCACTAAGTTGTCATGAACCAAATCTGGCTCTCATTAACCCTCCCCCCACCACCATTTGTTTTCAGTTCATGGTGGCAGCCATCTTGCATTTTGCTTTTCAACAAAAATGGAAAATAAAAATGATGTGTTAAAGCAAGCATCTGAATATAGCTAAACAGGGCCTAGTTAGCTAGATTCTGGTGTTTTTTTTTTTAAATCATGCCCAGAAATACTTTTTCTGGACACCCCAAAGGCAGCCTTAGGCAGCAGTGAGAAAACTATGTTCTTTGTATGAGAACAGTAGGACTTTCCTCACTGTTGTAGCCACAGATGGAGACATGCTGCCAGCATGAGTGCCAATAGTGAGCCAGTGAACTGACAGACTCCCTCACACTCTTGTGAGTCTTTGTTCCTATCTATCTGTCTGTCTGTCTGTCTGTCTGTCTGTCTGTCTATCTATCTATCTATCTATCTATCTATCTATCTATCTATGTATCTGACTATCCAGCCATCTATCTCTGTCTCTCTCTCAGTCTGTCTGTCTATCTGTCTGTCTAACTATCTATCTATCTAGCCATCTATCTACCTATCTACCTTTATATCTGTCTTTCTAGCTATCAATTAAATGCACCGGGGTGCCCACCCCCATACTGCTGCACTATGCCCCTCCCCTCTAGAGGGCTTGCCCCCTCCCAATAGATAGATTGTGACACCTTGGTGCCTACCCCCAGTGCTGATGTATACTATCCTGACACTGAAGTGCTCATTCTCCATTGCTGTCTAAGGTCCAGCTGTAAAAAATGAAAATCATCACTTTGTATATCTTTTTTTATTTTCTCTACTACACCTGCAAAGAAGAAAATGGTCATCTGCTGACCTGACTCCCCACACTTTCATCCACCCCACCTTGACACCCTTATCAACCAACCCACACACTCTACACACACACTCACTCACCAAAAAGTGCCCCACAGTGTCGATCCACTCTCTGATCAAAAAGACATCAAGCTACTGGAACTAACAACTGTGATATGAGAAAATCAGGTAAGTTTTGTTTATGTACTGTATTTCAATGAGTTATGAACTTTTAAACTTCGTCATTTTTCAATGTTCATACACAAGATTTTCAACATGACCTTTTTGGGATCCTACCTCATGAAAGAGGTGGGTGAAATTTTTTAAATCCATCCCAAAAGGTGATTTCATGATTGCACTGCAAAATCATATTTTGGGCATAATTTGAAATGTTTTACCCTACCAGGTTGCTGAGGTGGAGTCATAAGAAGACTTTGCTGAAAATATGGTAGAAAATTATGGTAAAATGACCAAGTTATGACTGAATGCTGAAATACTTCAATGTTCTTGCATAACTTTACTAATTTTTGATGTTTTTCTACCAAACTTTCAACATGGGATTTTTTGGACCCCACCTCATGAACAAGGCAGGTGAAATTTTTCAAATCTGGGCCAAAAAATGATTTTGCAGTTAATCCATGAACCCAAATTTTGGGTGGGATTTAAACATTTTCCTTTACCAGTTTCGTAACATGGGGTCATAGGAAAACTGTGGGCTGGATTTTTAAAGGCCCGGAATTGCCACATGCTCTGGGTGCACCAAAGATATGGCACATAGGACTTGCAGCAACCTAATGAGATTTTGCATCCTGTGTGACAGCTGACACAAGTTAGTCCATCTTTCTGTGGTCTAGCTTGCATCAGTCTTGGGGACCCTTTTTTCGGTGTGTGAACCAGAGATTTAGTGCACACTGCCAGAAATTGGGAAAACTTGCAACTGCGTCCGAGTTTGTACAATTGGATGTAGTTGTAGTAAATAGCATTGGCAAAGTGGAGATTTCAAAGAGCTGAGGTGCAGTACTTGATGCAAGCCCTACACCACCCTGTGAAAGAACCAAAGGAGGCAGCAACTCAAACAGCGACCAGTGTCACAACATGAAAAGCACAAAGCACAGTTAGGAGTTGGGCAACCCGGTCTTCCTAAAAGAAAAATCTATTCATTAGGCCATGTTACAAATATTTTTTAAACTGAAAAAACTTTACTGAAACATCTTATAATAAAATACAACAAAAATAAAAATCACAACCACAATAAAAACAAAAATCAGAGCAAGAAACCAAGAAAGCCATTGAACAACAATAACATCTACAACTACTCAAACACAATACAGCCACACAACAAGAACCCCAGACCAACCCACCCATCCCTTATTCAGGAGAGCAGTCAAGCAAGAGTAAGTACAATAGTATTCTTACATGGAGGTAGACATATAAGAACAAATACTAAACCTGAAATACAATCCGTATAATAAATATACAATTCAACTATACTAACCTCTTGAAAATCAACAAATAAGTTAAGAATGCAGAATACTAAATATTAAACATGATAGGATGCCCTTTGGATCATATAGATAATAATAGGGTATATAAAGATTCCTAGTTTTTGCCATAGGTTTCCAAACAATCTGCAGGGCTGGTGATGGTTTTCTTGACTTGAATGGCAAAAAAATGTCCATATTCCATGTATGTGGGTGTGTCCCGATCACACCAGTGTCTCAGAATAACCTTCTTTGTGCACATAGAAATTAAAGCTACAGTATATCATCTTTCTGTAGCCCTATTAATTTATCTTTATAATAGCCTAGTATACAAATATCAGGAGAAAACACTTGATCCAATCCTAATAAAGGATCTAATTTTGAAAGAATTGATTCACAAAGGGGAGTAGATGTGGAGCATTCCCAACAAAATGGGGAATAGAGTCACCTGTTTTGTATGACAGTGAGTACAAAGATCTGAGGGCACCCTACCCATCTTATACAATTTAACTGTGGTATAAAATATATTATGTAACACTTGAAGTTGCATGTATCTATACCTATCATTCTTAACGTATTTGTATGACTCTCACCAGATAACAGGCCACTCATATGCCCTTTGCGGTGCCAGTAGGGTTTGATTCCAATATGTAGCTATGTTTTCTACTTTATTTCAAAGTAATGTGTAAAATTGTGAATACAAGAAAGATACAGGAATGTAAGGAAAAAGCACCTTTCACTAATGGTAAAATGTTTTCAGCATATTCATTTGACCATTGGCCATAACCAAAGTGATGAAGTGGAAGGTGAGCGAGCTTCATATATTTGAAACACACCTTTTTTGGAATATTATTTGTGGTATTTCAGCAAATATTTGTAAAACACCATTGGAAGTAATATATTGCACAGTTTGTATCTCTGAAAAAGGCCATAAAGTGGGTAATAACCTGACCTTCCACCTTAAAATTAGGGTTGCCCACAATGGGCTGTGATAAGTCCTGCTTAGGATCAAGGTGAAATAATTTACAAAGCTGCCTGTGAGCCCTCCGCAAGATTGCTATAAAGGTGGCCCACAAGGATCGGGGATATGATTAGGGAATGAATAAAACAAAAAGATAATACTGACATTTGATTGGACAATAAAAATTCAATATGCAACCATTATGGTTGTGGGTAAGAGAGCTCTCTCTAAGAGCATCACAGTACAATTGAAAATATTTACTACTGTGGAGAGCCAGATAATATACAGTATATAAAAGTTAGGAAGATGAAGTCCCCTTCTGATTTAGGGGTGATAAGTTTATAAAAGGTTCTGTGCAGAGTTTTATCCTGCCAAATAAAACCAAAAATAAGACTGTGTAATTTAGTAAACTATGTTTGAAGAAGAACTAAGACTAACATGTTAAGAGGATATAAGATCCTCAGCAGGAGATTTATTTTAACTACATTAACCCAGAAAGTAAGAGGAAGATGAGCCCAACCAGCAAAATCCTGTTTTATCTGGCCAAACAACTTATCCAAGTTATACTTTTACAGCTATGTGGGAGATATACTTAAATAAATCCCTAAATGTCTAAGTTTATTGGGTACCCCTACAAACCCCAGGTTATCAACATTGTACCTAAAGGTCCGTCTATTAAGCAGCATAATTTCTGTTTTATTTAAATTTAGTTTATAGTTAGAAAAAGAGCCAAAACTACATATAATATCTAAAGCATCCAATAGAAATGTTTTGGGTTATATTAGGTGCAGAAAAATGTCATCAGCATATACTGAGAGTGTAAACTCCCGGGACCCAACCATCACCCCTTGCACACAGGTGTTGTGTTAATTTTCCTAATTAAAGGCTCAAGAAATAAACTGAACAAAAGTGGTGAAAGGGGCCCACCCTGATGTGTACCACATTGTAAGGTAATCACCTCAAAGTGTAGTCCATTATAAAGTATTCTAGCTGTAGGGTTCGTGTAAAGTATCCAGATCCATTTAATAAAGTCCCGGGGATACTGGATTTGCTTAATACAATAAATAAGTAGCTTCATGATACCTGATCAAAAGCTTTCTCCACATCTAGGTTTGCCAACACTGCTGGATCGTGGCCTTCCCTGGATATGGAGAAAATATGTACTAGTTTCTGAAGATGATCTGGTGATAGTCTTCCGAAGACAAAACCGACCTGATCAATACTAATCAAGGAGCCCCAAACTGTATTAATCCAGATTTATTAATGAGATAGGATGATAGCTGGTCACTCAGTAGGGATCCTTACTGGGTTTTAACAATACTATAATAAGGACCTCAACATCTGGTCCAAAGTACCGCATGAATAAATGTAATTAAAGATATCTAACAAAAGTGGTGCCAATAGATCTTTACATTTTTTGTAAAAATTGGAAGTGAATCTGTTGGTGCCCAGAGCTTTATCACAGGAAAGGGAATCAATAGCATCCCTAACTTCCTGCAAGGTTAAAGAAGTTTGGAGATAATTTAGTTGGGGAGCAGCCAAAGTGGGTAGCTCAAGATCTTGAAAAAAGAGATTTAAGCTAGTCATGTAGGTGTCATTGTGTTCCTGACTGCACAGTGACTGGTAATACATTTGAAACTGGGCTGCAATTTCCCTGAGTTGGGTCACTATTGAACCATCATCAGAAATAATAAAAGGAATGATCTAATCTGCTGCTTGTTAAAAGATTTTATAGACAAGGCAAAAAACCTCAATACCATGAGAAAAACCCCAGGCCCAATATAACAATGTTTAGTAGTAGTAGTAGTAGTAATAGTAAAGACATTTTATTCAAGTTAATCAGTACAGGAAAACATGAACATGGTCAGTTCCCAATTAAGCTGCTAGGCTCATTTACAATGGATACTATTAGTACAAAGCTTTATAGTTACATAGACAAATACAGAAACAACTTAAGAGAGAACTTTGCCGTTAACACTGACATTGACACTGACTGTACTAAATTAAATTGTGCTCAATGAACTCAGCAAATACCTGTGCCATTATTTTATGTGTTGTCAGAAAAGAGATGGTACCCACTATGAGCCCTTTACCCTGAGGTTAGTTTTCTGATGTGTGTAGAGATACATGAAGAACAAAGGTTACCCCACTCCACGTTAACCTCACTGGTATTTGAAAAAGCATGGCAGGTCCTGAGATCAAGGTGGAGAAATCTTAAGAGTGAGTGCAAGGGTTTGAAATCTATGGCCACCATTGAACTGACTGATAATATTATTGAAAAATTACATGCACAGCCAGCCCACCAGCACAGCAGTTGGATTTCTGCTTGTGACACTGATGACCTGGGTTCGGGAACAGACCAGGGTGTCAGAGGGCTGGCTGTAAATGTTCCTGGTTGGAAGCACCTTATTTAAGGAGCCAATTAGGCAATGTATTGCAGGCCAATTCAGGCAGCACCCTATATCTGTGAGTAGCCACTGCAGGCATTTCAGAGCTGTTAAGCTAGTGTAGGGACTATACCGAAGGGGTCCCACCGTGGAGTGGTGGTATAGCTTGCTCACTTTGGAATTCCAATCTGAAAACTAAGAGGACCCCCTTTTTTACATGAAGTTTAAAGGTAGTAGAGCCAGTGGCCATGAAATTGTTTAAATATTAAAATGTACCATGTGTGGGGTGGGGGTTGTGCACTGGTATTCTGTTTTAACTGCTGTTGTTTACCACAACCCAGTAGCACCCCTGAGCAGAAATGTGAATTACATGTTGGTCAAGGCAGAGTGGAGCATGTTGATTTGGGGAAGGTGTGGCACCCCTTGCAAAATGCTCCCTTCTACCACCTGTAAATGTTCCTGGGTGGAAGCACCTTATTTAAGGAGCCAATTAGGCAAAGTATTGCAGGCCAATTCAGGCAGCACTCTATATTTGTGAGTAGCCACTGCAGGCATTTCAGAGCTATTAAGCTAGCGTAGGGACTGTACCAAAAGGGTCCCACCATGGAGTGGTGGTATAGCTTGCTCACTTTGGAATTCCAATCTGAAAACTAAGAGGACCCCTTTTTTTACATGAAGTTTAAAGTAAGTAGATCCAGTGGCCATGAAATTGTTTAAATAATAAAAGGTACCATGTGTGTGTGTGGGGGGGGGTTGTGCACTGGTATTCCATTTTAACTAGCCTAGGGGGGCATATGGCTCAAGCATCCTATGATGGCTCACCTTCTCCCAGTAAGGAGGGTGGTATGTGGTCTGGTGTTTGCTGACCTCTGGCAGAGGCTGGAGGCATTGCAGCACATCAGGTCTCACTGCATAGGGAGTGCAATGGATGTTGGCTCATGCATTGACATCCTTGCATGTCGCTCTCCCAGGTGAGAAACCAGGAAAATGGCTCCCTGATCAGCTGGATGATGGTTGCAGGTCCCCTGCTGCCATAAAGCCCTGGACAGCCCTGGCCAACCCCAGCAGCACCTGGGCCAAGTAAGTTGCACTGGCCACCCCAACCGGCACTTTCTCCCCAGAAGAGGGGACCTGTCTGATGAAGGTAATCATTGGGTTACTCAGGGGGGCTGCAATGTGGGGTGGTGGATGGCAGTGGGGACAGAGTGCCGGCAGAGTACCTAGATGACCCGAAGGAGTGGCCAGTTGGGGAGCAAGGGAAGGTGCAAAAAAAAAAGAAAAATTACATGAGGAGCATCTCTTAGGACCTGATACCCCTGAGTCTCTCTCTTGAACTTTATGTGGTTGATAGTAAGCATGTATTTTAGAGTGAGAGGCAACATCAAAGTGCACAGTTTTAAATGAGGAAACATAACACTAACAATGGATGAAAATGGCAAGCCATTCCTGCATATAACAAGGAACAACAAACTAAGACAAGGATCAGTGCAAATCCTAAAGACTGCAGGAAATTAAAACCCAGAGCATAGCAGCTTGAAACCAACTTCAACAAACATCCTGTAAAAAAACTACTTCAAAGACAGAGAAAAAAGGCAAGCACAAGCACAGATGATTCACCCTTCTTCCTTGCAACAAACTACCAAGCAAAGGAATACTGCCCTCGTATCTGGATCAAAAATCAATCTGTAGGAGTAAATAAATTGGTACCAGGTCAATGTGTCACTGCAATAAAAGCTCGGTATTTACCATGCCATGAGAACCAAAAACATTGACAGCTACAGGGGTAGAATAGCATTAGGGAATTACTGCTAGCACTGTCACTGTCAGCTCAAAGGAGGAAGTGATCGAGTTGCTGTTGGTGTGGTACCTGGTTGAGCCATTCTTGTGGTGGAGTGGTTAAGGCACCAGCATACGGCAGCGTAGGAGACTTGGGGACCATGGTTCGGTTCCCCATCTCCTGGTCTTGAAAGATTTGTTTTTTTAAATAAAGAAATGTTCCCCCCTCCCATGTTTCTCCCACTTCTCCAAAGTCCACACCCACTCAGAGTTGATTACATTTAGTCTGGTTGGTGTGGGGGCTGAGCCCCCTGCAAAACAATCTCCACTGTTGTCCTATTAGTTTGTATTATGTGGGTGAGATTTTGTGCTGGTCGGTGTATTGTCTGAACTTTTTTGCCTTTTTCGGCATTTTGCTTGCAGCATTGTGTGCTGCGCTGTTTTTATTTGCAGGGTTATGACCCCGTGCCAATAAATTAGCTGTAATTGTAAAACGTGTGATAGAGAAATCATTGATATCAACAAACAGAAGGCTAACAAATTATTCAGTGAAGAAACACTTGTTCCAAAAACTAACAGATTCAGGTGTGGCTCCCAATGAGGTAATACAGGTCTCTGGCCACAAATAATTACAGAGCCTGAATGACTATTCAGAAATGAATTAACAACAACAGCATATTTCCAGCATATTAAGCTGCCAACTAGAGCAACTGCAAGCAGAACCACTGAAAGAACAACCAACTATTCCACAAAACTAGTCAGACATCCTTGGAACCTGTTTCCTTAAGCCAGTCATAAAAGCCAATGATATTACCTTCAACATAGTGCAAGGTACATTTTGTGTCATTACCTTTCAAAATACTATTGAAAAACAAATTGTCTCATATAAAAATTGCTACTCTGTTCCACCACAGCCTCCCCCATCAAAAAGGAACCACCCTTGCTCCCTCCATGCTTCCATCTCCTCATAAAAATAAGACACATCAAGTAATGTTTCTTTATAGGTACACAACATTAAATACACGTAAGACTAAACTTTATTTTTACTCTTTTGTATTCCCTTCCCCTTAGTTAATCAACATGTTTCATACACCTGAAAAGAGACCTCAAGTGATTGAATCAGACAGCGATACAGATTAAACTAATTCACAAATTATTTACAAATACAAATCAAAAATGTAGGTAAACCTTGAACCATTCTCATATATTCACATTGCTTCCTTCTTTCACATCTACGCTCCCCACAGGTTGCATAGTCATGCAGAAAGCATCTGGTTACTGCTCAAATATGAGAACTGCTGACTGCATGAACCTGTGAGTTGCTCCTTCATGAACACGCAAGCTGATATTTCATGAACATGTGAGCTGCTCCTGCATGAATGTGTGACCTGAAAGATACACAAATCTATAACCAGACAGATAAATCATACCAGTACCCAAAAACAGGAGCACAAAAAACAAGTTACTAACTAGGATCAATTGTATCAGAACAGTTATTATGACTATTTTATAATTACTGACAGGCACTTTTCCCTAAGGAAAACCCAGTTGATATTTGCTATAATAACCAGCTGGTTATTACAGCAAACACGCGGCAGGTTTCCTGGACTCTATGCATACACCAGCTGCTCTCTCCCTTTACTCGTGCTGTACACCTGCCGCTACCGCTGCTCGGCAGTAAGTAAAACCAACGATCATTTTTAAAAAATTATTTTATATAACTGCTATAGTGAGAAAGTGCCCACCAGCAATTATATAAAATAAAAGATGGGGTGGTGTGTAAAACTCGATTTTACATTTCCTCAGCATGGGATGCTTCTCATAAACTCCTCGGGCTTTGCTCTCAGGGTTTATGTAGCATCCCATGCATCGGGTGTGTGTAAAATCTGGTAACACACACCACCCCATCCTTTATTCTCTATATTCTAACTCTTTTGTTTCTATTTACCAAAGATTCACTATGTATTACCAGGACCTGTCAAAACAAAGAAAAGGTGCCAATTGAATAAACCCATTTTTTTCCTTTCAGCATACTTGCAACAGTTGTTGGATAACACTTGCACTTAATATTTATCAAGACCCATTTATGACTATAAACATCTTAACAATTATTTTCTTGTTGAAGCTGCTAAACCTGTGATGAAACAAATCTACTAAACAACAATTTAACCCCTCTCTTTAACATTGTTTTTCTTTTCCATAGAATCTCCAGGAACCTGTGAAAAAAAAATCCAGTTGCACCTAAATATACAATCAGCACATTGTCTTCACTAAACATTACAAATAAAAATAACCTATCCATGTCTTTTTTTCCATCTCAAATACAGCCACTTCTATTAAATCCTTGCCGTCTCCAAAAACCGGCATCTCGAATAGAAAACTGCAAAAAAACAGACCACGATATACTGAAAGCAACCTGAAAAAAAGCATATTACCAATTTATACTAATGTTTGATATCATTATTTATTTATTTATTTAAGAGATTCACCAGGAAGGCATACAGAGCAGTAAAGCTTGTTTCCAGATGCATCCTGGGGGAAGGGGAGTACAACAAAATAGATACACAATAAACACAGTTGGTGCATAATGAAGTGGACAGTTTATATTGTAGAAGCAATACCAGAAGCAGTGCAGTAAAGTGGATTGTGATGCGGACATCCAGTAATAAGGACAGTATCACAGCTTGGGTGCGAGTAATAAACTAGACAGTAATACATAGCAGAGTCTCTAACAGTAGTAGCAGTGCAGTGCATTGAATCAGGTACAGGCAAGAATTAAACAGTTTGCAATGTACGTATATAATTCAAATACAATAATAGTATGTATAAGGTAGAAGAATATAGATAAAGGGGGCTGCATAAGCGGACTAGTAAAAAGAAGAGCATAAGTGCGCAAACTGATGTGGGGCATCTAACTGGATTATGCCTAGGTAAGCCTAGAAGTGGGAAGCCTAGTAAAAAGGTTTAGGGATTATGCAGCAGGAACAACAAGGGGGTGAGGAGATGATGGGTTTTGACAAGAGCAGGTGGGTGTTATGAAATCTCATAGGAGGGGGAAGAGGGACTATTCTGAGGTGGCACTCTGGATGGAGGAGGGGAGAGCATTCCACAGTTTAGGACAGCGGAAAGAAAAAGCTGATTGACCAGTGGTGGTAGAATTGTGTGTGATTGCGAAAGAACAAAGGTCAGAGTTACGGAGGGAGTAAATGTGTTGGGAGGAAGTGCAAATGGAGGAAGATAGATAGGAGGGGAGATTACCAGACCAGAATATGGTCATAAAAGTGGCAATGTGAGAGAGAAGTCTGGACTCTAGGGATGGAAGGGACAGGACTTTGTAAAGGTCATAGTGGTGATTTCGAGAGAGACAGGAAAGCACAAATTGACAGAAAGAGTTGAAGAGGGTATCCAGTCTGGCCAGGGTAGTTTTGGGGTGGCACTGTAGACTATGTCTGCATAGTCAAAGGTGGGGAGAATCATTTTCTGCACAAGGTAATGCCGGGCCGATGGAAGAATGCAATCTTTCTTCTATATAAGACACCAAGCTTGAGAGTGTACATTCTTTGAACTACATACACGTGTGCCGAGAAGTCCAAATGGTCATCTAACCAGACCCCAGGGTATCTAACGGTGAAGACATTTTTGATAGGGGTTCCGTCCAAAGTATGGAAGGTGGGGGGATTTAAGTTTAGTAAGTCTCCGTCATGTGCTGAAGGACATGGAGACTGTCTTTTTAGAGTTAAGGAACAGCTGGTTGGATTGGAACCATTGCTGGACTTTGTTGAAGTCATGTTGCAGTCTTGACTCAGCATCAGTGGATGAGGTGCTAAACGTGTAGAGGACAGTGTCATCTGCATACATGTGGATTTGGGAAGTGGAGCAGGCTGAAGGGAGATCATTGAGGAAGATAGAAAATAATATAGGGCCTAGTACTGAGCCCTGTGGGACATCAGTAGTGATGGGTAGAGGAGGGGAGAGGGAGGAGGCAATCTTGACTGATTGTGATCTGCCTGACAGATAAGATTGAAACCATACTGTGGCTAAGGAGTTTAAACCAGCAGCAGTGAGTTTTTGGAAGAGGAGGAGGAGGAAGAGGAGTAGGAGGGAGTTGGATACTGTGTCAAAGGCTTTTGCCAGATCAACAAATATGGCAGAGGTAACATGTCCCTGATCCATATTAGAGTGTATAGAGTCACTGAGATGTAGGGGGGCGGTAGTGTTGGAGTGGGAGGGACTTCCAGAAGCTAGACTGGAAAGGGGTGAGAAATGGGGTAGAGTCAAGGTAAGGAGTGAGCTGAGCAAGGACCATGCATTTTTTTGTTTAGCTGGAATCAGAAGTAGGGATATTAGGCAGTAGTTCCCAGGGACAGTGGGATCACCACCCTTGGGGAGGAGAATAACTGTAGATTGTTTCCAGGTAGAGGAGACAGAGGATCGAGTAAAGGATATGTTGAGAAGAGAGGCCAGAGGGGAAGCTATAATATGGCTAAAGAGATAGAACAGATTGGGTCAAGGCCATCAGGGCTTTTATCTTTAGTAGGGTTCAAGGCTAGGAATGCCTTCAGAGCTTCATTTGCATAATAAGAGAGAAGGAGAAAGGGGGGAAAGAGAAGCGGTGGGGGGGTCTGAGGAGGCAGTACGCATGCATGTGGGGATGGTGGAGAGGAGTGTGGAGGCACAGGATGTAAAGAAAGTGTTGAATGGAGATGCGACAGATGGAGGATAAGAAAATGCAACATTTCCATGGGTGAGGGTTGAGATGGGGGGGTGGGAGGAGGCAATAAGAGAGATTCAATGACTCACCAGAGCTCAGAGATATGGCTTAAGTTAGTGTTGAATGAGGCGGAGAAGTATTCAGACTTAGCACATCAGGAGGCCCTAGTGTACGCATTCCTAAGTTGTCTGTAGTGGAGGAAGAGGGAGAGAGTTCTGGATTTCATGTAAGCCTTCCAGGCCTGGTCCCTCCCGTGCATGCAGGCCATCAATTCCCCATTAACCCAGGGTAAGTGTGAGTCTTTGACTCTGGTCAGTTTGGAGGAAGCATACAGATCCCAAATTTCCAGGAATTTAGTCTGGAAGTAGCTGAGGGCAGCATCAATAGAGGATGCTGTAGAGATGGGGTATCAATTGGTCTGGTATAAGTCATTCAGAATGAGATCTAAATTTAGGGAGGAAAAAGAACGCAGAGGGAGCAATTCTAGTGGGCTTTAGTCTGGTGGACTTTATGGATACAGTAGAACATATGATGGTCACTAAGGGAGTTTGGGAGAATACCAGCAACAATTATACGGTGAGGGTGGGATGTGAGGGCCCAATCTAATAGGGTATGTTTGAGAGATGTGTGATTAAGGCGAGTTGGGGAAGTAATTAGTTGTGATAAGTTTAGGGAGTTTACTTTGGTGCAGATTTAGGAATTGGCAGGAGAGAGACAGTCCATATTTAGGCCACCTAATAAGTAAAGCTCACCATTGGTGGTGTGCAAAGTAATGGTTGTGAGACGCTCAGATAAGGTTGATGTAGGCAGACCGGTACAACAATAAGCACCAACTATGAATACAGGCAATGAAAACAGGAGAGATAATTTGATGAGGAGGAGTTCATATTGGGAAGGGGACGAGGTAGCTAGAACAGGAGAGTATTGTAGGTTGGAGGATACATACATTACAATACCTCCACCCTTGCTGAGTCTATCTTGTCTGATGAGGGTGATATCCTGTCATAAGGGCTAATGCAGTTGAGTGACTCACATATGAGCTACTCAATTACAGTGCTCGCTATGTGGGCTACCATGCATGGTTAGCAATCAGAGCGACAGGTAGAAGAGAAGGGTGACAGGAAGAACATGAGGGAGAGCAGAAGAGGAGGGAGGGTATGTAGGAGGTTGTGCTGTGGGAAGCTGCTGAGCTGGCACCATGGGGGAGTGGTGAGGTTGGCGGGCTACAGTGGGATGGGTGCAGGGCTTTGGGCTGGGAGGGATACAATTTTTATTGCCACACATGCTCTGTAAAGCACATTTTTCCCCCAGGGTTTCCCCCCTTCAATGACATGCACCCCCCCTTTGAGCTGGTAATCTGTAAATAGGGGTGTGTGTGGGGGGGCTCAGCCCCCTGCAGAAAAAACTGTTTACTTTCACCAATGTTTCTTTGCTAAAGTGCATATCGCCTTTTTTTCTGGTGATGTGCGGCTCACCAAAATGGCAATTGCTATTCCGCTATCGCAGTTATGATGTGGAACCAATAAGGGTATAGCCTGGAGTAAAAAGACTGGTGTCAAATATCTTATGGGATAGCCAGGTTTTGGATAATACCGGGACATCTGGATGTAAATTCAGCATGATTGGTTGGAGGAGGGTGAGCTTGGGGAGTGGGCTTTTTATATTAAGGTGAACCATTTTTAAGCCCTTTGGTAGAGTCACATGCGGAGGTGGGGTGGGTCCAGGGTTGGATTCAATGTCTCCTACTGAAATGAGTAGGAGGGTGATTAGTGATTTGGAGAATGAGTAGACCCATGCAGTAGCTTTTGGTTGTAGAGAGTGGGGGATGGTTCAAGGAGGGAGCTAGAGGAGTTTGGAAGGGTTTAAGGGATGTTGAATCCCTTGCAGTGTAGATATTTCCACTGTTACTGTTCAACTAAATTGCATCCACCTAATCTGTACATGTTTTCCCTAGCTACCTAAGACTGACATTTCTTTTCTTTCATCCTACAAATAAAAAAAAACATTTTTTTTATTTCTGATCTTTTTCACTCCATTTTTCATCCTGTAAAAAGAAAACTACTCTATTATAAGTTTATAAAAATGTATTCTAAAAGTTTACCTTACTGTTTCAAAGATAAAAAATTTAAGTTTTCATACCTTGTCTTCATTGTGTCTCCAAAGAACTGCTTCTCTCTGCAAAATGTAGCCCAACTGAGGTAAACCCAATGAAAACAAAATGCCACAATAAAAGCTCCAAAAGTAATCCAAAGGTATCCAAAACTCCCCAAATAAAGTCCTTGATATACTAAAGAAGTAATACAGCAAGGTCCAAAATGCAACCCAAAAATAATTAAAAAAATACAGGAATGCACTGAAATAGAAGAAAAAGCCCATAAATAAAAAATACAACCAACAAGAGTGAGAGAAGTCAACTGTTCATGTCATAATCCAGTGGAAAGTGCTGAGAAAATCCTCTGAAGGTGATGAAAATCTATGGATGATCTCAAGGCTGCCTCCCTAAAGACATTGATTTGAACCCTGTCACCATACAAAGACCCACCACTGCACCTGAAAAATCCAAAGATGCTCTGGCTCCTCTAACGAGACACTCTTGACCCATTTAAGCACAACAACTGCTCTCTAGTAAAGATCCTCAATCTCACGGATAATCCAGGCCACCAATTCACTCTAATCAATGTCCTCCACAGGCCAAACACCTCCCCTGGGCCACTGCTCCCAATATGCTGCCTTCCCTCCAATGCAATTACCTTGACAGGATGCAGTGATCCTCTCCACTGGCTGACTCCTTCTCTGACACCAACTCCAACTTTTCAGCTGTCCCTCAAAATCCTTTCTAGTTACCAATAATGCTGCCACTAACACTACAGGCACTGCACAGCAGGTCCTCCTCCTTGGTTACCTCCTGACACACTGAATTGAAAATGTGCCACAACTGGAAACTATGCCCACCAGCCAATCACAAATGATGCTTCATGCACACCATGCCCACTATTTACTCCACCCAGTCACATTCCATTATCACATTCCCATCCACACGTACTCACCCACAAGCTCAACAATAACACAGATGCATAAAATAGTTCCCCCAAACACATTTTAAAAAAAACAACACAGTTAAAAAAACACTATCACACAAGTCGTCCCTATTGCATAAAATGAATATGCTGGGGGGGGGTGGAGGTGACTTGTGTTGTTAATGATTTATGTGGACTCATTACCATTAACCTCGGCAAACAGCACTTGTAGCTCCACCACTAGTGAGGTTACTCAAGGTCAATGGCAACTTATCTACATAAATCGTCTATCTCACAGTACAGTCACCCCCCACATTCCCTATATAATACAGTACATACTTACATGCATGCAGTGTATTTTTTCACAAAACTGCATTAATGCTCCAGTTATGCTTCAACTTAACACCACAAAAGTAGAGAATTGTGTTGTTAGGGTTTCTGACCCTAACTCCCCCCCCACCCCTAAGCAGCAAAAGGAAAAACATTAGTGTTGTTGGTCTCAGAGTCCTGTCAGATCAGTGGTGGAGTCTTCCTTGATATTGTCAATCCTAATGCCCAGACCATCCTCTGAGCAATCAAGGACTGATGTGATCTCTTTTCTTCATGCAGGGTCTGCATGGCCCTGCATGTAGAAAGCTACAACACATTCTGGTGGTAACATGTGGCAAGACATACTTCTCTACCTTTGCAGAGTGCATCACTATGAGGCACTGGCTTGGGGCTGTACCTTGTACTCCAAACAGGAGGCTATGGGCTGGGGTGGAGGAGTGAGCATTAGGGAGGACAACCTTATGGAAGATCCCACCACTGATTCACCAAGACTCCTGAACCCCCAAACCCTTTTATTTTTTTTTCATTTTGCTGCTTGGGGGTTGGGAGTGGGGAGTTAGGGTTGGAAACCCTAATGACACATTTCCCTACCTTTGTGGAATTAAGTTAAGCCCTAACTAATACATTAATGCAATTGTTTACAAGAATATCCTTTCTTTTTGAGATAGCAGAATCCTATTCTCATTCATGCAGGTCCTTCCAGGACCTGCGTGAATAAATGCAGGCATGAAGGGCCCTCTGGGCTCTGCATCCACCTAGGCAAGTGCAGGGTCCTTTGGATCCTGCACTTCTGTTCAGCAACGAATGTTAAGAACTCATGGGGCTGTCTGATGGGCTATGCTTCAATATGGCTGCAGATACAGATGCACAGGACAGAGCGTATCTTTCAGCCAAAGCACAGGGCCCTCGGGTTCTGATGGGAGCAAAGGTGCAGGGCCCTATGCCAAGAGGAAATGTCTCATAGGAGCATGCAGGCAACCCGGCACCTTCCCTTCCCAGGCTGGTGGATGGTGTTTGATGACAGCGCCATCCCCCAGCCTTGGCCCATTCAGCTGAGTCACTGAGCTCACCCCCAAACTCAGCTCAATGGCATGTGACCACAAAGCGCTATGTGCTGGGGCAAAGGCTGGCACCACACACAACATTTCTTAATAATAATTATTACTATTTTTTAAATTTTATCCCCGATTTTTCAAGATAATCACTTTATGACTCCTCCTTATAAATATGACATGTGTCATTTATAGAATACTGGCTGAAATATCCATTCTCACCATAAGTGGGAAAATACATTTCGACCATAATTTGAAAAATGACACCTGCCAGGTTTATGAGGTTGTGTGAAAAAATGGCTATGTTGAAATTCTGGAATCAAAATATTGAAAATTAGTGAGGTCATGAGTAAGCACTGAAATATTTCAATGTTCACTCACAACTTGGTTATTTTACCATATTTTTCCACAAGATTTTTCACATAGTCCTCATGAATCTAGTAAGTGAAAACGTTCAAATCCCAGCCGAAATGTAATTTCATAGAACAACTGCAAAATCACCTTTTGGGTCTGATTTGAAAACTTTCACCTGTTGTTCATGAGATTGGGTCCTAAAAAGTCCATTTTGAAAGTTTGGTGGAAAAATATTGAAAACGGTGAAGTAATGAGTGTGCATTGAAGTATGTCAATGCTCACTCATAACTTTGTCATTTTAAAATATTTTTCAACTACATTTTCAACATAGTCTTCTTATGACTCCACCTCATGAACCCAATAGGTAAAAATATTGAAATCTTTCCCAAAAGATGATTTCATTCAGTGACCACAAAATCACCTTTCAGGATGGATTTGAGAATTATCACCTCCTTTGTTCATGAAGTGAGGTCCCAAAAAGACCATGTTGAAAATGTGGTATAAAATAGTAGAAAATGATAAAGTTATGAGCAAAAAACCCCTGAAATACATTGACCTGCACTTACCTGATTTTCTCATCTCCCGGGTGCCGGTTCTAGCAGCACAACATGCTTTTGATCAGAGAGTAGAGCTCCACCATTGGACACTTTTAGGTGAGTGAGGGTGGCTTGAGCTGTGTGGGGTGGTGGGTGCTGAGTGGCGTGTCTGGGTGGGGTGGGTAGGTGTGTGGGAGGGTTAGATCGGTAAGGGACCATTTTATTTTTTACAAGTTCAACCCCCCCCACACACACACACAAATGCAAAATAATGAGGGATGATTTTCTTTGTTTCAGGGGACTTTCCAACATGGGGGATTGGGAACTCCATTGTCTGGTCACTTTTCAGTGGCGCCAGTCATGGGCACCTAGGTGCCACCACATATACAATGAGAAGGGGGCAGGTGACCTGGAGGGCAGGGGTGAAGAGAAGAAGTACTAGGGGTGGACACCTTGTCCACTCATTAGACTTAAATTTAAACATGGGAAGGGGGGGTGACCTGGAGGGGAGGGAAGAGAAAGAAGTGGTAGTGTGGGTTGGCACCTCAGTCTGCTAGTTATTTATTGAATAGAGTGCCATCACCATTGCTGGCTCACTCTTGCAACTGAAGCTGGCAGCATGAGTCCAGCTGCAGCTTCACTAAGGTATGAAAGTCCTGCTGTTCTCAAACAGAGAATGTGGGTGAATGGCTCCTTTTGCTAAACTGGGCACCCTGGATTTTGAGGTAACCAGACAGGCATTTCTGGAGGGTTGTTTTTAAAAAAACACACCAGAATCTAGCCACACAGGTCCTATTTAGCTAGTTTCAGGTGTTTTCTGTTTAATATACTATTTATATGTACTTTACATGTTTTTTAGTTTGTGGGGAAAAAGAGATGGTGGCAATAATAACTAAAAAAAAAAACCTTTATGTTGTGAAAAGCAAGTGGACCAACATTATTTAATCTATTTATAACTGATATTAACCATAACATTAGTAGCTCTCTCATTAAGTTCACTGATGACACCAAACTGGGGGTGAGGCTGATAGTTATGATAAATATATCACTATGGTTAAAGATCTAAAAAACTTGGAATCCTGGGCATTATCTAACAAAATGCAATTTAATCAGGATAAATGTGTTGTACTACTTTTGGGAAAAACAACCTCTATATCAGTATACCATGAATAGCAAAATCCTGAAAGTGGTCAAAAAAGAAAATGATCTTGGCATACTAATTAATAAATTAACTGCTGCTGATCATTGTAAAAACATTTCCACAACAGTTTATAGGATACTTAACTGCATCAAAAGAACATTCATAAATAGGATTGATCAGTTCATCTTGCCCTTAAACAGGACTTACTGTATATCCCTCCGTATCTCGATTATGGTTCACCATTTTGGAGACCCTTTTTAAAAAAAGAAATTGAGGTATTGGAAAGGATACAATGAAGAACAACTAAAATAATATCTACATTAAAAAATCTAAGTTCCCCTGAAAGACTGACTAGTACAGACCTGATTAGCCTCAAGGACAGGAGAAAATGGGGAGATTTACTTCAATTATATATGTTCCTGCAGTGCCCCAAGCTGAAAGTTCATTGTAGATTCCAGTTCAATAAATGCTTACCTAGCTTAAGAAGTAATAATCAGCAATTACTAGTTCCCAAGGCAAATATCAATAGACGTGATAATTATTATATGGTAAGGGTAACAAAGGCTTGGAATAGACTCTCACAGCATGTCATGGAAGCAGAATCCTTTGATTTATTTAAATCTAGGCTAGATGCCCACCTTGGATGTTCCACTAAGGCCACCTGATGTTCCCACCAGGGGTGGGAGACATTACATTGTAATACTTGTTTTTTAAAGACAAAGTAGGCTGTCAGCCCATTTAATTGTCTTCCACTCGTAGTGGGGTCATTGTCACTGATGGTTCTGAACAGGGAATTCATCTAGCTGTTTTTTAAATTGTTCAAAATTGGGTGCATGTAAAATATATTTTGTTAAAGAATTCCAAATTCTAGCAGATCTTACAGTGTAGTAGTTACATCGCTTAACTGAGCTGACTCTTGGGACACTGAGTTGTTTCATATGAGATATCAGGTTATTATTTCTTTCTTTATCTTTAATGCCACATAGACCCCTTAATGTAGAATTCTGTATAATTTTATACACGAGTAACATATCTCCCCTCTTACATCTGGTCTCTAAGGTAAATAGTTTTAAGGAGCTAATCCTTTCCTTGTATTCCTTTATTTTTAATCCTTTTATTGATTTAGTTAGCTTCCTTTGTGTTTTTTCCAAGAGATTTATGTCACGTTTTAAGTAAGTGTTCCAGAGTGGTGGTTATTATTGGACATTATGTCTAAACTAGGGCTGCATGAACCTCTAAAAGTTCTACCTTGCAAATATTCTGAGTAGAACCCAAAAAAGTTCCTCCCAGCTGTACCTGGTTCTGCTAGAAAGAACCCAGTAGAATCGGGTTCTACCAGGTAGAACTGGGTTTTACCATTTATAACCAAGTTCTACTAAGTAAAACCAGGTTCTACTAAGTGTAACCAGGTTCTACCAAATAAAACTAGGCTGTACTAAGTAAAAAAAAGGTTCTACTAAGTAAAACCAGCTTCTAAAAATATCCCTGTGTGTTACTACTTAAAGTACTTGACTCGATGCAGCTATCAGTGCTGTATTTACCTGCTAGGGAGAAAATGTCCCTGTATTTTTCTACTTAAAGCACTTGACTTGATGCAGCCATGAGTGGTAAAAAAATAGCAACACTTCTCGGGTAATCCAGGCAACAGTGACAACAGTACAGAAAATTCAGGATATTGCAGGAGTAACCCATCATGGTATTCAGAGGATGAGCACAAGAGCCACCACAGTGCAGCAGCCAGTCTTAGTAAGCACAGGGATGGATGATGATGACGAGAAGACAGATGAAACTGAGGGAGAAATCAATTAAACAGATCCTGAGTTTGAGTTTCAGTCTGTCAAGTAGCAGCAGTTCTGTGTAGTGGGATGATGATGATAAGGACTACAGGGCCAGCAAAAGAGCAAAAAAGAGTTCTAGAAAGGATGGTGATGCTAAGAAAAAAATGAATGGGACTTGATGAGACAACCACACCTGCAGTGGAGAAACAGAGAATAGAAAATGGACAAGGTTCTAGAGGAGTTGAGGCAGGAAGTGTTGCTGTGCATCAACATTCATTGATTGGCATGGAGATTGAAAGATCTCAAAGAGATATTGACAGCAGCAGTGGCTGTGGTGGTATCATGGGCAGTGGCAAACACATCCTCCCCATAAGCAGCAGTACAACAAAATCTGTGAAATCCATACAGTAGTGTGGGGTTTTTTTACATGAGATAAATCATCCTGCAGTCATGTGATTTGCAAATTATTCTAAACAAAATTAAAGTCGCGGTAATGTGGGTACCAGGGTGGGAAAATCAACAAAGATAAGACATATGAAAAAGTCTCACATTTATCAGTATCAAAAAGCACAAAAGGAGCACACACACACATTGTTACACTGTTGCACTCTGCTGAGGAAGAGGATGATATGGATGTTTAGCAAGGTCACGGTGATGATGTAATTGA
Organism: Neoceratodus forsteri; assembly: GCA_016271365.2. Classification (NCBI taxonomy): domain Eukaryota; kingdom Metazoa; phylum Chordata; order Ceratodontiformes; family Ceratodontidae; genus Neoceratodus; species Neoceratodus forsteri. The sequence continues at coordinate 1,485,302,152 of CM057452.1, forward strand.
TGCGGAGTTGGAGGATGATGAAAGTCTGACTTCCAGTCAAAGCACAACATTTTCAATTTCACATTTCTTTACCCCTCTGAGCCCATCACCACAGCCTGCCAGGAGTCATACACCATCCATTTCCACAACATGTACCTCTCCTGGTGGTCAAAGTCAGGGAAGCTACCAAGAAGATCTGCTGATATCAGCAAGTGTAGCAGTCATCAGATTTCACTGAAAGACTGTTTTGAGTGGTCACAGAAATAAAAGTCCAACAGGCCTGAGGCAAGGTGATTAACAAGGGCAACTGGAGAGATGATAGCCACCGACTTGCTACCATTCTCCTTTGTGTCTAACCCAGGCTTTAAAGCATTACTGGAAATCGCTGTGCCCAAATATCAAGTCCCCAGATAGACTTATTTGTCAACTGTTGCCATCCCAGACTTGTATGATGCTGTTCGTAACAGTGTGTCTGAGGCTCTTAAAGGTTCAATGGGCAAAAAGGTACATGTCAGAACAGATATGTGGACCAGTGGCCAGACGACTGACTATATGGCTGTGACTGGCCATTGGGTACACTTTCCTCCCTCCTCATCATCATCATGTAGTGGTACTGGTGGCAGTAGCAGCAACAAGCAAGGATCTTTCTCTGTTCACAGACAGGCAGCATGGTGCTGGGCTAAGCCAGATATTATCCTTAATCTCACTCATCAGAATAAGACTGGAGCATCTTGTGTCACAGTTCCTTAACACTGATAACATCAGTGCTGCATCCTTTGTGGGAAAAATGTTGAACACATTTCTAGCTGACAAGCACATTGTTAATATATACAAAGCAGAACATTACATTTTGGCCACACTTCTCGATCCTTGGTTTAAGGATACAGATGAGACACTCTTCAACCCACATGACTTTAAAGATCTGTAATACTATCATGAACTGTTAATTGAGAAAGTGGCAGCACGTATAGCTGAGAAAAGTAGTGCATCATCAGTGCCCATGTGGCAACATTCAAATTCTGAACAAGATCTGGTGGAGAGGGAGGGAGCACAATCTGCCATTGCTGATACTGCTGGTGCCATCACTACTGATGTTTTTTGTTGTCAAACACCAACCAGAGCCACTGCTACACCACAAGAGGACAAACCACTGTGGGATATGCCACCAGACTTTGGTCTGATAAAGACAGCTGGAAAGGATCAGCTGGCTATTGTGGTACCAGAAGTCCCTGCTGCAAAAATGGTGAAAGATTATATGAAGGAGACTGTACATCTCATCGCAGGTGATGAACCATTGCTGTATTGGCAACAGAAAAAATCTATGTGGCCTTCTTTAACTGAGATCGCAACTGAATACCTCAGTTGCCCACCCACAAGCACATGTTCCTAAAGAATTTTCAGTGCTGCTGGGGCAATAGTGAATGACAAAAGAACATGTCTTTCCACAAAGAATGTAGAAAGGCTCAGTTTTCTTAAAATTAACCTGCCACAGTTCATATACAGTCCAAAATTTATGCAGGCTGACAGCACCCAGATGACATGCCACGCTAATTTATGGCCCATGGCCACAGCCATTGGGTTCTATTAGTGGTTCAGTAGAGGGTTACCACTTGTGCCAATCTTCAAGCAGGAGCCACTCAGTAGATGTACTATTGTCACTGTTGCCCGAGCAGCCCTGCTGTTTTTTTTACCACTCATGGCTGCGTCAAGTACTTTAAGTAGTACGCCACAGGGATATTTGTTTCCTAGCAGGTAAATACAGCACTGCTGGCTGCGTCAAGTCAAGTACTTCAAGTAGCAAGACACAGGGATATTTATTCCCTAGTAGGTAAATAGTACTGGCTGCGTCAAGTCAAGTACTTTAAGTAGTAAGACACAGGGATATTTTCTCCCAAACAGGAAAATACAGCACTGCTAGCTGTGTCAAGTCAAGTACTTTAGTAATACACAGGGATATTTTCTCCCCAACAGGAAAATACAGCATTGCTGGCTGTATCAACTCAAGTACTTTAAGTAGTAAGACACAGGGATATTTTCGCCCCAAACAGCTAAATACATCATTGTTGGCTGCCTCAAGTCAAATAGTAGTAAGACACAGGGATATTTTCTCCCAAACAGGAAAATACAGCACTGCTGGCTGCATTGAGTCAAGTACATTAAGTAGTAAGACACAGGGATATTTTCTCCCAGACTGCTAAATACAGCACTGCTGGCTACGTCAAGTCAAGTAGTAGTTAGACACAGGGATATTTTCTCCCAAACAGGAAAATACAACACTGCTGGCTGCATGAAGTCAAGTACTTTAAGTAGTAAGACACAGGGATACTTGTACCCTAACAAGTAAATACAGCACCGCTGGCTGCATCTAGTAGTTGTGAAAAAAAACAGTATCATTATCCCAAACAGGTCAGTAAAGCACTGTAATAATTAAAATAGGTGTGTTGTTTGTACTTGGTAACACCGGATTTTTCCCTAACAAGTCAGTAGTACAGCAGTGAAAACTTTTAAAACACAAGGGGCCAGATATTCAAAACTTTGCCCCAGGGCTAAATTAGCACTGCCCGTCGGGCAAACTTAGCCCGGAGCACAAAGCAAGCTATATTCAAAAGGAAATAGCCCAGTGCTAATCCTGCTGAATATAGCAGTCTAAGGAAGCCGAGCAAACTGGTCTGGGAGTGCAGGGCAAAAATAGCCCGGAAATAAGAGAGCACTGAATTTAGCAACAAGGAAGTGTAAACTGCAACTGCAGCTCATTAGACTCTGTAGCAAGCCAGTGTTGCAGGTGGAGAACATGTGTGATTGCACAGAGACATTTCAGCTGCTGCTAATACACCTCTCAACCCCTGCCTCATCAATCAGGGACAAGGCTTAAAAACATCAGGGACAAAGGTTTAAAATCAGGGACACATCCTAAATATTGGTGATATCCTCTCAGGAAGCTGGTAGGATAAGTGGTGTAGTGTATAATGCATTTACTAAGGAAGAACACATCAGTAACATTAATGTTTGACAGTATTTTATGCTTACAACCCCCACTCATACCTCTCAACCTTTTGTCACTGAAATGAGGGACATGGACATTTTTGGACACTCAAAATGAGGGACAATGAGGGACACAGACACTCAAAATGAGGGACACATCCTCAAACATGGAGATACAAGTTCAGAACACTGTGAAAACCATAGTGTTTACTTGTACAAGGTTTATTTTGGATTTAGTATTTCAGAATATTTAGAGTTTCTGCTTTAAAATCTGAATTTACAGCACATTCTCTCTGTGGGCAGCACCTTTTCCATGAAGGATGGATGAGGGACAGAGCAATTTTAAGGGGCAAAATGAGGGATGTCCCTCATAATGAGGGACACTTGAGAGGTATGCCCCCACTGTTTGGCCACAGAAACACAATGTTTAGTAGGGACAGAGTAAGATTTTGAGGTAAAATCAGGGACGTCCCTGAAAATCAGGGACAGTTGAGAGGTATGACTGCAAACAATAATATAAGCCACACACTGCAAAACTGTGCTATGCTGAAGTGAGGCTTGCCTGGGGCTAACCTGATTGCACAGTGCTAACACATTAGCCCGGTGCAAACTGGTTAGCCCAGGGCAAACGGTAGCTATATTCAAAGCTCCCATGCAAATGAGCCTACTTAAGTAATCCATGGGCAAACAGGCACATTTGCATCTCATTATATGCTAATGAGCATACATTATCATGCAGTTTGCCCGGTGCTGCTGCATGGTACACACAGCTCCACCTGTTGGGTGGCATGGCAGTACAGGCTGGACACTGCAGGCCAGGGCATGCCCACAGCGTCCCCTGTTGGTCAGAATGGAATCCCAAGCATTAAGCAGCAGGAACTGTTTGCTGGCAGGTACTAGTGGTGCATACAACATACCTATGCAGCACTGCAAGCAGTACTTAAAGATATATATATATATATATATATATATATATATATATATATATATATATATATATATATATATATGTGTGTGTGTGTGGGGTGTGTGTGTGTGTGTAGATCTGCAACGATCTATAAATATAGATAGATACAGAGACACACGTGTATATATATATATATATATATATATATAGACAGCTGTACACACACACACACACACACACACACACACACACACACACACACACACACACACACTACCTGTGGCAACACATGCCCTGGATGATGCCCCCACCCCACTCCAACAGAACCGGCCCACAGCAGGTGTGGGTGGAACACACTAGGGGGACACAAGTATGCATGGGGCATGCATAAGGCAAACCTGCTGAAGGTGGGGAGATGTCAGCTGTAGGGTCACTGGGCTGTGCAGCGCAGCCATCCAATATATAGGGACCTGGGCAGACAGGCTGGGCCAGGCAGCCCGTCTCAGCCGTCATGGTCCCTGTTCCCACCTGAGTTGGCTCCACTCCCTGGTAGTCCAGTGGTCCCCCAACCCCCCAAACACGAATCCCGGCCCCCGGTCCATGTAAAATACCTATTTGTCCCTGGTGTTCTAGTGGTCCCCCAACCCCCCAAGCACAATCCCCGACCCAGTAGCCATGTATTTAGTCAATTTCCTGGTGTTCTAGTGGCCCCCACCCCCAAGCATGATCCCCGACCCAGTAGCCGCGTATTCAGTCAATTTCCCTGGTGTTCTAGTGGCCCCACCCCAAGCATGATCCCGATGCCAGGTAGTCCCAAATAAAGAGCAATACCTGGTGGTCTAGTGGTACCCCCTGCCCCTGCACCCCCCAGAAGTGCACCGCCCGTCCTCCCGGACTCAGTCTAGATACGGCGCCGGCGACCTGCTCAGCCCTCTTCTCACCACCACGGCCGGCATCGGGGATTGTGTGTGGGGGGGGCCACTAGAACACCAGGGATATTGACTGAATAGGGCGGCTACTGGGTTGGGGATCGTGCTTGGGGGGGGGGGGGCCACTAGAACACCAGGGATATTGACTGACTAGGGTGGCTACTGGGTCGGGGATTGTGCTTTGGGGGTGGGGACCACTAGAACACCAGGGAATATCTATAGATACCGCGGCTACTGGGTCGGTGATTGTGCTTGGGGGGTGGTGGGGCCACTAGAACACCAGGGCATTTCACTACATGCCCTGGCTGTGGGGCTTGGGGATCATGCTGGGGGGCACTGCCACATTACCACCAGCTTTTTGTCAGCGGTGTTTAGCGCTTCGCTACAGGTCACGCTAATGCCTGTAGCGCTGTGCTATACATTTGAATATGCCGCGCAGCCGGCATTCATGGCCACTCCCCTCACTCCCGCCCCAGCATACATTTACTTTTAGCATCGGCGCTATTACACAGCGCCGGCACTATTAGGGCTTCTGAATATTGCAGCCTCGCGCTATTCTAGTGCTATTCCAGCGCTATGGTTTTGCACTGGGTGCAATTGTTTGAATATCTGGCCCAAGGAGAGTTTAACTGGAGAACTCAGTCAGAAAGAACTCACTGCTGGGCTGACTGCATAGATGAGAGAGAAGTCAGTCAGAGAAAAAGAGCAGAGACTTTAGTTTTCACATTTAGCAAGCACTTCACCAAATAAAACCTTACCTTTTAATTTTTTGTCTCGTAGTTTTTTTCAGTAAAGAAGACTGCAGAGACTCATGCCCCCCCCCCATACTACTTGTACAGATTCAGAATGATTCAAATTGTTAGTAGTAGTACTGCTAAGTACATTTTATAAGATATTGGGGGGGGACAAGTAGTTAGTAGTAGTAGTACTTGCTGTGTGACAAACTTTACTTTTTGGGGTTGTTTTGCCTCAGTCCTGGCTTGTTTTTATTTTAAATAAAAAATGTATACGATCCAATTGCAATGAAGATTGATTCCCAACTAAAGCAAGGATCTCTGAATGAAGAACCAGAGCAGAGAACTGAAATTTCAATTTCAGTAAAACATGCTCCTCGAGGTATCCTCCTCCTGATTGTCAGTCACTCAGTCACTAACTAACTATGTACTCAGTCTCTCAGTCCACTCAATCAAGTGTACTTTTAGTGATTTTTTTTCTAAAAGACAAACAAAATGAACTACGAATGATTGGATTCTCTTTTTGCCTGTTGATCAGAGATTTGTTTGGGTTCTACTGCGACAAACGATTCCAAAGGAAAGCTAGTCAAGCTTGAAAGCATCCTGCTCACACCACCGCACTCAATGCTATGACAGGGAAATGTGGAGCAGGTCTAAGCCAAGGCATCGTGGTGTTCAGCCACATGTTTGTGTGACCTGCTCCACCAATGATTACTGTACTTGCTTCCCTGCCTGAAGAGTGAGTGGCGTGTGAAATCCTCCTTCCTCCAATCAAAGAATTTCTGACTGGAGGAAGGCTGGATGACAGAAAGACAAGCTTCACTGTCTCATGACTCTCCTCTCGGTGTACCATGTGGGGAGGACTCTGGGAGAAATACAAAGCATGCACTGCAGAAAAGAGCAGGAACCGCAAGGTATGAAAAAAAACTGTTTTTTTTTAATTGGCCAACCAAAGTTCACATTTTTATAAAAAATTTGTGACCCGCGGACAAGCGCGAACTTGGAGAGTTTGAGCATTTACTGGGATAGGGTGAACCGAACTTGCAGCCCTTGGCCCAGATATTCAAACTGCGCTCAAAACTAGTGCAACAGCAGGAGCAAGCACAAACCAGTTGCGCAAATGCGCAACAGGTGCAATATTCAAACATGGAGCAGAGCAAATTGCGCAAGCAACCAACGTCTGAATATCGGACATACTGCGCCATCGCGCAACCAGGAAGGAGAAGCTGAGCAAAATGTTGCACTATGGAGCAAGCAGGGAAGCTCAGCTGAGCATTCCAGAGCTGCTATAGCGCAGCACAGCCCCCCGAGCAATGGAACTGCACATCCAGGGAGGCAGGCTGGGGCCCACCGCCAGCCATGCCACACATGGGCACAGGAACACACTGCAGAACCCACACCACACCTGCACACCCAACGCACAGCATCACTGGGGGTGGGACGGATGATCCACGTGCCCATGGGGACAAGCCAACAAAGCAAAGCAGAGCCATGACACCCCAGCACAACCACTGGCAGGTGGAGAGTGCCACACACAGGGGATTGACAACCACAGTGCACATCAGCCCCCCGTACGCACAGCACACCCTGCACCGTGACCCCAAGACACCACCCATGTGCAGTGACTGGCACTGCAGGAAACACCATGCATCTCCCCTGGCACACGTCAACCCTGTGCTGCAGAGAAGCATACAAGCCAGACCCACCCTGGGCACCCAGCAGTGGTGGCAGCAGACGGCAAGACCAACAGAAAGTCAATGCCATGCTGGTGATACCTCCCCATGCACACACGCACACACACACGCACACACACATACCAGGACCATACCACCCAGATGGCTTGTACACCACTGCAACTGAGCAACCATAGCCAGCTGCAAATCAGAGACCAACACAGTATTCATAAAAAATATAAATGTATTATAATAATGTATAAATTATAAAATCAACATCAAACAACTATTTACAAGAGGGGTAGGGGTACAAGGTAGGGGTGGGCAAGGGGTAGGGATTACAAACTTGGAGAGGGAAGGCAGGGTGGTAGGGATGGGAGAAGTGGGAAGGGTAGGAACAAGTTATGGTCCCGCTGGCCACCCGTCTCCTGGCTGGTGTTGGCCCATCCCATGCCGCCTCTTCCAAAGGCCATGCTTGTGGATGGACTGCAGGATGGCATGGTTGTCCTCCAGCAGCTGTCTCAGGCTCTGGACATCCCTCCCAATGCGCCGGAGAACCTCGAGGCCTAGGAAAATGGGAACACAGTCAATGGCTATGACTGACCACAACCCTGAACACCACCCAACCTGCAAGCCATATAGCCCAATGTCCCGCACCTGTGATGGCGTACACCCACCCACAGTGAACATGCACATGGCCATCACAAACAAGCGGCACCAGCTATGCGCACTACTGCCCACACACACTGCCCACGTCCATCACAGTACAAACAAGGCTGGCAAGTGACGGGCAACGGTGCGCGATGCCAGTGACACAGCTATGTGCCCAGTGCATGCCTGACCACCAGTGACGCATACACAGACGTGCTGTGATACTGCACAGTGATGCATGTCACCTGTGTCTTGCCTACATACATAGATACATAGACAGTGTTGTCAGATAAGGGCCTATGGCAAACCCAGTCTGTCCATATGAGGCTTGTAAGTTCACCTTGTTTCCTAGAAGTCTGTTGCGTCTTTACCCTGATCTCCAGAATTCCTTCATGTCTGTCCCCTGCAGTCTGAAATCCTGTGATTGTGTCAGCCCCACCACTTCTGGCAGGGTGTTCCACTTGTCCACCACCCGCTCTGTGAAGACAGCCCATCACCATGTGTCCTCTGAATCGTCCTCCTCCAACTTCATCCCATGCACTCTAGTCCTGGAACATCATTTGCACTTCAAAAGTGTGTCCTGCACCCTGATCCCCTGTAAGATACCTGTATGTCTCCATCATATCCTCTCTCCCCTCCCTCCAGGAGTACATGTTCAGTTCCTTCAACCTGTCGTCATAGGACCCGTGATGCAAGCCATGCACCATCTTTGGTGCCCTCCTCTGAACCTTCCTGGCCACCCTACGTCCTTACGTAGGTATGGTCTCCAGAGATGTACACTGTACTCCAGGTGGGGCCTCACTAGTGTCTTGTATAGTGGAATCAGGACCTCCCCTTTCCTGCATGGTTGCATTGTGGAGGGCTAGTGGACTCCCCCCCCCCAGCATGCAATAGCATCCATGAAGTCCTGATACTCACACTGCTCAAGCAGCTCTGTCTGCCACTGTTGCCCCTGCTGCTGTTGCTGCGGCTGCTGCTGCTGCTCTATCCGAGGGGTGACTCCTGCTGCCACTGGGGCCCTGGCACGGCCCTCCTCATCCCGGCCCTGCATCCTCAGATCCCGGCCTGTGGGAGACATATGTTGAGACAAACATCAGTGTGACTCAAAATCAGAGTGCCCCCTGCCCCAGTGACAGTGCCTGCCCACACAGCCATAACCATCCATCGCACAGCTGCACACACTGACACAGCCAACCGTGTCCGAGCTGGCACCTATGCACAGCCACCCAAGCACACACACACCCTACAGAGAATATAGGTGCATAGATGGTACACTCACCTGGCCTAGGCACCACGCCCCGACCTGGCACGGTCCCGCAGTCTGGCCAACATGTCCGGTCCTCCAGCGGAGGTCACTGTACCGTGCCGCACTGCTCAGCAGACCGCCCCGCCCAGTGACCCCACCAGGTCAGTGGCCACTTGCTGCCACACTGGGTCCTAGGCATGGTGAGGGGGCCTCACCATAGAGTGCCTCACAGTGAGGCTCCACCAGGGCCACCAGGTTGGCCACCTCCAGTGGGCTCCAACTCACTGCCCTCCTCCTAGCCATCTCAGCCAGTTTACAGCAGGCAATATGGCACTCCGCTGCACTGGAACCCCACGTGGAGATGTTGCGCAATAGACCACCACAGGCTCCAATCATGCTGTTCGAACAGTGCCGTCACTTCACGTAGCACTGTCACCAGACAGCACAATAGGGATGTACACATGGCATGCGAAACGTGTCAGGGGGCAAAGGGCATACACAAGGTCACGGCAATGACGCAAGGCTACGCACAGCACCATCGGACGTATAGGCATCCTGCGCGACTGCCAAGCTGCGTACCAGTGCCACAGTGGACCATTGCGCAGTAGTGCCACAGCGCCATATAGTGCCACAGTGCTGTAGCACCACTGGCACAATGGTGGCCATGGCCTGAATTGCCTATCGCGCTCAGCAGGTCTGCAGCACGATAGACGCATGCGTAAGCTGTCTGGGCATGCGCACTGCAGTGTAGCATGCAGGCACAAACCTGCGCCATTGGCTCAGCTGGCCCTTCCGTATTGCACAAAAAGTGCAACCGCCGATATTCAGCCACGATATGTAAAATCATTCGATTAGCTATTCCAAAGGCGCAGGGCGCGACAGCATGTTATTAAAGTTGCGCCACAATACCTCATTTGCATGTATGGCGCCATAAAAACACGACAGTGGGTTGTGCTGGGCCAGATTTGTTGCTGCAGGTGAGAGGTGAGTTACATGCTGTGTGATGTCAGGACAATGCTCAGTGGGCAGGGGTGCTGGAGGATGATAAAGGCTGAGGGGCTGACATGAAAGGGCACTTAGAAAGGGACAAAGGCACCCTTTCTATCAGCATTCGCCATCACGGAGAGGAAACGTGGTGCCCGCCCCGGCCGGGCACCTATGCTCATGGGGAAATGCTGTCGACTGCACAGTGACAGGTGTCCACTTCCACCCATACAGATCACCATGACTGACCAGAGCCAAGCTGAGGTGAGGATGGTGGGCGAGGAGGAGGCCAAACTTCACAGCGTGCAGAGACGGAGGCCATCTTCCAGGCTCACCTGGAGGATGAGCCACTATTGAGTGGACGGAGGCACCTCAGGAACCTGCAGCTGCATGGGAGGGAGTAGCTGGTGGCCAACCTGCACAGAAGCCACCAGTGCTCCTGCAGGAATGCAAGAAGAAGATGGGACTGACCGCAGGAGGCTGAAGGAGAAGGTGGCAGCCTTCAGGGCGGCACGCATGGCACCTGGTGGGGCCCGCCAGTGGTGTTGCAGCTGACCCCAATGGAGAGACACTGTGTCGCGCCATGCAGCCGAAAAGCCATTGCGGGCGCATTCAGGCGGAGGATTCCAGACAGGTGGAAGCCCATCACTGCACGGTATGACATGGTGGTGGTGTTGGGGGCTGTTGTTCAGCACTCATGTACTCTCTTTCTGTTACAGATCCTGTTCATCTTCAGGAGACGGTGGTGGTGGTGGGTCCAGACAGTGATGCAGGCCTGCTGGACGTGGAGGAGGGACCATCCACCTCCACCACCAGCCAGCAGGCACTGCAGCAGCATGCACGCGCCAACAACTCTGGTGTCAGTGATACGGGTGCGGGGGGTGCACAGCCTGTGTCTCAGCAGTCCGGCATGCAGGTATGCCAGCATGCTGTGCCTATGGCAGTGGCACGCACCTGCACCATTGATGATAGCAGGCCTGCAATGGGCAGTGATAGGTGTGTGTCCCATGATGGACACATGGCAGGCCAGCATGTGCCCTGGGCCTTCCTGGTTCACACCTGTGTACCAGCATGCTGGCACAGTCCCAGGCTGTGCCTGTCAGCACCGTGGGCAGCACTGGTGGCTGTGCAGGTGTCCGCACTGTTGCCAGCACGGAGGAGGAACAGGTGGACCTGGGGCTCAGCAGTTGGAGTGGCGGCAGCGCAGTTGAACACCAGGTCTGGGGTACGGTGTCAAGCAGTGGCACATGTCCACCGCCTTGATCCGCCCATACCTGGTCCTGGCGAACAGCGCCCCCTCAAGGGTGCTGTGCACCAGGACCGCCCACACCCTGGGGTCATGATGCCATTGGGGCACAGTACCCATTGATCGCCAAGACACCCACCTGCTGCAGGAATCTGTACAGCTGCAGGGCGGGTTGCAAGGTCTGTGGAGGCACTGTCTGTGTCCGTGGAGCGCACAGCAGGGAGTGTGCTCGGACCGAGCCGAGCTGGTCCTTAGCGGATGGATGTGACCGCCGCCATTGACAGGCTGACCCAGGCAGTGTCTCTGTCATTGATGCATTGGGCACACTGTCAGGTGCCCTGTACCACACACCCCACACAGTGCACTCTCCACTCCCGCTCCCAGTGTCATGCGATCACCAGGCCTGGTCAGCCGGGTTCTGCTGTGGGCATCCCGGCACCCCTGGTGCACGCTTGTTCGCATGATGCAGACCCTGAGGGCAAGGTCACGTTCACGCAGTGGGACCCCTGGTGGTGCAATAGTGCCACCCCATGTGGCCCCTGCTCAGCCTTCCAGTGCTGCTGGGCCACGGTGGGCCACCCATGCATCCGCAGGTGTGTGGGACAGTGCCACATGACTGAGCTGTCTCCCAGTGTGGCCCCTGTCTGGTGCCGCCCTGTGTGCAATGTGTGTCATGGTGGGCAGTGCACTGCTGGTGCTCTGCTCACCACGCTGACACGGACCACCTGCACACTCTCCCAACTGCTGTCCACAGGTGCGTGTGCATGATGATGCCTGCATTGCACTGTACACCAAGGTGCAGGGTGCCCAGGTCCTGACACACGCACGTGGACAGTACAGGTGGTGGGGGTGGTCGGTGGTGCTGTGTGTTGGCAATGTCGCTTCCAGTGCTGTGCTTCTGCCCATGTATGCTGCCTGGTGTGTGGGTGTCCATATGAGTGCTCACCCCTCCCTGATGGTGTGTTGGTATGCCTGGAACCTTCAACTCCCTGACCTTCATGCACGGTGTGTTCCCCTGTGTGCCTGTGGTTTGGCGATGGACAGTGTTGCCTGCACATGTCCCCTTGACTTACCTGTGTTGGGCATAGTGCTCTTCTGCAATGGTGTCCTGGTGCAGCTGGGCCTGCCGGGTCAGTCGGGGTCCCTCCGTCCTAGGGGGCTATCACCAACATCACGCGCCACTGGCGCCCCATCTGGGTCCTCATTGACCTGTATGGCTATCCCATGGTCTTTGGCCATGTTGTGCAGGATGCAACAGGCCAGGAATATCCCACAGGTCTTTTGGGGCTGTACTGTGGCAACGCACCGAGGTGTCTAGGCATCGAAGCTGCCTTGAGCATCCCAAACACCCGCCTATGATGTTACGTGTTGCGGCATGTGCCTCATTGAAGCATAGCTGCGCTGGGGTCGTGGGGTGCCGGTACAGTGTGAGCAGCCAGGGATGGAGTGGGTATCTGCAGTCACCTGTGTGGAGATAGTGGAGAGCAGTGTCATGTCAGGTCCATATTGCCCATATCCTTGTGTGCCACTACCATGGCACCTGTGTCATTCCCACCCTTGCCCAGAGTTTGCATTCCATACATGTGTACTCACCCACTAGATGATTCGTGGGATGTCCCCACCTCGAATCGATGGCACAGTGCAGACTAGTGCCATATGAAGGCATCATGTGCTCCGGCCAGGTGTGTGGCACAGATAGATAATGCGCCCAGTGGCATCACACACCACCTGGCAGTTGACACTGGAAACCCTTTCAGTTCTGATATGCCCATGGCCGTCGGGGCCAGGTGGCATGCGAATGGCCACATGGGTGCAGTCTATGGCCCCTAGCACGCCAGGCATACATGCTACCCTGTGGAACTCCTGCATGTTTGCTGTACGCCTCCGTGGTGCTGGGGAAATGGATGTACTCGCGAGCATGAGGCAGCAGTGCGCTGAGGAATTGGGTGAGGATGCGTGACATGGCTGACTGTGTAATGCCTGTGGTGTCCCTGTCAGCCTCTGGAAGGTGCCCGTGCGCGGCAGGCACATGCAGGCTGTCACCTTGGTCTCCACCGAAGAGCGTGACTCCATCGTGAGGGTGCCTGCATCACATCACTGCACAGCTCACAGAGCCGTCTCAGTATTGCCCTGTTCAGGTGGTACCGGGCCACGATCTTGGCGTCTGTGTACAGCTCGAGCTGGGGCGGGCATAGTTTCGCCTGTCGGGGGTATACTGGCTAGGCCCCTCCGCGCCACGCCCCCTGCAGCATGGTGTCTCACCCCTCATTACTGCTTCCATGTGGAAGCTGGCACTGTCCATCCCTGGCTTCTGCCCCGGCTGCTGTTCCTGTGTTACCCCGCTGCCCCCACTGCTGCTTCCACTGCACCAGGCACCCCCGCTGGCCTCTCTGTCCTCCTGGACCCACTGTCCCTGTCTGCCCTTCCAGCTTCTGTCTCTCTCTCTCTGTCTCTGTCTCTCTCCCCCAGTTTGCGGCCTGTTACGGTTCTTGCGCCGCTTCCTTGAGCCTTTTCATTTTGGCTCAATTCCGCTACTGCGCAACTTCCGGCTGAGCCACTCTTGCGCATTGCACAAGTGTTCGAATATCGCATTGCGCACTTTATGCATGGACCCGCCCCCTTCAGTTGTGCATGCCTTCATTTCCATTGCGCTGTTGCTCAGCATGTTTTAGGTGGGCGCAGCTGGCCCCTTCTGAACTCGCAGAATGGCGACATTTTGGAGTTGTGCGGCGCAACCTGTTGTGCTATGGCTAAACTTTTTTGAATATCTGGGCCCTAGTCTAAACTCACTGAGTAACCGAGTAAGTGGGGAGAAAGCAAAAAGCTCTCATAACACAGAATTTTTCATGTTGTAACAAAGGGTCATCCAAATACCCTAATGAAAATACTCAGAACAGCTCAGAAAAATCTTTAAAGCCTTATAACTCTGGAACTGTTTAGTATTTTTTCACGAAACTTTCAAAAGGAACTACCTTGGCACAGGTTGCTTTTGCCCTAAAAGTTTTGGCACAAAAATCTGTTGCTGTAGGTGACAGCAAAATAAAAAACATGGAAAGTATAGCCAAAAAAAAAATTAGCCCTCTACATTAAATTGACATATGCAGATCTCAGAAACCTCACAAGCTACCATCTTAAAACTTTCAACATGTTTAGACCTTGCCTCCTAGACAAGGCATGCCATGTTTGAGGTCATTTAATTGAACGCTGCCAAGACTATTAAAGATGGAGGTTTAACATAGAACCTGTTGGTCAACCCTAACTATACTGGCACTACCGTGCCAGTATAATACAGTTTATACATGCCCACATGTGTACATGTATACGCATATACATACATGCACATATGCACACAGCATTATGTAAGAAAGACCACTGGTCCATCACAGTTCTCCTTCCTGGCAGCTCAGTAAGAATATATTTTCACCCCTTCTTCTTCAAAGTGTTAGTCTGAGCTTGAAAGCCATTACAAAATCAATGGAAACTACCAGGGATGGGCAGATATCTGACCCGATAAATGAAACCGGTCAGATTTTTACACTTTTTAACCCAATCTGACCCAATCGGATACTGCACTATATATCGGGTCAGATATCAATGTTTAGTACAGTTAGCCTGAATGACTGTCACACTCACTTTCAAGTCCTGGCTGCAGTCCCTTTTTTCCTCCTGGTCCCGGTCCCAGCTCCAGTGACTCCACTCCAGGCTCCAGCTAACGGGCAAAGCCAAATCCTATATCGTTTGTGACAGTCCTGAATCAATTCAGGATTTGTGACTCATTGTTGTGACTTGATTATATGTAGCGGGGCCACGTGGAGTGAGCGGTAAAACTTTCACTTTTGTACAGTTACAGTATTTACTGTCTTCTCTCCTATTTTACCTGACTTCAGCTGGAACCAGCAGCACTGATGTGAAGGCAAAGGTAGGGAGCATTAATCTATGCCGGGGGGGGGTTGGAATCACAAGGTGAAGCCAAGTGTCTTCAACCACCCAGACGTGGTTTAATGCTCAATAAACCCATACCCTGGAGTGGGTTAATCCTCTTATAACATGGACAATGTTATGTTAGAATTTTACCTAAAGAAATAGTGGAACAAAGCCCTGTGAACATGCAACTGTGGGTATACAAACATACGAACATACAAAATTTGCCAGCAGATAAAGGCCTAGAGGTCTATCAAGTCTGCTCGAATGTGCAGCTAGCACCCCTTATTCTGCAGCTGCCCCTCCCTTCCACCCTTCCCCTTCATTAACCCTCCCCCTTGTCCTGTCCCATCCTCGTTTGAAGCAGTCCTCTGTTCTACTGCATACTAATTCTGCAGCATGATCCCACCCAGCCACCACCCTCTCTGTAAAAAGTGTCTCCTCATCTCCCTCCTGAACCATCCTCGCTCCAGTCTCATATCCATGGCCCCTGGTGGCCCTCCCTCCCTTGCACAGACAGCCCTCTGTACTGTCTTGTTTATTCCTTTCATGTATTTAAGGTTTCAGTCATGTCCCCCTGTCTCTCCTCTCCTCCAGTGAGTACATGTTCAACTCCTTCAACCTCCTCTCGTGTGATAAGTCCCCAGACCCTTGATCATCTTTGTGCCCTGCGCTGCACTCCTCCAGTAACTTAATGTCCTCTTCAGATATGGACACCAGTACTGCATGCAGTACTCCAGGTGTGGTCTAACTAATGACCTATACAGTGGCAGAATCACCTCCTCCATCCTCGAGGATATACCCTGCAATACAACCCAGCATTTTGTTGGCCTTTGCAGCTGCTTCCTACACTGTGCCGAGTTGTTCATTGACCCTGTGATGAGGCACCCAGATCCTTCTCCTCCTCTGTCTGGGCTAGCTGCACTCCCCCAGCTGGTAAGTCCTCCTTGGGTTCTTCATCCCAAAATGCATCACCTTGCACTTTTTGGCATTAAGCCAGTTGCCAGGTGTCTGACCAGGTTTCAAGCTTTGCCAGATCATCCTGCAACCTCTGCCATCCCCTAGGTCATCCACCATCGCCAGCCTTGGTATAATCAGCAAACAGACTGATCTTGTTCTTGATGTCCCATGATATGTCTGCAATGAATATCCCAAACAACACTGGTCCCAACACTAGCCCTGTGGGACACCGTCCACTGCCCTGGGTGTGAGAGCCCCCACCCACCACCACCCTCTGTTGCCTTCCTGCAGCCAGTTTCCACCCATCCTCACCAGCATTGCACCTGCACCTGTGCCTACCTAACTTCCTTCCCAGCCTTCCATGTGGCACCAAGTGAATGCCTTACTGAGGTCCAGATACAGGACATCCACTGCATGTCCTCTGTCCAGTTGCCCTAGTTACCCA
This sequence comes from Neoceratodus forsteri, assembly GCA_016271365.2. Taxonomy (NCBI): domain Eukaryota; kingdom Metazoa; phylum Chordata; order Ceratodontiformes; family Ceratodontidae; genus Neoceratodus; species Neoceratodus forsteri. Next base: position 1,485,318,809 of record CM057452.1, read on the forward strand.
GTCATAGAGACTTGACCAGGTTGGTTTGGCAGAGTTCGGCCACATGTGGAAGCCATGCACCAGTCTGCTGTCCTGTAGTCCTTTGGCCTCTAGGGAGGCCACCAGCCTCTCCTTCAGGATAGTCTCCATTAGCTTACCCACTGATGGATGTGAGGCTCACTGGTCTGTAGTTTCCCGTTCATCCTTGGGGCCACTCTTGTGGAGGGGCACCACATGAGCCATCCTCCAGTCCTGAGGTACACACCCAAATGTAGTGAGGCATTAAATAGGTCTGCCAAAGGTCCTGCAAGGACCTCTGCCAGCTCCTTCAGTACCCTGGGGTGGATGCCATCTGGGCCTGGTGCCTTGTCCACCCTCAGTGCCTTCAAACCCTCTCGAACTCTGCCCTCCATGATTTCCCCATCTGTCACCACTCCCCCCCCACGTCTGCCATTTCTCCCATCTTGGGTGTCACCCCCTTCTCTTTAGTAAATACTGAGCAGAAGTACTCATTTAGTGCTTCCGCCTTATCGTACCCTGCTTCCACCCAACCCCTCCTTCCTAATCCTTACTATGTGGTCCTTACAGCCCTTTTCTCCCTGATGTACTTAAAGTCCTTTTCCCCTTCTAATGCCTTGTGCCAGTCTGAGTTCCATAGATGCTTTGGCTCCTTACTGCCCTTGTCACCTCCTTCGATTCTGTCAAGTACCTCTCTGTCCTCCCCTCCCTGTTTTCTTTGTACTTCCTAAAGGCAGCTCTTTTCTCCTTACTTTTCCATGACCTCCTTGCTCAACCAGCTCGGTTTCTTAGCCCAGCCTTCTCTTGCTCTGGGCTTTGCAGTAGTTTTGGTTGCCTCACTATCCCAGCTTTATGAGCTCCCATCTCTGGTTAGTATCCATACTAGATTGAATTCTGGCCAGGTACCCTTTTATCACTTCCCCATCCTCCCAAAGTCGGCCCTCCTGAAGTCCAGCACTTTGTGCCAGATTCCACTCCTTCCTTGCCCATATCCAATGTGAGCCATACTGAGTGGTGGTCACTCCCTGATAGCGGTTCCTCCACTGTAAGTTCTCTCACAAAGTCCCCATTTGCCAGCACAAGGTCAAGGGTATTCCCTAACCTGGTTGGTTCACTGACCATTTGCAGCAGGAAGCTGTCCTGGAAGGCATCCAGCAGTACCTGCTACCTTCTGTTCCTGGTTGTTGGGTGCTCCAGTCCACTCCTGGCATGTTGAAGTCCCCCACAATCACCACATTACCCTTCTCGCAGGTCCTTCTGATCTGTCCCGCTAGTTCCCTGTCTAACTCCTCCATCTGAGATGGTGGCCTGTACACCACTCCCATTCTAAGAATCCTATTCTTGGAATCCTGGATTTGCACCCAAAGTGACTCTGTACTACCCTCCTCCCCTTCCTCCCTTACACACTTCAGTCCTTCCTTCACATATAGTGCCACCCCCCTCCTTTCTCAGTCACCCTGTCCCTACGAAATAACCTGTACCCTGGTACAGACAGGTCCCAGTCATTATATTGGGTGGCCCATGTTTCCATGATGGCTGCAATGTCCACCTCTCCCTCTGCCATGAGAACCTGCAACTCTGCAGTTTTCCTCCCAAGGCTCCTAGCGTTAAGGGTAACCACCTTCCACCCTTTCCCTCCTCCCATCCTGCCCTCCTTTCCTAGCATCACCAATAGTACTTGCCATTTGTCCTTTGTCACTGTTATGGGGGGTAAGCTCATATGATTTCCCAACCTGTGGTCTCTGCATATCTCTTCCCCAACTGCCACCCCCCACTCCTAGTTTAAACTCCCAACTTCCTCTATATATTCTTCCATCCTCTGTTTCAACACTTTCTTTCCTCCTCACTCAAGTGTAGTCTGTCCTTGGCATAGAGACTACTGTCCTCCCAGGTCCCTCCCCCCCCCAACAGCCCATACCCTTTAGCACAACACCAGGTTCTTAGCCATCTGTTAAATTTCTATTCTCAGCATTCTTGTTGTGCTTGCCTTGGCACCGGAAGTATCTCGAAAAGTTACTGATCTTCCTGCCTCCTCACATAATTGTGCTAGTTCCTCAAACCTCCTCTGACTATATCCACTGTCTTGTCAGCCAGGTCATTTGTCCCAAGATGTATAATTAAATGAGGCTTGTCCCTAACCCTTCTAGTCATATTTCAGAAAGACTGTCCCACCCTTTCTGCTGTCATTCCTGGCATGGCTTCCACCCAATGCGACTATGCTCTCCTCGCTTGCTACCCCATCTAACTCCTCTTAGTATTGAGTCCCCCAGCACTAAGATTCCACCCCTCTTACTCCCTGCTTGCTTCCTTTCATCTCCCTCCCTCATTTCCAGCTCCTCTTCTTCCTCCTGCACATTATTACGCCCTTTTACCCCTGTTGCAGTTCTCCCAGCAGAACTTCCCCCGCTCCAGTTTGGTATATCAGGGATTAATCAATGGTCAGGTGTCCTGTTTAGATGAATCAGAAGACAGTACTTTCGAAACCTTTGTTATAAAACATAATAGTGTCATGGCTTTATTAAAAGACAGAGAGTCTCTTCTTTACACCAGCTATGATCTGTTATAAAATCAGCAGTGCGGTGTAATAACTTTGTTGGTGAAAGTTTTCTACAGTTTTAAAATGTATAAGCAATTCTTAGAATATAGGCACAATTGACTGAATTTTCAAAGGGACCTTTGGGAGTTATGACACCATTTTAGTGCAGTTTTGCAAATTCTGAAAAAAACATCTGACCACATAAAACACAATCTAAATCACTGGTGCAAGTGGTGTAAGTGGTGCACACTAAAATGCTGTATACTGTAGGTCAAATCATATGTCGTTTGTTTGCCGTAAAGCAGGTAAACTGTGCAAATAAAGCAGAATGAGTGAAGGTAGTAGTCAAACCTTTTGCCACATTAATCTTGATGCAAACAATCCAAAGGAGAAGAGGGTCCTGGTGCAGCTTGGCTGTTGAAGCTGCAGTAAGAACAATACTCACTCAAAACCTAAATAGCAAACCACACTGTGCAAGAAAGTGCTATGGTGGTGTGCAATGAAAGGCAAGGATCTATTTAAATAAGCACAGAGTAGCAGAGAAACTACTTCAAAATACTACCTCAGTGCTTCTAGCCATGAATGTCTTCGTCACAGACCCCAGTGAAGAACCGCTTCAAAACATGCACTTTTTTGTACAGCACAGTTTGTTAGTTTGATTTGTCAAAAAATCCAGCCCATTTTATGTCGCAAAACCATGACAAATTTTGTTTTAATTACTTTCTTTGGGCTGGATTTTAAAAACATATGACACAGGCACAATTTAGAATGTTAGATGCAGCCTGAATCATGTCAAATGTGACAAAACATTTGTGGTCCATTTTCAAACATTTTCCCATATTTGGGACAATTTCTGCACTTTGCAGTAAAAGTAAAAAAAAAGATATTTGCATCATTATTTTGATGCATGCATAATTTTTCTTGTGCACCTTGTGACACTTGTGGCAAAATGTTAAATCACCTTTTCTGTGGCCTACCAGTTATGTCGTAAGTAGTGCAATTGCTCTAAAATCATTATGAAACTCTTAAAATTCAGCCCTTTATGGTGATTAAATACATTCAAGATATATTCAGCTTTCACATATCTTTTAATTGTGTCTATGTTGTCTTATACTGTAAAATTAATAACAAAAAAAATATTTTTTTTCCTTGTCCAGCTGCTATACTAGGAGATATTTTATAAATCAAAGTTCTATGAAGTGACAGATCAAGTTCTGTGTTTTCCGGCTGTTGTGATTGATGTGAGCCAGTAGCTTGGTACCGTATGTCCACAGTGGTTTGGGGGATTCATAGGATTAATAAATCCATATATACTAGACAAAAACTGTGAGAAGACATGCTAGGGTCACATTCAGATGGAAAAAACTAAAGAGTAGTAAAGTCTGGATGCTTAATCAACCACTCCCTGCTCCTTCTCGTGTGATTGGTATTGTGTTGCTAACTAGTCCCATTGTAACTGTTAGGCGGCACAACTCCTACAGTTACTACTCCTGCCTACTACCTAGGATGTACTGTAGGTTGAGGGGCCTGGGTTCCCAGACTTAACTGGAATTGGTTCTTACCCAAAGTTTTACATAATGCACAGTGCCTCCACCCAGAGTTTAGCTTTAAGTGAGCTAACTTTCACCTGGTACAACCCCCTGGGATGTCACACCACCCACTATAACCATTAGCCACCCCATAACATGACCAATACACATTTCCATGCATCTCAGACATTTTACCATTTAATGACTCTCTCTAATAATATCTCACAACATCAATATTTACAAACAACAATAACAACAATTTATTTACAGGAGGATTAGGGTTTAGGAATGGGGAAACAAAGGAGTAGAGGTTATGCAAGTCGTATTATTGGTATATACAGTATTTACAGAGGATTTGGTTTGTGCTGGTGAAAACCCTCCAGCTGGGTGGATACCTGTTATGCAGATCAAGATGTAATCACACCCACAGTGGAGACCAAGGAGGATGCTGGGAACCTCCACAAAGGAGACCCACAGGAGAGTGGCACGGGAACCCACAGGGAAAGGAAACAACTCCTGGTGGGGGACTCAATAATTAGAGGGGTAGAACTGGGGAAGGGAGAGAATTAAGCTGCACAGGGAAGGGAGCTGGATGTCATTGTCCACCTAGGGACAAATGACCCAGCTGGGAATGGGATCAGAGCAGTACAGCAGGAGTTTGTGGAGTTGGGGAGGAGCCTTAGACAAGTGGCACACATGGTAATTTTCTTGGAAGTGCTACCTGTCTATGACATGGGTGAGGCTAGGGTACTCTGCACCATGGGATTCAATGACTGGTGGAAAAACTGGTGCGGAGCTCAGCAATTTGTCTTCACTAGGGACTAGGGGTCCACCTGGAGGGATACAGGCCTATACTGGTGTGATGGTCTGCATCTTCCAGGAGGGGAACCAAGATCATAGGTGACAGGTTTAATTGCTTCATTGGCAAGCATTTAAACTAGCCGGGGGGGGGCACTGAAGAGAAGCAGGGAAAACTCAGCACCAACCCCCCAACAAAATAGGGTAGTTAGTGAAGTACATACCAAGGTAGAGAAATCAATAGGGAGCAGAACAGGTGTAAATCCAGAAAAGGCAAAGGCAGTAAGGACAGGGATAGGCCTAAAAGGCGTAAGGCCATCAAAAAAATGGAGGACGATTAGTACCATTGCCTGTAGTCTGGGTAACAAGCTCCCTGAACTAGTGGCCTTGATGGAAGAGGGATGCCTGGACATCGTGGCAGTCACAGAAACATGGTACACAGAGAATCATGACTAGGATGTCAACATACCAGGGTACACAATCTACAGGAGGGACAGGGAGGGTAAAAGAGGAGGAGGAGGAGTAGCTCTCTACAAAAGGGAAGGAATAAAAGCAACAGAACTAAAAGGTAAACAGGAAGGGGAGGAGGCACTGTGAGTCATCCTGGAGACAGGAAATGGCACCACAATCCGCACAGGGGCTGTTTACAGACCCCCATCTCAGGGAGAGGCAATGGACAAGGACATGATAGAAGGAATCCTTAGAATGGCAGAAAAAGGAGAGATATTGTTGGTGGGGGACCTGAATATGCCAAGTGTTCACTGGAGCACCTTTACTGCAGCCACATCCAAAAGCAGGGTCATTCTCAATGCCCTACAGGGGGCATGCCTCAGACAGCTAGTGTTGGAACCCACTTGGGAGGGAACAATCTTAGACCTGGTACTTTCAAATGGAGATGGACAGAGGATCTCAGATTTAGAAATGGGTAGCTATCTGGGAACAAGTGACTACCAAACAGTTTGGTTCACAGTAAACCGAGCTGTAGAGTCAAGAAATACAAAAGCAAGGGTGTTGGACTTTAGGAGGGCCAACTTTGGCAAAATGGGAGAGAGCATAAGAAAAGCACTAAAAAACAGGCAAGAAGGAGGGGTGGAAGATCAATGGAGAAAAATCAAAACTGACATCACAGAGGCAACAAGCCTTTGTGTAAAGCAAATCAACAAAACAAAATGAAGGAAAAAGCCACTATGGTTCTCAAAAGAGGTGGCAGGGAAGGTTAAGGAGAAAAGGATAGCATTCAGGAAATATAAGGAAACACAGAAGGAGCAGGACAGAGAACTATGTCAGTTAAAGCAGAAGGAGGCAGGGAAGGCAGTCAGAATAGCAAAGGCCCAGACTGAGGAAAAGATAGCCAACTCTGTTAAGAAGGGGGCTAAAACCTTTTATAGGTACATTAGGGTGCGAAGAAAGACCAAGGGAGGGATACTGAGGCTTAATAAAAGATAGGGAATGTGGGCAGAGGGTGACAGTGAAAAAGCAAGGATACTGAATGAATACTTCTGCTCAGTATTCACAAAAGAAGAGGAGGGAGAGGTACCTAAACCAAGCAATAGAAACACTCTGGATAGGGAGGTTGATATCTGTTCATTCACAGAAGAAGGTGTTCTGAAAGAACTCTTAAAACTGAAGGTGGACAAAGCAATGGGGCCTGACGGGACTCACCCAAGAATTCTAAAAGAACTAAGGGTAGAACTAGTGACACCACTGACTACCATCTTTAACAAATCATGGGAGGATGGGGTGGTACCTGAGGACTGGAGGAGGGTGGATGTAATTCCATTTCACAAAAGTGGGAGCAAGACAGAGGCAGGAAACTACAGACCTGTTAGTTTGACTCGCAGTAGGAAAATGATGGAATCACTTCAGTTGAAAGAATTGTTGAGTACCCAGAGGCTAGCGGCGCACAGAACCCAAGGCAGCATGAATTCACAGCAGAAAGGTTGTGTCAGATTAATCTAATAGACTTCTTTGACTGAGTGACCAAAGTAGTAGACCAGGGAGAGGCTGTGCACATGGCCTACCTAGACTTTAGTAAGGCATTTGACTCAGTCCCACACAAAAGATTAATAGTCAAATTAACCAGCCTGGAAGTGGGTCCCAGGGTGGTAGCCTGGGTAAAACAATGGCTGGACAACAGGACACAGAAGGTAATAGTAAACAGAGTCCACTCTGAAGAAAGGATTACTAGTGGAGTACCGCAGGGTTCAGTACTGGACCGTCCGCTTTAATGTCTTTATAAGTGACATTGTTGGAGATTGGAAGGAAAAGTATGTCTCTTGCAGTCGACACAAGATCTGCAACAGGGTTCGATTCAGAAGGTGGGGTGGAAAGGATGAGGCGGACTTGGCAAGGTTGAGAACAATGTATATGGCAGCTTAGATTTAATTTGAAGTGCAAAGTAATGCACCTGGGAAACAAAAACTCAGGGGAAGAGGCTACAAAGGGGGTGAGATACTAAAAACAACAGAAATGGAAAGGGACCTGGGGGTAGTCACATCAGATGACTTAAATGTGGGCAAACAATGTGAGAAGGCAGTAAAAAGGGCTGGCGGGATACTGGGATGCATAGGGAGAGGCATCACCAGTAGAAAACAGAAAGTTGTTATCCCTCTGTACGGACAGTTGGTTAGACCCCATCTGGAGTACTGCATTTAGTTCTGGAGACCCCATCTCTGCAAGGACTTAGACAGGATGGAGGCAGTCCAGAGGAGGCAACTAAAATGGTGCAGGATCTGCACCAGAAGACATACTGTACAAAGAGAGATTAAAGGAGCTTAATACGTATACCCTCGAGGAAAGGAGGGAGAGGAGAGACATGATGGAAACTTTCAAGTACCTCAAGGGAATCAACAAAGTCTAAGAGGGTAGCACCTTTCAGAAGAAGAGATATGCAAGAGCAGGGCACATTTTGAAGATAGAGGGGGGGACGGCTCAGAGGTAATGTGAGGAAGTATTTTTTCGTGGAAAGGGTTGTGGATACATGGAGCAGCCTACACGAAGAGGTAGTGGAGTCAAAAACAGTGGTGGAATTCAAGAATGCATGAGACAAACATAAAGCAGTTCTAGTGGGGGGTATGAGGAAGTAAGCTGTTGGTTTACTAGGATCTGCAGGTTATCCGTTAGGTAGGGAAATGGCAGACAAGATGGGCCAAGCGGTTCTTATCTGTCGTCAAATTCTATGTTTCTATGTTTCTATTTAACCAACACTACAACATTACACTTTGCCCACACTTGTACCAGTTTCCCAAAATTCAGTATGAGAACCCCGGAATCCCACTCATTTTAAACCTGGGTACTCAGTTACCAAAAAGACCCTTGATGGTTGTAGGCCTGGTGGACAGTGCAGATGTTTGTTGGCCAGCTTGATTAGCAGAATTTGTTATTAGATTACCCAACATTAAGTATTTGAACTAGTTACAGTTCTCAGGAGTATGCATGGATTGGACACATTAGGTACTGTAGCTATTTACAATTTTTCAGGAGTGCGCAGGGATTGTCCTGCATGTTATAGTTGGACACTCTGGTAGGTGTAACCTGCTGGTTACACTGGGTTGAGACCAATTGAAATGTTGAACATTCATCACATCAATAGATGGGATAGTGCCTTCCACCAGGGGCCAGGATAGCCGCCCTGATCAGTTTACTCAGAAAACAGTCATTTCCAGGAAAAGTAGTCAAATCCGATAGACTTGTAGTCTCAGCCCCTTTTGTGGTACATGGAAGTAGGTTGCAGCTCCACTTGATGTCTCGACCCGACAATGTAGAAACACTGGACTTCCCAGGCAAAGTTAGGACAAGCCCCTGTGCTCCCCTTTCAGTCCTGTAGGCTCCATAGCAGACAACACATAGCAGCACATTTATACAATGAGCTGGACTCACTTGAGTCCGTTTAGAACAGTTAGGTACACCTGCACTGGGCAAGACTGGCCCAGCAGATGCAAGGTGCAGGCAAACTGGACAGTCTCAGACAGCAAAAGCTGCAAAAGGGTTCACCCACGCTGGGCAAAGGTTAGGTGCAACAGGATGCAGGGTGCAGACCAAAGAACAATATACTCAGACAATCTCTGGGCATGGCATGCCCCAAGAAGCAAATTTCTTTCTTTCTTGCACCGAGGGGGGGGGGTACAAGAGTAGTCACTCAGGCTTCTTATGGTATGGTCTCCATAATGAAGGTTCCTGGTGTCTTCAGTCCTCTCTCAACAGAGGGTCAGTAGGATCAGCTCTCTCACAGCTGGTTTGATGTCATTAAGCTGCAGGTCACGCTTTTCCCAAAGCGTGGAAGGGAGGGCAAACACCTGGAGGAAATTCTAGCAACCCCCAGGTTAGCAGGTTCTGCATAAACTAGATAACTTTTACTGCAAAGAAATTATGACCCCTTCCTGGATGGAGGGGCTTACACTGGAACACTAGGCCCAACTGCATGGCTGGGGCCTGAGCCCCTACCTCTGTGGGGGGGGGTCTCACCCGAATCCCTCTCAAATCTGCTCACACAACTAGAAACACAGTCTTTTATGGGACTCTCCTGAGGCTCCCGATTGGCTAAAGCTATGGGATGCTTGGCCTCCGATAGGCTGAAGGGCATCATAATCAAGAAAATAAATTATGCATGAATCTCACTCGATGCACAGGTGGTTTACTGTTTTGGGCCTGAAATCAGGTCCCTCATGTTCCCCATGAGCACCTAGGAGTTTCCCTTGAGCTTTGGCTAATGTCCCGCAAGTCCTGGCTTTAAAATCTTAACTTTCTGATTGGCTGTGGCTGCACACAGTCCCTAAAGCAGAATCCAGACCATCCCAAACAAAGTCCTAGTGCAGCCAGAATTAATAAATATTTGCCCAAATGTCCCACAGTTTTGTAGCCACTGGTGTGTCCTTGCTATCACTGCCCAGCTTTAATTAGTTCCTCAGTTCTCTTACCTACCACTGCTGCCAATATTTAAAGATGCTTTCAGCAGGCAGGCTATTTATCGGAGTCCCAACATTTTACTGATGCAGCCAGAAGAAAAAATTACTCACCTTAGTAATTGCTTTTCTTCTCATGGAGTCTTGCTATATTAGGACCTTTGCAGTATGCCCCTGGCTTTTGACTGCCCCGGAGATGAAATAGTTAACTCCAGAGAAATCTGGAGTTCCACAGCGCGAGGGCGCTTATTGAAAGCTCTATCTGAGTTGTTTGAACCCAAACTGTCAGGTTCTTTACGAGGCTAAACTAACATAGCAAGTCTGTGTGGAAAAGCCTTACACTAGCCATTGGCTACCTACTAACAGTAGAACCACACAAAATACAACAACAATAAAGAAAAACAGTATCACGTATTATTGTTAGGATAACCCTTGACAATCACTACTAAGGCCCCCTCTGCCCAAAGACTCAAGTCCAGAGAGGGGCCCAGCTACCAATTAACAAAAACAGAAACTATCTAGTTCCTAAACCCAAGAAAGAAAAGAAGGGGGGAACTAGAAGTTAAACAGGCATGACACAGTGATTGCAATTAATTTGCCAACCCCATACCCAAGTAGGGATTCTGAGAGGGGTAGGAGGGAGGGTTGTCTTGACATAGCAAGACTCCATGAGAAGAAAGCAACTACTAAGGTGAGTAATTTTTTCTTCAAACACCATGAAGTCTTGCTTATATTAGGACTTTTGAGTACACAGCAGTACCCCCATGGAGGAAGGTCAGAACCTACTTAGGAAATAGGCTCTGCAGGACAGCTGTGCCAAAGTGTAGCATCTCTCCTGGACTGGACGTCCAGGTAATAATGCTTAGTGAAAGTGTGGACTGTCTTCCAGGTAGCAGCTTGACAGATTTCCAAAATGGGAATATCTCTAGCAGCCGCTAGAGATGCAGCTGTACCCCTGGTGGAATGAGCCCTCAGGCCTGAGGGGCTTCCCTGCCCAGTTTTTGATAACAGAACTGACACAAGAGACAATCCACCTAGCAATCGACCTCCTAGTAGCAGGCCTCCCTTACCCACATACTCCATAGGTAAGAAAGAGCTGGAGGATTCAACCTGTGACCCTTGGTACGCATCCAAATAATAGCTAAGGGCTCTTTTATGTCCAAACTGTGCAAGCTTCTCTCACCAGAAGAGGAGTGCTCAGTAAAAATACTGGAAGAGAGATGGATTGGTTAAGATGAAAATCTGAAACCACCTTAGGTAAAACTTTCTGTTAGTCCTGAGGATCACTTTATCTCTGTGGAAAGAAATGAAATCCTCTTCCACTGACAAGGCTTGCAATTCACTTATACGCCTAGCAGAAGTGATAGCCACTAGAAAAACAGTTTTCCAAGTTAAGAACCTGAGATCTGCCGAATCCAGAGGTCACAGGGAGGTTGCATTAGCTGGGCAATGCAAATATTCAAGTCCCATGCAGGGGTTGGTTCCTAAAGGGAAGATTAGTATGAAGTAACCCTTTGAAAATTTGGCAAACACAGGGTGAGAAGCAAGAGAAACTGGTTTTCCTGCAGAAATAAAACTGAAACAGCTGCCAAATGAACCTTTAAGGTAGCTGGTTTGAGGCCTATGGAATTTAAGTGGACCAGGTAGTCCAACAAAATAGGCAGGTCAGCTGATTCTGGGGTGATTTGCCTCTCAGAACACCAAAATGAGAATCTCTTCCATTTAGAATTATAAGTGGCTTTGTGTGGAAGGCTTTCTGGAGGCCTCTAAATATCCAAGACACCTTGAGAAAGGTGTAAATGAGCAACTTCTAACTCCTCAAGAGCCAAGCCTTGAGGTGGAGGGAGTTGAGATCTGGATACTCACACCTCCCCTGTGCACAGGTCAGCAGGTCGAGCCCTGGGCAAGGTCAGGGAGGGTGGAATGATAGGGACAGAAGAAGAGGGCACCAAGGCTGCCTGGCCCAGTCTGGAGCAATCAGAATCACCCTGCAAGGCTGAGTTCTGATTTTTACTAAAACCCTGAAGAGGAGAGGGAACTGAGGGAAAGCATAGAGGAACTTTCCTCCCAATCCAGCTGAAAGGCATCCAGGGGACTGACCCTCAGAACTGGGGCCTGCAGAAAAACAGGGAAGTTTTCAGGTTGTCTGGGGCTGCAAAAGATCATCTGAGGAGTGCCCCAGCTGGCAAAGATTGGACCCAGCACTTGAGGGTTCAGAGCCCATTCGTGATGGCCCTGAGAAATCCTGCTGAGGGCGTCCGCTAGGACATTGTCCTTCCCTGGGAGGTGAACCGCTATCAGAGAGGTGTTCAGGGAATAGGCCAGAGACCACAACTCATTGCTTCGTGCATAGGGCTGAAGAGCGAGTGCCCCTTGCTTGTTGATGTACCACATTGTTGTGGTATTGTCTGTCCTGACTTGAACAACTTTGTTCTGGACAGTTTCTGAAAAACCTGGAGAGCTAGGAAGACAGCTTCTGAGCTCCAGCAGATTGATGGAAGCAGAGATTCCTGAGGGGACCAAACTCCCTGAGTTGAAAGGCGTCGCCCAGGTGAGCCCCAACCCAACAGGGACGATCCGTGGTGAGGATGAGGGAGTGAGGGAGAAGGAATGGGACCCCTGAGGACAGGTTGCTCTGATCCAGCCACCACTGGAGAGCTAGGATCAGAGTCTTGGTCACTGGGACCAATTTGTAAGGGGTCCCTCCTTTGAGACCAATAGGACCTCAAGTGGAACTGAATGTCCCTCATCTGAAATATTGCCCTGGCACAACAGCTGTAGAGGCAGCCATGTGCCCCAGGAGTTGCAGAAAGTGCCTTGCTGGTCGAGAGACCGCATGGAGAAAAAGATGCCAGGGCAATGAGTTTGTCCACTCTTCGAGGGGAGGAATGCCCTGGCTAACTTGTGTTCAGCTCTGCACCTCATAAAAGTTAGTATCTGAACTGGTTCGAGAACTGACTTGAATATCTAGCAGGAACCCAGAAAGGTGAGGAGTTCCTTGGGTGATTTGCTAAGGGATTTTATCTGCTCTGATGACTGACCCACAATAAGCAGTCATCCAAGTAGGGAAACACAGCTATCCCTTGTCTTCTTAAGTGGGCCACTACTACAGCTAGACATTTTGTGAAAACTCTTGGAGCAGAAGTGAGTCCCAAGGGCATTGCCCCTGAACTGGTAGTGGCCCGAGGGCAGTTCGAACCTGAGGTACTTTCTGGTGAGAGGCCCTGATTAGAATATGGAAAGAGATGCCCTGAGGTCCAGGGAAGCTAGCCAGTCCCTGGCCTCAAGGATGGCAAAATCATTGCTAAAGTCAGCATTTTGAACTTTGGTTTTACAAGATGCTTGTTCAGAAATCTTAACCAAGATGGGCCGCCAGTCTCCTGTCTTTTTGGGGTCAGGAAGTACCTTGAGTAAAGACTTGCCCCAGGCAAGGGGGGACCCTTTCCACTGCTTTTCAGTCCAGAGAGAAACCTCCGGCCTAGTGCAGGGTTTCAAAAGACTTGAGGGGAAAAGTGCCTGGCCTCATCTTGGGAAACTGTTTGAAACTGAGAACCAAGCCTTGGCTTACCACCTCCAGAACCCATTTGTCCGAGGTTAGGGACAACCAGTTCTGGCAGAAATAAGCCAGTCTGCCCCCCACCGGTACAGGAGAGTCGGCACCCACACCTCAGTCAGGGTGCCTGCTTGGCAGGAGCAGCTTTAGGTTGGGGAGAGGGCCTGCCTGTGCCCTGCCTGCCTCTGCCTCTGAAAATCCTCTCTGTGCAAAAAGCAGAAGAAGCCTGAATTGGTAAAAGGCCTTATTGTGTGCCTGCTCCCTACCTCCCCTGGGGGTATGCCTATGTTGAGGGCAGCTCTCCTTAGCTTGGGCACTTTGTAGGTAGTTCATATTCATCCATCTTTTCATGTAATTTTCTGTTTGTTCTCCAAACGAGAATTTCCTATAACAGGAAAATCTAAAGCCTTTGACTGGGTATCTTGGGACAGATTAGTGCATCTGAGCCATGCCAACCCACGGAGAGCTACAGAAGTGGCCATGACCCTAGAGGAAACATCATTAACATCAACAGCAGCATGAAATTGAACTTTAGAGGCTTCAATGCCATCAGCAGCCACCTGTTCCAACTCACTAGCCAGCTGGCCATGGGCCTGCTTGACCAACTGCAATATAGTGTCCCATCTAGATTTCTGATATCAGCCATAAGCCATATAATTAGCCTGTCTGAGTCCCAAAGAAGCTGCCACATACTGTTTTTAGCCATGGCATCAATCTTCCTGGAATTATCAGGAGGATGTGAAGCCAGGGGAATATTAGCCTTGTCACAGGCTGCAGCTGCACCCACACCTACATGACTACACTGTTCAGTAAGGAAGTCTGTATTAGGGCCTGACAACGATACCTTCTGTCCATTTTTTATCTACAGGAAGGACAGAAAAGGATTTTTTAAATCTTAGTGGTTTGTCCCTAAATGACTTATGTAAAGGAATAGACAACCTTCTAGCCTCTGGAATATCCATCATTCCACATAGTCAGGCTCCTCTTGCTCATCCACAGCCTCTTCTAAGGGAGCTGGAGAGTTTCTGCTACTTTCTTATAAAATCTGAAATGAGATGGGACTCAGACAATAAAGGGGAGACTCAAAGGGTCTGTCTGGAGAAATGTCCAGTTCTATTGGCACTTCCAGACCTTCCCAATCACAATTACAATCATCAAAATCTTCCTCCCCTCCTGTGGTTCATATAAAATCCCCAACATCATAATCCTGAACCACTGGACCTGAACGACCCCTTTTTCCAACCAGAGAGGTTCTCAACAAGTCCCTGAGACAAAGACTGGACAATCTGTATGGCTTTAGCTATTTCTACAGCAGAAGGAGAGACAAAACTGGACTCCACACTAGCTGATTTCTTTGTCCTTTTGCTTTGACTGGTTCTCAGGACCAGCCTTTCTTTGCCCGAGGAGTATAGCCCTGGTCAGAGGGCACTCCCTCTGGTCCAGCCGTAGCTGGGCCGGGCTGGCCAACCGGGTCAGCGGACTTTTTGGCCTCTCGTTCCCTGAGCCTGCCCAATCTCTTTTCCAGGGTGGCTGCAGGGAATTTCTTACATATCTGGCAGTCTGACAGGAGGTGGTCAGCCCCCAGACAATAGACACAAGTGGTGTGTGGGTCAGCCTTGGCAAAGGCTTCCCCACAGACATCACAGTGTTGAAACCCAGTGGGCCCGGTTTTTCTTTTGGGTTTCTCAGACATAGTGCCAGCCTAACCAAACTTGTCCTTTGTTTCAGGCCTTGCCAGGATCAAAGACACCCTTATCGGTCCCTAACCGTGTCACGTATTTGAAAAACACTTTTAATTGCAGGTTTTTAGGACCGATAAGAACCAGTACTCACTCTAAATGCAAAGAAAACAATTTTAAAGCAAACTGATCGGTTCAGAGCGAACCGATAATGAGTTCCACACAGACTAAAATTATTTTACTTACGGTTACCAGATAGAGCTTTAAACCGAAAACCATGTAATTTTAAACACTTTCTCGGTTAAATGAACCGATAAAATACTTTAAACCGCAAAGCGAGCGAAATGAAGGAGCTGGTCTCCGGGCGTCTGTTCAGTGGCGAATGCAAAGAATCTGACAGTTTGGGTTCAAACAGCAGATAGAGCTTTCAATAAGCGCCCTCGCGCTGTGGAACTCCAGATTTCTCTGGAGTTAACTATTTCACCTCCGGGGCAGTCAAAAGCCAGGGGCATACTGCAAAGGTCCTAATATAAGCAAGACTTCATGGTGTTTGAATTAGCATTTAATTTATTTCAACACTTTTCCCCTGTAAACACATTTTTCCCCAAACATATACAGCAGTTACATTTTATTATTTTACATTCCTTTTCCTTTTTGGCAGTAGCCAAAACACAGCTTCCCTTAGGGCAGAATAGACCCTCATACATATTTATGAGATCGGGGTTATGGGCTCATTAATATTCATGAGCCCTGATCTGCGCACCTCGTGGATTTCCTTATTTAATTAGATGAGCGGGCTCTCACGGCCCCCCCTGTGGTCACCAGGTCCACTGAGCTAATGGGGACAACAGGATAGCCAAAACTGTTTCATTCAACTGCAAAAGCATTCAGTCAAGAGATTAAAGGTGCCCCTCGTGCCTGCGTGATCCCCACTGCACCAAAGTACACTGGGAGCGTGGATGATCGCGGTTTAGACATTGGAAGCCCCACAGGGCTGGATTAACACTGGGCCTCTCGAAGGGCCAACAGGCACTAGAAGGACTTGGGCCACAGTGGGGACCAAGAGAAAAAAAAATAGCAGGCATTTCCGGGAGGCGCCTGGCAGGAGAGCAAATGGGAGCTATGGGCTACATTTAAGCCCTTAAATTGGTAGTGTGGTTACACCATGAAAACAAAATAAAGCAAAATAAGGGGCAGTCATGTCTGATTGCCAGGTCCACCTCCCCTTGAACCTACACTGGGGCTGGTATTGTATGCTGTTTTGACTCATCAAAATGTCTCAGTTCACCCTATTTTATCTACATTTGCTAATAACATGAAGAAACTAGCATGCAGGTAATGCAGACTGAGCATGAAGAGGCCAGAATGTACCATGACAGTAAGGGTCAATGCAAATTGGGCTTCAGGTAACTCTGTTTTAGAAGTATAGCGCAGCATCTGACTTTCACAAATAATGCAAAATGTCCAAAATAAAAAGGGAGAAAGTTGTGGAGTCCTGGGGGATAAAGAAAATTTGGGGACTTCTCATTTTAGAATTTAAAATAGTTTATTTTTAATTTTTTTTTTTTAGCTAGTCCTTTTTACCTGGTGGCACCTCAGTCTGCTTCACGTTCTGGCATCTGTCCCGTCCGGCCACCATCCAGTCTGCCTCGGCCCCTGGAGAACCTCCACTGCTAATTACCCCCACGGCTTGCTCTCCATGGCAGGGTGGCAGATGGCCCCCCTTACTCCCCACCGAACCAGGATCCAGTAGCCACAGTGGTGTCCCCAAGGCCTTACATCCCTTGATGGCCATCACCCCGCCGCAACCTTGCACCATATTTTCCCCATTTTCTTGTGCGTGAGAGTGGCATACAATGATGCCAGATGAGGGGATCATGCACGCGTCCGCATGTGCTCCCTCCTGGCACCATGCCCCAACTCACCCACCCCAGTGAGGTACCAGTGCACTGCTCCCTAGCCTCTGCCAGAGGTTGCTGGAGCGCTGACACCTGAGACACCCCCCCCCCCAGAGAGGGAGAGCAGTCCTATGGACACTCAATCCCTCCCCACCCCTGCCGACCCCCAGTGACCTGAGTTCATTCCCGAACCCAGGTCACCGACATGGAGTGAGGTGTGGTGCCCAGCGCCTCAACCCTCAGCACCACCAGGCTGGCTAATAGTTGATTTTTTTAAAGAGTGGGTGTCAGTAATATTAACTTCCAGAAAGTGGCTTCTCTTAGAATATTGGACAGCATATATTAGAATATTGAGTTCCAGAAGACAGAACCTAGGTAAATACAGTAGTTAGACTTTTAAAATACTGAAATGAAATTTAAATATGGACCCAAGGGTTAGAATTTTTAATTAACTGGACACAGCACTCCCATCCATATTTTGGACACATGCTACATCCAGGAAAATGTGTTGCGATGCTTGCAGTGATTTTACAAACATCCCAATGCATTTGTGATACTTCCCGTTGTTAACAGCAGTTTCCTTCTTTGAACCCAAGTGCAGAATTCCAACTGGGAAGTTAGACCAACTTTTCTTGATGTAACTTCCTGGATGAATTTCAGCACCCATGTCCAAAAAACAGATGTAGGAGTTGAAAAATCTCACCCAAGAAGTTCATGACCACCAAAAGACAGTAAATTGAAACCATGGTTTTAGGGCCATGTATATTGGCAAGTGCTGTACCCTTGTGATGTATACAGTCCATGGGGAGCAAAGCCTGATATTTAACATATGGTCCACTGTGGGGGGAGGGTATCAGCAATGCTGCCCATGTGACCCTGATTGGTCATCAGTGCTTAAGGGTGAGCAAATGTAAGATTTGTATTTGGTGAACATATTATTTTGGACCCTAGCAAAGCAGATCCAATGAAATGTGATTTCCCTTCAGCAGTTCAGCACTTCGACATCATGACATAGCACTTTTTACAGGGAATACACACCAATCATGTCCACATTGTTGCCAAGTCACATGACCTGCAGCAGTCAATCAGCAGCAGTGGAAATTAAGAACTCATCACACTGCACATCTTAGTGCCATTTCCAGCTCTCTCACAGTGGAAGGATATGACTACTGCAGGAACTCTTTTGATATAAAAAGAATGATTGATTTTTGATCAGAAAACATTCAGAATTGTAACAGAACCATGCATTATTCATTCCAGCTAGCTAATATTCATTACATTTAACTGTGGTTTCAGGCAGGCAGTCTGGTGAAATGTGCTGCAGAGTAGCGGGGAGGAGAGAAGCCCATTGCAAGCCTGAACTGGCAGCTGCAAGCCCTGTAGCGGCAGCAGGCAGAGTTAATTTAATTGACTGGGAAAGGTGCAGGGGGATATGTGGAAGATTTGACCATTTTTATGTTTGTCGTGCGCACAAGCGCAGACGAACATGTTGATATGAGAGTTGCTATAGAGGGATGTGAGGGGGGGTGTATCCACTGGAGAGCTCTGTTCAAGGGTCAGGTCTGTGGCAGGCAAATCAGTAGGCAGGCTGCTGATGACTCACTTTTTGTTTTTGAGACGGAGTTGGCAAGGTTTTCAAAGGACAAAGCTGAACCAACATTGGCACAGCTCCATCCTTTGATGTGTATACACACACACACACACACACAGGGTCGGTCTTAGCATCATACCAGCTGTGCAAGGGATTACATTTACCAGATTTAAAGGGACACTGTCTGCTATATAGCAGTAGAAAAATTATTCAGTCATGCCTTTTGAATCTATTTTCATAACTGAGTTTGGTTTGATGGACTGATGTGTTTTTATGCCCATCTTTGTTAATACTAATATGGTACATATTACTGTAGCTCCGTTTACTGACATCTCATGTGTGTTTTTCAGACACCATTACACACTTTAGAAATCCTGTTTGAAACGTATGGGAAAGTGAACAAGCACTTTATGGCAGGTGCTTGTTCACTGAGTTTACAAACACGAATGAGCCTGTGCAAAAGAGAGAGATTGTGCACATGTCCTGGAAATTGACATATGTGATTGTAATCAGAGCCCTGCAAAGCTAAATAGCTTGCTCCCTCAAGGTGAAAAAAATATGAATTTTCTAACCTCTGGACATGTCCAATTTTGAGGTGATATTTTTATCAGTGTACAATCTGTGCAGTTATCGACTGTTTATTCTTCCCAAATGTAATGAAACATTACGTGACACATCTTAGATATTTACTTAATTTTTACTTACAACTTTCATTTTCTCCTTACACAAGCCTTACACAGCTATTCAGTTTAAGCGGTACTGCTCATCATTACTTAGTTTGCAGTAGCATACACCAGAGCCTCATCTAAACCCCACAAGATTTGAAAGCTCCATAGTATGACAGTAGTAAAATAATACTTTTCATCAGAATTGTTTTCACAGTGACTTTGTTTTTCTTGCCTTCCATTCCTGTTTGAGCCCCCCCCCAGCAAATCAATCCCTCCCACTCCTTCTCACTGCTGCTGTCCTCCTTGTTCCCGCCATTCCTGTTTAAGTCCCCTCAGCAAATCAATACCTCCCTCTTCCTCCCACTACTGCTGTCCTCCCCGCACCTTCCATTCCCCATCTCACCAGACACTGGGGGGCCCACTCCCAGTGTCTGGAAATGTAAACAAAATTGCTCCCTGTTAAAAAAAGAAAACCATCCTCGATGTCTTTTTTTTTTTTAAACCTGCAAAAATGAAAACGGCCCCTCGTTGTCTCCCCGTCCCCCTCCCCCATCTTGATCCTCCCACTGTGCACCCCCCCCTTACCCATACTTACCTCTGGAGGTCAGGAACAGTGATCTTCTGTGGACTGGGACACGTCTGCACTCTTCAAAGCCGACCGGCAAACTGAAGATTTCAAGGTAAGCCAAATAATGTAAGTCAATGGGGGGGGGGGGTTCAACTTAGGTCGATATCTCAGCCATTTTTAGGAATTTTGGCCCCAAATTTTCAACATGGGGTTACTGGGACCCCACCTCCTCAACACTGTCACTGTCATTTTGTTACTCAGTCCTGAAAGGTGATTTTGCAGTCACTGTGCAGAATCACCTTTTGGGACTGAGTAATGAAATTACATTGCCACTGTTCATGAGGTGGGGTCCCAAAAAGCCCATGTTGTAAATTTGGTGAAAAAATTGCAAATAAAATGACTGTGTTATGAGTGTGCATTGCTCAGTTTCGATGTAGGATCCTAACTTCACCAATTTTTAATATTTTCACTCCAGATTTTCAACATTGCCATTTTTTCATATCTCCTTAAGAGCAGTACAGCTATCATTTCTCATATCCTGTCTGGACATGTTTTTGCACCTGTGGCGCAGAATGGCATGTTCACTCTGCAAAATCACCTTTTGGGATGAGTGAATGAAATGACAGTGGCACTCTTCATGAAGTGGGGTACCAAAAAGGCCATGTTGAAAATCTGGTGAAACAATTCCAAAAAGTGGCCGAGTTACACCCGATCATTCAAATTTTTCTACGTACGTGTGTAACTTTGGTCATTTTCAATATTTTCACTCCAAATTTTCAATATAGCCTTTTTATCACACCGCCTCATGACCAGTACAGCTGTCATTTTTCACATCTTGCCCATAATGTGTTTTTGCACCTGTGACGTGGAATCCCATGGATTTGAAAATTTTCATCTACATGGTTCATGAGGTGGGGTGATAAGACTATGTTCAATATTTCATACAAAGGTACAACGGTTCATACAAGGTATATGGGAGCTAAGAAGGCCAAGAAATAGCCCATAACCACTCCCTTCCAATATCCTTTAATAGGTGATTTTACCCTTATCCATTGTGTAGTTATCCAACTGGGTTTTGAAGTGATACTTTGATTTAGAACAAATGAGTGCCTGTGGTAGCCCATTCCATGGGGCCACCACCTTCTGTGGTGTAAAGAAGGCTTTCCTTCTATTTGTGTTGTATTTTATGTGCCTAAGCTGAAGAGGGTAACCCCTTGTCCCTTTAGTGCTATTTTTAAATTGGAGGTTTAACTCATCTAATAAATAATCATCTCCCATTATATCATAACAAAGTAGCAGATCCTCCGTGACTTTTCTTGTCTCAAGGGACATAAGCTTCAACTGTTCCAGGTGCCTTTCATAGGACATATTTTTGATATTATATATAATTTTAGTGGCTTGCCTTTGAACTCTTTCAATGTTTGCCACAGCTTCCTTAGATATGGGACCCCACACTGGGGCCCCGTAATCCAGAATTGGCCTAATATATGCCCTGTACAAGGCATGACCACCTCCTTATTTCAGCTCCTAAAGTTTCTCTTAATTTTCCATAACACTTGTTTGGCTTTTATAATCTGTTTATTCATGTGGGAGAGATATGTTAATTTGCGGTCTATGAGAATTCCCAGATCTTTTTCTTCTACAGATTTGCACAGCACCTTACCATTTATGTGATAGTTTTGCATACCATTTTGATTCCCCAAATGAATTACACAACACTTTTCCATGTTAAATGTCATACCCCTAGATGATGCCCAGTCACAGATACTACCCAGATCTGCCTGTAGGCCTTTAGCCCTCTCTGGGTCTGTTACTACTGTAGCCAGTTTAGTGTCATTGGCATACTTACTAATCCAGCCGCATCTGTCCCTGCCCATAGAGGACATAAAGACCCTAAAAAGTACAATGCCCAGAACTGACCCCTGCAGGACCCCACTAATGACAGTCACCCTATCCAAGTAATATCCATTAATACACACCCTGTAGGTCCTTCCATCCAACCAGGCCCTGGGGTCAAAATATGGAAAATGATAAAGTTTTGACTATTTGTTACAATTTCAGTATGCATGCTAGTAACTGCAGAACTCTTAAATACTTGCACACCATATTTTATTAGTTTATTTGTACTCCTGCTCCACAGCCCTCTCTATCTGGAGGGAGCCCCAGCCCCATTCCCCAATGTCCACCAGCCAACACCGACCAGCTACCCCCAGAGCTTAACCCCCCCCGTTGGGGTTGGTGTGACCCCCACCAAGACCAGATCCACCCACCAAGACCAGATCCAGTATAGGGGTCAGCACCATGACTGTTCAGAGGGCGAGACCTGTGAGCTCCCTCCATCATCTGCCATGCCTTTTTTCATCCTGGTTTCTCCCCTTCTGGGGTGGAACATGCAAGGACACCAGCGACGGTGCTGTGCACACTTCCATGCATGCACCCCATCAAGGCATCTGCCCTGCCTCTAACTGTGTGTCTGTAGCATTGGTGTGCCATCCCCCAGCAATCACTAGGGACCAGGCATGCACCTACAACTGGATGCCCCTCTCCCCAGAGAAGGAAAGCTGTCCCTGGGATGCTCAATCTTTCTCCTCCTCTGCCAACCCTCAGCGGTCCATGCTCATTCCTGAACACGGGTCACTGGCATGGCACAAGGTGTGGCATCCAGTGCCTCAACCCTCAGCATCACCAGGCCAATGATGCGCCCCACATTTTAAACTTAATCTTTTTATTACCCAAGCTACTGGATTCAAATGCTGTCCAAAATATGACAGCTTGTTGAAACATAGTTCAGGCAAGGTTTCAGCATCGGTGTATTTCAATGGGATTTTCAACCTAGTAGCATAAGTTAGCCATTTTTAAATATTTTTGCCCCAAATCTTCAACAAATGTTTTTGAGGACCCCAACTCATGAACAATGCAACTGATGTTAGGAAAATCTGTCCCAAAAGGTGATTTTGTGGTCAGTGTGCAAAATCACCTTTTGGGCAGGAGTACAACATTTTCTTCACATTGTTCATGAGGTGAGGTGATAAGAAGGCTATGTTGAAAATTTGGTGTAAAAATATTAAAGAACATAGCAAATACTGGATGGGCAACTATGCACAACCAGTGTGTTCTGCCACAGAGGGGTCCTGATACTCTCTGATCTCAAGAGCGAAGCTTGAAAGGTCCATGGGAATCAGAACCCCGAGGTGGCAAAACACACTGGTTGTGCACAGAGTTGCTCATCCTGTATTTTTTTATAGTGTATAGTACTGTGTGACATATGTGTGTGAGTTCTTTTGCTTTCAAAATGAAACTGACTCATACAGTCTCTAGAGGTACCAGAATGCTGTTCTACCACAATAGGGTAGAATCACATTCCATGACCTTTGAACTGTGGTACAACCGCATTTGAAAGGGATGGAATTCCATACTGAACAAGACTCTACTATACACTATAAAGAAATAATAACTGATCAGCAATTTTTCCCATAGCCTGACCAAGTTATAATTTGCCATTATAACCCACTGGTTATAATGGCAAGCACGAGCCAAGTCACTCAGACACAACCACTCCCTCATTGGCTGTTCACATCCTGTGACCTGACTAAACAGTTTTTGAGACATGGCGGCTCCTCACTCGTTTGTGAGGAGCTGCCAGACTGAGCACTCATTGCTTTTTCTTTAAAAAAAAAAACACACATATTAGAATTAAAAACAGTATCTGGTTGATCCTACCATTCACAAACCACAGCGCTGAACATCTCGGACTGTTGCTCGCTATCTGGTTAATCCTGCCATTAGGCGGCCACACAGAACAGAAAGTGGCAGCGGGAAGGGCTGTGAGGTAAGATCGCAACTGCAAAACAAATCTAAATGGAAAAATTGCTAACTAGCAATTATATTTAATAAAGGATGGGGAAGTGTTGCTAACTTGGATTTAATGGTCGCCCTCAGTGTGGGATGCTGTAATAAACCCCTCGGGCTTCGCTCTCCGGATTTATGTAGCATCCCACACCTCAGGCGATCATTAAATCCTCATTAAGAACACTTCCCTATCCATTATTGTATATGTTATGAGCCTGCATTGAAATTTCCAAAAGCAGGCTCATAACTTGGGCAATTTTCAATATTTTGACCCCAAATATTCAATATAGTCTTTTCTTCACAGTACCTCATGGACATGACAGCTGTCATTTTTCTGAATACTGAAATTGCTGCACTTCAACCACTTGAAAAACCACAAGAAACAACAATGTAAACAACCAAATAGTTGTATTTAAGATCCACCTTATGAGAGCCCCAGTACCTCAGCTTAGTGCCTTCAATGGGGCTTTTTACATCCTGGTAAGCAATACACATTTAAATACAACAAAATGCTGTGACATCATTATTAAATAGCCAATCACCAATATACATAAACATTTGTGTAGAAAAACTTTAACAAAGTATCAAATCTTATCTATATGTCCAAACTTCTTAAATACTCATTTTATATGTTCTAAGCAGCGCACCATTAAATATGCACAGCACAAAAAATATAATTACTTGTAATGGAAGAGGAATACAGTGTAGGATTATTTGTCATCACAGTAATTCCTTTATCTACCTATTATTTCTTTACATTTCATTATTAGCTAAGAAGGTTTTCCATATCTGGGACACACTGAAGCTATATTCATTTGGCAAGTACTAATAGGAAACATCACAGTAATTCCTTTATCTACCTATTATTTCTTTGCATTTCATTATTGGCTAAACAGGTTCTCCATAACTGGGACACACTAAAGCTACAGTTATTCAGCGGGTACCAATAGGGAATATTGCAAGGACAAATGAAGGCATCAGTTTACCAAATATCGGAATCAAGAAGGAGCAACAACAAATTATATGGCACCTTACTTACCACCTTAATTCAAAGTACTGACAGGAGGCATTAAAAAAAGGAGGAGTTAGACTGTTTGTGAGGTCTGTCCAGGACCTTTGTATTTAAAACATGAAGTATAAATTAATGCAGGCCATCTGTACTGGAAGTATTAAACACATGCCTAAAGAAAAAGAGAAAACAAACAAAGTTTAACCAAAATGGTTTACATATTAGATGCATTCTACATAATCAGACACATACGAAAGGGAATCACTTTATTTTTTGTATTTTAAAAAATATCTTTGTGGATTTATTTAAATTATTTCAGATAATCAGGCTAAAACTGTATATTTTGCAGATCATAAAAACAGGAGGAGGAGCAGCAAATATGGGCTTTACTGAAGGGATTATACAGCAGGAATTAGATCTAGAGGAGAGTTTGGATTGTACTCTGATAAATGAAATGATGGCAGGCAATCATGAAGAAATACAAGTAACTGAAGATTTAACTTCAGTGAATGCTGTGGATGCCAACATAGATGAACTTTTGAAACTTATTTCAGAAAATGAAGATCCAGGTAGCCATCAACTTGAAACAACATCAGTAGAATGTGCTACTATGCGGAACACTCTGTCTAAATGCAGTTCTGACTTCATTCCTTTAATAATCAGTAACAATATTAATGTATTTTAAAATACAGTACTACCTAAGCTTTTTACCTAGGCTTTTTTTATCACTAGAATGCTTTCTTGGCATACTGAGACATTTTAAAAGTTATGTGACAAGAACTCTCTGGCTGTAGAGAATTCTTGATAACCTTTGCCCTTCTGAGGCTCCTCAGTTTAAGGCATACTGGTGTTAATTAGCTTCTCTGACGTAATCTTCTATTATGTTTTAAATCTATATGTTAAACCAATGAGAATTATTTCTGCCTTTTCTATATAATCTGGTGTTAATAGTATGGGATATTTGAAAAAACTGCCACAAAGCTTCTGAAGAAGGACCTGGTTGGTTCGAAAGCTAAAGCACTTTGTTCTTTTCTGTAACATCCATGTTGGTCCAATAAAAGGTATCAAATCATTTGTTTGTAGTACTACCTAAGGTAAGACAATTACTGGATAAAGTAGATCAAGGGAATGAAAACAAAAATCTATCTTTTGCAGAATGAATAGCACTTAAACAGCTTTCTCATGAATCTAGTATTGTTATCAAAAAAGCTGACAAAGGTGAGAATATTGTTTTGATGAGTTGTAATAAATATAAAGAGATGGTAGAGAAATTAATATTTGATGTCAACAACTACAGTAAACGTAGAGGAGATTCAATTTTGCAGTATATAAGGGAGCTATGTGGATTGTTGGATGAGGCAGTGCAGAGTGGAAGTATCAACAACAATGAATTTAAATATTTATACTGTGAATTTCCAGTTGCTCCCACTCTGTACTGCCTACCCAAGATACATATTAAATTTATTAGAGCCCCCCCAGGAGACCGATCATCTCAGGGGTAGGCTCAGTACCGGAACATGTCAGCGAATTTCTTGATCTATTCCTTTAATATAGTATGACAACAGTGCCATCATACCTTAGAGATACAGGAGATACTATCCAGAAATTTAAAAGTCTTAAATGGGAGCCAACATATCTGTGGATATGTATTGATATAGAGGCATTATATATGTCAATTAGACATGTAGATGGAGTTAAAGCATCAAAATATTTTTGGAATGTGATCAGAATCAGACAGGTGCACCAGTAACTTTTTTAGTAGAAGCCTTAGAGTATGTGCTAAATCATAGTTATTTTGAATTCAACAATGAATTCTATGCCCAGATATGCGGCACCACTATGGGGGCCTCAATGACCCCTTCATATGCTAATCTTCTTTATGGGATTATGGGAACAAGAACATTTATTAAATATAATTATGAATCCATAGTTTCAGTATATCACCAAATGGGGGGCGATATATTGATGATTGTCTATGCATTTGGACTGGAGGTTTAGAAAAGGCCAAAGAATTTGTCAAATGGTTGAATGGGAAAGCATTAAATCTTAGATTTACCTCAGTTATGCATGAAACTGTGATTGACTTTCTGGATATTACTCGAATGGTAGCTGGGACAACTGGTAGAATAAGCACAAAAGGTTACAAGAAAAAAGCTTCCACTAACTCCCTTCTAAGGAGTGATAGTTGCCACCCTTATAAACTCAAAAAATCTATTCCCTATGGACAACTGGTCAGATTTAAAGAAATTGCACTGATGATGTGGAATTTCATTGACAAGCAGAATAATTGATACAAAGGTTTAGAGAAAGGGGCTTTACATCTGAAGTACTGAGTGATGCTATGAACAAAATACAGAATAAAACACAGGCAGAATTGATAAGTTGTAATACAAAAAACTGTAAAAATGATTCTACAAATGAGAAAACAGCATGTTCTCTAGAACATAATAAAGTTTCTGGGGAAGTAGGAAATGTGGTTTGGAGATGTTGGGATATTCTAAAAGGTGATCCCAAGTTAAAGGACATATTACCAAACACACTCAAAATTACTTTCAGAAGGACTGCAAATTTACAAGAAAAACTGGCTAAAAGTTCTTTAAGAAAGAAATACCTACAAGTACATAGCTTTTAAGTACACCAGAGGGAAATCATAAATGCAGAAGGTGCATTGTGTGCCAGTATATGAATACTGCAAGGAATTAACATTACCTAATGGTTTATGTATTAAAATACAAGATTTTATATCCTGTACTACCACATTTCTTGTATACATTCCCTGGTGTAACTGCAATTTGTATTACTTAGGAAAGAGAGTAGGACCTCTCAAAGAACGTATACAAGAACATGTGTGTTCTGTGATTAATCAGAAACTAGACACAACGGTTGGACAGCACTTTTTCCATGTACACAATTCTGATATTAGCAGTTTCAGATTCATGGGAATAGAACAAACAAAATGCTCTCCAAGAGGTGGTGACAGACCAAATTTGTTATTACAAAGGGAGAGCTCTTGGATATTTAGAGCTGGAACAGTTGGTCCCACAGGTTTAAATGAGAGATGGGAGCTTAAACCTTTTTTAAAATACAAAAAATGAAGTGATTCCTTTTGGTATGTGTCTGATTATGTAAAATGCATCTAATATGTAAATCATTTTGGTTAAACTTTCTTTGTTTTCTCTTTTTCTTTAGGCATGTGTTTAATACTTTCCGGTACAGATGGCCAGCATTAATTTATACTTCATGTTTTCAATACAAAGGTCCTTTACAGACCTCACAAACAGTCTAACTCTTCCTTTTTTTAATGCCTCCTGTCAGTACTTTGAAGTAAGGTAGTAAGTAAGGTGCCATATAATTTGTTGTTGCTCCTTCTTGATTCCGATATTTGGTAAACTGATGCCTTCATTTGTCCTTGCAATATTCCCTATTAGTACCTGCTGAATGAATATAGCTTTAGTGTGTCCCAGTTATGGAGAATCTGTTTAGCCAGTAATGAAATGCAAAGAAATAATAGGTAGATAAAGGAATTACTGCGATGTTCCCTATTAGTACTTGCCAAATGAATATAGCTTCAGTGTGTTCCAGATATTCAGAACCTGCTTAGCTAATAATGAAATGTAAATAAATAATAGGCAGATAAAGGAATTACTGTGATGGCAAATAATCCTACACTTTATTTCCTCTTCCATTGCAAGTAATTATATTTTGTTTGCTGTGCATAGTTAATGGTGTGCCACTTAGAACACATAAAATGAGTATTTAAGAAGTGTGGACATATATATATAAGATTTGATACTTTGTTACAGTTTTTCTACACTAATGTTTTTGTATATTGGTGATTGGCTATTTAATAATGATGTCACAGCTTTTTTTTTGTATTTAAATGTGTACTGCTTACCAAGATGTAAAACGCCCCCTTGAAGGCACTAAGCCCAGGCGCTCAGGCTCTCATAAAGTGGTTCTTTAATACAACTATTTGGTTGTTTACACTATTTCTTGTGATTTTTCAAGTGGTTGGAGCTCAGCAGTTTCAGTATTTTGGTGTTTATTGTTGGGGTTGCCGCCCCTCTGCTGTGAACTCCTCGCACATCGAACACGGTCTGAGTTTTTCTTTTTGTCGTTTTTCAGATCCTGGCAAAAAAGTGTTTTTTGCATCCTGAAAGGTAATTTCGCAGTCACTGAGCAAAATAACCTTTTGGGACAGGAGTTGAACATTTTCTCCACCTTTGTTCATGAGGAGTGGTCATAAGAATGCTACATTGAAAATCTGGTTTGGAAATATTAACAAATAAAGTTGCAAGCCTACACAAAAGTTAATAATAATAATAAATAATAATAAAACTTTATTTATTAAGCACCTGTCAAGCACCATGGCGCTGTACAGATAGATGATAAAATCAAAAAATACACATATAAAATTAAAGTAATCACAACAACCTCAAGCCATAAAAGCCTGGCTCCAAAATGGGTCTTGAGTTCATGCTTAAAAGACTCCACGGTCATGCATTCCCGAAGCTGGCGAGGCAGAGAATTCCAGAGGGTTGGGGCTATAAACACAAAAGCCTGAGCCCCTGAGGATTTTAAAATAGCCCTCGGAACCTCCAGCAACCCCTCGTCAGCCAAACAGAGCTGTCATACAGAGCTGTAAGGAATCAGAAGCTCTTTCAGGTAGTCGGGGCCAAGTCCGTGCAGGGCTTTGAAGGTCAAAAGACCTACTTTAAAGGTGATCCGCCACTGTATAGGCAACCAGTGCAGATTGCGCAGCACAGGGGTAATGTGTGTCCTTCTGGATGCCCCTGTCAACAACCTCGTAGCAGTGTTCGGCACTAGCTGCAAGCAGTGGATATCAACCCCAGGAAGCTCCAGATACAGGGAGTTGCAGTAGTCAAGGCGTGAGGTCACAAAGGTGTGGACCAACACAGGTAAATTGCAGGATGGAACAAGGTGCAAATTAGCAAACTCAGGCTCATATCTGTGGTACTTTTCAATATTTTGACCCCAAATTTTCAACATAGCCATCTCTTCACTGTACCTCATGAATGTGACAGCTGCTGTTTTTCAGATCCTGGCCAAAATATATTTTTTCACCCCAAAAGGTGATTTTGTAGCCACTGCATGAAATTAATTTTCAGACAGGAGCTGAAATTGCACCCTTCCTTTCTTCATGAGGTGGTGTAATAAGGTGGCTATGTTTAAAATTTGGTATAAAAATATTAAAACAAATGAAGTTATGAACCGTGTTGGAATATGGCAATGCCGCTCATAACACCCCCCAAAATGATACCAGTTTTAATTTATATTTTTTGCCTGTTGCAGCAGGAAATGTAGAAGCAAAGAATTTGTTGGCAGAAAAGGACTGGTTGGCCCATCCAGTCTGCTCCATTTTTCCTTGGCCATTCTGACACCCTGGATCATAGTTGGTCTCCAGCATCCCTCCTGCCTTCTTTTTCTCTACTTATTATAGCTGTGTGCCTATCTCACAAATTCTTAAAGCCCCCACTGTAACCAGCTTCACTTCATGCCACCATGTTCTGGTGCTTTTCCTCCTCTGAAAGAGACTCCCCACCCACACCTTGTTCACTCCTGTGAGGTGTCTCAAGTCTCAAGTCTCAATAATATCCCCTCTTGCTCTCCTCTCCTCTCCTCCAGGGACAAAATGTTGATTTTCTTCAGCCTTTCCTCATATGGCTTCTTGTACAACCCCTACACCATTCTGGTAGCCCTCCTCTGGACTGTTTCCACCCTGTCAATGTTCTTTCAGAAGTGTGGCCTCCAGAACATGACACAGTACTCTAGATGGGGTCTCACTAGTGAGCAATACAATGGCAATACCTCCTCTCTCCTCCTGCTAGAACTCTCCCTCCCTATGCACCCAGTATTCAACTATCCTTGCCTACTGTCTTGTGACACTGCCCTGCCACCTGGAGATCATCAGATATGATTACCCCAAGGTCCTTTTCTTGCTTGGTGACTGTCAGTTCCTCCCTTCTCTTATACACAGCTCCTGGAATTCCCTGTCCCCGGTGCATGACTTACCCCTTTCTGGTATTGAAACCCAGCTACCATGCCCTAGACCACACCTTCTGTTTCCTCAGATCCCTTTGCATTCTCTTCACCCCTTCCTTAGTAGCTACCCTGTTGCAGATTTTTGTGTCATCTGCAGAGAAACTTGCCTTCTTCTCCAGTTCTTCAGTAATGTCACTTTATGATGACATTAAAGAAGACCAGTCCCAGTATTGATCCTTGTGGTACCCCACTAGTCGCTCTCCCATTCTTGAGTGTCTGCCCAGGACCACCGCCCTCTGCCTCCTATTCTTCAACCAGTTTGATATCCAGCTTACCACTTTCTCTCCCCCCCCCAGGCTGCTTAGTGTCTTTTCTAACCTCCTCTGCAGCACAGTGTCAAAGGCCTTGCTGAAGTCCAGATAGGCCACATCCACTGCCCTCCCCTGATCCCCCTCCCTAGTAACCCAGTCAAAGAAATCTATGAGATTTGTTTAGCATGACCTCTGCCCTGTGAAGCCTTGCTGCCAGTAGTGCTGCAGCCCATATGCCTCCAGGACTACTTCATCAGTCTCTCCTTCAGCAGGATCGCTATTAAATTTCCCACCACTGATGTGAGACTGACTGGCATGTAGTTGCTAGCCTCCTTCTTGCTGCTGCTCTTTTTTTTATTTATTTATTTACTAGATTTACCAGGAAGGCATACTGAGCAACATGCTCGATTCCAGATGCAACCTGGGGGCCTAGACCCAGTACATGGCAAATAATTAGAATAAATACAAGTACAGATATCGTAATAAAGAAATGATAGCAAATGATTTGTACAAATACGATACAACATAACATGTATAACAAGTACTGCAGGTATAGTAGTACAGTAGATTACAGTCAGAAATGCACATAATAGGAATAATTACTGCACATTGTTTAGTTTCTTACAGGGCCGAGCTTGCAGCGATTAGCAGGAACAGCTGGAGGAGAAGTGTGCCTGTAGTAGTCTGGAGCGGAGACCAGGATTATATGCGAGTCTGATGGGGACAGGGAGGGCATTCCAGATCTGTGGGATTCTGAATTTAAAAGCTAACTGGCCTTTGGAGGTGCGCATAAATGGGATATGTAGGAGTCTGGGGTCTGTGCCTCTTAGGGAGTACGCAGAGGGAGGTTGTTGGGATAGGGTAGATTCAAGATAGGGGGGAAGGGAGTGGGTCCAGAATTTAGCGGCAAACCTAGCGCAGTTTATTAATCTACGGTCAAGGAGAGATGGTAGGGCAAGAGAGTTATATAAAGTGCAATGGTGAGCGGATTGTGGGGAGTCGAGGATGAAGCAACAAAAGGAGTGGAATAGAGTGTCTAGGCTAGCCAGGGTGGACGCAGGGGCAATAGAGTATACTATGTCACCATAATCAAGTACCGGGAATAACATTTTTTGGACTATGATGAGCCTCGTTTCCGTGGGGAGACAGGTTTTATTTCGGTAGAGTTCCCCTAGTTTTGGTAGCAGCCTTTTATGCAGGGAATCTATGTGAGAGGTAAAGTCAAGGTGTTGTTTGAGCCAGACGACTAGGTATCTAAAGCTAGTGCATTGCTCAAGGGGTGCTCCTTCCAGGGTTGAGAATGGAGGACACAGGGTTTGGCGGGAGAGTCTTTGCTGGGAGCCAAATGTAAGCGACACTGTTTTTTTAGGGTTTAGAGATAGCTGGTTCTTCCTGAACCAGTGCTGGATGGCTGTGAAGTCCTCCTGAAGAAGAGGTGCTACGCTGCTTGTTGAGGGGCTGGATGTGTACAGAACTGTATCATCTGCATACATTTGAATGTAAGAGTGGGAGCATGCATCGGGGAGGCCATTAATGAAAATGGAGAAGAGTATTGGGCCTAAGACTGATCCTTGAGGGACCCCAGTAATGACTGGAAGGGGGATTGATGTATGAGAGGCTAGTCTGACTGCTTGCATCCTATCCATAAGATAGTCTTGGAACCAGTCTATAGCTGGGTGGGCTAGACCTGCATCTTTAAGTTTTGAGATGAGAAGGGGATGAGATACAGTATCGAAAGCCTTGGCTAGCTCGATAAATATGGCTGAAGTGATGTGCCCTTTGTCTATACCTGTGAGGATGTCACCGGACACGCGTAGTAGGGAGGTGATGGTAGAATGGGATTTGTGGAAACCCGACTGGAAGGGAGAAAAGAAGGAGGAGGCATCCAGGAACTGGGAGAGTTGAGACAGGACCAGTCACTCTTGAAGTTTGGCCACGATCGGGAGTAGGAAGATAGGTCTATAATTGCCTGGGGAGGAGGGGTCACTGCCTTTAGGAAGAGGTATGACAGTGGCCAGTTTCCAAGATGTTGGAACCTTGCCCAGTGAGAAGGAGAGGTTGAAGAGTGCGGCCAGTGGAGTGGCTATGGCAGGGGCTGACAGGAATAGCATCTTAGCGTCCAGAGACAATGGGCATTTGCCTTTATTTGGGTTTAACGCCCATAGGGAGTGGAGGACATCTGTGGAGAAAATTGCCTGGAACACGAAAGGTGGGATTGAGGGGTGAGTTTGAGGGGTATGGGTGCTGTTTGGGTGGACTAGGGAGTGAGTATTCTGGCGGGAGGATAGAAGGGTGTTGGTGCAGCTGGAGAAGTGGGTGTTGAAAGCTTCTGCGACACAGATGGGGTCGGAGATGAGGGTGCCATTTATTAGAAGTGAGGGAGGAGGTGGTTGGGTTGGGGGGGGGAGAGCAAGGACTTGAGGGATTTCCAGAAGTCCTTAGGGTGGTTAGAATTTTATTGAAGGTAGCTAGGAAGTAGGATTTTTTTGCTTGGCGAATGCTATTTGTGCAAGCATTTCGAAGGGCTCTATAGGTAGTAAGGGAGGCCTGGGAGCCCTGTTTCTTATAAGCTTTCCAGGCAAGGTCTCTGGTACGGCAATTTCTAATTATGTCAGCCGTGATCCAGGGGAGATGAGCTCCTCTAACACGTTTTATGCGCAATGAAGCATGCTTGTCCCAGACTGTTAGGAATCCGAGTTTAAAAGCATTAAAGGCATCGTCAATGGAAGGTGCCTCAGTGATGCAGGACCAGTTTACCCTTCCCAGATCCGCCAGGAGAGATTGTAAGTCTAGGGAGTTGTAAGACCTGGTGTGCAGGTCTTTGGGGGGGGGAGGGGCTATGAACCTTCCTGATCAGGTACACCATGTGGTGGTCACTGACAGAGTCAGGAAGTAAGCCTGCTTTAAGGATTCTATGTGGGTGCGAGGTGAGGGCCCAGTCCAGTAGGGAGTGATTATTTGACCTAAGGTTTAGTCTGGTAGGCTCATTTATAAGTTGCGTGAGGTTTTGGGCCTTTATTTTACCCTTTAGGAGAGCTTTGTCAGCTCCTAGCCAGTTGGCATTATAATTCCCTGTGGCATGGAGTTCACCTCCTTTGGCTAGGGACTGAAGCGTGGTTAGATGGGAGAGGATATCATCATTGGGTGTGCATGGAGGGCAGTATGTGCTTGCCACGTACATAGGGGAGGTATATGGAAGTGAGATTTTAATTAGTGAGGAGTCTATGTTTGGGGGGAGTGAGGGGATCTCTACAGTGGTGAATTGATGTCTATTTGAGATATATATGGCCATGCCACCACCTTTCTTTTTCCCCGGCCTATCGTGTCTTATTATTGTGTAACCAGGGATGGAGACTTCTGCGTCCGAATGATGAGGTTTTAGCCAAGTTTCTGAAATGGTCAGTATATCAGGTTGTAGTGTTAACACTATTGGTTGTGCAGCTGATTTTAGATAGCAGGCTGCAGGTATTTAGATGGAGTATCGTGAGGCCTTTGGGGAGAGTGAACGGGGTGGAGGTGTTTGTTAGGTTAGGGCCTGGGTTGGCCTCTATGTCCCCTGACAGGAGCAGGAGAAGGGCGAAGAGATGCATAATTTTGGACCTGAAATAGGTTTTGCCTGCACTGGTGCTGCAGCCAGGAGAGATAGCTGCTGGATGATGGAGGGTTGAGGATTTTAGGATTGAGAGCCCTGGGTGAAAGGAGGGTGGCAGGATAGCAGCATATATAATGCCAAAGTGGACATGAGCCAATTCCAGTACCGGTGCGTGGGGGTAAGCACTAAGGTGTGGTACCTGGGTGCAACGAGGGGGCAGGGTCGGAGGGGGCTCCCTTATTGGGAGGGACGTGGGTGGTAAGCAGGTTTGTGTAGTCATGGAGAGGTAGAGTAACACTGTGAGAAACAACATGTTTAGGCAGGTTAAAGAAGTTGGTTGCAAAGAAAAATGGTAGGTGCCCTCTAGTGGACGCAGCTGATAAACTGCAAATGGAAAAGTGGGCTGATAGGTTTTACTCAGTCATGTGATTACAGAAATCACAGCCTATAAAAGAACAGAGCCGACCAAGGGTGGTGGTGGAGTGGTGGGGAGCCGGGCGCAGCGCCCTGCAAGGGTAGAAACAACGTAAGCACAGAGAAAGCAGCTGCTGCTGGAGTTTGAAATTGGCGCCTGAATACACGCCTTGCTGTTCCGCATCCTGCACCTGATGAATTTGGGGGTCCGTGTCGGCGACTGCAGGAGGGCTTGTAGCATGTCCGAGCCCTCCCTCAACCCAAAAATCTGCTTCTGTGAAAGAAAGAGAGAAGGTTTTGAAGGCAGAAAAGGGAGGAGTTACTGTTAATCCTAGTTGGGTAAGTAACTGTACAGGGAGGATTTCTAATGTGGTGCAGGGAGACCACACAAGGATTGTGCTGCTATTTCAGGTAGTGGGGGGTCTGAGACCACGCGGTTAATGGCCACCGATTGAAACCGACCTGATGGGCAGATTACAGCTCACGCCATGCTGGGGCTTGGGACCCTGATGCTGTGGGATTGCTATACAGCTCCCGTTTGCCTTGACTGCACACTGTGAGGGAGAAATGCCTGGTCTTAAAGCACCACACAGTGCAATGCTTTCTGCAGGGGAGAACTGACTTTACTTAAGGTAACACAGCTAAGCAGAGCTAACAGCAGGGTGAAACAGGCTAGCAACAACAGTAACCAAAAAAAACTATCAGCACTCCTGCAACGATAATTATTAAGCATGGAAACAAAAAAAAGCAAGCACAGAGAAAGCAGCTGCTGCTGGAGTTTGAAATTGGCACCTGAATACGCACCTTGCTGTTCCGCATCCTGACCTGATGAATTCGGGGGTCCGCAGTCAGGCGACTGCAGGGGAGGGCTTATAATGTGTCCTAGAACCCTCTCGACCCCAAATCCGCTTCTGTGAAAGAAAGAGAGAAGGTTTTAAAGGCACTGTGGGAGGAGTTACTGTTAATCCTAGTCAGGTAAGTAACTGTACAGGGAGGATTTCTAATGTGGTGCAGGGAGACCATACAAGGATTGTGCTGCTATTTCAGGTAGTGGGGGGTCTGAGGCCACGTGGTTAATGGCCACCGATTGAATCCAACCTGATGGGCAGATTACAGCTCACGCCGTGCTGGGGCTTGGGACCCTGATGCTGTGGGATTGCTATACAGCTCCTGTTTGCCTTGACTGCACACTGTGAGGGAGAAATGCCTGGTCTTAAAGCACCACGCAGTGGAATGCTTTCTGCAGGGGAGAACTGACTTTACTTAAGGTAACACAGCTAAGCAGAGCTAACAGCAGGGTGAAACAGGCTAGCAACAACAGTAACCAAAAAAAACTATCAGCACTCCTGCGACGATAATTATTAAGCATGGAAACAAAAACAACGCAAGCACAGAGAAAGCAGCTGCTGCTGGAGTTTGAAATTGGCACCTGAATATGATCCCTTGCTGTTCCGTATCCCGTACCTGATGAATTCGGGGGGGGTCCGTGGTCGGGCGACTGCAGGGGAGGGCTTGTAGCGTGTCCTGGAGCCCTCTCAACCCCAAATCCGCTTCTGATGAATTCGGGGGGGGGTCCGCAGTCTTGTGTAGAGGGACCACATCGGCCCTACTCCAGTCCTCTGAAACTACTGCAGCCTCCAATGTGCTGCTGAATAATGTTTCTGGAGGGGCAGCTAGCACCGCACTCAGTTCATTTAGAACCCATAAATGTATCTCGTCTGGTACTATTGCCTTGTTCTTCGTTAGGGCTTCCAATCCCTTCAGACGCTGTCCTCCGAAAATGGACTTGTGTTCACATCCCTTCCCCTGGTGCCCACTGATACTTGTTAGTCATCACACACACATACACACACACACACACACACACACTGTGAATACTAAGCAGAAACACTAATTTTAAATGTTAGCTTTAACCTGAGCTTCTGTACTGTCCTCCTAATTCTCACTATCCCACTCATTGCTTTGCTTTTTTCATTCATGTACCTGAAGAAAGTCTTATCCCCCTTTCTGACCTCCTCGGCTATACTCACCTCTGTTTGTGCCTTTGCTACCCTCTCCCTCTTTTCTGCCTCCATCTGCTTGTCCAGATATACCTCCCTGTCCACTTCCATCTGGATCTCCTTGTACTTCCTAAATGATGTGTTTTTTTTTCCTCTATCACTGCTTTAGCCACTTCCTTTGAGAGCCATAGCAGCCTCTTTCTCCTCCTTCCCTTGTTTACTTCCTTGAAACAGCATGCCATTGCCTTAGCTGGTCCTTCCTTGATCGTTTTCCATTGGGTTTCCACTCTTACCCCCTTTGAGGTATTTACTGAGGCAGTTCCCCATTTCTTTAAAATCTGCCCTCCTGAAGACCACAACCTTTGTCTTAGTGTGTTTTTTCTCCTACCCAATCCATATGCCAAACCACATAGTAGGGTGATCACTTGTACCCAGAGGACTACCTACTGTGACAACTGCTCTGAGTTTTAATAAATGTTTTAAAATGCTAAAGCATCAGTTTGATTCCTGGTGGTTTGGGTGAGTGCCTGGTTATGGTGTTATTGCTACTGTGACATCTGCAATGCTGTCCCTGTTTGCATTTATCAGGTCCAGTACTGCCCTGTCTCTAGTGAGTTTATAACCAGCTGCCTGAGAAATGCTCCCAGTGGGAAGTCAAGGATGGCCCTGATTCTTGTTGTAGCTGTGGCTGGAATGCTTCAGTCTGCATCCAGCAGATTGAAGTCCCCCACAATCAGTACTTGCCTACGGAGCAGGACAAAGGAAATATAGTAGGCTGGCAAAGGTACAAGGAGGAGTTTGAAGGATTTGTTGGACAAATAATTTGACTGCTGTTGGCGCATGGCACAGAAATTTATTTTATTTTTTTAATTTTTTTGCCTTGTTGTAAGTGAAAACTAAGCAAAGTAGGCTGCTCCCAGTGAATGTGAGGAGGAGAAGAGTGTGTCAGTGGGTGATAAGGTGGGCATATCTGTGTGTGACTCTGCCATCGTGTGGTGTAGAAACAATAACAATGACTGTGTCAGTGGCTCAGCAGGTTGCACACTTGCTTCTGAGGCTTGAAGCTCAGAAGGCTGTGGGTACCATCCCCACACCAGAACTTGTGTTAAATCCCAATACTGACACTGTAGTGCAGTATGAGGGGGTGCTACATTGCTGATGTACTGTCTTTCAGAGGAGACATTAAACAGAGGTCCCGTCTGCTGGTTCTGGAGGCTGTTCAGGTAGATGTTAAAGATCACATGGCACTTCTCAAAAAGAGTAGGGGAATTTTATTAAAAGAAAAAACCATACAAACAAAAACTCATATATAAACATTATACAAAAAAATGCATCTCAGTCAGCATCACAGCTAGAGCTCCCTCATATACATAATATCCCTTTCTCACAGGGTTTCCAAAAAACTTGTATTACATTTTGCAAAAGGAAATCACTTGTGCCATAGTAGGTACATTATAATAACTGTGTCATATTTTACCATAAATCTATTTTTACTTGAGCTAGAAAATTATTTTGTTCTGACAAATATACTATCCTTGTGGCTTTAAGTACCATTTCAACCATCAGGGGTGCAATGCTTGTGTTGTAATAACATCATACATCTAGCTTGCCAGATTAAAAATCTACAATATGCAAATACTACTTGTAGTGTGGAAGGATGAAACTTTTTCAAAAAGCCTTGCTAAGTTCCTAACAGTACTACCAGACAATTCACAGAATCCAGTCTTGAGTCTCCCCGTATTCTACTTAGCCTATCCAAACTAATTTAACATAAGGCCATTCTAATTGGAGGTTAGACTGTGTTTCTGAAATATTAGGACAACTATCCCTCAGACAGTAGCTCTCTTAGGGACAGATATTCAAAACATTGCCCCGGGGCTAAACTAGCACTGCCTGGCGGGCAAACTTAGCCCGGAGCACAAAGCAAGCTATATTCAAAAGGAAATAGCCCAGTGCTAATCCTGATGAATATAGCAGTCTAAAGAAGCCAGGCAACCTGGTCCGTGAGTGCAGGGCAAAAATAGCCTGGGAATAAGACAGCACTGAATATAGCAACAGGGAAGTGCAAACTGCAACTGCAGCTCATTAGGCTCTGTAGCAAGCCAGTGTTGCAGGTGGAGAACATTGTGTGTGATTGCACTGAGATATTTCATAGCTACTGCTAATACACCTCTCAACACCCTGCCTCATCAATTGGGGACAAGGTTTAAAAACATCAGGGACAAAGGTTTAAAATCAGGGACACATCCTAAAAATTGGTGGTATCCACTCAGGAAGCTGGTAGGATAAGTGGTGTAGTGTAAAATGCATTTTCTAAGGAAGAACACGCTAGTAACATTAATGTTTGACATTATTTGATGCTTACAACCCCCACTGTTTGGCCACAGAAACACAATGTTTAGGAGGGACAGAGTAAGATTTTGAGGTAAAATCAGGGACAGTTGAGAGGTATGACTGAAAACAACAATGTAAGCCACACACTGCAGAATTGTGCTATGCTGAAGTGAGGTTTGCCTGGGGCTAACCTGATTGCACAGTGCTAACACATTAGCCCGGGGCAAACGGGAGCTATATTCAAAGCTCCCATGCAAATGAGCCTACTTAGGTAATCAGTGGGCAAACAGGTACATTTGCATCTCATTAAGTGCTGCTTAGCATACATTACGAAGCAGTTTGCCCGGTGCTACTGCATGGAGCACAAAGCTCCCCATATTGGTTGGAATGGAAGTACAGGATGCACGCTGCAGGCCAAGGCATACACACAGCACCCCCTGTTGGTTGGAATAGAAGTACAGGCTGGAAGCAGCAGGAACTATGTGCTGCCAGGCACAGTTGGTGCAGTCCTGACCATTCACATTCAAATGGAAAGTAATGTCCTTGGTAGTCTAGTGGTCCCCCCCCCCTGCATGAATCCCAACCGGTTTGATTAAGATAAAGCACTTTCCCTGGTACTCTAGTGGTCCCCACCCCCACCCCCCATGCAATCCCAACCCAGTTTTAAATAAAATAACATCACATTCCCATTGAGTCTAGTGGTCCCCACCCCCTGCATGAATCTGGCCGGTTTGAAATAAAATAACATCACATTCCGGTAGTCTGATGGTCCCCCATGAATCCGACCAGTTTGAAATAAAATAACATCACAGTCCCGGTAGTCTAGTGGTCCCCACCCCTGCATGAATCCTGGTCCGGTTTGAAATAAAATAACATCACATTCTCGGTAGTCTAGTGGTCCCCCGCACGAATCCTGACCCGTTTGAAATAAATAACATTACAGTCCCGGTAGTCTAGTGGTCCCCACCCCTGCATGAATCCTGACCCGGTTTGAAATAAAATAACATCACATTCCCAGTAGTCTAGTGGTCCCCCACCCCTCCATGAATCCCGACCCGGTTTGATTAAGATAAAGCACTTTCCCTGGTAGTCTAGTGGTCCCCCCCACCCAGCAGTGATGCCCCCACTTAGCCCAGGAACACTTTACAAACCGAGCCGGCAACCATCTCAGCCCTCCTCTCACCACCACGGCCGGCTGCCGACTGAGGTACAAATGAGCATCAAGCATACTGCATAGCATGGAGTCCCACAGGTGTGGACATGCATATGAAGGCCATCAGAGGATAAGAGTTATTACTGTGTTTCAGTCAGTGTCAGTGAATGGATCCCTGTCCCTTTATCTCTGTCGAGTGTACAGTATATTCCCATTTGGTAGGTAGCACTATTGTCATTTTCTCACAGTGCCACACTACTGTAAAGTATCTGCATGATGCTACGGTGGCTCCTCAGACTGCTGCATGTCAACCTGACTGCTGCATAGATTCTGAATGATCCATTGTGTGGTAGCCCCTGACTTTCTCCATTTCATTTCTGCCTTGCCTGCTATGGTCCAGACGTGGCACACCAATTTTGCAGCTATGCTGTAAGGCTGCATTTCCTCTCTAGTGTTAGATATCAACATCTCTCTATCTTGAAGGTCAGTTTGGTCAGTTTTTAAGGAAGGTAATTTTTGGCCCCTCCGGAAAGCAATTCACTATTTATGCTAGGTATGGGGTGTGAAACTGGAGTTACTGAAAGCGTAATGCTTCCATTAGAGGAATGTATGCTCAGAGCTTTGCTTACAGAGAAAAAGGATAACAAACAAACAAACAAACAAAAAAAAACACACACTTGTTCAGGAAGACTTCCTTACATGCCAGAACTGAGTCAGAATATCCTGCCTGCCATTATAATGGAGGAAACAGATTATGATCGATCTTGATTATAAAAATAAAATGACTTCAGTGTCATTCATTGAACTGAAGAAAACAGCATTACAGGAACAGCACTGCTACTGATCTTATATGGGTATTAGACAGATTTTCATCCATTTTCAGTTACCTCTGGTTTTTGACCTCACAAAAGCAGCAACAGACATTGTCAGAGAATAATGATCTGCCCCTCAATCTCTCTGTACCCCTCACACCTGCAACAAACAGAAACAAATGGAGTTAAACTGTAATTTAAAAACAATACTTGTATATTATTTATTTATTTATTGATAGTGCAAGTTGCAAATTACTAGCCATTACGCAAGCAGCAGGCACTTTTGTTTTTATGGCATCGGTTTGGCTAGGATGGAAATTCCATCTGCAGTCATTGGGTCAGATGGGTCCCATCTGTGACAATCAGAAGTGGAGAGAGGATCAACCATGTACTGTAGACAACCATATTTAATATTTACACTGCATATTTTTAGTGAGCTGCATTGTATGTTATCATGCCCCAAAACCTAAGCCCGTGTTTGTTTTTTCCGGGGGTGGGGTCCCAAGTGACTTGTGGTAGGGTTCGGGTATGAGTATCAAGCTGATATTTCTCTTTTTGTTTATGTGATTTGAGTCGAGATAACAGATGAGCAAAAATAATAAACAGAATAAACTGTGATTGAGGGCACTACTGCAGCATGGCTCAGTTACCCACAGTATTGCTCTGGCTTTTGATTTCAGGAAAGGAGCAACACAGAAATATGATCTGCCCCTCTGTCTCACTCTACTCCCCTCGCATCTACCACAGACTGAAATAAATGAAGGGAAACAGCAAATTGAAAGAAAAATTTTATTGATTTTTATTTACTTTTAGTAATGGTGCAAGTTGCAAATTACTAGCCAATTTGAAAGACAGTATAGTCGCTGGGTGAGACGAATACTGTTTGTGTCAGTCTGGAGGGAGAGAGGACCAATCAACCATGTACTGCATACGCCCATATTTTACATATACTATGTTTTTACCTAGCTGCTTTATATGTCATCATGCCCCAAAGCCAAATTCCCATGTTTTTTTTGGGGGGGTTATCTACTGGGGTTGGGGGGACCAGTGACTTGTACTAGGGTTCAGTATAGAGTATCAAATTTACATTTCTCTTTTTATTTCTGTGACGTGAGTTGGATAGATTGAGAACACTACTGCTGCAGCATGGGTGAGTTACCCACAGTATTGCTCCTGCATTTCAGCATAAAGCTCATTTGTACCTCAGTCGGCGGCCGGCCGTGGTGGTGAGAGGAGGGCTGAGCCGGTCACCGGCTCTGTTCGTAAAGTGTTCCTGGGCTAAGCGGGGGCATCATTGCGGGTGGGGGACCACTAGACTACCAGGAAAGTGCTTTATCTTAATCAAACTGGGCCGGATTCATGCGGGGTGGGGGACCATTAGACTACCGGGAAAGTGATGTAATTTTTGCAAACGGTCGGATTCGTGGGGGGGAACCACTAGACTACCAGGAAAGTGCTTTATCTTAATCAAACTGGTTCGGGATTCATGCAGGGAGTAGGACCACTAGACTACGGGAAAGTGATGTCATTTTTTGCAAATCGGGTTGGGATTCATGCGGGGGGGGGGTGACCACTAGACTACCAGGGAAAGTGCTTTATCTTAATCAAACCGGGTTGGGATTCATGCATGGGGTTGGGGGAACCACTAGACTACCAGGGCTACGCTACTCTTTTGCATGTAAGGGGGTTCGGGAATCATAGTAGGTGCACTGCTGCGTTACCGCCAGCTTTTTCCCGGCGGTATCTAGCGCAATGCTACAGGTCGCGCTAATGACTGTAGCACAGTGCTATACATTTGAATATGCCACGCTGCTGGTATTCATGGGGGCTCTCCTGTCCACTCCTCTGCATACAATTACCTATTAGCGTCAGCGCCGCTACACAGTGCCGGTGCTAATAGGGTTTTTCAATATTGCAGCCTCGCGCAAAACCAGCGCTATTCCAGTGCTATGGATTTGCGCCAGGTGCAAAGGTTTGAATAGCTGGCCCTTAGAGTCTTTCATGTTTCATAGAGTCTTGTACTGCCAT
Source organism: Neoceratodus forsteri (assembly GCA_016271365.2). Taxonomy (NCBI): domain Eukaryota; kingdom Metazoa; phylum Chordata; order Ceratodontiformes; family Ceratodontidae; genus Neoceratodus; species Neoceratodus forsteri. The sequence continues at coordinate 1,485,362,032 of CM057452.1, forward strand.
TTTCCCATGCAATCCTAATCAAGTACTGTCCCACATTTGACAGGGACCTCAAGTTTGTCAGTTGTGCAATGGCTAATGACTGTTGATCGATGGGACACAATATAAGATCTAATGGCTGTGAAAACTGTGACAGATAAAAAGAGAATACTGCATAGGCGACTGTATTATGAAGTTTTTTTACACACTCGAGGTGTGTGATGACCCATAAACTTCAAGAGCGAAGCTCGAGAGGTTTATTAGGTCATCTCACACCGATGGTGAGTAAAACACTTCATAGACACACAGTCACCTATGTTTCATTTTTTTATAATTACTGATGCAAGGAGTTAGTTCCTGAGAAAGTCAGTGAAGCAGATGTTGTTTCCCAGTATTTGTGATCCCTGCTGTCCCTAGGTCAGTGTCTCTCTTCCATACACAGACACACACACACACACACACACACACACAGATTCTCTCTCTCTCTTTCTCTCTTTCTCGCTCTTGCTCTCTCTTTCTCTCTCTCTCTCTCACTGTCCAGTACGGACATTATGGACATTCTTTTTTTTAAAACTTAAACTATTTAACCGTGCATAACTAGCACTGTAGACTGTCAGGCACAGCACTGTTCTAGATCACACTCACTGTCTTCCAAACCCAACACACACCAGGATCAACCACTTCGTAAAGGCAGGACCAACCAGATATCATAAAGATAAAAATAAGGTAAATACTGAACACTAGCGTCTCCTCGCTAAGCCAACCAATTTTCCCCGCTTGTACAGGGAGTGAATGAGACAGTGGAGCGTGAGCCTGCAAAAACCATAATAACTTTGTGTGACATCAGGCTGGGTTATTAAGGCTTTTGAAAACTAAATGAAGTGAGCTAATACAGCGGGTCACCAGTAATTATTATGGGAATACAACTGTTTCCTAGTCAAGGACAACAGAATAGTAGGAGTGAGTCTCCAACATTTAATTTTAAGCATAGCACAATACATATACTGTAGAATGGGATAAGGTGTTTATAATCCCACGCTCAGCTTGTCCAGACTCCATTCAGCCAATTAGGAGAAAAGGTACTAACCAATCTATCATAGAGGAAACCCAATATTTTTTTTTTTCTCCTTTAAAATAGGAATAAACTTGAAGAAAAGAAACCTAGATATGTAAAACATCACCAGATTAACCATCCTAACCCTCCCATCTTTATGGCCTGTATATGTATTATCCTTTTTTAATTGGGTTCAGGTGACTGCCCCAAAGTCCTTGGGAAAATATACTATAGGGTTTTATCACAAGTGACATAGGAGATGGGAAAACCATACTAACATGTAAAAAACAAGGAAGTAGTAGGGAATGAACTTTAAAAAAGAAGTTTTTGTTTAGAATGATGCCTGTTTCACCAAGTTACCATATTTTTCTGCTTTTAATATACTGTACAATCCTTCAAATTCTCTATTATTTTTATTTTTTTATTAATTTCTTTCATATTTCAGATTACTATCTTTCAGCACAAAAAGTCTCTTTTACAAAGGTTCCAAATCGAGGTAATAAACAATATAACATTGGAGGAACAGATAATACAAACAGAGAATTTCATAGAAAAATCAGTGCAAAACATAGCAATACATGGTATAAGTGCAAACATACATGTAGTATTTATATTAATGTTTGCTAACATTGCGCTTGATAACAGTGGAGTCGACTAATTATCTACTGGAGTGCCAACCTGTGTGAGAATTGTAGCCTGAGACGGGCTTTGTCAGAAAAGAAGGGTTGAAATAGTGAGGAGAGAAATTGGAGGAAGGGGCTGAGTAGGGATGGTAAGACAGTAATTGAGAAGGCATAGGTATGAGAGGAGATTGGGCGGGGAGAAACTAGGTAGAAAGACGGAAAAGGCCCAGGCCTCAATGAGCACCATTAGAATAGAAGGGTTGGGAGACAATGAGAGTGGGGCAAGAATCAATAGGAGAAATAGCAGAGAAAGAGGGAAGAAAGTGTCTTGGAAGTAATTACCCTGGGTGTGTCTACTGGCACCACCAAATCCGAGGAGCGTACACTGTGTTCTGCTTTGGCTAGGTTTTACCAAAAAATGCCACCTTGTTTACGGATTACAGCTCAATCAGGCTTTGTCATGGAAGGGAGATAGTTGGGGAAAACTAGAAAGGGGAGTTGGAGTGGAGAAAGAGAGAGGAGGGAGGAATAAAGGGAAGGAGTAGAAATGGAAGATAGAAGAGGGGGAGGGGAACTAGGAAATAGGGAGCAAGTTGGGTCAAGAGCAAATAGAGCCATATCAATTATAACATCTCCAGGTCCAAATGTTATCCCCAAGAATTTCAAAGGTACATCTGATACTGCAATTACATCCCCAGTGGTATAAGTACTAGGGTGTCCAATCAGAATACCAGAGCTTTTATTATAATTAACTTTAGCTCCTGCTAGAGTAGCAAATGTCTGTAAGGTACTCTGGACCTCTAGATCTGAATCTTTATCTTTAATCATAATTCATAAATCATCAGCATATGCTACCATTTTAAATTCAGATAAATGTGTCAGCTAACTACCCCTAATTCTTACATTTTGTTGTACTAACCTAATAAGTGGGTCTAATGCAAATACATATAACAGAGGGCTGAGGGGTCATCCCTGCCTAACTCCTCTCTTAAGCTGAATCATAGGGCCTAATTTGTAATTAACATATGGAAAAAACAAATACTTCTCTATAAAGTACCATAACCCAGTCTATGAACTGCTTAGATATACCTTATAGTTGTAATACCTTTCTCAAATATGCATGAGGAACCTGGTTGAATGCCTTTTCCTGATCAATGGAGAGCAACAAACCTTCCACCATGCCTTTCTTCCCCATTCCCATAATTCTCTCCGTATAGTCAAATTATCTGAATTAGACCACTGCTATATGGCACAAGTCTGGAATTCAGCCAAAACCATTCCTGTGACATCTGACAGATCAAGGGCTAATATTTTTGACAATATGTTTAAGTTAGAGGTTAATAAACTCAGTGATCTCCAGTTTAATATGTCTGATGTATCCCCTTTCTTATAAAGAAATATCAATAGGGCCTTTTGCATAGATGAAGGTAAATTTCTGTTTTCCAAAATCTCCTCATATACTGACTGTTAAACAGAGAATAAGTGAGCTGAGAAACACTTAGAAACATAGAAACATAGAATTTGACGGCAGATAAGGACCGCTTGGCCTACCTAGCCTGCCCATTTCCCTACCTAACGGATAAGCTGCAGATCCTAGTTAATCAACAGCCTACTTCCTCCTACCCCCCACTAGAATTGCCTTATATCTGTCCCATGCATTCTTGAATTCCCCCACTGTTTTTGACTCTACGACCTCCTTAGGAAGGCTGTTCCATGTATCCACAACCCTCTCTGTGAAGAAATACTTCCTCACATTACCTCTGAACCGTTCCTCCTCTATCTTCAAATTGTGCCCCCTTGTTTTTGCACATCTCTTTTTCTGAAAGATGCTACCCTCTTGGACTTTGTTGATTCCCTTGAGGTATTTGAAAGTTTCTATCATGTCCCCCCTCTCCCTCCTTTCCTCAAGGCTATACATCTTTAGTTCCTTAAGTCTTTCTTCATATGTCTTCTGATGCAGACCCTGCATCATTTTGGTTGCCCTTCTCTGGACAGCCTCCACTCTGTCTATCTCTTTGCAGAGATGGGGTCTCCAGAACTGTACACAGTACTCCAGATGTGGTCTTACCAACTGTCTGTACAGAAGGCCAACAACTTCTTGTTTTCTACTGGTGATGCCTCTCCCTATGCATCCCAGTATCCCCCAAGCCCTCCTTACTGCCTTCTCACATTGCTGGCCCACCTTTAGGTTATCTGATATGACTACCCCCAGGTCCCTTTCCATTTTTGTTGTTGTCAGTATCTCACCCCCCATTGTGTACTCTTCCCCTGGGTTTTTGTTTCCCAGGTGCATTACTTTGCACTTCTTTGCATTGAATCTAAGCTGCCATACATTTGACCATTCCTCCAACCTTGCCAAGTCCCTTTTCATCCTTTCCACCCCACCTTGTGTATCAACCCTGTTGCAGATCTTTGTGTCATCTGCAAAGAGACATACTTTCTCTTCCAGTCCCTCTGCAATGTCACTTATAAAGACATTAAAAAGGACCGGCCCCAGTACTGAATCCCCACTAGTAACCCTCCTTTCTTCACTGTGGACTCCATTTACTATTACCCGCTGTGTCCTGTTGTCCAGCCAGTGTTTTACCCAGGCTATCACCCTAGGACCCACTCCCAGGCTGGCTAATTTGTTTATTAATCTTTTGTGTGGGACTGTGTCAAGTGCCTTGCTAAAGTCTAGGTAGGCCATGTCCACAGCCCCTCCCTGGTCTACTGCTTAGGTCACCCAGTCAAATAAATCAATTAGATTTGTCTGACATGACCTTCCCACTGTGAATCCATGCTGTCTTGGGTCCTGTGCCCCACTGGCCTGTAGGTACTCAACAATTCTTTCCTTCAGAAGTGATTCCATCATTTTCCCTACCACTGAGGTCAAACTGACAGGTCTGCAGTTTTCTGTCTCTGTCTTGCTCCCACTTTTGTGAAGGGGAATCACATCCACCCTCCTCCAGTCCTCAGGTACCACCCCATCCTCCTATGATTTATTAAAAAGGGTAGTCAGTGGTGTCACTAGTTCTTCCCTTAGTTCTTTTAAAATTCTGGTGTGAATCCCATCAGGCCCCATTGCTTTATCCACCTTCAGTTTTAAGAGTTCTTTCAGAACCCTTTCTTCTGTGAAAGGACTAATATCAACCCCCTATCCAGAGTGCTTCTATTGACTGGATTAGGTATTTCCCCTGCTTTTCCATTGTGAATACTGAGCAGAAGTATTCATTCAGTATCCCTGCTTTTTCACTGTCGCTCTCTGCCCAACCACCTTCCTCTTTGTTCAGCCTCAGTATCCCTGCCTTAGTCTTTCTTTGCTCCCTAATGTACCTATAAAAGGTTTTATCACCCTTCTTAACCAAGTTGGCTACCTTTTCCTCAGTTTGGGCCTTTGCTATTCTGACTGCCTTACCCGCTTCCTTCTGTTTTAACTGGTACAGTTCTCTGCCCGCTACTTCTGTGTTTCCTTGTACTTCCTGAATGCTATCTTTTTTTCCCTTACCTTCTCCACCACTTTTTTTGAGAACCATAGGGTTTTTTTCTTTCATTTTGATTTGTTTATTTGCTTCACACAAAGACTTGTTGTCTCTGTGATGGCACTTTTGATGTTTCCCCATTGTTGCTCCACCCCACCTTCTTGCCTGTTTGCTGGTGCTTTTTTGAGGCACTCTCCCATTTTGACAAAATCAGCCCTCCTGAAGTCCAGTACCTTCACTTTTGTGTGGCTTGACTCTACAGCTAAGTTTATCATGAACCACACTGTTTGGTGGTCGCTTGTTCCCAGATGGCTACCCACTTCTAGAGCAGAGATCCTCTCTCCATCCCCATTTGAGAGTACTAGGTCTAAGACTGCTCTCTTCTGAGTGGGTTCCAAAACTAGCTGTCTGAGGCATGCCCCCTGTAGGGCATCAAGAATGGCCCTGCTCTTGGATGTGGCTGCAGCAAAGGTGCTCCAGTCAACATCTGGCATATTCAGGTCCCCCATCAGCAATATCTCCCCTTTCTCTGCCATCCCAAGGATGCCTTCTATTATTTCCTTGTCCATTTCCTCCTCCTGAGACGGGGTCTGTATACAACCCCTGTGTGGATTGTGGAGCCATTTCCAGTCTTCAGGGTGACCCACAGTGCCTCCTCTCCTCCCTGTTTACCCTTTAGTTCTGTTGCTTTGATCCCTTCCCTTACATAGAGAGCTACTCCTCCTCCTCCTCTTCTTCCTTCCTATCCCTCCTGTAGATTGTGTACCCTGGTATGTTGACATCCCAGTCATGGTTCTCTGTGTACCATGTTTCTGTGACTGCCACAATATCCAGGCATCCCTCTTTCATCAAGGCCACCATTTCAGGGAGCTTTTTAACTAGACTATGGGCATTGGTACTCATTACCCTCCATTTTTTATGGCTTTATTTCTTTTTGCCCCATCCCTGTCCCTACTGCCTTTGTCTTTTTCTATATTTACCCCTGCCCTTCTCCCTATCTACTGATCTATTTTGGTGTTTACCTCACTAAGTACCCTGATTTTTTGAGGGGACTAGGATTTCCCTTCTACTCTTCAGTGCCTCCCCCCTTAGCTAGTTTAAATGCTTGCCACTGAAGCATTTAAGCCTATCACCTAGGATCCTGGTTCCCCTCCAGGATAGATACAGACCATCACACCTGTATAGGCCTGCATCCCTCCAGGTGGAGCCCCAGTCCCCAATGAAACCAAATCCCTGAGCTCTGTACCAGCTTTTCAACCAGTCATTGAATCCCATGGTGCAGAGTGCCCTAGCCTCATCCATGCCATAGACAGGTAGCTCTTCTGAGAAAGTTACCATGTGTGCTACTTGTCTAAGGCCCCTCCCCAACTCCACAAACTCCTGTTGCACCGCTCTGATTCCATTCTCAGCCAGGTCATTCATCCCTAGGTGGATAATGACATCCAGTTCCCTCCCCCTTGCTGCTGCTCCCATGATCCTGAGGATTCATTTCCTGTTCCTCCAAGCCTTGTTGCTGGGCAGGCACCTTACCTCCCTTTCCCCTCCCTCCCCCAGTTCTACCCCCTAACAATTGAGTCCCCCATCAGGAGTTGTTTCCTTCACCTGTGGGGTCCTAGGCCACCCTCCTGTGGGTCTCCATTGTGGAGGTTCCCAGCATCCTCCTTGATCTCCACTGCAGGTGCCTCCATAGAGGAACCATGCTTCACCAGAGTGGTGAATGAATTGTGGAGAGGCACAGCTTGAGGGATGCACCTCTGTTCCACCACCCTCACCATCCCTGAGCCCACCGTGGTCCAACCACTCCTCTTTCCTGGCAACCTCAGAGGTAGTGGTGGTGGTCTGGGTGGTCCCTGGGTGGGGAAGCAGGTTTCCCAAATCCTTGCCAGGTCAGCATGGAGACGCACAACCTCCTCCCTCAGACCAGAGAGGTACCTGTAAATAGGGCAGCAATGCAGTTTCCAGAATGTCTCCCAGAAGACAGCTGCTCCACAGCCAGTGCATTGCACCACTCCCCACATGTCTGTGTTCCTTCCAGTTACAGATGCTTTTTTGGTTTTTTGTTCTTGTTTTAGTGTGTGCAAGCTTGTGAGTGTCTCTACCCCCTATTCAGTGTGCTGTGCCTTTTAGGATATGAACAGATGTATGTTGTTAGCAGTTTTGAGGAAGTGATGTCAGATCCCCTGCTATAAAGGAAGTTATGCGCTTGGGGCAGGTGGGGTGAGGGGAAGGGTAGGTGGGAGTAAACCTTGCTGTCCAGAAATAATCACCTACAACTCTTACCCTCCCCCCGGGAGTGCCTTCCTTCCTTTCAGACACCTATTTCACAAAGGCAAGTAACAGGTCTAGTCACAACTGACTGCAAATATCTCCCAGCTACAGTTCCTCCCTGTCAAATTAAAGTTAAAACTAAGAAAAGTCCACCCCAAAAACAGAATTAATACTAGTTACTTACACAGGTCTAAAAAGTAATACTTCAGTTCAGTGTGGTATAGAAAATAACCTCCTTGATTCAAGGAAGCTGTGACTGCTTTCTCACTCTCCCTGTCTTCAATATGAGAAGGATACTGCAACACCTCTGAGACAAAAAAACCTTTTCAGCAACAAATAAATAAATAGAATAGGGGCAAACAGTAATTTTGCTTAGCCTAATGATAAAAGTCGCTAAAATTTAAGCACCACCTGTAATAATTTCACAGAAGATATACCCTGTAAGAAACACTTTGCTACAGAGAAAAGAGAAAAATAAAGCAGCAACAGAAGATATACCTTGCAAAAGACAATTTGAATCAGAAGATTACATCAGTAATCTGTTAGCACATGCCTGTAGGCACACCTTGTAATAATGCAGCAGAAGGTATACCCAGCAACAGCAATTTGAATCAGAGAAAACTAAAGCAATAAAATGTTAGCAACAAACAGTAACAACCCCTGTGAGTACAAAATAAAAACGACAACACACAGTAAATATGCCTAGCCAAAAGTCTTAATCCTTTCCCTTACTCTAGTAAGGTTCTTAGTTCTGTCCTTTCAAGCAAGCTAGAAGGAAAGAGCTCAGATGAAGCTAGGTGCCTTGGCCAGCAAACCTTCTGCCAGCTCCGTGGCACCAAGCGAAGGGGTTTACTCAGCATGCTGGTGACCCGGGTTCATGCCCCAAGCCTGGATACCAGGAGCAGAGACCAGCAGGGAGGGGTTTCACAAGGGTCCATTAGACACTTCCCTTCCAGGGTGGGGATAAACCCTGGCTCCTGCAGGTGGATTGGTGGATGAGCTTGGAGAGCATGTAGCCTCGACATGCCCTCCCACACGTCCCCACCTCAGGATGCCGTCCTTGTGGCTAGAATGGGGGAGCAGGATGAAAAGCGGAAAAACAGGTTCCCTGCTGGCCGGATGATGAGCACCCGGCCCACACCATCACAAAGTCCCAGAATAGCCTGGATCAACCCTGTGGCAGCTTCCTGGGATATGGAGTCTGCCCAAAGGCACTTTTTCCTTGGAGGAGAGGGACCCTCCCGACAGAGGGAAAGATCAGGTTACCTGAGGTAAGGCTGCAATGTCAGGGTCAGGAGAATGGTGGTGCAGGGCCAAGGTGGAGGTGTGGTAGGGCCTTGGCACTCCAAAGGAGTGGCCAGCAGAGGTGCCATGGGGAAGGAGTATAAATAGATAATACAAAAAAAAAGACATTTCTGATGGAAGTGCATCTAACCCTGGGGTTGTATTATTTCCTAGGGATTTAATAGATTACCCTACCTCCTTCACCTGAGCAGGATGTAAAAGCTCTGCTTGCACATGACTAGTACAAGAGCAGGGGAATTTCCCAGCACCCTGGTCAGATTCTTCCCATTCAGTAAAAATACCACTAACAGCCTAATTTGGTTCAATGCTAGTTAGCTTCTGTCTGTATCCTCCTTCCCCAGGACAAGGCTGAATATAGGTAGAATTGTCTAGTCTTCCATTGCTGGTCAACAAAAAACAAAATAAATATAATAAATAAATGAGAAAAAGAACAGGAGGAGAAAGGGATGCATGGGAGTGGAAACTCCAGGTCATCTGACACCTCTACGGTATGGCATGGTTTGCATACTTTTCCCTCTCCCCAATTCAATTTTTCCTCAGATGACAAAATAACAGTGGAATCAGTGCCATACCCAGCCTCACTGTCACCTTCCCCACACAATGACTGTGCATCATCACTGGGGTTGGTGCTTCTACTGCTAATGTCTGATTTAGGGTCTGGAGCAGAGGAGGCAAGGTGGAAAGGCAGCCACCCCCAGGCTCAGCAAAGAGGTGGCAGTGTTGGTGCCACTGGCACTGGCAGCAGGTGTCACATTGTTTATGTGGCTTGCTGTCACAGAGTGGGATGGATCTTATATATCCCTATGGGTAGAGAAGCTCACAGTATTCAAAGGAAGAACAGTAAGTGACCTGTGTGCCATGGGCAGCACCATGCCAAGCAAATGGTGGTGAGTTATCTCAGCAGCAACACAAGCAGAATGCAATACTCATTAAGGAAGTGGCAGCTGTGTTTCTGGCACATACTGCAGACAGACTTCAAAGCATTAAATCAGACACACAATTTAGAATGGCAACACTACTGCATTTCAAATTATGAATGTAACCCCTCACCCCTGCCTTTTTGCGAAAACGACAGGTGGCATGCTGTTGAAGCTGACAGCAGTACCTGGTGGGGACTGGGTTCAGGGAGGATGAGGTTACTCGGCACAGGGGGCCTAGGTTTGGCTACTCTGCACAGGGGCACCCAAGTAAACCAACACAGGAAGCAATAACTGTAATGTCCAGAACCAGGAATGGATTCTACAGAGTGGCTTTTATTCACATCCAAGCTGAACAAACAAAGCATAGACGGACCCCCAGGGGGCTACATTCCTGGTAATGCAGATTAGAGACAACAGAACACTTTATTACTATTTCCAGACCTCAGGCTCTGAACCCACCAGGCACACAGCCCGGACTTGCACACAGCTTTGGGTACATAGCCCGACTTGTACACTACTCGGGTTTTCCCCACTGGCCCGGCTCCCCCGCCGGCCACTTGATCTGCAGTCCATTTTGGGAAATGAACCAATTATCCTGTTGTGGATCCCCAAACCACACTACAGCCTTCGACTCCTAGAGGGAATTTTCCTTTCAATCCCACGTCTGGGTACTTCCCTCATCACTGGCCAAGTGCATGAGGCAAAGTAGAAATCCACAGAGCAAATCCGTAGAGGTGGACCTGGTCACTAAAGATGGGGGGCCTCCCACCTCCAGCTCCCATAGTCCATACCCAGTCATTTCTCTGGAAACTAAACAATTCCTTTACTGAAAGCTTGCATTGTAGATCCCTTGGTAGACGTATGTCACATCTCCTCTACATATCTTGAATTTCCCAATAAGCACTGGACTTGAACCTACTTTTACTTTTTGGCTAAGCCTATTACTCTAGGCCTCCCACTATTTCAGTAGTCCAATCCCCACATGTCACACAAGTCCCAGGGTGAAAAACATAGGCCCTTTCAGGAAGAGCAGACACTCACCCTCCGGTTGCAGGTGCCCCACAGGCGATTCACAAATCTTCTTGTTCTCCCAAAAAACTCTGGAACAAATAGGCAGCTTCTCCATTAGTAGCAGAACCAAGGGTTGCCCCAGAAATATGCAGGGAACCCTTTCCTGCCCCCATCCCCGGAGGGAGGGGGCACTGAGACCTGAAACAGCGGTCTCCACCACTTACAATTATCTTCTGTGTCTCTCTTTTGGTGGAGACACACACCCTTTTACCTAAAAGTAGCCCTCTGTCAGGGTTGAGGCTCCAAGACCCTACACTGAGCTGCTGTGCTGCTTTCACAGCAAGCTCCCAACACCAACTGACTACAGACTCTGTTCAAACCTCCCAACATTCTATTCCAACTCCCTTGCTGCAGATTCCATTGTGGCTCATGCAGCTGCGATAGTTCTGTTGGTGATGTCATCCCTCAGTCTCAGCTGAGACTGAGAACAGAGTGAGACAGTGTGAAATCCATTTAACTGGAGTTTCACAAGCTGTCTTCCCTGCCTACCACTAGGTCTTACTGGGATCCTAGTAACCCTGGGTAACAAGGAGGTTACATGAAGATATGTGCATTCCTCCTGGATGTATCAACTATATCAATTGGAAATTGTTGTGTACACTTGAAATGGAGCAGCATAGACAACATGAAGAAACATCATGAATCAATCTACTTCTCTTCCTCAGTTGACTTTGTATGGTTCCAGTGCCAGGTGTTGGCAGGATGACATGGAAGGTGACTTAGTGATGATCCATTGACAAAAAAGGGCATTTGGGAGCTGTTTGACACTGGCTGCTGGCACCACACACATTTTCAATGAAGGCACAGATATCTCAACAGTGTACATGATGGATGCTTATCTAGCAGAATCACTCCCTAGGCAAAGCAATGAGTAGTGCTGATCAAATGATATCCTACCAGGTCAAATATTATCTGATACCATTATTTGGCTGGATTACAAATGGCCCCAGATGGCATAGACATCCAGCCAAGGATATGACCTCCTAGAATCCAAAGTAATTTTCAGAGGCATCTATCGATCTGCTCTAGGGAATGCCCAGGCTGCCCTTCTTTTGAAGAATAATCCACTTTTTGTTTTGGGTCACGCATGTGACCTAATCCAAACAATATCCTGAAAAGATGAGGTGAACACCATAAAGTTCTGTCCATATTATAGTTTTCTTTTTTCATATTGCTTTTCATTCCCTGGCCGTCTCAAGCAGGGCTACCACCGTTCCGTCCCCACCACCCTCAACTGACAACCACCTCCCCTGATACTCACCAGATCCAGAGACCCCACACATTGTTCAACGTGGCAGATCCAGGAAGGGGAGGGCCATTCTCCCTCCACCTGTTTATCCAGTGTGGATGCAGCAATCCGAGACACAGTGTGGGTTGGGGAGGGGAGAACTTCCTGAAGTCCAAGACAGCCTTTTCCACAGTTCCTCCTGAGTCCCCTGCTGTGGTGGCACATAAGCGTGTGTGCATGGAGGTGTGCACATGCCACAGAACCGTGGACCCTCCTTATGTTGTTGCTCTAGCATTGGCGCTACCCCCAGCCCTCCATCAGGGGGCAGCCAAGGGCCTAATCAGCATGCTTCCCCACTTCAGGAGAGGAGAGCAGTTCTCCTGACTTTCAATCCTCTTCCCACAGCTGACCCCCAGCTACATGAACTCATTCCTGAACTTAGGTCACTTGTGTGGCAAGAGGTAAGGTGCTCAGCACCTCAGTCCTCCACACCACTGGGCCATCCATATAACAGTCTTATTGCATCACAGAAGACATGTCAGAGGGGCAACATTTTATGGCCACCCATAAACAGAAAGAGATGCTCCAGGATAAGTTGTGTTGCTGCCAGTAACTAGTGACAAATGGAAAACAACAAACCATGCACTCACACCACCAAGTACAGATAGCCAGTTCCATGTAGAGATTCTATGCAAATACCTTTTATTACATTGCAGCAAACAAACCAGGAAGAGAAGGTTAGACAGAATCGATTAACATTTTGAGTGCATGTGCTTCGTTAGAGACTGACATTGGTTCCAAACAATAGCCTTTTATGCAATTTTTCCTTAAAGGTACAGGCTAAAAACATTTTGAGTGCAAAACCACATTAATGCTATATTTTAAAGTACTCAATGTGCAAGGGGTAAATGGACACACACAATGGGTACACAATTTAAAAACAAATAGTAATTATTAGTGTGTCTTGAAGAAATGCAAAAAGGCAAGATGCCCCACAGGTAGATGCATGAGTGCAGGTAGTTTCATTTAAAAGACACAAAGATGGGAAAGAAAAATGAAGCAGGTGATAATCAGTGTTTAGCAACATTCTGTACATAATAAAAAAAAAAACTATTGCAGTACTTAGTACTAAATAGTATCCCTGCAAAAAAATTCTAATCAATCAACAGAAATACTTACTTGCACTATTGTCCCATTTATTTATAAATCACTGAAGTCTCCAACTTTTCATTCAGCCCAGGTGGCTTGGTGGCTTTGGTATCCGGTCAGCTTAGCATTGGAATTATCATACTACAAAATCTGTACTGTGAAAATAGCATTGGGAAAAACAGCAAATGGGACAAAAGAGTGTTGGGATGTTATTGCGCCCCCCCCAACTGTTACCCTCCCGGGGTTAGTACTAGTAAATCCCTCCCCCGACTGTGACCCTCTTGGGGTTAGTACAGTAATACTAAATCCACCCAACTTTCTCTCCCCCAGAGTTGCATCCTCCCAGAGTTTGAATAGTAATCCACCCCTTCTGCTTTCTCCTCTCCTGAGTTCCATCCCCGGACGGCGTCATCCATTCACGCTGTATTGCCGACACATGGTTTTTGCTGTCAGCATTTTGTCTGCGTGAGGATTGACTGCACGTTTCTCTCTGTGCTGTATTGACCTGGACCTGATTGCTTTTAGCTTGTTGGTTGGCAGACAAAGTGCCATGACACACTTGGAATATTCAGGGTTGGAAAATAGAAGAATACTCTCCAGTGTATGCCAATGCAGCAGAATCACTGTGACTATAAGAAAATTAACTGATGAAAGAAAAATGTATATGAATGAAATGAAAAGAAGCTTGACAATGGCTCACAAACTGTTTTGTCCTGAGGAAGGGGAGCTGTTTCCTCTTGAAACATTGGTTGGACACACATTACTGACACCACTGAATTAACAAATAAAAAGAGAGAATTGTTATAAATACTGGGTAAGTGAGAATACTTTGCCCAGGAGTTAGTTGCAAACCTTAATATAACTAGGGTGGACCAGTTGTACCTGGATAGCAAGTTGATCAGCTTCAACACCTTCCAGCAATGGTACCAGGTCATGAATAGGGAGATCCTTCCATTCTTGCAGGTTTCCCACACACTTGCTAAACATTTCAGAAGGCAACAGAAAGCCATGAGCCACAGTGATGCAATAGTCCCACTTGTAATTTGGTCTTGCCTACCCCACCTGATATCTCACCTATACCTATGGTTTTATGTAATAAGAGTGACTACTAATAGTTGCCAATCACAAAGAGTGACAGAAAAACTGCCTGACAGAACAGGGCGACAACACATTACACCAACCATCGCAAATAGCGACGGTTGCTTAGTACAAGAAAAAAAAATTTATTTTTATGTGGGGGGGCTATGCCCCCCACAACCCCTTCTGTTGGTAGGCTATGCCCCCACACCCACAAACAAAATTATAATCAACTCCATGGAGGGCACGACTTAGGGGAAAGAAAAATTTCTGCTGCCAGGAGCTAGACCCGAACCCTGGTCGCTGGCTTCAGGAGCCATAGCATATACCGCTACGCTAAACAGCCAGCTCAGCAGGGCTTGGCAAAACATGGTCCTATAACCTGCTCTAGTGAGTGTAGCTCCCCGCTACACTCGCTATACAGGATATAGCAACCTGTTTCACCTGTCGCTGTACTTTAAAGTGCTATTTTTGAGTTGCTCAATAATACACTCATATAGCATGCTACCATACTGATGCCTGTATGATCTGATTACCAATAAGGTAGATGGCTCAGCTCTATATTGGCAGAACGCACTACCCAAAGCCCAGGGAGAATATGAATGAGACCGAATATAGAAGGACTTATATAAGCTTGTTAAAACTGATTCCTACAGGCTTATGCAGCTTAAAATCCTACAAAATATATATTTTACACCAGTGAAGCTGCATAAAATGCAGAGGCTGCCATCAGACACCTATTCAAGGTGCAACGATAACCCAGAAACTCTGCACATACTGTCTGGCACTGCCGTAAGGCCCAACCTCTATGGGAAATAATTAATAATAAACATGACCCACTATTAGGGCTTGAAGATGCCTTCACACTCTCAGTTTGTATTATTTGTAATTATAAGGGCCATTTTTTAGGAGCACAAAAGTACCACAAGGACCTCATTGCAGCATGTGCAAAGAAAGTATTGCTCAGACACTGTCTAGACCATGACAAACACACATACCAAGCATGGCATGCTAAACTCCTGTTTGCCTTAAAGGCAGAAAAATCCATACCCAGTATGAACAATAGAAAGAAAAGGGTATGAGAAGAAATGGGAAAAAAATGTATGTTCTTATGACTCTAGCTTAGAACTAGAAAGCATGTGAAGAGGTTACTTACACATAACGGATAATGTGCCTATAATCTGTTACATCTCTTACCTTATGATACTATTAGCATAAATTCTGTAACAAGAAGTATCAAGGTTGGGTTGGGTGGGCTGTCAGTTGGCAGGCAAGGTGCCATGACACACCCCATAATATTCAGGTTTGGTAAACGGAAAGTAGAATGCTCTTCAGTGTATGCAAATGCAGTAGAATCACTGTAACCATATGAAAAAATGAAGTGATGAAAGAAAACCGTGTATGAATGAAAATTAAAAAAAAAAGCATGGCAATGGTTCACTAACTGTTCTGCCCTAAGGAAAAGGAGTTGTTCTCCTCGAAAAGTTGGTTGGACACATACATTACTGACACCACTAAATTAAAAAATAAAAACAAAAGAATTGTTATAAATACTTGGTACATGAGGATACTTCATCCAGGAGTTGGTAGTAGTTTATGGGGCCTTCTTCCTGGAACAGACTCCTTCTCTGTCTCTTCTTATTTACATATGATGGGCCACTCTGGACTCCAGTAGTGACTATATTACAGTTTGACCAGGGAGTAGTGTGGATTGGTTTCCCGTTTATTAGAAAGCTGGGGTTATGGGTCAAGGGTTGCATCCAATCTGTGAGGGCTTGTAACTTTAAAAGTCTGCAGAATTGGCTATGGGTCTACATGGATGCTGCAATGGGTGTGTCCCTTAAACCTTGAGACAGGTTCCTTGTCTTTGTATATATCAATACCTTGGTGTTGCTATCTGCTTTTTTGCATAGTGCTAACGATATTTGGAGCCAAAGACACATACTGGTAGATATTGTGTAATTTCAAGCCTCCCAGCAGTTTAGGTACTGCTAGCTTGTGATGGGCACAGAGTTTTGCTTTCCTTGCTCATATGAAGTTGGAGATGTGGCTGTGTAATCTGTCAAACCATTGTTTAGGAATAGCCACATTCAACATGCACATTTGATACAACACTTTGGGTAGGAGGTTCATTTTAATAAGATTGATTTTCCCCCACAGCATAAGGGGTGGTGTGCCCAGCTGTCCAAGTCTGCTTTGAACTGTCTAAGCAAGGGGTCTAGATTCTAGGAGATCATTTCCTCAGGATTCTTTATAAACAGTATTCCTAGGTATTTTGATTTATCAACCAGCCATCTGACCCCAAGTGCTGATATTTTCTGATTGTGTACACCTGAATTAAGAGGCATTACCTCTGTGCTGTTGACATTCAATTTATAGTTAGATAACCTTCCAAATTTTGTAATAACCCAAAGGGGGTTGGACTTAGGCAGTGATGTATTGGGGTGCGTGATGTGGAGAAAGATGTCATCACTAGCATAAACTGACACCTCGTATTCTGTGTCTTTAATTACTATACCAGTAATATCTGGTGTTTGTTTAAGTTTTAATATCAGGGGTTCCAGAAAGAGATCAAATAACAGAGGGGAGAGCAGTCATTCCTGCCTCATGCCTTTGTACTGCCCAAGGGGTTGGAGTGCACTCCATTACAAAATACCTGTGCAGGTGTGTTGGTACATAATATTTGAACCCATTTAATGAGCTCTGCTGGTATGTCATACTTATCCAAAGCTGTGAAAAGAAAGTCCCACAAGACCCTGTCAAATGCTTTCTCTGCATCTAGGGAGGCTAGCACTACGGGGGTGGCCAGCTCCCTGGATGCAGAGACAAAGTGGGCCAATTTTCTCAAGTGATCTAAGAGTACCTAGCATGAAGTCTAATTGTTTTCCCACAATCAAGGTGTCCCATACTCTGTTAAGGTGGCTTGATAATATCTTTGGCAGGATTTTAATATCTAAGTTTAACAAGGATATCAGCCTATAATTAGAAGTAGCATATGGTTTCTTCCCAGGTTTAGGATTAAAGTAACCAGTGATCCCATAAGATCTCTCTCATATATGTCCTTACTATATATATTGTTAAACAATAGTAGCAGGAGGGGCATAAGTTCTTCTCTGAAGCATTTCTAGAAATTTTGGGGAAACCCATCTGGGCTCGCGGCTTTGTCTGGTGTAAGATCCTTTATACCTTGGTGGATCTCTTCTAGTGTTAAACAAGCAGCTAGTGTGACTTTCTGGGCCTCATCCAGTTTAGGAAAGGGGAGAGAATCAAGGTAGTTGTTGACCTCCTCAGTGGGGGGATTGAGCCCATTTTATTGTAGAGTTCTGCAGGGAAGTTCCTGAATTCTTCCATTATCTCCTTTGGGCTTGTTACTAAGTTATACTTACCCTGTACCCTCAATCCCTGAATGGTTCTGAAGGTCTCCTGCTGTGTAATGTGGAGGGCCAGTAATTTCCCTGTCTTCTCACCCTGGTCAAAGTATTTTCTTTTTTTTTTTTTTTTGTTAGCATGTGGGTGCTTCAGTCATCATAATTACTCGTGAAGACTTAGACGCATCATCATAGCCAACTTCCAAAGCCAAATTATGATTTTTAGGCCTAATTGTTCAAAGAGTTCAAGAAGGGCAGTCAAATTAAATGATTCAATCTCATCCTCTAGCAGATATAATGCTCTATCTATTTTACTGTTATCTAACATATGCTCTACCGATTCCTTGTAGGAAGGAGTCTCTGTATTTTTCCAATGTTGTAGAACTATTTTTTTTGCTACTGTAAAGCCTATATTGCAAAAAATCTTCTGATATCTTGCATAATCCCAATGTCTTATTTGGTATCCAAAAAGGGCAATACCCGGGTCAAGGGGAATGTCATATCCTAATACTGTACCTAGGGAGGACCAAATGCACTCCCAGTAAATTCTGATCTTAGGACAACATACCATCATATGAAAGGGAGTTCCTTTAGCCTTTGTGCATCTCTTATAGGTCAGGGGTAGAGAGCTATCTATCTTGTGTAGCCTTGCAGGAGTTAGATATGCTCTCTGGAATGTATTACAATGAATCTGCAATAGTTTGTTATTTTTAATTCTCAAAGAATCTAAATCGCAAATTTCTGCCCAATCAGATTCTGACATTGGGCTATCAAGTTCTTTTTCCCAGGAAGATTTAAGTGGGGTAAAGGGTGGGAGTAGTCCCTCCAATAATAATTTGTATAATCTTGAAATGAAATGTATTTATTTATTTATTTATTTATTTAAGAGTTTCACCAGGAAGGCATACTGAGCGTAGTACCGTTCAATTACAGATGCGTCCTGGGGGAAAGGGGAGAGGACTAGTACAGCAAATGAGACAGATGCATTACATTACAGCTATTTACAGTACAGAGTAATCAGGAATTACACAATATCAAACAGAGGCTAGTCAAACAGCTAACACAGTACCTAACTAGTTGCAGTTCTAGTGATCCCTCAAACCAGCTAAACAGTGTTAGTCAGAATAAGTAACACTGGAAGGGCATTTGCGGGTTGTAGCAGCATTACAGGCCAGATTTTCTCTAGACTCTGGGCTAGGGCGTGGTCACGGAGGGTGGTGAGGGTCAGAGTGGAAAAGAATTAGGTGTGGAAGGGGGGATATATGGCCTTACAGTGGAGAGAACTGCATGAGCAGGAGGGAGGGAAGGATAATTTGAGGAGTTGGTTTAGCCACTGAGTGGTGTCTGTGTGCCTAATGTCAGCCAGCAGAGCATTCCAAAGTTTGGGCATGTGGTAGCTGAAGGTGGCCTGGCCTTTGGCTGTGATCATTAGGGGGACATGCAGTAACCCAGAGTGAGTGTTCCTTAGAGAATATGCCGAGGGGGGTTGAACTGCAAAGGTAGGCTCCAGGTAGGAGGGGATGGACTGCGAACAGTATTTAGTAGTTAACTTCACACAATGGGTAATTCTATGGTCCTGTAATGAGGGAGGTCTAGTCTCTTGTAAAGGTTGCAGTGGTGCACAGAGGGAGAGCTGTCCAGGGCAAGGCAGCAGAAGGAATGGAAAAGGGGATCTAGCCTTGTGAGGGTGGACTCGGGGGTGGCACTGTAGACTACATCACCATAGTCAATTATAGGGAGAATCGTTTGTTGTAGGATTGCTTTGCGAATTGCCAGGGGTAGACAACCCTTATTACTGTATAAGGCACCCAGCTTGGGGTGCCGTTTTTTGGGTACTGAGTTGATATGAGCTGAGAAGTCAAGGTGCTGGTCGAGCCAGACTCCCAGATACCAGAAGGAGGTGCAGGCCTCCAATGGAGTCCCGTCGAGAGTATGATAGATGGGGGTTGAGGGGAGCCGGACGAGCCTCTGGCTTGTACCAAAGGTTAGTGAGACCGTTACTTTGGGATAGAGGATGAGCTGGTTTGATTGAAACCAAAGCTGGACAGCATTGAAGTCATCCTGCAGTCTAGTGGTCACTTCAGCGGGTGAGGGACCAGAGGCATACAGTGCCATGTCACTGGCATACATATGAATGAATGAATGTGCATTTGCATACTGAGGGCAGGTCATTCAGAAAAATGGAGAACAGGATCGGGCCAAGAACAGATCCTTGGGGAACTCCAGAGGTTACAGGGAGGGCGGCTGAGGTATACTGACCGATTCTCACAGATTGGTATGTGCCAGTTAGGTAGGAATTGAACCAATTTGTGCAGGTGTTTGAGAGACCAGCCTGGGCGAGTTTGGATAGAAGCAGGGTATGAGAGACGGTGTCGAATGCTTTAGCGAGGTCTATAAAAATAGCTGAGGTGATGCACCCATGGTTCATACCCATGAGGACAGCATCGGTGAACCTGAGGAGGGAGGTGACGGTGGAGTGCAATTTCCTGAATCCCGATTGGTAGGGTGTGAAGAAGGAAGAGGTGTCTAGAAAAGAGCAGAGCTGGTCTAGCGAATGGCGCTCTTGGATTTTGGCCAGGATGGGGAGTAAGGAGATAGGGCGGTAGTTGCTTGGGGTGGAGAGGTCTCCCTCTTTAGGGAGAGGGATAACAGTAGCATTTTTCCAATCTGATAGTACAGAGGCAAGTGAGAAAGAAAGATTGTGGAGAGCGGTTAGTGGGGCAGCTATGGCAGGGGCAGATAGGTAAAGCATTTTAGAGTCCAGAGCCAAGGGAAATTTACCTTTGCTGGGATTGAATGCCTGTAGGCCTTTTAATACTTCTGTAGGTGTGACCATGCGAAAGGCAAAGCCCTGAGGTGAGTGAAGGGAGGGAATGGGTGGGCTATGGTGAGATGGGGGGACAGTGGATATGAGAGAGGTCACACAACTGGTGAAAAAGGTGTTAAAGACTGAGGCCACTTTGCCTGGGTCAGTGATGGTAAAGCCGTCAACATTTAGGGGTCGGGGGCTGGCCCAGGGGGGTGAGAAGTAATTTGATAGATTTCCAGAATTTGCTGGGTGATTTAAGTTGTTGTGGAAGGAGGCCTTAAAGTACCTTGCTTTGGCCTATCATAGGAGCCTAGCACAGGAACTGTGGAGTGTTCAATAGGACCGAAGTGCTTCCAGGGTATTTGAGGCCTTGTACGCTCCCCATGCTTGGTCCCTTGTATGTAACTGGTCAATAATATTGGCTATGACCCAGGGCAAGTGGGCACCTCTGACACGGGTCCTTCACAGCAGCACATGGTAGTTCCACACGGCGAGGAAGTGAGATTTGAACTGGTCAAAGGCAGTGTTGATAGATGAGGCCTGAGGGATGAAGGACCAGTCCACGTTGGACAGATCATTTAATAGGGCTGATGGATCTAGGGATTTGTAGGACCTGGTGAGCAAGATACAGGAGGGGAGGAGCTTTGGGTCTGAAAATTTTCCTTACTACGTAGATCATGTGATGGTCACTTAGAGAGTCCGGGAGGAGTCCTGAGTCGAGAATCTGGTACGGGTCTGTTGTGAGTGCCCAATTAAATAGGGAGTGGTTTAAGGACTTGTGATTCAAGTCGTGTAGGTTCAGAAATTTGCTGGGACATATTTAGTGTGGATACATGGCATTTGACGGAGCTTGTGCTGGACAGCCAGTTCGAGTTGAAGTCACAAGGATAGGAGTTCTCCCCAGTGCCTAGCTGTTTAAGTGCCAAGTGGGCCATTGTGAGAGGCAAAGGGGTGTCAGGGGCACAGTAGGACCCTGCTATGTAAATGGGGATAGAGTGTGGGAGTAAGGGCTTAATCAGTAGTGAGTCTATTGAGAGTGTGGGCATGGCAAGCTGGATAGAGGTAAATTGAAGGTGATTGGGGATGAAGATTGCAATGCCACCACCCCTTTTGTTACCCTGGCGATTTTGACGAATTAGTGTGTAGCCAGAAATTAATAATTCTTCATCCAGATTATGTGGCTTGAGCCATGTTTCGGTAATGATCAGAATATCTGGCTGTAGTGTAAGGACATTAGGTTGGAGGAGGGTGATCTTGCTCAATATGCTGCATATGTTCAGGTGCATTAGTCTAAGTCCTCTAGGTAGATTGTGGTTTGGGGAGGGGTTGGGGGTGGGCTGGGCAAGGGTTATGCTCAACATCACCTGCCAGAAGCAGTAGCAGAGTAACCAGAAGTTTGGTTTTGGGCAGAAGCCCTTGCACCTTCCAGAGGGCATGGAGTGGCTGGGAGGGTGTCCTAGAATTAGTAGGAAATGAAAAGTGTAGTGCAATTTGTCCAGCATGGAAAGAGGGTGGTAGGATAGAAGCACCGGTAGCCCAGTTGAGTAGGAGATGATGAGGCGGTGGCTCTGTACAGGTGGTGGCATGGCAGGGTGGTGGAGATGTGCTACTGTGTGAGAGTTTGGTGTATGATTGTAGTTGTGGCTGTGGGTGTGGAGCAAAAGGGAGTGCCGAGAAGGGTAGGAGGAGGCATAGTATGGTGAGTTGTATTAGGAGCATCACAAGAATTGATGGGATTATTTGTTCAGCAGGGTAATTTAGAGAGTCCAGTAGTGGTGGAGAAATGCTGAAGTGTTTGGACAGCTCAGTGAATTAGAGAGTTAGAGTGGCCACTAGTGGTGGAAGCAGGTGGTATGCTTGAGGAGCACAGTACTTTGTAGCAGCCACTAGTGGTGAGAGCTTATAGCCTGCTAAGGGAAAAGTGGGTTGATAGTAGTTAGTGTCACATGATCCTTTCTGCCTATATAAGTCAGAGTCCACCAAGGGTGGTAGTGGGGGTGGTGGGGCAGCCGGCGCAGAGCGCCAGTGGGGCTACATTTGGCTGAGAGTGCTCCGACTTACTCAATGGCTATGAGGAGTATTGTACCTGATGTGTCCTTAATGTGCAGCAGGGATTTGACTTGGGGGAGGGCAGGACCAGCGAGGCCCTCACCACCTCCTCATGGACACTGGGGAGAGAGGAAACAGGCAAGTTATTTAACAGGTAAGTAGGAGGAGGGGCTCCTATTCACAGAATCACCCATTTTGCCTGATGAGATTGTTGAAAAATTTACAGTCCAAGATAATTCCTGGCACTATCTGCAGCTGAGCTCCCTTTTAAAGATGATTTACAGAAATTACAGCCGCTGAAATGCTCCATTTTAGCTGAGTTTTTAAACATGCTTTACAGACAACTAAAGCAGCTGAACTGCTCCATTTTTAGCTGAGTTTTAAACTTGCTTTACAGACAATTAAAGCAGCTGAAATGCTTCATTTTTAGTTGAGTTTTTAAACATGCTTTACAGACAATTAAAGCAGCTGAAATGTGTTTGTTTGATTCTAACCCTGAAAAAAATCTTCTAGCAGTGAAGTTTCCCGAAGAAAAGAGTTATGATTCTTTTTATAAATAAAGTTTTTAACCTGAATGTATTGCCAGTAATGTCTATCAAGTACACCGAATTCAGCTTAAAATTGTTCAAATGATTTAAGTGAATTTAGATGGTAAAGATCCCCTACAGTGTGAATCCCCTTAGAAAAGTACAATATACTAAACACTTCATCTGCTACTGATGGGGGAAAGCACCTGGTATTAAATATTGATGTCAGTTGAGATATTTTATCTGGTGCATTAAGAATTTTAGAAGCTTGTGCCCAAACATATTTAACTACAGTGGTTGTTTCTAAGCTTTCTGTCCTTTGATAATGTGTTGCTAAAGAGCTTTTTAGCATGATTGCCTTAAGTTTTATTGTTCTAGGCATAACCCTGCCAATAAGGGATTCTCTGGTGGGTTGAACCAGTAGTATACTACTTCTAATTGCGCTGCTAAGTAATATAAATAAAAATTGGAACAATTCAGTCCTTCTTTATTCTGTGACTGGTTTAATTTTTGAAGAGATATTCTAGGGTGTTTCCCTTGCCACAGAAATTTTCTTACTATTTTATCCAGGTCCAAAAAAACATATCTTTAAAGTAACAGGGATAGCGCCAAACAGGAATAATAATCTATGAAGTATATTCATCTTAAGAATACTAATTCTTCCTTTTAATGTAAGAGGGAGACACTGCCACTTCTCCAAGTCCAATTTAAGTGCATGTAATAATGAATCAAAGTTGAGTTGAATGGCTCTTTTAGTATCTTGAGCCAGCTGTACTTCCAGGTATTTAATTTCATTCTTACTTACAGCTAATAAGGTTGGGAGGGTTAGATTGTTGGGGTTGCCCAGATAAAGTTCACTTCTTTCCCCAGTTAACTTTATAACCAGATAGTGCACTAAACTCACTCAAAATATTGTGAATGATGGGATGAGTGAGATTGGGGTTATTAAGTGATAGTAGAACATCATCTGTGTATAGCATTATGGTGTTATAAGTATTCTTTACTTGTAATGGCTCTACGATGCTGATTCAACAACAATTTCATCGACTGACATCACAGCAACGGAATTTATGTCAACCATAAGTTGTGGTCGACATAAATCCCGATGGACTCCTGGTCCGTTTTTCTATTGAGTTGGAGTTGATTCGGGGAGAGGGTGCAGGACCGGGAGACAGTGTGCCCCTGTCTCTGGTGCACCAATACAGTGATCTGTCAATGAACTGTCAATTTTGTCAGCAGCGATGAAGGTTGCTGTATTGGTGTCACTGTCGGGGGAGTATACCACTCATAACTCCAGTTGGGACTCTTGAGATCTTATCTTAGTTGCTAAAGGCTCTAAAAAAAGGGCAAAGAGAAGAGGGGAAAGGGGATAACCCTGTCTTGTGCCTCTAAATATTGGAAAGAACATTGAATAAGTACTGTTAGTCCTCACTGTGGCTTGAGGCTTAGTATAGATTAGGTGTACTAATTCTGAAAAACTACCCTCTATCCAAAAAGCCTTAAGGGTTTCCAACAGGAATGACCATTGCACCCTATCAAATGCCTTTTATGTGTCAATTGAGAGGACAGCAGTGTTTGTGCCTGAGTAAGCCTGAATGATGTCACATGCTCGTCTTGTATGATGTTGTAACCTCCTTTCTTCTATAAATCCCTCCTGATCTGGAGGAACTAATTTATGAATAACCTTAGTTAACCTAATTGTTAATATTTTTGTCTAGATTTAATAGTCACAGTTTAAAAGTGATATGGGTCAATATGACCTACAGTATTCTGATGGTTTGTTTTTATTAAGTATTAAAATAATGTCAGCCGGATGGAAAGATTGCGGGAGATTATTTTCTGCTTGGATAGTTTTATACAGTTCTTGCAACCTGGGTGCCAGGGTAGAGGATAGGTTTTTATAAACCTCAAATGGTAGCCCATTGGGCCCCAGACGTTTCCCATTGGGGAGGTTTTTTTTATACAGGAAGTAATTTCTTCTAAGGTGGTTTCTTCATTTAAGAGCTCCCTACCTTGTTCTGAAGTTTTTTGTAAAGATAATCTAGTCAAA
This sequence comes from Neoceratodus forsteri, assembly GCA_016271365.2. Taxonomy (NCBI): domain Eukaryota; kingdom Metazoa; phylum Chordata; order Ceratodontiformes; family Ceratodontidae; genus Neoceratodus; species Neoceratodus forsteri. The sequence goes on from CM057452.1 coordinate 1,485,386,967, forward strand.
TAGTCAGCTATCTGAGTATTTGATGTCATTGATTCCGAAACATATAACTTTTCATAACATTTTTTAAAAGTAAGATTAATTTCTTCTTCAGAAGTCAACAGATCCCTATTCTCTCCTTTAATAGCCTGTATTAATTTTTTTTGGGACTAGCAGCACAGTAGATAGGACAAAGTTTTCCCCAGGAGGTTGCCAGAATAATAATTCTTTGCCCTTGCCCTGTACATTTGTCTATTGGGCTGCTCTTGTAAAAAAATTTTCCAGCTCATCTCTGGCTAATAATACTTTCATTTCTGCTTGTTCTGTGACTGTATTAGCATGTTCTTCTTGGGCTATGGAAAGTTCCCTCTCTAAATTTTGTATATCTATCTCCAGTTTCTTCTTTCTGATGCCCACCTGAGCAGAGATCCAACCACGCATATATGCTTTCATAGCATCCCATACCGTTAGGATGCTCTGCCCTTGGTGAACATTGTTTTTTCCAAACCAACCAATCACCTTCCTCATTCCTTCTTTAAACCCTGGAAAATACCAAAGTGAGTTATCCATGGTCCATATCATATTGTGGTGGAGAATGTTGATGAATGCTAAGTTTTAGCAGCACCGGGGCATGGTCAGAAACTCTAATAGGTTCATATATTATTGTAGAAATTTTGGGAAAACCCATCTGGGCTTGCGGCTTTGTCTGGTGTAAAATCCTTTATACCTTGGTGGATCTCTTCTAGTATTAAACAAGCAGCTAGTGTGACTTGCTGGGCCTCATCCAGTTTAGGAAAGGGGAGAGAAGCAAGGTAGTTGTTGACCTCCTCAGTGGGGGGATTGAGCCCATTTTATTGCAGAGTTCTGCACAAAAGTTCCTGAATTTTTCCATTATTTCCTTTGGGCTTGTTACTAAGTTATACTTACCTTGTACCCTCAATCCCTGAATGGTTCTGAAGGTCTTGTGCTGTGTAATGTGGAGGCCCAGTAATTTCCCTGCCTTCTCACCCTGGTCAAAGTATTTAACTTTACCTCAATGTATGGCAAGTTCTGCTGCTTTCATATTGAGTCCTACATATGAGGCCTGCAGTGTGTTTAGTTTTGTCCAGGTAGGCTTGTGTGTGTTTTAGGATTGTTTCTTTTCAAATTGTCTAATCTGGCTTAGTATTAGTTCTCTAGTTTTCTGATCTCTTTGTTTTTTCCTTCTAGATGTGATGGGGAACAATTCTCCCCATATTCTACATTTGAAGGCCATTCAGAAACTGTCTGCCCTACCAACTGAACCTTTGTTATTTTGAATAAAGTCTAACATGCATTGTTTAATTTGTTCAGTAAAGGTTTTGTCTTTCTCAATTGGGTTGTTCAGTCTCAACTTTTTTTTTCTTGTAGAGGTGTCTGTGTGCTCTGTATATAGAGAGAGAGTGACTTGGGAGTGGTCAGATACTACCCTAACTTGTATTTCATAACTTCCTAAGCCAGGGAGGTGTTCTTTACTCATAATGAAATAATCAAGCCTCAAGAGGATTCCATGGGCTGCTGAATGGAAGGTGTATTCCTTGATCTCTAGGTATAGTGTGCAACAAGGTTCTATAAGACCCATTGTGCCCATCAGGTATCTGATGGCTCATTGCTGTGTGTTCAAGCCTCTACTAATTTTGGGTTTTCTGTCTAGGTTGCCATCCACCATAATTTTCCAGTCTCTCACCATAAGGGGTGGAAGGTGTGACCAGGATGCTGAGCAATCTTCATGAAGAACCCCCGGCCATCAGTGTTCAGTCCATAGACTGAGCGAGCACCAGTTCTGTCTGTCCCAGTATTCCCCTGGTAAGGATATGGCTGCGTGTAGAATAAGCAATTTCCTATCCCAATTTAATCTATATCAATCTATCAATTATGATGACAACTCCCTTTTGTCTAGTGTTATCCTCTGCCCCATAAACGTGTCCCACCCAATCCCATATTAATTGCAGTACCTGATTCACTTTTAGGTATTTCTCCTGCAAGAAAGATATTTGTTATGGGTTTGAAATATCGGCACACTCAGCAAATCCTAGTGCATTCAAAAACTGAACATCTTAGAAGGAGAAAAGTTTGCGATCATAGACCAGGTGATGCTGCAAAGTTTTTTTTTTTATTTCCTCATGTCGTACACATATTGTGTACCATCACCAGGTAAAACACAATGCAGTCAGGAAAGATCCCCAGCTCTTCAAAGTACAGAACAACAGCCTCTTCATCTGGAAGAATGCTGGAATGCCTCCCATACCCTTCCTTAAATCCTATGTTTTAATGATTGTTAGGTTTCTCATATTAACCTTGACCCCATGTTTTTCCTTTTTAGTAGATATTTTAATAAAGGTATGGACTGCATCCCCAGCAGACTATTTAAAATCTCAATCATAAATACTGTACTTGAAAACACACCCCTTACATTTACGCAATATAGTCCAATGGATCAATTACAATATTTATGTTGATGAGTATTTGATTAATACACATCATCATAATTAAGGCAAAACAGCAATTCTGAACATTATTACATTTATATTATCTCTGCTATTTGGCTGCACAACATAGTGGGGGTAGGGGGTGGGAAAAGATGTAATCCTTCATTTAAATAGTATATATTAACATAAAAATCCCAAATTAAAGATTAATTTCCCCATTAATATGTATTGTAAGTTTGAGTCCATACTTCTTTTCTAACATGGACCTATATATATATATATATGCCATACCTGTGAGGATAAAAAAAGGCAAATATTTCCGATATTCTCAGGGTGGTCAGACTTACAGTGAGGATATCACATGTATCCTCACTGTAGGTAAATTTATCCACACAGTAGGTAGAGATTGGCTCATTCAGAACTCATTTGCATATTTAGCTGCAGTAGCAGTAGTAACTGTGTTCAAATGCAAATAACTTTAAAATGAAAAATGATACCATGGTACTGTGAGCTTGAAAGTTGTTCAGCACAAAAATATCTACAAAATGAGTGGTGTTTCATTTATGGGTAACTTTAATTTTTTATATATATAATTGGTTGAAAAACAAAAAAAGTGCATTTTTTCACTTTTTTTGATGAACAAGTGTGAATGACTTTAAAACGCAAAATGATAGCATGGTACTGCGAGCATGAAAGTTGTTCAGCACAAAAATATCTAAAAAATGAGTGGTGTTTTATTTATGACTAACTTTTATTTTTTATATAATAAACAAAAAAACAGCAGAAAATGCAATTTTGTTTTACTTTTTCGACAAACAAATGCGAATAACTTTAAAATGAAAAATTATAGCATGGTACTATGAGCATGAAAGTTGTTCACACCAAATATATCTACAAAATGAGTGATGTTTCATTGGTATATACCTTTTAGTTTTTTTATAATTAGCAAAGAAACTGCAGAAAATTCATTTTTTTCCCTTTTTGCCACAAACAAATGCATATAACTTTAAAATGAAAAATATTGGCATGGTACTTCGTGAAAAAAGTTGATCAGGACAAAAACACCTACAAAATGAATGGTGTTTCATTTATAGATTTCTTTTAGCTCTTTTATAATCGGCAAAGACTGGCAAGAATTTACTTTTTTTTCACTTTTTGGAGGTATGGCATAAATGGAATACGCAATCCCCCTACTGGAAATATTATTGATATTTTTTGTTCTCGTGCCAGTTGACCCAATAACATCACTCAAGGCTTCACCACTCGTGATGTTATTGGGTCAATTGGCACTTGAACAAAAAATATTGACAATATTTCCAGTAGGGGGGTTGCATATCCCTTATTTATGCAATGGGGTGGCCATATATTTCATTCGATAAACACATTTATTTGAGTCACTGTATGTATAAATAAATGTATACATACAGTGACCATTTATACATACAGTGCCAGACTACTTTCTAAAGCCCCAACCTAAAAAGAAGCCAGCAAGCTTCACTGCCACTCATTACTCTCACCTCAGAAGTCAAGTGGAAGACAGTAGCACAGCCAGCCACCCAGCCAGCCCCCACTAACCTTTCACAAACTACAAATAAACACCCAAATAAAACATGTTTTTATTTTTATTTTTTTAAGCTCCCCTCACATGCTAACAGTACTTCTGTCTTCCTATCTTTACAAAACTAGCTGCCCTCCAGATGCTGCACCTGCCAACTCCTGATCCATCTCACTCCATTAAAACTACTATTCTTTCTCTCTCGTTCCACTCACCTCCACCACATTCCATGATCTGTCCTGTTCAAGAAATCACACAAAAAAAAAGAAACACCACTCGATCCGCACTTCCAGTAATCCACTCCTTTCTCCTCAAAAACTGTGCCCAAAATCGTAAACCGTGATGACTCAGTAATGCCTTTCAAACCATGTGATGGCTTCTACCTCTGACGCCAATGAAAAACAAAACAACTGCTTCAGTCTCTGACTTAATAAAATACAAAAAAAACCAACAACAGCAAATTCTACATGGTCATACCACAGCTCTCACTGAAATAGCTACCTCGTCCTAGCTAAGGAAAAAGCAGCACACCTACAAACCAAATCACAGCCAATAAAATTTCACACTACAAACGTACTCACATATCAATCACTTTTTGCTGCACAGTGATAAAAGCCAGAGTACAAAAAAATCCACTGTATTTAACACCAAAAAAACTAAACAATATATATAACAAAATAAAAACTCCAAACAACCATAACCATATTGCATAAATGTAATATGCAATGGGAAACTCATAAAATACTTGAGCAGTTTGACCTCGGACACCTCACTCGTGGCTTACACCACTCATGAGGTTACCCGAGGTCAAACTGCTCTTGTGCACATAAATCATTTATTTAACTCATGCCCATTGCATATCATATATATACATATATATATATATATGTGTATATATATATATATATATATACATTACACACACACATATATATATATATATATATATACACACACACATATATATATATACACACACACATATATATATACACACACATATACATACATACATACACACACACGTAGGGCCAGTATAGTTAGAGTTGAGTATGCACTTTAATGTTAACCCCAAAAGTCTGCATGTTAATAACTTTGTCACTGTATGGCAGATTTGCCTGGAATTTTGCATGCATGGCCTGGTACCATAGGTCTCTGGATCTGGCAAGTTGGGTTATGGTCGGATGAGCAGTTGCGAAGCTGCAGAATGCCATAGTCCACGCAATTTGTCTGTTTGGTCTGATATCTTAAGGGAACATGCAGTCTGGGTCACTGATGTGCCTTTCAAAGATTTGGTGAAAAAATATTAAACTGTTCAAAAGTTATTCAAAAAAACAAGTTTCCCATTATAGTCAATGGGAAAAAATATATGTGTCTCACGAAAGCTGCCACCAGTACATTTTACTTTTGTAAATGGCCCTTTTACTTTTGTGCTGTAGCCATCTTGATTTCAGTTAGTGAGAGAGAAAAATACTTGGCATTTAAATTGGGAACCCCCTAGGTAAACACTGACTGTTGTGTTTACCTAGTTGGGGCCTGAGGATGCCAGCCCTATCTTTATTTTGTGGTAAAATCCCCCAAAAATGCAGTTTTAAAACTCAGAGCCCCAGCACTTTTGCAAACTGTGACAGTACGGATGCAACACTTTCGCAAATCACAAATGTTTTGTGCTTGTACTTAACAAATGTGTCGCAATTTGTGAAAGTACTCTGCCAAAAATACAATTCTTTGCCACTCCACTGAAGCAAAACGGTAAGGGCTTTTGGGCTGAAATTTGCAGGGTAGCAAGCCCTGGTCCCACAGATGTGCCTTATGTGGTTTGGTACCCAAACATTCAACAGGACCAAAGTTACAGCATTCTGAAGTTGAGAAATTTCCCATAGGATAACATTGCGGCACCCGTGACGCCTTTTGGTGCCCGTATCTTGAAAACGAAGTGAGATACGGATTTTTCAATAACCACAGCTTAGATCACCCAAAGGGTGATCTAAGCTGTTAAAACAAGCTTGGAAATCATAATTACACCTGAAGTGTAATTTTTTCTCTATGTGCTACGGTTATGGAGATATTGGCAAAAAAGTGTTACAAGAGTTCCTTTGAAGTACTATAGCACTGCTGTATGGCTCAGTACTAATCAATAAGTGGGAGCGCAGGGCCCAGATAGCCCATGTTCCCACTTATGCATACCATTACACTAAAAATGGACAATGTGAAGGGAGCACAGAGCCCGAAGGGCTCCCACTACCACATACCAGTTACCAGTTAAATTACACTTTCTCAAAAAGAAGGGAAATTTATTGCAAAAAACTCTGTTAATGCATCAATTAGGGTTAATAGCACAGCAACAAAACTCCATAAATGTGATGTTAGGGTTACACCCCTACCACCCCACCCCCACCCTCCATACACCAACAGGCATTCGGGTGTGCGTTGGGGTTGTTGGCCTAACTCTTACCCCATTCTCCTATACTGCACCACCTTAGCTTATTTACACATGGAATGGGGTGAGAGTTAGGCTGATGTCCCCAATGCACACCCCAATGCCTGTTGGTGTGTGGAGGGTGGGGGGTAGGTGTGAGGTGGTAGGGGTGTAACCCTAACATCACATTTCCAAACTTTTGTTGCTGTGCTATTACTTGTAACTCTAACTGATGCACTAACATAGTTTTTTTCAATGAATATATATATATACACACATATATATATATATATATATATATATATACATATACATACATATGTATATATATATATATACACACATATATTATATTATATTATATGTGTGTGTGTATATATATATATATATATATATATATATATATATATATTGCAAAAAACTTAATTACTACAAATTAGGGTTGTGTTACATACACTCATAAGGGTCAGCATTCTTAAGTCCGCTCATGTCCGAATGCTCAGTATAATAGATAAGAATAAGTAGTCTGCAGTATGGTTGTGATTTCATATAACTCACTATTGTGTTCTACTGAGCATTAGGAACATGAGTTGACTTAAACGTGCTGACCCTTATGAGTGTGTGTAACATAAGCTATTGTAACTGGTGCAGTGAAAGTTCTGTAGGTTAGCAATGTGTGTAACTGTGTCGTGAGTCTGGGTGTGCTATTATGATTGTACACCTTAACTTTGTATTTCCATACTATCAAGGGCACAACAGGAACCCTAACTGGTGCAGTAACGGAGTTTTTTGCATTTAATTTTCATACTTTTTTAATGGAAAAACATGCAATTATATAAGCATCCATACGTCACAGTGGGAGCTGCACTCCCATCCCTCCACAGATGCACATATGTATCTATCTGCGGAAACACAGGGGTCTCTGGCCCCTGTGCTTCCACACATAAAGTTACAAGCAGGAGTAGCAAAATCACAACAAATAGTCATAACTGTGCCATCTTAAATAATTTTCACCCCAAATGTTCAACATAACCTTCTTATCATCACCTCACCACTTGTACCCAATACAGAAGACTTACAAATCCCTGTTGAAATATAATTCTGTGCAACTGTAATGCCATTGTGCACCACAGGTGCAGAAAAACATTTGTGGCAGGATTTGAAATGTTACAGCTGTAATATTCATGAGGTGGTGTGAAAACTGGTAATGATGAAAATGTCGAGTGAAAACATGAAAAATTCGCTAAGATACTGCACAACACACGCTTGTGAGTCAGTCATTTTTTGGAATTTTTCACCAAATTATTAACATGGCTTTCTTGGGACCTCCCCTCATGAACAGTTGCACTGTGATTTTGTTTATCCATCCTGAAACTTTTTTTTTACTTAATATGCCTTTATTCTTCTTCTGGTAGCCAACCTCCTTCAGCCACCCTTTTACTGCTGCAGTCAAGCCAGGAGTCATCCACACACAGTGCCCTCTGGATTACTTCCCAGTGCAGAGCCATTGGAGCCTCCTCCTGCAACCCCACTGGTGCTCTGTCACGGATGCACCAGGGACCCCCTCACATCTGCTGCAGCTGGAAAGGCATCATGCTGGACACCAGAGGCATTTGTCTTGCTTTGGAAAGTCAATAGTGTGTCACATTGAGCACTGCAATGCAGCCACATCATGCATTGTAACACTTCTCCCCAAGGAGCAGTGGTCAGGTGCTCTGGTAATGGTAGGTCCTGGGGTCACCCGGGAACCTGGATCGGAGACATATATCCCCTCCCTCTGTGAAGGTGAAGAGTGTGCAGTGGTGGCTCAATTCACCCCTGCCAGCCCTAGATCATCCTGAGTCCATTCCCAAACCTGGGTCACCGCGGTGCAGCGGTAAATCTTTCCACTGCACCAGCGGACTGGTGCAAGCATCCTGAAAGTTGATTTTGCACAGCAACCACACCATTCTGTTCCACAGGTGTGTAAACACATTTCGGGCAGGATGTGAAAAATGACAGCTATACTGTTCATGAGGAGATGTGAAAAACTGGCAATGTTGAAAATCTGGAGTGAAAATATGAAAAATTGGTGAAGTTACAAGCATGCATAGAAACTGTGCAATGCATTCTCGTAACAGTCATGTTTTTAATTTTTTCACCAAATTTTGAATAGTTTTTGAGCTATGGGTGTTGAAAGGTGCCATGGACGCTGCAGTGTTATTCTATGGGAAATTTCACAAGAAATGGCACAACGCACTCAGATAATGCAGTGATTTTTTTGAATTTTTTTTGCTAAATTTTCAACATGGGCTTTTTGGGACCTTACCTCATGAACTCTGGCACTATGATTTTGTTAATCCATCCCAAAAGTTGATTTCGCACAGTAACCATGCCAATCTGCGACACAGGTGCGAAAACACATTTTGAGCAGAATGTGAAACATAACAGCTGTATTGTTCATAAAGGAGGTGTGAAAAATGGCAATGTTGAAAATCAGGATTGAAAATATGAAAAATTGGTGAAGTTTCGAGCGTGCATAGAACCTGCTCAATGCACACTCATAATGCAGTAATTTTTCAGAATTTTCAGACCAAATATTCAACATGGACATTTTGGGAGCTGATCTCATGAACACTGGCACTGCCATTTCATTAATCAATCCTGAAAGGTGATTCCGCGCAGCGACCATGAAATCACCTTTCAGGTCTGATTAATGAGATGACAGTGACAGTGTTCATGAGGTGGAGTCCCATGGACTCCATGTTGAAGGTTTGGTAAAAAATTCCTAAAAATGGCTTACATATCAACCTAAGTTGAAACTCCCATTTAGTGCCATTATACAGCACTTACCTTGATTCCTCAGTTCAGAGTTTGGCTTTAAAGAGTGCAGATGTGTCCCAATCCAGAGAAAATAGCTGCTCCTGGCCTCTGCAGGTAAGTATGGGTAAGGGTGTGTGTGGGGAGGTGGGTGCTCAGTGGGAGGGTGGGGATAGGGAAGGGAGACTGGGGAAACGACAAAGGGATGGGCTCCCAGTGTGCCACATAAATGTGTGTGTGTTGGGTGGGAGGTATACTGACACGGGGATTGGGTACCCCAATGTCAGTGAGGAATTTGGGGGGGCAGATTACAGTACTTCTATGCAGGATCCTGCATCGAAAATTTTGATGCAGGATTCTGCATTGAAGATAAAAGACGTCGGGTGCAGTTTTCTGTATTTAACAGGTAATGAACAAAAAAGAAATTGGGTCACACTGGGGTAGGCTCCCAATGTGCCACATAACTGTGTATGTGTGGGGTGGGAGGTATACCAACATGGGGATTGGGCACGCTGATGTTGGTGAGGAATTTGGGTGAGGGGGCAGACCACAGTACTTCAATGCAGGATCCGGCATCGAAAATTTCAAAGCAGTATTCTGCATCAAAGATAAAAGATGTCGGGGGACAGATTATTTAACAGGTAAAGAAAAAAAATTGGAGCACACTGGGGTGGGCTCCCAGTGTGCCACATCCGTGGTGCTTGTGGTGGTCGTGGGGTATTCCTGCCGCTGACACGGGGATTGGGCCCCCTGATGTCAGTAATAAAATAAATAGGACACAATGCCTTAAATTGCACTTTGATGCAGGATTCTGCACCTAACATGACAGTTTGATGCAGGATTCTTCATCGAAAATGCCTGCATTCTTGCATCATGCCTGACATCTATTTTTCCCATAGGAAATAATGGGAAATATATAATTTAATAACTTTGGAAAAGATTATTATTTTTACACCAGATCTTCAAAAGGCACATCTGTGAGGCGAAGTCTTTCTGCCTTGAAAATTTTAGACACTAATGTTGACCCATTTTTGAGATACAGGTGAGCAAACAAACAGCCAAAAGAGCAAAACCCTCTGGTTTTTCAACACTTTGTATCTCAAAAACTACAAAAGGGATTGGCACAAAATTTGGCACATTAAGACACCTTCCCATACCCACACAGTTTGCCATGTTTTGTGCAAATCCCTTAATTGATTCCAAAGTTATTAAAGTGCAAAGTTTGAGGTTTAACATTAAACTGCCCTGCAAACCCTAACTATGCTGGCAGTACTGCACCAGTATAATATATATATATATATATATATATATATATATATATATATATATATATATATATATATATAAATATATATATATATTCTATGAAAAAAATGCATTAATGCATCATTTAGGGTTAAAACAAAAAAGTTAGGAAATTAAAAATCTTTAGGGTTGCCTCCCGGACCCACCCATCATCCCAAGATTGACAGTTGACTGGGTGTGTCATTGGGGTTGTGAGGCTAAATGTCACCCATTCCATCTGAAATTACATTCACAAACCACAGTAAATAAGAATGGGGTGACATTTTGGTCTCACAACCTAATACCCTGATCAGCTGTCAACTGAGGACGAGGGCGTCCGGGGAGGGGTAAACCCAACTTTCTTCATTTCTGATTTTATATTTTAACCCTAAATTATGCATTAACACAGTTTTTGCATGGAATTTCCTTACTTTTGAGAAAAATAAAAACTAAGAACTTGCATGAAGTTGGTGGGGCCAGCGGGCCCTTCAGGCCCTGCCTGCCACCAACCCCTGAGGAAGTGGGAGCGGGCCTTTCAGGCCCTGCACTCCCCACCAATCTGCAGAAGGTGGTGGGAGCACGGGCCCTTCAGGCCCTGCACTTCCACCAACTTGTAAACGTGTGTGTACCATCAACCCCCCCCCAAATTTCAATGTAAAACACTAAACAGTGTCCAAGATATAACATGTTAATGTTTGAGATTTTCAGTTGTCAGAGATGCAGAATTCCACACCTGTTAACATTTTACAGGCACAACAACTGAAAACTACATCCATGTCACTAAGGCTATGTACCCTATCAATTTCAAGCCACCAGCACAATGCAAAACACTGTCCACAACATGTAAATTGTGTCACACAATATATCCACAAAAAAAATTTCTCCAACATGTAAATACTGTAATTCACATCTACAGGACATGCTGAGAACACCCTCCAAATTTCAATGCAAAAGACCAAACCGTGTCCGAGATATAACGTTAAAATTTGACATTTTCATTCATCAGAGTTGCAGAATTCTGGACCTGTTAACGTTTTACTGGCACAATGACTGTAAACTACATCCATGACACTAAGACTAGGTACTCTATCAATTTCATACCACCAGCACAATGCAAAACACTGTCCGCAACACATAAATTGCGTCATGAAATATCTCCGCAAAAAAAATTTCACTGACACATAAACACTGCAAATCTACAGGACATGCCGAGAACACTCTCCAAATTTCAAGTAAAAAGACCAAACCGTTTACGAGATATTTAAACTTAAAGATTGGTGAAATTGCCCTATCTAATGCATTATAAAATCTGGCCATCTTGTCCCTCCCTCACGATCAAAGATGGCGATCAAAGAATCTCATGATCAAAGACTTTACCGGCTCGTGATCAAAGAATTTGCAGGCTCACGATCAAAGAATAAAAAATGCTGTAACTCGAGTTTTAGGCAGAATTACATGGAACCACCACCATGCCTTGTTAGAACGAAGCCCCCTGACCAAAACCCACCTTTATTTGTGTTCCTAGGCCACCCCTGAGCTGAAAAATTTGCAGTTTTCAAAGGGACATCTCGTTCCTTGCTCGTGCTGCAGGATAGTGATCAAAGAATCTCGTGATCCAAGAATTTGCAGGCTCGCGATCAAAGAAATTGCACGCTCACAATCAAAGAATAAATAATGGTGAAACACGAGGTTTTGGACGATTTAAATGAAACCACTGCTATGTCTCACTACAACGGAGCCCCTCGATCAAAACCCATCCTCATTTGTGTTCCTAGGCCACCTCTGAGCTGAGACAATTGTATTTGTAGCTTGCAATGTATGATCGCGATCAAAGAATATCGCAATCAAAGAATTTGCAGGCTCACGATCAAAGATCGTTAGCGAGCCGCGGTCAAATAATTTAAACGCTTATAACTCTATTTTTTGACCATTTTTAACCAAACCAAAGGCATGGGTTGATAGGTTGAAGCCCCCTGAGTAAAACCCATGTAAGTTTTACTTCAGGAGTGACCCCAGAGCTGAGATATTTGATTTTGTCTGATCGGAATTTAAAAACAAGATGGCGGACCTCGCGATCAAAGAATTCTTGGGGACAAAGATTCTTGAACCGCAAGGCTGCAAATTCTTTGATTGCAAGGTGGGACCAGTTGGCTAGAACCCCATTCTTTGTTTGCAAAACAACCATATAAATTTTCCCTTTGACTTATAATGGGAAATTAAAAGTGCTATAACTTTTGAATGCCTCAATATTTTTTCACCAAACAAAAAGCAGCATGTTCAGCCAGCCAAGCTCTTTCAGATGAGCTATCTCACAGAGCAGCATGCCACACAACAGCCAAGCAGGAACACATACAAAATCCCCAAAACTGCTTCCAAAACTGAATAATTTTGCATTTTTCAGTGTTTTTGAGTGCAAAGACCGTAAGTCTGACTGAAACAAAATTTGGCAGATCATGAGAGCTACCATGCCCCACCACGCATACCAAATTTCAGGCAAATCCATTGAATGGGTCCAAAGTTATTAACGTGCAACATTTGACTTTAACATGAAGTGCCTTCATACCCTGTGCCACTGCTATATATATATATATATATATATATATATATCACTGCAAAAAACTCTGTTAATGCAACAGTTAGGGTTATTCCACAGTGGCAAAAGCAAGGAAATTCGGTGTTAGGGTTTTCAACCCTAACTCCACCCCCCTCCACACACACACACACATGCACACACAACACAAATACAAACGTGGGACAGTACAAGGCAACACAACCAATCAGAAACAGATACCATAAGGTAACAGAAAGAACATACAACTCTGTAAACATACCACAAGAGGCATCTATCATCATGAGGAGCTGGTTTGATTCTTTGCAGCTAAGGTGACTGACATTAGGGCGGAACTCCTACTGGCACACTCTGGCATTGCTCTGGACTGGCATTTGGACACTGCTCCTCTGTTTTCCTATAGTACCTTCAGCCAGCCAGAGCTCGTGGACATCATGAGGATTGTCCAGGGTACGTGCTCTGTGTGTTGTAGCTTGGATCCGGGTCCAACTACCCTGATTTTGGGTTGTGGTGACATTCTTGGCCTGGTCCTAGCATGGATAGTCTGGTGCTTCTTGGAAACAGGTGAGTTTCCTAGCTCCCTGAAGGAGGCGGTGGTGACACCCCTCCTGAGAAAAGCTTCCTTGGACCCAGAATGCCATGCGGACTACAGACCAATCTCGAACCTCCCTTTTTTGGGAAAGTTGATCGAGAAGGTAGTGGCCATAAAACTGGAGGACCATTTGACCAACCATGATGTCTATGAGCCTCTTCAGTCTGGTTTTCATAAGAGGCATAGTACTGAGACAGCACTGGTTCGGGTGCTCAATGATCTCCTGATGGCTAGGGATCAGAAGAACCATTCCATCTTGGTCCTTCTTGATCTCTCTTCAGCATTTGACACTGTGGACCATGGGGTCCTGCTCGATCATCTGAGGTTCATCTGCAGCCTGTCAGGTATGGTCCTCAGGTGGTTTTCATCTTTCTTCACAGGAAGAACTCAAAGAGCTGTGTCAGGGATTTTTTCCTCTGACTCAGTTCCTTTGGTATGTGGGGTTCCTCAGGGATTGGTGCTGTCTCCCATGTTGTTCACAGTGTATATGCTACTCCTTGGAGACATTGTAAGAAGGTAAGGGCTGAGGTTTCATTGTTATGCTGATGATACCCAGCTCTACCATTCTTTTGCACCTGATCATAATTGAGCTTTCTCAGTATTTAATAGCTGCCTCACAGAAATCCAGGAGTGGATGGCTTCGAGCTTGTTGAGGCTGAACTTGGCAAAGATGGAGGTGTTGGTGGTGGATCCAGGTCACCGGATAGACAGGTTGGGGGTCGGGTTACCCTCGGGACTGGTTCTTGGGGATCTCCCACTCCCGACCTCTGAACAAGTGTGAAACCTGGGGATAATTTTTGATGAGGAGTTGACACTGCATTCACAGGTGTCAACCATTGTTCCTTTTTATCATGTGGGGAATATCTCCAGGGTTAAGTATCTAGTTCCATCTGGTGACCTTCCTAAGCTGGTCCATGCCTTTGTGTCCTCTCGCCTGGATTATTGCAATGCCCTTTGCCTACGGCTTCCTGGGGCTGATATTCGCCACCTGCAGCTAGTGCAGAACGCAACGACCCAGGAACCTCTCAGTTCTGCCATATTTTGCCAGTGCTGCGTGAACTGCACTGGCTGCCAGTTCAGTGGCAAATCACCTTTAAAGTTGGACTTCTGATTTATAAAGTCCTACATGGACATGGCCCAGACTACCTGAAAGAACTTCTGGTTCCTTACCGCCTGGGGCGATCACTCCACTCGACCAACGAGGGGTTGCTAGAGATACCAAGGGTTTGTTTAAAATCTTCTGGGGCCCATGAATTTATGCACACTGCCCTGACCCTTTGGAATTCTCTACCCTGTCAGATACATGAGTGCCCGACCATGGAGAGATTTAAATAGGTGCTCAAAACTCTTTTATGGAGCCGTGCATTTGGGGATTAGTTCTATTTTATTGACTGTTTATTGACTGTTTATAAATATATTATTCTGTTTTAATATGTGTAATTTTATACTGAAGATGTTTTAAATTGTATGTAAGGCACCTTGGTATGTGAAAGGCACCATATAAATAAACATGATTTGATTTGATGTTTCAGCAATGGTATCACTTCTGCTGCCATCTCAGTGTCTTGGGTGGGTACACTCACATGCTGCTCAACTATGTAACATGCCAGTGCATAAACTGTATACCTCTATCTAGATAGTACAACAATACCCATAAGGCAAAATAGGACTACATGGTGAGTTGTACCCTGTTCTTGCATATCTCCTTTGAGATAGGACAACACTGTTCATGTGTCTCTGTGGAACCATAGGTTCACATGACCCTTACTCTTATTCCTGTATTAGCATAGTACAACACTATTTATGTATCACACTGCTCATATGTCACAGTGTGACCTCATGATTGTTTAGATACTGCAGTCCCAACCCTGCATCAAGATATAAGTACAACACAATCTATATGTCACACTATCCATATATGTCACAGTGAGAGTATTATATGTCACACTATCCATATATGTCACAGTGAGAGTACAGGGTGTTTTGTATCATGCAGTACCATTCATTCATCGACATATTGTAACACAATACATAAGTCACAGAACCTGTATGTCATAATGCAAATAGTGCACCATATGGATAGCATGACACATGTATTGTGTTGTAGTGTTTCAATAGATGCATGGTAGTGCATGGTGCAAAGGAGCCAGTTTTTTACTGTGACATATGGACAATGTGACATATGGATAGTGTTGCACTATTTAGATATAAAACTGGAAGGGCAGGGTCACACAGCAACATATGAATAGTATGTTCTATGGATTCTGAAATACTGTCTGAATGTAGGGATGAGAGTGCATGGTACAAAAGATAGTTCACTCCCAGCCCCACATTGACATAATACAACAGAGTCTATATGCAATGTTGGAAATAACATTCATCCATCTAGATACTACACCACTTTGCATACATGAGGTTTGAAGTGTGGGGTTATTCACAGTTCAGTCACATCTCTACATGCAGCTAGTAGAAGAGGGTACATACCTAACAGTGGAAGCACATGATACACCACATCCTGTGCTTCGAAACATCCATCCACACAGTATGCGCTGTCTATATTGTACGTTACAGTCACACTGTAGGTTTCTTTACACCCTGTGTTCCTATCCTTCCACAAATGGACATATGTATCTGTCTGTGTTAATACAGTAGAGGGTGATCCCTATACCACAATTCATTTAGTTATGAGCAGGTGTAGCAAAATAGTACAAAATAGTCATAACCATCCCATATTAAAGAATTTCCATGTAGAATGTTCTACGCAGCCTTCATAACACCTCACCACATGGCTGCACAGCATGTGGGTGTACCCCCCCAAGACACTGGAATGGAAGCAGAAGTGATACAGTAGCTGAAACATGATGGTGGATGCATCTGGTATGTTTATAGAGTTGTATGTTCTTTCTGTTACCGTATGGTGTCTGTTTCTGATTGGTTGTGTTGCCTTGTACCGTCCCACGTTTGTATTTGTGTTTTGTGTGTGTGTATGTGTGTGTGTGGGGGTGTGGGGGGAGACAGAGTTAGGGTTAAAAACCCTAATGCTGAATGTCCTCGCTTTTGTCACTGTGGAATAACCCTAACTGTTGCATTAACAGAGTTTTTTGCAATAAATTTCCTTACTTTTTGAGAAAGACATGCAATATCTTTAAATGTTTTTTTCTGACAACAAGCAAAAGTGCTCCATTATAAAATTTAACATGCAGTTAATTGTGAAACTACTGTTTTTGACATTATCATTACAACTCACAGTTGACTGCCACTTGGCTACGCCCCCCACCCCCCTGCAATCACTCTTTTTAGGGGCTGGCCTGTTTGGGCACCTACACGCCCCGTGCAGACCCAGTCACGGTCCCGCAGTTCAACCATTGGGGGGCTGTTGCAAACACCCCTGTGGCTGCTGATTGGCCCCAGCATGGCTGCCCCGTGGCCATGGTGGCCATAGTTCCATGCAGCTGCCCTGATGTGTGTGCCACCCTGACTGCAGTACACAGTTGCTGCCCTGTGCATGCATGGGCAGTGTGTGTGTGTGTGTGCATACCATTGGTGTGGCACCTGTGTGTCATGCCACATGCTGCCTGTGTGCATGCTTTCCTGGCCACTGGACCATGTGGTGTGGGTATGATAAGGGCAGTTCAGCACTGGTTGCATCTGTGCACTGGTGCAATGCATCTGATCCATGCCACATGCCAATGCCTGGGTGTGTGGGTGCGTGTGTGTGTGTTGCTGTGTGTGGTTGTGTGTGGTTGTGTGCCACTGACTCCCCTAACTCTGCACCATGCCTCTGTGTGTGCATGCCCATTGCCATGTATGTCCCTGCATGTGTGCTGTACCTGTGTGTGTGGCCCATGCATGTGTATCACACCACTTACCTGCGTGCACCATAGTGTTCCTGAGTGATGGTGTCCCAGTGTTGGTGCACCTGCCATTGCAGCCAGGGATCCCTCCACCCAGTGGGGGCTGTCCATCACCCTCCGGCCCATTGCCTCTGTCATCCCCACTATTGTCACCCTCATCAGCCTTGACAGCTATCCTATGGTCAATGGCCATGTTGTGCAGTACGCAGCAGGCCAGGAATAGGCCACAGGCTTTCGAAAGGCTGTACTGTAGGGCATTGCCAGGCCTGTCTAGGCAATGGAACCATGCCTTCAGCATGCCAAATACACGCTCAGTGATATTGCATGTACTGGTGTGTGCCTCGTTGTAGCATTCCTCTGCTGGGGGTGATGGGCACTGATAGGGGGTGAACAACCAGGGCCTAAGTGGATAGGCACTGTCTCCTGTATGGATAATGACATGGTTAGCCCTCTGTCATCCTATCCTGTGTCCCTTGCCTGTCCCTGGCACCCACACCAGCATGCCCACCCTGCCCTCTTCCATCCCATGGTCTGCTCTGCCTGTCACCCCTTTTTCCATGCCATACTCATCCACTAGGTGGCCCATGGGGATGTCCCCATGTTCAAACCTGTGGCACATGTGCACTCCCAGGGTGTGTGGCACAGACATTGGTGATGCACCCCATGGCATCGCACACCACCTGGCAGTTGATGCTCGGGCTCCTCTTCATGTTAATGTATGCCACACTCTCGGGGCCAGGTGGCATGCGGATGGGCACGTGGGTGCAGTCAATGGCCCCAATCATGCCAGGCATGCGTGCTACCCTGTGGAAGCCCTGCATGGTTGCTGTACACTCCACCTGTGTACTGGGGAAATGGATGTATTCCAAAGCACGTATCAGCAGAGCATTGAGGAACTGTGTGAGGAGGCGGGGACGTGGCTGACTGGGTTATGCCTGTGGTGTCCTGTGTTGGTCTCTAGAAGGTGCCCATGGTGAGCAGGCACATGCCGGCTGTCACCTTCATCTCCACAGACACGGTGTGACTCCATCTGGTGGGTGCCTGCATCTCCTCACTGCACAGCTCACAGAGCTGCCTCAGAATGGCCCTGTTCAGGTGGTACCAGCCCACTATCTCCATGTCACTGTTCCTCCTGCCCCCTCACACCCCTCATTATGGCCTCCATCATAAAGGGTGCACTATCCATGGCTCTTGATGTCCAATAGCCCACTGGGCGATTGGCTGCTGAGGACTGTGTGCTGCCCTGGTGCACTGCCTGGCAGTGTGTCTGACTATCTCTCACACTCTCTCTGCCCCTCTCTCCCTCTCCACTGCCACCTCTGTCCCTCTCCCTCTGTGTCTGCCTCGGTCTGTCTGTCTGTCTCTCACTCTGTCTCTGTCTGTCTTTTTGTCTGTCTTTCTTTTTCTTTCTCTCTCTCTCTCTCTCTCACTCCCTCTCACCTGGCACACGTGCTTTCTGTGTGTTTGTGCCCTGTATTTATAGGAACAGGTCTGCTCGGTGCATCTCTGATTTGCTCCGCACTTGCACCATGGTTTCACAGTTGAATATCGCACTGTGCTGGATATTCATGGGCATGCCCCCTGCACTTGTGCCTGCATTCATTATGGTTGCACATTGATGCACTGAGATTTGCACTGTGCACTGGCTCCCATTGAATATTACTCCGTGGCACAAGTCTACACTTGTGCCAGTGCAACTCAGTTGTTCAGCTTTGAATATCCAGGCCTGTGTGTGTGTGTGTATATATATATATATATATATATCTGTATCTATATATATATATATATATATATATATATATATATATAAATATATAGATATAGATATACATATATATGTAACCCCTCACCCCTGCCTTTTGCCAAAACGACAGGTGGCATGCTGTTGAAGCTGACAGCAGTACCTGGTGGGGACCTGGGTTCGGGGAGGATGAGGTTACTCAGCACAGGGGATCCTAGGTTTGGCTACTCTGCACAGGGGCACCCAAATAAATCTGAACACAGGAAGCAATAACTGTAATGTCCAGAACCAGGAATGGGATTCTACAGTGTGGCTTTTACTCACATACTAGCTGAACAAAACAAAGCATAGAAGGACCCCCATGGGGCTACATTTACTAGTAATGCAGATTAGAGACTACAATGCGGTCCACTGGAAGAATGAACCAATTATACTGTTTTCAGGCTCTGGACCCACCAGGCACACAGCCTGGACTTGCACACGCTTTGGGTACACAGTCCGACTGGCCCGGCTCCCCCTGCCGGCCACTTGATCGGTGGTCCATTGGAAGAATGAACCCATTATCTTGTTGTGGCTCCCCACACCACTTAGAGTCTGTGACTCCTAGAGAGATTTTCTCCTTACTTCTTCTGACTCCCATCTCACAAAGAGAATTTTCATTACACTTGTTGTGGCTTACCACACCACTTAGAGTCTGCGACTCCTAGATAGATTTTCCCATTTGCAACCCATGTCTGGGTACTTCCCTCATCACTGGCCAAGTGCATGAGGCAAAGTAGCAATCACAGCAGAAATCCGTAGAGGTGGACCTGGTTACTAAAGATGGGGGGTGTTCCCACCTCCAGCTCCCACAGCCCATACCCGGCCATTTCTCTGGAAAAACTGAAACTTCTGAATGTAGATTAAATGATAGATGAACTGACGCATCCCCTCTACAATATTACTTGAATTCACACAGCACTTTAACTTTTGACGCTACTCCATTTGTTTGACCTAGTACTATAGGCTTCCCAAATAGTAGCTCAATTCCTAGATTTATTCACATATCCCAGGCTGAAGAAACACATTTTTTGCCCTCTCATGTTAGAGCAAACACTCACCCTTTTTGTTGCAGGTGCCCCACAGGCGAATCACAACTCTTCCAACTTTCCAAACACAGGCTGAACTGAAATAGGCAGCTTTTTCCTTCTCCCTGCAGAATTTAGGGGATTGCCCCAGGAATCTGCATGGGGATCTGTACACCCCGAGGGGCACTGAGACCTGAACAGCAGTCTCCACCACTTGAACTGACTCCTTCACTCTTCAAACCAAAACTGCAGACTGAACCTTCTTGCTTGAAAGCAAACAGGAGACTGAACACTTCCCTTTGAAAACTCCCAATGTTCTATCTAAGTCCCACTGCTGCAGATTCCAATGTGGCCTATACAGCTGCGAAAGTTCTATTGGTGATGTCATCCCTCAGTCTCAGCTGAGACTGAGAACAGAGTGAGACAGTGTGGAACCCATTTAACTGGAGTTTCACAAGCTACCTTCCCTGCCTTCCACTAGGTCTTACTGGGATTCTAGTAACCCCGGCTAACAAGGGGTTACACTCGCCCTTGACCAGGAAAATGACTGTCTGCAGTCATTATGTACCCAGCCTTAGGCCATCCCACCCTATGTACTACCTGCGGAGGGGGGGTGATCAGGCCCCCTCCTACCATGTGCAAGCACAGGCAGGCAACACTAAGAGCCTAGAGGCCTGTAGCTGACATATCAGCCCCTACACTATCCACCTTCTATGGACATCTAGTGGCTCTGGTAGAACCATCCAGAGCATAGCCCTGATAGATCAGCACTGCAGTCCCAATGGCCATTCAGGACCACAGCCTGTCTATCCCCCCGAACCCTCTAGGGAAAACCTATTTGCCTCTAACATAATATTCCAAAACAAAAACAAAAACAACCCAGGGACCTCCCCGACCTTGGGCAACCTGCAACCACACACCATTAAAATACCAATTACTGCCTCCTCCCTACCCCCACAACCACACCTGTGGAAGGAAAAGGTTAAAGAGCAATAACAACAATAACACCACAGTACTTTAAATTTCTACACAATAAAGCACTGACAAGGAACTCCGATGAGCCCCTCCTCCTCTTCTTGTCTTCCCTTCTGTCTTCCCAGGAACACCTGTAAGAAAAAGAAAGACAAAAAACACAATCCTAATCTGCATACACAGTCTACCTAAACCCCTACCATCAAAACACTGCAAAATCCCAAAAAGATTTTTTAGAAAAAAGGTAGAAAACAGTATTTACATTACATTACAACAATGACATTATTTACAATACACATTTGGGGGGATGGAGTGCCCTAAAAGTCCCAACTAATGACCACAAGGCCGGAAGGCTAGTCCAATAAAGAGTCTCTCCTGGGCCGGAGCCCGGTGAAGCACAGTTCTAACAGGCCAAAGTCCTGAATGGGAGAGTCTTTGCAGACAGTTCACACAATTTGAAGTCTGTAGTGTAGGGTGTGTACTGCAATGTCATAAAGATAGAAAAGTTCGGACTTACCAGCCACTTGTAGTACAATACTAGGCACCGACCTGCACCGCAGCCAAAGACTCTCCCTGGCAGCATTTCATCTGATACAGCTGGGCAGACATCTTCTGAGAACCACAGGGGGGCACATCTGGAAACAGCTGGGATGTTGTCATCTCTGGAGATGGAACCTTAGAACAAGAACAAAAAGAAAACAGCTGGTCCGACGTCATCCGATTACCAGGCGATGAACAGGAAACAGCTGGGCTGGTGTTCTCTCTGGATCTGAAGTCATTTGGTGGGCCAGTTGATGGTTGCTGGACAGGACAGTACACTGTAGACTGATGAATGTGGGGCACCTGAGTCCTGGATATTCATATTGGCGGATCAATAAGGCACTTCACAGTCTGTTGTGGCAGTATTGACTACCACTACGTGGCTCTCCATTTTGTAGGCACGGGCACATTTGCTGGGAAGTCCTTGCACTGAGGCCAATAGTATTGGGGGTCAGGGGCTTGAATTATTACCCTGTCTGGGCGCACATAATTCATACAGTGGGAGAGTTCACGTCCCTCTCCATCCACTATTCTCACTCTGTCCATAAACATTGGAAATGATAGAAGGCTTTCTTAGAATGGCAGAAAAAGGGGAGATATTGTTGATGGGGGACCTGAATATGCCAGATGTTAACTGGAGCACCTTTGCTGCAGGCACATCCAAGAGCAGGGTCATTCTTGATGCCCTACAGGGGGCATGCCTCAGACAGCTAGTATTGGAACCCACTCGGGAGGGAGCAATCTTAGACCTGGTACTCTCAAATGGGGACAGAGAAAGAATCTCAGATTTAGAAGTGGGTAGCCATCTGGGAACAAGCGACCACCAAACAGTGTGGTTCACGATAAACACAGCCATACAATCAAGCCATACAAAAGCAAGGGTACTGGACTTTAGGAGGGCTGACTTTGGGAAAATGAAAGAGTGCCTCAGAAAAGCACTAGCAAACAGGCAAGAAGGAGGGGTGGAGGAACAATGAGGAGTGATCAAAACAGCCATCACAGAGGCAACAAGCCTTTGTGTAAAGCAAATCAATAAAACACACTAAAGGAAAAAACCGCTATGGTTCTCAAAAGAGGTGGCAGGGAAGGTTAAGGAGAAAAGGACAGCATTCAGGAAATATAAGGAAACACAGAAGGAGCAGGACAGAGAACTTTATCAATTAAAGCAGAAAGAGGCTGGGAAGGCAGTCAGAATAGCAAAGGCCCAAACCGAGGAAAGGATAGCCAATTCTGTTAAGAAGGGGGATAAGATCTTTTATAGGTACATTAGGGAGCGAAGAAAGACCGAAGGAGGGATACTGAAGCTTAATAAAGGGAAGGGAATGTGGGTAGAGGGTGACAGTGAAAAAGCAGGGATACTGAATGAATATTTCTGCTCAGTATTCACAAAGGAAGAGGAGGGGGAGTTACCTAAACCAAACAAGAGAAACATTCTGAAGACGGGGTCGATACCAGTCCATTTACAGAAGAAAGGGTTCTGAAAGAACTAATAAAATTGAAGGTGAACAAAGCAATGGCTCCTGATGGGATTCACCGAAGTATTATAAAAGAACTAAGGGTAGAACTAGTGACACCGCTTACTACCATCTTTAACAAATCATGGGAGGATGGGGTGGTACCTGAGGACTGGAGGAGGGCAGATGTGATTCCTCTTCACAAAAGTGGGAGCAGGACAGAGGCAGGAAACTACAGACCAGTTAGTTTGACCTCAGTGATAGGAAAATGATGGAATCACTTCTGAAGGAAAGAATTGTTGAGTACCTAGAGGCCAGTGGGGCACAGGACCCAAGGCAGCATGGATTCACGATGGGAAGGTCATGTCAGATGAATCTAATAGATTTCTTTGACTGGGTGACCAAAGTAGTAGACCAGGGAGGGGCTGTGGACATGGCCTACCTAGATTTTAACAAGGCATTTGATACAGTCCCACACAAAAGATTAATACACAAGATAGCCAGCCTTGGAGTGGGTCCCAAGGTGGTAGCCTGGATAAAAAACTGGCTAGACAACAGGACTCAAAGGGTAGTAGTAAATGGAGTACACAGTGAAGAAAGGAGGGTTACTAGCGGGGTACCGCAGGGTTCAGTACTGGGACTGATCCTTTTTAATGTCTGTATAAGTGACATTGCAGAGGAACTGGAAGGAAAAGTATGTCTCTTTGCAGATGACACAAAGATCTGCAACAGGGTTGATACACAAGATGGAGTGGAAAGGATGAGAGGGACTTGGCAAGGTTGGAGGAATGGTCAAATGTATGGCAGCTCAGATTCAATGCAAAGAAGTGCAAGGTAATGCACATGGGAAACAAAACCCAGGGAAGCATACACAATGGGGGTGAGATACTGACAACAGTAAAAATAGAAAGGGACCTGGGGGTAATTATATCAGATGACCTAAAGGAGAGCAAGCAATGTGAGAAGGCAGTATGGAAGGCTGGGGGGGATACTGGGATGCATAGGAAGAGGCATCAATAGTAGAAAACAGGAAGTGTTATCCCTCTGTACAGACAGTTGGTGAGACCCCATCTGGAGTACTGTGTGCAGTTCTGGAGACCCTATCTCCAGAGAAGACATAGACAGAGTGGAGGCTGTCCAGAGGAGGGCAACCAAATGGTGCAGGGTCTGCACCAGAAAACATCTGAAGAAAGACTAAAGGAGCTTAATATGTATACCCTTGAGGGAAAGAAGGAGAGGGGACATGATAGAAACTTTCAAGTACCTCAAGGGAATCAACAAAGTCCAAGAGGGTAGCATCTTCCAGAAAAAGAGATGTGCAAGAACAAGGGGGCACAATTTGAAGATAATGGGGGACGGCTCAGAGGTAATGTGAGGAAGTATTTTTTCACAGAGAGGGTTGTGGATGCATGGAACAGCCTCCCTGAGGAGGTTGTGGAGTCAAGAACAGTGGGGGAATTCAAGAATGCATGGGACAGGCATAAGGCAGTTCTAGTGGGGGGGTAGGAGGAAGTAAGCTGTTGGTTAACTAGGATCTGCAGCTTATCTGTTAGGTAGGAAAATGGGCAGACTAGGTGGGCCAAGCGGTCCTTATCTGCTGTCAAATTCTATGTTTCTATGTAATAGTGTCCTGCCTCTCTTCCACTGGGTATACTTTTCGTGGAACAGTCTATTCTTTACATGCTGGTTGGCCCCAGGATGCACACTTTTCATTGCTTCATCCCAGATCCAGGATTTCCTGCAGTTCTCAATCTCCTCCCAGACTTTCCGAGGAAAGGTAGGAAAGGTCATACCATAGATTTCATTTGCCTTCCTACGAACCAGTCTCTCCTCTTTACTTGCTTTGGTCAATCTGAGACCGCTGGCCTGGCTTGGGGGTGGCCAGTCCTGGTTCTGCCAGCTTCGCATCCTTAAGGGAATTAGAAACGGATCCCTGACTTCTTCCTCCTGTAAAGCCAGGGCAGTGGCATCACCGCTTTCTTCAATACATTCCTCCAAGGCAAGATCTTGAGGCTATGTACCCATTCCTTTTTCACAAGGCCACATAGGTTCCCCCTCATCTTCCTCTTCACTGAGGATCTGAGCCCAGGAGTGAGCAGTCGTCCTCACCCCTGAGACTATCCACTCATCACTAGGCATGGAGGTCGACACCTCCTATTCAAAGGCCTCCCACATCTCGTCTTCACCTAAGAGGCTCGGGCTAGGCCCCCCCCACCCAGGGGTCTATTGATGCTTTATCAGAACTTTCTTTCTGGGATCCAGCATCCAAAACTTCAACTTCTGGTTCTGTCTCTAACTCTGCACCCTCTAGCTTTGTGCCACACTCCCCTGAGGGGCCTTCCTCCACAGGCTCCGCCTGGTGCTGTGTGCTGCCAACTGCAGATTCCTGAATTTTTGTCCATGTGGGGGCCAAACGAATTGGAGGTGCTTTATACAAGCCATATTTTTGTAGGCATCCAGCACAGTGAGAAATCATGAAGACGTCCTTTCCAGCACTCAAGCATATTTGGCATACACGCACTGGATAATTAGGAATCACCACATCAGGAGGCAGTTGCCCTCCATAGCACCACTTTTCAATATCTCTCAGTCTATTTACTGCCGCTGTTACTGCAACCCGGGCATGATCCGGGTAACGAGCTGGTCCTGAAGCCATAACTGCAGAAAAATAAACAAAAGTTCACTGTAACTGAAAGTCCCACTTTATTGAACACACTCTGCAGCTGTAAAATGGCTCCTCGCTGCTGTGTTTACTTTACTACCCCACCCTGTAATGGCGGCGGCAGCACTCCTGTGCACCAATATTTAGAATCTGGGTCAAGCCACTGTGCACCCGATTTACACCAACTACTGATAACTTTTACTCAAACTGCACAACTTGCTCTGATCTTGCTTTAAACACATTTGCAGGATTTTCCTTGGACTTTTCACATGCTGGTAACATTTGTTTTATTCACAGTCCCTTAAAGCTTCAGGTTTTTAGCAAAGGATTGCCTGCATTTACTAGTGCTGCATTTTGCTACAACCCACAGTATCTCTCTGGCTGCAAACTTTAAACTGAGGCTAAATTCACTTCTATGCACACAGTCAATGGCTTAACAGACTTGCACTTGCTGGCAGGACTTCACACAGTCATTACTTGCAAAGCGACTACACTGCTGCACACACATTTTATATGACATAGGCTGAAAATCACTGTTTGAACAGTTTCTTGGTTGTTTACTTACTATTATCAGTAGCAGCTTGCTGCAATGGAGAAAAACGGCCTGCAGCCAGTTCTTGAAGGCATTGGTACACAAACGGGTGGGCAATCCTAGCGATCATCATTTTAAACACCAAACTTGCAATTTCCACGATCGATTAGCAGATTGAGCCCGATTTTAAACTAAAAAGTCTATTTTTGAACTGTTTACAATGCTTTGAACTCTCCGCGACGCTCCTCCACTGCCAGTAGACGCACTGCACTCTCGCTCCCTCTCGAATGCTGGGGCAGTCTCTGTAGAGCTGGCTGAGGGGTGGGACTGATTGCAGCCTGACCAACCACACGATGCCATGCAAATGAGCCTCTTCTTCCTTGCGAGGGCTCTTCTCCTCATGGTGATCGTCGAGCAAGCAAATTTAAACTGCAGAATGCAACTTTTTTTTTTTTTTTTTAACTGACTTCATGGCGGGAGCCCATTTCAGCCATATAACTTAGCCATTTACTCTGCAGTCTCTCAATTCACTCAGAAAGCATTTCCAACGTCCAGGGCATAATTTTCTTTTGCTACCCCTAGTCTTCCACACTTTCCTTCACAACGATTCATTTTAAAAGCATTTCAAACGTCCAGAGCACAATTTTCCTGTTGATACCCCTAGTCTTCCACACTTTTCTTCACAACAGTTCATTTTAAAAGCATTTCAAATGTCCAGGGCACAATTTTCCTGTTGCTACCCCTAGTCTTCCACACTTTTCTTCACAACAGTTCATTTTAAAAGCATTTCAAACGTCCAGGGCACAATTTTCCTGTTGCTACCCCTAGTCTTCCACACTTTTATTTACCACGGTTCATTTTTAAAGCAGGCAAAAATGCTGTAAACAATTCTGATGCAGGACAAGGGCACACTCTTTGGCTTTACAGCTCCTTGGTAAACAGTTGGCATTTTTTAAACAGCAACACAAGATTCACAGCACACAGCAACACACACTAGGGAAATTGCTTCAGCTTTTTGGGCTACCCACTGCCAGATAGCCAAAATGCTAGCCCCCTTGCTCAAGCACCTTCCTCCCTGAACAAAATCCAAAGTGGTGCCTCCATTTTTGTAACCCTTCACCCCTGCCTTTTCACCAAAATGACAGGTGGCATGCTGTTGAAGCTGACAGTAGTACCTGGTGGGGACCTGGGTTCGGGGAGGATGAGGTTACTCGGCACAGGGGAGCCTAGGTTTGGCTACTCTTCACAGGGGCACCCAAGTAAATCTGAACACAGGAAGCAATAACTGTAATTTCCAGAACCAGGAATGGGATTCTGCAGTGTGGCTTTTATTCACATACTAGCTGAACAAAACAAAGCATAGACGGACCCCCATGGGGCTACATTTACTGGTAATGCAGATTAGAGACTACAATGCGGTCCACTGGAAGAATGAACCAATTATACTGTTTTCAGGCTCTGGACCCACCAGGCACACAATCCGGACTTGCAAGCGCTTTGGGCACACAGCCCAACTGACTCGGCTCCCCCTGCCGGCCACTTGATCGGTGGTCCATTGGAAGAATGAACCCATTATCTTGTTGTGGCTCCCCACACCACTTAGAGTCTGCGACTCCTACAGAGATTTTCTCCTTACTTCTTCTGATTCCATCTCACAAAGAGAATTTTCTTTACACTTGTTGTGGCTTACCACACCACTTAGAGTCTGCGACTCCTAGATAGATTTTCCCATTTGCAACCCACGTCTGGGTACTTCCCTCATCACTGACCAAGTGCATGAGGCAAAGTAGCAATCACAGTAGAAATCCATAGAGGTGGACCTGGTTCCTTAAGATGGGGGGTGTTCCCATCTCCAGCTCCCACAGCCCATACCTGGCCATTTCTCTGGAAGAACTGAAACTTCTGAATGTAGATTAAATGGTAGATGAACTGTCGCATCCCTTCTACAACATTACTTGACTTCACACAGCACTCTAGCTTTTGACACTACTCCATTTGTTTGACCTAGTACTATAGGCTTCCCAAATAGTAGCTCAATTCCTAGATTTATTCACATATCCCAGGCTGAAGAAACACATTTTTTGCCCTCTCATGTTAGAGCAAACACTCACCCTTTTTGTTGCAGGTGCCCCACAGGCGAATCACAACTCTTCCAACTTTCCAAACACAGGCTGAACTGAAATAGGCAGCTTTTTCCTTCTCCCTGCAGAATTTAGGGGATTGCCCCAGGAATCTGCATGGGGATCTGTACATCCCCGAGGGGCACTGAGACCTGAACAGCGGTCTCCACCACTTGAATTGACTCCTTCACTCTCTCAAACCAAAACTGCAGACTGAACCTTCTTGCTTGAAAGCAAACAGGAGACTGAACACTTCCCTTTGAAAACTCCCAACGTTCTATCTAACTCCCTCTGCTGCAGATTCCAATGTGGCTTATTCAGCTGCGAAAGTTCTATTGGTGATGTCATCCCTCAGTCTCAGCTGAGACTGAGGACAGAGTGAGACAGTGTGAAACCCATTTAACTGGAGTTTCACAAGCTGCCTTCCCTGCCTACCACTAGGTCTTACTGGGATTCTAGTAACCCCGGGTAACAAGGGGTTACATATATATATATATGTACATACATACATATTTGCAGCATTAACATGCTGGGTAGCATTTCATGTAATGCAATAACATTAAATGCCACAGATAGTTCTATGACACAATATTCATACAAAATATGCACAATAAGAAACATATATTTTTTTCAAATAAAAAATATAAAAATGAAAGCAGCATCAGCATGCTGTCACTCAGCTCAGTTTCAGAAGTATATACTTCTGAGAATTGACACAAACTATAAAATACAGTTTCACAATGGGGATTCACATCAACAGGTGATGGATGTACTTATATTCTATGTACTGCACCCTAACCCCTGCCCCAGGTCGCACCTGGAATCAAGCCTTAGCTCAGTGTGCCTTTCCCAGTTATCAACTTTTAAATAAATAAATAAATATACATATTTACAACACTGACTCATATTTTGGTGGTTTGCGCAGTCACGTCCCATGAATCAATTATATTTCAATTTGAAGAAGATATCATGCAGCCATCAATGGTGTTAGGATAGCATGTTAGTATGTTAGTATGAAACTATGACATTATCAAAGACAAAGCCATAGAATTGTTCAGAATCATATCACTACATGTGACAAGATATAACTTACTTGCTGACATATAAGTGCTATCCAGCTCCTCCAAGTCTGCTTGAACTGTGCTCATGGCAGTCTTGTAAGTAAAAACATCAAGGTTAGACATGTAGAGTATAGCAGGAAAAGACATAATAGCTTAACCTGTTACCAAGTCCCAAATATATTTGTTATGACCAGATATCAGTTGATCTTGTCACTCAATAACAGCTGAGATATGCTAAGACAGTGTTCCTCTGTTCATTACTCCTTTGACTGTAGCAGTAGAATTGACACAAACTATGAAATACAGTTTCACAATGGGGATTCCTATTCGCAGGTGTCACAGTGATACATCAAGACCACTACATACTTCATGAGTTGTAGACACCTTGTTTGTATGAAGATAGATAAGAAGCAGTCACAAAAATGATTCTGAAACACATATGTCTTAAAGACTCCTGTATTTCCTGTATAAAACTAAAGTCATCATCATGATCATATGTAATGAATCAGCATCTTTCAACTGCATATGCCAAGATATTGCTAACTTGCCGTCGCATAAGTACTGCCCAGCCCCACAAGTCTGCTTAGACTGTACTCATGGCAGTCATGTTA
Organism: Neoceratodus forsteri; assembly: GCA_016271365.2. Classification (NCBI taxonomy): domain Eukaryota; kingdom Metazoa; phylum Chordata; order Ceratodontiformes; family Ceratodontidae; genus Neoceratodus; species Neoceratodus forsteri. Next base: position 1,485,417,222 of record CM057452.1, read on the forward strand.
GTAAGTACATCAAGGTCACTTATGTACGACATAGCAGTAAAAGGCATGCCAACTTTAACTATTAGCAACTTGCAAAATGAATTTTCTATTTACACAAATGAGTGTCAAATCCATCTAAATAACAGACCATGCAAACAACAAAATGATCAGACTGTTTTTGTGGTCCTCTGACAGTCCTACTACTAATCATAGCAAACATGACATGCTTCATAGGAACTGAAATAGAGTCTGTAAAAGTTTCACAGCACTACTTCCAGGTAGCAACAGACTCAATGATCAAAATATGTACTGTGGACCCATAACAGATAACAATTCACCATGAAAGTAATGTATTGTTGTGAATGTGTTTAATGATGGCACACACATTATCCCTCTTTTACATTATGTTTCCTAAAAAAGAGGAGGTATACATATAATGTTAACTAATGTGTAGCACATGTTAGCATTCTGTAGGTCGCTGCAAAATAAATCACTCCTCAATACGGTGAACATTACTTGTTATGGAGAATGATTACATATGCATCTTTTAGGTTCCTTAGTAATCGTTCTCTCATAGTGCACACTATATCATTGCACTCTACCCATCCACTTCTAAATTGGCACCATGTGATATAATGTCCTGAGTGAATAGAAGGTCCATGATGGAAAATGACAGCATGTGTGTCAAATCGACTTCCTGAAAACATAGTTCTTCCAGCAATAACATCTGTAATAGGTGTGGTAACTTTCATGCCTTGAGAATTGAATCGCTGAAGCACAATGATGATGTATGAACTGAAGCCAGTCACTCTCAAAGAACAGGCAGTACTTTGGCCACATCTGCGACACTGCCAACCAGTGGCAGCATTTCTAAACAATCTATGGAAGTTAAAAGATGTTTCTTCAGGAAAGTAGACAGATAGCCATAGCATGTCATCAGTTGCTTGAGACTCTATGTGTCCACATGGCAAACAAGCGTACTTGCACACATAATTAACAGTGAAGTACTGTCTAAGTGCAATTCCATCATCGGCTAAGTTATTCATCACATCCATCATGAATTCAGTCACATCCTGTTGGACATTGTTAGCAAAATCCTCAGTCCAGGATAATTGGACAGAGTAAGATACAGAGAAGTTTATTTATTTCTTATTTACTTAATTTTGTTGACCCGGTAGGCCCACTGAGACTAGAAGTCCCTTTTTCAGGGGCGACTCTGTAAGCTAGGTGCTTGTTCCCGACTACCTCTTACAACTCTTTTCAGCACATCAGAGAGAGTTGTTGACTTTGCAGCACTCAATAGGTGAACAAACTCTGACATATGCAAAAGAGCTTGCATTGCAGCATTGGCATAGCAGTTCACACCAGTGCTACTGTCAAAGATCGTCAGTCTCTCAACACCAATGCACTTTTTTGCAGGTGGTGACCTGATTTGATCAGCAAGCAACTGATTACTACATACAGCAGATGGGGAAGAAACTGAAGTTTTACTCTGTTTCCTTTTCAACTTATATGTTGTGTCCATTGGTACATCTTGCATGGGGATGTATCTAGGAACAGAAATCAGAGTTGCGGTTGGTTGGTATAGTGTACATAGCCAGTTGTATTCCAGAATACATTTCACATCAGCACATACCTTATTCTCTGCAAGGTTCAGTATATGCACGACAGAAAGAGATCTGACTCATGACAAAGCAACATATGCCATGCCATCCTTGAAGATTCCCATTCCTATGTCAACAATGACACTATCAAGGCTAATTCCTTGTGATTTGTGAATCGACACAGCATATCCTTCATAATCTGAAACTTGACAGTGGATCTGTCTATGGGAAAAGGACTGTCACGGTTGTCAAATTTGATTACAACAAATTCAACAAATGTGTTTTGTGCATTGTACTGAAAGTCAACAATGTAGCCCATTGCTCCATTAACCAGCCCACGTTCAGCATCAAGATTTCTTCGCAGCATAACACATGCATTTTTGCATAGTGTTAACTCAGCTTCCAAGCCAGCAATCCATGATACATCAATTGTAAGTTCTTTTAGTAATTCAACCATTTTTGTTACCATTGTACGTGTTAGACTAACACCATCAATCGCATCAAGTGATGTAAGTGTAACAATAGGTTGTTGTTCTCTTTCTAGTACAATCTGGTTGAACTCAGCACATTGTTTTAGTCTCGGCAAGAAGCACACAAAGAGTTGTCCACTACTCTGCAGCTGTGCAAATAGCTTGCATGCTTCCTGCATAGATGTCTCTTTTGCAGTGAAAACACCTTGTCTTAGCATTTGTAGATGAGATGCTGATAAACTACCAAGCTAAGCATCATCTAGCCTTATAAGACATATCTCCTCTCTGTCACATATTCTGGAACAGTTCAACATAAGAAAAGAACTCCCAGAGATTAACTCCACCTATACACCCAATGGTTTTCCTAGCTTCCTCCACTGAAAGAGTGGAGAAGACATGTTGGCCATTGACAGGAGCCAGTTGGGGAAGATCTCCAAATACAACAATGTTTTTACCACCAAATGGCACATCATTGTCACTGCCCACTATCTTCTGTAGATGTAGGTGAATGTATGTAAGGAGAATGTTGGACACCATACTGATTTCATCAATGGTCAGTAACTCCATTTTTTCAAACATGGGCTTCAGCTCACCTGCAACCATGAAAGACAACTTTCTGTACTCTCCAATTTTGCCATGCTCCACTGGCAGCATAAACAGCCTATGGAGAGTGACACCACCTATGTTGTAAGCTGCTAGTCCAGTTGGAGCAGATACTATGACAGATATTGGTGTGTCATTAACTTTATGCACACCTACACTTATCGCTTCAATCACAAAGCTTTTGCCAGTGCCAGCAGCACCACTGACAAACCACCTAACTGGCATATGTTTGTCACAGATACATTCTTTTTTATGGTGTCTCACACCATGTTCAACAGCATGCATCACTGCAGCATAAACAACTTGTTGATGAGCATTCAATTCATCTACAATGCTGACCAATTTATCAGTAAAGTGCATGCTTTGCTGCATAGCATTTTCTATCTCTGACATCAACACAGTTAGGTCATTGACAGGCAATGGAGCCCCAAATGCTCCTTTGCCTCAGGATCAAGCATGTTCTGTGAGTTCACTGGAGTATCGTCTTCCAGTCGTTCTCTTGCTTTCTCAAGTTACTCTTTCTCAAGGTCCAATCTCTTTATATATGTAGTTGACACATCACTTTTGAAAGAATCATAGCTCAAATGGAACTGCTCTTCAAAAGTGTCAATGCACCTTTCAAATTTTTCTCGTCTATCCAAGGCTTAAACAGAAATAGAAGAGCAAAATAGTAGTGCTCTTTACTTTCTCTTGTTGTTAAGCTCAGTTTACAGTGGTCAATTAACCATGATTTATTCCTCTTCACCAGAGATCCATCTAGGGTTGACACCTTGTATATATTCTTCTCAGGGTCAGAAGGGGACACCCCATTTGTAGTCATACCACTGAGCAACCTCAAACAAACCCAAAAATCATCCACTGCACTATGACGCTGTGGATAGTAGTTGTCAATCAAGTTGCTCTTCAGTATGTTTGTAGATGTTGGTCTGGTTGCAGCAAGATCTTCAATCTCATCATGACTTTTAAGTATACAAAGTCTCTTCTCTTTAAAGTTAACATTCAATTAGCAAATGGACTCAGGCTTGCCATATAGACAAGTACCAGTAGACAGTCACTAGCCTCATATGCTTCACACTCACAGTGTGACAGAGTTCTCAATCCAAGTGACCACAGTCAAGAAGACATAGACCTGTTGCAGTTAAACAAGTCTTCCCAGAGTTCTTGTAAACAGGTTTGCTCATGCTTAGTGATATATGAAGTAACATATCTCACCAGAGCCATTGAATTGTCAGCAACATACTGCACATCAGTGTTGGTCTGCCACATCAACAACAGAGGAGGGCTGTAGTGATTGATGTAGACTTCTGAATCTCTGTAAGGCAGTTCATACACCCATTTCATGGATTTGGCCTTCAGATGATGCTGCATAGCAGAGGGGACATCATTTAGACATGCACTCATACAGACTCATCTTGGAAATCCAAACTGGCACCTTGTGCACCAGTTCCCACTGTTTTTCACCTTTCTGCAACAGTATTTCCTACACAACTGTCACTGAAATTTCTGTACCAACTTTCAGAGCATTGGGCTGTCACACTTGTCAGGAATCAGGCACATTACATGCCTCATAATGAAGCTCAGAATATCAACTTCTTCACTTTCTCCAATTCGTGGAGCATCTTTTATCTGCAGCAACATGAGTATGTGGGGTGCTCCACATGCTTGGCATTCCATCCTACAAAAACAGTGCTTGACAACACCAAGAGGTGGATTTGTTTGGGACAGTATGAATCTTAAGAGTGCCTGGAACTGGTGCTGAAAGTATTGTGACACTGAGACTGGATCTAGTGAACACATCTCACCAAGTGTCATACTCTGTATGCCATCAGCATCTGAGTTAGCCCATCTAAGAAGGTCAACCAAGTCATTCCAGTAGTATTCCGCACAATTAAGTGTGACAAACTATGTCACTGGGCCAAACTCCCTTAACATGCACATCACCTCAGAGTGCCATCTGTACCAATATTCTTTTGTACCACGCTTGCCGGACAGAATTGAAGAAAGATTAGCTTGTAGCATTTCATCTTTCTTCTCCAATTTCTGGATCAACTGTGCAGCTGTCATATTGGTAAATTCTGTACCGAGTCACAATGTGTGCTTAATGCTTGCAGACAGAATGCTAAGCTCACTGTCCCACAGAAGATGAAAGAGATACAGTATGTTTCTGCAGAACTTTCCATCTGAATGCGGAAGTCTTGAAGCTCTGTACTCAGCTCCAGGAACCCACACATCACGATTGTCCAGGTGTTCACCTGTACCATGTGGAAGGAGATCCGGAAAGCAATGTGCCTTGAGTGTACTCTCCCAGATGCTGACAGGATTACCCTCTACCTGTTTCATCTGGTACAAATCTATATTATCCACAACTGGGCCCTTCCCATGCAAAGGGTGGATAGTGTATTGTTCATACACATTTTCATTTGTGGCAACCTCTACTTTTTCAATCATGGCCTTTGGACATTCAGGCATATCAGCTTGCACATGAAGATCAGCAAATGCACCTATGTTGGTGTCAACATAGAAAGGATTATGTCCCTTGAGGTATTACAAAGCATGCTTGACATTTTCAACATTAACAATGTCTTGTCATATTGTTTTGGCTTTAGTTGAAACACCATTTACCAGAATGACAACACTACTGTTTCTAGAGATTGTGTGCACATTCTCTTGCAGTGGTAGAGGCAGATGCATAATAGACCCCTTTAATGACCTACAGTAATAAACTCTTTTTTTCAGCAATCTTTCATTTTTGTGTTCAGTCTCACAATAGTTTGAAATAGCTTAATTGTCTGTATTAAAATTCTCTCAAACAAATTCAGCCCAGCAATCACTACAGGGGGCTTCTGTACTTCCATGCCATTTAGTACAGACCAAGGAGGCAAACTGTCAGACTTGATCTTACAATAACAGCATGTGCATAGTGACACTGCAGCCTCCAAAGTAAAGTCTGTCTTCAGAAGTAAATATGCAACCAGATGATCCCACATCTCATTCTACTGCGGGATATTGTACAGGTCCACAGTAACGGACTGTTCTTTGTAAAACAATCATTCACAGGAGACGCAAACAATGTCAAATTTCTGCATTTTCATGATTTAAAATTTTGCAATCTCGGTACCAAATTTCCTTAGCAACTGTGACTCTTGCACTGTGCCACTCTGTATCACATCTATTTTACCATCAATATCAATAGTTTTCCTCAATTTATTTTTTTGTTGCAATTCTTTTACAAAGCCAATGATACCATCAACATTGCCATCATTTAACAAAGAATCAAAATATGCAAAGTCTCTCATGGCAGATCTTACATGATACAGCTATTATACAAATCTCTGCATGCCAGAGTTGTGCACAGCAATCATGTGAAATTGATGGAATATACTCTCATATGCTCCAGTCTGCAAACAAGCAAGTGAATATCCCACCTGACCAGTAACAGGTTTAATATTGTACCTGTCAATACTGGCAAACTGTTTGTGTCTTACATATCTTTTTGTGTCTATGAACTTCAAAAGAAACTTTTCAATCACAAAAATTGATTCTTCCCTGATATTGCACATGTCATCACAAGGCCATTTCTTAGCATGTGACTTTCGCTGTTTAATATTTTCACAAGTGTCATTTTCGACATCCATGACATCCTCATCATTTGAGACAAGTAAAATATTCTGAACTTTGCCACATACATCCTATGTCAAAGTTACATTACTACTGTGAACATTGTATGTTTCCTCCCAGAAAAATGCTTCAGAATGCATCCATTTGCCTTCAAACACTGAACAAAGATGATCTCTGTTTAAGTGTTCAAATACAATTAGTCTATTTCTCATACCTTCAACTTTGCCACTCAGTTTATCAATGGCTGACATCATGACAGCCCACAATTGTGAATGTATATTAATTGCCATATTCACAAAGCGTCTTGCTCTCAAACGTAGTTTCATTAGAGAAAGTTTGTTTTTAACTTTATTTCCCTTATGCCTGACAACTGCTGAGATGATATGGTCAGTCTTTGCAATGCGTACCATTTTTTTTGAAAAATTGAGCTCTGTTGTGATGTCTAACACCACAAGTATCACTAACACCAGTTTTTTTTTTCTCTAACAGATCTAGCAGAAATTGCCTCATGAGGCTGTAGTGTAGGTCTTTTCTGTGAAACATTTTTTTCTTTGTATTCTTCAATGGCCCTTTATCAGAGCGCACACATTTTTTAAGTGTCCATTTTTTAGAAACTGTGCCAGAAGATGAAGAGCACTCAGTATGTTTGTGCTTATGAGAAATACTAGTTTTTTCAGCGTGATAAGATATGGACCCACCAATGTACCTGTTTCACTTTGAAATTGACTGCACTCTAAGCACAACAGTCATTTCTCTAACTCTTCTTGAACTGTTCCCTCTTTTCTTTTCAAAGTTGCACCTAAAAAAAAAAGAAAAAAGGTTGTTACATAAAATGACCATTGTTATATGAAAAGCAGTACACAACACACCATCCATGGTAAACACTTTGAGATATATTACTGAATGCAGATTTAGCAACTGTAATATAGTACACCAGCATGACAGTTCACAGTGGTACAAATGTGTGTGTTTTTTCTTCTATGGCGTGACACATTCTTTTCACTGCATATGTGTCTTTTCCTAGTAGTAACGTACATACATAAGATTTCAACACAAATTCACTCTTCACAAGTCTACTGCCCTATCACAAATGAGATGTGTCGTTCACACACTGTGGTATTCACATTGGATGCATCACATCAGCCTGGTGGTGCACACCCTCTTTAAATAAAACTATTGCTCCCACCAATCCATGTGCCAGCACAACCCCCCCCCAGTCATGCTGGTAAACCTAGACAGCAGGGAATTGTATGATACATTCATACAATGTTCAATTCACAGCCAGCTACATGCAAATGGGGTATCATACATTCAAGGCAGAATGAGGGAATTCACATGTAATCATGTGGCAATTTGCATTTCTCTCATAGAATAATATCCAGCAGATTGTGTTGTGCACCCTTGAATAGGTGTTGCATTCAGATACCATATGCAGTCATCATGTACCTCTAAATATGTTTGAACCCTGTTCACTAGTCATGTGCATGCCCAAAATGCAGTCTGTATTGCTGACAAGTTGAGCCCCACAACTCCAAAACATGCACAGTGAACACTACATGCTGCAGTAGTATTGCCATGCCAGGAATAAACTGACTCCCTATCTGGATCCCAGCACTCAAGACACAGTCTGCAGCAGCAGAGACATGAACATCAATACTCCAGAGCCTACTCATTGACAGCAACATCCTGTACACAGCATTCATCTATATATATATATATATATATATATATATATATATATCTCCCAAGATACACACTGAATATGCCCCTCCCCATCACCCCACCCATTATCTCAACACCATCTACTTACCCATCCAATCACACACCCTCACCACACCCTACTTTCCTACCACCATCAGTTCCCAAACATCATCAGGCACCACAAGCTACCCTGCACACCATCACGGTTGCCCACCAACAAAGCAATATAACAATTTGATGTACTGTACTACTAAAGGTGAATTTGTGAACTCTGTTCTGCAATTAGCCTTCACTGAGCACCATACATTGTCTTACCACCACCTATCATGGAGAATGGGAGTTGGATGGGGGGTGGAGGGGGTGGAAGAAGGAAGTCTCTATTTAAAAATTGCAGAAAATACTGTCTTAACAACACTGTACTCTCTGTTTTCATAAGCACAAAGAAAAAATTACACACCTTAGTAATGTTGTTTCTTCTAATGGAGTCTTGCTATATTATGACATATGCAGTGAGTCCCAACCTTCAAACTGCACCGGAGGTGAAAGAGTTAACTTTCCATGCCAGACATGGAACTTTTAGCGCGAGCTCGGTTAAAAACTCTGTTTGTTGTTCTTCAAACTCAAACTGTCAGATCTTTATGTGCAAAACTCACTAAGGTTCTGTGTGGAAGCTGTAAACCTACACTAGCCAACTGGCTACTAAATATAAGAACACATTTTTCTTGGTCCCAAAACAAAGACTCAAGTCGGGATCCTAAAGAATTAAAAACATAACACTCAAACACTCCAAAAAGGAGAAGTGAAAAATAAGGTGGGCATCTACTAAGTGCCAACACTGCACTGCCCACCCACATCCAAAAAGTAGAGGTTCTGAGAGGGGCAGGTGGGGGGGAGGTCATAATATAGCAAGACTCCATTAGAAGAAACAACATTACTAAGGTGAGTAATTTTTTCTTCAAACAACATGAAGTCTTGCTATATTATGACATATGCAGACTACACAGCAGTACCTCCAAGAAGGAGGGACAGAACCTACTTAGGAAATAGGCTCTGAAGCACAGCTCTGCCAAACCGAGCATCACTCCTAGCCTGAATGTCCAGGGAGTAATGCTTGGTAAAAGTGTGAACTGTTTTCCAGGTAGCTGCTTGACATATCTCTAGGATAGGGATATCCCTGGCAGCAGCCAGAGATGCAGCTGTACCTCTGGTAGAGTGAGCCCTCAGGCCTGAGGGAGGAACCTTACCTAGTTTTTCATAGCAAAATTGGATACAAGAGACAATCCACCTGGCAATGGATCTTTTAGTGGCAGGTTTCCCTTTACCAACCTCACCATATGTGAGGAACAGTTGGAGGGAGTCAAACCTGTGACCCTTGGTACGTTCTATGTAGTAACTAAGGGCTCTTTTAACATCTAAACTGTGCAATCTCCTCTCGCCAGCGGATGAATGGTCAGTGAAGTACACAAGGAGAGACATAGATTGATTAAGGTGGAAGTCTGAAACCACTTAGGCAAGAACTTTCTGTTAGTCCTGAGGACCACCTTATCTCTATGAAAGGAGATAAAATTGGGCTCCACTGACAATGCTTGTAATTCACTTATGCGCCTGGCAGAAGTGATGGCTACCAAAAACACAGTTTTCCAAGTCAAGTACTTAAGCTCTGCTGAAGACAAGGGCTCAAAAGGGGGTTGCATAAGCTGGGCAATGCAAATATTAAGATCCCAGGCAGGGGCAGGGTCCCTGAATGGAGGGTTGGTGTGAAGCAATCCCTTGAAAAACTTGGAGAATACAGGATGAGCTGAAAGAGAAGAGGGTTTACCTGCTGATAAGAAAGCAGACACGGCTGCCAGGTGCACTTTTAGGGTAGCTGGTCTCAGCCCCAAAGTATTCAAATGCACCATATAATCCAGGACTGTGGGTAAGTCAGCAGTTTCTGGGGAAATATGCCTGCCAGAGCACGATATGGAAAATCTCCTCCATTTGGAATTATAAGTAGCCCTGGTGGAAGGCTTCCTAGAAGCCTTCAAGATATCCAATACACCTTGGGAAAGGTGTAGGTCAGCAAACTCTAACTCTTCAAGAGCCAGGCCTTGAGATGGAGAGATTTGAGGTTCGGGTACCAAACTCTCCCCTGGGCACAGGTTAACAGGTTGTAATTCCTGGGAAGACACAGGGGAAGGTGGACTGCTAAGGACATAAGTAGTGGGTACCAGGGCTGTCTGACCCAATCTGGAGCAATCAGGATCATCTTGCAGGGTTGAGATCTGATTTTGACTAGCACCTTGAACAGAAGAGGGAAGGGGGGAAAAGCATAGAGAAACTTCCCTTCCCAACTGAGAAGGAAGGCATCCAGAGGGACTGAGCCCAACACTGAGGGCCTGCAGCAAAAAAGGGGAAGTTGGTGATTGTCTGGGACTGCAAAAAGATCTATCTGCGGGGTGCCCCATCTGGCAAATACTACCTCCAGTACTAGGGGATCCAGAGACCATTCGTGATGGCCCTGGTAAATCCTGCTGAGAGCATCTGCAAGGACATTGTCCTTCCTGGGAGGTGAACTGCCATAAGGGAGGTGTTCAGGGAATAAGCCAGAGACCACAACTTCATTGCTTCGGTGCACAAGGCTGTAGACCGAGTGCCTCCTTGCTTGTTGATGTACCACATTGTAGTGGTGTTGTCTGTTCTGACCTGTACGACTTTGTTCTGAACAGATGTGGAAAAAACTTGAAGTGCTAGAAAAACTGCTCTGAGTTCCAACAGATTGATGTGAAGCAGAGATTCCTGTGGGGACCACAATCCCTGGGTAGTGAGATCGCCCATGTGAACTCCCCACCCCAAGAGGGATGCATCTGTAGTAAGGATTAAGGAGTGAGACTGAGGGGTGAAGGGGACCCCCTGTCCCAGATTGCTCTGGTCCTGCCACCACTGAAGGGCCTGGATCAGGGTTCGAGTCACTGGGATCAATTTGGTTAGAGGGTCTCTCCTTTGAGACCAAAAGGCTCTCAAATGGAACTGGACGTCCCTCATCTGAAATCTTGCTCCCTGCACTACTGCTATAGAAGCAGCCATGTGCCCCAGGAGCTGCAGAAAATGCCTTGCTGGTTGAGAGACCCGCAGGGTGAAAGAGGAGGCCAGAGAGACCAGGGTCCTAGCTCTTTCCAGAGGAAGGAAGGCTCTGGCCTCTTTTGTGTTCAGTTCTGCACCTATGAAGGTGAGAAGCTGGACAGGCTCTAGAACTGACTTTGGAAGATTGAGAAGGAAACCTAGAGATATGAGCAGTTGCTGAGTTACCTGAAGGTGTAGTTTGACTTGGTCTGGAGACTGGCCTACTATGAGCCAGTCATGCAGGTAAGGAAAGATGGCAATCTTTTGCCTTCTTAAGTGGGCAACTGCTACTGCTAGGCATTTTGTGAATACCCTCAGGGCAGAAGTGAGGCCGAAGGGCATTGCTCTGAACTGGTAATGGCCTGAGGGCAATTAGAATCTGAGGTACTTTCGATGGGAGCTTCTGATAAGAACATGGAAGTAGGCATCCTTGAGGTCCAGGGACGCTAGCCAGTCCCCTGGCCTTAGAGAGGGTAAAATAATTCCCAGAGTCACCATTTTGAATTTTGGTTTTAAAAGGTGCTTGTTTAGGTATCTGAGATCCAGGATGGGCTGCCATTCTCCTGTCTTTTTTTGGGGTAAGGAAGTACCTGGAGTACAACCCTTTGCCCTATTGTAGGGGTGGAACCCTTTCCACAGCTCTGAGAGCCAGGAGGGTAGAAACTTCTGTTTCTAGGGCAAGTGCCTCTGATGGATTTGCAGGTGGAAAGGACCTGGCTCTCATCTTTGGAAATTTTTTGAAGCTGAGAACCAGTACCTGGCTTACTACTTCCAGGACCCACTTGTCTGATGTTAAAGACTTCCACTCCTGGACAAAGTAAGCCAGCCTGCCCCCTACAGGTAGTGGAGAATCGGCCCTGGCCACCCCATCAAGGTGCCTGCTTGGCAGGGGCTTTGGGCTGAGGGGTGGAAGCAGGCTTGCTTGTACCCCGTCTGCCTCTCCCTCTAAAGAACCCCCTCTGGGCATAAGCAGAAAAGGAGGCCTGGAGTTGGTAAAAAGGCCTATGAAAAGGGCCTGCTCCTGCCCCTGGGATGCTGCCTTTGAGGAGTGGCCTGCCTTTCCTTGGCCTGTGCACTCCTATAGGTGGTCCTATATTTTGGCAGTTTTGGCAGTTGAAATTCAATGCAAAGAAGTGCAAGATAATGCATATGGGGCACAAAAACCCTGGCACAATATATCAGTTGGGGGGTGAGGATATAGCATGCACCAAGCAGGAAAGGGATCTTGGGGTTGCATCTCTGATGACCTCAAGGTAGGGAAACAGTGTGACAAGGCAGCAGGTAAAGCAAATAGGATGCTGGGATGTAGAGGCAGGGGCATCACCAGCAGGAAAAGGGAGGTCATAATTCCGCTATACAAGACACTAGTGAGGCCCCACCTGGAGTACAGTATACAGTTCTGGAGCCCATACCTACGTAAGGACATAGACAGGGTAGAGAAGGTTCAGAGGAGGGCAACAAAGATGGTGCATGGATTGCATCACAAGTCCTATGAAGACAGGTTGAAGGAACTGAACATGTACTCCCTGGAGGAGAGGAGAGAGAAGGATATGATAGAGACATACAAGTATCTTACAGGGAAGAACAGGTGCAGGAAAACACTATTTTAAGCGAAAAAGATGTTCCAGGACAAGAGGGCATGGGATGAAGTGGAGGGAGGACGATTCAGAGGAAACATGAGAAAGAATTTCTTCACAGAACGGGTAGTGGACAAGTGGAACACCCTGCCAGAGGAAGTGGTGGGGGCTGAAACAATCATGGGATTTAAGAATGCATGGGATAGACATAAAGGATTTCTGGAGGTCAGGGGTAAGGGGCAACAGACTTCTAGGAAAACAAACTGAACTTACAAGCTCAAATGGGCAGACTGGGTGGGCCATAGGCCCTTATCTGCCGACACTATCTATGTATCTATGTATCTATGTATCTATATTCATCCATTTTCTTCATGTAATTCTCTCTCTGCTCCCCAAACAGAGAATTGCCCACAACAGGAAAATCCATGGCCTTAGACTGGGTATCCTGTGACAGGGTAGTACATCTGAGCCAAGCCATTCTGCGAAGTGCCACAGATGTAGCCATGACCCTTGATGACATATCATTAGAGTCTACTGCAGCATGAAATTGCACCTTGGATGCCTCAATACCATTTGCAGCCACCTGTTCCAGCTCCTGGCAAGCTGGTCAGGACCTGTTTTGCCAGGCCAGCACAGTATCCCATCTGGATTTCTGGTACCTAGCAGCATAAGCCATATAATTTGCCTGTCTGAGTCCCAAAGATGCTGCCATGTACTGTTTCTTTGCCATGGCATCAATCCTCCTGGAGTCCTTTTCAGGGGGATGTGAAGCTAGAGGAATATTTGCCTTGTCACAGGCTGCAGCCTGCACTACCCCCACATGGCTGCATTGCTGTGTGAGGAACTCCGTATCAGAGCCTGATAATATATACCTCTTGTCCATCCTTTTATCAACAGGCGGTATAGTGTGAGGAGTTTTTAGAATTTTTACTGTCTGTTTCCGAAAAGATTTATGCAAAGGAATAGACAGTCTCCTAGACTCTGGAATATCCATCATTTCTACATAATCAGGCTCCTCTTGGTCATCAACAGCTTCCTCAACAGGGAGCTGGAGAGTTTCAGCAACTTTCTTATAGAACATAAAATGAGAAGGGGACTCAGATAGCCTGGGAGGAGAAGCCCCTAACGGTCTGTCTGGAGAGATGTCTGGTTCAATGGGCACATCCAGACTTTCAAAACCAGATTCACTCTCCTCATACTCCTCTTCCCCCTCCTCTGGTTCATAAAAATCCTCAAAATCATAATCTTGAACCGGTGGAACCGGCCGAACCGAGCGCTTCCCTGATGGTGTTGGTTTGGTCGGAACCGGGGAAAGTGATTGGACAATTTGAATTGCTTTAGCTATTTCCTCAGTGTTTGGAGAAAGAACTTCTGGCTCCACACTAGCTGATTTTCTAGTCCTTTTAGTTGGAACCGGCTCCTCAGAGCTGGCTCTTCGTTTGCCAGAGGAAGTATCGCCCTGGTCAGAGGGCACTCCCTCCAGTTCAGTTGGAACCAAACCGGGCTGGCCATCTGGGTCAGCGGACTTTTTGGCCTCCCTTTCCCTGAGCCTACCAACTCTCTTTTCTGTGGTGGCAGCAGGAAAATTCTTACAAATCTGGCAGTCTGCATTGAGGTGGTCAAACCCCAGACAATACACACAGGTGGTGTGTGGGTCAGCCTTAGCAAAGGCTTCCCCACAAACACTACGGTGCTGAAACCCAGTGGGCCCGGTTTTTCTTTTGGGTTTCTCAGACATAGTGCCAGTCTAACCAAACTTGCCCGTTTATGACAATCCGCCAAGCAAGACTCTCTTATCGGTTCCCAACCATGTCACGGGTCATGGAAAAAACCGTAATGAAATCCGTTTTTTTTGGAACCGATAAGAACCGGGAACTGCACTCTAAATAAGGACCAGTAAAGTTTGAGAATAACCTGATCGGTTCAAACCGAACCGAAAAGCGTTTACAAGTTCCACACAGAATAAAATAAATGTAAGCCTATCTATTACTTACAATACCACAGACAGAGCTTGAACCGACTGGTTGCGGTTTAATTTCGGTCAAAAAAACGATAAAATAATACTTTAACCGACAAAATGAACCGAGTGGAAGGAGAAATCTCCGGAGCTACGGTTCAGTGAGGCGGAGTAAAGAATCTGACAGTTTGAGTTTGAAGAACAACAGACAGAGTTTTCAACCGAGCTCGCGCTCAAAGTTCCATACCTGGCATGGAAAGTTAACTCTTTCACCTCCAGAGCAGTTCGAAGGTTGGGACTCACTGCATATGTCATAATATAGCAAGACTTCATGTTGTTTGAAATTATTTTTTTATCTGCACTATGTTCAAAACATTTAAAAAATGACATTGTCACAGTGCAGTCACCACATGCATAAAACTGATTTTTTTACCTTTAAATATACTATCCCCCATACAAATACACAAGATAACATATAGTAAAATGCAGTTCCTCAAAGTTTTTGTCACGAACAAGGATTTTGCATCCTCAAGAACTAAGATCCTTGACTGCGACTCATTGACAGTCAAGGATTTTGCATGCTCACGGGTAAAGATTTTTCAGGTTTTTATATCAACAGAGAAATTCACCAGTTATACTGCGTAGTCACTTACTAAACACCAAAGCCATACAGAAGGTCATACAACAAGTAACAACAAAGAAAACCATATTGTTACCTTTAAAACTATTAAATCTATATTTTCATTCCTCATGTTAATCTTGAGATCAAGGATTTTGCCGGCTCACGAAATGGGATCCTCAGTTGCACGGGTCATGGTGAACGAGGATCGATTAAAAAATATACATTTACTGAAATGTAGAAAATCATATCAAACAATTATTCACAGAGCCCCCCAAAAGTAACAAAATAGTATATTTATTCAATTACTTTCAGTTTAAACAAGAATTTAATTTCTAAAGAAAATTATTGATTCCCTACTCTCATTACTAGTGTTAATTACATGGTCAAGGATTTTGTCAGTCCGCGAAAGAGGATCCCTATTCGCATGAGTCATGGTCAATGAATTTGCATGCTCACGAACGAGGATCAGCAAAAAAAAATGTTTCTTTTCTAAAATATAGTTAATAAGAAACAATTAGTTATACAGCCCCCAAATGGTACACAAAAGCATATTCAATCAATTAGTTAGATTAAAAAAATGTTTTCATTTAAATAAAAAACATTTATTTCGCACTCTTGTTCTTCGGGCTAATCTCGCGGGCAAGAATTTTGTCAGCGCATGAAAGGGGATTCATGTCTGCATGAGTCGCAGTCAAGGATTTTGAATGCTCACGAAAGATGATTCGAAAGACAACAGGAAATGAGCTTTCTAGACCAATGGAAATGCAGAAAAACAACAGGAAGTTGGCCATTTTGGATTTTACAGTCCAGCAGCATGAATAACCTTCTATAATTGTAAGTAAAATTTTAAAACATGACACTTTTTAAACAGTTTAAGCAGTATTGTTTTGTACCAGTGCAATTTTGTACTTGCTTGTAATGTAATGCCTTGTAATGTAATGCTATGTACCTGTTAAATTGTTTTCTTGTAACTGACGTGGAACCTACAAATGAGCATCCACTCACAGGTGTTCTCCAATATATCATTAAAAAAATGCTTCTACTTCATGTATCAGTGCCAGTGTTATAGATATGAAAATCAGAATTTCTGATCATTTAAATGCTGTTCTCCATAATTCTGTGTGATTTGTCATTCAGACTAAAAAAAAGCAGTTTAAATTAAGCATCTCTCATAGTTTTTACTGTGGTGCAGCTTTTTTTCTCTTCATTTACACCACACAAAACAGCATTGCTTAGACATAAAATTAATGGATGATTTTCCATAAAAATGTAATGGCTAAAAATTGGATTGTATGCTCTAACAGGTGATAATTTCCCAACTTAATATTATGTGGCATTTTCAAACTATATCACTTTAAAGAGTACCATACCAAAACTTTTCTAGGTATTTTTTTTTCATAAGGCACTTTAGCACTGAACAGTAAGATATATTAGCTCAGTATATCTTTTAATTTCATGAAATAAATCACAACTTGTTCGTGGAATTAGCATTGTGGTATTTATGCTCCTAAGTGATCTGTCTTAGTCAGCTATGCCATGCTGCATTTTTAAATGACAGAATTTTAAAGAGAACCACACCTAAACAGCCTAGCTAATCAGCTTTTTTACTCATTTTATTCTCCATGAACATAACAAAAAAAATAGCAATTAAACTAAGCATGACTGAAAAACATACTGTCACAAACTGACTTAATTACAGACTTGCAATGTATAGTATTTCAAGCTTCATTTAACTAAACATGAGTAAGAATAGTTCTCACCACTCAGAATGCTGGTTCAAAAAGAGAGGGAGGACATGGTCAGTCTAACTGTATAGGGATTAGCACTGTCCAATAGAAAGCCTCCATGTTAGCATGCCACAGCATATGTCCAATCAGCCACCAGCCTTATCCCACCAAAATAAAAATAATGTTTAATAAACAAAAGACCAATAGCAAACAATTCTGTAGACACAACAAGATGCAGTAAGTATTGCCAACCAATGCTATGTGTCCACACTATATGTTGCTACGTGAGATAGCAGTTTTCTCACTATCACAGCTTTATCCTGTGCTAACAGTAGGCATTTGTTTCAGTAGTGTTCAGACAGAGACACATTTCTGAGACTGCTGCCTGTGCCAAAATACTGCTTTATATTCACAATGGCAGAAAGCTCTAGAGTTAGTGTTTGGATTGTGGGGAGAAGTCTGGTCTGAAGGGCAGCTACATTTAGTAGAGCAAGCTATTTTGGCAATAACTTGCAGCTACCAAACTGTGATGTGTTGTGGTTTGGCAAGGGTGGTATGATATGTGAGCAGCTCATGCCAACTATGTGCCACCAGCTGGACACACACCCTGTGTCTGATATTCTCCTCATCCACCTAGGAGGTAATGATTTGGGTCACTAAAGGGGAGCTGATTTAATTGAGGCTGATCAGTCTGATTTGCAGTCTCTTATGGAGATGTTACCTGCTTGTAAGATTCTGTATTCAGATATTACAGAGCAGATGATCTGGAGAGGCGAGGAATACTGTCCTGGACTTGAAAGATCACATCGTAAGGTAAACATCCAAACATCTGGATTCCTTCATGTTATGGGAATGCACACTATACGTCACCTCAAAATTTGTCATTTTAAACATTGGCTATACCTAAAAGATGATGTGCATCTCTCAAACGCTGGCAAGACATATTTTGTTGGGGACCTCCGAGATGGTATTCTAGCACTTCTCTAAATGTGTACCTCTATGTGTCTGCAGTGCCTACTATGGAAGATAACCAAACGGCTCTTTTAAGAGCCACACAACTTGGTCAAAAAAACAGATAAACTCTACACCCACAACACAAACTGAAACATAAAGTATATCATTTCATCTCATGGAATGATGTCTTTGTTGGAATCAGTGTGGTTACATGTAAAATGGAAATGGTTTAGTCTATGGGTGGGGGGGGCAGTGTAGCATTATTGGCATACAATGGCACACAATTTAACAATATCTGTTTCTTAGGCCAGAGAAATTATACAGGAGTTTTGGTGTTTTGGTGTTTTTTGGGGGGGAGGAGAGAGCAAGCATTGTCTCTCAAGCATAACATAGCATATGTTAATATTGAGCATCAGCTTGCAGGCAAAGCTACAATATAACAATAAAGACCTTCTTTCTTGTTCTCTTAGTATCAGTCTCAAATAAACAAGTTGATGTATGCATGGCATAACAGTGTCACACTGTGAAACTGCGCAAGTTGCAAGTCAACCACTCTGCATAATTGCAATAAGATTGATCACGCATATAGTTCAATGAAGCTGACATACAATTAGTTTATTATAGTAAATGTGTGTATGTATCTGTGTGGCTAGGACAAGTGATGGGGCGGGGGTGGGGGGTGTTATGCGTGTTTCTGTAAGGTGAAGTGTGGGTAGGTACATCCATATTATTGAATATGTAATATCTGCTGTTTAAAGCTATAATATTGATAATGTCATCTTTCTCTCCATTTATTCCACAGAACAACCTAAGCATTCTATTGAAAGGCCACAATGCTAAAATCATGTCAAGACAGGGATGTTCTAATCCTCGTTCAGGCAGTTGAACATCATGCAAATTCTGCCATAATGATGAGGGCGAACAACCTCACATTGTCATGCACCTGGACAAAGGTAAAAAGAAACATGGCTATATTATATCAGCAGTGAAAGTGTTAAACACAGACATATGTACTATTTCTAGAAAGACTGTTTCCTGCTTAGGTGGCTTTAGCAATTCACAATGTGTGAATCACAGTTTACAGCATAAAGGGTGACCATGATTATATGCTTACAAAAAGGGCAACTCAATCACAGCACTTGTCTACAGCTTTACCTGGCAGGGCAGCAAGTGGATACCTGTGTATACAGTGTCCGGTGAACAGATGTACACATGTGCACATGTGCAGGGGTGAGGTGGAAGGGAAGAGAACATAAGGGAAGGTATATGGGATAGGGTACGGTAGGCAGCTGTCGAGCTGGAACACTAGCATGATGGTGTGCATGATCACTTGAGAGGTGCAGTGTTCAAGTCCAGTAAAGTAAAGTGTTTTTTTTTTCATTTTCAGTGACAAATTTGTAATTATTTTCAAGATTTTCAGCCCCATCCATGACATATACCACCCTGAAGTTGGGACTCTATGTATAGGGGAGTGCAAGGGATGAAGCTACCTGGTGGGGTGTGGGGGGTGGGGTTGGGAGGATGTCATGTGGCACAGCACCACTGCATGAAAAAAATGAGTCAGTCTCAGGCACAATATTATGCTTGGTGAGAGCTTGCATTGCCGTAATTCATTTTCTGACAGCGAACACTTGCTGTAACGGTAATTACTATTCACTGGGCATTGTCATTACATGGAACCATGAATATATACAGTATATATATATATATATATATATATATATATGTATTGCTAAAACATTTCTATTTCTTATCTTTCACAGGTTGGTCATGCCTTGGGGGAGAAAGGCATCATAAAGTCACCAGATGAGTGTCAGATGAACTGGAAGTTAATCCAGCAGACATTCTTCAAGAGCAAGTCTGCCGGTGAGATCTACAGGAGGAACAGGCACTAGTACAACATAACGTATAATATGTGGGTCGCGACAGGGAAGCCTGAATTTGGTGATAGTCACCATGGACGTATGTATACTTTTCACAATGATTAATAGTACATCTCAAAAATGTAATAAGCTATCAACAATACCAGACAGGGTGTGCAGTATTGGAAAAATAATGGACCATCCACATTTGTTATGAGACCCAACACCACAGGAGGACGGCCTTATGTCCACTGGAAGCTCCAGTATTTCCTAATACCACCAACCCAAGGATATTATCGAACTTAATAAATGGTCATCTGTTCAATTTATGCTGTAAAAAAAATTTTAATCATAAGCATCTACTTTTTAAATGTATTCTTATTTGCCTTGTATTGAAATTGTTCCTCCACGTGCACTACTTTACTGGTTTCTAGTTATGCCCGTTCCAGATGGTTGTTATGGTAACCAACCCCCAACACCCTCCCCTTCACAATTGAAAACCTAGCCATAAATACAAATTACAGTAACAGTCTATCAGAAGCATCCTGGCAACAGGGACAGAAAGAGAAGGTGGTGGGTGGGTGGGTGAAGTTATGTGGCATACCTTGTAGTCTGGTAACAAAGTGCAACAACACATTGTGGGTTATGCAAATATTAACAGCACCTGCTATGTTGTTTGTTCACTACACTGATATACCAATTCCTTTCAAAGATAAATTCTGCTGCACTTGCCTGGTGTCTGACATGTCCTCCTGCTGCTTGTGGTGAGGGTTAACAACATGTTTGAAGTGCAGCCAAGCAATCATGAACCAACATATTGTGCATCCATTGTATCACGACATATATGCAGAGGCTTCAATCAATGTAGTAATAATGTAGGCACTCTTAGCCCCTTACTGTTTGTAATTTGCAAAAAAAATGCAAACCATACAACGTTAAGAATTTTGAAACGAATTCAAGAACCAACATTGTACTAACTGAACGCTGTTAGAAGGAGACATTTGTAGTAAAATAATGTTCTGTGATGATTAGAATACTACCTCAAAGACAGTAACAGTTGTCCATTAAATGAATCAAGAATCACGACATGCAACAGATACAGCATAAGTGACTTTTGATTTTGAAATCACACCAAATGTTTTCTCTGTGATATTACATTGTTATCATTTGTGTAAAAAAAAATATTTTTTTCATTAAGAACACAACAAAGCTTCCCTGCCGCAGAACATCGACTCCACGTTGTGCCAGTCCCGGAGGGTCAGGAGTGGGAGGTTCCTGCAGTTGGCCAACTCATGGTGGTCAGGTCTACTGGTAAGTAAAAGTAAACTGCTTTCCACAGACACAGCTTCATCAAGCAGTGTCAAACAGAATTGCACACCTCCATGACTGCCTACAAAATGGCAGCATACAGTATCTCCTGCTAATACAGTCATACACACTGGGTACTAATACAGTTTTACTATATACTATTATAGTCATTACCAACTTTCTCAATCAATGACCTTGTACAGAAAGTTGTGTATCACTATAACAGTATACATACCAAACATGTTACTCCACATTGAACAAAACTGCACTTGCACAACATACTGTAAGTTGTTATTTGTCGAGCAGCTGTGGAGGCCTGCAGGTGTGTTTACTGCTCTGAAATGACTATACAAGTACAGGTAGGGTAGTGGTATAAGGTAGGTGTCCTGTGTGGGTGCTTTGGATGGGGGGGGGCTGGAGGGGGAAGGAAGTACAGGGATGCAACCATACAATCAGGAATGGTCATATTACTTATTTGTCCAGAAGAGCACATCACTATATCAGTGGGTAGAGGGGACAAAACCTTTTACAGGTACATAAGTGAAAAATAAAGACAAAGGGAGGGATAGTGAGACTGAAGGGGGAGGATGGGGGCCGCGTGGAGGATGACAACAGTAAAGGTGACATACTGAACAGATATTTCTGCTCATTCTTTACTGAGGAAGAGGAGGGTAATGGTCCTGAAGGGAGTACAAGGGGTGGGAATGGTACAGAAATGAACACAAGCCCCTTTACACAGGAAAGGGTCCTGAAGTAACTGGAAGGAATTAGAGTTGATAAAGCAATAGGGTCAGATGGGGTGCACCCCAGGGTCCTAAAGGAATAAGGAGAGGTGCCGGCTGAACCTCTGGCAATCCTGTTTAGTCGATCACTGGAAACTGGGAAGATATTCAAACACTGGAGGACAACAAATGTAGTCCCCTTATACAAACACAGGAACAAAGAGGAAGCAGGAACTACAGATCAGTCGGCCTGACCTCGGTAGTGGGGAAGATTGTGAAAGCACTACTGGAGGAGAGATTGGGGGAACATCTGGTTGCCAACAGACTACAGGACCCAAGGCAGCATGGTTTCACCAGGCAAAGGTCATGTCAGACCAACCTCATTGAATTATTTGACTGGGTGACAAGGGAGGTGGATCAGGGGAGGGCAGTAGACATGGCCTATCTGGACTTCAGCAAGGCCTTTCACACTGTGCCACATAGAAAGCTATTAAATAATTTGGGGAATATGGGAGTGGACAGGACAGTACTGCAGTGGGTAGGTAATTGGCTGGGCAGAAGAACACAGAAGGTGGTGGTAAATAGCTATCACTCCACAGAGGGAAAAATGACCAGTGGAGTAACACAGGGATCAGTGCTGGGACCGGTACTGTTCAACATCTTCATCAGTGACATTGAGCCGGACATAGAAGGCAGAATTTCCCTGTTCACTGATGACACAAAGCTCTGTAACAGAGTGGACACAACAGAGGGTGTAGATAGAATGAGGAAGGGGAGTGAGTGAGGGATGTGAGGATGGAGGAACCACTGCGGAGGCGAGTGACCACTGGACAGTATGGTTCCAGTTTCAGATGGCTAAATAGACAATGGTATCTGGCACAAGGGTGCTGGATTTCAGAATGCCAACTTTAAGATAATGAGGAAAGTGGTACAGGGGTTTCTGTGCAAAATTAAGCCAGGTATGGACACACAGCAGAGTTGGGAACTGATAAGACAGGGGATAGTGGAGGCAACAGAAACTTGCAGCAGGCACAGACTAAGAAGGCTAGGGGGAAGAAACCCAGCTGGATAAGTAAAGGGGCGCTAGACAGGGTGAGGAAAAAAAGGGCAGCTTACAGGAGACACAGAAAAGTGGGGAGGAAGAGGATAGGGAGGAATACCTGAAAGAAGTGAAGAAAGTGACCAGGGAGGTACGGGCAGCCAAGGCAGCAAGGGAACTCAGGCTGGCACAGAGTAGAAAAAAAGAGCAAAAAAAGTCTTTAGGTACATCAGGAAGAAAAGAAGATGTAAGGACCAAATCATAAGAATTAAAAAGGAGGGCAGGTGGGTAGAAGAAGGGTGTGAAAAGGCAGAAGTGCTCAATGACTACTTCTGTTTAGTCTTTATGAAAGAAAAGGAAAGCATGCTACTCATAGTAGGAGAGAGGATTGAAACAGATTGGGGGGTGACAGATGCAGAAATCACAGTGGAAAGGGTGCTGCAGGGGTTAAGGGCATTGAGGGTAGACAAGGCTTCAGGACTGGATGGAGTACATCCGAGAGTGCTCAAGGAACTGCCAGTAGTCCTGGCAGGACCCTTGGCATAGAAACATAGAAACATAGAATTTGACGGCAGATAAGGACCGCTTGGCCCACCCAGTCTGCCCATTTCCCTACCTACTGGATAAGCTGCAGATCCTGGTTAACCAGCAGGCTACTTCTTCTTACCCCCACACCCTAGAATTGCCTTATGACTGTCCCATGCATGCTTGAATTCTACCACTGATTTTGACTCCACAACCTCCTCTGGAAGGCCGTTCCATGCATCCACAACCCTCTCTGTGAAAAAATACTTCCTTAAATTACCTCTGAGCCGCCTCCCCATCTTCAAATTATGCCCTCTTGTTCTTGCACACCTCTTTTTTTGAAAGATGCTACCCTCTTGGACTTTGTTGATTCCCTTGAGGTACTTGAAAGTTTCTATCATGTCCCCCTCTCCTCCTTTCCTCGAGGCTATACATATTACGCTCCTAAGTCTCTTCATATGTCTTCTGGTGCAGACCCTGCACCATTTTAGTTGCCTCCTCTGGACAGCTTCCATCCTGTCTATGTCTTTGCGGAGATTGGGTCTCCAGAACTGCACACAGTACTCCAGATGGGGTCTCACCAGCTCTCTGTACAGAGGGATAATAACTTCCTGTTTTCTACTGGTAATGCCTCTCCCTATGCATCCCAGTAACCCCCCAGCCCTCCTTGCTGCCCTCTCACATTGCTTGCCCACCTTTAGGTCATCTGATATGACTACCTCCCAGGTCCCTTTCCATTTTTGTTGTTGTTAGTATCTCACCCCCCATTGTGTACTCTTCCCCTGGGTTTTTGTTTCCCAGGTGCATTACCTTGCACTTCTTAGCATTGAATCTAAGCTGCCATACATTTGACCATTCCTCTAACCTTGCCAAGTCCCTTCTCATCCTTTCCACCCCACCCTGTGCATCAACTCTGTTGCAGATCTTAGTGTCATCTGCAAAGAGACATACTTTTCCTTCCAGTCCTTCCGCAATGTCGCTTATAAAGACATTGAAGAGGACCGGTCCTAATACTGAACCCTGCGGTACCCCACTAGTAACCCTCCTTTCTTCTGAGTGGACTCCATTTACTATTACTCTCTGTGTCCTATTCTCCAGCCAATTCTTTACCCAGGCTGTCATCTTGGGACCCATTCCCAGGCTGGCTAGCTTGTATATTAATCTTTGTGTGGACTGTGTCAGATGCCTTGCTAAAGTCTAGGTAGGCCATGTCCACAGCCCCTCCCTGATCTACTACTTTGGTCACCCAGTCAAAGAAATCTATCAGATTTGTCTGGCATGACCTTCCTGCTGGAATCCATGCTGCCTAGGGTCCTGTGCCCTCTGGCCTCTAGATACTGACAATTCTTTCCTTCAGAAGTGATTCCATCATTTTCCCTATCACTGAGGTTAAACTAACAGGTCTGTAGTTTCCTGCTTCTGCCTTGCTCCCACTTTTGTGAAGGGGAATCACATCTGCCCTCCACCAGTCCTCGAGTACCACCCCATCCTCCCATGATTTGTTAAAAAGGGTAGTCAGTGGTGTCACTAGTTCTACCCTTAGCTCTTTTAGAATTCTGGGATGAATCCCATCAGGCCCCATTGCTTTGTCCACCTTCAGTTTTAAGAGTTCTTTCAGAACCCTTTCTTCTGTAAATGGGCTGGTATCAACTTCTGTATCCAGAGTGTTACTACTGTTTGTTTTATGTACCTCCCTCTTCATTTGTAAATACTGAGCAAAAATATTTGTTTAGTATCTCTGCCTTTTCACAGTCTCCCTCTGCCCACCCTCCTCCCTTTATTAAGCCTCACTATCCCTCCCTTGGTCTTCCTTTGCTCCCTGATGTACCTATAAAGGTTTATCCCCGTCTTAACTAGTTGGCTATCTTTTCCTCGGTTTGGGCCTTTGTCTGTTCTGACTTCCTTCCCAGCCTCCTTTTGCTTTAACTGATACAGTTCTCTGTCCTGCTCCTTCTGCGATTCCTTGTACTTCCTGAATGCTTTCTTTTTCTCTTGAACCTTCACTGCCACTTCCTTTGAGAACCATAGTGGTTTCTTACATCGTCTTGTTTTGTTTATTTGCTTCACACAAAGGCTCATTACCTCTATGATGGCAGTTTTTATTATTCCCCATTGTTCTTCCACCCCTCCTCCCTGCCCATTTGCTAGTGCATTCCTTAGGCACTCACCCATTTTGGCAAAGTCAGCCCTCCTAAAGTCCAGTACTTTTGTCTTTGTATGACTTGACTCTATTGCTGTGTTTATTGTGAACCATACTGTTCGATGGTCGCTAGTTCCCAGATGGCTACCCACTTCTACATCTGTGATCCTCTCTCCATCTCCATTTGAGAGAATCAAGTCTAATGTTGCTCCCTCTCGAGTGGGCTCCAGTACTAGTTGTCTAAGGCATGCCCCCTGTAGGGCATCTAGAATAACTGCACTCTTCGAAGTGGCAGCTGCAACTGCACTCCAGTTAACATCTGGCATATTCAGATCACCCATCAGCAATATCTCCCCTTTTTCTGACATTCTAAGTATACTTTCTATCATTTCCCTGTCCATTTCCTCCCCCTGAGAAGGGGGTCTGTATACAACCCCTGTGTGTATTGTGGTGCCATTGCCTGTCTCCAAATTTACCCACAGTGCTTCTTCTCCTCCCTGTTTAGACTTATTTAATTCATCTCTAGACAGAGGATGCATACTGCAGGACTAGAGACTGGCTCATGTGGTTCTCCTCCACAAGAGTGGACCCAAGGACAAACCAGGGAACTATAGCCCAGTAAGTCTAATGTCCGTAGTGTGGAAGCTAATGGAGACCATCCTAAAGGATAGGCTAGTGGCACCACTGGAGGTGAATGGGGTGTGGGACAGGAGGCAGCATGACTTCATCATGGGCAGGTCATGCCAGACTGATCTGGTGGAATACTACGACTGGGTGTCTAGGCAAATTGACTGGGGCCATGCGGTGGATGTCCTGTACCTAGACTTCACTAAGGCCTATGATTCAGTACCACATGGGAGACTTGGAATCAAGCTACAGAACACAGGGGCAGGAGAAAAACTAGTGAGGTGGGTGGAGAACTGTCTAAAAGATAGGCAGCAGAAGGTGGTGGTAGGTGGGGAATACTTATCCCCTAAGCCTGAGCCAAGTGGTATTCCGCAGTGTTCGGTGTTGGACCCAATGCTGTTTGACAAATTTATTGCAGACATCTCAGCAGGCATCAGCAGCAAAATCAGCCTATTTGTGAATGACAGCAACATGAGAGTGGTGGTGGATGACTGGGGGGTGACAGGGCAACAAGAGGATCTGGCAAGGCTGGAGGCATGATCTGACAGATGGCAGCTGGGATTAAACACAAAAAAATGCAAGGTGCTGCACTTGGGAAAAAAAAATCCAAGGAGAAGCTACCATCTGGGGTGGAGTGCAGGTGAAGGTAACAGAAGAGGAGAAGGGGGGTCGATCATCATGGGAGCAATCAACAATTTTGCACAATGCAGAAAGGCAGCAGCAATGGGCAACAAAAAATGCTGGGATGCATTGCAAGGGGAATTACCTTGAGAAGAAGGGAGGTTATTCTACCGTTATATAGATCATTGGTCAGACCCCACCTGGAATACTGCATGCAGTACTGGGGCCCGTACCTACAAAAGGACATTAGGCTGCTGGAGGGGGTGCAGCATAGGAAACAAAGATGATTCAGAGCCTGAGGGAATTGCCACATGAGGTCAAACTAAGAGAGTTAAACATGTACAGACTGGAGGAGAGGAGAGATGGGGCACATGATTGAGATCTTTAAATACAAGAAAAGGATAATAAAAATGGACACAGAGGGTCTATTTAGGAGCAGGGTGGGAACAGATACAAGGGGCCATGACATGAGATTGGGGAGGGGTAGATTCAGGAAGGAGGTGAGGAGGCATTGCTTTACAGAGAGGGTGGTGGCAAAGTGGAACACACCACCAGCTGAAGTGGTGGCATATACCACAGTGGAATGCTTCAAGAAGGGGTGGGACAGGGCAAAGTGGAGGGACAAAGGAGCTAAGGGGAGGGAGGGGGTAGGGCAGCTGTTGAATAAGGAGCTGGCTGCATTCACAAGCAGCCTAGATAGACCATTATGGCCTTTTGCTGCTGGCAATTTTCGTATGTTCGTATGTTTCGTAGGAGGGACCTGCAGGTGCATGAAGAATGGTCAAGGGTTTGGCTGTTGAAATCCAATGCAAACAAGTGCAAGATAATGCATATGGGGCACAAAAAACCTGGAACAACGTTTCAGTTGGGGGTGAGGATATAGCATGCACCAAGCAGAAAAGGGACCTTGGGGTTATCATCTCTGATGACCTCAAGGTAGGGGAAACAGTGTGACAAGGCAGAAGGTAAAGATGCTGGGATGCATAGTCAGGGGCATCACCAGCAGGAAAAGGGAGGTCATAATTCCACTATACAAGACACTAGTGAGGCCCCCTGTGGTGTACAGTGTACAGTTCTGGAGACTTTACCTACGTAATGACATAGACAGGTTAGAAAAGGTTCAGAGGAGGGCAACAAAGATGGTACAGGGATTGCATCACAAGTCCTATGAGCACAGGTTGAAGGACTAATGTGTACTCCCTTGAGGAGAGGAAGGAGACAGGGGATATGATAGAGACATACAAGTACCACACAGGGAGGAACAGGGTGCAGGAATACACTATTTTCCAGGAGTAGAGGGAATGGGATGAAGTTGGAGGGAGGACAATTCAAAGGAAACATGATGAAGA
Organism: Neoceratodus forsteri; assembly: GCA_016271365.2. NCBI lineage: Eukaryota > Metazoa > Chordata > Ceratodontiformes > Ceratodontidae > Neoceratodus > Neoceratodus forsteri. The sequence continues at coordinate 1,485,445,329 of CM057452.1, forward strand.
AGTTCTTCACAGAATGAGTGGTGGACAAGAGGAACACTCTGCCAGAGGAAGTGGTGAGGGCCGAAACAATCATGGGATTAAAACATGTATGGGATAGACATAAGAGAATTCTGGAGGTCAGGGGTAAGGGGCAACAGACTTCTAGGGAAACATAAACTTAACTTACAAGCTCAAATGGGCACACTGCGTGTGCCATAGGCCTTTATCTGCCGACAGTGTCTGCGTATCTATGTATCTATACATTACGGTATAAGTCGAGGATATGGGCTACAGTAGACTGGCACAGATGCATGAAACTGTTTTCAAATGGTGATCAAGGCACCAGGCAAAGAGTATGGTTACTAGACTACCAGGGCACACTGTGGCTGCTCATGGACAGTTTTCTAGGTGATAGGAAGTGGGGGGGGTGGCTACCACTCATGAATGGTGCTTGCTATATTGTGTCATACAATACAGCAGACCACCTGTCCATGGTTATCATCCACAACTGTTTTTCTGCACTCATAATTTTGTGCACATTTATCCGTGAGTTGTGCACTGTTCACCAGCAAAGTGCACCAATCACCCAGAACAGCATGTGTTCTTCTTAGTGCACATGAAAGACAGTTTTATTCATCTCTTTTAGCCTACTGGAGCCCCTACCACCCCTATCACCCACACCCACACATAGCACCCAACTCACGCCTCCACAGTCACTGAGCACCACCAAACTAACCACATGCATCAACATATGCTCACTGAATAAGAGCACACAGTAACTGCTGCTACTGCACCATACCACATTGGGGTGACCAATGGGCTAACTCTAAATACAGTGTTGCTCATCCACAACTTTGTCAATGAATGCCTTCATACACAAAGTTGTGCATGACTATTATGGTATGTACTGTATAGCAACCATATTGCTCCACAGTGTGAAGCAATGCACTTGCACTAGATACTAAATTGTCATTTCTCGCACAGCCGCAGAGGTCTGCAGGTGTCCTCACTGTCCATGAATAAGTGCTGAAGTACAAGGAAGGGAGTGATATTAGGTGGGTGTCCTCTGTTGGTGTTGGACAATGGGTGGAAGGGAAGGGGGTGATGTACATGCCTGCCACCACACTATTAAGAACAGACACATCACTTATTTGGCCACAATCACACTATCAGTTGTGGACGGAACAACTAGTAGACTACCAGAGATACATGCAACTGTTTTCCACAGTGTTAAAACCACCAGACAGGGAGTTAAGTCACTAGGCTACCAGGACACCCTGTTGGTGATAGCGATTATTTTTCAAAACGTCAGTCGGGGGGTTGTCAATGACAAATGGTCACTGCTGCATTGTGACATGCATTACAGCAGCCCACCTCTCTGTGGCTACCATCAATACCTGTTTTTCTGCACGTGCAAGTTTATACCCATATATGCATCAGTTTTATGCACTGTTGATCAGCAGAATGCGTGAAGCACCCAGCAGATTATGTGGTCCTCTCATTCCACATGAAAGCCAGTTTTATCCATCCATTGTAGTCTAGTGCCACCTCACCCCTGCCAATCAACCACACATCACACCCAGCTCACACCACTCTCTCCCCCTCCCCAGTCATTGAAAATTAGCAAACTAAACCACACACCTCCATGGCTGCCCAACAAATGGCAACATACTGTATGTGCTGCCACGGCATTTTTCCACGCTTCGTAGTACTGGGTTTGCAGAACATACTGTGATATTGATTCATAACTTTGTCAATGAATGACATCAGGCAGAAAGTTGTGCATGGCAATTACAGTATGCATTCAGATGTATTGATCACAGTGTGGACCACTGTACTCAGAACACATACTGTAAGTTGTCATTAGTCACACAGATGCACAGATCTGTGGGTGCGTTCAGTGTCTATAATGCCTGCAGTAGAGAGGGTAGGGCAGAGCAGTGGTGTGAGCTATATGTCCTGTGTGGGTGCTCGGGAGGTGGGTGGTACGGGTGGTGTGGAGGGTGGCAGTGGTACCACAACACTGTCAAAAGCAACCACATTGCTTATTTTGCAATAATCCTGTTATCCGTTGGGTAGGATGGATTAACTAGACTGCCAGAGATGCATAAAACTCTTTTCTTTTTTTTTACGGCATCAACACACCAGATAAGGACTATGTTCACTAGACTATCAGGACACACAGCGGCTGCTCATGAACATGCTTAAATGGAGTGTGGTGTTGGGGGTACTGTCAGCTATAACTGGTGGGTGCTGTGTTGTAGCATATAATACTACAGTCCACCTGTCTGTGGCTACCATTGACACCTGTTTTGTACAGTCTTAACTTTGTGCCCATGTATGCATGAGTTTAACACACTTCATCAGCACAATGCACCCAACACCCAACACACCATGTGTTCCTCTTAGTGCATGCAAAAGACAGTTTTCCCCATCCCTTGTACTTTAGTGCCACCCTTAGTCCCATATACCCACACACAACTCCCAGGTTACCCCCCCCACGTCATTGAGCAACAGCAAACAAAAGCACACACATAGATGTCTGCCCACTAAATGTAAACATACAGTGGCTGCTGCCACTGCATTATCCTACACTGGACAACCAGTGGGCTTGCACTGCATACTATCATAGCCATCCACAACTATGACAATGAAAACCTTCATAAAGACAGTTGTGTATGGCTATTACAGTATGCATGGCAAGCGTATGCTCCACAGTGTGAATCAATGCAATTGCAGCAGATACTGTACATTGTCATTTGTTTGTGAACCATGCAGGTCTGTGAACGTGTTCACTGCCCATCAATAACTGCAGGACTCCAGGTAAGATACTGAGATCAGTTGAGTGTATGCTCAGGAGAGAACGGGACACAGCAGGGGTTCCACCATAGTGTCAAAAATGGACACGTCACTTCTTTGGCCACAGTCACACTATCAGTGGGGAATGACAGATACACTAGACTACCAGAGATGCATGAAATTCTTTTCTATGAAGATAAACACACCTGACAGTGAGTGGGGTACTACAGTACCATAGTACACTGTGGCTGCTTATTAATAGTTTTCAAGGAGGTAAACATAATCACCTGTACAATGTAAAACTTAAAAAACAACAAAAGTCTAACACATTATGCAATTCAACAAATAAATATTATTTACTGTTTTCCAGAAAAGGAAAATCAGCTGGAGGGCACAGCTGGGGCTGACCAACAGGCCACAGAGGGAGAAGATAATGTAATGGTGGTTGAACCCTCTGTGGCTAAACCAACAGCCCCAACAGTGGCTGAGGGGTAATCAACAACACAGCTCCACCCCGGTCCATCCGGAGCTACTGCGGGTCCTGCCAGGCCTCCAATTGAGGAACATAAGTACCATTATATCAAACTATGCATCACTATCTTAGCATAACCTCACATTTCTGTCTTAGATCAACCACTTGTTCACACAACTCAACTCATAGTTCCTTGGTTAACACGCTGCATAACATCTGAATGGAGAATAAGTGGTCAAAAGCAATCCATCACATCTAGTAATGCACAGTATCAACCATTAGAAAAACCCACTAGCTACAACAACCTATACTGTTCTGCACTCAGTACACAGAACAATCCCCCCCCTAACCATGATGTTAATTTCTAGGAATGAATATTTTTAATTTACCAATGTGTGTAATTGCTATGTGATGGACAGGTAAAAAAAGAGAAATAATTAATTGCCTCTGTTTTTTCTAAACACCATAGTATTTCTTTTTCAAAACACAGTCAAAGATTCAAATACAGAGTGAATGTAACACCTATTCCTGTGATAGTAAGACCAAAATGGTTGCAGGGTACACACAATGCATACTTCTGGCAGTAGAAAGAGTGTTTTGCTCATTCCATAATGTTGCTCAGCACTTTATGTTAATGAATAACTTAACAGAACACTGACTGTTGTGAGTATTCCATGTTGCTATCACACAAATGATTATGATCATACCATTTTATTGTACCATTTAAATGACATACTCAAGAAGTAAGCAATAACATAACAGGCTGTGCGCTAGACATTTGGAATGCACGATTGCGGGCATTGTGAAGCATGAAGCCACAGGCAGAGTGTGTCCAGCCCCCTAGTCGGTGTTATAATTGTAACATACACTCCTAGAGTGACTTATTGAGCTTATAAAAATGGCTTTCTTTTGTTCTTAAAAAATATTTAATTTACATAGTGTTTTAAATTTTAAAAATGTTTTTATTTGTTGAAATATTCTTTTGATGATGAAAGTACTTTTCCAATGTTTTTCAATTAACAATTGCATTGAGTTGCTAAGGTATGTAGTGCTCAAATCTAGTACTCAGTGTTTGTTGTGGACTGGGAGCTGCACTTGCTGTCAGTTCTTTTGATATCTCCGGGCTGTTTTCTGTCATGTGAAGCAATGTTTCACTGGCCTCTTGAACTGTTTCAGGAGTGTTTTCTGTGGTGTACAGATCATTCTGAACTTTTCTGAGCGATTCATGTGACAGTATCATCAACCACACTATTACATAACAAGAGTGTCGGTTGTCAGTGGCTGTTGTTTTCCATGTGCAGTGGATATTGAGGGGGGGTGCACAGCTAACACCATAGTATTAAGGACACATAATAAACACAGAAGTTATAAAAAGCACAGCTTGCAGCAGAAAGAACAGTGGTGGGGCAGTATCATAGAAATTTCTTTAGCATATAATACACATTAAGTTTATATGGCTGAGCAAATGTCTTCTCAAAAGGCACAGCATTATGTATTTTACAAAGTGGTACATTAACCCTCTATCTTTTAATTCAACAGATCACTGTGCTGTGTGTCCAAGGAAAGTCACTGTTCTAGAAGGTAAGAAGTATATAGTCAAATTGTTCTGTGTTGAAAAATAAAGCCATAGTATCACCCAGGGAAAACAATATCAAACCTATGCTGGATCGTGCAGTACTGTGATGACGGCCCTCAGTACAGACACACATCATCACAGGTACTGTGAGGTCCTGTATAGTTAATGGCACCAACACTACAACATACAGAATACTGGATAGGCAACTATGCACAACCAGTGTGTTCTGCCACAGACCAGTTCTGATTCACTCTGACCTCAACAGCAAAGCTTGAGAGGTCAATGGGAATCAGAACCCCGCCATGGCAGAACACATTGGTTGTGAATACACTTGCACATGCTGTATTTTTTATAATGTATAGTAAAAGAATAATGCACGGCAGGGTGTGTCTTGTGCTGAATCAATGCCACGCCTGGGGTTGTTCGCCACAAGGCCACAGGCCAAGTTCATCCAACATCCCATGCGTGGTGTTATCCCAGCACAACACCCCCCACCCCCAGAGTGAATGTTTCCTATTATACAATGACTTGTTGTATGCAAAATAAAAAATACTTTTAAAGAATGCTTTTGTTAATGTGGAAAAAATATTTTTGTTTCTTAGGAGACAATGCTAGCAATCATGATGCAAACACCCCTCAACAGATTTAGAATGCTGAGACTACACCCATGGTGTTATGCTGTGATAACACCACAGGACCAGCCCCAGACTGGCCAATCACACTCCAAGATTCTTTCTTTCCATAGTACAATACTGTGTCAAATATGTGTTTGTGAGTTCTTTTGCTTTCAAAATGAAACTGACTCATGCAATCTCTAGAGCTTCTAGAATATAGTTCTACCACACTAGGGTAGAATCACATTCCTTAGCCTTTTAACTGTGGTACAACAGTATTTTTGAAAGGGGTGGAATTCTATACAAAACAACACTCCCCTATACACAACTTTATTATTGCGCTCACATAATCACTTCAGCACAGTTCATCAAAATCTTTTTAAGACTGCACAGTAAAAGGTGTTTTCACATTGTTTATTGCATAGACACACACCTTTAGATAGTAAGTAGGAACAGTACACCATTATTTGATGGTAAGAAGGTGATGTTACAAAGGGACAGATAACTCATGTACAAGTTGATTCATCCTTTGAAGAGCTACAAGTGAGTATTTTTTTATTGGACCCATCAAGTGTACAGAGTCCAAAGAGGATTGCTGTACTACAACGTTGTAAACGCACTGTGCAAGGGAGGGGGCACTGACACACAAGTTGAACAAAAAAGGAACATTTGTAAATAATGGTAAATGAAAATGTAATTGTACAAGATTAGACATTCATCACACAATATGTATATTGTATGTGTATTTAACTGTTATACTGTAGATGCAGTCTCCGCACTTGAACTACTAACACTATTAATCTAGGCATATGAGTAGGTATATGTCCAGGAAAGTGGAAGAGGGTGGATGTCTTTCAACAATATATTTATATAACAGTTTTTTTCTTCTTTCTCACCATGATGCCACACACTGTCAAGAAAAAAAAGAAACAGTAAGCAATATGTCTCTCACACTATGAAAATGGTGATTGCTATGCCGTAGCACTTTAAGCTGCTTTAATAGTGGGCTAAACAGTAGAATTCCATGATTGCATGCATACCTGTTTTCATACCTTCTTCTCTATACTCTTTTCCAGTCTACACCCCAGCATCATCACATGCACCATACAGCTTGCATGTGAAGATATGCAAATATATATATATACTGTATATGAACGCTTACTGCCAGACTGAGCTATACGTTTCTGCATATCACTTGCAAACATCGCATTCAAAACAACATGAAATATGACGCATGGACATTCAACAGCAACAACACTGGTAACACTTAAAGAAGCAACCCCAAAAAGTTATCATAAATGTCAACAACTCACCTAGCAATTGTTACACATCACACAAAATACTCTAAAAGCATTTAATATTGTATCTGTGTAACCTATACTCACACATAACATATAGTACAATATGGCAAAAATATGTTTTTTTATGCCAAATGGAACAATTATATCGCTTCAATTTCCTTACAAAAACAAATATTCTTCTCATCAGCCCATTTTCATCATATTATTGCTATGTCAGATGCAGCAACATAGGACAGCAGACTGTTGCTATATTCTCAAAATTGCACTGTTGTTATACTATGTAACACAGGCATCAATAAAGGCTATATCATGCACCAGGAAAAAAACAGTCAATGTCCATACATCTGTTAGTCACAAATGTTTTGTATAATATTTTCTTATCCATGTAGTGTATCTCAAAACAGTCTAAACATACCAACATCACTACCACGCTCTTCGTGAGCACCGTAGCTTGTCACTGCTCAACAGTAGAAATAGTAAATAGCAAAGGAATGCATGCATTAAGAATCCAAAATCACTAAAACTAAACAGCAATACTATATAACATTTACTTACATAGTCTCTTTTTTTTATTTCTCTTGCAGAATGTCTACAACAGTAAAAAATACACACAGCGCAGTCTCAGCTGGCTTCTCGAGGCCACAGAGGATGGCAACCAAGCTGCAGACTGACGCAGACAGGTCGTTGCAGCAAACCAACAAAAAATGTTAGAAAAACAAGATCAGATTATTGATTTGCTGCAATGACATAGCCGCGTTGGACATGCGACTATGGTTGCTGTTTGTGGTCTCGAGGGCAGCAACAGAGGCCTTGCTCATGCTATTAATCAACTGCATGAACAGGAAGAGGCCAATGTTGCTGCCCAAGAGACCACACATGGCCTTATGTTGCAGCTGGCCAAGAACCAGTTAGAGGCCACAGAACGAATCCACCACCTGATCCACCAGGACCTGCAACAGTACCAGGACATGGACCTGGCATTCCAGCAGCCTCAGCAGCACCAATAACCTCCACCAAGTGCCTCTCCCACACAACACCAGAGGAGGAGGGGCACCAACTCCTGACCCAAGAAACTCCTGTGGACCTTTCCACTTCCTCCACCTCCCCCAAGGTACCCTCATCACAGAACAAGGGCTAGCACATCACTGTCACAGACAGTGGCCTTCATTTGTTATTTTTAGTTTGTATGTAAGCCATACCCAAATTGTTTTTCGATTTTTCACTGCCCCCGTTGTGAAGTACGACCACGTGTTCAAAGGTACACAAAGAAGCCGCACAGCCCACTCTCATCCCCACATACCTTTCAATACTGCCACAGGAGTCCAGAACTGCAATCCTCGCTATTCCTCATCTCATTTTAAATTTTAACCAACTGCCGAAACTTACTACTGAACACAGAAGTGCAAGCAAGTTCAGATAGAGTGGCCACAAGTACTCATGGGTATTACGCCCATTTAGCAACATGTCAAACACCACTACTCTTACTATAGCAGTGGTGCCAGTAGTTTATAATATTTATTTCATTACTTCCACTGGGGTATTGCTACCCGAGATATTACTTACAGCAACAGCCTGTACTGGTGTTGCTGTAAGTAATATTTTGGGTTTCAAAACCCCCCCACGCCCCAAGGAACCAACAAAATAAATATAATAAGCTACCGACACCACTGCTACAAAATGAGCAATGGTGTTTGACACATAACTAAATGGGTGTGATACCCATAAGCACTTGTGCCCACTCAATCTGGACCTGCACACACTTATACATTCAACCGTAAATGTCGGTTGATAAAAAGTTAAACATCGCATGAAAAATAGTGATGATTACAGCCCCAGACTCCCGCAGCTGTATTTAAAGGTATGTGGAGATGGGAGCAGGCTACACAGCTTATTTGCAGGTCACTTCAATATTTTATTTATGTTTTTTGTATATAATAATATTTAATAAAATCATTTGAATAACAAAAATATATTTTTGTAATCTTTCACAATGACTTATTTTTTTAAATAAAATGTTATATCATTATATTTTATGTAAACAGACACATTCATACTTTTGTTTTCACTTAAACCATTTCCATTTTATTTGTATTATTTTTTTCTAATCAATTACCCCACCCCTGTGTGAAGATAACACATAGTTTTTGTTTTTTAGATTTCTACAGTCATTTTTCAATTTAAACAAATGTATATTTTTTTGAAAAAGAGTTTTATTTCATGTAATATTTGTTTTTTACTTTAAAAAAATTATTTGCAACTTAAAAACATGTATCCATGTCTTCTTTCAAAATCTCAGTAAATTAAGAAAACTAGATAGTATCAAACAATGAAACCAGTAGCAGTTTGTGTGACAGAGGGACATAGACAGTACATGTAAGGGAGGGAGGTAGGGGATATTGTACCACAGGTAGTATATCTAGTAAGGAAAGAGGCATAGACAAACTGTATGTGGCTGTGTGTGTATGTGGGGGGGTGATGATGTGTGGAACTGGGAGGTAGTCCAACAGGTTTCTGAGCAGGTTCACAGAGTGCATCAGACAGTACATTGTTTCCTGTGTGAGAAGGGGATGGTAGCAGGAACGCGGAGAGATTAGGGAGGACATGGTGACTAGGGTGGAAGGCAGTATTCAGAAGCACAGAGACTGAATAAACATTACAAATCATTGTCATATTTTTGGCCTCACAGTTATACACCCTCTAGGACTAATTAGTACATGTTGGTAGGACCATGCTCCCTCTGGGCGTAACGCTCCCCCTAACATGTTCACTTCCACAAAACACTATATGTGTGTGACACCACAGGCCCTCCAGGCCCTGCACTACCAATTAGACATAGCACAGACACATAATACAGAATACAGCTAACTAATCCATATTGGTGGGAGTGTGGGCCCTCCGGCCCTGTGCTCCCACAAATCTGTTTATTTTTTCACTTAATAGTATGTTTGTGGGAGCATGATCCTCCAGGCCCTGCGCTCCCACTTACACATAACACAGACACACAATATGCCACAGGGCTAACTAGTACATGTGACTGTGACCACAAAATCTCTGGGCCTTGTGCTCCCACTAACCTGCCATTTTGCAGATAATAGTATATGTGTGTGGGAGTGCTGGCCCTCTGGACCCTGTACTTCCACTTACACATAGCACAGAGACACAATGCAACATACGGCTAACTAGTACAAATTGCTGCCCACCTAACAGTATACATATGTGGGAGCACGGACCTTCCGGGCCCTGCACTCCCACTTACACATAACAAACACAAACATATGGCTAACTAGTACTTGTTACTGTGCCCATGAACCCTCTAGACCCTGTGCTCCCACTAACCTGTTGGTTTCCACATAACAATATATATATATGTGTGTGTGTATGTGGGAGTGCAGGTCCTCTGGGTCCTGCACTCCTGCTTACACATAGCACAAGCACACAATACAACATACGGGTAACTAGTATGAATTGCTGGGAGCGTGGGCCCTCTGAGTCCTGTCCTCCCACAAATCTGTCCATTTCTACTTAACAGTATGCATGTGTGGGAGTGTGGGCCCTCCGGGCCTGTGCTCCTACTCACACATAATACAGACACATAATATGCCATAGGGCTAACAAGTACATGTTAGGTTGAGCACAAGCCATATGGGCCCTTCACTCCTACTAATCTGTCGATTTGCACATAACAGTATATCTCTGTGGCAGCACAGGCCTACTGGTCCCTGCGCTCCCATGTACACATAGCACAGGCAGACAATACAGCATACAGCTAACTAGTACATATTGGTGAAAGCATGGGCCGTCTGGGCCCTGCACTCCCACAAATCTATCCATTTCCACCTAACAGTGTACGTATGTAAGAGTGCGAGCCCTCCGGGCCCTGTGCTTCCACTTACACATAACACAGATATACAATATGCCATAACCTAACTGGTACATGTTAGCATCAGCACGAGTCCTCTGGGCCTGTGCTCCCACTTACACATAAGTACAAAGCTATACAGCAGCTCCATACCACTCCAAATAAACCCTTGTAACATGTTTTTACCAATCTCGCCATAACCATAGCAAGTAGGGAAAACATTTCACTGCAGGTGTACTCTATGACTTCCAAACTTGTTTTCGTGTCTTAGCTCACCTAAAGGTGACCTAAGCTGTGGGTAGCAAAAAATGCGTATCTTGTTTAGTTTTTGAGATACGGAAGCCAAAAGTCACTATGGGTGCTGCAATGTTATCCCATGGGAAAAATCAACACTTTGTCATGGTATATCTATGGAACTGATTAACTTTTCAATGCCTAAATAGCATAATTCACATCTCTAGGACACCCTCTTTATACCTTGAAAATGTCAAGTCAAAAGACCAAACCGTTAATTTACAGTGCAGTAACAAAGATTTAAAAAGTTAATAAATTCTTAGTTCATGAGATAGCAAAATCCCCAGCCGCAAGGTCAATCCCCATTCGCTAGCTATCAAAATTGCCATCTGCGAGAAATCTTTGGCTGTCAGATTTTGGCCATCTGGTCCCGAAGTGTCGGTCAAGGATTTTGTTACCTCACGAATGGAAATGCTCGCAGACAAGGATTTTGTCAGCTCGTGGACTGGGATTTTGTCAGTTCATGAAAGGGGATTCAAAAAAACAATCCTCTTTCACGAGCTGACAAAATCCTAGTCTATGAGCCAATCCCCTTTTCTGAGGCAGCAAAATCCTTGACCGTCAGTCAATCCTTGTCTGCAAGAAGGGCCATCTGGTCCCCAAGTGACAGTCAAGGTTTTTGCTAGCTCACAAAAGGCAGTTGCTCACGGACTGGGATTTTGTCAGTTTATGAAAGGGGATACAAAAACCCAATCCCCTTTTGCGAGCTGACAAAATCACAGTCCATAAGCTGATCCCCTTTTGTAAGGCTGCAAAATCCTTGATTGTGAGTCAGTCCTCATCCGTGAGAAGGGCCTTCTGGTTCCTAAGTGACGGTCAAGGATTTTGCTGCCTCACAAAAGGGGATTGGCTGGCAGACTGGGATTTTGTCAGCTCATGAAAGGGGATTGGAAGCAAGTAGCAGAGGAAGATTTTTTAAATTTGAAACAGCCATTTTTTTGACAAAATGAAGGAAGCCAAAGGTACAGGTTTGTAGAGGGTGGCAACCTGAACAAAATCCATGCCTTATTACAACAAGAAGGCACCCATGGAGGAAGCTACAGCATTTTGTTTGAGGGGAAAAAATGAAAACAAGATGGCAGCTCACGGACAAGGAATTTTTCTTGACGGATGAGGATTTTTTAAATCCCCATTCATGAGCTGACAAAATCCTTGACTGTGAGCCAAATCCCCTTTCACAAAACATACATATAAATCTTGAAGTGAACTGAGCTTGCTCAGAACCCCAAAATTAAAAATTAAATAACTTTGAAATGGATTAATATTTTTTAACCAGACTACCACTGGATTGTTATTGCACCCAAACTCTTTCTACGTTCCAAAGTTCAGACCAAAAGACCAAACGGTGTGGTTGCAGCATGATGGGCAAAAAATGTGTCGAAAGTGGCAAAAAAGTATTTTTCAGCACTTCGCTGCACAAACAATGTAAGACTAACCAAAACACAGCTTGACAAATCAAGAGATCTACCATACAAGACCAAGTGCTCCATATTTTGTGCAAATCCATAGAATGGTTGCAAAGTTATTAACGGACAAACATTGGGGTTTAACATTAAAGTGCATACTCAACCCTATGTATAGGGGTGAAACCAGGCCTATATATATATATATATATATATATATATATTTATACAATAGGGGTGTTGTGTATTCATTGAGAATAAAAGCATGTATTCTCACCCCAGTGAGAATATCAAGTGATGACATAGCTGAAGTGAAAATAAATCCATTTACACCTATAGTAGCTATGTCATCACCCGATATTCTCACTGCAGCATCAGTTAAGCACTACAAGCTGGAACTTCTTTTAAAACTGAAAATGAAATCAGCAATCTACCTAATTACACACAACCTGCATAATGTGAAACTTTTACTTGCAGTTTCTAAAAAGTCAGAAGCTAAAAGCAGTACACTTGGAGCAGTACTTAGCACTGAAAACAAATTACAAAAACTTGACTAAAAACAGTATTTCTGTACAATGAGCTTTTCAAAATTAATTCCTAAACATTGAGAAGCACCAGAGAAGAAAAAACTAAAATTACATCATTCACTGAAAACAATGAACCTGGAACAAGAGATTTTTCTGAGCTGTTTTCAGTTCAAGTAGGATAAGGAGCCACTGCTAGGGTCAGAAAGAAACAAATAATAAATATTCTACCTTCTTTTGCACATACTGACATTACAAGTCTCCTCCCAGAAAGTGTTCAAATCAGCTCACCAGTGACACAGACTCTGAATAACCAGTGAAGCTCCTCTGTCCCAAATCTACCTCTTTTTCTCTGTAAGCCTTGGATATTTGTGTCACATCTCCACCTCTCTCGATATCCTAATGTTGATATCCCTTCTCAGAAGCTGTGATGCAGAGAGAGCTAAAGAACTAAATTACTGTTACACTACGCACTACCAACAAAATATAAAATAAAATCTCATAAATAAATAAATGTTATACACACTGCACCAGAACAATAAGCAGTCCCATTTCACCAATGGTCATGGAAGCCCTCTGGAAGTAAACATACCACATACATCCCACCCACGAACACCAGCAAACCAATGAAATCACTCATTCCCCAACACACACCTAATAGCACCAATGAAAAAATAAACTCCAAATCCACTACCAGCACAACCAAGACACCACTACACACCTTATCAACCAATCACAACAGGGGATTCCAAAGCATCACTAATCCCTATCACACAGTTGAGCAGATTAACACACAGCAGGCAAATCACTGAGTAATAACACCAATTTAAAAAGTAACAACAACAAAACAGACCTCAGACACACTATTTAAATAGCAAAACTATACAGAAACAGTTGTTGCCTATTGTATAAATTGAACACATGATGGGCAGGAGTGGAATATGGAAAATATTCTCACTCCTGCAGAGCGAATCATGGCTATCCCACTCGTGCCTTCGGCACTCATGGGATATCCATGCCTCACTCTGCAGGAGTGAGAATATTTTCCATATTCCACTCCTGCCCATCCTGTGTCTCCTATATATATATATATATATATATATATATATAGCTAGATGGTGTGACAACCCACCTCTCTCTTTGGACTGTAACAGCATTCAGAGAGGTGTCTGTTTTTGGATATCCACTGCCACCAGTTGGGTTCACCAGCACCTATCTTCCCACTTATTTTGTTTTTTATTTATTTATGACTTTGTTAACCGGGTAGATGCACTGATCCCAGGGACCATTTTCAGGCATGACCCAGGCCACGTAAGGTGGCACAGAGTAGAAACATCAAAATGACAAGAACATAACAAGAGCGGGTAATACATAGTGAAAGGTTACAGTTGTTACATTTGGCAACACATGGTGGAGAAAGGCTCATGGCGGTACAGTTTCAGTAAATAAGAGAACCTATTTGGCCCTACCCCTGGAACCTATGGGGGGGGGCTAGTCCTTAAAGCAGCGGCAGGTGGATGCCAACAGGAGCCAGTCTTTGAGGCTAGTCTTGAACTGGTTGTGAGTGTTTATGGTGCACAGTTCAGTGGGCAGCTTGTTCCATAGTGTGGGAACTGCTACGGACAGAGCTCTAGCATAGAATTGGGAGATCAAACATGCAACTGCACAGATCAAAACCTGGTAGTGTGTTTTTCGGGTGGTGGATGCTAAACAGAGTTTGCCTCAGCCAGCAGAAACCATACATTTACTGTACCTTAGAGATAATTTAACTCACAGCCACAACGGTTGAGTAAATAAATAACACTTTACTTAACAGAAGGTCAAAAGTTGCATTACAGGATATATATGTTTAACAAAAGAGAATAACACTGTTACAGGAAAAGTAAACAAATGTTTTTAAATAACAGATGACAAAAGAAAAAGGCTATTACTGAGAAATGCTATTATTACTCTTACCCTTCCCTATCCATAAAGAGAAACTGGACCCTATGCTATCTGCCAGCTCCCATGGACATAGCTAGAACTTCTCCCCCTGTGACCGAGTCCCCCTACTTTCCCTGCCGGCTTACAGTTCCATAAGCCCGGATGCTGACTGCAGCATTCTACCGCTAATGACGTATCTTCCCGCTTCCCTGATCCCTTCCTTGACGCCTGCTCAGCCTTCCTCCTATATCGACCTCCTCATGGGTCACCACGCTCGTGAACAAACCTGTCTAGCTCTGGAACCCCTCGCTCATCCAGAATGCCAACCCTGCCCAGCTTGGGCTCCCTCCAGCCGGGCCCCTGCCTTTCATTCCGACCCAAGGTTCCCATGAGTGCGATTGCTGTTCCATGTTTTCCCCGCATCATCTGTACTCACGCCTGCTCCTGCTGTTCTCAGCACAACTCCCTATGTAACCCTACCCCTTCCCTGTCTCCAGCCCCTGTAGTCTATACACTTTCCTTCCTACCCATCGCCGGCCAGCCTACCCCTGGTCGCCCCCCCCACCTGAGCCTCTCATACCGGGAATCGGTTCCATGAGCCCGGTTATAGACTCTTGCCTCCTGCCGTAAAAGCCATAATCCTTTTCGCTGTCCCATCCTACACTCTCCTAAGATTCTTGGCCAAAACAGTTGGCAGAGTTCTCTTACCTTGGTTCCAGCCCCGCCATCTTCCAACTACCTTGAGCTGTGCACTCACCCTTCCCTGCCCACATTCCCCCCATCAGTTTCCCCAAATCTAATCCCAAATCTGTCCTTCCTCCAGTATCCTCTGCTTACTTATAAACAATGATATGCTAGTATCTATGTACCTGTACTTGTACTGTATAAACTGCACCATTCTACTTATATTGCAATTGTACCTCCCAGGTCGTGCCTGAAAATAGTCACTTGCTGGCTAGTGCACCTACCCGGTTAACAAAAACTAAATAAATAAATAGAAGGGTAGGCTCCAGTGTTGGCCTCTCGGATGTAACTTCCCCAGCAACTCCAAGGGCAACTCCCCTATAACTGTCTTTCATCATCTTATATTCTTTCTTGAGAATACGTGATTCTTGTTCCCAATTTGAATGCATCAACCATTTACCATGTATGTATTTAATTGTTCCAATTAGATTGAACACCTATCAGTGTCCAAATATATTCATTTTCACCTTCAGTTTATATTTGAGTGATCCAATCCTTTCAAACTGTGAGTCTGTGTGTATATGTCCACTCCCCCCTCTTGGTCACTGTGTCTGAGATTTATTACTAAGCATTATGTAGATGCTGGTGGACAATGGAATCCCAGTGTGTGTGTGTTTCAGACTGCTAAAAAATACCAGCCTAAAATCCAAGCCATTAAGTCCTTCCTTTCCATTTCTGTCGCATCCCCCCCCCCGGTGATGAAGGTGTGTCCTTTGGGCCATCCCAAGTGACACAGCCATTCATGCAACTGCTGAGAAGTGCCCAAAGTATCCAGCCATGCTGTTAGACCTGCCTGAATAGTCCATCTGCATTTGCATTTTGTTTACCACTACGGTGCTGGATAGTCATGTTGTATGCCTTCAGTACCAAACTCCAACGTAGTAGTTTTCCATTTTGCCCACTTGGCCTATGAAGCCAGATCAGGGGATTATGATCTGTGACCACAGTAAATTCTCTCCCATATAGGTAACGATGCAGCTTCTGAAGGGCCCAAACTATTCCCAAGCACTTCTTCTAGATTGTGGCATAGGCCTCCTCTCTGGACAGAGGCCTCCGGCTGAGGTACATGACCAGGTGCTCCTCCCCCTGCTGGGTAACTTGGCTCAGCACGGTGCCCCGTCCATGGTCTGAGGTGTCCACATGGACAATGAACTTTAGACTTTAATTGGGGCTGGCCAATACAGCTGGCCCACTCAAGTTCCTCTTTAGCTCCTGAAAAGCGACCTTACAACCCTCTGTCCACTGCACCTTATCTGGCTTTCCCTTCTTGGTTAGGTCTGTCAGAGGCTTAGCCAGATCACTATAGCGAGGAACAAACCTCTGGTAGTACCCTGTTGTCCCCAGAAATGCCCTTACCTCTTTCTTGGTGGTAGGAGTAGGCCAGGCCATGATGGCATTGACCTTGGCAATCTCTGGGTGGATGCGTCCACTACCTACTCAGTGCCCAAGGTAAGACACTTCTGCCATACCTATCTGGCACTTTTCTGCCTTGACTGTCAGACCTGCATTCTTCAGCCTGTGGAACATGTCCTGTACATTCTTGATGTGCTCCTCCCAGGTCTGGCTGTATATGGCTATATCATCCATATACGCCATTGCAAACTCACCTGCCCCAGACAGGATGCAATCCACAAGCCTTTGAAAGGTTGCAGGTGCATTCTTCATTCCAAATGGCATTACCTTGAATTCATATAACCCAAATGGAGTGATGAAAGCTGATCTCTCCATGGCTGCAGGGGTCAGAGATACCTGCCAGTAACCCTTTGTTAGGTCTGTTGTGGTCAGATACTTGGATCCCCCTAGTCGCTCCAGGGTCTCACCTGTTCTGGGTATGGGATAGGTGTCAGACTCCATGCAGCTATTAAGCCTCCAGTAGTCAATGCAGAATCATGTGGTACCATCCTTCTTGGGGATCAAAACCACGGGTGAGGCCCAGGGGCTACTAGATTCCTGGATTACTACAAGTTCCAGCATCTCCTTGAGCTCCTCTTTTACAGTCTGCTTAATCTGCTTGGATACCCTGTAGGGAGACTGTTTCAGGAGCACCTGGGTCCCAGGATCCATGTGGTGTTCTGTCAGCATGGTGTACTCCAATTTCCCTGTGAACATGTCCTTAAATTCTCTCAGCACATCCCAGATCTCCTGCACCTGTGCTGGTGTCAGCTGTTCGGACCGGGTAAGGTTGTCCACATAGGATGCGACCCAGGCGTTCCCAAGCAGGTCCACCAGTGGATCAGCCTCAGTTTCCTCTTCTGGGATGCTGCACAAAGCAAGGACCAATTCCTCCTTGTCATAGTAGGGCTTCAGCATGCTAACATGATACACCTTTTGCCTGCATCTCCTGCCTAGTAGCTCTATCATGCAATTGACATCCCTAACCTTTTTGACAATGAAGAATGGCCATGCTGCCTGTAGTTTATTCTGTCAGACAGGGATGAGTGCCATTACTCACTGTCGTGTTCTCTGGCTTGGGCCCTGCGGTCATATCAGACTTTCTGCTGCTGTTGTGCAGTGGCCAAGTGCTCCTGAGCAATCCCCATGAGTTCCTTAAAGTGGGTCCTGAAGTTCATTGCATACTCCACAACAGACTCCCCTTGGGAGGCATGGTCACCCTCCCATTCATCCCGAATCAAGTTCAGGGGGCCCCCTCACCCTATGGCCAAACAGGAGCTCAAAAGGTGAGAACCCTGTGGACTCCTGAGGAACTTTCCTGTATGCAAATAGGAGATGAGGCAAATATCTGTCCCAATACCTCTTGTGTTGGTCAGCAAAAGTCTTTAACATGGTCTTAAGGGTTGAATTAAATCACTCCACCAGACCATTAGTTTGAGGATGGTATGGGGAGGTTTTGAGCTGCTTTACCCCACACTTCTCCCACAAACTACTCATTAACCCCGACATGAAACTGGCACCCTGATCAGTCAGTCAGTATCTCCTGGGGAAAGCCCACCCAGCTAAATATTACCAACAGTGCATCAGCCACAGGTTCCGCCACAGTGGAAGATAGGGCCACTGCCTCTGGGTATCTTGTTGCATAATCAACTACCACCAGGATATATTGCCAGTGCGACTTGGGGTGCTTAGTAGCCCCACTATGTCCACAGCTACCCTTTTGAAGGGTTCATCAACAATGGGCAAGGGAACCAAAGCTGCCTTTGCCTTGTCCCCCATGTTCCCCACCCTCTGGCACTGTGGATAAGTCCTACAGTAATTTGCCACATCCTTGCCAATACCAGGCCAAGAGAAATTGTTGGTCAGCCACTTTTTCGTGTGCCTCACACCCAAGTGACCTAAAAAAAGGGATATCATTGGCAAGGGCCAAAAGCTGCTGGCGGTGAACCTTAGGGATTACCAACTGCTGGAACACCTCACCATCTAGCCCTTCCTCTGCTGTACATTCTCTGTACAGCAGCCCATTGTCCCAGTAAACTGACTCTTTACCCCCCTGAGGACCCTCAGCCCGATTAGCTATCTCCCTCAGTTTTTGCAAGGTAGGATCCATCCGCTGTGCAGTGCTCAGCTCTCCTCGGCTGACCCTTCCCAGTGCCCCTTTAGAAGGAAGCCCACAGGACTTTCTTCCATCAGAAGAAAGTCCTGTGGGCTTCTTCATTTGTGACTGGGAATCAGGACTGCTGCTTCTAGCCAGCCCCTCCCTCATGCTAGCCACTTCCTAAGCTGCTGGGGGGGGGCTGGACCATGTTAAGTCACCCCTCTTCACCCTCAGAAGCTTGCCTTTTTGCCTGGCTACAGGTTGCAACATACATCAGAGATGTCCTGTGGTCAAAATCATTTCCCATGATCACATTTACAGGGATGTCCTCTATGACTCCCACTTCCTTTTCTCCATGAGCCCCCTCCCATCTCAGGAAGACTCGAGCCATTGGTATTTGGATTGCTGGCCCTGTGACTCTCTGGATCTTGGAGTATTTCCCTGGCAACATCTGCTCCACCCAGATTAGATTCTGCCTCACCAGGGAGATGTAAGCACCTGTGTCCCTCAGTTCCTGGGTTACTGCCCCATTAACTATAATGGGGTACATATTCACATCAGAGGAGAGTGGTTCTTCAGGCTGTACACACCCCACCAACAGACCAGTGCTATTTTGATTACCCCTTCCCCCAGGCCTTTGCCCTTTAACCATTTTCTGAGGGCAGTTATATCTCAAGTGTACCACTTTATTGCAAATATGACATTTCCTGGGTCCTATCTCTTGGGTCACCTTTAGAACCAGATGGTTCTACATTGAGCTCAGGTGCAGGCTGGTTTCC
This sequence comes from Neoceratodus forsteri, assembly GCA_016271365.2. Classification (NCBI taxonomy): domain Eukaryota; kingdom Metazoa; phylum Chordata; order Ceratodontiformes; family Ceratodontidae; genus Neoceratodus; species Neoceratodus forsteri. The sequence goes on from CM057452.1 coordinate 1,485,465,086, forward strand.
TTAGGGCTGCCCCCCATGGGACCCCTTAGAACCATGTGCTGCCCCCCACCATAAGACTTACACTGTGTGTATGGCCTGCTAGTCATATATACAGTATGTCACCGCTTGCTGCCACCTCCTTTGAGGAGCTGCATGCCCTGTCTAGGAGCCATATACACAGATTCTCAGGTATAAGTTTAAGAAATTGTTCCTTCACAAGCAAATCCTTGATTAGCTCAACAGTGTCTGCTTTTGCCCCATCCTCCTACCTGTCAAGGTAAGTACACAACTGAACCTGTAATTCCATATAGCTGTCTTCTGGGCTTTTCTTTAACTGCCTAAATTTCCTTCTGTAAGCCTCAGAAGTTAACTGAAAATGTTTTAACAACACTGTTTTAACCTTATCATAATCAATATAGTCTTCATCACTCATTTTAGTAAATGCCTGCAAAGCTGTTCCCGTAAGTAAGGGTGTGAGATAAGTTAACCATGAAGTCTTCGCCAGTTGAAATTGCCCACATACTCTCTCAAATCACCTTAAAAATAGATCAAGATTATCTCCCTCTCTAAACTGAGAAAACAATTTAGAATTAATTTTGGCTTCATGAGGAAAACTCTCCACCATTACTCATGTTTCGCTGGTTGCGCAGGGTCATGATTTCCCTCTCGTGCTGCTGTCTCTGTATTTCATGGTGGCGTTCTTTTTCTCTTTTCTGATGTTCTTTTACTCTGTCCTGACGTTCTTTTGCTCTGTCTGCCAGTCTTTTTTCTTCCAGTTCTTTCTCTGCTTCCCGTCTTCTTGTCTCTGCTTCTGCTTCTAGTCTCCTTTTCTCAAAGTCCAGCTTTTTTGCCTCAGCATCCAGTCTTTTCACCTTCAGCTCCTTGTCTCACAGCAATAGCTGCAGTTGCAGGGCATCAAGCTGGTTTGGGGGGTCTGCTACATCAGTTCCTGACTCACTCCCAGGGACCGTCTGCTTCTGGTCATGTGCCACCAGGGTGGCTATGAGGTCTGCATTTTTCTTCTGTTTTAGACCTTTAAGCTGAATTCCCTTTTCCTGGCATTTTTCACAAAACTGTTGTACAGTAAGCAAATCGTATTCCATGGAGATCATTCTCTCAACCTACACTACTCTGCACTAACTAGAAACAAAAAAAAAAAAACAGTTGCACAAGTGTATTCTCTTATATATCCTGTTTTGTAACTGCTAAGGTAAAGGTTCCACTGACAAACTCTGTACTGTCTTATATATCCTGTTTTGTAACTGCTAAGATAAAAATTCCACTGGCAAACTCTGTATTTCAGTGTGTTAAAAAGTCACAGTCATCCAACCACTGCCAACCAATTTGTGACAACCCACCTCTCTCTCTTTGGGTTGTAACAGCTTTTAGAGAGGTGTCTGTCTTTGGGTATCCGCTGCCATCAGCTGGATTCACCAGCACCTATCTTCTCACTTGCACAGAACTGGGAGGTTAAATGTGCAACTGCACAGATCAAAGCCTGGTAGTGTGTCTCTTGGGTGGCAGATGCTAAACAGAGTTTTGCCTCAGCCAGTAGAAATCATAAATTTACCTTAGAAATAATTTAACTCACAGCCACAACTGTTGAGTAAATAAATAGCTCTTTACTTAACAGAAGGCCAAATGTTGTATTACAAAATATATATGTTTAATGCAAGAGAATAACACTGTTACAGGAAAAGTAAACAAACGTTTTTAAATAACAGATGACAAAAGAAAAAGGCTATTACTGAGATATGCTATTATTACTCTTACCCTTCCCTATCAATAAAGAGAAACTGAACCCTATGCTATCTGCCAGCTCCCACAGACATAGCTAGAAGGGTAGGCTCCAATGTTGGTCTCTCGGATGTAATTTCCCCAGCAACTCCAAGAGCAACTCCCCTATAACTGTCTTTCATCATCTTATATTCTCTCTTGAGAATATGTGATTCTTGTTACCCATTTGAATGCACCAGCCATTTACCATGTATGTATTTAATTGTTCCAATTAGATTGAACACCTATCAGTGTCCAATTATATTCATTTTCACCTTCAGTTTATATTTGAGTTATCCAATCCTTTCAAACTGTGAGTCTGTGTGTGTATGTACAGTCCCCCACTTGGTCACTGTGTCTAAGATTTATTACTCAGCCCTTATGTAGATGCTGGTGGACGGTGGAATCCCAGTGTGTGTATGTGTATGAGTGTCTTTTCAGACTGCTAAAAATATCAGCCTAAAATCCAAGCCATTAACTCCTTCCTTCCCATTTCTGTCACAGATAGATAAACCTTTTATTTCAAATATAACCCAGCCAGTCAGCCTGCTTTCAATGGAGGTGATTTAAACTCAAAAATATTACTTCATTTGTGAAATCATAACTTGATGTGAGATGTCACAAATATTGAAATAAACCCCTATGAATGTGAATGCAACTTAGCTGCATCCACCAGAGATTTTTGAGTTTCATCGCCAGATACATTTACCACATGGTGCTGCTCAGGTTGGAGCTTGCAGATGAGGAAGGGGAGTTTGGAGGGACTCCCTTACTGGATAGGGGGAAGCTGGGCTGGGGGGCAGCAGCAGCCACAGGTCTACAACACAAGAGATTTATACCAATAGATATCTAACCAAGAAATACGACAACTTCACCAGTTTTCCTGTTTATGCTACTTGGCCCATTATTTAATTTTCTTTCCCCATAATTTGGAAAATACATGCACTGGTGTGTGTTTTGGAAACTGAGCACTGAGGCATGTAGTTTGGTGGATTATCACCTTTTCCAACACCACTGAACTAGAAAAATAACATTAATATGGTATTGCACTTTCCATCCCCCTCACACACCCCTGGGACCACTCATACCCCTTATCATGCTATCAACTGGTCTGACATTCAAAAGCATCACTATTTGGATGCTAATTTAACCATATTACTATTAACCATGGTGGTAGAATCAAGGGAAAATCAGTACCAGAAAAAGCAGACACCCAGAAACTACAATACATAAAAATATCACATTATATACAAAATACTTAATGCAATCACTCTGACAACTCGTTAATGTTATCACTACCATTTACTATCACATGCAATGCTGCTCCAGCTTAGGTGTGCACTTTACAAAAATGGTCTTAAATCAAATTCTTCATTGAGCCCTGTTGGCGATAATGCTTTTATTTGAAAAATCCATTTACTCTCTCTTTTTAATAGCTCTCTTTGTCTATCCCCTTTTTCAGGGAGGTGGTGGAACCCAGTCAATACCTTGAAACTGAAAAACTTTGGGGTTGCCATTACCTTGTGAATGGCAATGTCTTGCTACCAGGCTATCTATGCAATTATTGCCAATTGCGCTAAAATGCTCCTGTATGCATTCTTTCAATGCTCTAGCTGTCATCCCTACATAAACTTGTACACACTGGCACCACCACACGTAAATTATGTATTTGGTGGTGCATGTTTCTAGACAAAGTTACAAACTGGGCCCATGGGAGAAAGTTAACATTGAATAATGATAAATGTACTGTAAAATAATACATTTGGGAAAACATAACCAATACTTTCAATATAAGTTGGGGAATGAAATACTACACCAAACCTCTGAAGAAAAAGATCTTGGCCTACTCATTACCCCTGATTTAAAATTTAATTCACATTGTTCCAGACAAGTGAAAAAGGCAAATCAGAATCTGAACTGTATATTCAGACATGTGGCCAGTCGATCATTGGAGGTGTTATTACCATTATATAATGCTTTGGACAGACCACATCTTGAATATTGCACACAAGTATGGTCCCCCTATATTAAGGATGACATAGATAAAATTGAAAGAGTTCAGAGAAGATCTACCAGGGCTATAGTAGGGATGAAAAGTAAAACTTATGAGGACAGGTTAAAAGCTTTGAATTTATACACCTTGAGGTATAGAAGGCAAAGGGGAGATCTGTGTCTTATTTATGGTTTATTACAGGACTCAACCATTACCAAGGGGATGGGATTAATAGAATCTGAATTTAGACTTAGTAGCCGTAAACATACAAGACAGCTATTGACTGAAAAATGGCATTCACTAAGGGGAAAAAATTGGTTTAGTGTGAGATCAGTCTCATTATGGAACACTCTTCCTACATTTGTGGTAGAGAGCCCAAATATGAATCTATTTAAATCTAATGTGGATCTAGTGATGTCAGATTCAGACAAATTTGGATAAATATAGGCAAGTGATTAAATGGCAAGCATTATGGACTCATTGCCTTTTCGCTTGAAATACCTATGAAACCTATGTTATCATATGTCAAATATTTACTATCTCTGCAGCTCCTGGATGTCCAAATGTTTTAGTTTTTGTTTGTGTACCTGCAGATGTTGCATCTAGAGCATGGAAAGAATCCCTGAGGTTTGGGAGGTAATCACATTGTCTGTTGGTCTGTGGAGTTAAAAATGACTATATACTAGTTTGTCAGTGAGATTTCTACCTCATCTAAAAGTTACCCTTGGGTGCTCCATACTGACACCATCCAAATCTTTATCTGCTGTTAGGACTGGCCAGTGTTTGAGTACAATTTTATGGATGCTGGTTATGAAATTAGTCTACTCAGTTACAAAAGTCAGTCTATTGTCCTCTTGTGTCTGCAAGTCAAGTTTGCCTTTTAACAAGTCATCCCTTCTTTTGTCTGTGGGTTTTGCCATTGCAAAATGTAATACTTCCTGATTATATCCTCTATATTGTAATATACTGAACAGACACTCAGCTTGTTGGCTGAAAGTCAAATTCCCCACTGTGGGATTTCCTATCTTCAGCTACAGAGGGATATAGGAAAACCGCAGCTGGAAACTCGATTTTGTACCTTGGGAGGTCATGTCTTAAACATGTAATTCGAAATGTTCTCTGTGGTGTAACATTAAGATTAAAATGTAATTGTTCAGATCAGCAGGCTTTCAGCCCACAAGTTGAGAGTCTGTTCAATAGATTACAAAATAGCAGGTATAAACAGGAAGTATTAAATTTGGCAAACTCCTTGAACAAAATAGGGGATGACTTCTTAAAAGGCAAATGGATAAAGATTTGGATGGTATCAGTATGGAGCAACCAAGGGTAACTTTTAGACGGGGTAGAAATCTCACTGACAAACTAGTACATAGTCATTTTTCTGAAGTTGAATAATTGTTATTATCAGTGAATACAGGTTACAACAGTACATAAACACAAATATGGATACGGGAGGGAACACTGTACAGAAATACTTTAGCACAAAACATTCTGTGCTGCAGTACAAACCCTTCAGGAATGTGTGCAATCAGGATGTCACTAATAGTAAACAACATGTTGAGCATCAAGAGGCTGAAACAAGCCACTCAGCAGGGCTTGTAACCTTCTATGGAGGAGGGAGAGTGCAAGGGGGAGGGAAATACCTTATTGCTTGGAACAAGTAGCATGAGTTGGCAGGTAGGCATGTGATGGTGGGGGTACCAGGAGCCCCTATTGGATCATGGGCATTGGAGCTGTTGGGCTTGAGGAAGAGGTGCTATGACAATACTCAGAGTCCAGAAATGGGCCCCAGATTCACATGTAATTGTCCATGATCCCATTGGCAAAGTTGGACAGTCTTTCATATGTGGCCACCTGGGCCAGATTACCCAGGAGCTCTGCCATGGCTTGGCACTCAGTGGAGCATCATCTTTTGAGTAAGAACCTCTTTGCCTCTGCCCTGACTACCGTAGACCACAATGTGCCCGGATCATTCCTCAGAGTTGATTCAGGAGTACAGCCCAACAAAAGAAGTGGGGCAATGATTAGGGCAGCTGGGAATATAGTTTGAGCCATATCCCGAATGGCTTCCCAGAATGGATGGGTGTCCTGGCAGTCACAAAGAACATGGTAGAGGTGGGCTTCCTAATGCATAGTCATTTTAACCCAACAGAGCAACAGGCAACGTGGTTACCCTCCCCCCCCCAAAAAAAAACCTCAGGAATTCTTTCCATGCTCTAGATGCAACATTTGCTGCTACGCATAAATATCTAAAATGTTCGAACATCCAGCTACTGCAGAGATAGTAATCATTCAACATCGGATAACACACCACCAATTCACAAGATAATGGCAACCCCAACATTTTTCAATTTCAAGGTATTGACTGGCTTCCAGTGCCTCCTAGTAAAGGGGATCGACAAAGAGAAATATTAAAAAGAGAGAGTAAATGGATTTTTCAATTAAAAGCATTATTGCCTACAGGGCTCAAAGAAGAATTTGATTTAAGACCATTTTTATAAAGTGCATAGCTAAGATGAAGCAGCATTGCATGCGATATTAAATGGTAGCGATAACTTTAAAGAGTTGTCAGAGTGCTTGCGTAAGTATTTTGTATGCAATTTGGTATTTTGGTGTATTATTATTTCTGGGTGTCCACTTTTTCTGGTCCTGATTTTCCCTTGATTATTCCACCACGGTTAATAGTAATATGGTTAAATCAACCTCCAAGTTGGAAGGGGACCATTTGATAATCCAGTGTGATGGTAGTTGGGTATGCGTGGTCCCAGGGGTGTGTGAGGGGGGATGGAAAGTGCAGTAACATATTAATGTTATTTTTCAGGTTCAGTGGTGTTGGAAAAGGGAATAATCCACCCGACTACATACCTCAATGCCTAGTTTCCAAAACGCACACCAGTGCATGTATTTTCCAAATTATGAGAAAAAATAGCAAATAGTGGTCTTAGTAGCATAAACAGGAAAACGGATGAAGTTGTCATATTTCTTGGCTAGATATCTATTGGTTTTAATCTCTGATGTTGTAGACCCCTGGCAGTCACTGCCCCCAGCTCCCCAGTAAAGGGAGCCCTTCTGACCCCACCGCAAGCTCCAACCTGATCAGTACTATTTGCTAAATACAGCTGGCGATGAAACTCAAAAACCACTGGTGGATGCAGTTAAGTGGGATCCACATTCATATGGGTTTGTTTCAATATATGTGACATCTCACATCAAGTTATAATTTCACAAATGAAGTAGTTATTGGTCCATGTTAGAAAAGAAGTATGGACTCAAACTTATAACACATATTCATGGGGAAATTCATCTTATTTGTGGGATTTTTAATGTTAATATATACTATTTACATGAATGATTACATCTTTTCCCACCCCCCTTATCCTCACTGTTGTGCAGCCAAATAGCAGAGCTAATATAAAGGTAATAATGTTCAGAACTGCTGTACTGCCTTAATTATGATGATGTGTATGAATCAAATACTCATTAGCATAAATATTGTAATTGATCTGTTGGACTATATTGCATAAATGTAAGGAATGTATTTTCAAGTATTTGTGATTTATATTTTAAATAGTCTGCTGGGCATGCATCCCGTACCTTAATTAAAATATTTACTAAAAAGGAAAAAAGATGGGGTCCAGGTTATTATGAGAAACCTGACAATCATTAAAACATAGAATTTAAGGAAGGGTACAGGAGGCATCCCAGCATTCTTCCTGATGAAGAGGCTGGTGTGCCTCGAAGCGCTGGGGACCTTCCCTGGCTACTGTGTTTTTTAATCTGGTGATGGTACACAATATGTGTATGGCATGAGGAAATAAAAGACCTTTGCAGCCTCATCAGGTCTACAAGTGCATACTTTTCTCCTTCTAAGAAAGATATTTCCGCTTGCAGTTTTTTAAAGTATTGCAGCACCTTGTACCGCTTTGCTTTAGTTTGCACACCTTTCATATTGTAAGTGATATATTTGATCTAGTTACTCATAACCTACAACAATGATATGATAACGTTTTACTATACAGTCGAGTTACTAACCTGCCAGTAAATGCTTGGATCATAATGCTCTGATGTGCCCTGCTGCATTCTCTACCTGACAGTACTGCACCCCAACAATAAACAGTAGTGGAATATGAGTGTTTCTGATTACATTTTCCCTTGTTTTTTATGAACAATGAACATAGAACAAATAACCTTGCAATCTCATGACTAATTCCTGTAGCGTAGTCAGAAGCAGATGATCTGATTTTCCCCTATTAGTCCATGTATTGTCCTGTGGATGGGGTAACCTCGTCTCTTTCCTCTGTCTGGTACATGTAGTTGTGCAGTTGGACACAAAGAAGGAGGACCTCTCGATCAACTGGCAAGCAGAGTTTTAGCATACAATAAATGCTATTGAGCATTACATTAAGAGTGCCAACACAGAAAATGAAACTAATATTAGGCTTTAACTACAGCCTAAGACTTAAGACCTGAACCTGTTTTCAAGGACTATTCCTTCCAGAAGGTGTTAGCCTCCAAGTAGTAACAACTCAAGATAAAATAGGACTTGTAAATAATACCAATCAAGTGTTAGAATCCTGTTGTAGTAAATCCTCTAACCTAATGAATCTCCATTCTCCCTCCCCATCAACCACTCAGTTAAGTACTGTGTGTTCATAGATTAATTATGTCCAAGCAGCAGTAAAGGGTGCAGCAATTGTGTCCATTACCATCCTGGGATGGAACAATGGTGCTTCTGACCTTGCTCATGATGTCTCAGCAGCTGTATCACTGTGAAGTCAGTATATTCTGGATCTGGTAGCCAAGCAAAATAGAGCTCGGTAAGAAAGGTGGAGGGCAGTTGTTTATGAATATCATGAGGGGCATCAGTGTTACATTCTGTTACATATTTATAGTTAACCTCTGATCTCAGTACATTACAACCATGCCCAAGGCAGTTGTATGTGTCTTAGCCTGCAATATCAGCCACCCCTTCATCCCTGGGCTAGAAAGCACTGCAGAAAAATTAATCTTCTTACCCCAAGTGTCGTCTGGCTCAGTTTAATGCTGCATGTGTCAGAATGTGGAAGCCCATGCTGCAGTTCATTTTTTCAGCTGCACTTCCATTTTCCCTGTAGTATAGCTGATGAGATGTTGCAACAAAGACATAGTCTAATGAAAGGCAGATCTCTGTCAGGCTGCTGTGGCTATGCCATCTTAAGTGCAAAGCATCGTCTCGCAGAAGGGTACTGCTGTGGCTCAGCAAGTCTTGGGGAATTGGGAGAGAGGGTGGTCAAGGTGTGGTTCTCTTATTATTCTGCACAAGTACAGATCCCTCATTTAAAACAGAAACTGTACTCATCCAGCAGTTTACACTAGTCACAGTCTCTCCTAAAGACATTTAGAATTTCATTACTTAAGTTTCACTACAGGCAGCCAGGAACTTTTTCTTCCAGAAGCTGAGGGCTTGTTGGAGGTGGATGAGGAAGGGAAGAGGTTTGGCAGGAGGCTTGGGAGCTTAGGTTTTGCTTGGTCTGCTGATTGAAACTGTTGAACTTCACCTTTGATCGTGGCAGACAGTCGGACTGTGTACAAGACGTGGAACTTAATGTCTGCAGTGTGCAATTTAATTTTAATGTCCTTGTATTCTGCCTGCTTAGAGCATATGTCGGGACTCAGGTTATTGAACATTAGAAAATGGGCTTTTTATTTGGAGGCATCTGATTGGCTGGTACCCATTCCACAGGGGTACATTAACTTTCAATAGATGCCTACCAAATAAAAAGTGCCAGCCAAAACCTGCCTTATGCCCAGCCAAGTATCCTTGTGCCCAGCCTGCTTCATCATTGGCTGAAGCACTGGGCACAAAATGTCAAACTGCCGCCATTTTTTTTGAACATTTAGCGAGAGTCACGCCACCACCACCACACACACAGTCATTACTTGAACGACACAGCAGCCAGTAACCAAGAAAAAAAATCATACTTTTTTGTTTTGCCAGCTTTAAACCAATCCCTCTGTTTTTCCCCCTCCTAACAAAAGTGACTGCTGCCTCCTGCTCACTCAGTTTCAGGTAGTTTTTTTTTATATAAACTGCAGTGCGGTTTAGCAGCTTTATCACCCGCTCGTTCACCGAACCAATTTAAACTCGGAGTGGTGAAAAGAAATGCTGCGTTTAATGAATTGATATTTGCGCTTGTATCTGCCTCCCACTGCCGCTCTCCTGTCATCAAAATGAAGCTACAACAGTGCCCTGCAATCCCCGATACTGACTTACATTCACACAACTGGCAGCAGTCTCGCTCATTCCCACAACGGTTAAGATTCTGGCTCCTGCTGTTCCGGTCGCTTGGTTGCCCGCTCGCTGACTCCTTCTGAAATACAAGCGCCCCTTCACAATCCCACTAGGTAAAACAGATACTCCCCTTCACAGTATGCACCGAGGACCATGAATGTTTAAAAAAAATAAAACAACTGGCTCCCGACTACAACACCTTACTCTCCCACGCTGCGCTTCCGTCTCACGATCGCAACCTCTGACCTACCCCACGCAACCTCTGACCTGTCTGAAAAAAAAACATTAGCAACACAAAACAGCCTCTCAACATAAAACAAACCAGTACATAAAACAACTATTATATGTGTGTGTGTGCGGGGCAGAGTGTGGGGGGGGGGCTCTTCAACAACAAAAAAAACAAATAAAGAATCTGCTGCAATCTACCAATTTTGTAACTATTCAGACCATTCTTATAAAGCAGGCGGAGGAACTATTTTATTTCAAAATGTTCTAAAAAGTCATTTTTAATTAATTTTTTTTTTTTACAGTGCCCATTTTCTAAACGCAATAATACCCTCGGTGGGCGGTATAGGCAATACCGTCCTTCCAGGGGCTATAAGGCCCTCCGCCTGTGGCGTCGGGCCTCATTACGCCCCTGAGCGGTCCGGTATTGCCCAAAACCGCCCACCCTCTCGGGTATTATTGCTTAAAGAACAAGTGCCTTCCCTCCCACTCTACTTTTTCAATCTCTAGTGCCTTGGCTTGTGGGTGTATTTTGTCCAGATGATGAAGTAATTGAAATATTACAACTCTAGGTCTTACTCCATTGCCGGGTGAAGGTTGTAGTGATCTGTGCGCTATCTCCATCATGTAGTTTGGGACATTGGGTAAAGGGCTTACGACTCTTTCAAAGAGTTTTTGGACAAGTCTCACGTTGTCGAAGCTGTCAGCTTTCTCAGGCAAACTGACTATGATGATAGTCTTGTGGCAGCTCTGACCCTGTTGGATGTTAACTTTGTCTTCAAGCTTTTGAGTTTCCATGCAGTAGAACAAGCTCAGTAGTGTCCCGTTTAGTTTTCTCTTCAATGGAGCTTATGTGCACTTCATTGTCCCCAATCTGCTGTGCAATATTATCCAAGGCTTGTTTGATATTCTGATATTTCCCAACATCGTTCTAGCATGGCTGCTTTGATGACTGCTAAGTTCTCTAAGAAGCAATCAATCTTACTATCTATTGTCAGCTGTGCTGGTGAGATATCTCTGGATTCTGATGGCTTGCCATGCTCATACACTAGGGATCTGCCATCCATCACTGATCATGCAGCTTCTTCCTCCAACAGAGATTTTAAATGGGTGATTTTGAGTTAGATGAGCACATGTTGCAGAATCTGTTCATTTATCAGGTCAACAAAACCTTTTGTCAGTGTTTTCCATTGTTTTACCATGTTTACTTAGTTTTAATTGGTTTTGAGTGGAGCTCTTCTTCCCTGCTGCTACTCGCCACTAGTCATCACGTGACTCTCTGCAGTAGTCACTTTTTAGTGAACTTATTTAAGCAATAATGACCAAACTGGTGGTCATTTCTTTGGGACTAACAGTCGAGTAGGGAGTAGGGTTGCCTGAGGAGCAGTTGAGGGCAACCACCCACCACAAGGTCACTAATCCCCAGGAAATGACCACCAGTTTGGTTGTTATTGCTATTATAAGGCTAATTCTTTCCAGAAAAGGTAATAGTTTTGAATTTTACTTATGATTTTTTTTTTGTCAAGAGCTGGCAGAGTGGGCACACAAAGTTTTTAATTCTGAAGTTGGTGTCGCAATTCGGTCTCATCAAGATGACATGTGTGCATGTCCACTAAACTGTCTTGGAGTAGTGCAGCTGCATTGCTCTGAGCAGGTTAGCAGTTACATTTCGGGATAGCCATGTATTGTTAGTTTTCGGTCTGCATGTCGGAAAATGTAATTCATTTTACTGAGTCCTTTTTATTTTGTCTGATTCAGGTTTTATTTTGCCTGGGAACAAAGTGCTTTCAATCGATCTTGTTTTGGTGGCCAGCTCAGATGGGAGTCTGTATTAAGGTTAGTTTCTGTATTATTTAAACTTCATTTTTTTTCCTTTATATGCAGATGATAAATGGTATGACTACGTGGTGCCTGTTACCTACTATGTTAATTTGTCCCTTAAAGAGATGTCATTTCATAATGTTGGTACACATAACAGACCTGGGTTTGATTCCACAACCTACACTTCCGTCATATAGCAATTTACCTAGTATTGTGGCACTTGGCTGCTTTGTGGCTGGCTGCTCTGTTTTCTTTTACAAGCAGTATACCTTACTGATGAGACTGAGCACATTTCTGCCACGGTTTCTGTTTGATTTTTTTTCACCATGCATACCCATCACCACAAACTACTGCTCACAATATCTGTGTTCTCGGCTGTGTGTGGTTTAATATTGGCACCTACTGTGAGGTGGATGCTTGTAACACTCGCACATCTGGAATGGTCATTAATTATCCATTAATGATCGATCCAGTAGTGACTCGGAGACCAGTAACAACTTATGAATAATTAATTAGCCTTATAATTACAGTTTTTACACACACACACACACCGCACATACACCTGTCCCACAAAAACTCCTGGTTAATATTTCATAGTCAGGTTCTATCCTGGCACTGGGCATGATCCAGGACCCTTAGGGTACTCTGTATAGGTTCTACCCTCCACACACATCTCAGGACTCAGGAGCCACATGATCCCTCTTATTCCTTTTTTCAACATCAGTGGGTAAGGTTATACAGTACCTTGGGGACCACCTATTCTACTCTGCACTGTTTACCAGAATTCCCCACACTGCTGTACACTTTGGGCATCATACGCTTTTACACATACACTGTGACATAATAGTGTAAGGCCATTGAGTGATGCAGGTGATATCACTCCTGTAGACACATTCCTCACAGACTTCTCTTGCTGCTGGAATCCAAGGGGTACCTTGGCCCTGTGAAAGCCATAACTCTGCAAAGGCCAGTCCCCCCACTGGAGTTTTGAGACTAGCCCTGTGCTAGGTGCCTCACAACAGCTTAGCACCACTCACTGGCAGGTGTGCTGAGTACAATGCAGCCATGTGTACCCCAGCTTGCCCCCAGCGGCAGTTAGCAATCACCCCAATCCATCTGCCAGAGGCAGTGTCTCCAGTACTGGTCCATCTTGTGATCTCCTATACCCAATGTAAGTATATCTATTGCTTTAGTCCACAGCTCAGTCTCTCTCTCTCTCTCTCTCTCTCTCTCTCTCTTATCAGACCTCTTTCCATCATCAGCAAGGTTGGCAGCATATTTCAAGCAGGAGGCTGCAAGTACATCCCTAAGGTGAACACCCCATCTTCGGTTGAGCCCTCCCTGTGCCATGATGCTGCCAGGGAGTTGGGCCTCTCATGAAGGGGAAGCCCCTCAGGGTTTCCACACCCCGACAATGTCTCCCTTACATGCTGCTAGGAAATTGCAGTTGATCAGTGATCTATACTAAATGCCCTAGATCTCATAGACCTGGAATTGCCACTGCTGTCATGGGACTAACCCTGGAGGCTGTGCAGTGATTGGTCATTGAGATGAGTTGGTTTCTAAACCAAATCCGTCAACAACTGCACTGTGTGAGGTTCTTGCCACCTCAGATCAGAGCAAGGCACCTCAAAGGCACAACTGGCACTGTTCTCTCACACTCGCATTCTAAGCTCTTCCCACTGGGCTCTCTAGTCTGAGGCACTACCAATCAGTATGCTCTGACCCTGATATACTAGTAACCAACCCCCACCCTCCACTTGGGGTTGTTACACTAGCTTTTGAATTTTCTTGGATTTAGTCCACCATCAGAATCTGTGGAAAGGTCTTTTAGTACAACTGGTGAATTGCCTTTCAACATCACTCAGGGCTTTATACTTAGAATATTGAGTTCTTAGCCTTTCTCAAACTCAGCTTACTACAAATAAGTTTCAGCTATCCACTTGATTATTCCCATGTCAATTAAGCCACATCTACTGTTATTCCCACTCCTTTACCTTCTACTTGCAAGTCCACCTGGACTCCCACTTGCACTGGCAATACCACAGTCAGGTTCACCACTCCCAACAGCACCCAGCACCACAAGGACTATCTGGTTTTCAGAAGAACCACTCAACAACCACCTCCCTCCTCAGGCTTACTGACTCCATCCTTTCAGGGATGGATGATGGCCTGATCACTACGGCCATCTTTGTCAACCTAGCCAAAGCTTTTGAACTGTTTCCCATCCCCTTCTTCTTGATTCCCTCTCCTCAGCTGGCCTAGCTCCATCAGCCACCAACTGGTTTAAATCCTACCTCATTGGCAGGACCCAATCGGTGAGAATTCTTGATTCCATCTCCCCTCCACTTCCCATCAATACTGGTGTAGTGCTTGGTCCCTTACTCTTCTCCATTTTCCTTAATGATCTTCCCACAGCTTGCTCATCCTCATCTATTCACATGTACACTGATGATACTGTCTTATACATGTCCGGCAAAAACCCTGCTGCTGTGGAAACCAGCTTACAGCATGACTTCAACCAAGTTCAGCTCTGGTTTGCTTCTCACCAGCTTTTTCTAAATGCCAAAAAGACAGTCTCTATGACCTTTAGCACCAGACAGAGACTCTCTAGGCTCCCGGCCCTACCCACCTTCCACACCCTTGATGGGGCCATCTTGGAGGACACCTCCTCATTTAAATATCTGGGGGTTTGGCTGGACCAGCACCTCAACTTATCCATGCATATAGATGCTATCCTGAAGAAACTGCACCCCCAAGCTTGGTGCTCTGTACAGGATTCATAGTTGCATCCCACTGACTGCAAGGTGTGAAATTGTACAGAAGATGATACTCCCTATCTTTGACTACTGTGACGTAGTCTATGGTGCTGCTCCCAAATCTTCCCTGACCAAATTGGACACTCTCTTGAACTCCTTCTGCTGCTTTGCTCTCGACTCCCCTTCCCACTCCCACCACTCTGAACTCTATCGCTCTCTAACCTTCCTTCCACTATCTCACAGACGCATCTCACACTGTACCAAGCTAACCTCCAAATTCTGGTTTGGAGTGCTCCCCTCCTATCTCTCATCCTCTCTCTCCACTCCTCCTCTCCCCACCCACTCTCAGATCTAATGACACCTGCACCATGACGGTCCCTCGCGCTCCACCCTCATCGGTCAGACTGGGTTCACCCATCGCTTCCCTAAAATCTGGAATTCCCTCTCCCTGAAATACAACACTCCTCCTCCAATGACTCTCTTACCTCTGCCCTACATAATTACCTCTCCCTCAGCTGTTCCTGCTTTAACCGTCCTTAATACCTATCCCCAGTTTCAGCCTTCCTACCCTGACCCCCCCCAGCAGGGTTCTCAACATCCTGAAGGGGGAATCAGCTACTCCTTCTCCTCACTCATATTCAGTTCTTGCCTCTCCCCCTCTCTTCTCCACCTGCCCTTCTGGGTCACCCGTGTGCACAACCTACCCCGTCCTTTTTACTCCAACAGCACTTACGTACTACCTCGAGCCTGTACCTGGTACACTCATTCACTGTAATGGTTCTGTAGCATTATTATTGTTTTGCATGTTTGTATGTTCTTTTGTATGATTTTGGACATGTATTGTAATTTACCCAGTGTTCCACTACTGCTTATTGTACAATACCTTGTGTTCCAACTGTTGCATAATCTTACAATGTTGTATTGTTTGTACTACCCACATACTATTGTAACTGATCATCCTTCACAACCCTATGTAACACCTTCCCCCCAGGTCACACCCTGGGATGAGCAGCTTGTTGTTCAGTGTGCCCTCCTGGTGAAACATTTCAATAAACAAATAAAATAAATAAATAAGACTATGGCACACACCACCACCTCAAGTCCTCCTGAAGTCAATAAAACTTTTACAATGCCATCACCAGCAAGCATGATCAAATGTGATGTGTGGCTCATTTAGAGTCATTATCAGTTTAATAAGACCTGTGATATCATACAACCCAAGATCAATCAACAATAACAGTGACCCTGACCCCAAATGAATCATCAGTGATGGCCATGCACAGATGTGCAAGTTTCTCAGTCTCATGAACTCATGTAGTCCTTTGACTACAAGAAGTGTTGGCAGCCGCTGCGCAGCAGCTGTCCTAAGTGTTACTTTAGTTTAATCAATTAAAAACAATTTAAAAATGTAAAATATTAAAAAAAACCTCTATATTAATGCATGGTAACATATCAGGAAGGTAACTGTAATGCCATAAATGTATTGCTTTTTAATTTGTGTTTATGTTCTTGGATGTATACATTTTGGGGGAGGTGAGCTACAAGTGTTTAAATATATGGGGCCCATAATAAGCTATTAATTGACATGAAAGTAAAACAGAGACTACAGGGGGTGAGCCTTGAGCTTTGCAATGAGTATTAACAAAGACTGTAACTCAGAACTGGACACAGCAGTCGTACTCATTGTGGACTGTGTCACATGGCGACAAACACACCATTCTCCAGCAGTGGCATGCAAACACAATCTGTGACACGTAAAATATAATAATTAATATTCACTGCTGAGCTAAATACTTTATCCCCCAGATGTAATCTGTTTTACCCTATTCCAGTCACTGCATTGGGAGCTAAAGTGGTTCAACTGAAATGATGACGCCCAACTAGATTTTCAAGTCTCCAAGTCAAAGACAAACCAAAGATGGTTCTGGTCCACTTCTTTCACTCTTAGTTCACTCGCCCTGGATGCATAGACTCATCAAATGGAAACTATTGCATACACTTATGGTGGTGCAGCAAAGACAACTTGAAGAAACCAACATGAATGTGTCTACACAACCTTCTGGTCATATTCCTCCTCTTCTGTTGACTTCATGTGGTGCCAGTACCAGGAATCAGCATGACATGGAAAAAGATTTGGATAGTAATAATCCTGAGACAACCAAGGACAAATGGGAGATTCTTGATACTTATTGCTGGTGCTGCTTTTCTGACATTCTGGAGGAAGATTCAGACCTGTTACCTGAGTGCATTATGCAGGTTTATCTAGCAGAGTCACTGACTAGTGATCTAATGAAATTCTGACAAGACCAGCAAGTCAGTTGGCCTGCACTGGCTAAAGTGGGTTTGTATTTACTTGGATTTGTTCCACCATTAGTGGCTTTGGAAAGATATTTCAGTACAACTGGTGATATTGCCTCACCACATAACTCAAGGCTATATCCTTAGTATCTTGAATACTTAGCCTTTCTTAAACTCACCTTATCAAGGATCAGTCATAACTATTCATTTGATTATTCACATGTCCAACAAGGGAGATCTACTACTATTCCCACTTCTACACCTCCTGGTGGCAAGTCTCCCCAAACACCTCCCACTCATGCTGGCACTGGCACCATAGTCTAGCTCTCCACTCCCAGCAGCAATGGTGAAATTCCTTCTTCTGATGACATTACAGTCATCAGCAATCCGTATGATCAGGTGTGCTACTGAGCACACAGAGTTGGCATCAGTTAAATAAGACCCATCACCCCGCCGACTGTGAACTGGATGGTGATGGAATGAGGGACTTGTCTGGCCTGGCACAGATGTGTGCATAGATAAATAAATGTTTACAGACAGAAAAAAGTCATGCTCCATCTAACTGGCCCAGTTTCTACCCAGGCCCTCATCAGCCTAGCACTGGTTAGACTTCTTGCAGAACAATCATCCCCTAGTTCTGCTTCGACAAACCCTTCCTATTAGCTCCACCCCTTCCCCATCATTCTCAACAGTCACATATGCCTATCCCACCCTCTCTTGGAACTGGTTTCTGATTTTACATTGACCAGTTCCACCTTGCAGATGATTCAAATTTTCCACCACCCCCCTCCATGAAGAAATATTGCCTCATGCCCCTCCTAAAGTTTCCTCTACCAGCTTACAACTGTTGCCTATTGTGATTGATCCTTGCTAAACTTAAACAGTTGCTGGCTGTCCACCCTCTTAATACAATTTAGGTGCAGTATTTGAAGGTTTCGGTCATGTGTCCCCACTTTCTCCTGGACTACAGTGAGTTCATATCGAGTTCAGTCAGACTTTCCTCATAAGTCCTGCCCTGCAGGCCATAAATGATTTTAATCACCCTTCTTTGGACTGACTTTTCAGGTCCTTGTGCTTTTCCAGGTGAGGGTTCCAGAACTGTCTTCAGTATTCCAGGTGCAGCCTTACTAAGAGCCTGTACAGGGGTTAAGATTGCCTCTTTCCATCTACTTGAGAAGGCAATAGTTATGCATCCCAGCATCCTGCTAGTCTTCCCATATGCCTTGTTACACTGAGCTATGGTTTTAAAGCTTTCACTTATCATGATACCCAGATCCTTCTCTTCTGATGTCTGTGTCAAGTCAAACTTCCTACATCCAATATTCATACCTCAGATTACCCTCACCATGTACATACTCATGCACTTTTTGGTACTGAATTTCAGTTGTGATTCTGTTCCGCTTCTCCAGTATCCCCTGGTCTCTTCTCAGTTCCCTCCTATCCCCTCCCTATTTACTCTACTATATTTTATTGTGTGTGTGTCCTCTGCAACTAAACACATCTTGCCTTGTATTTCTTCTCCAGTGTTATAAATGAATGCATTGAAATATACTGATCCTAGGAAGACCCCTGTGGGACCCCACTCATAATCCCTGACTGCAAAGGATGTACCATCTAGTATCACCCTTTGAGTTCTTCCCCACTAGCCAATTCCCCATCCATGTTGTAACTTTCTCCCCATACCTAATTCTCCCAATTTCTTTGCCAACCTTTTGTGGGGAACAGAGTTGGAGGCCTTGCTGAAGTCCAGATGCAAGATGCCCACTGCATGGTCCCATTTCCAATGCCAGCATCACATCTAGCGGTGTGTGGAATTTTCAAATTCTGGTGGAACAGAATGTCATGGAATTTTTGACATTCCACCAAAATTCTGGCAAATTTAATCTGAAGCAGAATGGCAGAATTCTGCCATAGAATAATGTGGAATGGATTTTCTGCTACATTTCTGCAGAATTAAATTCCATGTATCTCAATATTTCCTATGGAGATGGTTGAAGAATACGTTTTCATGGAAAAATGCTGTACCACAAAGTATTATTCCACAGATCAAACCAGTCGGAATTCTGCACAAGGACCAGTAAAATTCTGACAGAAATTCGGCCCACAGAATGGTCATTTTGCACTAATTCTGATGGTGGAATTCTGCATTCCACACTGCACTAATCACATCATTAAAGAAATCAATGAGGTCCATTTGACAGGACTGCAGCTTCTCAAAGCCATGCTGCTTGCCATTCTAGAATCCACTTGGCTCCAGGAAATCTACCAATTACTCTGTCCTTGACCATTGTCTCAAGGAACTTCCTGATAACGGAAGTCAGGATAATTGGTTTATAATTCCTGACTCACCCTTATACCCATTGTGGTGCAGAGGGAAAATGTCTGCTACCTTCCAGTCCTTGGAACTATGCCTGCATCAATCAAGCAGTTGAATAGATCTGCCAGGAAGGCAGCCAGGGTCTGATTCAACTCCTTGTATCTTATTTAATTTATTTATTTATTTAGTTAGGGATTCAGATCATACCTTTGAGCTCAGAGCTCTTTTACAAAGGTTCCATGTCAAACAGTGACAATGACAGCAATAACAAACAGTTTACATACAATACTCGAATAGTAGGTAGCTAGTATACAGTAAGGATACAATGTCATTCATAGTACCAATGGTGATAATACAGCATCAAGAGCATTCAGCTAGGGTAAAGGACAGTGTTTATTTGTAGCGAAGGAGATAAACAGGTGTGACACCTAGTGTGAGAGTCCAAGGAGGAGTCAAGGTGAGGGGGGGGAGAGGGGTGGGCAGCCAGAAGAAGTGGCTTTGTCTAGGAGGTTGGGGAGGTAGTGGTACTATGTTGGTTTTAAGGTTGATCCAGTAGGAGAAAAGGCACAGGGGGGAGAGGAAGACAGAGGGATAGGGCAATAGAGAAGAGTGGGTGTAAAAGGAAGGGAAAGGAGAGTGTGGGTGAGTGGCATTATGGGTGTTAGAGTCCTAGTGGCAGTCACAAACTGTCCTAGTAAGAAGGTGTTGCCTAAGGCCATTTTTGAATTGCGAGATGCATTGGGAGTTTAGAATGTGCACTGGGATTTCACTGAGCCATTGGGGGGCCCTAAAGCTGAAAGCACGCTGTCCCTGCACAGTTCGACGGAAAGGTGTTGATACCCCTGGATACCCCTGGATATAAAGTAAACCATCTGAACCTGTTAAGCAAACACACATTCAGTGTGCCACTGAGCCACAGGCCTGACTAGGGGCCTGTTGATGACTCCTAAGCAGACAACCTTTCCCCCATCCACTGTGTGCTTCACCCATAGTGATTCTATTACACTACCACCCCATATACACCTGCAACCCTTTCAGCCTCTTAAGTGTCTTTCCGCTGTGATTCTACCCATTTTCAAATATGTTCCCCACCTTACTTAGGTGTTATACTCTTGTAGTGGTCCCCTCCTTGACAGTGAAGACTCTCATTCAGGATACCAGCATTTTGCTCATCCTCCTCCCCACATGCCTTGCCCTTTCTCAGCCTCTTTGTACTTCCCTTATTCTTTATCCTTTTCCTGATGCACTTAATGATGGCCTTTTCATTTCTCTCCCCCTTCTGCAGTTTTGAGCTCCACCTCTACCTTGGCAGTTCTTACTGCCTTCATAATCTCCTCGGCTTTGTCAAGATAGAGCTCCCTGTTTTCTTCCATCTGTTCAGCCTTGTAAACTTTGAAGGCTGCCTTTTCCCCTCACTATTATCCCAGGCTCTTTGGAGCACCAAATATGCCTCTTGTGTGTCTCTACCATGCCCACTTGTCTGAGGCAACCTTTTGTTACACCTATTTGCTTAGCAAGGCTCCCCCATGCTCTCTTCCCCCTTGCAGTTGCTGGTACACTGCGAACTTTCCCTTAACTCTCCCTCAATTCTTCCAAAGTCTACCTCCTCAAGTCCAAGACTGTTGTTTGGGACAGCTGCCTTTGTGATCACAGAGCTATGCTGAACCACACTGTGTTGTGGTTGTTAAACCATAATGGCTCTTCCACTGTTAACCCCTAATGTTATCTTTGTTGGTCAGAACTAGGTCAGTATTGTCATGTCCCTAATCTGCTCCTCCATTTGCTGAGTCAGGAAGCAGTCCTGGAAGGTATCTATCAACACCTGGTTTCTAGTGTTCCATGCCAGAGGGATGCCCCAGTCAACATCCAGTATATTGAAACTTCCTAATGGCATGACTTCCCTTCCAGTTGCTACCTTCTTAATCTCTTCATTTAGAGCCCTGTCCACCTCTTCTGAAAACATAGAAACAGAAATATAGAGATGCAGCAACAAAATCATATACATGGAAATATAGAAACACAGAGTTTGACGGCAGATAAAGCTCACTTGGCCCACCTAGTTTGCTTCTTTGTCCCTGCCTATACTGTCACCGCAGACCCTACTCAGTCTGTCTCTCTCCTGCATCCCAGATAAGATTCCATTGTGCCTATCTCATGCATGCTTGAATCCCACCACTGTTTATCCCCCACTATCTCTGCTGGAAGACTGTTTCAGGCATCCACCACTCTTTCAGTGAAGAAGTACTTTCTCACATCTCTCCTAAATTTTCCCCCTTCCAGCTTCAGTGCATGTCCTCTTGGTCTCATGCATCTTTTCCTCTGAAAAAACCTCTCCTCCTGCACCTTGTTCAACTCTGTGAGGTATTTATGAGTTTCTATTATATTCCCCCACCCCCGCCCCTTTCTCCCAGGGTTTATATACTGAGGTCCCTCAGCGCTTCGGATCAGCCCCTGTGCCATTTTAGTTGGCCTCCTCTAGGCAGCCTCCACCCTGCCTATGTCCTTCCTGAGACGTGGTCTGCAGAACTGGACACAGTACAAAAGGTTTAAAGAGCAACTGACGCCTCCAGAAGAGCCTTAAAAAAACATAATAGTTTGACTCAGTTCAGCAACAAATTTTATATTAGTTCTGTATTTCTACTCCTCCGTTATTTATTACTGAAGTCATGTAGAGGAAAACAGGATCTTTGTTCCTTGCAAGTTCATCCACTCCTATTGCTTTATCCCAACCTGATGTCATACTACTTTGCTTGTGACATCACATATATTGACATGACAATAAACTGTGACATCACAACAGAGTATTATGACTTCAAGTGAGGAATCAGCTATATGTGCAGATGAAATCTAAGGGGTAAAGATCCTACTTCCATGCAAATTTCCTCAGTAATAAGTAATTGGGAGGAATATTCTGAAGAACATACATGAAATACAAAATTAAATATGGCTAAATACTACATTTTCCAAAGTTTTTCAGAGGTGTCAGCAGCTCTTTAAGTCCCTGTCAGAATCTAACCCACTGATCCTCTGCCTGTTAAGCAAACACACATTCAGTGTGCCACTGAGCCACAGGCCTGACTAGGGGCCTGTTGATGACTCCTAAGCAGACAACCTTTCCCCCATCCATTGTGTGCTTTGCCCATAGTAATTCTATTCCACTACCACCCCATCTCTGTATCCTTCATCACTCTGATACCCTCCCTGATATACTGTGCAACCCTGCCTCCCCTTATACATCTTTTTCCTGAATAATACATAGCCTGGGACTGTGAGGTTCCAAACATTATTTTGAGATGCCCATGTTTCTGTCACTATGATTATGGCAGATTTACCATCTGCTGATATTGCCTCAAGTCCCCTTATTTTATTCCCAAGGCTTCTGGCATTCAAGCAGACCACCCAATATGAACTCAGCCTGCTGTCTTCCCTCTGTCCATTATCCAGACCTGCTTTGCTTCTTTCCTTTGATAAATCTTTGGTGAATTGTTGACTGTAGTTCTCCTTTAAAGAGGGAGTCCATCCAGAAGTACTAAATTGCAAAATTAGAATTAGCATATCCCCAGTAAGTCTTGTGCCAAGAATGAGCTCTCTAAGTTACTTTATTTAAACGTTACAAGCCATTTTGTGTCTCTGCTTTATCTGCCTGTCCAACAAAGCTGGTTTCATTGAAGAGCTACTGATAGCCAGCCTACTGATGCAGTAGTAGAGCTACTGCTCATGACACTGATGACCTAGGTTCAGGGACGAGCCAGGGCCATTGGAGGGCCGGCCAGGGGGAGGAGGATTGAGCATCCCAGAGTATGCTCTCCTCCTAAGGGAAGGGGGGACTCACAGCTCCACTGTTCTACCACCACCTAGGTGACCCAGGGTGCCAGTGCAGGGAGAGCATCACAAAAGGGAGCCTAGAGTGAACTTCAGGTAGAGGGTAAGACACAAAACAGGGGAACATCTCAGACTGGATGAGAGCAGATGAAGCCCCTGCCCATTGCCAACCATCTTCACCAATGAACCCACATCACCACCGGCCAAGGATCCACCAGGACTCCACCTCTGCTGCAGGTGGCCAGATAGACAGTGAGGAAGAAAGCTACAGTGGCAGAAGGTGACCTTGGTCCTGGGATGCAAGCCAGTGAGGCAGCACAGTAGTGTGCTGCAGCTGGGCCTGGTGGCCTGGCACTGAATGGATGGGTCTCGGCAAAGGGGAATAGGGACTGGCAGGGGCACAGGATGGACCCCAGTAGAGCCAGGGTGAAAAATACATATAAAAAAAAGAAGAGCTACTGGTGATGTCATAACCAAAACTCGACAGCTAGTCCTCCCTGCCCACAATCATATAGGACTTATTTCTCCAAAGTTTAAGAAACTGAAGTTGTAGTAATCATTTGAAAAAAAAACTGACACTGCATTGGGTGCAGTGCATGGATTTCCAGAATATTTAGATGCAGGTTACTTTAAATTGTGGCAGGGAGGTTGTTTTAGAATAAAGCTGTAGACATGGATTTGGAATGATAAGGTTGGGGGTAATTTCAAAACACTGCAGCGATGAGATTTTAGCATGTCAACATTTTTCAGTGCAACTGGGACACAATTTCAGAATCAGCAGAATCATATGATTTTGGAATATAGCAGGAACAAGTTTGGAATGTGGGTGAATACAAATTTGGAACTCTGGACATGCAATCATGGAATGTGGTAAGGACATACTATCTCAGAATGTAAAAGTGATGTACAATCTTGGAAATCATATTTTTTCTGGGTGCTGGTGGGAGTAGGAGGATGGCTGGGGCCAGAAAGAGATTAGGTGGTTGGTGTTATAACTAACCAACCTGGTGGTGGGATACAGGGGGGAGGGGAGTGTGTTTGGCACACAGGTGAGGAGAAGGGTATAGTTAACTTAATGTTGCTTGTCTTACTTTTAATTGAAATTCACCCGGGCAGAGGGGAGAGAAGGGTGCCAGTGGGGTTGAAGGGTATATGACTACAAAGTTTATGACAGATGGGAGGGAGGCAGTTTTTTTTTTTTACCCCTTTTATAGTTAGCTTTACTCCAAGCCAATTACTGCATTGGGATCTGATGTGGTTTGGCTAAATTCTCAAAGTTCAAACAAAATTTGTGTGCTCCAACTCAAAGTTGAATCAAAGTAGCCACTGGCCCACTTGTCTTATCCATACTAAGGTGTGAGGGTGGTGGAGGGAAGTTTTTTTTATAGCAATTTGAGTTTTTTTTAAATAAAAAAAAAGTAATTTACCCAGAGAAGTTGGTGTGACTGCTGGAAAAGTCACAAAATGTGTAAAGTGTGAATTTCAGTGAATTCATGCTAACTTTGCTAGCAAATTAAAACTTTGCTGCTTTTCTAACTGAACATCATTAGCGTCAGACCTGACCCTTGAGGGACCCACTTGTTTGTCTCCTAACCACAGAGTAAGAGCCATTAAGTACTACTCTTTGAATTCTTTTCTCCCCTCTAACCAGTTATTGTACCCACCCATCTTGTAATTTCAACCCCATCTCCTAGCTCTCTGAACTTCTCTACTGATCTTTTGTGTGGTACTAAATCAAAAGCCTTTCTAAAGTCCAGATACAAGGCATCCATTGCATCACCCTTATCCAATTTTTGTGGTACTGTGCAATTAACTAAGTGCAGAAAGACCTGTAAAGTAGGGGGAGTGGCTTAGCTAGAAGGAAGCCAGGTTAAAGCCAGATTTAAAAACTGCCCTAAATATAAGGTTACCACCTACTCGGTTTTTGACCGAACAGGGTTGCCACCTTTGGATGAGGCAAAAAACGAATCCTAAGCTCCGCCCCTAGCCCCACCCCTTTTCATGACTCATCATGCATTGTTCCTCCTAGAAGTCTATTTATTATATCAATAAAAAACAATGCTTAAAGCAGCAGTTCTACAAAAATGTGAAGATACTATACTGTACCTGTTAAAGTTACTTTCCTAGGTTCTTCCTAATTATTTACTTATGTATAAACATACAGTGATAAAAAAAATCTCATTTACAGATATGATCTGGGGGGAGACAAGGGAAATACTGTAAATAGCATACAATAGTATACATACCTTATATCTTTTTCTGGCTCCATTTCCTATTCATGTCCACAGTACTATTTAAAAGCCAAAGAAGTGACTATACTTTTTTCTTAAGGAAATAAAATAATGTAAAACATTTAAAAATGCCTAAATTCTATTACAGATGAAAATGTTTACCAGCAAATGAAAGTGGAAGACAACTTGCTCTGTTACTGTTACAAAAGGTGGGGGCAGCTTTGCTGCTATGCCACTTTAAGATGCAGTGGAAAGATTAGGTTAAGTAAGTGCTAATGGTGTTAATGACCATACTTTACACCTCCCAGGTTGACTGCATTCACAAACAAAAGGCTACACTGACAACAGAACTTGTTTGTAACTTGAACATGTAGCTGAAACAATGAGTGATATGACAACATTTATTTCAAAAGTATGTGAGCACTCAAAATGGCTCAAAAACCTGACCAGCACAGAGCAAAACTGGATTACCTGATAGGGACCCTGAAAACCGGACCACCAGGAAAAAAACCTGACAGGTGGCAACCCTATGACAGAATGATTCGATTTTCTAGGTCCAGATTCGGTCCTCCTGTTTTCACCATTGCAAATGCATTTTTTATGGTGGGTCAAGCAGCACCTGTTAGATTCCCCACTAACTGTTTCATTTTCTTCTCATTTGACTGTTAGCAAGTGTCTAATATTTTAGTGTGATTGCTTGCTTGCAGTGAATACTAATCAGGAAGTGTCTTCAAGAGCAGGGCACTTAAAGAGCCAAATGTGTCCCTGTCTGCTTAGTTGTCACCTCTAACTTCACACCACCAAATTGGAAGATTATTCATGAGAAGGGTAAACAATACCACCTTAATTAACACCTTCATTTTTCTGAAATAGACAGGCACCACATTAGGGTAGCTTCCTGTCCCAGTATGGACTGTACAATGTGTTTCAGAAACTTTACCTGCTAATCCAGTTTTATTCAGAGGTAGTACTTTTTCAGTCATTTTGAATGCTCACATGCTTGTAAAACAGATTGTTAAATCCTTCACCATTTTACTTGCATGGTCAGATTACAAACAAATTCTGATGTCATGCAGACCTTTGTTTGTATACCAGTCAGTCTGAGAGGTGTAAATTAGGGCTATTAAGACCATTAGCAGCAAATCAAACTAGTCATTTCAAGGCTGCATTGAGAGTATGGTCTTTGACTGCTGTGATAAGGAATACTTTTATACCTTTAAATGTTCACCATTTTTTCTTTTAGGGTCTGTCCTATATTTTAATATTTGTTACCCCTTTTGTTGTTAAATTAATAATCTAATATTTTATTTCATTTCTAGCAATACTATGCCTCTCTCTCCTCAGTAGTTATTGTTGTCAATTTTCATACTACCTGAATATTCCAGGAAGACCAATCCAGGCCTTTCAGATGAACAGCACAGAATAATGTGGCTAATGTCATGTTAAGCCACAGAAATGAGAAAAGGAAGAGAGAGAGAGAGAGAGAGAGAGAAAGCGGTAGCTGATGAGATGACAGAAACACAATCTAGATTTGATGGCAGTGCAAATTTAGGCAATTTATCAAAAATTGTTCAAAACATTATTTTTTTACCAGAAGAGACACCCTAAGCTAAAGCTTGTTTACAGGTGCAACCTAGGAGCACAAGGGAATTAAGTGATTTGTGTAGGGTCACAAAGTATGCAAGTTTGGGCTTGTAAGATTCAAACCCTGGTCTCCAGAATTGCAGCTTAGAGCTTTATACCACTGCGCTATACTGCCTCCACACTACATATCACATATCATGCTATCTGCTATGTATGACTGACATGGAAAACAAAATAGGTATTTAACAGCATAGAATAGTTCCTAACACTGTTAAAAACTTCTCTGACATTACAAATAACTTTAGAGTAGGAGAAATGGGAGGGACAGTAGCACATCTTAAAATGGCAGATGATATTTGTAATTACATCTCGTCCACCATTCTGGTGTAGTTTATTTATTTATTGAAAGAGTTTGACCAGAAAAGGCCACCTGATCCAAACTAGCCAGTTGTCAGAGGTGTCCTTGTAGTCATTGGATTTGTCAGCTAAGCTGTGTACACAGGATGGAAAGTCCCCTGAGCCCCCCTCTCTAACCACACCAAATGTTAACACACACTGATATTTAAAATATTACAATCTAAATCAAACAAACCAAAAATAATAATCATGATGTAATTTAAAGAAGTTGTACACAATGTTATATCAGCAGCAATTCTGAATAAATCAAGTGAATCAGAGTCCAAGCGATGCCCTCATTAGTCATAAAAGGGGTGGGGTTAGGGGTGGAGTTTGGGGGTGTGGTTTAGTATTCGGTTTTCATCTCATCCAAAGGTGGCAACCCTACCTAGATAGCTTCTGTCAGAGAACAGGCAGAGAACACCAAGAAGAAGGAGCTGCTTTTATAACTATACTTCTCTACTGGGACTATATTGCCCTCCTTCCCTCCCCTCCACCCCCCACCCTAAGCCAGTTCTACTTTTATAGGCACAGGATTTGACAAACAACAGGAACTTCCTGTTTGGGAACAGGAAATGAGTGATCACAGAGCCACAAAAGTTTCACCATCCTAGAAGGAAAAGAGTAGCTTTCTGCCCCCCCAAGCTGCTAGAGGTCTGGCTCTGAGCAAGTAAGGAATCTACTGAGAAATATAGGAACTTCTTGTCTCAGAACAGGAAGATCAGGAGCTTAAAGGCCACAAAGGCAGTAAGTAAGTAGGGAGGAAAAAAAATAAACAGAGGAAAGACTAAGTATTCCAAACAACAGTTAAGGGGCTGGAAACAAGACATGATGGGAGTGGTGCAGTGCAGTGGCTGTGGAGTAACAGTCTTCCGAGACACGTTCTGGAGGATGCAGTGTTGTCCCATCAGCAAGCACCTCTCTGCGCTGAGGGAGGAGGTTGCTCATCTCCAGTCTGAGTTGGCCAGGGTTTGGGGGACCTCCTCTCCCACTCAGGGACCACCAGGGCCACTGCCGTTGCCTCAGAGGTTGCCAAGAAAGAGGAGTGGTTGGACCATAGTGGGCTCAGGGAGGGTGTGGGTGGTGGAACAGAGGTGCATTCCTCCAGTTGTACCTCTTTTTACAATTCATATGCCATTCTGGCAAAGTGTGGTTCCTCTATGGAGGCACCCTCAGTGGAGACCAAGGAGGATGCTGGGAACAACCACAAAGGAGACCCACATGACTGTGGCATGGGACCCCACAGGGGAAGGAAACAACTCCTGGTGGGGGACTCCATTGTTATGGGGTAGAACAGGGGGAGGAAGGGGAGAGGGAGGTAAAGTGCCTGCCTGGTGCCATGGCTTGGGGGGACTGGGAGCGAATCCTCAGGATCACTGGAGCAGCTGCACGGGGGGATGGAGCTGGATGTCATTGTCCACCTAGGGACAAATGACCTGGCTGAGAAAGGGATCAGAGCAGTGCCGGAAGAGTTTATAGAGTTGAGGAGAGGCCTTAGACAAGTAGCATGCACAGTAACCTTCTCGGAGGTGCTGCCTGTCTATGGCATGGGTGAGTCTAGGGTGCTCCACACCATGGAATTCAATCAGTGGTTGAAAAACTGGAGCAGAGCTCAGGGATTTTGCTTCATCAGGGACTGGGGGTCCACCTGGAGTGATGCAGGCCTATACTGGTGTGATGGTCTGCATCTGTCCAGGAGGGGAACCAGGATCCTAAGTGATAGGTTTAATTGCTTCGTTGGCAAGCATTTAAACTAGCTAAGGGGGGAGGCACTGGAAAGGAGCAGGGAAATCCTAGCCCCCTCAAAAAAATCAGAGTAGTAAATGAGGTAAACACCAAGATAGAGAAGTCGATAGGGAGAAGGGCAGGGGTAAATGGAGAAAATGACAAAGGCAATAAGGACAGGGATGAGGCAAAGAGGGGTAAGGCCATCAAAAAATGGAGGGTAATGAGTACCAATGCCTGTAGTCTGGGCAACAAGCTTCCGAACTGGCAGCCTTGATGCAAGAGGGATGCCTGGATATCATAGCAGTCACAGAAACATGGTACAAAGGGAACCATAACAGGTATCTTAACATACCAGGGCACACAACCTACAGGAGAGACAGGGAGGGGAGAAGATGGGGAGGAGTAGCTCTCTATGTAAAGGAAGGGATAAAAGCAATGGAACAAAAGATTCAACAGGGAGGAGAGGAGGCACTGTGGGTCACCTTAGAGACTGGAAATGACACCACAATCAGCACAGGGGTTGTATACAAACCCCCATGTCAGGGGGAGGGAATGGACAAGTATATGATAGAAGGCATCCTTAGGATGGCAGAGAAAGGGGAGATACTGTTGATGGGGGACCTGAATATGCCAGATGTTAACTGGAGCACCTTTGCTGCAGCCACATCCAAGTACAGGGCCTTTCTCGATGCCCTACAGGTGGCTTGCCTCAGCCAGCTTGTTTTGGAACCCACTCATGAGGGAGCAATCTTGGACTTTGTACTCTCAAGTGGGACAGTGAGAGGAACTCAGATCTAGAAGTGGGTAGCCATCTGGGAACAAGTGACCACCAAACAGTGTGGTTCATGATAAACTCAGCTACAGAGTCAAGCCATACAAAAGTGAGGGTACTGGACTTCAGGAGGGCTAACTTTGGCAAGATGGGAGAGTGCCTTAGAAAAGCACTATCAAACAGGCTAGAAGGAGGGGTGGAGCAACAATGGGGAAACATCAAAACTACTATCACAGCGGCAACAAGACTTTGTGTGATGCAAATAAACAAATCAAAATGAAAGAAAAAGCCACCATGGCTCTCAAATGAGGTGACAGGGAAGGTTAGAGAGAAAAATATAACATTTAGGAAGTATAAGAAAACACAGAAGGAGCAGGACAGAGAACTGTACCAGTTAAGGCAGAAGGAAGCAGGGAGGGAAGTCAGCATAGCAAAGGCTGACTCAGGAAAAGATAGCCAACTCAGTTAAGAAGGGGGATAAAACCTTTTATAGGTACATCAGGAAGCGTAGAAAGACAAAGGGAGGGATAGTGACACTGAATAGAATGGATGGTGGGTGGACAGAGAGGGACAGTGAAAAAGCGGGGATACTGAATGAATACTTCTGCTTAGTATTCACAAAAGAGGAGGAGGGGAGGTGCCTAATCCAATTAACAGAAGCACTCTGGATGGGGTCGATCCCAGTCCTTTCACAGAAGAAAGGGTTCTGAAAGAACTCCTAAAACTGAAGGTGGACAAAGCAATGGGGCCTGATGGAATTCACCCCAGAACTCTAAAAGAATTAAGGGGAGAACTAGTGACACCACTGACTACCCTTTTTAACAAATCATGGGAGGATGGTGTGGTACCTGAGGACTGGAGGAAGGCGGATGTGATTCCCCTTCACAAAAGTGCGAGCAAGACAGAGGCAGGAAACTACAGACCTGTCAGTTTGACCTCTGTGGTAGGGAAAGTGATGGAATCACTTGAAGGAAAGAATAGTTGAGAACCTAGAGGCCAGTGGGGCACAGGACCCAAGGCAGCATGGGTTCACAGTGGGAAGGTCATGTCAGACATATCTAATTGATTTCTTTGACTGGATGACCAAAGTAGTAGACCAGGGAGGGGCTATGGACATGGCCTACCTAGACTTTAGCAAGGCATTTGACACAGTCCCACACAAAAGATTAATTATCAAATTAACCAGCCTGGGAGTGGGTCCCAGGGTGGTAGCCTGGGTAAACCATTGGCTGGACAACAGGACACAGAAGGTAATTGTAAATGGAATCCACTCTGAAGAAAGAGGGACTACTAGTGGAGTACCGCAGTGTTCAGTACTGGGTCCAGTCCTTTTTAATGTCTTTATAAGTGACATTGTAGAGGGACTGGAAGGAAAAGTATGCCTCTTTGCAGATGACACAAAGATCTGCTACAGGGTTGATACACAAGGAGGCGTGGAAAGGATAAGAAGGGACTGTGATAAAATGCAGTCTTCAGGTATTTCGAGTGCAAGTGGATAGCAGCTTTTCTTAAACACAAGTGTTAACTGGAGTCTGTTATTTTTTCACACAAAAAGGCTCTTTGCATGAACCCTTATTGATCTGCTGTGCTTCAAGTTGAGCTATGGCTTTAACAGGTGTCCTTAGAACACCCACAGATGCAAGAACATGTCTCTACAGCCATGCATGCCCAACATACTGTACCCCAACTGGCTGAGATCCCTATATCTGCGTGGTCAGGTGGGATGGAGGCGTGGCTGTGTGAGCCACCCAAACATATGCATCTATTAAGACAATGATAGGCTTCATGCATATACAGTATCATGATAGACATTGATGGCAGACTATGTGCTGTTGTAACCCCCCTGTTTACACTGTTCATGGCTCAATGTGGCCACCCACTCTGCCAGTCAGCGCCCAGACCCCCTGCCGTATCATGTAGAGATGGGTAACATTGGACCACCATTCGCTTGTAATTTTTTTCATTAAAAAACAGAAAAGGGGCCCAATTCTCAAAGCTCCCAGCATGACACAAGCTTAATGATGCAAAGTGCCCCTTGTGCCAAAAGATGCACCTGGAGCAATTCTCAAAGGTAGCCTGCCTCAACTGCAGGCTGCCTGCACCAAATGGGGCTTGTGCCACCTGTTTGCCACAAAATAGGCTGCGGCATGGAGCAAGGGGGAATAAGGCAGATGCAAGCTGCCACATCCCTGAATGTCAGATACTCAAAACTCTCCCAGAGGGAGAATTTCTAAGGGCACTTAGAAGTATCTCTCTTGTAGAGTTTATCACAGTATAGCAATAAGCCACGGCCACTCCTCTGCAGCCATGATCCCCTCAATGTAAAGTTTAATAACAAAACATATCCCTGGTGATCTAGCAGACCCCTGCCCTGATCTGCCCATAATATATATGTTTAATAACAAAATATAACCCTGGTGATCTAGCATCCCCCCACCTCCCCCGATCTGCCTGTAATGTATATTATCAATAACAAAATATATCCCTGGTGATCTAGTGTCCCCCCCCCGATCTGCCTTTAATATATGTTTTTAAAAATAGAATATACCCTTGTTGATCTAGCACCACCACCCTCAAGTCCCTATCCCTCATTATGTACACATACCACATCCAGAAGTGTCTAATGGATCCCACCACCCCACCCCTGCAGGCAGTGCCCACCACCACCTCCCCATCCCAAAACCAAGCCAGAGACTGGCACTGCCCACCTCTCACCACCAAGGCCAGCTGCCCGACTGAGCACTCAATGGGCATATGCACCGACCTGTATTCGCTCAGTGATTGAGCTATAAATCACTGAGCCCGTACAGTATACAGTATGTGCTCATCGAGTGCTCAGTTGAGGTTGGCCATGGTGGTGAGAGGTGGGCTGTACAAGTTGCTGGCTCGATTTTGGGATGGGGAAGTAGGGTGGTGGGGCACTGCCTGAAGGGGTGGGAGAGGGGGACCACTAGACCACCAAGGATGTGGTATGTGTACATGACTGGGGATCGGAGTTTGAAGGGGGCCGCTAGGTCACCAGGAATACATTCTATTTTTAATATATTTTTTAATAAAAACATATATTATGGGCAGATTAGGGTGGGGGAATGCTAGATCACCAGGGATATATTTTGTTATTAACTATATGTATTACGGCCAGATCGAGGCAGGGGGAGGGGGTCTGCTAGCCACCAGGGACTGGCGCATGGCCACCCAGCAGCTTACGGCACACCATGCAGATGCGCCCTCTGTTAGGCATACTGCCATGGCTTCTGCAAGCTGCTGAACTTTGCCACTGGGACCCTATCCAATCGTGAATCGGGTGCAGGGTCCCTGGCACACTCAGATTTGCCACTGCCCTAGATCACTGCAACTTGCAGTGATCTAAGGGCTTTTTGAGAATCGGGCCCAAGAGATTTAAAACCCAGCTGGGGGGGGTGGGCACTAATGAGCAGCTAGAAAGCAGGGCACATTCCTCAGAGCTCTTTCTCTACACGCTTACAATTCAAGTTTTAAAGTGATTTTAACTTAAGTGTTTAAACATGAGCTCGAGGTCCACAAAGAATCAGCATAAGAATGTGGCAGCAGCAGGCAAGGGGGAAGGCTGAAGCACAGTCACACTTCCAGCACTAGGAATGATGCCACTATCCAGGAATGCTATGGAATAGGTCACGGATGTACTGAAACCGGAGGAGCTGGCTGGGAGTTTGAAGGAGCTCAAGGAACAGGCATCTGGACAGATGGTTCACTTAGCAGAAGTAGAGACCCACATTTCTGGAGTGGAGGACAACCTACAACCCCCTCCAGAAAAACTCACCCACCTGATAAAGGAAGTGGACGAGCTGCAGGACCAACTAGACTACCAGGAAAGTTACAATATTCCAGTGTTCCCCTGCTGGTCTCCCATGAGCTTGTCCAGAAAATTATCCTCCCTATCTTCAACTATGGAGACATAGGGCCTGATTCACAAAGGTCAGCGTAAGCTGTGCCAAAGGCAGCTTATGCTGTCTGCCGGTACATCAGGGACCCAGCTCCCGATTCACTATCAGGTAGGGTCCTGGCAGCAAAGTCCCACAGGTTGTGGCAACCCAGACACTGCACCAAACAGATGACACATCTTGAAGGTGTGCTGCAAGCTATGTAGCAGCCGTGTAACAATAGTACCATGGACAGCAGTTCCTGGTGGCTATTGCACCCCCAGCCCTGGTCCCAGTGAAGTTTTAAAAACAAAATCATTGGTGGTGTAGCAGTCCCCAATCAGCCCCAATCCCTGTTTGGAGTTGTAAGAAAACACCCTGATGGTCTAGTGGACCCCCAATCAGCCCCAATCCCTGTTAGGATTTATAAAAAAAAAACACCCTGGTGGTCTAGCGGTCCCCCCAGCCCCAATCCCCTTTATATATAATTAAACAGCACTGGTGATCTAGTGGCCCCCTCCCACCCCTGTAGGCAGTGTTCCACCACCCTACTCCCCGAATCCTAATCAGAGCCAGTGACTGGGCAGTCCTGCTCACACCACTGCATCCAGCAGCTGACAGAGCAGTCAAAAAGAAGCATGTAAAGAACTTGAAACCACCGGCGGGCACACCACCCCGCCAAATCACATTTCATCTGAGCCATTTCAGGGACCACCAGGAACTCCTAGCAGCATACCGGAGGAAGTAGTAGCTGTTGTGCAAGTGGGCAAAGCTGACACTCCACCAAGGTTTCTCTCAGCGGCTACCAAAAAAACATAATGGATTTGCACCAATATTGGATGACCTTGTGCCCACTAGATTGAATTTCAATTTATGTACCAGTGGTACGAGTAAAGAATGAAGGAGCCTCATTCTTCTGGGAAGCAGACAAAGTGAAGAGGTTTGTGGAGTTCATTCATTCATTCAAGTTTTATTTAATATAGCGCAATTCTCATTTTGATTCAAAGCACTTTACATAAAATTTCTAAAACCTTTAAAACATTTAAATACAGTATGAATACAAACAAACAGATAAATAAATCAATCCTGTTTATCAATTAAAACTTATCAATTTTAAATTATTGTTAATAAAACATTCCTAGTTCAGGGGGAAAGTCTGCTTCAACAGAAAAGTTTCAGGCTCCCATTTGAATGCATCAGGAATGGAGGAATCTCAAATGTGACAAGGGAGAGCGTTCCATAGGGTTGGGTTTGTGAAAAAAAAGCATGAGCACCCAGTTTTCAAACAGACACTAGGAACTTCTAGCAATCCCTTGGTTGCTGAGCGAAGGGGGCATGAGGGGCGATAGGGATGCAGTAGGTCTTTCAGGTAGTCAGGTCCCTGACTGTACAGGGCCTTATAGGTCAGCAAACTGACCTTGAAGGAGATCCACCACCTAACTGGCAGCTGCACTAGCTGCAGGTGACAAAGATCTACCCCCGACAGCCCTCAGTACAGGGCATTGCAGTAATCATGAGGAGAGGTCACAAAGGCGTGAACTAGTGCTGGCAGATCACCAGGGGTACCAGGTATTTGATCCTGGTGATGTTCCTCAGATGTTAGAATGAGGTCTAGACCACAGCCAACAACTGTAATTTAAGCATCAGGCCACAGTCCAAAAACCATGCCAAGGTTCTTTACTCGGTCTGAGGTAAGCAACTGGGAGTCCCCGAGCCTCAGGCCTGAGCCTCGACTAGATTGCACCCTCAACTTCTGGCAACCAGATTCCAGCACCAGTACTTCAGTCTTGTCCGGATTCAAACTCAACCAGCTGGCCTTCATCCAGTCTTGGATCTCAGCAAGTCAATGATTAAATACCGAGACCAACTCCTGCTGCTTGGGTGCAAAAGCAAAGAGTTAAAGAAACACATTGGATAAAGGAGAGTTTTACTACTCTAGCTGGTCATGTTTACAAACTGAGACTTCGACATTAGCTGGGTTGCCATTGGGGGGGGGGCTCACTCTTCCGTCATCATGCAAGGACTGTACAGCATGGTGGCCCTGAGACTGTCTGGGAATAAAAAACTGTGCAGATGAGTGTTTGTCTCATGCTGATGCATATGTGGTGTGGGGTATCCAATGAAGACAGCGTGGATTTAACTGCAGGGTACAAAACCATGCGGTGAAAATAGTGGCTCTGAAAACAGGGAAAGGGAACATATAGCACAGACATGACAGCACTATCCCTTTGGCTGTTGTTACCCTGTGGCTGTTTTCACCTTCCAAATGTCTGCTTAGAAGCATTCCATTGCCATAGCTGTGGATACAGCAACAGGCTGTGGATGGTGGTGCTGCCTATGGCTGTCCCGTGTTCGGGTCGCACCTCACCGCAATTCTTTTGGTTGTTTTTTTCCTCAGTTGCTGTGCAGCTGCCCTCCCTTGCCTTTTCTCCTGCATGTTCTGTACTATATCCCCCTTTCCCCAAGCTGCTCTGCCCCTCAACGTATCCCCCCTGTCCTCTCCCCCACCCACTCAAGTGAAGTGCACTGAGAAGTTCCTCTAGTGACTCTGTCCACCTGCCTGGATTACACCCATTCCTCCACATGCACTCTCCCTGGGAGTTGATTATATTATAGGAGGGGGTGTGGGGAGCACAGCACCCTGCAGAAAATAACTTTTTGCAGGAGATGTTGCCAGTGCTATTTTGTGCGCAGTTTTGTGCTGCGCTATTCCGTGTGCACGGTTATCACCTAGACCTGAGGTGTGGCCTGAGACTACTACAGCACCTGGACTATCAGTACTCTGACCATGTGCTTGGTGGCAGGGTGGAATAGAGTGACTGTGAACAGGAGTCCAGTATGGTGGCTGAGCACATGGTGAGGGTGGGAAGCACACACTGACTGTGAATTACACTTCCAAAGCTCAGCAACTGGAATCTGGGAGAAAGAACAGCACGGTGGTGGATCACATTGCAACATGGGGTAAGTCACCGATGAGAGGTGCACTGGGGAGGAAAGTGTATTTCTTTGAGGGTTTGGCCCATCGGGGGAGTCTCCCAACTGGGGACTGCTGGAAGAAAAACATTTTTTCTTATAAAATAAGAGGAGCAGTACTGAGTATAAACACTCTCTCAAGAGAGGTGGGGCAGGTGAACAGACACTTGGGGGTTGCTTAGTGGGAGCCTGGGTAAGTCGCAGGGGCAGGGGCAGTGGCCTGTGGGGACTGCAGGTGTGTGGCTGATAGTTAAGCCCCCTCTATATATGCTGAGTAGGAGGAGGAATGGTGGTCCACCGCAGCACCTTACTACTGTAAATTGTGATAACAACGAATTAAAGCATGAAGACAGGAGGGGGATATACATTGTGCTTAAGGGAACTCTAAGTTAAATGTTGGTTACTATCACTTTAAACATATGTTTGTGCAGAGGGAAGGACGAGGTGGAGATGGGCAGAGGAGGACACAGCAGGAGGTTTTGGATGCTTTTGTTTTTTATAGGAGATGAGGGGAGGTAACGTGGAAGGGTTTACAAAGGTTGCAAATGTGGTTACGGTTTTATGCACTTGATGATTTTAGGAGCATTATGTGTGTTCAGTATTTGCATGTTAATTCTTGTTTTATGTTACACTACTCAATGCATGTCAGAGAATGCCAGAGAATATGGGGAAAGGGATGCTATGGTGGCCTGTTGGAACAAGGAACAAATGCTGGAAAGCAGACATGGAGGGGGAGCTTGGGGGAATACCCCAGGGACTGAAATGGAAATGTGTTGGCTTCTGAACTTAATGTCATATCTTGGAACATCAAAGACTTTTTCTCCTCCATCAAGAAGAGTAAGGTGTTTACTGCTTTCTGAAGGAAGAGAGCTCATATAACCCTTCTGTAGGAGACATACCTCAAGAAGAAGGAATTTATGCCGGCCCACCGGCACAGAAGAAAGACATACCGCTGCGAAGCGGGTTGCCCGGGTTTGGGAACAGACTCAAGATGCTCGAGGGCAGGCTGGGGAGAAGGTGGATTGTACGGCCATTGCACGCTCTCCACCTCCTAGGGGGAGGGGGGTAGAGTGCCTCCGGTCCTAGGGCTCCCAGGTGACCACGGGATGCCTGGCATCGGAACACTGGTTAACTCTAAGGAAGGGTGTGTCGGATGCATGGCATGGATACACTGTGGCATCCACCTGACATGCCCCCGACAAACATACCTAAAGAAACTCCTCCCCAGCGAGCCCAATGATGCCCACCCAACCCATAGTTGACCTAGGGTGCCCGTCGCATTCCACACACAGATCCACCAGTGTTAACGGTAAAGGACTTTGGTGGCTCTGTCCTACGGGATAATATGGATCAGTTAGGGGAGGTCTCTCACAGCCTGATATATAGTTCAGACAATGCTATGGTCATGCTGTGGGTCTGGAGAAGGAGATGAAAAGCGGGGGGGTAAACTGGCAATTCCTGAACTATTCCTGAACTATTTACTGGCCATGGAGGAGTTTAGGGGACATCTGACAGAACAGTGGGATTTATATGCACAGACTAACTTGGCAACAGCCCCATCTAAGATCCCATTTTAGGAAGCAAGGAAAGAGTTTATTAGGGGGCAGTAATCAGTTTTGTGGCCAGTCATAAACAATGAAAAAAAGGCCACATTGGAAGAGAAGCTGCAAACCTGGAGAAAAGAACAGCAGAGGATGGGTCAGAAGGGATTATGAAGAAGTTGAGAGTGGCTAGGCAAGACCTAAATCTGTTGCTGATGGGGGAAGCACATACCTCTCTATACTTCACTAGACAGTGAATAGTTAAGTGGGGGAACAAGCCAGGAGGGCTGTCACCACTACTTGCCTAGAGCAGGAGAACAATGGCTGTGGTGCCAGCAGTGAAGGGACCCATGGGTCACCTGGTGAACAGAGGGGCAAAGAAAAAGGCACAGTTTAGGAGTTCTGTCAGAAGCTATATACTGCAGATTGTCAGGATACAGAGAACATGGTGGGAGAATTTATGAGGGGCATCGAGTTTCCTATAGTAACGGATGAACAAAGGGAACCTTGAAGGGACAAGGTAACCAGAGAGGAGTTAGGAGGGGCAATTAGCTCTGTACAGAGGGGAAAGTCAGGGAGGCCAGATGGCTTTGTAGCTGAATACTAGTAATTAGGGGATGCACTGATGGAGCCAATGGCAGATATGCTAGAGGCAGTGGTGGCGGGGTGGGGGGAGGGTGCTCCCTGCCTTTTGCTACAAAGCAGCAGTCTGCATCCTTCCAAAGCCAGTCAAGGACCTGACAGGGTGTGCATCCTACTGGCCCATCTCTCTCCTGAATTGCACCCTCAAAACTTTTGCAAAGGTTCTGGTCAGGCACTTGGAAGGGCTGCTACCAAGATTAGTACACATGGACCAAACTGAATTTGTGAGGGGAGGCTGTCCTATCATAATATGCAGCAACTGATGAATGTGGTGCACTAGGGGAGTTTGGCATCCAGGACAATTGCTGGTGCTATCCATGGATGCTGAGAAAGCCTTTAACAGAATAGAATGGTAGTACCTCTTTCGTGTTCTGGAGAGCTTTGGGCTGGGGGATGCATATATTACGATGGTACACCTGATAGATAAAGCCACAAAAGCACAAATTGTACTAAATAGTATCCTGTCAGATGATATAGCCTTGCAACATGGCAAGAGGCAGGGCTGCCCTCTCTCCCTAATATTGTTCACCTTGGCAATCGAGCCACTAGCAATCAGAATCAGAGGAGATAAATGGATCGGGGGTGCAAACACAACAGGAAGGGTACCATAAGAACTGCTTGGATGCTGATGATTTATTACTTTTTGATACACAGCTGATACCATGGTTCCAGTTTTGCTAGTGGTGGGTTTATGGAGTTTTCAGGCTACAGGCTAAACTTGTTAAGTCAGAATTGCTGAAGGTAGGCAGAGGAATAGTGGGAGTCAGGCTGCAGAACTGGAGTTTTAAAGTGGTGAAAACAGCCTTTACCTACAGTATTTGGGGATTCAAGTAAGGCATGACCTAAGAAGGCTCTATGCTTTGAATTACAAGCCCATTTTTAATACCATTTTGGCACACTTGGAAAGGTGGAGGGCCTTACCTATATCACGGTTGGGGTGAATTAACCTGTTGCAAATGAATGTACTGCCAAGGATCCTGTACATTATGCAGATGTTAACTATGGAGCTGAAAAAAAGGGGATGTTAAGAGGGTAGAGAAGGGCTTTACTCAGTTCATTTGGCAAATTAAAAGTCTGAGAATCATCTTGAAGAGGCTTAAAGGCAGTAATGAGCCAGGGGCCGGTTGCACAAAAATTTACCTAAATCCAAGTCACAATTTGTGACTTAAGTCACAAAAACTGGTCTAGCATAAGTCCCCAATTTAAAACAGTTGCACAAGGCTGGAAAATGAAAGTCTTGTGCTAGACCAGTCTAACCCTCTTATTGCTTAGCAACAGAGACTGGACTTAGAAACTGTAGAGTTCACATATCATTTCAAGATGGCTGCCAAAATGAAGATTACATTTTTATGATGGTGAGAAGTTAACTTTGGTTGAAGATAAACTTTTTGGAAAATAACAAATTGTGGGCAAATTGGGTCTCAATTAAAAAAAAATAATGCAAAAATGTTCATGGCATTGAAGGAGAAACAGAATCAGAAGTTTACTGTGCTGAGGAAAGTGCGGCTGCCACCTGTTTTAAACAAAACAGCAGGCTGGTTGAAATCACGCACATGCAGTGTAGTTCTGATGAGATTAGTATTTTAATTTAATACTGATAGGTGTATTTTTAAGTGAAATTGTAACCAGAGAGACTGGACTGCATCTTTCATTTTTAATTTGGCACAATTTTGAGAACATTAGCAGTGGTGGCAGTCGATCGATCTGGAGTTGCACTGGGGATGAATTTAGGCAAGGAGATTTGAAGTATACACAACACATGCCCATTTCAAGGAAAGGCTGGCTGTATGGTTAAATTAGGACTGTTTTATTTTTATATTCGCTTGTTTCAACCCCCCATTTGTTGAAATGGTGTTGATCTTTAAGAGGCTTGCAGCGATACTGGCATATTTGTTGTATATATGATAGGATCGGCATTTTCTCTTCTGTTTTGTACATTTATCCCCCACTCCCCTCCCGTTACTGAAAAAGAAATGAACTCGGTCCCCAACCCCTTGCTGAAACCAGAAGTGGATATCTGTAGTATGTAGAAGCTCTGTCAGTGTGCGCTGCGGGTAAACTGGTGGCATCCGCTGCTTCCCGATGCTGCCGGCACGCTGACTCGAACCAAATGCCTCTACGGGGCACTCAGTAGTCATACTGCAGCTCAACTAAGGGAATTTAAACAGCTGCAAGTTCTGTTTTCTTTATGGCAGCTTCCAGGTCCTCTTCTGATTTATAGCACCGCTGGTGGGAAACGCTTCTATCCTGGCCTCTCCACATCCTGACAAGTTTTTGTCTCTTCCTCTCCCACCCACATGAAGCAGGCAGCAGTCTGTGCTCTGTACGGGCTGGGAATAGAAACTGCAGTCTGGCGCTTTTGTGTGTGTGTGTGTGTGTGTGTGCATGTATATGTGTGCACTCACTCCTGTTAACTGCAACAGCAGCCCCTAGGCTTCCTCCTGTTCATCACTGTCCACCTCAATAATATCAGGGCCCAGGGACCCTCCCTAGACCTCAGAGAATTTATTTTGTTTTACTACATTGGCCACCAGGAAAACCAGCCCAATAGCCCACCAGGGATATAATTTGAATTACTGGTCCCACATGGAACAGCTCTAGCACTCTTGACCACCAATAGTAAATTATTTATTATGGCCCACTAATCCCAGAGTCCCCACTAGCCCACCTTGGTTGATACTTCTAACTCCTGGCCACTTGGCCATCTAGGGGCAGCAAGCAGTCTTGCAATTACAGGGGCTTAGAGCACCTACAGTTTGTGATTCGGGTGTCATGGCAGACAGGAAATAGTAGGGTCAATGGGAACACCATCAGTGCCATAACTTTGGCAAAAACAACGTAGACAATGAATTTCTGAACCCACGTAAAATAAACATAATCACCTCCACAGTCGCATATTTTTTGAAGAACAAAAAATCCTACACACAGAAGTTCCTTTTTTCAGGGGTGACCACAGAGGTTTGAGCTTATTTGGTGACAGTCAAATGGTACACAGGTGGGGAATCAAATCCAGGTAAGCTGGCCATGGCCTAGCTGTTTCGCAGTCTGTTGTTCTAGCCAGTGTGCCACAGGAGAAGGACGCAAAGCCATGCTCTGCCTGTCCCATTTTTAGTTTCCCAGGCTTACCTTTCAGGAATACAGCACTTACGGTTATCCAGACCATGATGGTGTTCCTGTTGGCCATATTGTTTCCTGTCCACCATGCCACCCAAGACATAAACTTTAGGCCGGCCAAGAGCTTACCAGAGCTCGACTCCCCTAGCTCTGAAATGAGCCCTGGTAGCTCACGCATCACTGCAGTTGACGTATAACGGGAGGGAGGTGGTTACATTTAGAGCTAGCACTCTTATGGGCCCCCCAGCTTCCAAGTCTCATAAAATGTAATTCCAACACTGGTGGTGTTTTTTTGTGGAGCCCCACCCCCCAATAACGCAGTTTTTCCTTTCTTTTCCTAACTGTTCATTTATTATTTTCATTTTCTGCGTTTCTGTCTTCTTCTTCTTCCTTTATCCTGTCTGTAACTTATCTAAAGCTGCCTTTTCTTTACTCTTTTGCTGTCATATA
This sequence comes from Neoceratodus forsteri, assembly GCA_016271365.2. Classification (NCBI taxonomy): domain Eukaryota; kingdom Metazoa; phylum Chordata; order Ceratodontiformes; family Ceratodontidae; genus Neoceratodus; species Neoceratodus forsteri. Next base: position 1,485,507,677 of record CM057452.1, read on the forward strand.
CACCTTTTGTGGCTCTCCAGTTTCTATTCCTGCTTACCTCATGGTACTGTATTTATTGCATATTGACCTATTTTTCTTATTAATTTAACAGGTCTGAAGTGATGTTGATTTCTTTCCCATCAGATAAGTATCACTTTACACCTAACCTTTTTTATCCTTCCTGTTTACTTCCTAAGAACTAAGCATCCTTTGTAACCCCTTTCCCATATTTTATTTTACAGATCCGACGGATGTTGGCCCTAAAAGGCTCCTACCCCCATACACAGGTAAGACATATGACCTATACTTGGTTGACTTTAACAGTGTGGATGCACCTGTTATGGTGTGTGTGTGTATATACATATATTAAGGTGATACACACTGCAGCACTTTTTTTGTTGAATGTAAGTATGTTGTTAGGTGGGAGATATGCTTTGCTCAACAGTTCTCACAAATGATATGGTAAGTGTGTATGTGTGCAGGATGCACAGTCAGCAATTATTTGTACAATGCATAAAAAAATAGCCACCCCTCATTGGTCAGCTGGCACTATCACCCTGTTGTAAAATATAGCATTACCAACAGGAACAAGTGCCAGCTATGCCAACCTCGCACTACAACCCATTAACAAAACACTCCGACCCCCGTTTCCAAATCCCAAAACCGCCATTGTACATCGCGCTACGGAGTAAACCAAAACCCGGCCGTTCACCTCAAAAAATGAACATACAAACAACTTTCGACTTGATCGATAATGACGAGCTGGAAGCAATATTCAAATCAATCGAAGACGGCGATATTAGCGAAATTGAAACGGAAAATCCATCACCGGAAAAAACAACACCACAGCCACCACGAACGCCCGTTGCTCTGCCTCACATGCCCAGCCTGAACTTCACAAGCAGCCCGCTCGCAGCACGTCCGACTGCCGCAGAAGACGGCGATAAAACCGAAATTAAAAAAATCCAGTACCTGAAAACCATTAATACTGCCACCAAGAAAGCTTGTCCTCTGCCTCACATCCCCAGCGTGAACGCCACTACAGCCCGCTTCAGCACGCCCAACTACCGCAGAGCACAATTCAAACACGGCGCTTCCTTCAAAGGCCCCACACCAGCCAATCCTAACACAAAACAAAGCTGTATGGACTATTTTTGCATGGAAGGATATTCCACTATTTCTTACTTTTTACACACAACAAATTATCACAATTAAATTATTATTCACATTTTACCACACACAACATTTAGAGTATAATTAATTGATGACAGAAGAGTTGTGATGCTGGTTTACCCACGCCTGATGAGTTTAGTCACTCGACCTGCGGCCTCGCGGACCAAACCACGCCAGGCGTGGGTAAAACCAGCATCACCAACACCCTGTCGTGGTTTATTGCTTAAATAACCAATGGTATTCTAACTGTGATGGTGGGAGGGGGTTCTGTTGTCAGTATTTGCCATGGAAGGCTCTGTGTGTGTGTGTGTGTGTGTGTGTGTGTGTGTGAGAGAGACAGTTTGCAGTAATACCGGTGGGTGAATAGCTTATTTCGAATATTTGGCTGAATATTTGTATTCAGATCCCAAAATGTTCAGCATTCAGTATTCATTGTTCGTGTTCCTGTTGGTAAACAGTTAAAAAGAGGCCCCACCCTCCTTCCCAGCAAAAGTGTCTCAAGATGACAACCACAGTCCCCTAACCCTCCCTCCCCATCACCGGAACCCACACTTTATTCAACAATACCACAATAGGTGACTGGCACAACTCTGCATCTCCATAGTTGACTGCTGTTTCTTGTAACCAGCTAAATTATACCCCACTCTTCCATCCCAGCAGCAGCATCCAGCTCCTAAGCTTCCCAGCATCCACATTTTCTTGCTGTAAGAAGCCTCCAGGCATGGAAAGATCCTCGACCAACTCCCACCTCCACAGCTAGTTGCCTTCTTGTGAATGAAAGACTCTCACTTTTGCTGCTATAGTAAAATAACTGATCATGTGATCAGCTGTTTTACTATGCAAGCATGCATGATACCACTTTCATTCACAAGAGGGCACCAGCCGTAGAGGAGGGCAGGTTGAGGTGGTTGCCTGTCTGTGCCTGGGGTATCTTTTTTCACGTAAGAAAATATGGGTGCTACAAGATGTGTTAGTCGCCATGGAGGTGGGCAGGTTGTGTCAGTTGTCCATCATGGGATCGTTTTAAATAATAAATTATGGGTACTGGTGGGGCAAGAGGGTGGGTGTGGAATGAGGGTTGTAGATTTTTACACAGTTTGGTTGGGGGTGATATTTTTAATTTATTTTTTAAAGTATTTCCTGAATAAAAACAATAGTGCCACTGTTCTTTATTCATGTCCAAATAATGAATAGTGCATTATCCATTATTCCTAGTATTTAAGAAATACTCTCACACACCCCTACACAGTAGTTTGTTGACAGCTGAGAGTGATTGGGTGGTGAGGGGGTGCATGTTGGAATTTCAAAATCTGTCTACGTGCGTGTATATGTGTGTCAGTCCCAAATTTGGTGGCCATAACAGAATGTCATGTTATACCGATAATTACAGCTCGGATATGGCCATTTCAGGACACACCTTGTTAAATCAGGAAGGGGGGCATTGTTTTACATGTGACAGAAGACATACAGGACACAGAGATGCACAGATATCCTTTTCCCCTTTTCCCATTCTGGTTTCTCCTAGCTCTCACTCATTTTTGTGACTCCTCATTGCTGCCTACGCCTCCCTTGTCTCCTCCTAGTAACAACCCCTCTCCCCTGACCATGCTACTCTCTAGTATACTTCCAGCACCCTTTCCCTCATACCGCTTCTGTTTCCCACAACCTGTCTCCCTTCTGCAAGCTTTCCTGCTCCCCCTCCTATGCTCTCTCTCCTCTACACTCCACCCCTCCTCCTCCCACCCGTCCTCCTGTCTCCTGCCCCTTCCTCACTCCCCATCTTCCAGGCTGTTCCCTCCTCCCATCTGTCTACTTCTGTCTCCACCTGGTGTTCATCAAAACCTCTTCTCTCCTGCCCTCTGCCTTCATCCCCACTGCATTTCCCTTGCCACTCAGTCCCCACTAAGGTTATCTTACCTACGTACTTGGAGCAGTGGTTGATCAAAGGGAGGGATGGAAGCAGCTGCAGGGGGACCTAAGCAAGCTAGAGGAGTGGTTAGAAAGGTGGCAGCTGGGGTTCAATGCAAAGAAGTGTAAGGTTATGCACGTTGGGGTGAAGAACTGAAGTAGAGAATAATGGCTCGGGGGGGGGGGGGTAAGCTAGGGATCACTGAGGAGGAGGAGGACCTAGGCATAATGATAAAAGGGACCATGAACAACACTGCCCAGCGCAGGAGAGTGGCTGCAGAAGTGAACAAAATACTGTCAAGCATAGCGATGGTTTTTTCGTTCAGGTGAAGAGAGATCTTGCCCCTATGCAGGTCACTGGTAAGGCCGCACTTACAGTATTGTGTGCAGTTTTGGAGACCATACCTAAAACGTGATATCAGGCTACTGGAGGAGGAGCAGAGGAGGGCTACAAAGATGATATGTGGAATAGAGGGAGAGATTATGACACTAGGCTGTGATACCTGAATATGTACACCCTAGAGGATAGAAGGGACAGGGGGGACATGATAGAGACATACAAGTATCTCAGGGGAATCAATAAGGATGGGGCAGATGGGGTCTTTTCAGCTAAGGAGGGGGAGGGTCACCAGGGGTACAGGCTAAGAATAGAGGTGGGAAGATTTAGGAGGGAAATGAGGAGACACTATTTCACAGAGAGGGTGGTAGTAAAATGGAATGCACTATAGTGTATGGTGGAATGCAGTTGTATATGGAAAGCCATACACCACAAAAAATTGTTCAGCTTTAGTAGTGACAAACCATCCCCATTAGCACCACTCATAGGACGAGGCAGTAGATAAGTTGGGTGCATGAGTTACCCCATGGGAGGATAGCCCAGATATGCAGTACTGGACAACAGAGACTGGCTGCCTATGGAGGAAAAAGGAAGCATTTGTGTTTAGACCATACAATATATAGAATAGTGTGTGAAGCCCAACACACAACAGTGCTATTCTTAAACCTTGTAGTTACTATACATTCAGAGGGACCTCTCGAGCTTCGGCTCTCAAGGTCATTGACATCATAGTAATCACTCTGTATAAGAATGGAATTGTTGTGTAGGCAAACTATACACTATTCTATATGTTGTAAGATTTAGTACTCACACTGTCTGCAAGCCTGTGTCGGCGAAAGCCTATTGGGGTACATTTTAAAATGTAATTACACTTGCTGTTCCAGCTGCGCTGAGGGTTGAGGCGCTGGATGACACACCTCATGCCATGCTGGTGACTCAGTTTGGGAATGAGCCCCGGCAGCAGGGGAGTGATAGGGAGAGATAGAGAGAGAGAGGATTGAGTGTCTGGAGGACTGCTCTCCTCTCTCAGGAAGGGAGGTATTGCCATCCCACCTGTCAATCTCTCTCTGGCGGTGGGCAAAGGAGATGTGAGTCGGGAGGCACACTGCCGACGTATGCTATCGGTGGGGTGCAAAGAAATAAAGTGGTGGAAAATGGAGCTGGTAGACTCCATGATGGCTCTCCTGCACCTGCATTGGCTCCCCAAGCATCTGGATTTTGCTCCAGGGTGGGGGAAAGCTGGCGCCCCCTCACCTTGGCCCTGTCACGAGGGGGGTTAACCCATAGGGGATTGTAGGGGAAGTTAGGCAGACAATAGAGAGCCAGAGACAGAGTCCTAATGAGGGAGGGACCGGAGCTGTCTGCCAGGCTCCCAGGAGCAGTACATAATAATAGAAAAGTAAGTTTAGTTCACTCTAGTAGTATATTAAAAAAGGATCGTAATTTCATACCTGGAAAGTTGCCAGCAGCTCCCTTTACGTCTTAATAGCTGAGATCCGCCCTCGAATGCAGGCATGTAATGATGTAGGACCAGGGAGAGAGTGTGGGCACACTCCATTAACGTCAATGGGGTCACTTTTACGTCCAGTTTGTAACATAATGATCGATTAATGAAGGATACCGCTCGACTAACGCGCTATCTTACCAGAGTGGTGTCCTTCATTCATTAATCTCAATTGGTCATGTTTATGTTAAAATCTGGAAGTAAAAGTGACCCCAATTGACTTTAATGGGGAGTGCCCCCCCTCTCTTCCTGGTTCTATGTCATTATCTACCTGAGCAAAAGGGCGGATCTCTGCTGCTAGGTAGTAAAGGTAGCTGCTGACAAGTTTCCAGGGATGAAATGACGATCATTTTTATTTTACTACTAGAGTGGAATTACATTTTAAAATGTACCCTAGCAGACGTTTGTCGACATAGGCATCCACAAAGGGTAAGTGCTGCCCCAAGGAGCTCACAATATCTCTGTAATTACTGCACGCCCCCGGTGGAATGCGAGGCACAGCCCTGGCACTTTCTCCTTTAGCACATTGGCTTATGCTTCCTGCAGCAGCAGCTCAAGCTCGTCCTCTTGCTCACACTCTACCTCCTTGCTGCTTCCAAAACAGTATCGGCACCCAGTGACCCACCACCACCGGCACCACTAGATCCATGTTATTACTGCACAAGTGTGAAGTTCATTCTTAACTAGACTGTTTTGTGAATTTATGCAGTTCTATTAATTTAATTCCATGATTAAATATTACTTGGTGTATTTTTATTTTATTTTTTAACTTTGTATTTTGCTCCTTCCCCTGCCTCCCTCACCACCATTGGGAGACACCTGGCCTCTGCCCTTGCTCCTTCCTGCCTGGAACTTATGGTGCCCCCCGTGTAGCCTTGGCTTCCCCACCAAGCACAGACATGGTGGGGGGCCGTATGACCCGAATTCTATGCACTTCATCGGGATCCACTGGCAAGGCAGGCAGGGGCATCTAAGGTATGGGCTGGCAGTCCATCTTCCCAGAGCATGGTATCTGATTTTTCCTTTTTCTGTAGGCGTGACTTACACCCCCACCATCAAGGGGGAGCTCCGCCAATGCCAGTCATGCCCTCCCTCCAAATGCTTTGCATTTTCTGCACCTTGGGCCTCCACCTGAGGGCAGTCAAACACCCAGCCACATCCCCCCCTCCCTCCCTGGAGTAGACAAGCAGTCCTCGGATAGACCAAGTGGCCTTTTTCTGCTGGCATTTTAGTATGTTCATATGGTGGATGCCTGGGACAGATTGCCATAGGAGGAGGTGGGGGTGAAGACAGTGGTGGTCTTTAAGCATGCATAGGATAAGCACATGGGCATTATACGGAGAGGGACACCTGAGACTGAATAGGGTCCAGGAGTAGTAATAGACTGGACAATAGGGTAAACTAGATTGGCCTTCTGGTCCTGTTTCTGCCATCCAATTCTGTGTTCTAGAATATGTGCATGTAGATGACTGGGACCCTTTACAACAGTAGTGCATAATCTAGTCATCCTTACAAGGAAATGCGTATGCAATACCTGTATCGCTCGGCGGTGACCAACTTTTGAAGTATGGAACAACTAGACATTGAAAGTCTTACCCAAGGAAAGGCTTATATAAGAGATAAAAGGATAGGCCAAGAAATTGGAAAGGTAGTGGTGTCCCTATATATATTCCCTGCCACCCAAAAGGTCATGCAGATACAGTATGTATGATGTACTGTGCAAGCTACATTGATGCTAAAGAAATACACCAGACACAGCAAGACAAAATTAAATCATTTTTATTATGCAGGCATGACAAACAGTGTGATGAATGCTATCATTGTTTGCTTGAACATTTCCTGATGAACCATTTAATTCTTCTAATGTCCAAACATTGAGGTTTAATAAGCATTAGAAACTATAACCCATGTAGCGTCTGTCATTATATTGGCAGTATCACTTCTGTGTCTTAGCACTTGACTGCCTTGTGATGGAGGCCCATTGCTAATGCAGGTTCCAAGAAGCTATGAAAGGTAGGGACTGCAGTTTTGTATCTTGTGCATGCCACAGCACACACACATTAGCATGCTGCAGTGGCGGGGGGCTGAGGAGAAAAACAAAAATGGCCTTCAGGCAGGCTTGACAAAGTTCCGCTTGGTTTCCCTTGGCCCAATCCACCACTTGGCCCCAGGGACACATCTGGATTGTGCTCGGGGGGCCTAGGGAGACATCAAGCGGGCATTTAAGCACCCAGTGCAGAGGGAGGTGGCAGCTGGTTTTGGGAAGCAGAACTGTGCTGAGCAGTCACCTGCCTGAGCCTAGGATTAAAAGCCTTATGACAAAACACAAGAATATAAATTATTGTCTTCATGGTAATGTATACCCAATGGGAAATAGCAGTCCCTAAAACAGGAAATCAGTGCACTCAAATATATCTATATATATATATATATATATATATACACATATATACATACATACTATAAATGTGTGTGGGATACACACACACACACACACACACACACACACACACACACGTACACATACACAATTCCTATAATTAAAATTAACTATGGGAGGATAAGCCTACTAACAACAAATAAGCCTGGTACATAGGAGGCTTAAATTAAAGTCTCTAAATAAGACCAATGGAATGTAATACAATTTTTGTGCAACAAGTTTACATTTTTTAAGTCTGACTTGTTTTTGTAAGACCAAAAAGATGTCTTAAACTTGAACTTAACTCTTTTGTGCAACCAGTCACGGGAGACCTAAATTAACCAGATCTATGTATTTATTGATTTATTTGCTTTTGGTAACCGGGTGGGTGCACTAGGCATAAGAATGCCTATTTTCAGGCATGACCCGGGAGAGAACAGCTTGAAAAATACATAAGTGTACATGTGACGCAGCACATGAGGTGTAGAGCACAGTTTAGAGGTGATCAACAAAATACACAAATCTACAAGTGACGCAGCTACAATACAGTTTGTAAGGGAGTATTTTATATCAGTTTAACATAGATTCATGCAAAACTGGGTGAATAGAGGGGAGGAGGCTAGTTGGTGGATCTGGTGAAAGACACAAGACCTGGTAGGTTATCAGGGGTTAGACAGTGTATGGGGCAACAGGGGCAGATACCCTCTGGCAAGGCATTCACTGGAGGCAGTGGTGGGGGGGGGGTAGTTGCAAAAAAAGAGGAAGGCAGGTGAGGATCGTATGCCTCTCATCCAAATTGCAGGTAACCCAGCCTTTTTGCCTGGCTTGGAGGATGGGGGCTCAGAGAATGGGAGACTAGGGCAGTACAATGTATGGGGATCTTTACAGAAAAGAAGGGATTAAGAGCTTTGCAGCAGGCCAGAGCAGTTCTGGATTCCAATGGCACACCTATATTGATATCTCCAGGTGAGGACACATGGACGGAGCCCTGGGAGGGAACTGGTGTACTCTTTTCTGCAGCACTCTTTGGAATAGGTGGCCTCAGGGACTTGAATATCTCCTAAAGAACTAATAGCCAAAGTGGTATGGCAAGACAGGGTCTGCTTCCCAGACCTTACAACAAAAGTCAGAGGCCAGTGGGAGGGAGTGCTGGGGAGGGAGAGAGAGATAGCTGCTGAAAATTGGACATCTGTATTAAAATCAGTAGTCACCTATGGGGTTGGTAGTGTGCAATAAATACAAGGAGTTACAGTTTAAATGTAGATTTTATGGACCACCCAGTGTTACGCAGCAATTTAACTCCACTATCTCACCAATAGGTGGTAGATGTGAGAGAGGGGGCACCTACCTGCATTATTTCTGCAGCTGCACACACAAAACGGAAACCATTCTGAGCAGAAGTGGAACACAAGATCTGCTGCATCTTCTCCAGGACAAAGGAGCCCACCCAGGTGTCATTATTATTCAGGATGGAGGACATGGGGGAAGAAGGATGGGAGCTGGGTCCTACTGGCTCTGGCATGACTGCATTCAGAACACTTCGGGTTCACATGTGACCCTGACACTGACCCAGTGGAAGACCCTGGTGTTACAGACCCTGGTGCTTGAAGGGCTCACATTTGTACTGTGCAAGAGAGAGGAACTCTTTTTATGAAGCTGGGGAAGATATCTGGATTCGCTACACCTGGCAGAGGACATCCTCCTGTGGGACAGTGTTCTCTGAGGTGCAATAGTGTGGAGCAGTGCAGAGAGGGAGGACTGAGGAGTGTGAAAACTAAAACTGATTTATTAAAGATTTGGCTACTTTCTGAATCCTCAAATTTAGTTTCTCTTACTGAAACCTGGTTAATCCCACAGACTGGAAAAGAGGAGCTGGAAATGGATGTTTTTTCAAGCTTTAGGCTGGACGGAAAGAGTAAACGTGGGGGGGGGGGTTCTCCTTTATGTGGGATGGGATTTGGGACAGACTATAGATATTTATTCCGGGGTAATTGGTTTAATTGATTGCTTACTGGTTGAGATTATTGAATTAGAAATGATAGTTGAGGTAATTTTTGCACCACCAAAAACAAAAGTTAGTGACTATGAACAATTAGCTTTAAAGATGCAGGAAAAGTCCATGGGAAAAGAACAGATCCTAACAAGAGATTTTAATGCCCCATGGGGCAAAAGTAGAGGTAATACTTTAGAGTATAGCTTCAAACCTCTGGCAGTAACCCAATTAGTCACTCAGTCTACTAGGAAGATACACCCACAAAGTCCTGGAAATATATTGGATCTGGTTTTTGTTACAATTAAGGTTAAACCTCAGTTAATTTTAGTAAATCATCCCATATTGGGAGACCCCTGTTCTCTAAGATGTGAATTTAATTTGGATAGGGGGAAAATTTGAACACCTAATGTAGAGCCCCTAAAAATAAAAAAGAGATCTTTTAAGGGTTACAATAAAGAACTTTTTATAGCCAAATTAATGGAGGTAAAATGGGACAGACTATTTCTAATGCCTTCTTTAGATTTGGCAATACAAGAATTCACAAATTGGTATAGAGAAGTGTGTGACAAACTTGCTCCCTTTGAGTATAAAAATCAAAGGAAAAACCATGTTCCATGGATTTCATAGAAATTAAAAAAGCAGATTAGAATTAAATCTAGACTTTGGAACAAAGCAGGTAGAATTCTTGATCCTTTGGACTGGGCAAGTTATAAATCAGCTGGAAATACTTTAAGATTAAAAATCAGAAAGGCTAAGCAAGCCTATTATAAAAATAAGATAAATGAAGTTTCAGATTCTAAACAGTATTGGTCTCTAATAAGGTCCTTTGAGGTTCCTGTTTCTCAGAGACCCAAAATCCAAATGATTAAAAATGGTCTTTGTCAGACTCCAATTAAATTAGTAAATATACTTAATGAGTATTTTGCAACTCTTCCAGATATCCCAATTCACATCCCAGGAAGAAGAAAGACACACTCTGATAGTGATTTCTTGCCTTTAAATATTCCTAGGTTTAGATTTAGGTGTGTCTCTTGTAAGCAAGTAAAAAGATGATATTAAGAAACTAAACCCAACCCAGCCCAGTGGCGCTGAGGGTTGAGGCACTGGATGCCACACCTCATGTTACGCCAGCGACCCGGGTTCAGGAACGAGCCAGGGCCACCAGGGTTCGGCAAGGGAGGGATAGAGATTGAGCATCCACCAACAGCTCTCTCTTCCCGGGAGTGGGTATGGGAAGTGCTCGCTCTAGGGTGACCTCTGGCGGTGGCTGGAGGATTGTCAGTGGAGCAACATGGCATAATGCCTGGGGTGGAGCCACGGTACTACGTTGCCTTGCTGACCGGGCTCCGTGGGGGAGGGAGGGGGGTACAAAACAAGCAGAAATACCTTCCGCTCATCAGTGAGATGACGGTGGCCATGGAAGACTTCGCCCACATCCCATCTGCTGGCCCAAAGCACCCCAGATCTTCCTCCAAGCCGACTAGATGACACCAAGGTAGGCACATCATGCTTAGGAGGTCACCACCGTGGAAGGGTGGAATCAGCCCCGGAGATGGTACTGAGGGTTGAGCCTGTCTGGAGTCTTTCGGGGGAGGAGATCGAGGGGGAGATGTGAGGGTTCAGGCTGGGAGTAGGGTAGATTCCATGTGGCCACTCCTGACGGATGGGGAGTGGATGCAGAAATAAAGTTAAAAAAAAAAGAAACTAAACCCATATAAGTCATTTGGTCTAGATGGAATTGCAAATAGGTTTCTTAGAGATTCAGTAAGTGTGATTGTGCCTGTTCTGACAAAACTGTTTAACTGGAGTTTAACAGAAGGACTTTTTCCTAAATTGTGGAAAAAAGCAAAAATTATTCCAATTTTTAAATCAGGTCTACTGTCTGAACCCATAAATTATAGGCCTATTGCCCTGCTTTCGGTGGTGTCAAAGGTCTTGGAACAGCTGGTGCAGTGACAGCTTGGGGAGTATCTTGAACAGTACTCTTTACTTTCTGCATACCCCTCAGGTTTTCAGAAGAGCCATTCCACGGGCACCACTCTCGCCGACCTGGTGGATCTGATAGCATCCCAATTGAACGGAGGTAGGTCAGTGGGTGCGGTGTTTGTGGATCTTTCCAAGGCCTTCAACACCGTCGATCATGGTCTGATGTGTGACAGACTTGCAGAAGTAGGTCTGTCAACAGAAGTAGTGGGACGGTTTTCATCTTATTTACAGGACCGTTCTCAGCAGGTTTTTGTTGATGGTCACCTCTCTGATAGTGTTTCTATTCAGAGACGTGTGCCACAAGGGTTAATTTTGAGGCCAACTTTATTTTTGATATACATAAATAAAGTAGTGGAAGTGGCAAATAATTCTAATCTTAGGCTTTATGCCGATGACACCATTTTGGTTGCAAATGGCTTGAACTCAGAACAAATGGAAAGAAATCTTCAAAGGGATTTCTCTAGTACTCTGTACATGGATCAAGGAATCGGGTTTGGTTATGAATTATAAAAAAACAGATCCATGGTATTTAGGAAAAAAGAAATAGGAAAGACCACTGCTGCACCTCACATTACAATAATGACTGATAACTGTGATCTAATAGTTCAAGAGACAATGTACAGATATTTGGGTGTCTGGTTAGATGAAAGTCTGATTTTTGACTATCATAGTGAAGACATTAAAAATAAAGTAAACAAGCGATTGGGAGCTTTTAGGCACTCAAAATCATGCTTCAATAAGCAAATGAGATTGGCAGTTGTAAATCAACTTTTACTTCCAGTTATGGATTATGGATGCCATGTATATGGTTTTGCTCATAAGAAAAGCCTGACAAAAGTTGATATGATGCATAATAGGCTTGCAAGGTTTATATTGAGAAAAGGAATGGGCTCACACCACTGTACTTTGTTTAATGAACTTGGTTGGTTAACCCCGACTCATAAAAGGAAGTTGCAATGGGCAAATTTGACTCACAAAGTTTTATACATGAAAAGGCCAATTTACTTGTCTGAAAAATTTGAAAAAACACAACATCATCATAATTTGTGCCAGAAACCATTACAAGGATTTATTCCTCCAAAACTAATAAATAAATATAGTTCTTTGCGTTTCCCAGCCATTACGTTTCAAATATGGAACTCAGTAAATAAAGAATCCATAGTTAACCAGACTGATGTTAAAATATTTATGAAGGAGCTAAATCATGAATTGAGTGTACGTTGTATGTGTAATGATTAGCATGTAGATGTAATGTTGATGTAAATGATGATATATGATATTTGTTATATTTGTTATTGTCTTTGTATTCTATGTTATACTGAGAATGAGCAGGAACATCTATAATATAGGACTGGTCCTAAAGATGTTTTATTTCAGCTTATCCTGTATAAAAATAAAGATTTTTACTACTGCTACTACTTCCACCTTTCACGCGCCTGTAACTATAGGAGATGATTAGAACTACAGTGCTGACAATAGTAGAAGGTACTGTACCTATGTTTTATTCTTATTTACCTTATCTGTTTCTTTGGTTTTTCTACCCTGTATAATATCTAGTCATGATTATGGTTTTGTTACATAGATACATAGATGTTGATGGCAGATAAGGGCCTATGGCCCACCTAGTCCACCCATTATTGTACATAACTTTGCTTCTTCAAGCATCTCTAGAGCTAGGTTGTCTTGTTCCCCGACTACCAGGATCCCCTGATGCCTATCCCATGCATTCTTAAATCATGTAATCGTTTCAGGTCCCACCGCCTCCTCTGGCAGGGTGCTTCATTTGTCCACCACCCGCTCCGTGAAGAAATACTTCCTCACATTCCCTCTGAACCTCCCCCCCCCCCAGTTTCATCCCATGTCCTCTAGTCCTGGAACATCTTTTTCTATGAAGAATTGTGTTTTCCAGCACCTTGTTCCTCTCCGTGAGGTACTTATATGTCTCTATCATATCCCCCCCTCTCCCTCCTCTCTTCCAGGGAGTACATATTTAAGTCTTTCAGCCTGTCCTCATAGATTTTGTGATGTAATCCTAGCACTATCTTGGTTGCCCTCTTCTGAACTGCCTCCACCCTACGTCCTTACATAGGTAAGGCCTCCGGTACTGGACACTGTACTACAGGTGTTGCCTTGCTAATGTCTTTTATAGTGGAATTATGACCTCCCTTTCCTGCTGGTGATACCCCTGCCTATGCATCCTAGCATTCTGCTTGCTTTTCCTCCCATTTTGTTGCACTGACTCCCTACCTTGAGGTCATCAGAGATGATAACCCCAGGTCTCTTTCTTGCTTAGAGCATTCTATATCCCCCCCAGCTAATATGTTGTACCTGGGTTTTTGTGCCCCATGTGCATTATTTTATTTATTTATTTATGACTTTGATAACCAGGTAAGTGCACTGATCCCAGGGACCATTTTCAGGTACGACTCAGGCCATGACAATGGCATAGGAGGTAGTAGTAACAGAATACAATATACAAAAGCAATACAATAAACAAAATACAAAAGCAAAACAGAATATGAGCAAGGATAGAGGACAAGTCAAGTACAATGGTATGAAGCAAATGCAAGTGAATATAGACAACAGACTTTAGCAACACTGGTACAGATTATTGGGTACAGAGGCAGACTGCAGGTAACTGAGAGGCATTTAGGATATGTAGTGTCTGGTAGTCCATTACTGCTTGCAGGGCAGGAGAGGGGAGAAAAAGGCTAGCCAGAGAAACACCAACAGAAAGACTCGGCTAGGAGTCAGTCGTTGAGGCAGGATTTGAACAGACTGTGGGTATCCAGAGAGTGAAGCCCGGCTGGCAACTTGTTCCATAGCGAGGGGGCAGCAGCAAATAAGGCTTCCCTGTCCATGTTGGTAGATATGCTGGGAATGTGAGGAGGGGTAGAATTTGAGCATAGGCAGTGGCATGAGGTTCTGGCCTGGAATAGGGCTGCAAGAGGGGACTTCTGGCCAGTGCAGACAGCATTATCGACCAAACAGCAAAGAGCAAGGTCAAAGCAGTCTGGACGTGGGAGCCACCCCAGAGACTGATAAAGAACACAGTGGTAGTGAAGAAAGGGGCCAGTAAGGTGAAGCGACAGGCGCTGTTGTATACAGTGGAGAGCTTGGTGGTGAGGGAAGAGGATGCCCTACAGTAGCTGGAGGAACAGTAATTGATTATAGGGAGCAGGTTACCCTGAACAATGGTAAGCTGGGCCTCTGAGGTGAGGTAGTGTCTGAATCTGTAGGTGATACCCAGCTTTTGGTTTATCCTGTGAACTACTAAGGTAATGTGCTCAGAGAAGGAGAGGGAGGGAACGAGTAAGACACCAAGATACTTGAAAGTTTCAACATTTTCAAGTACCTGGCCATTGGGGGGAGACAATGTGGACAGAGGAGTGAGATTTGAGTTTGGCAAGGAAGGGCTTGGACGCAAACAGCATTGACTTTGTCTTTTTCATGTTCACCAAGAAGAGGTTGTAGCAAACCAGTTATGGAATGCTCCATAGTTTTGGGTGAGGACTGTGGAAATGCGGGAGGGGGATTTGTCACTGACAAAATGAACAAAGTCATCTGCATAGAGGAGAGAGTGACAGGTAAGACTGTCTGAGGGAAGGGAATGTATAAATAAGGAGAAAAGCAGTGGCCCAGAATGGATCCCTGGGGGACCCCGGTTGAGACAGGCAGGATAGGGGAGCAGGCAGGGCCCACACAGACAAATTGGGAGCTATTAGAGAGGTAACTGAGGAACCAGTTAGATACCTCATAGGAGCAGCCAAGGAGGCATAGTTTTGAGAGGAGGAGGAGGGTGTGATTTACCAAGTTGAAGGCCTTGGAGAGGTCTACGAAAACTACGTCAATGGCTTACAAACATATGAACATATGAAAATGCCAGCAGAAACAGGCCTCACGGTCTATCGAGTCTGCTCGAGTGCACAGCTAGCACCTTATAATGATGCTGCCCCTCCCCATCCTTATCCCTTCCATTTACCCTATCCCAACCCCTCTTGATACTGTCTACAATCTTGCAGGCCACTACTTCACCTGGCAAGGAGTTCCACTTGTCCACCACTCTTTCCGTGAAACAATTTCTCCTCATCTCTCTCCTGAATCTACCCCCCCTCCAATCTCAGTTGGTGTCCTCTAGTGTCCCTCCCCTTCCTCCTCTGGAAAATCTTCTCTGTATTAATCTTGTTTATTCCCTTCAGGTACTTAAAGGTCTCAGTCATATCTCCCCTGTCCCTCCTCTCTTCCAGAGAGTACATATTCAACTCCCCCAGCCTTTCCTCATATGACTTGCCCTCCAATCCCTGGATCAGCTTTGTAGCCCTACACTGTACCCCCTCCAACAATCTGATGTCCTTCTTCAGGAACAGATGCCAATATTGCACACAGTACTCCAGGTGGGGCCTGGCCAGCGACTTATACAGGGGCAAGATATCCTCCCTACTTCTGGAGGAGATCCCTCTAGCTATACACCCCATCATTTTGTTGGCTTTTGCCACAGCCCCTCTGCATTGAACAGAGTTGTTCATGCTCCTTATTATGATCACCCCTAGGTCCTTCTCTTCTGTGGAGCAACCCAGCTGAACCCCATTTAAGTGATAATCCTTCCCCTGGTTCCGGGCACCAAAGTGCATAACCTTGCACTTCTTGGCATTGAACTCCAGCTGCAATTTATCTGCCCACTCCAGCAGCTTATTTAGATCCTCCTGCAACCCCTTCCCCCCACATGTCATCTACCACAGCTCCCATCTTGATATCGTCTGCGAACAGACTGATTTTGCTCTGGATCCCATTTGAGATATCTGCAATGAAAATTCTGAACAGTACTGGTCCCAGCACAGATCCCTGTGGTACCGCGCTCATCACCGCTCTCGGTGATGAGAGTCCCCCCCCTACCCACCACCCTTTGCTGTCTCCCCTCAGCCAGTTCCTGATCCAGGTCACCATTTTTGGTCCTGCCCCCACATACTCCAGCTTCCCCCCCAATCTCCCATGTGGCACTGAATCAAAGGCCTTACTGAAGTCCAAGTACAGGACATCCACAGCATGGCCCTTGTCCAGTTCTCGTGTCACCCAGTCATAGAAAGCTACCGGGTTTGTCTGGCATGATCTGCCCACAACAAACCCGTGTTGTTGGTTATCCTGGATACCATTTGCCTTCAAGAAGCTCTCGAGCCTCTTCTTTAGGTTGATCTCCATGAGTTTGCCCACGATCAAGGTGAGGCTTACTGGCCTCTAGTTCTCTGGTTCATCCTTTGGACCACTTTTATGGATGGGCACCACATGGGCCATCCTCCAGTCCTGTGGTACACATCCTGTGTCCAGGGAGGTATTGAACAGGTCTGCCAGTGGCCCTGCAAGGACCTCTGCCAGCTCCCTCAGTACTCTAGGGTGAATGTCATCTGGCCCAGGTGCTTTGTCCACTCTTAATGCCCTTAACCCCTCCAGCACCCTGCCCTCTGTAATTCCTACATCTGTCATCCTCTCCCCTGCCTTACCCACCTCCCCACTTGCCTGAGGTATTTGGCCCCCCTCTACTGCTTGAACACAGAGCAGAAGTGCTTGTTCAGTGCCTCAGCCTGCTCCACCACCTTCTCTACCCACCCCCCATTTTGTTTAAATCTCACAAGCTGGTCTTTGCTTCTCCTTTTCTCACCTATGTAATGAAAGAATTATTTTTCTCTTATTTTTATTCCCTGCACCAGTCTCAGTTCTCTAGACCCTTTGGCCCTCCTGACTAGTCTGGTGACCTCCCTTGACTTTTCCCTGTATACTGTACATCTTTATCTTTTCCCTCCCCATTTTCCTATACTTTTGAAATGTCGCCCTCTTGGCTCTCACCCCTTCCCTGAGCTCCGGTCACAGCCAACTGAGTTTCTTTGGCCTGCCAATCTTGTTTTTTTCCTAGTACAGGTCTCTGTTGCCTCCACCAGCGCTTCCCTTATTGTATTCCATTTCTGATCTGCATCCATGTGTTGTTGGTGTCTGCCAGGTGCTTGCTCAGAATTCCCTCCATCATCTTAAAGTCCGTCCCCTTAAACTCAACCACCCTTTCACCCATGCCCCCTGTGTCCCTCCCCACATTTAGCGTGAACCACACTAAGTAGTGGTCACTCCCAGCAAGTGGTTCCCCCACTTCTAGGTTCCTTACAGCTTCACCATTATCCAGTACAAGGTTCAAAGTCCTTTCCAGCCATCTAGGCCCCTGTAGCAGCTGTGTCAAGAAGCTGTCCTGAAAAGCTTCTAACAGGACCCCCTCTCTTGCACTCATGGTGGCAGGTGTGCTCCAATCCACCTCTGGTAGGTTGAAATCCCTCACCACCACTGTACTTCCCTTCCTGTTTACCCTTCAAATTTGATCTTCCAGCTCCCGGTCCAGGTCACAACCCTATGATAGTGGCTTGTACACTATCCCCATTCCTCAGTTTCCTATTCCTCGCATCCTGGAATTACATCCACAGAGCTTCTGTCCTCCCCTCCTCCCCTTCCTCCCTTACTCACTTAATTCCCTCCCTCACATAGCTCGCCACCCCCCCCCATTCTTCTTGGCCCTAACCTTTCTGAATAGCCTGTACCCTGGGATCATCATATCCCAGTCCTGGCTCATGTTTCCACGATGGCTGCTATGTCCACCAATTCCACTGCCAAGACAGCCTGTAACTCAGCAGTTCTGTACCTTAGGCTTCTTGCGTTCAGTGAGACCACCTTCCAGGCTTGACCATTGTCCATGTTCCTGAGAATGTGGTAAGTCAGCAGAGTGAGGACAGTGGTGGTACTATGATCCTTGCAAAAGGCATGCAGCTGGCTACACACGAGGTTGTACTTTGCAACATGTCTGGTGAGCTGGTGGTGGATGACTTTCTTGAGGAGCTTACATAGATGGGGGAGGATGGAGATAGGCCTATAGTTGTCAGTGGAGTGGGGGGTCGCCAGTTTTAAAAATAGGTATCACTTTGGTCATTTTCCAGGTGTTGGGCATGGTAGGGCTGAAAATATATGTAAGGGGTTTGACAATAGCAGGGGAGATTATTTTGCATTTCTTTGTGTTAAATCTCAGCTTCCACTCCTTTGATCAGTCATCAAGCTTTGGCACATCTCTCATCCTATCTACACCCTCCATTGTGCCCACCCTGTTGCAGATCTTTGTATCATCAATGAACAGGCATATTCTCCCTTCTAGATCTTCTGTAATGTCGCTGATAAAGGTGTTGAAGAGGACTGGACCCAGCACTGATCCTTGTGGTACCCCACTGGTCACCCTTCTCTCTGCGGAGTGACAGTCATTTACCATCACCTTCTATGTCCTGCAATCCATCAAGTTCCCCACCTACTGCACCACTGTCCTACCCACTCCCATGTTCCCCTGCTTATTTAATAGTCTTCTATGTAGCACAGTTGTACATCTATTTCAAATTAATGAATCCCATGTTGTCTTGTCTGTTATCTGTATATATGAAATTCAATAAGAATATTAAAAACAAAAAAAGAATAGACATCGCTGATAGGAATATGGCTGTTCCTAGTTGTGGACTGCCACCCAAGATCCCCTCCTCCTGTGAGTAGGGGATCTGCTTTTCATGTGTCTGATTCAATCTTCTTCACATTTGATTTGGCTCCTGTGTTCTGGATAATCTTAGATTTATTACCAGACACATCAGAGTGCCTGCTCATAGACATCTAAGAGAGAAGACATAAGTAAACACATACTATAGTTGCAACAATGTTTAAAAAAATGGAGCCAGGTTGAAATCAGCAATAAGACCTGGCCACTCTTTAGCACCCAGGGTACAAATCCAAAATGCCTCCTTCATGTGAAATAAGCTGTCATAATCCCCCGCAACACTTAGATTTTGCCACACCCTTTTGATACCCCTGAACATAAATTTATGGTCTGCAGGTTCTCTTGTACTATGCATATGGTACACTTGGCATAGCCTAGGTTGTAGTTCTGGCTGGCTCTACAGTGCTCCTTCTCTGATTTAGAATTTTCTAATGGTTTTCCTTACATAACATGCTCCATAAGTACACATAGCAATATGAATTACATCACCAGTGTCTCAAGTTATGGATCACTAATTTCATAACTTGTATCCATTTGTGGGTTTGCACGTTCTATGCCTGGAGATGCTATACTAGATGTGGAGCATCTTCTATAAGCATGACAACCTCTTCTCCAATTATGTAACCACGTTGTGTTATTCTCATTCCTTTGTCTACTATGTGTTACTTCATCTTTTATTTAACTTGCTCTCTTGTAGGCCGTCCCAGATGATTGTGTAACCAGTTGGTCCACAGCTTCATCACTCCTCAGCACATGCCTGAGTTTTTATGATTGATCCAGTATAGTGCAAGTATGGTAAGTGAGCTATGACAAAACTGAGTCTATCTGGTAGACATTGTGATTCATTAGTTCTGTGCAACAGTTCCTCTCTGTTTTGTGATTTAGCAACATTTCTGCACTGGAGATATTATTTCCTAAATAGCCTCTTTTACTGAATCTTTCCTTAAAGTCAGCAATCCCCTCTGCGAAGGTATCATCAGTGCTGCATTTTCTACAGAGTCATGCAAACTGTCCCTTGAAGATGTTGGGGACCATGTGGCATGGGTAGCAATTAGAGGACAGAAGCAAATCAATTTCAATCTGTAGATTTTCAAAACATTTTTGTATGCACTTTTCCCACTTGACCTGCAAAAATGTCTAAATCCAAAAAGTTAATCCCCTCAGGGCCTGCTGCAAAGGAACATTTTAGAGGCACTTTGTATGGTATTGATACAGAAATCCTGTTGTGCTGGAAACTGGGTTACTGCTTGTGAGATTCTTGGGATCTGAAGTTCCTTCCTTGCAGTAAATTTCAGAGGTTCATTGAATATTTCAAGTTAATTGTAATTGGGGGGAATGATCCAGTCTTGAGAATATTTTGAGATGAAGTCCAACCATTGATAGATGAGCTGGTTATAAAATAATAAACAAAATCATAAGTTCATAGGGTCACCGGGCTCGTGCAAAGGTTAGGATCAACTGAGATTAAGCAGTAGGTGGTGCTTGGGCAACTGTGAACTTTGGCTTGCACTCTCTCTGTCCCTGTTACAGGGACTAGCACTCTGTTGGGGTGCCACAAAGATGTGCAAACCACGATGAAGGGCTCCAACCCCTCAGGATGTCACAGGACTGGAGTCCCAGGACCAACAGCACCTTAGGGAACAAGGACCAACCAGAAATAGAGAGAGGCCGCAGAAGGAAGAGGGAAGGAATGTGTCAACAAAAAATTCTGAGTGTCCATAGGATGCTTAGACATGCACAGTTTTAACCACATGGAGGGGGTGTTGCATGTGTCTCCCACTTCCTCTCTCAACCACAGGCAAATCTTTTTAATTTGTGTGGTCACTGGGTTCACGAGCAGGTTAGAACTGATTGAGACTGGGTAGTAGATGGTGCTTGTGTAACTCTGGACTTTGGCTTATGCTCTCTCTATCCCTGTTATGGGACTACCAAACTGCTGGGGTGTCACAAGGATGCGGACCCCTGATGAAGGGTTACAACCCCTCAAGGTGTCAGAAGTATGGGATCCTAGGACCAAAGGATCCTTAGGAAAGAAGGCCATTAAGCACAACAGAAGACAGACAAGCACATTCTTCCCAAACCAGACTGAGACCCTGGACTTGAGAATCAACCACCAACTCCAACTCTTGTGGAAACTACTTAACTTTTATGACCTTCAGCATAGAGGAAAGGGAAAATCTCCCCATAAAGGAGCAAACATCAGGAGATCAAGGCCTTGGTTGCCTTCCCTCCTGCTAGGGTTAGAATTAGTAAAGGTTTAGCTACTGTAGTTTAGAATCCTACTCAAGGGAAATATTTTAGGGAACAAGCTCTCACTCAATCCCATTTAAAAGAAATGCCATGAGGGTGCTGCAAGCCAATCTCTACAGCTAAAGGAGGTTCCCCATGAAGGAGGACCACCGTCCAAGGTGGAAAAGGAAGAGTAGCCACTACAGAAAGGCATTCGCTGGCCTCCAACCAAGGGAAGGCCTAGAGAGGTAATGGAACCCTTGAGGGATAAGGCATAAAAGCTGAATCCCTGAGGGGCAGATATTTGAGTAGTTGTATGATCTTCACCCTTGAGGGGCAGAGGAAGGGAAGGGAAGTAGGTGGAGACAGAGTGAACCTTTTGTGGCCGTAGGGAGGAAAGGTTTTTGAAGGTACTGCCAATATGGCTGCACATCTAAAGGAGCCCCTGAGGAGCTAGAGGTCCCACCCTCTGGTAGCTGAAGTCTTAAATGCTACATCAGGTGGTGCTGTCAAGTTGGTCCATATGACAAATGATTCCCACAAAGTGCAGGGCATTATCACCCAAAGGGCAGAAAGAGAAGGACCCCGCCTAAGTTGAGGGACCCTCCCTCAAAATGTGGATTTCATGACAGGAGAATTAGACCATTGGCTTAGATGGAAGGGGAGCCCTGAAAGTCATGCTATCATTACCTCTGGCATGTGTTTGAGTGCAGAAAAGTAGTGGGAGGCTGATGGCAAAGCCCAATGGCCATTGAGTACAAAGTAAGAATGAAACAAAAGCAAGGCTGAATGACTGACTGAAGACATACATACATAGATACATAGATGCTGTCGGCAGATAAGGACTGTTAGGTCCATCCAGTCTGCCTGTTTAAGCTGCCTAACAAAGCATCACATGACCCTATCATGCCATGGCATGCCAGCTGAAATGGACTGAGACTGAATGATACGTGCCTGAACTGAATGATATTGATGAAAACAATGAAAGACACACACCAACAATTTCCTTTAACAAGGGAGTAGTGATGGTAACTGGTTGCAGTGTAGTAGACCATTTGGCTGAGACATAGAACAACTAAACATGAAATGGCTGAGGAGAACAGGGAGCATTGAAAACTGGGGATCGTGTGCTGCTGACTGCTGTCCAAAGGAAAACAACAGGCGTGGATGGTTTGAGTAGGCTTAGCAGCAGAGATTCAGCACTGACAGAAGGGAGGAGTAATCAGCAGAGCACTTGGATCTAAGAGTGAGCCACAGCAAAACCAGTGCATGGAAGCTGGGAGCACATGGAAGCAGCAGTCAGCAGAGGAGTGCAATGCAGAACTGTGTCACATTGTCCGGTAGGCCCCCATTGCTCCTTCCCCCCCCCCATGGACAAGAAAGACACCACACATTTCTTTGAGGAAAATGGCCGCAGCCATGTTTTATTTATTTCCAGTTCTAGATATTAATCTTTATTGAGTCACCAATCGCTTGATATTTCATACTCTAAATTAATACTATTCAATTAATATTGAGCAGTGGGCACTGCCAAGAGGAACCGCATACCCCAGGCCCCCGCACCACCCACAACTTGGGAAATCCCTTCTGGTGCTGGCTGAGGCATCCTTCTGCAGTAGCAGGACAAGTCATATGGCCAAGGTTCTGGCGGCCATTCCCCATCTGGCATCGCCGACCTTGCAGTCTCTGTTGCTGAGGCTGGATCTAGACCCCACTGGTCTTGTGATCCACCATCTTCATGCTGACCAGGGACCCTGACACCATTAGGAGAACTGGCATCGTCCCCTATTTTCCCGCTACTTCCCTTGTGCGCTCCTCCCATACCACACTACCTGGCTGCAATATATTGCAATACTGCTTCAATACTGTATTTCAATTAACTCTGCACTTCTCTATGCATAACTGCTTTAAGGTTTTTGTGCTACTTTTTACTTGACATGCAATTTGTTGTTATTGTTACTTGATCCCTACTTCTTAAGTCCGTACCATTACATCCCTTTTTGGGGAGGCGAAAAACCTGGGAAAAACCCCAGTAGGGGAAAACCGGGAAAAGTCACTCCCCATCCCCTAATGTGGTCACCCATCGTGGGTCAAAAAGGGGGCCCCTACTGAGCCATCCTCCCCTCCTGAAATGCCAGGGGGACTGGTGGGTGAGTAATCTGAGGGAAGCAAGAACCAGAAGGCTGGAATCCAGCCTGTATTCTGGTTTTATCCTGTCTCCTTCCCTCAGACCCCCTCCCCTTCAGAGAGCTTGGCTGTGCCCTATCCCTGCCTATGTCCAGAGGCTGCTGACCACTCCCCTGGGCTGGTCTCCAGCAGCCTCTGATTTTTGGCCATGGAGAGGGGGAAGGGGGCCCCCGGACAAAGGGACAGCTGCTGCAATTCTTGGGCAGCCTATGCATTGTCTGGTAGGCCCCCATTGCTAATTCCCCCCCCTTGGACAAGAAATACACCACATAGTTCTTGGAGTAAAATGGCCGCAACCATGTTTTATTTATTTCCAATTCTAGATATTAATCTTTATTGAGTCACCATTTGCTTTATATTTCATACTCTAGAATAATACTTATTCGATTAATATTGAGCAGCAGGCGCTGCCGGGAGGAAGTGCATACTCCAGGCCCCCGCACCGCCCACAACTTAGGAAATCCCTTCCGGTACTGGCCAAGGCATCCCTCTGCAGTAGCAGGACAGGTCATATTGCCAAGGTTCTGACGGCCGCCCCTGTCTGGCATCGCCGACCTTGCAGTCTCTGTTGCTGAGGCTGGATCTAGACCCCCAACCCCGTGCAGGTACAGGTCTTGTGATCCACCATCCTCGTGCCGACCAGGGGCCCTGACACCTTCGGGAGAACTGGCATCATCCCCTATTTTCCCGCCACTTCCCTCATTTGCTCCTCCTGTGCCGCCACAGGCTGGACCCTGTCCAACCCCCCAAGCTACCTGGTCAACTCTTTCCTCCAATATCATTATAAAATTTTTCAATAAACTATCTAAAACCTCGCCTTGCAGCTGACCCAGGGCCCACCACCAGGCACCAGTGGATACAGTAAATGTTGTCATGTCTCAATAAAGTGCCCCTCAGGACCTCCATAAAAGCTCCCATCTCCTTGTTGATTTGTACACAAGCCCTGTTCAGTGCGGGGACCTTGCATGCATGGGCCCAGTGCTCCCTCATCAACAAGTGTGACCAGATGAGTGTAATGCCAGGCCACCAGCCCTTGATAGTCTGCAAATCATCCTTCATTGCCAACAGCAAATTCACCATGTTCCTGTGGCCCAGGTCTTCTCTGCCCAAATGAATCAACAAGATTTGCGGTGCGTTCCTTCGGTCAGCCTCACTTTGCAATCTTGGAAGCAACCCCTCCCAAGCATACCCTTGGTCCCCAGCCACTCAATCCGGGTGACCTGCCATGGCAGAGACAGGTTGCTTTCCCCGGGCTGATCGACTGCCCTCTGTACCACCCATCAGATGAATGCATGGCCACATATCCAAATACACATAAGATTTTCCCTAGGGCCTGTAAGAGACAATAAACAATTACTGTAGGTATAGTCTCACATAGTGAAGGAATGCCTGAGACTTTCAGTGTCCCAAGGTCTGAATCTCTGAGTCTGATAGGCCCCCACCTCAGCAGCCATCACTGCCCCAATGCAGAAAGAATGGGTCCCAAAGTCCCCAGCATGCAGCCCCAGCTCCTGGATAGCCTTCTGCAGGATGAACTGGAATTGGTAAACCATCACAGGGCTGCTGTCCTGGTGTCTGAAGAAGGCTTCCCCATTTGCGGAACAGCTTGTCCAATATTCAGCCAGACTACAGGCTACTTGCCACCATACTCCAGCTGCAGCCTTGATTTCATGCCAGCTGCCTTCTTCCCACTGTTCCATCTTGGATCTGCAGAGATGCAGGAATACCCTGTTCCCTACCATCACTGCATCCTGTGCCAGCAGGCTTGGGGTGCCACGGTCCTTGGAGGGTTTTTCGTTAGCTCTGAAACCCTGAAGGCTCCACAGAAAGCTACCAGAAACATAGTGCTAAACAGCCGGGTTTCATGCTATTCCCTCCAAACCTTGGGCAAGACCCCTCAAATGACTTCTAACTTAACCGGTGTAATGGGCCATCTGGCATCCGGGGTGGAGATAACCTCCCTATGCCAGCCTTCCAATAGCTTTCTCACCTTGAAGGCACCCATGGTGTCCAACATCCCCATGGCTTTCATCACCCACGACAAGCCTGTGAGGTGATGTACCATCCTCCCAGAGACAGACCCTCTGCTCTCCCTGCCATGACATACCTACAAAGCTGATCTACCAGGATAGGCCAAACGTCTGGCCACCCCATGGCCTCTTGCGTGGCTAGGTAGTATTCAACTCCCTGGCAGTATGCCTCCCTTGTGCTCGGTGCAATGGAGTTACCTATGCATCTCCAAGCCTGTTGATCACCACCTCCCGCAGGAAGAGAGGCACCCACTGTGGCTCCTTGTCCACTTTTG
The DNA here is from genome assembly GCA_016271365.2 of Neoceratodus forsteri. Classification (NCBI taxonomy): domain Eukaryota; kingdom Metazoa; phylum Chordata; order Ceratodontiformes; family Ceratodontidae; genus Neoceratodus; species Neoceratodus forsteri. The sequence continues at coordinate 1,485,533,255 of CM057452.1, forward strand.
GTGCCAGCCTGAAGAATCTGTTGGACTGTGAACGAGATAAAGCATCGGCGATGTCATTGTCAACTCCCAGGACATGTACTGCTTGGAATGTAATGTTAAGCAACATACATTTTAAAAGGAAAACCCACATCAAATCTCCCATTGGTCCTAATTGACCCAACTGCCTATTGATGTACCACCCCCATGTTATCTGATCTGAAGTGCACTGCTTGATTACGGAATCTGTGACTCCAGATGCACAGAGCCACCACGACTGGGAAGAACTCCAGCAGCGTGATATGCTTGCCCACCCCACCCCAGTCTCCAGACAGCCAGCTGGCCACTGCCCTGCGCACCATTGCCCCTGAAAATAAGCCCCAAACCCCAGACTATCCACTGCATCGGTGTACAGCTCCAAAGGCGTGCCACCCCATGGCTCTTGCCACAAGGCCATCCCGATGAAGTGATCTAGGAACATCTGCCAAACCTACAAGCCCTCTCTGAGCTGCTTTGTGATTCATATCCTATGACGGGATCTTGTACAGCCGGCTCCCCTCCTGGCCAACTGTCGCATGAAAGTCCTCCCCACCGGTATGACCCTGCATGTGAAGTTGAGGTGCTCTACCAACTGTTGTAATTCCCTCAGGGTCATTTTCTTGCTCCCCAACACCCTATGCAAGAGAGAGACCAGAGTGCAGTCAATTTGTCAAGTGGCAGATGACAGAGCCTGTTCGTGGAATCAATTTCTGTGCCCAAGAAGCTGAAGGTGGTTCCCGGAAGTTCGAATTTTTCACTCACTAAAGAAACACCAAACTCCCCACACACGTGTTCAAAGGACCTGACCAAGTCCGCACACACTGGAGAATTGGCTGGGCCCACAAACAGGAAATCATTGAGATAGTGTACTATGCCATCAGTGCCGTGATTGGGCGGTAACCCAATGCAAGAAAGTGCTGGAACTCTCAAACACAGCACAGACCACTGAGCAGCCCATGGGCATGCAGTTATCCACATAATACTCATTCTCGAACTTCATGCCCAACAGTACCCTATCCTCCTGATGCACTGGCAATAGTCTGAATGCAGACTCCATGTCCGACTTAGCTATCAGGGTGCTTGGCCCTGCTTCCTGCACCACGTCCACTGCCCATTCAAAGGACTGGTAGTGAACTGATGTGTGGTGTTGGTCAATGTGATCATTCACCGAGTTCCCAACCAGGTGTGACAAATGATTAATCAGCCTATATTCTCCTGGAACCTTCTTGGGCACCAGACCAATCGGTGAAACCCTTAGGTTTGACAGTGGTGGCCTGTGGAAGGGGCCACTCACTTGCTCCCGACACCGTTCTTTTTCCATTTTCTCCAGACTACTTGCAGCAGGTCTCTAGCGGACTTCAAATTCTCTGCCTCATATGGCTGGTGAGGACCAGAGTACGGGATCCTAAAGCCCTCCAAAAACCCTGTCCCCAACAGTTCTGCAGCTCCTCTGTGTGGATACTGGTCCAGCCATGGCTTAATCCTTTTTATCCGTACCGGAGTGGGAAGTCTTGCCACTTGGAGGCTTCCCAAACCTGCCTCTACTGCCCTTCCCTGATCCTTCCCCCCCCCATGGGGAGGAGCACCACAGAAAGGGGTGCTGTCTGCCACAGGCTAAGCATGCATGTTTGAACCGGCAGCTGGAGTGTGAGCAGGCTGACTGGTTATACCTGTAGCACAGCTGGGAGGTGGGGTTGTCTCCTGATCGCAATGCCGGGGCATGGATCGGGAGCCCCACTATTGGTGTGCTGCACTCCCCCGCCTTGCATCACATTGACCATCAGTGGCATGTCCAGCTTGCCCCTGCTGATTACAGTCTACCTGCTGTCTACGAAGAAATTCCTCATCGTAGTCCAGCCAAGCCATACCCCCTTTCTTGTGATGCATCAATGAGATACAATGCATATAGTTAAGAATTTCCACCCCTTGTTTTTTGTTACCCTCCAACACCACAGTGGCATAGAACAAGAAGGCTACAACCCAGCTGTCATTTGTTTGGGGAACCTTAACCTTCTTCTGGTCCTGGTCATCCCCTTTGTCCTTCTCCTTTTTCTTATCTGTGTTTTCCACCGAGAGATTAAGGAGCGAAAAGATGTCTACATGTTCCCTGTTTCTAATCTGTTGCCTGACCCTGTCAGTTAAATGAGTTCTTACTGGGGAGTCAAGCCCAGCGTATGGGTTCACCGGTGGTGGAGATGCAGTTTTGTCTGGTGTCTGTCGCTCCTGCCCCATGGCCACCCCCTCTGTGGGCGATGGCAATGACCGATTTTTCATCTCTGTCACCAGGTCTACAACCATCCCAACCAACTGCCTCAAGCGTTCATCGGTCGCTGCCCACAGACTGATGTCTGGCAAAGGCTGCTGTCCACCTGTTTCCTCCCCTTCTAATACATCAGGGGCACTCCCAGCCTTGTCTCCACCAGAATCCAGAGTGTCTGCAGCTAGCGTACCTTCTACCTCACTATCAGAAGACTCCCCCCTGACCAAGGATTCTCCCCTCACTGCCCCTAACACGTGCCTTACCTGGCTGGCCCTCACCTGAGGGCCTTCAAGTACTTCCTTACCTGTCGAGCGGGAAAGTTTCACTGGTGGCAGTAACTTCTGGCCTCCTACCCTCTTCTTCCTGCTGGGTGTTGTGACTCCTCCAGCCCTTCCAGGCATGCCTCCAGCCAGGCTGCTTCATTCCTCCTATACAGGGTGCATAGCTTGTCTTCGGCAGCTGCCAATGCCTTGGATGTGGGAAAACGCTTCCTGGCAGACATGTTCTGAAATGACAACTAGCCCTCCCCAACAAACATTGTTAGTAAATGTTGTGACCTGGCCCCTCCAACATTGTCAGCGGCCCCCTGCCTCCCCGTTAACCAGATTCATCCCCCTTGTTCGGCCCCTAGCCTCTCCCCCCGCTAATGGAAAGCTATTTCATGGCATGCCAGCGGAGCCAGGACTAGAACCCCTCTCAGCCCCTGTGACTTTAACTGCTGAGCTACGAGGCAGGTGCAGCCAAGTGGGGGTGGGAGTATACATCTGCTGCGCTCTGTGGGCGCTGAGCAGCAGGGGCTACCCTGTCCCTCGAGAGGCAAGGCCTGAGCAGGATCCCCCATTCACCAGTGGAACCCAGGAGACAATGGATTATCCACCACTGACAGTGCATTCATCCCTGCCTGTCAGGTGTCCCTCAAAGGCAAGGTCCGAGCAAGATCCCCCCTCCGCCAGTGGAACCCAGGGGACAATGTGCATTCATGCCCTGCCAATCAGGAGGCCAACTGTGCTCAAACCAATTTAATTTATTTTCTTTTTTTATATCTAATGGGGGGGAGCTGTGGCAGCTATATCTGACTCACCCTTCCATATGGGGGGATGCATCAGTAAAAGCAGGCAAAATGCTTGCTGGGTTATTTCCCTGGCATCTCATGGCTCTGCCTAACATGTGGCCCACTGCACCATAGAGCATGGGGGGGGGCGCTAACTCTAGATTATTTATTGATACATTTCCAATTTCATGTCCACTAATCGGGCCTAACAAACTGAAGGCCCACCCAAGATGGCCGCCCATATCTCGCAAGTGTTCCTGTGAGATCTGCAATAGCTATATGCTTTGCTAGCCCCAGATCTCATGGGAAGCCCAGAGCAGCGTGAGTATGCCACTCAGCCAATCGCTGACCAACAACAGGACCTGAGGAATGCTGGGACCCTTACTCCTGACTGTAAGCCACCACCAGAACATGGCTCCTGATCCTCCAGCCCGCCAGTGAGCTGCTCCTGGAGATGCGCCTGTCTGCAGTTCCCGAAACATGGCTGCCAGCCACCACCTCCCAACAGTAGCCAGATGACCTTCCCTGCATCTCTGGCTCCCGATCGGATGACTAACCAACCAGCCACTCATGGACCTATGGTAGGGCCCAAGGAATCCTTGGACATGTAGTCCAGAGTTCCCAGAGCATCCTGGAAAGGCCACCCGATGAAGTGGTTCCCCCACTCAGACTGCCCACTCCCTCCTCACTAATCCTGACTTGTGCTGACTCAGGGGCTTGTCGAACGCTCGGACTGAGTGTGCAGAACCCAGGGGAAAACCCCAGTAGCTACCATGAGCCAGAGGCCCCTCGCAAGGCCGCATATGGCTATACCCTCTGCTGCTGCGATGCTGCCTACTCACCCGCTGCCCAATGGGGTGGAGGAGCTTGGAAGCCAATTGCCCTGAAGCTGCGGGGAATCCACCAGCTCAGGTAAGCCCCTCCAGGCTAACGACCACCTTGCATATGTTTTTTTTTTTTTTTTACAGCTATCTGGGAGGAAGCGCAGACAACCCTTGAGGATACTGGGAGATAAGCCTGTCATGATGGCTGCTGAGGGGAGTGCCCCCAGGGCCGATTGGCCAGATGGCCATGTGGCTGGGCCATCTGGCCCTCTCCCAGCCCCAGACCCCTATACTCAAACTTCACCACCAGGGAAAAGCAACCTACTAAATAGTCTGCCCCAAGTTTGCTGCAGGACCGTAATTCACCCTAGGCAATAGACTTACTCGGGATCACCCATACACAATTGGGGTTTGATGAGCTGCTCTAAGGTGGCCTCCCTCCCAAGGCCCAAGCTTCCTTACCTTGTCCTGGGATCTGGGAGTTGGAGCTGCTGTTGATTCAAGGGTATAATGAGCCAGAAGGCTGGAATCCAGCCTGCATTCTGGTTTTATCCTGTCTCCTCCCCTCTAACCCCTTCCCCTTCAGAGGGCTTGGCTGTGCCCTATCCCTGCCTATGTCCAGAGGCTGCTGACCACTCCCCTGGGCTGGTCTCCAGCAGCCTCTGATTTTTGGCCATGAAGAGGGGGCCCCTGGACAAAGGGACAGCTGCTGCAATTCTTGGGCAGCCTCTGCAAACTTGGCAAGAGCCAAAAGTCCAGGAGAAAGCATACAGAAGCAGCAGTAGATAACACACAGACAAGGGGAGGCTGGACAAGAAAGGGAGAAGGGTCACCAAGAGGCAGCCCACCACTGGGCAACGCAGTACAGGGGGATAGAGCGAACAAGCAGCCCTACTGCAAGCAGGAACCAGCAAAAACATTCAGGGCATCCAATGTACTCTTGGACAGTTGTAATTGCATGGAGGGGGCATGACATGTGTCATCCATTGCTCCTCTACACCACAGGCAAAGCCTTTCAAATGTTGGTAAAAAGCAACAGAAAAAAAAATTGAAAAACTAACAAGACACAGAGAAAACAAATGCATTGCTGCTGCAGTAGTATTAAAGCACTCTGAAGGGAAAGGGACCATTTTGCAATGTTACTGTGAAGGGGCACCACTTATTCAGGACCTTATCTGCTGACACTTCCGAAAATGGAAAAATTAATAAGTGAGGAGGTTCTAATGGAAACACCAGCAAACTCGCTCTTTAAACAGATCCTAGTGCCACTCCATGATATCCTATGTGGCAGTCAGGGAACGTTTTATGACATGATTTCAAGAATAGCTGGGAACCAGCTATACAGACAGGTTCTGCAGTACAAACGGGTACAGGTTCAAAGCAATTGTCCAATAAAACACCTATAGTCCTCTCTATAATGTCTCTTCTTTGCTGCCATTATAAAGCATGTAACTCAGGGTTTTGATAACAGATCCCCTGCATTTATTGGAACTGGGCAGTGTGGCTTTTAAATGTTAGGGTAAACCTGCCTTTAGTGGTTGGATAATTCATGACTGACGTTGGGTAAAATGTGATCTGCAATGGCTGAGCTGTGTTGCTACACTATCGCGGGATACTTTGCTGTAACAGCATTTTGATCATGGCCCATTTAAAGCAAAAAAAAATAGATGGGGTTGGATTACACTGTACAAGAACTTTCATACCCACTAATCAGTCTCTGACATATCCTGTGGTTTTCTATGACATTTTCTAGGCCATTTTACAGTGATGATGGATTGTGTAGAACAATGTAAAATCAACTTGTTGACATCCATCAGGAAAAGGTCACAGAAAGAAGGAACACATTTCTCCTGGCAAAAGGCTCTTTACTGGAAAGTGTGTGTGTGTGTGTGTGGGGGCAGACTTAACCAAATGAAGCAGCATTTCCCTTAATTTATTGGGGGGGGGGCGCTGTTGTAAAGCTTGTTCTGCTTTACTCACTAATTGCTTTTTTCTGTTGAATTGTCAGACCACTGTGTTTACTTTCACGTCAAAAGCAAACCTTGAACTTTATATTTACCGTAGTCAATCAATAAATCAATACCTTTAGTTCTGTTCTTGCTGCTACAAGGAGGAAAGGAAATAACTCTGATGCCAGTACCTCCCCTTCACGTCTAGGTGAATTACTAGTTTTTGCTTATAAGATAAAACATCACAAACATGTAGAAATCCTAGTGTACTGGACCACTGCCCTAATTTTCCACCGCAGGGACCCTTTCATACTATACAGACCTGGCATAGATGATCAGGCATTGGTAACATCAACATCCTCACAAAGAGTCTCTGGGGCTCAGTTCATGGGTGGACAGGCCAGTTATTCAAAAAGAGATCAACTGCCCCAGTGGGAGAATAAACTGGAAACTGGGATGAAGAAGCATTCAAGAGCAATTGTGGAACCTTGTCTGCACTGCTAGAGCCCTAGCTATCACTGGAGGGGCAATACTGTGAGGAGGCCTGCAGCATTGTCAACACTCGGTCACTACCATTGTGCATCACTAGCACTTATCAATTAATTTGTTTTACCCAGAATAGCCCACTCAACAGTTCACTTACAGTGGGGGGCCCTGCTTCTTTCTCAGAGTACAGGGATGTCATGTGGCTCTGCTCTCAGGGCATGCATGTGTTGCAATACTGGGGTTCAGGTTTGGATTCCAGGTCCCAGATCTGAGAATGTTTAGATTTGGATCTAAACATTTTTATGTGGTGGCGCAGGGACCTGTGCATACACTCCCCCACCTGCCTTTAATTACAAGCACCCACACCTTCCATCCCTTCCAAAGCTTACTGTCAGTGAGGTGCTGCATCATCGTTGGGATATCCAAGGTAAATACATTTGAAGATTATTTATACCATGGGAGTGATGAGGAGCAGTACAGAACAAAACTGGTAATTCTGCATTATTATTCAGCTGCGGTAGAAATGTCATGTTATTTCCACTGCAGCCTTGGAATAAAGGAGAGACGGAACACATATGATAAATAGGGATTACATGGTGAGTTGCAGTGAGATAACAAATTTATTTCCACCACTGTGTGGTAAGACCCATAACACATGAGTAGTGCACCCACAAGTTAGTTGTGATGGTCTTACCACTCTTGTGGAGATAAATGGAGCAATAGATAGGGGACTGTGTATTACAAGGGTGAAATACTATTGAGAGGTTCCCATGTCCCAGAATCTCTCTATGGTATTACACCCAAGTAAGGAACAGTCTCCTATTTGTTATTTTTTCTAATATACCGAGCCTATACAAAAGACTTCATGGCTCTCCCGCACCACGGCTCTGAATTATTTTTCCGCTATTCTATGAGTTACTTCAGTTGCCACAACTGAGGAGTCAGTTGCGTTTAATGGTAGACTCTGCTTCTGCAGTCACTTTTATTAACCATCAATCATGGTCTGATCTGGATAAGCCACCATTGTCTCCTTGTAATAAGTTGCTGCATGCAATTGAAGGGCAACCAATTCAGCCACTGGGCTCGTTTACCACTTTGGTACACAGAACTGATTCTCCTGGTACATCTTTAACTTTTCTGGTTTCAAAAAAGGCTGTCAACATTTTGGGGAGAGATGCTCAGGTTCTTCTAAACATTCATACTGATCCAGCAGATTTTGGTCTACTTGCTGCCGTCCAGGTACCACAAAGCAGTAATCCGTCCAAGCTTGGGGAGATTTTAGACATGTATACAGAGCTGGGAGGGGCCTAGGATGTTGCACAACAGCTAAAGCCAAGCTAGTTACAAAGCCTCATGCAGTCCCTAAGTTTTGTAAACCACGGAAACTTCCTTTTGCTTGAAAACTGGTCATTGGGGCAGAACTGGACAGACTGGAAAAGCAGGTGTGCTGGAAAAGGTTTCAAGTTCAGATTGGGCCACTCCAATTGTGATGGTATCTAAACCAGGTGGTAAGGTTCAAATATGTGGAGATTTTAAGGTGACACTTAATGCAGTACTTAGCACAGATGTATTTCCTTTATCCTTGCCTGAGGAACTTTTTCATAGACTGAATGGTAGTGTGGGGTTCTCTAAACTGGACCTCGCTGATGCATACCTTCAAGTGGAACTGGATACAGACTCTCAGAAATTGGTAGTGATTAATACACACCAAGAACTGCACAAGTACAAATAGTTATGTTTTGGCCTTAGTTCTGCACCTGCACCTGCTATTTTCCAAAAAGTGATTGAGCAAACCATGGGTGATATACCAGGTGTTGCTTGATATCTGGATGACATCGTTGTCATGGGCAAGACAGAAGCAGAACATTTACTTAACTTACAAAAGACTTTACAGAGACTGCAACAGAATGGATTCAGACTCGGGAGAGAAAAATGCCAACTTTGTCAACCAAGTATCACATACTTAGGTCACACTATTGACAAAGATGGAATTCGTCCGAATGATGGAAAGGTGGAAGCCATTGTGCACATGTCTGAACTGCAAAATGTCTCAGAGTTGTGCTCTTTCTTGTGTATGGTGCTGTACTATGATCATTTCCTACCTGGCTTAGCCACTAAATGTGCTATCCTAAATGAACTGTTACATAAAGGTGGAAGTGGACCAAGGACCACGGTAAGGCAGTTCAAGCCATCAAGCTCTCCCTAATTGATGTGAATAATTTAACTCATTATGACCCAAACTTACCTATCACATTGGCCCGTGATGCTAGTCCTATGGGTATAGGAGCTGTCCTTTTCCATACAGATCCAGAAGGAGTGGAGAATCCGATAGCCCATGCTTCATGCAAACTCACTGCAGCTGAAAGGAATTATGCCCAGATTCAAACAGAGGCATTAGCAATTGTGTTCAGACTCCAGAAAGTTCACCAATACTTGCTAGGTCACAAGTTTCATCTGAAGAAGGATCACAAGTCACTAGTGACAATTTTCAGTCCAGAAAAAGGAATTCCAGAGACAGCTGCTAGCCAACTTCAATGATGGGGCATTAATTTTGTCTGCCTATAATTTCGAGGTCACATACAAACCAACGGACCAGCATGGAAATGCAGATGCCTTGTCAAGGTTACCAATATCCAGAGAAATATAGTTTGATGTGGGACTTAAAGAGGAGCCATTAGTATGCCAGGTGGGGCCAGGTAGTTTTCCAGTGCACTTCAAAGATATGGAGAACTCTACTGTTGTGTGTGCAATGGAGCTACAACAGTTAGATCAGCTTCCAGTACCTGCCAAGGACATTGCAAAAGCAACTAGTAAAGAGATAGTTTTGAAACAAGTGTATCAGTATATGCTTGAGGGCTGGCCGCAGGACACTACTTATTCGGTAGAATTACAACCCTACTATACATAGAGACAGCAATTGTCCACTGCTGAGGGGTGTCTTCTATGGGGATTGCGTGTCATGGTACTCCAACGTTATCACTTAAATGTGTTGACTCTTTTGCATGTGGGCCATCCAGGCATTGCTAAAATGAAATCCCTAGCCAAACTTCATGTATGGTGGCCTTCCATTGACAAAGACATATACCAGGTTGTGCAAAGATGCAAAGGTTGTGCTGTATCAATGGGAAATCTGGCAAGAGCTCCAGTTCACCATTGGGAACAATCTGACAAACCCTGGCAAAGGTTACATATTGATTTCTCAGGACCTTATTTAAACTCCATGTGGTTACTCTTAATTGATGCTTATACTAAATTGCCATAAAGTCATCAAATGTCTTCAACAACTACTGAGAGTACCATCAAAGTGTTGAAATCTATCTTTGCTACCCATGGTTTTCCCTCAAGTGATTGTCTCAGATAACAGACCACAGTTCATGTCTGTTGAATTCCAAGCATTTTGCCAGCAACGTGGTATCTGCCATATTTTCTCACCTCCCTACCATCCAAGCTCAAATGGTGAAGCGGAATGCCTGGTTCAGACTTTTACAAAGAGTATGGACAAAGCTAATCCTACTACACCGACAGCAATACAAATAACCCTTTTGGACTTTCTTGTGATTCATCGAACAACACCACATTGTGTCATGGGACTATCCCCTGCAGAATTGTTGTTTAGACATCCGATTCAAACTCAGTTGGACCTTCTTCTCCCTCTAAGATATAAGTCAGTAACTGAAATGCTTCCTAAGACCAGATCCTTCAAACCCAACGAACTTGTGTGGGTCAGGATATATACAGGCCCAAAGAGATGGATAGAAGGCGTGGTAGAAAAACAGTTTGGAAATGTTGTCTATAGTATTCGACTGACTAACCAGAGGAGAATGAAAACACATGTGGACCAATTACGTAATAGAATTGAGAGACAGAACAAAAAAGGGATACCCAGAATTGGGGTAGTTGTCCAGCATTATTTCTTCCAGAACAAGAACAGTAAGAGATAGTGGAACCACAACAACTGAGATAAGATGTGGTTGATGCTAATCAGATTCCAGAGCAACAGCCTCAAGTCCTATTATGTCAGTCAGGACGTTTACGACGTCCACCAAAGAGGATTGACTGGTAGAGATATAGCCTAATGACATGACTAAAAGGGACAGTGCAGTGATAACTTTAATAGTTTCATACTAATTTCTGAATTATTGACTTACGTACCTTCTAGCTAAGTCAGGAGGGATTGTTATCTGTAGTACAGCTTTAAGAAATCTTAGACAGTACAGCTTTAAGGAATGCATTTACTGTAACTCTTCCTGTGTGTGTAGAGAAAAGTGTTCCACATGTATCTGAGATGAATAGAAGTAAACATAGAAGGCCTAAATTTCTGTGGTGCATGTTTTTCTTACTACCAAGACCCTGATGTGTTTAAGGTACTTATTTTCATCCACCAACTACAACATTGACTCTCAGAAAAGAAAAATGCCGACAGGAAAAGGCAGGATTAACCAGATAAACATGTGAAATTTATTTTGAAAAAAAAAAAAATAAAAATGACACACACACGCCGAAAGTACAATGGCTACAAATTACTCTAACTAAGCGAGAGAAAGACGCCATTTTTTTCAAACTGTTCTGCCCTCCCACACACAAAAAGCGACCAATCATAAAGGATGCTTTCAACATCATCACACTGCGTCCCTAACAACACCACTGGGCAGCAAAGGAACCAGCCCTACAGTGTGTAGGCATAGAAGACAGAGCATAAAAATTAGCTCGGTTTCTGTGATAATACTATTGTTTAGAGCTCCAAATGATAGTATTACAGGCTCTAAATGACTGCATTACGGCGTAGAAATGATAGTATTATCACATTCCTAGTGTGTTATTATGGGGAATTTTTTTGTATGCTTTAGTATATATAGTATTATTTTTATGTATCCATATATTACACATGTGTTAGTTCTGTTGCAACCCATTATACATTTGATATATACCACACCACACTATTTGTAATGATTTTATTAGTGCTTTACCTTTGTGTTTTTCATATCTCCCTTATGTAAGCACCCCTCACTTCCCTGTCTAGGGGTATTTCAGATGATAAAGTTCGTGGGGAAGGGGGAGCATTGTACTGCCAAGAAAACACAGACTAGAAATAAGACAGGAAAAACAGTACCTGATTCTCCACGGGTGATGTAGGTGATGGATGGACCCCATCGAGGTGCCCCAGACCCTCAGGGTGCTGAGCTGGTATGCAGGAGGGGTGATGCAGATCTTCACCTGCCTGAGCTTGCCCACTTCACCCAGAGGCCTTTGTAGACAGAGTTCACCAGGCAGACCTCTCAACAACTTCCTCAGTGGTTCTCTGGTCCCTGATGTTCTGGATTCCACCCTGGAACACACTGAATGCAAGGCTGTGGAGGCAACTTCTTTTTGCAGCAGCAAAACAGTTTCGTCCAAACATAAGAGTCAAACTACAAAGTTGCAAAAACAGGGGATCCCATTTAATGAACAGTCAAGTTAGAAACCAGATAGTCACTTCATAGTGCTGCAATGACAATCAAATTGCTGAGGACCAGTTGGTCACATTAGAGGCTCACAATATTATTTCGGACCCAAGGGTCACTTTAATAATAATAATAATAAACTTTATTTGTTGTAAACACAGTTCAAACAAGTACCAAAGCACTTTTACAATAAAACCTTAAAAACTGTAAATATTTAAAACCATTATAATATCAGACATCCATAAATTAGTACTCAGGATAGGCAGCGAGAACAAAAATGTTTTCAGTATGGCTTTGAAGCTCTCCACAGTCAGGTACCCCCTTATCTGGTGAGGTAGAGAATTCCTTAGGGTAGGTGCCACAAATGCAAACACTTGGGCTCTGGAGGTCTTTAAGTGAACCCTGGGAATCTCCAGCAGTCCCTCATTGGCGGAGCAGAGTGGTTGGAGGGGGCATTAGGGATGTAGGAGCTCCTGCAGGTAACTTGGTCCCTGTCTCTGTAGGACTTTGTAGGTAAGCAAGCTGACCTTGAAGGTAATCCGCCACTGAAGAGGCAACCAGTGCAGTCCATGCAGCACAGGTGTGATATGGCTAGATTGAGAAAACCCAGTCAACAACCTGGCCGTGGCATTCTGCACCAGATACAAGTGGTGGATATCAACCACTGGAAGCCCTAGGTACAGGGCATTGTAGTAATCAAGGCAGGAGGTCACAAAGGCATGGACCAATGTTGGAAGATCACCAGGAGGAACCAGATGCTTAATCTGGGCGATATTTCTCAGATGGTAAAAAGAGGTCTTGATGACGGATGATACCTGAAATTTCAGGGACAACCAGACTGTGGGGTCTAATCAAGAAATGGTTGCAGTCCTCATAAAGTCTCAGGCAGCTACCCCAGAATTACTGGGCAGCTCACAGTCCAAGGCAGGCACACACTTGAGGCCAAACAGGCCATCTCAAAACAAACCAGGCTGCAGACACTTTCTGGCTCCTTCTGAAACACTGCCATGAGGAGCATGCACACTTGGGGGAATTACTGCCCAACCCACAGTTGCCCCAACACATGCTTTTTCAACTGCTAGGCATGGAGCCCAGAACTGGCAATTTAGGCACAGCGGCATGCTTAAATCTGTGGCTGCCCATCCCCAGACCCCTCAATTTACCCCCTACCTCACGTCCCTATTGGGTATATGGCAGACAGCATCTTCTCTCTATGGATTTTCTGGCTGAAAATCCTAGGTCTCTAACAGAATGGCAGACACTACTCCTACTTGTCTTCCTCAGTGGCCGTACTATCATAAAACAATAAAACCATGACTGTGACCACACGGCTGCATGGCCGAGCTGGCGGGCACCCTGCTCCGACCCCCTCCTCGCTCTCTTCCTCTTGAATCTCCCGTTTCTCTTTGGCAGTCCCTTTTATGGCTACAATGGTTTGGCACCTGATAATCAAGGTCCAGTCAGGAACCATACAGACAGGTGCCAAACACACTACCCCTCTGGTGCCTCGCAGGACTCGTAGTCCTGATTACAATATTATAACTGGTACCTCACAGTGCCAGCTGGCACTGAAATCTACTACCCTATAAAAGGAGCCACTGCTCCTTTAAATTTCTTCCCAGGCAGTAGCTGCGCATGTGCATAGCACGCGGAACCACCATCTTAAGAAAAAAAAAATGTATTTACAAAATGGGCTGTCCCGAGCCCAGTAACCTGGTCAGCCAGACCCAGGACCACCACTTTGCCCACCGGAAGCAAGAACTACATCCCAGTGCTCGGTCAGGCCCTGAACAGGCTGAGACAACTGGGAGGAATGGCCACAACCACAAGTCACACAGCACAGGGGGTCACAAGGTGTGACTCCCTCCCAGAGCCACATGGATGCCAGAACCATTGGGGGGAACATCAGAGCCGCTGGGGCTCCACATCAGGCAAGCCCACTTTGGGGGGCTTACACTTACATTAGCTTAGTTTTGAATATTCCAATATATATGTAGATATATTATACAGGCTTGGTATCACCTGTATATTAGGGATGAGTAAGCACTTTAAAGGACTAGTTGTTCGGACTAGCTGTTTAAGACTGTAAGATAATGTGAACAGTGCAGAATTAACCTGGGGTTTTATTCCATCATGCCCATATATAAATATGAAGTTTTTTTATATTTTTATCATTTTACAAATTCTCGGTATGTTGAGCAGCGAAGATCGCCATCAGAAGGGGAAGAAACCAGAAGTGGCATAGTTGGGGGAAGGAAACCAGGAGGTGTCCATGCTTAATCTGCATGATCTCTCATTTGTGAAGCCTGATAGGATTATTACTGACTGAGTTGGCCTGTTTTTTTTTTTTTGTTTGTTTTTTGCTATCTGCTGTTGTTTTTACAGAAAGGTTTCTGTCTGTTTTGTATGCAAGTGAAATAGCTGATCCCAAAATATATGCAGGGTTTCATGTCTAGTGATGTACAGTACATAACCTTCTCCCCCCACCACCACACACATACTCTCTCCTGTACACCTATGACCCTTTTGATTGTATGCTATCCTTATCCCCTGATGGTCACGCATGGCCCAAAGTACCATCTCTACTCTCTATTTCCTTCAGCTATTGCTTCAACTTTAGACTCCCCAATCACTCTCCTGTTATTCAAGTCTCCCTACTTCCACTGTCTTATGCCCTTGTCTCCCACTGTCCCAGTCCCCATGGACTCCAGCTCACTGCTCTTGCACAAGACATCTCTGTAATCTAGGCTACTGCCAGATTTCTCCTGGAAGGCAGAGTGATGCCTGTCAGTGTTGTCAAGCAGCAGAAGCAGTTCAAACAGAGAAGGCATCCTGGAACCATGAACAAACAAACTGGGTTCAGAGAGCAGCAGCAATGGGGACAAATGGAGATTGCTCCTAACATGCACAGTCATAGGTGTGTGAAGGACTAGGAAGAGGTTACAAACAAACACTGCATGGCATGCAGACCGCCAGTATCAGATGACACTGAATAGTTAAGCTGGCGAGGGGATCTGGCAAACCCCTTCCCGATGTCTTCTTATGTGATGGGAGGTGGCAGTGGGGACTGCGCACAACCTAGAAACATACTTTACCCACCCAACCATGCTGTGGATAGTGATAGATATGACAATCTGTAAGCTTGTGTTAATGGCTTTTAATTATTCTCTCACTTTTCATTTGATTTGAATTTTTCAAAAGGCCGCACAGTGTGTCTGTTTCAGACTAGCTCATTTAACCGTGCTCACATCAAATCTAAAAACTCTAAAAAAAATTTAAAAAACTTATCCTAAATGAATCAAAACAAACAATTCATCGCTCAAAACGGTACAGTAAGTGAAACAGTCACTATACTGTAGATATGACATTAATCCAGCATCAGTTGAACTTGTTTTCAGATTTGGTCAGTGTAGTCATTCAAAACTACTAGGCAGCTTTCCCACCACCATGTCACTTCATTCCCAGCTGTCGGATGCACGCAATAAACAGGCCTTCCCCGAGCTATGACAGATTTGTATGGACACAAATAAACAACACTGACAATGGAAGTAATTAAGTCCTCCAGTATGCATGAAATTGCTAAAAACGCTTGGTACACTAGCTCTTTAATGTTAAACCCCAATTTTTGTACCATAATTACTTTGCCTGCATTCAACCAATTTACATGAAAATTTGGAAATGCAGAGACTGTGCCAGGATCTCTGGATCTTGACATTTTCATAACAATTGGTTCACTAGGGCAAAGTTACAAAGGTGCAAAAATAAACCAAATCACCAAAATTAAGATATTTTATTTGCTCAACTATAACTAAAAAACTAGTAGGATTTAAATCTGAAACTTGCAGGTTTGATAGAGTCTGACCCAAGGTGTGTGCTTTTGTGGCTTTTATCTTGCAAATTTTAGCAGTTTTTAAAATATTTAAAAAAAACAGTTCCATTTTTGAGCATGCACAGTTAAAAAAAAGATCATTGTTCTTTTTTCTTAATTGAAACAGCTTTATTGGTTTTCAAGTTGAATACATAACAATAAAAAACAGACAATAACAAATATAGACAATAACAACAACCCCTCCCTCCCCAACCCACCCATACAACCCCTCCTGGCATCAGAAAGGTGCTACTCTTGAGAATTGGGTCTATCAAAATATCAATTTTATTTATCTTAAATTACAAAGAGTAAAGAGTACGCAGTTTTCCCCATATTCTATCAAATCTATTGAGCCGATTATGCAGACTGGCTATCATTCTCTCAGTGCAGAGATTGAGGAGAAGCTCTTGTAACCACTCTACATATGTTATGCTGTCCCCATCAAGCCAATGGTGGAGTACTAGTTTCTTAACCAGTAGGGCAATTAGGGCCATATAAAATCTGTGTTCCCCAACCTCAGTTACCTTGTACTCCCCCACCAGGCAAATTTCTGGAATAAAAAGTCCCTCAAGACCCAATAATGGGTCAGCCTTTTGTCTGATGAATGCCCACAAGGGAGCTATCCCAGGGCATTCCCAGAATATGTGGAACAGAGTGCCCTCTGCTTGTTGGCATCTCACACACTGGGAGGATGGAGTCCTTCCCATTTTAAACAGTTTGACCAGAGTCAGGTACATATTGTTAAGTAGCTGAAGCTACTCAGTCTATCTTGTGTAACGTAGGTATGGCAGTTTTTCCATATCATACTCCAATCAAACCCTGACAGTGGGAATTAGGAGGCCCAGTATCCAGATACCCCATCAGCGGTGGAGAAAGGTCTAACATACCGACTAGCATAGAGTTTAGACACAGCATGAGGTAATGAAGCTAATTTTTTTAAGTGGCTGCAGAAATTCTCCTGCCTGTATACTCTCAAATGAAGACTTCAAGTTATGAATCAGTATATGACAAAGTTGGAAAACCTTAAAAATTAAGGCTCTGTTTATCTTATATTTCTGCATTATCTCACCTGTGGTAAGGCAGACTCCATCATCTTCCACCAGTCCTTCCACCTCGACCAGGGCCAGCTGTGGTATCCAAGAGGGGGTTATAGATTTACCTCCTGTTTTGAAGTTCGGGTTTTCTACGAGGGGTTCATTGAGGTCATGACTGTGATTATATTTTAAAAAGGAGCATGATTGTGAATGAACCCTGACAAAACCTCAATCAAGGATTTGCACAGGGAGGGGGAAGGTCCCTGGGTTTAACATGAAGAAGAGCCTTTGGGGACACTCCACTATTGGCTATTAATTCTCTGTCTATCATAAGCCAACTGGGCACATGTGGGAGTGTACCCAAATCATCTGCTGTTGTGAGCCAGCATAAGTATTTGCTGGCCTGGCTTGCCCAGTAGTATAATCTGAAATGCAGGCATCTGAGGCATCCCCAGTCTTTAGGGGCTGCAAATTTGTGGTACGCTCTTCTCAGAGGTTTGCCCAACCAGATAAAATCATTAATGATGTAGTGCACTTTCTTGAACCAGGTGAGGGGCAACCACAAGTTCAGAAGGTTAAGTCGGTAGAAAATTTGTGGGAGTATGTTCATTTTCACTAAGTTAATATGCTCCCAAAGTGATAAGGGTAATGCCTTCCAACGGGTTAGATCTAGTTGCACTACCTGCAGTATCACTTCCAGGTTTAGTTTTCTTAAGCGATTGTCGCTCCTGGCCAAGTGTATACCCAGGTATTTTAAGCTCTTGGAAGTCCAATTTAATCCAGTATCTAGTATTTCACTTTTAAATGTTCTGCAGTTTAAAGGGAAGACCGAAGTTTTGTCTAGATTTATCTTATAATTTGAGATCAGACTAAATTCTCTAATTGTCTCTAATTGTCTAATTGTCTCCAATGCGGCCAGAATAGATGTACAGGGGTGTGAGAGGTGCAATAATATGTCATCAGCATGTGCGGATAATTTCGCCTCCTGAGTCCCTAACCTGATACCTTGGATTGTTGTATTCTTCTTCAGTTTAATAAGTAAAGGTTAAATAACAATGGTGACAGGGAACAACATTGCCTAGGGCCTGAATATAATGGAAAAGTTGAGGAAAAAACATCATTACAATAGATTTGTGTTCTAGGGTTCAGGTATAATGCTCATATCCATTGTATAAATTGAGGGGGAAATCCAAAACAATGTAGCAATCTAAACATGAATTGCCAATCCACCCAGTCAAAGGCTCTCTCCATGTTCAAGGACACAAGCACCATGGGGTAACCGAAGTTCTTGGATGTGGAGAAGATGTGGGCTAACTTATGGAGATAAATGCAACCTGATCCAGTCCCATTAGAGATGGTAATACATGGTCAATTCTGTCTGCTAGGAGTTTAGCCAGTATCTTAATATTGTAATTTAAAAGTGAGATTAGCCAATAGCTAGTAACGTTCTCAGTCTCCTTCCCAGGCTTGTGAAGCACTATTATCAGAGCTTCAAATAAACTGCTATCCAGGGTTCCCGAGGACAGGCTATGCTGGAACAGTTTATGCAGCCATGGGACCAATTTATCAGTGAATATTTTGTAAAAACTAGGTGAAAACACATCCAGACCTGGGGACTTGTCTAGTGGCAAGGCTCGGATCACCCCAAGAATTTCAATTTCCATAAATGGCGTCATCAGTGCTTTTTTCTGTATCTCTGTCAGAGTGGGGAGTGGTATTGCAGAAAGGTAGTTGCCCACCATCTGCTCCGAGGGAAGGTTGGGCATTGGGCTATAGAGGTCACAGTAGTATGTCTCAAATTCCAGTGCAATGTCTTTCGGGGCAGTCTTAAGGGATCCATCTGGCGTGGAACGAATAGCTTTTATAATTTGCGAAGCCTCCTGCTTTTTAACCCTGAGGACTAGTAGCCTACCAGCTTTCTCACCCTGATCTACATAAGTTGATCGAGTTCTCAGTATAACGAGTTCAGCCTTTTCACAGAGAAATCCACTATATTGGTCTCAGAGTTTAAGGAGCTCCTGACATGACTTGTCCCCAGTGTTGTGAGTAAGATGTGCCTCCAAATCTCTGATTTAGGTTAATATGGTTAACACCTGTTTATCTCATTTACATGTCCTAGTGGATGCTATTCTTATTAGTTACCCTCTAATGTAACACTTTAGGGATCCCCATTCTTTTGTCTGGTTTCCCTGTTGAGTCCAGGTTGTCTATTGTAAATTGCTCTATACATTTTGAAACCTGCTCGATGATCCACTCTTCCTTTATTACCTGGTTGTTAATTCTCCAAATAGCTTCTTTTTGTTGGAGGGGAATTATCATTACCCTACATGCAACTGAGGCAGATCTGGGATTACACCTGGATCCATCCCAGTACCCGGTACCCCCTTCAGAAGTGACTGGCTGACTAGGAAGTAGTCTATATGAGATGAGGATCCTTGAACCATGGAGTGGAATGTGTACTCCTTAGAATCAAGGTGCAACACTTGCCAGGGGTCACAAAGACCCAAATGGTCTGTTAGATCATGTAGAGCTCACTGAGCAGGGGATAGCCCAGATCTACGTCTATCTATTCTGTCCAAATCTGGATCGAACAGTAGATTCCAGTCCCCCCTATAAAAATAGGAAGGGAAAGAAAGGGAAACAACATGGAAACTAGTTCCATGAAAAAGAAGGGGAATCCACATTTGGTCCATATACACATCCCAATAATATTTCTACCCTAGCAGTGGTCCCGCTGAAGAAATATGTATCTGTCTTTTGGGTCTCGGATACATTGTGTGCTTACAAAGGGGACTTTCTGTGAGATCAGCACTGCTACACCCCTACTCAGTGTGCTGTCTCCCGCTGTATAGACTTAATCAGCATATTGTCTCCTGAACTGATTAGCCTCAGTTTCTAACAAATGCATTTCCTGCAGTAAGAAGATATCTCCTTTAATATGCTGAAGATGTCTAAGAATTTTGTTGCTCTTAGTTTTGTTTCAGACCCCTCGAACATTCCATGTGACAATGTTCAGATAGCTAGCCATTCTTGCAACATAACAGCATGGGTTTAATTCCATAGGACAGGGAAACCATGGTAAGCTTATCCCCTCTGACCAGTAATCCTTCTGATGCCAAACCCCCCTACTCCAGATCCCCCCACAGCCAGCCCTTCCCCCAACATGTCCCTCCCCACATAAATCCCAAAGACAAAGCAGAAACTGGAATAAAGAACTGCAGACGTAATAACCCATCATTTTTTGTCCCTCCTCTAGTACCGGAACACAGTATTTGCAAGCATGATAACAGAACATAATGAGCCTCCCCTCTCCTCCAATTTATAATCTCTATGATCCATGATGAACAGTCTTTCTGCCCGTTGCCCAGCTCCCTCCAGCCACCTCTTTAAAATAAATGCTATTCCAGGAGTGCTCCCCATCCCTGAGTGCCATAATGTTAACTATAACCACAAACCATTGTCTGGGGAGCAATCCTCCACCCATCATATTAATACAATCAATAACTTTTGCCAATCCCCCTCTACCTGTTATACTAACAGTGGATTCTGAACAACTACAGGTGAGGGGATAAACTGGAAAAAAATTATTATGTTAACACCAAGTAACTTACATATGTGAATTCGATCAGATTAGCAGCCAAGTTGTTTTTGTCAACATTGGTCCTTAATGAAGTCCTTCCTTAAGTGAGGGAAAAAGTAAAAAAAGGAAAAAAGGGGGGAGGGAGAGATCCAAAGTAATGGAAGCAAGAAGCTTAGAAAACACATAGTCAATCCATTTCTTCTCCTTTTGGCAAATACAAGTAGAAGTAATAGTTTTTTGCTCTTGTAGCAGTCGAGCAGAGTCAGAAGTCACTGAGCATTGTTCACCAAAGTAAATATCCAAGCTCGCTCAGTGTAATCCGGCTGCAGTTTAAAACTGGTTCCTTGATCCCTCTCTTCAAATGCTCCCTATCCTGGGTCTCATCTCCCCCATAACATCATTTGCTGGCCAGATTCTTAACTTGCCACCTGACCTTGTCTGCACAGCACAACTGAAGCCTCATAAGTGCCATGCCGGTACATAAGCTTAGACCCATACTCTGCTCACAAAATGGAAATGTTGTGTCCCCCCCAGTTATAATCCTGATGGAATATTTACTTACAGTTTATTCCCGTCTTAATTGTCTCATCTCCTGACCACTGCTGTAAAAGTCCTATTGGAAATCAACTCTCATACACGTCAGCCAGCATGAAGATCCGTGTATCCTGGGTAGGGGTGTGGGGGGAGAGGAGCACCAAAAACAATTTAGGAGCACCGTTTGTAAATGTAGCCATCTTAAAGGAAAGTCCATCTGGTTACACATCAAGTCCAACACACATTCTGAAAACTGGGTCACATATCTGTTCCCCGATCTTTTTCTTTAGGTGGTCAGCGATCTTTAAATAAATTGTGCATGTCCTTTTTCAATTCAGTCACCACTGTTTCTGCCTGCTCGAAGGTATGCCATGCTCCTGACAACTGGACTTGAAATTGTGCAGGATACCCTATTCTAAACTTGATTCCTGCAGCAATTAGTTTAGTGACAATGGGGTGGAACGATGCTCTTCCTTGCCGAACTGTGGCTAGTAAGTCTTGGGCCACCCAGAGTTTGGATCCTTCCCATTGTACTTCTTGCAGTTCTCTGACTTTATTGAGAAGATGCTACCACTCGAGGAAATTTCGGAAGCGAAAAAGTAAGTGGCGAGGAGCTGCACTCACTGCTGGCATGGGTGTTAAAGCCTGGTGGGCTCTTTCAATGGTGTAGTTAGGCCCGTATGGTGAAGGCCCCACAAGCTTTATTAATTTTTGCACAAACAAAATGGGGTCGGAGCCTTCTTCCTTTTCAGGGAGACCTATTATGACCATATTATTCCTTCGGCTCTGACCCCTGAGGTCTTCAATTTTAGCTTTGAGCTGGGCCATCCATTGACGGGATGCAGTCAGTTCAGGATCCACTGTATTGGCTCTTTTTCCTAGGGAGGTGAGGCTAGCTTCATTATCCACTGTTCATTTGGAGAGGTCTTCCAAAACCACTGCCATTTATTTGAATTCTGAGGTGAGTGATCGTAGCTCCTCTCGGAATGGTTGAAATTCGGCCAAGAATCTCTGCACCATCAGTAGGTTTGCCTCTGGGGAGGTAGTAGTAATGGAGCACCCACCAGTAGAGACCTGGCATTGGATTTTTTTACTGGATTTCTCTGGCATTGGTGGCAGAGTGTGTTTGGGCAATGGCATCTTCATTTCTATCGCCATTCCTTCGTATTTCGGCTGTTGGGATGTTCTCTGTCTCCTCAACTACCTCCAGAAACAATTTGGTGACAATATTGAAGTGGGTGTAGTTAAAAATGTTTAGTTTTGATTGAGAGTAGCTGGAGCTGAACAGTGGAGCTGTTAAGCAGTAGGCTGTATCACGTGACTCCTTCAAAAATGATCGTTCTAAAAATAACAATTTTTTACAACAACATGAAGTCATGTGGTCACATTACTAACATTCTTTCATTTAACAGGTGGCAGTGCCAGTTCCCTGTCTGCATATGCTATCCCTACTGTTTTTGTTCAGCAGGGATGGGGCTACGTGTCAGTGTGTAGCCCCACCACTGATGATTGTGCCACATGTCTGACTTGTTTGTTGATTAGCAGAGCACTGGCATTAGCCACTGGAGAACCTTTGTACATTTGAACTGGACACCAGGGTACCCAATCCTCAGTTCCAGCTAAATGCCTTTTTTTTGTCTCCTTCCTTTTTTTTCCAACCCCCACTCCTGCACATTAATCTGCTGCTTAATCCCTAATGTTGGGGTACTCCAAATCCATGATCCTGCAAGTAGTCTGGGGCACTGGGAGTTCCCAAACCCAGTACCCCTAAGTATCTTGCTGACACTGGGGTGCCCAATCCCTAGTGCCAGCGACATAAAATGAAACAGTCCCACCCCACCCCCTCTGTAATGTCTTCCCCCCAGCCAGTAATTTCAACTTGCCAATATTGGGGTGCCCAATCCATAGAGTCAGTTTAGACAACCTCCTTCCCCCTGACCCAGTGCTCTGAGACACCATGGTGCCCACTCCCGGTGTTTCCATTGCATTATACTAACACTGAGGTGCCCAATCCCTAGTGTCAGAGCAGGTACCTTGTAAAAAAAACAAAACTGTTCTGTGATGTCTTTTGTTTTGTTTTTTTAGCTGAAGTAAAGAAAATCCCCTCATCTGCTTGCATCCTTGCCTCCCAACCCACGCCAGCCACACTCAGCACCCACCACCCCACACCCCCACATACCCTATATTTATTACCCAGTCCAGGTCAAACACCTTAATCCTCTCTTTATCAGAGACACATCTGCATTCTGCAATGTCAGACCGGGAACTGAGGAAAACAAGTTTGTGCTGCATAATGTATTTTAACATGTTTTGAACTTTTCTTTATAACTTTGTCATTTTTTCATATTTTTTGCACAAATTTTCAACATGGGCTGTTTTGGACCCCACCTCACGAATAATGGCAGTGAAATTATGTAAATCCTATCTGAAAGGTGATTTTGTGGTTGGTGCACAAAATAACCTTTTGGGCTGGATTTAAATAATTGCACCAAAACTGTTCATGAGGTGGGGTCCCAAAATGGGCATATTGAAAATCTGGGCAAAAAATATTAGAAAATGACCAAGTTATGAGCGTACATTGACATTTTTCTATGCTTATTTATAACTTTGGTAACTTTCAGTATTTTGAACTCAAATTTTCAGCATAGCCATTTTTTCACACCTCCTCATGAATGTTACAGCAGTCCTTTTTCAGATCCTTTCTGAAACATGTTTTTACACCTGTGGTGTGAAATGACATTTCAGTGGGGATTCAAAAACTGGCACCGATCGGATTCATGAGGTGGGGTCATAAGAAGACTATGTTGAAAATTTGGAGTGAAAATATTAAAAAAACAACAAAGGTATGAAGGTGTCTTGTAATTTGTCTATGCACGCTCATAACTTTGGCAATTTTCAATATTTAAACCCAAAATGTTCAGCATAGCCTTTTTTTCACACCACCTCATGAATGTGACAGCTGTTGTTTTTCAAATCTTGAACAAAATGTGATTTCACATGAATTGCACCTGTTACGTTCAAAAGGAGCGGTCATAAAAAGACTGCTGAAATTTTTAGGTCAAAATGTCACAAAAAAATGACAAAGTAATGTTATTTGCAAGGACATCCATTGCCCAGCAGGGACCACGTTGCCTTCCGTGCCAATGACCTGAGTTTGGGGTAATCTCAGTGAGCTGGGTTAAGGGGCCAAGGCTGGAGGGGAAGCTGCTGCAGAGTGCAGCTCTGGCCCCCTCCTGAGGAGGGATGGAGCAGTATTCTAGTGCACATATGACACCTTGTGGTGGTCCAGAAAGCCTTCCGGCACAAGGTGTTGGCATTCATGTTGAGGCCTGATGGGCCCATGTACTGGATCAGGACTGTCTCCAGTATTCTGTTTGTTTAATTTTGCCCAGGTCCTGAAGGAGGATGCAATTCCATTATCAGAAAAAGAAGGGAAGTTAATTGCAAGAAAAATATGTTTATGCAGACATTAGAGTGCACAAAGGAGGGAAATAACAAATGGTTTTGGGTCCCAAGAGTACTGGTGCATTAGTGGTGAGGTCTTTCTTGGGGTTGTCAACCCTAATGCCCACTCCCTCTCCCCAGCCTGCAGCCTCCTGCCTGAAGCACAAGATACAGCTGTGTGCCAGTGCCTCATAGGAATACATTCTTCAAAGGTAGAGAAGCATGGCTTAATGTATGTTGTCAACAGAATCTGTCATTTCTTTCTTCACACAGGACCCTGCATGTAGAAAAGGGATCACATCTGACTTGTTTGTTCAGGGAAGGGGGTAGGCATGAGGGCTGAAAACTCCAAGGAACACCCCATCACTGATTCACCAATACTCTAGAGGCTCAAAACCCTAGTGTTTTTCATTTCCCTACTTTGTGCACTTTGTATTCTTCAACCCTAATATCTGCATAAGTGTAGTGTTTTGCAATTAATATATATTTGGCTACTTGAAAAAAATCACAGCTTCTATTTAAAGTTGTTATTTTGAAGCATTTGACTCAATAAAAACTCAAACAGCACAGATTTGGGTGCAGATTTGAGCAGATTTAGCTATTTTTACCCTGTGATGTCATGGGAGGGAGTTTTACTGCAACACAACAGCAGACTAAGGTCAAAACACAGTCTAACAGCGTCTGATTAGCTTTGCGTTTTAATTTATTTCTATTTATTTTATAATGAAGTATATGAAATGCTTATTTGCCTTCTTTTTCTAGTAGTATTACCATATATAAATGATATCATCTTAATTGTATGCATGTCACATTTATTAATTTGGCCATGTTTCGAGAATCACTTTTTCCAAGATTGCATCAAGATATAGATCGTGATGGCTGCAAAAGGTTCAGCAGCCTAACCAATCTGCCCAGCCCTACCTAAGATTAGATGTGACTGGCAGCCCTTGTAGTCACTCAGTGCTTAATCCCCCCCCCACTGTATCCTTACACATCCCATATGTATTTGCCCCACCCATGACTGAAACCTTCTACTGACTTAACACAGATAATCTCCCTTAGCAGCTTGTTGCACCAGTCAACCACTCTCTCCATAGAAAGTTATTCCCTGGCATCCCTCCTGAACCCCTCCCACCAGCCTCACTGTGTTATCTCTTGTGCCTGTGTTCCCACTCAGTGTGAACAACTCCTTGCAGTCTACCTTATTTATTACATGGAAGTACTTACATAGAAACACAGAAACATAGAATTTGTTGGAAGAAAAGGACCATTTGGTCCATTAAGTCTGCTCAGATGTTCCCTGCCTAATCTGTCTCTGCAGACCCCAGCCAGTCTCAAGCAACCCTCCCTCTTCCCTGCCTGTTTTCTAATATATCCCTATGTCTATCCCATGCATGCTTGAAGCCATCCATTGTTTTAGACTTCACCACTTCCACTGGCAGTCTGTTCCAGGCATCTACCACCCTTTCAGTAAAGAAATATTTCCTCACATCTCTTGAAACTTCCTCCCATCTAGCTTCATCAAGTGCTCCCTGGTCCTGGTGCTCCTTTTCATTTGAAAAAGACTTCCCTACTGCACCCTGTTCACCCCTGTGAGGTACTTGTATGGCCTCAGTCATGTTGGTCTCATTCATATCACCTCTCACTCTCATGTCTTCCAAGTGCACATGCTGAGATTTCTCAGTCTCTCCTCATAGAACTTCTCATGCAAACTCAGCCTCATTTTAGTTGCCCTTCCCTGGACTGCCTCCACCCTGTCTATGTACTTTCTGAGGTACAGACTCCAAAACTGGACACAGTACTCCAGGTGGGGTCTCACCAGTGAGCAATACAGTGGCAACACCACCTCCCTCCTCCTGCTGGATATACCCCTCCTTATGCACCCCAGCATCCCACTAGCCCTACCCACTACTTTGTCACACTGCCCTGCCACACTGAGGTCATCAGATATGATAACCCCATGGTCCCTTTCAGTACCCCCATTCTATACTCACCATCTGTGTTCCTACAACCTAGCTGCATGATCTTGCACTTTTTGGCATTGAACTCCATATACCATGCTTAAGATCACACTTCACATTTCCCTGGGCCACTGCTCATTGTCTTCACCCCCTGATGAGTGTCCAGCCTATTACAGGGTTTGGTGTCATCTGCAAAAAAACATACCCAGTGTTGGGTAAGTTACTTTTTCTTTTACGTTTGGAAACTTTTTCCAGGAAGCTCTGTGCAGTCATTAGCAAGGATGGAGAAATACAAGAAAAAGTAATACACCTTACAATTATAGTTACTTATTTCTTTTTATACAAAAACAATACAAACATAATAAATAACTATAACAGATTACATTTTTTGAAAGTAATGGGTTAGTTACTAGTTACTTTCAAATAAATGTAATCAGTTACAGTTGCTTATTTCTTTTGTATAAAAAGACGTAAGTAATTGTAACTGTAAGGTGTATTACTTTTTCTAGTACTTCTCCATCCTTGCTAGTGTCTGCACAGAGCTTTCTGGAACAAGTTTCCAAAAGTAATAGAAAGTAATAGAAAAAGTAACTTACCCAACACTGGGCATACCTTCCCTTCCAGTTTCTCAGCAATGTCACTTATGAAGACATTAAAGAGGACCAGTCCCAGCACTGAGCTCTGTTGCACTCTGCTGGTCATTCCTCCATCATTTGAGTAAGTGCCATTTACCACCACCATCTGTCTCCCATCCACTAACCAGTTTTTAACCCAATTCACCACTTTGGATCCCATCTCCAGGCTGCTCAGTTTCTTTATCAGCCTCCTGTACAGCACAGTGTGATTATGATCCTTCATATAAACTTCTTCATAGCTTAACAAATGTAGCAAATTCACTGGGGATGACTGAAGATGGAGTCAATATGCTAATAACCTGTATTTCATAAATGCATTTATTTTAATTCTGCCTAGCTCTGATCGAAACATTGCTCCGGGGATTGACTTAGGGCTCCTCAAGAGAGAGGAGAACAAGACTGTGAATTGATGTTCTATTGTTGGGCATTCTATATACTGTATACCGAAACATCGCTCCATACAGTGCAAGTGGATTTAATTTCATTTCCCCAGATTTTAAAGTGAGCAATACGGAAATACATCATATTTCCTATTAAATCTTAAGATAGCACTTTTATTCTGCTTGAATTTTGGCACTTGATTGTTCATATATTTTTTCCATTTACAGTTCCATGTCATATATTAGTGATACCTAGATAAGTGCAATGATTTACAATTTCTATACTTTGCTCATCAATATTTTTTAATTTTTTTATTTCTTTGGTAACCGGTTATGACCCACTAGGCACAATGCATGTTTTCAGGGGTTACCTGGGAGCACTGGAGAGGTTAAGTGACTTGGGCAAAGTCACACAGCATGCAAATGGAGGTAGAGGGAATGAAACCCAGGTCTGCTGGATTTACCAAGCTAATTCACAGTGCATTACTCTGACCTCTAGACTATGCTGCTAGCCCCAATACAAATATACCAATTCATTATTCCCTTCTGGTTACCAAAGGTCATTATTTTGGTTTTTGCATTACTTATCTTTAAATTTAATTTCTTGCAAAAACTGGAGACTTGAAAGTTTGCTTTGCAGATCAATTGGTGTAAGAGATAAAATAATCATATTGTCTGCATAAGCAAGACCTAGGCACCTCATATTCAATATTTTTGGAGAATGGAAGCTTGGACACTCAGTCCTTGTTAGGATTTAGTTTACATAGTGTCCACTACTTGTCAGGATTTAGTTTACATAGACGTCCACTGCTTGTCAGGCTTTAGTTTACATAGATGTCCACTACTTGTCAGGATTTCATTTACATAGATGTCCACTACTTGTCAGGCTTTAGTTTACATAGATGTCCGCTACTTGTCAGGATTTAGTTTACATAGTGTCCACTACTTGTCAGGATTTAGTTTACATAGATGTCCACTACTTGTCAGGATTTAGTTTACATAGATATCCACTACTTGTCAGGATTTAGTTTACATAGATATCCACTACTTGTCAGGATTTAGTTTACATAGTGTCCACTACTTGTCAGGATTTAGTTTACATAGATGTCCACTACTTGTCAGGATTTAGTTTACATAGTGTCCACTACTTGTCAGGATTAGTTTACATAGATGTCCACTACTTGTCAGGATTTAGTTTACAAAGATATCCACTACTTGTCAGGATTTAGTTTACATTGCATCCACTACTTGTCAGGATTTAGTTTACATAGTGTCCACTGCTTGTCAGGATTTAGTTTATATAGATGTCCATTACTTGTCAGGATTTAGTTTACACAGTGTCCACTACTTGTGAGGATTTAGTTTACACAGTGTCCACTACTTGTCAGGATTTAGTTTACACAGTGTCCACTACTTGTCAGGATTTAGTTTACATAGATATCCACTACTTGTCAGGATTTAGTTTACATAGATATCCACTACTTGTCAGGATTTAGTTTACATAGTGTCCACTACTTGTCAGGATTTAGTTTACAGAGATATCCACTACTTGTCAGGATTTAGTTTACATAGTGTCCACTACTTGTCAGGATTTAGTTTACATAGTGTCCACTACTTGTCAGGATTTAGTTAACATAGTATCCACTACTTGTCAGGATTTAGTTTACATAGATGTCCACTACTTGTCAGGATTTAGTTTACATAGTGTCCACTACTTGTCAGGATTTAGTTTACATAGTGTCCACTACTTGTCAGGATTTAGTTTACATAGATGTCCATTACTTGTCAGGATTTAGTTTACACAGATATCCACTACTTGTCAGAATTTAGTTTACACAGTGTTCACTACTTGTCAGGATTTAGTTTACATAGTGTCCACTACTTGTCAGGATTTAGTTTACATAGTGTCCACTACTTGTCAGGATTTAGTTAACATAGTATCCACTACTTGTCAGGATTTAGTTTACATAGGTGTCCACTACTTGTCAGGATTTAGTTTACATAGTGTTCACTACTTGTCAGGATTTAGTTTACATAGTGTCCACTACTTGTCAGAATTTAGTTTACATAGTGTTCACTACTATCTCACTCCTCCGAGTCACAAACTCCATCCTCTCTGGTATGGACCAAGGCCACTCAACTACATCCATTTTCACTGTCCTTGCTAAGGCTTTCAGTTCTGTTTCTCATCCCCTCCTACTAAACAAGCTTTACTCCACTGGTCTCTCTCCTGCATCTGTAAACTGGTTTAACTCCTATCTATCTGGCTGAACCCAGCAAGTACCCTCTCTCCACCTCCTCTCTCGATCCATGCTGGTGTTCCCCAAGGCTCCATTTTGGGCCCCATACTATTGTCTATCTTCTTAAATGATCTCCTGGCTGCTTGCTCTGTGGCTAACATACATATGTATGCCAACAACACTTTTTTTTTTTCACTTATGGCCCCTCTACCTCAGCTGTTCAATCCTAGCTCCAAGCTGACTTCCACTTGGTCCATCATTGGTTCTGCAATAACCTCCTCAAGTTAAATGTAAAAAAAAAATAGTGTCTGTGACATTTGGAACCCCTCAAAAAATTGCCACCTCCCCTCACATTCACCACCCTTGATGGCTTCTTACTGGACATAGTCCCCCACTACAAATACCTGGGTGTCTGGCTTGACTCTCGACTTGACTACTCTAAGCATATTGAGCACATCCATGCAAAACTACACCATAAACTGGGTGCTTTGTATATAAATCACAGTAAACAGCACTGCCCCGGAGCTATGGCATGCAAGGACAAAGCTAGGTAAGTTGTACACAAAAGACCAGCACCACCAACTGAAAGAACAGCCCAAAAAACATATAAATAATAGTTTAAAAACATTTATTGAAATAGCAGTGTGCAGCATACCTCTCACAGGGAAAGCAGAAAGACAAACCTATTCCACCTCTGCAGGCAGAATAGGTTTGTCCCTCTGCTGATTGGTGGTGCTGGTCTTTTGTGCACAGCTTGCTTTGTATAGAAACAAGGATGCCCTCTCCCTAAATACTCATCAGCTCCTTACCAAGATGATTATCCCCTACTTTGACTATGCCGACATAATGTATGGGACTGCCTCAGCCTCAGCCTCACCCTTAGCCAGGCTTGACTCTCTCTACAATGCTTTTTGCACTTTGCTGTAAATGCCCCTCCTCACACACATCACTGCTCCCTCTATTCATCCCTTTCTCTTACCTCACTACACCATCGATGGTTACTCCAATCTTCCCTTTTCATCTCTAAATACTGGTTTGGGTCCTTACCCTGCTGCCTCTCCTACTTTTGCCTCCCTCTCATGAGGCCTCCTATCCTCTCCAGTCTCGGGACACCTGCACTTTCTCCTTCCCAAGGCCCTCCTCCAGTTCTGGCTCAGCTGCATTCTCTTACAGACTGCTCTCATTCTGGAACACCATCCTCTTCCATATTAGACACTTCACTTCCATCTCTCTCCTAAAACGTGCCTTATCCCACTTATCTGTGTTTCCAGATCTACTTTGAAATCCCGAACTACAAAATCCCAACACCGACCAGCTGGAGATCCACATCCCAACAATGCAGTAACCTGATGGTGTAACATCCTGATGATGGTAAACCTGACAGTGGACTTATGCCGGGTTTCTGGCCTGTCAGGGGGCTATGCCCCCTGCACCCCTCATCATGGAAGGCTTCACCCCCTCACCCCCTGAAATAATGATAACCAACCCTGAGTCCTGGCAAGCTCCACTGTTAGGCTTACTGTCATCGGGATGTTACACAATCGGGTTAATGCAGCATCGGGATGTTACACAATCGGGTTAATGCAGCATCGGGATGTTACACCATCGGGTTAATGCAGCATCAGGATGTTGATTTCAGGCTGATGGGTGTCGGGATTTTAAGTTACAGTATCATGTAGATACAGCGTTCCCAGACTCCTACCCTTGCCTAGGCTAACCTCTCACTTTCTTCCCCCAGAATGCTCACTCCTTGCTCTGCTAAAACAGGCACTTACCTCACACTTTAACTCAGCTTGTCCCTCTCTCTATACTCCCTTTTAGCATTTTTCTCTCCTCCTTTTTCCTTTCTCCTTCTCCAGGCTCCCAGGCAACTTTGTTGGTTATTGCTGTTTTACTCCATTGTTAGCCTTCACTATCTGTAGCACTGTATTACCTCATTTTTTGCTACCTGTATCTTTGCATACCCTGTGTAATCTATACCTATTATTGTACCCTGTGTTCATTTCCCTGCTAAACTAGTTCAACGTATGTATTGTAAACTTCCCTACTCCCCTTTTCTCTGGGTTGCACCTGGAAATGAGCTTTGGGTCAACAACTTTAAATAAATAAATATATGTTAAACAATGGTGGGGCCAGCAGGCACCCCTATTTCACCCACTCTGTTGGTGAGAAATGGATCTGTCATATTACCTTTACAGTCAAACCTAACACAGGTCACATTACTGGAGTATAGCTGAATTATTGGTACAAGTATATTAATACAATTTCAAGTCAATTAGCTTTGACCAATGAACACTTTTATTTGGAGTCAAATGCTGCTGTGAACTCTATATATGCAGTGTGAAGACAAAACGTTATTAAGTAAAACTTATTTTTCCAACAAATGACTCAAGAGGATAAATATGATCTACCGTAGAACATCCTTTGGTGAATTCTGTTTGAAGTACAGTTGATACATTATTTTCTAATATCCAACTTTTAAGTTTCCTTAGAATATTGCAGCTAACGGTTTTGAAATATTGTTCAACTGCTGAATGCCCTATAGTCTTTTAGGTTTATAGTGTCCCCCTTTTTGAATGAGGACAATTAGATTTAAATTTCCAGGCTTTTGATACAAATCTTTTATAAAGACACTTATTAAATAAGTTAGTTAATACTGAGACTCACATTTCCATACTATTTTTGTATATTTCCATAACTATCCCATCCTTCTCTGGCACTTTATTGCATTTAGCATCCAAAACTGCTGAGTCTACACCTTAAAAGGAGACTATAAGAGGGGTGTGATTTGCTAATGCTTCATGTTCCACATATACTGAGGTGTCTAATTCTCTATCATCAAAGAAAAGACTGCTTTTATTTTTGACATATATACAGGAATCTGGAAGTCTATGCTAATGTAATGACCAGGTGGTGTGCTGTTTGAATCTGACAGCAATACGAACATACGAACATACGAAATTTGCCAGCAGATAAAGGCCTAGAGGTCTATCAAGTCTGCTCGAATATGGCTACTTGCACCTATTCTGCAGCAGCTGCCCTCCTTCCACCCTTCCCCGTCATTAACCCTCCCCTTGTCCTGTCCCATCCCTTTTAAGAGCAGTCCACTGTTCTACTGGATACCACTTCTGCAGGTGCGCATTCCACCCAGCCACCACCCTCTCTGTAAAAAGTGTCTCCTCATCTCCCTCTGAACCTTCCTCCCCTCAGTCTCATATCATGGCCCCTGGTAGCCCTCCCCCCTACTGCTGAACAGCCCCTCTGTACCAGTCTTGTTTATTCCTTTCATGTATTTAAAGGTTTCAATCATGTCACCCCATCCCTCCTCTCCTCCAGTAGGTACATGTTCAACTCCTTCAACCTCCTCTCATTATGATAAGTCCCAGCCCCTTGATCATCTTTTGTGGCCCTCATGCACCCCTCCAGTAACAATGTCCCTCTTCAGATACGAGTGCTAGTACTGCACACAGTACTCCAGGTGTGGTCTAACTAATGACCTATACAGTGGCAGAATCACCTCCTCCCTCCTCGAGGATATACCCCTTGCAATACAACCGAGCATTTTGTTGGCCTTTGCAGCTGCCTTCCTACATTGTGCTGAGTTGTTCATTGACCCTGTAATGAGCACACCCAGATCCTTCTCCTCCTCTGTCTGGGCTAGCTGCACTCCCCCCAGCTGGTAACTCCTCCTTGGGTTCTTTATCCCAAAATGCAGCACCTTGCACTTTTTGGCATTAAACCCCAGTTGCCAGGTGTCTGACCAGGTTTCAAGCTTTGCCAGATCATCCTGCAACACCTGCCATCCCCCTAGGTCATCCTCCACCGCGCCTAACTTGGTATCATCAGCAAACAGACTGATCTTGCTCTTGATGTCCCATGATATGTCTGCAATGAATATCCCAAACAACACTGGTCCCAACACCGAGCCCTGTGGAACACCGCTCGTCACTGCCCTGAGTGTGGCGCTCCCCCACCACCACCACCCTCTGTTGCCTTCCCTGAAACCAGTTTCCTACCATCTCACCAAGCTTTGCACCGACCCTGTGCCTACTAACTTCCTTCCCAGCCTTCCATGCGGCACTGGGTCGAATGCCTTACTGAAGTCAGATACAGGACATCCACTGCATGCCCCTGTCCAGTTGCCTAGTTGCAGTCATAGAACTCCACCAGGTTGGTTTGACAGGCTCTGCCACGTATGAAGCCATGCTGTCTGCTGTCCTGTAGTCCTTTGGCCTCTAGGACGGCCACCAGCCTGTCCTTTAGGATAGTCTCCATTAGCTTACCCACGATGGATGTGAGGCTCACTGGTCTGTAGTTTCCCGGTTCATCCTTGGGGCCACTCTTGTGGAGGGGCACCACATGAGCCATCCTCCAGTCCTCAGGTACACACCCCGAATGTAGTGAGGCATTAAATAGGTGTGCCAAAGGTCCTGCAAGGACCTCTGCTAGCTCCTTCAGTACCCCGGGGTGGATGCCATCTGGGCCTGGCGCCTTGTCCACCCTCAGTGCCTTCAAACCCTCTCAAACTCTGCCCTCCATGATTTCCCCATCTGTCACCCCTTCCCCCCTGCTTCTGCCATTTCTCCCACCTTGGGTGTCACCCCCCTCTTCTCTTTAGTAAATACTGAGCAGAAGTACTAATTTAGTGCTTCTGCCTTATCGCACCCTGCTTCCACCCAAACCCCCTCCTTCCTAATCCTTACTATGTGGTCCTTACAGCTCCTTTTCTCCCTGATGTACTTAAAGAAGTCCTTCTCCCCCTTCTTAATGCCTTGTGCCAGCCTGAGTTCCATAGATGCTTTGGCTCCCCTTACTGCCCTTGTCACCTGCTTCGATTCTGTCAAGTACTCCTCCCTGTCCTCCCCCTCCCTGTTTTCTTGTACTTCCTAAAGGCAGCTCTTTTCTTCCTTACCTTTTCCACGACCTCCTTGCTCAACCAGCTCGGTTTCTTAGCCCTAGCCTTCTTGCTCTGGGCTTTGCAGCAGGTTTTGGTTGCCTCCACTATCCCCAGCTTTATGAGCTCCCACCTCTGGTTAGTGTCCATACTAGATTGAATTCTGGCCAGGTACCCTTTACCACTTCCCCATCCTCCCAAAGTCGGCCCTCCTGAAGTCCAGCACTTTTGTGCCAGATTCCCTCCTTCCTTGCCCATATCCAATGTGAGCCATACTGAGTGGTGGTCACTCCCTGGCAGCGGTTCCTCCACTGTAAGTTCTCTCTACAAGTCCCATTTGCCAGTACAAGGTCAAGGTATTCCCTAACCTGGTTGGTTCACTGACCATTTGCAGCAGGAAGCTGTCCTGGAAGGCATCAAGCAGTACCTGCTTTCTTCTGTTCCTGGTTGTTGGGGTACTCCAGTCCACTCCTGGCATGTTGAAGTCCCCCACAATCACCACACTACCCTTCTCGCAGGTCCTCCTGATCTGTCCCGCTAGTTTCCTGTCAAACTCCTCCGTCTGAGATGGTGGCCTGTACACCACTCCCATTCTAAGAATCCTATTCTTGGAATCCTGGATTTGCATCCAGAGTGACTCCATACTACCCTCCTCCCCTTCCTCCCTTACACAGTTCAGTCCTTCCTTCACATATAGTGCCACCCCCCCTCCTTTCCCAATCACCCTGTCCCTACGAAATAACCTGTACCTGGTACAGACAGGTCCAAGTCATTGTATTGGGTGGCCCATGTTTCTGTGATGGCTGCAATGTCCACCTCTCCCTCTGCCATGAGAACCTGTAACTCTGCAGTTTTCCTCCCAAGGCTCCTAGCATTAAGGGTAACCACCTTCCACCCTTTCCCCCCTCCCATCCTGCCCCCCTTTTCTAGCACCACCAATAGTACTTGCCATGTGTCCTTTGTCACTGTTAAGGGGTGTAAGCTCATATGGTTTCCCAACCTGTGGTCTCTGCATATCTCTTCCCCAGTTGCCACCCCCCACTCCTAGTTTAAATTATCCAACTTCCTCTATGTACTCCTCCATCCTCTGTTTCAGCACTTTCTTTCCCTCCTCACTCAAGTGTAGTCTGTCCTTGGCATAGAGACTACTGTCCTCCCAGGTCCCTCCCAACCCCCCCAACAGCCCATACCCTTTAGCACAACACCAGGTTCTTAGCCATCCATTAAATTCCTCTATTCTCAGCTTTCTTGTTGTGCTTGCCTTTGGCACTGGAAGTATCTCTGAAAAAGTTACTGATCTTCCTGCCCCCTCACATAATTGTGCTAGTTCCTCAAACCTCCTCTGGACTATATCTACCGTCTTGTCAGCCAGGTCATTTGTCCCAAGATGTATAATTAAATGAGGCTTGTCCCTACCCCTTCTAGCATATTTCAGAACAGATTGTCCCACCCTTTCTGCTGTCATTCCTGGCATGGCCTCCACCCAAATGCAACTATGCCTCTCCTCCTTGCTACCCACCTGACTCCTCTTAGTATTAGGTCCCCAGCACTAAGATTCCACCCTCTTACTCCTGCTTGCTTCCATTCATCTCCTCTCTCATTTCCAGCTCCTCTTCTTCCTCCTGCACATTATTTCCCCCTTTTACCCCTGTTGCAATTCTCCCAGCAGAATTTCCCCCAGCTCCAGTTTGGTCCAGGCATTTATCAAATACTCCTCTAATTTCATCATTTCCCTCCTCCACCTTCTTCCTCTCTAGCAGTGCAAAACTATTTTCTGAAGACCCTTCACAAATGCCCGCTCCCTCTCTCTTCATAGTAACCTGTTCTCTCCTTTCCACTCCATGACTTTTGCCACTTCTTTGCCTCCCCTCACAAGTCCCTATCTCCTCCTTCCATTTGTCTTTTGTCTCCTGACCTGGTTTCCCCGGCAATTGTTCTTCCTGGCCTGGGCCCCTTTGTCTCTGCTTCCCTTCTTCTGACCCTCTCCTCACCACTGTTGGCTTAAATCACCCTCCCTCATCTCCCCTTCTTCCTCCCTCCAGTATTGGGCTAAACCCACCCCAATCTGCCTTACCTGTCTTAGTTCCTCCTGCAGACCCTCAATCTTCTTTCTAAGTTTTTCTATGTGGTTGCACACTAAACATCCTCTCACACTCCAGGCAATTTTTAGGAAGATTGGTGCACCACAGGTGGTCTGGGTTCGGGGAGGAATAGGTCACTTGGCACAAAGGCTAGGTTTGGCTACTCTGCACAGGGGCACCCAAGTAATTCCGAACACAGGAAGCAATAACTGTAATGTCCAATACCAGAAGTGGGGTTCTAAAGTGTGGCTTTATTCACATCCAAACAGAATAAACAAAGCATAGATGAACCCCCATGGGGCTACACTCCTGGTAATGCAGATTAAAAGAATCAAAAACACTTCCTCAACACTTTAGCCCTCAGGCTCTGAACTCACCGGGCACACAGCCCAGACTTGCACACTGCTTTGGGTACACAGCCTGAACTTGTACACTGTTCTGGGATTTTCCAGGCTCGGCTCCCTTGCCTGCCACTCGGACACCTTCCATATGTCATGACAACCTTTTCTGGTGGCTCCCTAAACCACCTAAGAGCACCTCAGCTCTATCAGGGAATTCTCCTTTTAATCCCACATCTAGGTACTTTTCTCAGGCACTGGCCAAGTACCTGAGGGAAAGTAAAAGGTGCCTCAGAGCAAATCTGTAGAGGTGAAGTTGGTTACTACTGATGGGGGGCCTCTCACCTCTCGCTCCCACAATTCATACCCGGCCAGTTCTCTGGACAGTAAACACCTCATACTGTAAAGCCTGGCAATGCAGATTATTGCTAAATGTATGTCACATTCCCTGTACTTGTCTTGCTTTCCCTTTGTGCTGGACTTGAACATACTTTTAATTGGCATAGCCCATTGCTCTAGGACCCTCACTGATTAGGCAGTCCAATCCCCACTTTACAACTGTACTTGGCTGTCTTTTCCTGACCCCATAGTAACAGTCCCTTTAGTTTCCTTCTGTTAAGGTGAAAAAACACTTGGCCCTCTTTCAGAGCGAACTCACCCTTTGGTTGGAGGTGCCCCACAGGAGATTCCTCCACAGAAATTTCTCTGTCAGAGCTTCTGATGCTGCAGCACAACTTGAATAGGCAGCTTCTTCCATTAGCCAGAACCAGGAGGGTTGCCCCTTGAAAACAGGCAAACCTTCCCCCCCATCCCCTCAGGGATGGGGCACTTGGACCAGTAACAGCGGTCTCCACCACTTCAACTACCAGTTTCTGTGTTCCTCTTATGGTGGAAACACACACCTTCCAAATCAGTAGCTCTAAAACAGAGCTTAAAGATCTGAGAGCCTGCACACAGACAGCTGTACTACTGTCTCTCACCAAGACTGCACACAGACTGAATTCAAAATCCCCAACGTTCTATGCTAACCTCCAACTGCAACATTCCAGTGTGGCTCATGCAGCTGCGAAAGTTCTATGGTAATGTCATCCCTCAGTCTCAGCTGAGACTGAGAACAGAGTGAGACAGTGTGAAATCAACTTAACTGGAGTTTCACAAGCTGCCTTCCCTGCCTACCACTAAGTCTTACTGGGATTCTAGTAACCCCAGGTAACAGGGGGGTTACACTCACCCTGGGCCAGGAAAATGACTGTCCGCAGTCATTATTTACCCGGCTTAGGCCATCTCGCCCCATGCAATGACTACAGGGAGGTAGCGCTACCTTCTCCCCTACCATGTGCCAGCACAGGCAGACAACACTAAGGGTCTAGAGGCCATTGGCTGACGCATCAGCCTCTACTCTACCCACTGACTATGGGTACCTAGTGGCTCTGGTAGAATTGCCAAGAGCATAGCCCTAATAGATCAGCACTGCAACCCCTACTGCAGGTCAGGGCCACAGCCTGTCTATCCCCCCAGCTCTCTAGAGAAAACCTATCTGCCTTTAACTCAAATCCCAAAACAAAACAAACAAGGGACCTCCCCGACCTTGGACACCATGCAACCACACACCAGGAGCTAATACAATACCATTGCATTACTCCTACATTCCCCACAACCATACCTGTGGAAGAAAAAGGTTATACCCAGTAACAACAACAACAGTACTTAAAATACTACACTCCATAGTACTAGTGAGGAACTCTGATGAGTCCCTCCTCCTCTTCTTGTCTTCTCTTCTATCTTCTTCAGGAAAACCTGCAAGAAAAAAGAAAGACAACACACACTCCTAATCTGCATACACAGTCTATCTAAACCCCTACCATCAAAACACTGGAGAATCCCAAAAATATTTTTTTAGAAAAGGTAGAAAAACAGTATAAACATTAGAAAACAGTAGAAAACAATGACATTATTTACAATACACCATTTGGGGGATGGAGTGCCCTAAAATTCCCATCTAGTGACCACAGTGCCCGAAGGCTAGTCCATTAAGGAGTCTCTCCTGGGCCGAAGCCCAGTGAAGCACAGTTCTAGCAGGCCAAAGTCCCAAAGGGGAGAGTCTTTGAGGACAGTTCAAACATCTGGAGTCTGCTAGTGTAGGGTGTGTACTGCAATGTCATAAGAATAGAAAAGTTTGGACTTACCAGTCCCCTGTAGAACGACAATGGCACCAACCTGGTCCTCAGCCGAAGACTCTCCCTGGCAGCATTCTTCTGATACAGCTGAGTGGACATCTTCCGGGAATGACAGGAGGGCACATCTGGAAACTGCTGGGTTGATGTCATCTCTGGAGATGGAACCTTGGAACAGGAACAAAAAAGGAAAACAGCTGGTCTGACGTCATCCGGTTACCAGGCGATGAATCAGGATCAGCTGGGCTGGCATCCTCTCTGGATCTGAAGTCATCTGGTGGGCCAGTCAATGGATTCTGGCAAGTCAGAACACTGTAGAACTGATGAATGTGGGGCACCTGAGTCCTGGACGTCCATACTGGAGGAACAACAAAGGCACTGCAATGGCTGGAGTGGCAGCACTGACTACCACTGCTCTGCTTTCCATTTGGTAGGCATGGGCACATTCACAGGGAGGTCTTTGCATTGTGGCCAATAGCACAACGGGTCAGGTGCTTGAATTATTACCCCGTCTGGGCGCACATAATTCACACAATGAAAGGTTTCACGTCCCTCTCCATCCACTATTCGAACAGTGTCCATTAACAGTGTTCTGCCTCTTTTCCACTGGCTGTATTTGTCATGAAACATTCTGTTCCTGATATGCTTGTTTGCACCAGGAAGCACACATTTCATGCTTCAGCCCTAATCCAGGATTTTCTGTTGTTCTCAATCTCCTCCCAGACTCTACGAGAGGTAGGAAAGGACATCCCATAGATTTAATTCGCTTTCCTATGAACCAGTCTCTCCTCTTTACTAGCTTTGGTAAACCTGAGACCTCTGGCCTGGCTTGGGGGTGGCCAGTCCTGGTTCTGCCAGCTACACATTCTCAACGAGACAAAAAATGGATCCCTGGCTTCTTCTTGCACAGCCACGGCAGTGGCATCACCACTCTCTTCCATGCATTTCTCTGAGGCAAGAGCTTGAGGCTGTGTACCAGTTCCTTTTTTACAAGGCCACATAGGTTCCCCCTTTTCATCTTCCTCACTGAGAATCTGTACCCAGGAGTGAGCAGTCATCCTCACTCCTGAGACTATCCACTCTTCGCTGGGTGTGGAGGTTGAAACCTCCCATTCAAAGGCCTCCCTCATCTCATCTTCTCCTATGAGACTTGGGCTAGGCCCCACTCTCCACAGGTCTACTGATGCTCTTCCTGAATGGTCTCTCTGCGATCCAGAATCCAAAACATCAGCACATTGTTCTGTCTGTAAATCTGCACCCTCTAGCTTTGTGTCACACTC
Organism: Neoceratodus forsteri; assembly: GCA_016271365.2. Taxonomy (NCBI): domain Eukaryota; kingdom Metazoa; phylum Chordata; order Ceratodontiformes; family Ceratodontidae; genus Neoceratodus; species Neoceratodus forsteri. Next base: position 1,485,573,724 of record CM057452.1, read on the forward strand.
CCCTGAGGGGCCTTCTCCAACAGGCTCCGCCTGGTGCAGTGTGCTGCCAACTGCAAATTCTTGAACTTTTGTCCATGTGGGAGCCAAATGAATCTTGGGCGCTTTAAATAAATCTTATTTCTCTAGGAACCCAGAACAGTGATGTACCATGAAGGCGTCCCTTCCAGCATTTAAGCATATTAAGCACACTTGCACTGGATATCCGGGAATCGCCACATGACAAGGCAGTTGTCCTCCATAGTAACATCTCTCAGTGTCCCTTAACTTGTTTACTTCTACTGCTACCACAGCCCGGGCATGATCTGGGTAGCGGGCTGGTCCTGAGGCCATGACTGCAGAGAAAAACAAACAAATGCTCACTGTTATTGAAAGTCTCACATCACTGAACACTTTCTTTCACTTTCAAAATGGCTCCTCTGCTGCTGTGTTTACATTACTACCCCACCCTGTAATGGCGGCGGCAGCACTACTACGCATCAACATTCTGAAACTGGGTCAAGCCACTGCGCATTTGATTTATACACTCTACTGATAACTTTGTTCAAACTGCACAAACTTGCACTGTTCTTTTTCCTAGCACATTTATATGATTTACCATGGACTTTTCACTTGCTGAAGACATTGCTCTAGCTCACAGTCCCTTAAAGCCTCAGTATTTCAAGCAGAGGATTGCCTGTAACTCTTGCTGCTTATTGTGATACAGCTCACAGTCTTTCTCATGGCTTTGAAACTTACACTGACGCTGAACCTTAACTATGCTCACAGTCAATGGCTTTAAAGGCTTGCTTTTGCTGGTAAACTTATCACAGTCTTTGTTTGTAAAGTGACTATACTGTTGCACTCAGATTCAGCTGGCTTTTGGCAAAAATCACTTGTTTGAGCAATTATTTCTGTTGGTACTCACTGTTATCAGTAGCTGTTTGCTGCGATGGAAAATGGCCTGCAGCCAGTCTTGGAGGCCTCTGAACAGAAGTGGGTTGGCAGTCCTGCCGATCATCCCTCTGAACACCACACTCACAGTCCAGTCGATCGAGATGTGGGTTGAGCCCGAATTTAGACAGAAAAGTCCAATTTTTTAAACTTTTACAGCACTTTCAGTCACCGTGATGCTCCTCCAGTAAGCCAGTACACACTGCACTCACACTCCCTCTCGAATGCTGGGCAGTCGCTACAGAGCTGGCTTGGGGAGCGGGACTGATTGCAGTCTCACCAATCACACAGTGCCATGCAAATGAGCCTCTTTCCTCTTGTGTGCTCTTCTCCTCACAGCGATCGTCGAGCAGGCAAATTTAAACTGCAAAAACACTTTTTTTTTTTTTTCTCGACTGACTCCATGGTGGGAGCCCATTTCAACCATTTTTCATGGCCATTAACACAACAAGTCTCTCAATTCACTAGAAAGCATTTCCAACGTCCAGGGCACAATTTTCCTTTTGCTACCCCTAGTCTTCCACACTTTTCTTTGTCACAACAGTTTTTAAAAGCTGGCAAAACACTGTAATTTTTGATACAGGACAAGGGCATACTCTCTCAGGCTTTACTGCTCCTTGGTAAACAGTTGGCATTTTAACAGCAGCACATGGACAACAGCACACAGTGGCACATTAGTTAACCTTGCTTCAGATTTTTGGGCTACCCACTGCCAGATAACCAAAACACTAGCCCTTTGCCCGAGCACCTTTCCTCCCTAAAATTTCAAACTCAAATCCTCAGCAGTGCCTCCATTTTGTAACGACCAGGTAGTGTGCTGTTTGAATCTGACAGCAATACCAGGTGGGCTGGGTTCGGGGAGGAATAGGTCACTCAGAACAAAGGCTAGGTTTGGTTACTCTGCACAGGGGCACCCAAGTAATTCTGAACACAGGAAGCAATAACTATAATGTCCAATACCAGAAGTGGGGTTCTAAAGTGTGGCTTTATTCACATCCAAACAGAATAAACAAAGCATAGATGGACCTCCACGGGGCTACACTCCTGGTTATGCAGATTAAAAGAATCATGAACACTTTCTAAACACTTTAGCCCTCAGGCTCTGAACTCACCGGGCACATAGCCCAGACTTGCACGCTGCTTTGGGTACACAGCCTGAACTTGTGTACACTGTTCTGGGATTTTCCAGGATCGGCTCCCTTGCCAGCCACTCGGACACCTTCCATATGTCATGGAAACCTTTTCTGGTGGCTCTCTAAACCACCTAAGAGCACCTCAGCTCTATCAGGGAATTCTCCTTTTAATCCCACATCTGGTATTTTCTCTCAGGCACTGGTCAGTACCTGAGAGAAAGAAAAAGGTGCCTCAGAGCAAATCCAGTAGAGGTGAATTTGTTACTACTGATGGGGGTCTCCCACCTCCTGCTCTCACAATTCATACCTGGCCATTTCTCTGGACAGTAAACACCTCATACTGTAAAGCTTGGCAATGTAGATTATTGCTAAATGTATGTCACATTCCCTCTACTTGTCTTGCTTTCCCTTTGTGCTGGACTTGAACATACTTTTAATTGGCATAGCCTATAGCTCTAGGCCCCTCACTGATTAAGCAGTCCGGTCCCCACTTTACAACTGTACTTGGCTATCTTTTCCTGACCCCACAGTAACAGCCCCTTTAGTTTCCTTCTGTTAAGGTGAAAAAACACTTGGTCCTCTTTCAGAGTGAACTCACCCTTTGGTTGCAGGTGCCCCACAGGTGATTCCTCCACAAGAATTTCTCTGTCAGAGCTTCTGGTGCCGCAGCACAACTTGAATAGGCAGCTTCTTCCCTTAGCCGGAACCAGGAGGGTTGCCCCTGGAAAGCAGGCAAACCTTTCCCCCCATCCCCTCAGGGATGGGGCACTTGGACCAGTAACAGCAGTCTCCACCACTTCAACTACCAGTTTCTGTGTTCCTTTTATGGTGGAAACACACACCTTCCTAATCAGTAGCTCTAAAACAGAGCTTAAAGCTCTGAGAGCCTGCACACAGACTGCTGTACTACTGTCTCTCACCAAGACTGCACACAGACTGAATTCAAAATCCCCAACGTTCTATGCTAACCTCCAACTGCAACATTCCAGTGTGGCTTATGCAGCTGCGAAAGTTCTATGGTGATGTCATCCCTCAGTCTCAGCTGAGACTGAGAACAGAGTGAGACAGTGTGAAATCCAGTTAACTGAAGTTTCACAAGCTGCCTTCCCTGCCTACCGCTAGGTCTTACTAGGATTCTAGTAACCCCGGGTAACAGGGGGGTTACACTAAGACAACTGTGAGTGGCTAACTTCCAAAATCCTCTCACATCATTGCTTTTGTCCACTTCCAGCATCTTATTCCATAAACTTAACATACATTCTCCTTTTCCTGTTTTATTAAACATTTATTAAATTATTGTATTGTTTCCAAAGTTTTATTCAAATAGTTAAAATTTGCTCTAGATGGGTTTAATTTTACCCACTTGCTTGCTATACCGAAATCTCTTTTTGCATTTTTACAATTATTATTATTAAATCAGTGTTCATATTTATTTTCACATGTGCCTATAGAAGCATTCCAAAGTGAGTTAGTTTCCTTCAGAAACTATTTGCACTGCATCATAGCATTGCTGAACTGAAGGATTACTAAGAATTAATATCAGGTCCCCTAGTTATATTCCTTCTGGTGGAAAAATCACAATATTATCCAGATTAATTTATTAGGAGCAACTACAGACAATCATGCCTTCTCTCTCCTCACTCTCCTTAGTATGTTCCCCTCTCATTGACTCTAAGTAAACCATAGTTTTAATATTGTTTTGAATTTTTTTTAATTAAATGTACTTTATTAAGATTTTGTATTATACAAACACCAATGTCACCACGTCACCACAATAATAATCACCAAATAACAACAAAGTTAACACCACATAACAGCTATAAAAAGGAAAAAAGAAGAACAACATAACCCCCAATACCCGCCCCCAACCCCAATCCTAGAGCACAAACAGACATGACAACTAACCTGGAAAGGGAAAAGAAAAGCATCAGAGAGAAGCAAAGGGTAGAGAGCAGAAAAAGAGAGAAGAAGAAAAAAAGCAAGAAAAAAAAAAAAAAACAAACTCGAGAAGGTTAGAGGGCATAACCACTGGTCAGCTAGGTGGGGGCATCAACATCAGGCGTTGGAGATGAAGAGGGATCCTGAGCATTTATGAAAGCATGGAGTAGGCTGCTGTTATTCAGTAGCCCTGTCCCTAACCATTAATAAAGTATGTAGCATGTCCAGCCCTTGGACATAGGCATTCCCCCCCCTGAAATTGTTTCATAATTTGTTTTTCATCTGCTAAAGCTTGGAGGAGCTTTCTGTGCCATTCGGTGTAGGAAGGTGGACTGTCCTCAAGTCAATGCCTCAGAGTCACCATCTTCACAGAAATTGAGATGAGATTATCTGGATCTTCCAGGTGTTCGAAAACAGGAAGGGAAAATCTCCAAGGAGATAAATCTCCAGTGTAAAAGCTTGCTCGAGTCCGAGTAGTATATCTAGGGAGTCGCTTATCCTTATCCACACTGGCTGCAGCCTGGGGCAATCCCAAACCATATGCAGGAGATCCCTTTCAGCTTGATGGCAATGCAGACATAGCAGAGTGGGGGATTTTCCCATCTGGAAAAGCTGAAGAGGGGTAAAGTACATATATTGCAAAATCCAGAACTGCATCCACCTATGTCTATTCCTACTTAAAAATCTATAGAGGTCTTGCCAAATGCCTTAGAAACATAGAAACATAGAAACATAGAATTTGTCGGAAGATAAGGACCGCTTGGCCCACCTAGTCTGCCCATTTCCCTACCTGATGGATAAGCTGCAGATTCTAGTTAATCAACAGCTTACTTTCTCCTACCCCCCACTAGAATTGCCTTATGTCTGTCCCATGCATTCTTGAACTCTCCCACTGTTCCTGACTCCACAACCTCCTCAGGAAGGCTGTTCCATGCATCCACAACCCTCTCTGTGAAAAAATACTTTCTAACATTACCTCTGAGCCGTCTCCCCTTTATCTTCAAATTGTGCCCCCTTGTTCTTGCACATCTCTTCTTCTGAAAGTTGCTACCCTCTCGTACTTTATTAATTCTCTTGAGATACTTGAAAGTTTCTATCATGTCCCCCACCCCTTTCCTCAAGGGTATACATATTAAGCTGCTTTAGTCTCTCCTCGTATGTCTTCTGGTGCAGACCCTGTACCATTTTGGTTGCACTCCTCTGAACAACCTCCACTCTGTCTATGTCTTTGTGGAGATGAGGTCTCCAGGATTGCACGCAGTACTCCAGATGGGGTCTCACCAACCATCTGTACAGAGGGATAACAACTTCCTGTTTTCTACTGTTGATGCCTCTCCCTATGCATCCCAGTATCCCTCCAACCCTCCTTACTTCCTTCTCACATTGCTTGCCCACCTTTAGGTCATGCCAGCATTTGGGGGTATAATCTAGGGTCAGCTTATGTTGCCAGAAATATGCAATCCCAGTCAATGCACTGGGGTCCAGGGATTAGAAAAAGGAGTAAAGGCCTGAGATCACATGGGGTTTCCTCAAAAGATGCAATAGGGTTGGTAGCAAATCTTGCTAGGGTGGTTGCCAGGGGACCAGACCAAAAAAAGAAGTCATGACCCTGGAAAATTGGAGGTATTGAAAACTGTGGAAAAGCAGGAGCTGAAAGACCTCCAGGAGGTCCCCCAAAGGTAGGAGCTTCCCATCTCTGATAAGGTGCTGTGCCAGAACACCCACAACCGAGGACAGAAAGCTTTTGGTATGAGGTGGCCAGCTATCATGAAATGGGGGTTGCCTAGGACCGGTCTGGAAAGGTCTTTAGCCCAATCAATGTGCACATGTTGTCAAAACTGCACACAGGCCTCAACAACCAGATCAAAGGGAAGAGACATAACCCACAAGGTAGAAAACGAGGGGCAAGGTAAAGAAAGCAAGAGAGATGTAAACCCTTTTGCCTGCAAAGATCTTCCTCAATGCGAAGCCAAGAGGGGCAATTACCCCTTTGTTGTGTTACCATCAGAACTGTGGCCCCATTGGAGCCACTTGGAGCTGTGCAACACTAAGTAAAACAGAAAAAGTCAGGGAGACGAATGCCCCCTCACTCCTTCAGCTGGGTTACCTTGATATGTGCCTGGTGGACCATACCCCCTTTAAACAAGAATTGGTTTAGGAGTCTCTGGAGTTGCACAAACCAGGACTTAGGCAGGTAGATATGGATCATGCCCAGAGGATACAGCAAGTGCAGTAAAACATTCATTTTGAGAATGCTAACCCGACCCCGAAGGGATAGGGAGAGGTCGGCCCATCTCTGAAGGTCTTGCTTTATCACCCACATAAGTAGAGTGAAATTCACCTTATCAAGGCTCGATGGGGAGAGAGGTATCCGGATTTCAAGGTATACCAGCTCTTTAGAGACCCAAGCTAGACCGAGGTGCTGTATCTTCTACTTAGAGACTAGGTGATTAAGGGGAAGTACTAGGGATTTTTTGAGGTTTAATTTGTACCCTGAGATGAGGGAAAATCATTTTATTTCTGCAAGGCCACAGGGATGGAGGTCTTAGGCTGCTCCTAGTGAAGGAGCAGGTCAGTGGCATAGGCTGAGAGTGTATGTCTCTCTGTTCCGAGGGGATCCCAATCATCAAGGGGTTGTTAGTCAGATGGAAAAGAAGGGGCTCCAAATATAAGTTAAAAAGGTAAGAGGATAATGGGCAGCCCTGCCTGGTGCCATGTCGAAGCCGAAAAGAAATTGAGGAGAGCCCATTACACCGCACTTGAGCAGACATAGAGTCATATAAAATTCGGACCCATTTGCAGAAATTAGTGGGGAGGCCAAATTTGCAGAAAACAGCAAACAAGTATGGCCAGAAAATGTGGTCAAAGGCCTTATCCGCATCCAGGGAGACCAAGGCCGCAGGAACCCCGCTCTCCCTGGACACGGAGGCCAGATACAGAAACTTCCTCAAGTGGTCACTGGAAAGCCTGTTAGCTGTAAAGCCAACTTGAACAGGGGAGATCAAGGCATCCCAAACCATTTGCAGTTGAGTAGCTAACACCTTGGCCAGAAGTTTCATTTCCTAGTTCAAAAGGGAAATTGGATGATAGCTGTATGGAAGGAGTGGGTTTTTCCCTTCTTTAAGAATTAGTGATATCCAGACCTTGTTGAAAGAAGGTTCAGCAAGCCCCTCCAAAAGGAGGAAGTTGAAGAGTCAAGCACTGAGGAGATCTCCGCTTTGAAAGTTTTGTAAAATTCATTACTCAGCCCATCTGGGCCAGGAGACTTGTTTGGGGATAGTTGATCAATTGCCCCAGAAACCTTCTGCAAAAGAACAAGGCCACCCAGAGAGGCTTGCTGAACGGGTTCCAAGGTAGGAAGGGGAAGGGCAGCCAAATAATTCTGAATTTAGGCATCCAGGTTAGGGGTGAGGAAGATCATGGTATAGGCCCTCATAGTGCTAGCGGAAGACCTCCGCAATATCCCAGGGCTGAGTTAGGGGTGGCAAGGAGGGAGATGGCTGAAGGCACAGAACAGCTTTAAGGGCCTCTACACATCAAAGATGCCATGCCAACAGCCTCCCAGCCCACTCCCCAGACTCTAGATATCAGGTTTTGGTATGAAATAGGGCTAAATCATCCTTCTCTGCCAATACCTTATAATATCATACTCGAAGAGCAAATAAGTCCTTATGGGAATCGGCCAAGACAGACTATGACAGGCATTTCTCCAGGGAATGAATCTCTGTGAGGAGTCAGTTCTCTTCCTGTGATTGCTTCTGTTTTTGGAGAGTCGCATGCTAGATACATTCGTCCCAGACCCTGCACTTTAAAGCACCCCATAAGGTGTCTAATCGGGGAACTGAACCATCATCTTCAGCCAGAAAATTGGTAAAGTAGTTCAGGATACTCTGTCTAGAGGAGGGGTCTCTAAGTAAGTGAGTATTAAGGGGCCATGTCCTTTCCCACTGTTCTGTGTGATTTACAGAAAGAACTAAAGAAACAGGGGCATGGTCTGATATTACTAATGGCAAAATGGTACAGGCAAAAAGCTTAGGAAGGGACTATTTACTAAGCAAAAAAATCTATATGGGAATAGGTGCTGTGGGGAGAAGAATATAAGGCTGGGGAGAGGCCTCACTGAATAGACCCCAATCTGTCTAGGTCAGTCTGTAAAACCAGGCTCTAATCTCCACCCAGAATAACAGGAACAGTCAGGAGGGAATCAAGCTGCTTCCCTAAAGAGGTGAAAAAAATGGAGGTGTCGTTATTAGGCCCATAAACAGAGCCTAAAATTAGCTCTGTCAGCCCCAGCCGAGCATGAACAAGGACCTAACATCCCTCAGCATCCCAGATTTCCTGAAAAACTTGGAGGGGAATATTCCTGGCAACAAGAATCATAATGCCACTGCACTTCGAGCTGACTCCCGCCCTAAACACCCAGCCAACCCATTGCCTCTGAAAGAGGTGTACCTCCTCTCGTCACAGGTGTGATTCCTGCTGAAAGGCAACATTGATCTGGAACCTGTAAAAGTGCCGCAGGATCATGTGGTGCTTCTGTTTAGTCTGCACTCCCCTAACATTCCAAGTGATACATTTGTAGGTCACACTACACATGGAAGAAAAATAAGTAGTGAAAAAGGGCATGATACTAAAGCCTGGCAGCTCAGGTGTGCTCTAGGATCCCAACACTCTATTAACAGCATTCCTACCCTACAATAATAAAGCAATGGACGAACTGGCCCCCTCCCTCCAAAACTATGTAAATACTTTAAATCCAGTCTCGCGGACCGCACACCAATCATCCCCCTGCCTGTCATATAACAAATACTGCCCTCTCAAAACAATCTCCCTCCCTCCAACCACCAATGCAGAAGTAATTACTAGAAAATACAAAAATACAATGCAGTATAAAAAGGATAACTAGAACCACCCACACACATCATAGTAACATGCACAATATTCAAAAAGCAGCAAAAGAGGTTGCACATGGAAGCAGGTGCAGGGATAAAAACATGTAGTAAAACGGAAGAGAAAATCCCGCACACTGCCAACCAAAATAAAGGACTGCTCACCGTAAATATTAAAAAAGGTGCTTCATTTTATTTAAGGTGCCATGTGAAGGGCCTTGCACATGGCACCTTAAATAAAATGAAGCACCTTTTTAATATTTACGGTGAGCAGTCCTTTATTTTGGTTGGCAGTGTGCAGGAATTTTTCTTCTGTTTTATAACATGCACAATGGCACAACACAATAGCATCATACACAATGCACTATAAATCTAAGATATGGTGTGCAGAACTGGAGAAGAGGATCAGAAATAAACCAGGGGCCCACACTATGAAGCAAAAGGAGGGCCTCCCAGAGCTAAAGTCGAAAACAGCAGATGTAATGATTAAACAAAAGTCCTAGGAGGAGAGAAACTCTTCAAGTCCACAATCACTCTTAAAAAAGGTGCCAAGAGCAAAAAAGTTGCAGTGGGCTTCATAGGCTGAAACAACAAGTCAGAGCACACCCTGACTCCGCCCCCCCCAATATAACAATTAAGCAATAAGGAACTATAGGGTGTGTGCTATTGTGTAATAACATTACTCCTGGGGTGGGTTGAAGCACGAGGTGAAGCCGAGTGCTTCCACCACACCAGGAGTGACATTATTACACAATAACACACATCCCTGGAGTGATTTATTGCTATTATACAATGGCTCATTTATTAATTAAAAAAAAAAAAAAGATAAAATGCTTTTTTATCAATTTTTTCTATGATTTCTGTGGGTGTAGTATATGTTTTAAGAAAAAAGTCCAGAATATGTTTTCCAACACTCGGTGGCACTGCTGCCACATCAGTCTTGTCTACTGAGTCCTAAATCCTTTTTCTTGTTTATGTATTGCTCTGTGACATCAGTCTCCCCTCTGTCCTTTCAGGTTATTTGCTTAAAGTTAGAACAGACAGTGCATGAAGGGGAGAGTATTTGTGTTTTAAATTTACTTCATTTCTTCCATAGCTGTCAAGCCTTTCAGGAAGAGTGCAGTGTGAGTCTGGACTGCACACGTCCAGACATCAACTCGTTAATGAGCGGGAGAAATAAAAGCTGTTACTGATGGCTTTTTTAATTGTTTTTATTTTGAATGGCTGTTTTTCGGGGAGCAGATGGCTTAACACTACTGTCCAAAGTGTGCGTTCTCAACAACAGAGCAGCAGCTGGAGATACTAACGTAGGTTTTACAAAGCCGCATGCAAGTGACTTTTTTGAAGAACTTACGGTCTGTTTAGGAAAAATGTCCATTTTTATGAAAAGAAAGTGACATTTGGGGATGAGATGGTGAGTTCAATGTGAACTGTTAGGCAGGAAGCTGGATTCTTGTACACACAGAGGCGAGCTGTGACGGCTAGGGGATAGTTGAAGGGAGGGATCCTTTTCTGCAGTACAGTTACCTTTGTGCCTGACCTAGATACACTGATGTTATACTGTAATATCATCACTCTGTCTGGTGCTCATTAACCAATCAGCATGCTAGATTATTCTTGCCATTGTATAATAAACATATATTCTTCAGCCTGGATTGGCAACTTACCATTTTGATTTCAAAAGGAGAGTGGGGGTCTCTTAGTATTCACCTCAGGGCCCTGCTGTGAAGTCACCCAGCTACCAACGTTGAGGCAGACCACTCACCAGCTGGATCCCTACTCTAAACTGCATCTGCCTCAAATGGCTTACCTTTATAGGGTGCATCAGCCAAAAGTTGGCTTAATTAAGGTGTGGGCCCAGCCAATGTGCAAGTAGCTGATGGGGCACTAGTTAAGTGAGAGAAAGCCACACTTCTCCATTTACAAACCAAATCCAATATTAACTGCTCACCCTTGTTTATTCACAAACTATAAATGGGATTTAAAATGAGGGGTGCTACTGTGTATGGCATACATCAACAAAAACAACAAGTCAGAGCATGCCCTACATGCTACCAGCCTGCTTACACTTACAGATACTGAAATGGACATTGAGAGTGCAATGGGATAAATTGATGGATGACATGGACCAGAAGGTGCTCATCATGTCCCCCTCATGCAAAACACTAATGTGGTCAATGGACCTCAGCAACCTCTTAAGAGGCACTCCACTTCTAATATCAACTCCAACTCAGATTCTCGCATCGGATGCACCCAGGTCTAGCACACCTTTGTCCTTATCAAGCCCAAGGTTTTTGGTCCCAGGTGGAAACCAAATTGCACATAAATGCCCTAGAGGTGAGAATTGTCTTACATAGCCTCCAGGGTTTTCAGGAGCATCTGATTCCAGGTCCTCTTCTAATACAGACAGACAATGTCAGTGTCATGCATTACATAAATAAACAAGGGAAGACTCATTACAATCCCCCGTGTCAGGAAGCAATGAGAGTGTGGTACTGTGTGCTGGAACACCACCTAGAGCTGTCAGCCATGCATCTCCAAGGTGTTCAAAACATCTTAACAGACAGACTAAGTAGCTAACAATCCAAGATGCACAAATGGGAACAGCTGACCTCAGTAGTAGATGACCTCTTAACAAAGTGGGGTAATCTAGAGGTGGACCTTTTTATATCCCAACAAAATGCAAAGCTGCCATGTTTTTGTTTGTTCACTCCAGGGCCTGGATTTTTTGGCAAGATGTTTTGTCTCTCTCTTAGAAAGGGAGGTCTCTGTATACATTCACTCCCATTCCATCAATACACAGAGTAGTGCTCAAACTACAGATGGTGTAACCCTCGTCTTCATTGCACCTCTATGGCCTCAACAGATATAGTATCCGCTGCAGGGGTCTGTTGTCACATGAGAAGGGTCCCTGGTCCATATGGACCTGAAGCCTCTGTATCAGTATGCCTGGCTCCTGAAGACATAGTCATTACATGGTTTGGGGTGTCACCTAAATAAGCTGCTGTGCTGGTTGCAGCCAAAAAGCCTTCCATCAGATATACATGTTCTTTGAGGTGGAAGCATTTCTTGGGCCATTTCCAAACATATGGGCCCATCCACCTATCAGATGAATATGGTGTTGGAATACTTGCTGTCACTGTCCGATTCTGGTCTGCAATATTGCTCACTGAAGGTGTATCTGGCAGCTATATCAGCTTTCCATGCCCCTATTTTGCTACAGGCTCTAAAGCTTCCTTGATTTTCCACAAAGACAGTGTCTTTGCATACCAATCCAAAGTTTTTACCAAAGGTGGTGTCTGAGTTTACACTAAATCAACCATCCACCTTCCTCTTTATTATCCTGAGCATGCCAATCTGGGTGAGGCATTGCTCCATACTTTGGACATACATAGAGTATTAAGATACTATGTGAATCGCACCAAGGACTGTAGAAAGTCCTCTCACTCTCAAGCTGTTTGTTGCCCCTGTATCAAAACAGTGGTTGTCCAAATGGCTAGTACATTCTATTATGTTCTGTTATAGGAAGTATGGTAAGGAACTTCCTGGTGTGATTCATGGTCATTCCACCAGGAGTATGGCCACCTCTGTTACTTGTTTCAGAAACATCTCTATGACTGACATTTGCACTACAGCCACATGGAATACATACTTTCCACACCTTTACTAAACATTAAAGTCTGGACATTGTTTCTCATAGAAGAATAGGTTTCAGCCTTGCTGTTCTACAATGCCTGCTGTCTTGATCCAGATGAGTTAAGACAATGTCCCATTTGTTATACAGCGTGTTAAAATCAAATATCTTTTGTCCTCTCCTGTCACTCATCTTTTTCTTGCCTATCAGATTGTATTAAGATACTTGGTATCAGAAGTGGGATTTATGCCATGCATATGCTATGCCAGGAGTTTTGTGTATGGGTACTTGAACTTGTACCAGGGAAGCACAGAAGAAAGGTATGGAACCTGCAACAGCATGCCCAGGAGTGATTACCAGAAGAATGGCAGCCAGACTAGAAACAGAAACAAAAGTCCATACTGAGACTGTACAGCAGTGAACCAGTGATGGATGAAGAACAGGCAGGGACAGAACTTGAAAGTAAGTCTGCCTTCTTCAAATGGTGGGTTACACAACACAGAGAGATGGAGAAGCAGAGAAAAGAAAAGATGCTGTGAAAGGAGCAGTAGAGAAAAGAAGAGGTGCAGTGACAGAAGCAGAAGCAGAAGAGAAAAGAAGAGATGCAGTGATGACAGGATGCCTTGCAAGCTATCAAAGCTGGAGGATCTGATACAGGTCCAGCAGATCAGCAAAACACAAACAGCTTAAAAGACATTAATCTTACAAAGCTTGTGTCCCTTGGATGATACTGAAGCATATCTGAAAGCTCGCCAATGGCCAAATTAGCAATGGGCAGTCAGGCCAGTACCTTATCTGATAGGTAAAGCCCAACTTGTCTACAGCAATATGGGCACTGCACAGTCAGGAAAATATGACATAGTGAAAAGAGAAATGATTAAAAGATATGACATCTCAGGAGAGATCTACAGGCAGATATCGCAGTCTTTGAAGTACCACTCAGTTGACAATCCTCGAGAAGCCTTCACCTGACTCAGTGAACTCCCAATTAAATGGCTCCAACCAGAGGGCAAAACAGTCCCACAGATCATCAACATACTTGTAGTGAAGCCATTCATCAACATTTCTCTACAAATGTGCAGTTTCAGGTAAAAACCCTGACCAGAAAGTGGGTAAAAGGCCATTTCTTTGGCTGAGAACTATCAGATGGCCAGGCAGACACCACAGCAGTGAATAAAACAGTCAAGGATTGGTAAGACCCTCTTTTTCCCTGATTTAACTCCAGATCAGATAAAAACTCTGATGGGGTAACAAATCTGCACCCAAAGACTTTATTTGCTGTAACTGTAATAAGCCAGGCCATATTGCAAGAAACTGCCATAAAAATAAGGAGGGTAACACTAAAACAGATTTGGCCTCAGCAAATTGGGGCAAGTATTTAACAGATATCAAGGTGCGAGGTAAGAGTGTGAAGGGACTTATAGATTTGGGAAGCCAACAAACCCTGGTGCATGCTGAAGTTCTGAGAAAAACTGTGCAAAAGGACCAGGTACTGGGATCATGCACCTCCACAGGGACACTTGATACTATCCCACCACCCAAGTGAGTTTAAGCATTAATGGCATGTCACACCAAATGAAAGTGGAGCTAGTACCTAAGTTACCAGTACCTGTGATTATTGGAAATGACTTTTCAGTATTTGTGAAGTTAATCACAGAGGGAGTAAGTCCTGTTGTGTTAGCAGCTATGAGAACAAGAGCACAGGCAAAGAAAATCTCCAGTGTTGGGGACTGTTTTTCTTTTGGTGACTGACTCAGACTTGTTTGAGCCCAGCTCCAAGATCCAGAAGTCCAGAAAAGAAAGATGGTACCTGAAAAAATAATGACAACAAAAGATTACTGGATATATGGGGCTGCTATATGAAAATGCTGAAAATAAACTAACTGTGATTTCATTTCTGAGCAAACTAACAATGTTTCTCTCCAAGGCCATTTTAAGTAGCTGGAGGTAAAACAAAAACAGGGTATACTAATGTTTAAACAAGCATTTGTCAATGCTAAATATTTGCTGCTGGTATTGCTGTTTTACCGGATCTTGCTTGTACACATTTTTACTATACATATTTACCCAGCATACAGTAGATGAAATGCAATGTCTCATTTTCAGTGGTGTTCTGCTTTAACACATTGTTAAATTGAACATGGAGTAGTCTCTGATGAGGTTCCTTCTAGTACTTATTATAGAACTTGGTGTGGGTAGCAGGCAATGGTTCCAGGTGTTCGACTGGCACAGTTTACAAGATACTGTGCTCTACTGGTTGGAATAAGTTATAGAAAGAAAAGATATGTTGCAGAATGTCCACAGAAGAAAACATACCTAACTATACAGAGCTATTTGATAGTCGAGTCACAGCAGATGATCAGGAGTATCAACAACACCCGAAACATTCTGCAGATCCTCCTCCAATAGTAGAAGACTGGAAAGGCAGAGCAGGTGGCAACCAGAGGAACCAAGCCAACAGGTTCCAAGACTATATATCATGTAGAGGAAGGGGTAATAGATGAAATTGGTCATGTGACAACAGCTATAATCAGCAGTGGCAAGGGAGAGGCTGGGGTAATAGTCGCCAGCCATATGGCCAGCAGAGGAGTTACAATTCCAAGCCATATGGATACCAAGGTTCTAATTCCTATGATCAGCATCAGAACCTTGATTACTATTAAACCTCAATCTCAAAGTATTGTATTTGCTTATTGACAAATTCTGCTGAAGAAATTGCCATTGACTAGAGGATTTTGGACACATCATCATTAGTATAACAAAAGGAAATCTTGCACAGACCCAGTCAACAAACAACTTTGTCTGGGCAGGCTAATTTTTTTCCTCTAGATTGGCTTGGTAAAGGTTTTTTTCTAGAGTGTTTATTTCCTATTGATGAGTTCAGAAATTTGGCAGGTATTGGTGCTGAAGATTTGCATTTCTTCAGTGTTAGATGATGATTAAGGCTAGAATAAAGTTTGGAAGAAAAAAGTGGTGTTTAGAGTACAGAATTGTAAACTATGAAATTTTTGGTTCCAATCCCGTAACAGCCAGCAGCTGATTTTTGACCTATGATTCAGACTTTAGCCAGCTGTAAAATTGGGCAGAAGCAAGACTGCAGTAAATCTTAGCTGAACTATGTTGGTTTAGCACATTTGTAAAATAATGTTAAAAAAAAAAAGACAGAATGCTTAATTAGTACCCCAGGAGTGAAACAGTTCCTCTCTAATTTTGTGTTGCATTTTGTACAACTTTCTAGGAGTGCTGCTCAGCACACAATTGTATCAAGATACCACATTGTTCCAATCTAAAATTAAATTGATTCAGGGTCCTACATAGTGACCAAAAATGTGTTACGGGACCATGGGTCATTTTGCTATATGATAACTTATGGTTTTACATTGACTGGACTCCTAAAATTATATAGGGCAGCCAGTTCTTTGGTAGCCTTTGACTACCAACTGAAAAAAATAAACTTAGAACCCTGTGATTGTAAACATTAGCTTTTGTTGTTCTTGAATAGGAGTATATCTGATTGTTTGGGATATAAAAAAAACAACAAAAAAATTTTGTACCTTACCTAATTCAAGTAAATTAAATTGTCAGCAGGGATATAAATCCCAAGCAAGAACAAACTTCTGTGTAAATTATTCCCACCAGAAATCTCAAGTACCTTTGTATTCTAAAATTAAGTTTCTATGTTTGTTGCGACAGCTGGTGTAAGCTTTTCAAGGAAGCATGTGATTGTCATAACTTGGAAATTTTCCAAGTCCTGTTGTATAACGCATGTATGGTCTATTAAAAAAGCAAAGCAAATTTTTTTTTGTTGTTGTTTTTGTATTTTTAGTAGCAGTATTTTAAAATCTTAAAATAAAACTGTTAACCTTGAAACATTGTTATATTGAAATTACCCAGGATAGGGCAGCTGAGAGGCTCTATCTGCTTTTAAGTGGGCTCCCACATTTTGCCCTAAAATGTCCAACAGTCTTTTTATGACCTGACTGTATGATCAAGACAAATACAATTTTTTAAAATCTATCCAAAAGGTGAATTTGCTGTGTGACTTTGGAAATAAGTTTCAGAGGGGATCTGAAAAATGACTAGTTCAGAAGGTGGGGTAGTACAAGGGATATGTTGAACGTTAGGGGTCAAAATCTGCAAAAAATAAAGTTATGAGTAAATGTTGGAACAATTTGTTTCCTCATATATTAGTTGTTTTTTCACATTTTTACCCCAAATTTTCAACATAATCTTTCTTGACCACTCCTTCTGAGCATGACATGTGTCATTTATAAAACAATGACTGAAACGTCATTTTGCGCCACAACTGTTAAAACATGTTTTGAGTAGGGTTTGAGGAATGACAGCTGTCACATTCATGAGGTGATGTCACATGGCTATGTTGAAAAGCTGGGGTCAAAATATTTAAAATTGCCACAGTTATGAGCGTGCATTGAAAAATTGCAATATAGTCTCATAACGTTTTCTTATATTTTTACCCTGAATTTTAAACAAAGCCTTCTTATGACCCCACATAGCCTTTTTATGAGCCCACCTCATGAACAAGGGCAGAGAAAATGATCAGATCCTGCTGAAAATATGATTTTGTGCCAAAAGTATGAGTACACATTTTGGCCAGGATTTAAAAAATGACAGCTGTCACATTCATAAGGTGCTGTGAAGAAATAACTATGTTGAAAATTTGGGGTCAAAATATTGAAAATTACCAAAGTTATGAGGCTGCATTTATAAATTTCAATGCAGACTCATAACTTTTTTGTTTTATTGTAATATTCCTACCCCAAATTTTCAACATAGCCTTTGTATGACCTCACCTCATGAACAAGGGTGAAGAAAATGTTCAACTCCTGCCCAAAAGGTGATTTCATACAGCAACAGTGAAATCACCATTTGGAAGGGATTTGCCTAACTTCACTGTCATTGTTCATGAGGTGGGGTCCCAAAAATGGCATGTTGAAAATTTGGTACAAAAATATTCAAAAATGACCAAGTTATGCCAGTAAATTCAAAACCCCATTGAACTACATTGAACTGCAACATGATTTCCTCAGTTCATGGTCCAGTGTTGAAAAGTGAAAATGTGTCTGCTGTCCAGAGAGGATTATGGCATTGAATCCCAGTGGGTAAGTAAGGGCTTGTGGTGGTGGGTGCTGAGTGGGAGGGTTGGTTGGGGGGACAGTAATGGCAGTGGTGGCAACAAACATCGATGGATTTTTTTTATTTTTTACATGGTGTAAAAAAAAATTACGAGGGGCAGTTTTATTTATTTCAGGTACCAACACAGGGATTGGGCATCCCAGTGTCGCTGTTATGTTTGGCGGCACCAAGGGTGGGCTCCCCTGTGTCACATAATGGAATTGGGCATAGTGTGGGGGGGTAGCAGCTGGCATGGGGGATTGAGCATTGCCATGCTGGAATTTTAACATGGGGGTTGTTATGTTTGGCAGCACCGGCGGTAGGCTCCCTGGTGTTGCATAATGAAAATGGGCAGGGTGGGGGGTAGCAGCCGGCATGGGAGTTTTGGCACCCATGTGCTGGGATTTGTACATGGAGAGGATGGGGGCCTTATGTTTGGCAGCACCACACCTGGCCCACACAATGAAAATAGTTGCATTGGGGTGGTAGTACCACAGGATGATGATGGGGGGTGCAACAGCTGGCTGATCATGACAGATCAGCTGTCCTTGCTGGGCAGCATTATAAGATAAAACAAAAGAACTGCCCTATGATTGGATTCGCTCTTTCCTTTGAACTACACAAAGTTTCCACCCAGCAAGCCAGAACAGTGTCATGATCAGCCTGTCTGATAATTGGTATGACACTGATGAGCTCCTTACACCCCTCAAAGGCCACTCTCACAGCAAAATGTTTGCTGCGCATGCCCGCACGGCAAACAAAAAATGTAATGGGTTACTGTACAGAGTTTGGGTTAAATGTCAGATGCAGGAATGGATAGAACACTTGGTCATAAAAGTCAGGCACTCGCCACCAATGTTAAATTAAATGCCAAGCATCAAAAAGTTAATTTCTATGTTGCCATAAAAGTAAAATGTTATTCAGAATAAATAAGTAAAAAGCACATTAAACCCATTTTTATATATTTATTCTGAATAACGTTTTATTTTTATATGAGCACTCGCGTTTTAAAAAACATTTTTATATGGCCTGGTTGTGGAGGGGTTGTGGGATAACAGATGGACCAATCACAGAACTTCAGGTTCTACACACAATCTCTGTGTGATGTTTATTTAAAACATTGGATAACCTTAAGCAATGGCATATCCCTTCTTCAATACATCAGTTTGCAGCAACAGACTATGTTTGTCCTTCCTTTGCACTTAGTCAGCACCTACTGATCTACTGATCTATCTCTTTAGTGAAACATTTTCAATCCCTATGTTTGTCTTGTATGTTTGGGTGATGGGGAGGTAAAAAAAAGAAAATCTCCTTGCCCAACCGACACATGCCACCTCCCCTTTTCCCTTCTGATTTTGTTCCATTATTACATCAATGAATTGAAAATGTTGGTATTACCTCACTGTCACATCATCACAAAATGACTGTTTATTGTATGTCCATTTGTCTGTGCCTCAGTCTTTGATAAAGGATAGGGTGGATCCAAAATGTGTCAGGTGGGCACATCTGTCCAGTATTGTTTTTTGATTGTCATGAAAATGGCAATGTAGAAATTAACTTTTTATTGTGATTGTCATTGGTAGTGAGTGCCTGACTTTTGTGTTTGCATCCAGTATTTTTTGTCATGTTGGCACCACCAGCCCTGTGTGAGCTTTCTTTTGTTACAAATAACAGGTCATACCAAACAAGTACAGAACTAAGTTGTTACAGATAGCACATGATAGTCATATGGCTGGTCACTTGGGGAGGGACCACACCATTGCCAGATTGCTGTACAGATTTTATTGGCCTGGGATTCATGAGGATGTTGCTAACTATTGCAGTTCTTGTGTTAAATGTCAGAAAGTATCCCTAGTGACTAAAAAAGACAAGGTACCCCTACCCTTGTTAGATGTGCCTCTTGCATGATTTGCAATGGATGGGATTGGTCTCTTAGACAAAATTAAAATGGGTAATCAATTAATTTTGGTAGTATGTGACTATGCTACTCGATACCCAGAGGCAATTCCAATGTGCACTATCATAGCCCCAAAAGTGGCAGCAGAGCTTTCCTAAATTTTCAGTAGAGTGGGCATGCCTAAAGAGATTCTTACTGTTCAGGGTAGTACTTTTGGTGCTGCATTGCTGAAGTAGCTGAACTGACTACTAGGTATCACTGCCATAAAAATCTCCCCTTATCACCCTCAGACAGACAGTCTTGTTGAGCATTTTACTCAAACCCTAAAACACATTTTAAAAAAGGTTTGTGAAGGGAAATATTGGGACCAATATTTACTTTACCTACTTTTGCTTACAGAGAAGTGCCACAAGCATTAACAGGTTTTTCACCCTTTGAAAGTTGTATGGTAGACAGCCTAGAAGGCCAGTAGATATAATAAAAGAAACATGGAAAAATACTCTTGCTCAGAAAGAATCTATTACTGTGCATCTTATATGTGTGCCTGAGAAAAAAAATGGCAAAATATGTTGAAATTGCCCACAGTAACCAGGAAGATGCTCAAAAACAGCAGAAGGTGTATTATGACCATGGGGTAAAAGAAAGGTTTTGAACCAAGTGAAAAGATCTTGTTACTGTTACACACTACAAAAACAAACAGTTAATGAAGTGGCAAGGGCCTTATAAAGTTGTTAGACATACTGTACTGGCACAGTTAACTATAAGATTGAAACCCTTGATAGAAAAAAATTCTACCAAAATATACCATGCTAACCTCGTGAAGAAATGGGACTAATAAAACACCAAAGGTTGCTCTGTTAATATTACCAGAAATTGTTAAAGAAGATATTGATGCTTATGACAAAGTGGAACTACAGTAACATCTGATGCTGTACAGGTGAATGTTTCCTTACCAACAGAACAAACCACAGACATTTGTAGCTTGATAAAGACATTTAAAAGCACTTTTACCACAGTGCTAGGCCAAGCAAAAGGGGTCGAGAATGTACTAGTGGCAGAGAATAATCGCCCTATCAGACAAAAGACATACAGATTACCAGGACGGTTAAGAGCAGATGTAGTTAAGGAAATGCAAAAAATGAAAGAGTTGGGTATCATTGAAGAATTAAGAAGAGCTTGGTCATTACCAGTGGTGATTGTAAATAAAAAAGAAGTAGGTGCACAAATCTGCCTTGATTTTAGGAAACTTAAATGGCCATATTTGACATCTATCCTATGCCCAAGATAGATGATTTGGTGGACAGACTGGGAAGTGTCAAGTACATTAGCACCCTCAAGCTCACTAAGGGTTTCTGGCAAATTCCACTAGTTAAAAATCCAGAGACAAAATTGCATTTTCCTGTCCAGTTGGATTCTATCAGTTCACTACCATGCTGTTTGGTTTACATGACGCACCCACTACATTTCAGCAGTACATGAATGTAATTCTAGACCCTCACACTGGTTAATGTGCTGCTTACCTGGGTCATGCCGTGGTGTACAGTCAAGACTGGAAAAGTCACCTGGAACACCTATGAGCAGTTATCTAATCCATCAAAAATATGGATCTGACTATTAACCCTAGCAAGTGCACATTAATCATACAGGTAACCAGATATTTGGGTTATATTTTGAGAAATGGAGAAGTAAAACCAGACATTTCCAAGATAGAGTGGCAGCCAGCAGTCCTGTCACTAAAAAAAAAAAAAAATGTCAGATCATTTTTAGGCCTGACTGGTTATACGGGAGAGTTGTTCCCAACTTTGCCCAATTAGCTACTCCTTTCACTGAACTCACAAAAAAAGGTACCCAAATAATGTGAAATGACCCCCAGAGTATGATGAGGCTTCTCAGGCCATCAAGGCCGTATTATGTTCAGTCCCAGTTTTAAGAAGTCCAGACTTTAAGAAACAATTTCTGTTACAGACAGATGCATCAGAGGCAGGCCTAGGTGCTGTCCTGAGACAGAATGCAGATGGAAAGGAACATTCTATTCTGTATATCAGTTGGAAATTGCATGACAGAGACAGAAAGTACCCCACTCTTGAAAAAAAATGTCTTGCTGTGAAATGGGCAATGGAGTTCCTTAAGTTTTGTTTGCTAAGAGTTGACTGTGTGCTTATAAAAGATCACAGAATTGTAAGATGGTACCTGGCACTACATCCATTTAAATTCAAAGTGATGCACAACTCCAGAAAAGATAATGCCATTTTCTGTCAATATATGGTTTAGGAACTGAGAATTCAGAAGGCTGAAAAATGTATTTTCTTAACTGAAATGTTTGCTGTAACAGGTATGATGAAAAGGGGGATACTACATTTGCAAAGAACTGTAAATGTTATAAGGTAATGTTAAAAGAGAAATAAAAGAAGATTTTGTAAGTCTCTTTTACAAAGAGAAAAAAACAGGTTCCCTCTTAAAGAGGGAGGTATGTGACAGGGTTGAGTTAAGACACTGACCCAGTTGTTATGTGGAGAGCTAAAAGCAAGGATCTCTTTTGACCTCTCCTGTCATTTATCTGTTTCTTGCCTGTCTGATTGCACAATCATATTTTAGTTTTGGCACCTAGGAATTGGCCACTCTGATGGTCCCACAATTTCCCCATTTTCTCCCTTCCTTCACTTTCTGTTTCTATTCTTTCTGTCTCACTTTGCTTCTCTGTGGTTAAAAACTACATGCAAATCTTTATGTGAAACTGAGATCCCTTGGTTTCGAAATTTATATAGTTATATTGTTGAAATGAATTGCAGAAAGCAGTTTGGAGTTTGATAGAAAAGTTAGCAAGCTGGAACCCAGTGGGTTGACCTTAAGAAATCTTTTGACCTTCCACAAGCTTGTTTGCAGAGCTGTCAGCAGAAACACCAGTTCTGGCCAGAATCTCTTAATTGGCTGCACCTGTTGAGAAGACTGGATGCACTGGTCACAGGAAAGAAATTGACAAAGTTTGGTACATTGTGTAAAAATAGGAGATACAGCTTAACAAGAACTGGATGCAGAATGTAATTGCCAGGTGGAAACCATAATAAAAAGAGTGCAATGTTTGTTTAGAGAGTTAGAGCGAGAGAGAGAGAGAGAGAGAGACTGAGATTTAGATTTATAAATACCCTCTATGAAGGACTTTGTTTTCTTAACTGCCTGTATATGTGCTATCCTGCAAAATATTGTTATTGTTATTGACAATAATAATGCTACTTGCAAATTTTATGACTTCTCCTGGTTTGCCTCTGCTTCCTGACCTATACCTCAATGACAAACACCAACCTCCCGGTTAGCTTTTGGGATTGCTTGGGACTCGTTGCAAAGGTGTGGCCTAAGGAAGAGATAGCCTCAAAGAAGATGGAACAGTTATGCACTTACTATCACAGTAGATTTTTGAGAGAATCTTTTCCCCTAGGCCATGCTGTCCCTTCCTCCTTCACCCTTTTATAAGCTGTAGGGGAATATGGCATCTGATTTGGCCTTGGGAATTTCCATGGCTGCTACATCCAGCACCTTAACTTGTCTACTTTAAGAGGCACTGATATGACCTCCTGATTCCCCAAGAAGAGAGGTCCACCAAGTACACTCTCTGATAGGGAACTGAGGAGGGATGGGGTCACCCACATTTATGTAGGTGCTGATATGTGACATCATCATGAGCAGCCCCCAGCTACCAAACGTTTTCATGTGGTCCTAATGCAGACAAGGGTATAGTTCCAAAGGTGGGGCCTAAGACAAGAGATTCTCTCGAAGATCTACTATTATGGTAAGTACATAACTGTTCTTTACCTGGTTGTTCTCCCAGTATGAAGAAATTCAAGAGTCCAAGATTGTGTAACTCAAGTAGACTAACTGACTTTCTCCCATTAGCATTTTCCTTTTTAGCTTTAGATATTCTGAGAAGATAATTTTCAACTATGGCTTCAGTTTCCATGTCCAGCAAACAGTCCCAGTTACCAATTCTTGAGTTAAAACCTTCCAGTATTAATAGATTGCATGCAGAAAACTCATCCTGTAGGTTCTCTGTTTTTCTGACAGCTTTACTGATATGTACTCAACATAGACTAGACTAGATTTAGGGGGAATATTTACTGTATGTTCATCAAAAGCATCTTACAATTCTTCCATTCTATTCCATACAATTGGCATCACAATAAAATTGCTTAGCTGCTTTAAGTTAGAGGTTATTTTTCTCAGCACTAAAAGGCCACCAGAGGGTCTCCCAAATGTTATATTTGTAGTGGCTTTACTAGAAAATAATTCAAATCCTGGTAATACCGGAGGGTCCTAGCATCAAGTTTCCTGGGAACACAAAGGTGAAAATTGTTGGATATATTCTAGCCAATCAGCATCTACTAATTTTTTCATAAGATCATTGATATTTTATGTTCCCACTTTAAGGAGATTATGATCATCATTAGCCAGATTTTTGAACATTTACACATTCTGAGACAAGAGAGATATTGTCTTGCATGTTCTGAAGCACAGAGAGTCAGCGTGATTTTTGATTTTTTTTTTCTTTTTTGGAGGAAGTTCTGTTACAATTTGGTCTGCAATCAAAATGCCCAGCTGATGCAATTTAGTGATCTGCTTCAAAATTTCATTAGCCAGATAATAGTACCTGATCACAACATCCCCTTGATACCCTGCTGATCCGTTATCAAATCTATTGACTCCTTTTACCCCTTTAAGTCCCAATTTTACTTTAAGCAGCTTTGTAATCATGAAGCAGACTGATGAGATTAATGACTGCTCATTTGCATTGCATGACTTGTCCATTACAAAGATGGACAGCACAGCTGGGATGCTTGAATTCATATTGACATAATGATTAATTTGAGATTTTGCAAATGCTTCCTTAAAGCTCGCAATTGCCATTCTAACCTATCTAGGAAGAACATTTATAACACCCATATTACCACCATTTGTGAATTTCAGTATGTTAGACCAATGGAATGGTGAGACAACAAATAATTGCAACATATTGAAACTGTCAAAGTTTGCCAGATAGCTTTTGTACTATTCAGGGATGATACCATTATGTAAACAGACTTTTCCTCATCTTTTTTATTCCTAAAAAAGTTTCATTTATCGAGGACTACTTAATAAACCCAATTCTGCTTCAGATAGTCAACTCATTAGACTTTTCAGGATTTCCTAATTCTCATATACTTTCTGGAACACTTCTTTAATTTTAAGTACCATCTCATTCCCATTCAAGTATAACATCTCACTACCGTTGGCTTATGTGTTTCTGGACTACAGTATGTTGAATATTGTTAAATGTGTTACTAGTTACACAAATTCTATGATTAGTTAAGGGAGATATCACTTTCAAGGGGCTAGTACCTTGGTCTTTTTTATAAACTTTATCTTCATTTACTGGTAAATGTCCTCACTATCAGATCCTTTGACTTTTAATAATTTTTTTATTTATTTATTATGTTTGCTTGCACTTCCAGTGCACAAGAAACATATTGGGATAGTACATTTCACAGGTGTGTCAGTGTTGTGGCCAACGCAGCATACGCTTTATTAGGCGTGTCCCTCAGCCACCAATCAATGGGAAAGCTGCTGATGACAGCAGTTTCAGAGAGAGGCAAGGAACTGAAACAAATCTGCCACTGCATTCACAAACAGTTTCATCACTGCAGAAGCACCTCCCCCCCCTCACAACCAGGCACACAGACATACCTTCTCTCTCCTGGCAGCAGCTGACAAGACTCTGGCCATGTGCAATACAGTGCACAGTAATGCGCATGGCTGGAGTTATGGTTCTTGTCAGCTCCTGCTGCTGAGCACACTATTCCCCTTGCTCCACGAGGAACTTGTTTGTTTGATGTGCCTTTCCTGGTGAACCATTTCAATAACTAAATCAATGAGCCGCGATGTGGCTTTCCACATTGGAGGTTCCTGCTACCCACCACACACTCCCCAAAAAGCAGACATTGGGGTGCCCAATCCCTGTGTTGGCATGTATCCCCCTCCCCCATTAATGTGGCACACTGGGAGCCCACCCCAATGTGCCAAAATAATTTTTTGTGCTTCTGACACCAGGATGTCCACTCCCAGTGTCAGATGCACCCCCCCCAAGCCCATCTATATTATTTGTTGACATTGGGTGTGCCCAATCCCCATGTCGGCATGTATTCCCCCCCTTCCACTTAACTGAGGCACACTGGGAGCCCACCCCAGTGTGCTGAAATAATTTTTATTAATTTATGTTTTTCTGACACCGGGATGCCCACTCCCAGTGTCAGATGACTCTCCCACACCCGCCCAAATATTTTAAGTGCCGACATCAGGGTGCCCAATCCCCATGTTGGCATGTGCCCCACCACACACACACACACACACACACACACACATATACACACACACACTATTGTGGCACACTGAGAGCCCACCCCAGTGTGCCTAAATGCATTTAATTTTTGGCAGCCTGTAAAATAAAGAAAACCATCCCCCAAAGTATTTTTTCCCTTGTAAAAAAAACGGTCCCTCATCATTTCCCCATTCCCTCCCACATCCCCACCCTCCCTCTGTGGACCCACCTCCCGCACCCCGCCACCCTATACTTACCTCTGGAGGTTGGGAGCAGCATCTTCTATGGACCGGGACACGTCTGCACTATTCAAAGGCAACTGCCAAACTGAAGAAATGACAGTAAGCTGTATAATGGGAGTCAATGGGGGTTCAACTTAGGTTGATATCTCAGTCATTTTTAGGAATTTTGGCCCAACATTTTTAACATGGGGTTCTTCAGACCCCACCTCATAGGTAACATAGGTAACGTAGGTAATTACTGAACTAAACAGACTTTCGTCCATGGTGTTCTCCTGCTATCTAAAGGGAATTTGATTTATGCAATCTGTCTAACTGGAGTTTAAAAGTCTCTACAGATGATCTCACCACCACTTCAAATGGTAGTGAGTTCCAAATTGGAATCACTCTCTGATTAAACCACGTTTTTCTTCACAGGGTATTACTGTTTTCACCCTTTAATTGTAGGGAATGAGCTCTGGTGTTATTAGTCTGCTCCCTAAATTCCAACCCCAGTTTATCCCATAGGTCATAGTCAGTCAGTGCTTTGAAGAGTGAACACATATCCCCTTTCAAACGTCTATATTCCAGTGTAAACAAGTTTTGATCTACTAACCTGGTATCATACCTCTTTCCATGTAATTCCTTTATAGAACATGTAGCTCTTCTCTGTATTTTCTCCAGCCCATTTATATCCCCTCTGTGGTATGGCAACCAAACCTGTGCCCCATATTCCATCAAGGGCCTCATCAGAGATCCATACAGGGGAGCAATGACCTCTCTACCTCTGCTCACTATGTGTTTTAAAATGCAATTTAGTACCACATTTGCCATTCTGCATACATTTGTACAGTGTGTTTTAAATTGGAGATCATTAGTGATTGTAATGGCTAGATCTTTCTCTTCCATCACAGTTTTAAGTACAGTTTTACCTAAATAATATTGCTGATTTGGATTTCTTCTGCCCAGGTACATAACTATACTCTTCTCGGGGTTTAAGCGAAGTTTGAAAATGGTACACCAATCATTTATGTAATTTAGGGCCTCCTGCTTTGAGGTGTGATCTTTCTGATGGTCTAATTTAACCCCTAGCCAGCAGTTCTCTGCAAAGTTTGTCATCCATACCTTTTTATCATCATATACAAGTGTTGCCACATAGATATTAAGATGTGTAATCTTACCTGTAGCCTCTTGATGTGTAACCTGTTCCTAATCATGGGATGTGTAATCTTACCTTGTAGTCTCATGATGTGTAATCTGTTCCTAATTATGTGATGTGTAATCTTACCTTGTAGTCTCATGATGTGTGACCTGTTCTTAATTATGTACCATGTTGTCCCAAGTGTGTAAGTATGTAATTTCCTGTACTCTCCCGGGTCGTACCTGAAAATAGGCAAGTTGCTTGTCTAGTGTACTTACCTGGTTAACAAAAGCTAAATAAATAAATAAAACTGATCCTTGTGGCACCCCACTTGTTATGGCCACCACCTGAGACAAAGTTCCTCTTATGCTTACCCTCTGATTTCTATTTGTAAGCCAGGAGCTAATCCATGCCACAATATTTTCATGCAAGCCTATGTTTTTTTAACTGTTGTATAAGCTCTTGTTGGGCAGCTTATCAAAGGCCTTGGTAAAATCCAAAAAGACCACACTCACAGCCTTACCCTCATCCAGACTTTTACTTGCCTTATTATAAAAATCCAGCATGTTTGTCTGGCAAGATCTTCCCTTTCTAAGACCATGCTGAGTGTCATCTTCCAGCCTATGTTCCTGTACAAAAGTTGTAATATAGTCTTTTATTATTCCTTCCAATATTTTGCTTAGAATACTAGTTAGACTAACTGGTCTATAATTTGATGGATTTTTTTGTCTCCTTTTTCAACTTCGTCTCTCCAGGAATCCACCAACTCACCCATATCTAAAGAACATTGAAAAATATTGCTGATTGGGGCTGCTAATTCATCAGCCAATTCCTGAAATTGTCTTGGATATAGACCATCTAGTCCTGGGGATTTTATTGGATTTAATGTTCTCAATTTATCCCTGGTAGTTTTTATCACTATTTTAATGGGACATTGGGATACTCTTGAATTGTGCTTTGTTGCCCTAGATGCATTAGTTTTATTGAAAACTGTAGCAAAGTATTCATTGTGAACATCTGTTATTTCTTTATTTGTTATTGTTAAGGACCCACCTGTTCTTGTCAGAGGACCCAAGGTATTTCTAAGATTTTTTTTCTCCCTTACATACACATAACAGTATTTGTCATTGTCCTTTGCTCTAACTGCAAATCTTTTTTCATAATCAGCTTTAGCTTTTTTGATTTCCTTTTTAACCTTCCTCTGTAGGACTCTAAATTGCAACCATCTTTCCCCTTCCTTCTTTCCTCTTAGTGATTTAAATAACTAATGCTTTTTTCTGATCATTTTTTTTATGTTGCCATTTTTACAGCTAGGTGCTATGGCCCTTCTTTGGTATTTCCTTTTGTTAGAAATTTGTTTCTGTATAGAAGTTTTTAATTTAACTTCCAAGATGTGCCATTTATCCTCTATAGTTTTATTTGAAAATTCGGCAGCCCAATTCCATTTTGTTAGTTCCTGTTTAATGGCCGTAAAAGTTGCTTTTCTAAAGTACAGTATATTTGTGTCTCCCTGTACACCTATGTGTATCTAGCTCATTGGTTTTGAAAGACACCATATTGTGGTCACTGTCCCCTAGGGGTACAGTTACCTCACATTTCTGTATGTGTAACTTTATATTTGTAAGGACTAAGTTGAGAATATTTTCCCCACAGTCTTCTGGTGAACCATCTGTTCTAATCCCACCTGGTCAAAAATATCCAGAAATGTATTATCCACCTTAGATGAACCTTTTTAGGGTATCCCAATCTATGCCTGGCAAGTTAAAATCCCCTAACATAATTATCCTATCTGCAGGGTTTAGGTGCTGGATAAAGTTTTGTAGTGTACTGTCATCTTCTTTTTTGATAGATGAAGGCCTGTAAACTATACCCATGTATATTTTGGGGGCCTTACAGGATTTTATTTTGACCCAAAGATGTTCTATATTGTCTGTTTTGATCAACACTTCCTTCACCAGAATATCTTCAGCTATATATAATGCCACCCCTCTCTTCCATATTCTCTTGATCTTGTGAAGAGTTGAAAACCACCTATCTGTTGGTCCGATGTGTGCTTAGAGTCCCACCATGTTTCTGTTAAAGCACAAATTTTAATGTGTTGTGTTTCCAAAATGTATTTTAATTCATCAAGTTTATTTTTCACACTCCTGGCATTTGCTAACAAGCAGTTCCATCCTTGTGTGCTATCATTTCCTTTAGTTTTAGTTAGGTGCTTGTATTGTCCGTTTCTTTTAGTGCCTCCCCCCCCCCCCACCATGTATTGATTTAAATGGGTGATTATATGGTCATTGAAAATTCTGGCCTGTACTCTAAAACCCATTTTGTTTACATGCAAACCAATGGGTCCAAATAGCCTTTCATCATCATATGTGTTCCGTTTGTTGATAAACATCTGATTACTACTATGACACTGTGACTTTCATTTGGTTACTCGTTCCTGAAAGGTGATTTTGCAGTTGCTGTGCAGAATCACCTTAGGACTGATTAACAAATTTACAGTGCCACTGTTCATGAGGTGGGGTCCCAAAAAAAACATTTTGCAAATCTGGTGAAAAAAATCCAAAAAATGACTGAGTTACGAGCGTGCATTGTACAGTTTCTACGCACGATCATAACTTCACCAATTTTTAATATTCTCACTACAGATTTTCAACATTGCCATTTTTCACACCTCCTTATGAACAGTACAACTGTCATTTTTAACATCCTGTTCAAAATGTGCAGTCCTTTCACAGAAGAAAGGGTTCTGCAAGAACTCCTAAAACAGAAGGTGGACAAAGCAATGGGTCCTGATGGAATTCACCCCAGAATTCTAAAAGAATTAAGGTAGGAACTAGTGAAACCACTGGCTACTCTTTATAATAAATCATGGGAGGATAGTGTGGTACCCGAGGACTGGAGGAAGGCGGATGTGATTCCCCTTCATAAAAGTGGGACCAAGACAGAGGCAGGAAACTACAGACCTGTCAGTCTGACCTCTGTGGTAGGGAAAGTGATGGAGTCACTTCTGAAGGAAAGAATAGTTGAGTACCTAGAGGCCAGTGGAGCACAGGACCCAAGGCAGCATGGGTTCACAGCGGGAAGGTCATGTCAGATGAATCTAATAGATTTCTTTGACTGGGTGACCAAAGTAGTAGACCAGGGAGGGGCTGTGGACATGGCTTTCCTAGACTTTAGCAAGGCATTTGACACAGTCCCACACAAAAGATTAAAGTCAAATTAACCAGCCTGGGAGTGGGTCCCAGGGTGGTAGCCGGGGTAAAACATTGGCTGCACAACAGGACACAGAAGGTAATTGTAAATGGTGTTCACTCTGAAGAAAGAGGGGTTACTAGTGGGGTACCACAGGGTTCAGTATTGGGTCCAGTCCTTTTTAATGTCTTCATCAGTGACATTGCAGAGGGACTGGAAGGAAAAGTATGCCTTTTTGCAGATGACACAAAGATCTGCAACAGGGTTGATACACAAGGAGATGTGGAAAGGATGAAAAGGGACTTGGCAAGGTTGGAGGAATGGTCAGAAGTATGGCAGCTAGGATTCAATGCAAAGAAGTGCAAAATAATGCAACTGGGAAACAAGAATCCAGGGGAAGAATACACAATGGGTGGGGAGGTAGTAACAACAACAAAAAAGGAAAGGGACCTGGGGGTAATCATATCAGATGACCTTAAGGTTAGCAAGCAATGTGAGAAGGCAGTAGGGAGGGCTGGGAGTATACAGGGATATATAGGGAGAGGCATCAGCAGCAGAAAACAGGAAGTTGTTATCCCTCTGTGCAGACAGTTGGTGAGACCCCATCTGGAGTACTGTGTCCAGTTCTGGAGACCCCATCTCCGCAAGGACATAGACAGGATAGAGGTAGTCCAGAGGACGGCAACTAAAATGGTGCAAGGTCTGCAAGAGAAGCCGTATAAGGAGAGACTAAAGGAGCTTAATATGTATACCCTTGAGGAAAGAAGGGAGAGGGGGGACATGATAGAAACTTTTAAGTACCTCAGTGGAATCAACAAAGTCCAAGAGGGTAGCATCTTTCAGAAAAAGAGACGTGAGAACAAGGGGACACAATTTAAAGATAGAAGGAGGATGTCAGGGGCAATGGAGGAAGTATTATTTCACAGAGAGGGTAGTGGATGCATGGAACAGCCTTCTGAGGAGGTTGTGGGGTCTAAACTGCGGGAGAATTCAAGAATGCATGGGACAGACTTAAGGCAATTCTTGTGGGGGGTAGGAAGAAATGGGCTGTTGGTTAACTAGGATCTGTGGCCTATCCTGTAGGTAGGGAAATGGGCAGACTAGATGGGCCAAGTGGTCCTTATCTGCTGTCAAAGTCTATGTTTCTATGTTTCTATGTTTCACACCTGTAGCACAGAATTGCACGATCACTGTGGGAAATCAACTTTTGGAACACAGTAACAAAATCACAGTAGCACCATAGTGAGGGGAGGTCCCAAAATGCCCATGTTGAAAATTTGGTGGAAAAATTGCAAAAAATGATTATGTTACGGTTGTGCGTTGCGCAGTTTCTATGCACAATCGTAACTTCACCAAGTTTTCATATTTTTTTACTCCAGATTTTCAACATTGCCATTTTTTCACACCTCCTCATGAACAGTACAGCTGACATTTTTCATATCCTACCCATAATGTGTTTGCAGACCTATGGTGCCAAATGGTGCAGTCGCTGTGCAAAATCACCATTCGAGACTGAGTAACAAAATGATAGTGCCACTGTTCATGATGCGTGGTCTGAAAAAGCCCATGTTGAAAATTTGGAGTGAAAATACCAATAAACGCCCGGGGAGTTAGGATTTCCAACCGTAACACCCCACCTTGTAGAGACTGACAGGCATCAGGGGTGTGATTTGGGGTCATTGGCCATAATGCTCATGCCATTCCACCACCACTCCCACCCTGCAGCCAGTGATAGGCATTGAGGTGAGTCTTCGGGTCTTCGGCCCTAACATTCACCCCATTCTCCTCTACTGCACCCATCTCAGCTTATTTCCTTAAAGGGGACAGGAAATCATTTCTAACTAGCAGTCATTTATAACGTTCTTATTCTCAGAAATGGTATGCATTCCCCTAAATTATCCATATTTAACTGTACGTGACAAAAAAGTGATATGAAAAATTGTATTTTACATTATTTTGTTTTTATGGGCAGCATTCTGTTACAGTTCTCTTAACGGAACCAGTAATTTAGAGTTTTTACTATGTTATGGTTTGTGTACAGAATGCTAATTTTGAGCTATTGGCATATCAGAACCATGCTTAGAGTTCTGTGCACAAACTGTGACATAGTTAAAACTCCAAATTACTGGTTCCATGAAAAGAGCTGTAACAAAATGCTGCCCATAAAAACAAAACAATGCAAAATACAGTTTTTCAGATCACTTTTTATTCAGGTACAGTTAAATAGGGATAATTTAGGAGAATGCATATGATTTCTGAGAACAAGAACTTTATAAACAGCTGCCAGTTAGAAATGATTTCCTGTCCTCTTTAATAAATGGGGTGAGCATAAGGGCCGAAAACCCCAAGGCACACCACAACATCTGTCAGTGTCTGCAGGGTGGAGTGACGTAGAATGGTGTGAGCATTATGGCTAAGGCAGTAATAAAATCGCTGACCACACAGAATTCACGATTACCGTGAAACAGGCAGCCAGCTGTGTAATCCCCATTTTTGGTAAACGTAGCATGAAATTTAATAAAATCTCCTTTTAAGAGCAAGTCTGTAGGCTGTTTAGAAGCAACACATATAAAAAAAAACAATGTATGGAACACTTTTAACACTTCTAAGCACTTCTTTAATCTAGTATTGTCTGCTAATTACATCCTTTAACTCGGACTATAGCCAGTTAAATCCTTAATGTGGGCTCATCTATTTAATTAACACCTGCTAACACCACTGAGAACTGTAACCAAAATGTATTTGCCTTGAGTTGTCTGTCTGTACCGTACACAGCCCTAGTGTCGAGCGCTCATTCTCCTGGTATGGATCCATGCTGACTGACAACAGACGCAGCATAATTTATGGCCGATGACCCAAAGGCACATCCCTAAATGCCTGTCAGTCTCTGCAGGGTGGGGGTGAGGCTTGGAGTTAGTTTAATACTTCACTGCCATCCCTATTATACATCTCTCTAACTCCTGCACTACCAATGCCAATACCAGCAAGCAAACATTCGGCATTGAAAATGCTTGTTTATTTTTTGCATTGGTACCTTTGATTGACATGGCCTCTCAGTCCTGGCTACTTTTTCATTCTTTTTTCTCCTCATCAAGCAATAAATCCATTTGGGCTGTATTCTGATTCAGTTCCTTTTTTATATTATCAATCTGCCCTTTTAGGAAGGGAAGGAAGGTAGGGGAAATGGTTTAATGAAGAAAGGCACACTAAGCCAAAGCTTGTTTCTAGGTGTGATCTGCGAGCACAAGGAAGTTAAGTGACTTACTCAGGGTCACATAGTATGCAAGTGGGCGCTGTGGAATTCAAACCCAGGTCTCCAGGTTTGCAGCTCAGAGACTTAAGCCACTGTACTGTACTGCCTCCTAGCAGTAGCACCATTAGTGTTTCCAAAATGAAGCCCTTTGCCATGTGGGGGAATGTTAAGGCTTGTATAAACTCTTTTGACAGATTTGTGGGATATCTTTCATGTTTCTTGATCCAAAATAATATTGATAATTTGTGTGTTGATATTTCCTAGCACATTTTCAGAAGTGTCCAAATTTTTATCAGTAACCTGAGTTTGACCAATTAATGTATCAGACACTTCCTCAAAGAAATAAGTATGAGCCTCATGTGATATACTCAAAGGACTGACCAGCCCTAGTGTACTTCTATGAGTTTCTTTATTTGGGGAAAAATGTCTATTAAGTCCTTAGAGATTGGAATTTCCTCATTTTTGGTGGTTTGGTGTTTCAATTCCATTTTAACTGGAATCAGTGGGGGGTGTTCCAATATGTTTTCTGATTCTGATGTTCTGAAATATCTATCTATGGTTTGTTATACCTTTAGCTTGGAATTTCGTTGTATAAGCTAGTCTTTTTTTCTTGTACCTTTCTTGCTATTATTTTCTTTTTTTCCTTTTTTCTTTTGTTTTAATTGTGTAATTTGATTAAGCAGTTCTGTATCTGATCATTACATGGGCTTTTGAGAACAAAGTAGATCCAAAGATAACATTTATAAACAACCTTCTTATAGAAATGTTGTCTGACTCAATTGATCTAACTGTACTCTTGTTTGAAGCAAGGAAACATCAAAAGACTAAAAGTAGAAATAGTGCTAAATTTAGTTCAAAGTATAATTAGAAACACCTACAAAACAAAATCCCTTGGTAACAGAATTTGGAGGAATCCAAATTTTAAATTAGAAGGTAAACAGTTAAAAAATAAAGTATGGGAAAAGAAAGGGGTAACCAGATGGTAAGACCTTTATGAAAATGGATTTGAAATATCTTGGCCAGTTTTCAAAATAAAATTTCAGATGGAGGAATATCATTTTTTATTTTTTAATCAACTTTCTAGCCTTTATGTTAAGGACTACAAAAGGTGGGAGAGAGCCCCAAACAACAGAACCCTAGAAAAAAAACCTTAACAGGTCCCTAGATAAAAAGACACCCAAGCTGTTCTCGTGGCTGGTATCCAATTTAAATGGAACATTTGTTAAACTTTACAAGAAAACAACAGATAAATGGGAGGAAGAATTACAGGAAAAATTACAGAAAATCAATGGATAACCACCAATAGAACAGTGGCAAATTATAAATTAACGAGGGACCGAGTGATACAGTACAAAATCATGAACAGGGCCTATTCACTGAATAGACTTCCAAAAATGTATGCTAATGTAGAAAATAAATGTTGGCATTGTCAGACTCCTGAGGTAGATATATTACATGGCACAGATATTCAAACTGCGCCAGGTTGTGGTGCAAGCTTGGGCGCAGCTCAACTTGGCTGTGCAGGGATGTGGACTGGGTGATATTCAACTGAGCTGCGCCATGGCTCAGCAGCTTTGAATATCGCACCCTGGCCACTCCCAGTGTGCATGGCGCAGTAGCACTGCACCAGCACAAGTGGCCAGAGTGGAGCATGGAGATGTGCTAGTGCAAGTTCCATTGCGCCATGCACAGCAACCGCGATATTCAAAACTTGACATGCAAATAGGGCTATAATGTATGCAAGGACACATGGGGCCATTTGCATGTCATTATGACCCTATTGCATGCAGTTGTGCTGATCCTATGACTTGCACCTGGCGCCCTGCCAGACAGCAGCCATCGGGGACCGACTCCCCCTGCAGTCCAATCGCGGGCATTTGTAAAAAACTAGAATACTTCATCCAATATCCCTGGTGGTCCAGTGGACCTCTATCTGCCCGATCGTGGGCATCTGTGACAAAAATAGTCGGTCCAATATCCCAGGTGGTCCAGCGGACCTCTATCTCCTGATTGTGGGCATCTGGGAAAAAAATAAATGGGTCCAATATATCCAGGGGTCTAGGGAGCCCCCTCCCCATCCACCCTGGGCCCCGCATCGCTCCCCTGGTCAGCGATTGGGTGGCAGCACTCACCTGCCTGCCCACGCCCGCCCGACTGGCGCGCCAGTAGGGCTGCATGCCCATTGATTCACAGCATGAGCCAATGGGTGTACAGCCCGTCCATACACATTCAGATATGTGAATGAATCATTCACATATCTGGAATGTGTAGAAGCAGGCTGCATGCCCATTGGCTCATGCAGTGAACCGATGGGCGGCAGCCCATACTGACGTGTTAGCCAGCGGAGGCGGGCAGCAGGTGGTGGGTGCTGCCACCCGCTGGCTGACCGGGGTAGTGGGCGGTGGGGCTCAGTGGTGGTGGGGAGGGTATCCCTAGACCACCAGGTATATTGGACCGATCTATTTTTTCACAGATGCTCCAGTCAGGCAGATAGAGGTCCACTGGACCACCAGGGATATTGGACCAATCTATTTTTACAAATGCCCGTGATTAGGCAGATAGTGGTCCACTGGACCACCAGGGATATTGGATAAAGTATTCTATTTTTTTACAAATGCTCGCGATCAGGCATGAGGGAGCGCCACCAGGTTCAGCCGGAACTCAAATGGCCACCCACATGTGGCAACTGCCGTGTTGCGCCCTGCAATGTGGAAGCTCACCTGTGGGTGGCCATCAGTTGTTCCTTTTTTTTTGGCATAACTTTGTGCTGGCACAGGTAGGGGTTGCGCATGCATGGCTCTGCACATCCCGGGCTGAATATCAGGCTGTGCAGGTTATGCATGGGCACACCCCCCCACCTGTGCCTACATACATTACTGAAGTGCTCCGGCACATTGGGATTTGTGCCGCGCACTTTTCCCTTTTGAATATCGCGCCAGAGCGCACCAGTAGGTTGCTCGTGGTGCAACATTGTTGTGCCATGTGCAACCCTTTTGAATATCTGGGCCCATATGTGCTGGAGCTACAATCTAAGCCAAAATAGGTGGTCAGCTGCTTTTGAAATACTAAACAAAATAGGCTTTAACATACCATGTTGTGAACACCCTCAAAATACAATATTAGAAATATATAATGCTAGAGAAGACGGGTTAGGGGAGAATCTTATATTTAAGGTTAATTCGATGTCAATGAAAAGATTGATCTTGAAGTATTGGTAAAGTGACTCACTTCTTACATCCTTCCCTAAAAATGAGTGGAAACATTCTTTATTTATTTATTTATTTATTTATTAAACTCTAGGATTACAAATACCTTGAGCAAGAACTGCTCATTTACAAAGGTTCCACGTCAAAGGATGTAGGGTAACATGTAGGTTACCATACATACAAAGGTTGACAATGGTTAACAGTCTTAAAACACAGAGATGGCTAGGTTTTAAATATACAGACATTAATGGAGAGAGACATCGTAAGCCAAATTATGGCAAGTTTAAGGGTGAACAGTATATAGTGAATATAGGGTAAGAGGGGGTCAGGAAGGAATAGGCAGGCTAAAGGGCCATTGTCAAAGGGTAGGGGTGGGTGGCAAAAGTATGAGGTTGATAGGGGCTGGAGGGCCCCATATCTGTAAAGTGGCATTAGAGATGGGAGGGAGTGGGTGAGGCAGGGGGGTCAGGGGTAAAGGGTGAGAGTGTGGGAAACTGGTGTCAATAATGTGGAGCTCTAAGGGAGGTTACAGGTCATCTTGAACTACAATAACATGAGGAGGCAATTCCTTAGGAGAGGCAGTCACACTGAGTGGTAGAGGCGAGGAATAGTCAGAGTTGCCTTTTAAATGGTCCAAGCGTTGCAGTTGTAAGTGTTTCTTTGTTAAGGGTATTGTACCACTGAGGAGCCCTGTGCATGAATGACCTCTGACCCATTGTGGTACGGCATCTGGGGACCTGGAAGGTTTGATATTGAGCACTATGTGTAAGCTGGGTACTGCTGTGGGCAGTAAGGAGCTTTGCAACACCTGATGGCATGAGCCCGAGAAGAATCTTTTTGGTTAACAGGCAGGTCTGATATTGTATTCTACTAAGGAGTGGAAGCCATCCGGCCTGGGCGTACAGGTCACAGGTGTGTGTTAGGTGGGCAGCACCCATTAGAAGCCTACAGGCCTTGTTGAGTGTCACCAATATCCTCTGAAGGGCAGTAGGGGAAGCAGAGCCAAAGATGGCTAGACCGTAGTTGATGATGGAGGTGACAGAGCTGTAGATGGCCAGTCTAAGGGCATCAGTAATCATGCAGCTTGTGTAACAGGCCAGTCCATATGTTGGTGGCCTTAGCTACATTGCCAATGTGCCATGTGTAAGAAAGGGAACTGTCCAAGGTGATGCCAAGATATTTAAACTCAGGAACATGTTCAAATGAAGTCCCCACATGGTTCTTGATGGTGAGGGACAGAGGTTTATACATGCTCTGTGAGTTACAGAATGGCATGACCTTAGTTTTTTTTATAGTTCAGGACAAGTTTGTGTGAGCTAAACCATTCTTCAACATGCCTGAAATCACTCTGCAACTGACTCTCAAGTTGTTTAGAGTCATGGTTGCTAGTAAACAGTACTGCATCGTCCGCATAGAGTAATATTTTCTGTTGGCAGAAGCTAGGGAGATTGTTCAAGGAGAGAGAAAAGAGTAATGGCCCCAGTATAGACCCCTGAGGGACAACTGAGAGGACTGGTTTTTCATCAGAGGTGACTCCGGCAATGCTAACATGTTGGACCCTTCCTCCGAGGTAGCTAGCAAACCAGAGCAGTGCATCTTTGGTGAGCTTGAGAGTGGTCATTTGCCTGAGTAGGAGTGGGTGATTAACAGTATCAAAGGCCTTTGTTAGGTCAATGAATACTGCCCCATCCCCAGATTCCTTGGTTGAGGGTGTCGTGGATGAATCCCATACATTTCAACAGTGCAGTGGTGGCACTATGCCCTTTTCGGAAGCCATTCTGTTCTGAGAATTGGATTTCATATTTGTCCAGGAACTCGACAAGCTGGTCCGAGACTATTCATTCCAGAGCTTTAGATAAGGGGGGGGAGGATGGAGATGGGCCTGTAGTTGGTGTGCAGTGACTTGTCTCCACTTTTGTATACAGGTGTGATAGTCGCCTGTTTCCAAAGTGATGGGAATTGACCCAATCTTAGGGAAAGGTTGAAGATCTCTGTCAGGGGTTCAAGGATTTCATCCAGGACTAGTGCAAGCAACTTCAGGTCGAGTGAGTCACCGCCATAGCCAGTTTTGCAGATGGCCTTGCGTATATAGGTTCTGGCTAAGTGCATTGGGATCTCTTTGAAGAAGAAGAACTGCGGAGCTGTGTGTACTTGGGATGCAGTGTCAAAGGGGGGAATTGGTGGTGGGGGCATTGAAAAAATCAGGTGGAAGGACACTGCCCAGGTTGGAGAACACATTATTGAATGTATTGGAGATGGTACCAAGCTCTAGCGTAGGTGTTCCATCAGTGTTGAGCATGGTGGGTGGTGCCTTAGGATCCTTGCCTGTAAGGTCCTTCAAGTTATTCCAGAATTGTTTCCCATGACCCCAGGAGTTGGAGAATGCCTCCCTAAAACATTTGCCTTTTTGGCATCCCTGTATAATTACAACTATTTCCAGGCAGTATGGAAATTGCAAAACTTGGAAGTAGATATTTGGACATTAAATGATTTTACTAAGAAACAGGTCTACTTGTAATCTGTAAATTGGGGGCTGTGGTTTTATTGAAAAACATGACTATTAATGAATTATATGATGTGCCCTAATTTTTACAGCTAAGGACTGTGAATGATATTTATTGTTATGTTGTGACCCAAACTATTTAAGATATTTGTAACTCCCTGAACTAATCTTCCTTTCTGTATATGTATTGACCTCTACATGTGATGGATTGGAAATTAATAAAATACTACTTAAAGAAAAGATTAAGCAGTTCTGTATCAATATTATTTGGGGCCTCTAGTTCTAAGGTACCAATAATATGGTTCTTTAGAGTTATTACATTTTTGGGAGTTGAAGTCACCTGGCTATCATTTATATAGCAGGTAAGTTACTTTTTTTGTTTTCCAAAATAGTACCTGTGTATTTTTCTTCTTTTCTTGGTAATATTTATAACTTTCCTGCTTCTAGTATTCCCCTTGAATTTTTAATGCAAACAAGAACAATGAAAGGAGAAAACTAAAGAATAATTAAAAAGGAGGAATGCAGTTACAATTTTACAAATAATCTGCAATTTTGTGATTCATAAATAGATTCAATAAATACATTCAATTAATATTCTACTATGCAAAGATAGCTGCCAGGTTAACTCCATTATTATAGGAGAGGTGCAATGTCACTAGATAAAGCTCATTGATTGAACTGGTGTTAGAAAGTCCCAAATCAGCTTGTTCTCCTGAATCCTTCAGAAAGGTATAATCAGAGAACACAAAAGTTCAGTTTAAATAAGGCAAGATCTCACCATAAGTACTCTTTGGTATTATTATCAAGAGATTTCTTTTTATTCTTCTCTATGAAGAGTCAGATATCAGCCTTATCAATCGATAGGTGCAGCAGACATCCAAAGATTTGCTTTTTGATGGAATAACTTGGTGTTCATTAGCTCAGCCTCTGTACGACAGAGATCTTGAAACTGCTTTATTGCATCAGTATGCTTTCAAGGTAAATGGCATTAAAATAATATTATATGCCACTTTAATTTATCAGCTGCTAATCCCTTAGCAAACTGCAAACTTTTGGTTTTCAAGCTATAATATGAGGCTTTTTTTATCTGAATAAAAGTGAGCAAGATAAAAAGGCAAAAGAGTGAAAGCTCTTGGTTGTAAAAGACACTACACTTCTGATTGCTTCGGGCATCTTCAAGGTTCTTCAAGGCTCCCTGATGAAGGAGTACAGCACTCTGATATGTACTGGTGTTGGTGATGTCTGTCTTTGTCTTCTGCTCGGTATGTCTTGCTGTATTTTGCAATGATGTTTTATTTGTATTTACTGCATTGCACTTCAATCAATGACGTTGTTTAAATAAATCATTTTTTAAAGTGTTTTTGTACATGGTGTTTGTCAAATAAAAATAAATATTTAAAAGTTTAGTAACCTTGTGTATGTACTACCTTAATGTTTTTACTATCTTCAAGGTTCTGTTTCTGACAGACTGGCCTATAGCTGATAATCTCCTCCCTGTTGACACACTTATGTAGAGGGACCACATTAGCTGTTATCCAGTCATCAAAAACCATGCCTGTTTCCAGTGAGCTGTTGAACAAGGCTGTAAGTGGGGCAGCTAGCACCTCCCTGAGTTCTTTAGAATCCTTAGATGTATCCCATGTGGTCCCACAGCTTTGTTCACTTTCAGAGCTGCCAGTCCCTTCCAGACTGTTTCTTCTGAAGATGGACTTGTGTCCACCATACGCCATTCCTGCAATTCACTTGTGGTGTGCCCCCTCCTCACACACACACACACACGCACACACACTGTAAAGACTGAGAAGTACCTGTTCAGGGAGTCTGCTTTTTCTTGGTCCTCTTCTGTGCTGTCTTTCCCCCTCAGCCCTTCTAATCTTCATAATCCCTCCCCTTGCTTTCTTCTTCTCACCTACATATGTGAAGAAAGTCTTATCCCCTTAGTGACCCCTTTGGTGATTCTTTCTTCTGTCTGTACCTTTGCTCCCCTTAATGCCTTGTCTGTGTCCCACTGCTTTACTAGGTGTACCTCCCTATCCTCTTCCCTCTGTCTTTCCTTATACCTCCTGAATACCACCCTTTTTTTCATTCACCACCTTTGCTACTTAGAGAACCATAATGGTCTTTTTTCTTTCTTCTTTTACTCACTTCCTTCATGCAGAGGTTAGTGTCTTTAGTTATACTCACCCTTATTTTTCCCCGCTGTAACCTTACCCTCCCCCTCTGGCA
This sequence comes from Neoceratodus forsteri, assembly GCA_016271365.2. NCBI lineage: Eukaryota > Metazoa > Chordata > Ceratodontiformes > Ceratodontidae > Neoceratodus > Neoceratodus forsteri. Next base: position 1,485,615,363 of record CM057452.1, read on the forward strand.
TCCCCCCCCCCTTCAAAGCACTCTCTAAGGTAGTCCTTATTATTTCTTTATAATTCGCTCTCTTAAAGTCCAGGACCCTTGGCCTTATGTGGTTAGCCTATGTTCCTGTTTTAATTTTAAACACACTGCACAATGATCACTGGCACCCATGGGACTGTCTGCTGTGACATCTGCAATGCTGGCCCTGTTTGTAAGTGTCATGTCCAGCACTGAAACATCCCTAATGGATTCTTTGACTAGCTGCCTGAGGAAAACCCCTTGTGGGGAGCCAAGGATGGCCCTATTCCTTGTGGAAGCTGCAGTTGGAAAGCTTCACTCCTCATCTGGCAGGCTGAAGTCACCAACTAGTGGCACCTTCCCCTTACCAGACATTCCAATGATGGCTTCCCCAAGTGCAATATCCAAATCCTCCCCCTGTTCTGGAGGCCTGTACACAACCCCAGTGCAGATAGTAGCCCTGGAGTCTGTCTCCAGGGTGACCACAGCATCTAGAATCCTTACTTTTCCTCCTGGTGCCCCTTTACCTCCATGGCCTTGATTCTCTCCCTCACATATAGAACAACCACACACACACACACACACACACACACACACACACACACACACACACACACACGCACACACACCCTGCCTTGTTTCTCCTGAAGATGGAGTAGCCATGTCCCAGGCATGTTCAGTGCACAACTCCATAATGGCCACTAAATTCAGATAAGCCTCAGTCATGATGGCTTACAGGTCTAGAATTTTGTTTCCAAGCATCGTTGCATTGGCATGCATGGCTTTCTCATAGTACTTCCCCACTGCATGTTGCCCTGCTTCCCCCTCCCATTCCTGACTGTATTTTTCCCTGAAACTCCCTCTGACTTTCCCCCTGCTTCTTTATTTTTATTATTCCTTATCTCCTTCAATCCTCTGCCCTCTCTTACATGAGTTTAACCCCCCCCCTTTGTTATCTCTTATCCCCATCACTGTCTTTCTATGACCCTGACCTAAGGAAGTTATCTCCCCCCAGGCCCTTTCTCCCTGATGATCCACCATTCAGGGGGCACCATTTTTGTCTCCCTTTGTTTTACTACCTGCCCTCAACTAGTTTAAAAGCTCATCCAAGTAAGATTTAAATGTCCCATCAAGGACTGTGGTCCTTTTCTCAGAAGAATTCAGACTGTCTTCCTTATAGAGGCCCATATTCTCCCAGGCTGGTGCTCAGACCCAAATGTAACTGAAGCCCTCCTCCGTGCACCATCCCTGCAACCAGTCATCAAATGCCTTGGTGAAAAGTAACCTTGTATCTCCACAGCCATACACAGGTAACATCTTGAAAAAAGCCACCATATGTACTATCTGCTTAAGGCCTCTCCACAACTTCCTGAAGTTATCCTGCACTACCCCTACCCTGTCCCTTGCCGGGTCATTTGTCTCCATGTAGACAGTGATGTCTAGCTCCCTCCCATCTCCTGCTGCCCTAGTGATCTTCTGAATATGCTCTTCATCACTCCAAGTTGAAGCACCTATTCAACATCTTCATCAGTGACATTGCACAGGATCTAGAAGGCAGAATTTCACTGTTCGCTGATGACACAAAGCTCTGTAACAGAGTAGACACACCAGAGGGTGTAGACAGAATGAGAAGGGACCTGCAGAAACTTGAAGAATGGTCAAGGGTTTGGCAGTTGAAATTCAATGCAAAGAAGTGCAAGATAATGCATATGGGGCACAAAAACCCTGGCACAATATATCAGTTGGGGGGTGAGGATATAGCATGCACCAAGCAGGAAAGGGATCTTGGGGTTGTCATCTCTGATGACCTCAAGGTAGGGAAACAGTGTGACAAGGCATCAGGTAAAGCAAATAGGATGCTGGGATGTATAGGCAGGGGCATCACCAGCAGGAAAAGGGAGGTCATAATTCCTCTATACAAGACACTAGTGAGGCCCCACCTGGAGTACAGTGTACAGTTCTGGAGACCATACCTACGTAAGGACATAGACAGGGTAGAGAAGGTTCAGAGGAGGGCAACAAAAGATTGTGCATAGGTTGCATCACAAGTCCTATGAAGACAGGTTGAAGGAACTGAACATGTACTCCTGGAGGAGAGGAGGGAGAGGGGATATGATAGAGACATACAAGTATCTTACAGGGAGGAACAGGGTGCAGGAAAACACTATTTTTAAGCGAAAAGATGTTTCAGGACTAGAAGGCATGGGATGAAGTTGGAGGGAGGACGATTCAGAGGAAACATGAGAAAGAATTTCTTCACAGAACGGGTGGTGGACAAGTGGAACACCCTGCCGGAGGAAGTGGTGGGAGCTGAAACAATCACGGCATTTAAGAATGCATGGGATAGACATAAAGGAATTCTAGAGGTCAGGGGTAAGGGGAAATAGACTTCTAGGAAAACAAACTGAACTTACAAGCTCAAATGGGCAGACTAGATGGGCCATAGGACCTTATCTGCCGACACTGTCTATGTATCTATGTATGTATGTATGTACCTCTCAGGCACTTCACCTCCATCTCCCTGCTTCCCCACTCCCATGTCTATCTCCCTAACAATAGAGTCCCCCACCAGCAGCTGTTTCCTCTTTGGCTGGGGTCCTCTACTCCCCTTCCTTCTGGCCTCCACTTCTGAGCACCCCCACTTCCTCCCTTCCCACTTTGATGGGTGCTCCCTCTCAGCTGTCCTATCCTGCTAGTACACAGAAGAAAAGCTGCAGTGGTATAGGCTGAGGAATGTGTACCCTTCACATCACCTCCATCCTCCCAAAGTTCACCAAGGTCCATCCATTCTGCCTCTGTCTAGGCATCCTCTGGGGTGAGTGGCAGCAAACTTGGTGGTCCCTGGGTAGAGCAGAAGGACTTCTGTATCCTTGTAAGTTTGGACCAGAGTCCTGCAACCTCTGCCTGCAATCCAGAGAGGTGAGTACAAATGGGGAAACACCTCTCTCCAGAAGATTTCCCAAAATACTGCACCCCCACACATTGCACTGCACCACTTCCATGATATTTCCTTCCTTTCAGTGGCGGAGCTAGAGGGGAGGCTGGGGGGAGGTTGCCCCTCCTGGCTGCCCCAGCATGAGTAGTGGCACCCTGCCACCAGCTTTGTTCACTGTTTAGTGCCCAATTGTGGAGTTGTGATTGACTAAATGCCCCCCCAGCTCCTAAATGCTCCCAAACCTGGCTCCGCCACTGCTTCCTTTGCCTTGTGTCTATTCAAATTTCTCTGTACTCTTCAGCCTCCTTCCTACCCCTGTTGTACTCCTACTTCTCCCTTTTGCTTCCCTGAAACTAATACGTTACTCTGCCCTAGATAGGGTGTCTCTTGTCTTCCCTTTTTTAACCATCCTACCAATAGCTGCCTTATCCTGGGTGTGTACTATTCTTTTCCCACTTGTAGTATGGCTACAACCTGTAGCTACCTTTACCCTGGCTGATTGTTCCATTAAACAGTAACCAGCAATGTGTTACCTCCTTACCTTCATCTGCTGTAGCCCCAGCAATGTCCTGTGGACTGTGGACTGTCTGTGGACACCTGCAGATGCATTCAAGGTAGATGCTCCACTCCTGCTCTGTCCGGCTCACTTTAATTATTTATTTATTTGAAAACAGGTGATGGGAAAGGCATACTGAGCCACGGCTTGATTTCAGGTGTGACCCAGGGGACGCGAATAGGGAATGCAAATACATAGCACAGACACAATTCACAGTTACAATAAAGAGCAATCAAAGAACTAACTTACTTTCGTTCTTTCTTTCTTTCTTCTTTCTTTCCTTCCTTCTTCCTCTCTTTCTTTCTTTCTTTTCTTTCTTTCTTTCTTTCTTTCTTTCTTTCTTTCTTTCTTTCCTTCTTTCTTTATTTATTTAAATGTTTCACCAGAAAGGTTACACTGAGCAACAATGCTTGTCTCACGGTACATCCTGGGGGAAGGGGAGTGGGAACAATAGTAGTACAACAGGATATATACATCTTAGCAGCATACAGACAGACTGTACAGTTAACAACCAACAATAGCTAATAACATTTCTAGATTAGGATACATTTGTGAGTGACTGACAGGGGGTATAGTCAAAAGGTACTTGGGGGGTGGAACAGTAGGGGAGATGGAAGTGCTAAGTTGCAGAAGTGCTAGGATTGCAAGAGGGGTTTGGGATAGGGGCAGATATTTGGCCCAGCTGGAGGAAGGAGGAGGTATGGACCAGCAGCTAGGCAGGGCCCCGTGGGGGTTAGACACAGTTGCAGTTCATCATAGGTAGTTTGCTAGGGATGCAGAGAGAGAGAGTAGACTGATGAGGAGTGGCGGATTTGGGACGGTAGTTGGTTCCAGAGTTTAGGTAGACAATGGGAGAATGCCATTTGGCCAGATGTAGTATTTCTGTAGGGTATATTCAGTGAGCGAGAGTCATCAGATTAGAGGTTGTATTTTGAGAGGTGAGGGACAGATAAGGAGGCGGACAGGTAAGAGGGGAGCCAGCCTAGCCAGAATTTAGAGGTAAACTTTGCCATGTGCAATGTTCTCCTGTCAATAAGTGAGGGAAAATTTAGAGAGCAGTTAAGACTGCAGTGATGTGTCAGAGCAGGAGCATCCAGGGCAAACCGTCAGAAGGAGTTCAAAAGAGGTTCAAGCCTGGATAAGGAGGATTGAGGGACAGCTCCGAATACAGCATCACAATAGTCGAAAGTTGACAGTATCATTTTATGTACCAGTTCGCACCTCGCCGGACGAGGGATACTACCCCTGTTATGATAGAGGGCCCCTAGCTTAGGCCGGAGTTTCTTTAGAATGGCATCAATGTGGATGGAGAAGTTTAGGTTCCATCCTTCCTTCCTTCCTTCCTTCCTTCCTTCCTTCCTTCCTTCCTTCCTTCCTTCCTTTCTTTCTTTCTTTCTTTCTTTCTTTCTTTCTTTCTTTCTTTCTTTCTTTCTTTCTTTCTTTCTTTCCCCACTTAGACAATGTCCCTTTTTCACAGGTGACCCAGGGTTATTTTACACAGGAATCAATGTTAACATACAATATATACAGAGGCATAAAGATACAATGCTTTACAAAATACAATATGGAGAGGAACATAGATACAATGTAGTTACATAGATAAAATACAGATTTGTTAATTACAAAGAGAGTTTTACATGACACTATATTGAGTAGACATGGCTAGAGCATGAGAATGTACAGAGTAAGGTCCAAAGGTAGGTGTGGAGCATTAACTATAAGTGCAATGTGTTACGGGGAGAAGGTGGTTCTAATGAGATTCTTAAACGGACCTGTGGAGGTACACTGATGCAGGGAGGCCAGAAACACATTCCACAGCTGGGAAGCCTTATTTGAGATGAGCCGCTGGTAAGGAAGGGATCTAGTTTTGGGGAGTTCCAGAAGGTGTTGTTCCAAGGAGCAGAGAGTTCTGGCAGGGTTTTTTTTTTTGCATCATTAGGACAGAAAGGTAATGTACAGAACCCATAGGAATTTTGAAATTAAGGCCCAGGATGGAGTAGTTTAGTCTATCATCCAGTGAGGGCCACTGCAGGAATAGGAGCACTGTACAATGTTACTCTCTACTGTCGGCTCCAGCTGCAAATCTGCCTATCTTATGATACATTTGTCTGGCCTTGCTTAGCTCAGAGTTCTTTAAGGAGCCCAGGACAGGTGCTCCATATAACAGCAATGGGAGGAGAAGGGTACTTGCTATGGAGAGACGGGCCTCATTTGTAAGGCAAGATCTAAGTCGATAAAGTAGACCAAGTTTTGCAGATAGCTGTCAGGTTGTGCATTCCATATGCTGTATCAAAGACAGTTCCTGGTCAGTTTGGATACCAAGATATTTGAAATTATTCACTATCTCAAGTTGAGTTCCACCTGAGGTGACAATACAAAGTAGATTGGATCTGTCAGCACCAAGACTCTGAGACCCAAGGAGCATTGCTTTCATTTTTCTAGTGTTGAGGACTAATAGAGTGTCCACAAGCCATTTTTCCAGGATAGCAAAGTCTAGGTTCAGGCCTTCCTCAATCGATTTTGCATTATTATGAGACCTGCAAAGGAAGGCATCATCAGTGTATAACAGGGCTTGGGCCTGGCCACAGTTAAGTGACATATCATTTATAAAGAGGGAGAAAAGGAGTGGCCCAGATCCTTCTGGGATTCCATCATGTGTCGATCTTAGGGATGAGATGGTGCCTCCCCACCTCACAGCCTGGGAACGATCTGTAAGGTAACTTTCCATCCAGGTAGCAAGCAAAAAAATTGAGTCCTGGGTTTTTCAGTTTTACAATAAGTCCATAACTGAGTAGGTCAAAAGCCAAATTAATTACAGGAGTAGAAGCAGAATGATTAGCCAAGATAGAAACAACAAAATAAGGTGTTTCAGCCACCCATGTACTGGGGTGGGAGCCAAATGCAAGGGGAACAGTCAAGTAAAGGCACCCCAAAAGGAGTTGGTGCAGGGAAGACATTTAAGTTGATACCAGCAGGGAAGAAAGTGGCTGGTTCCAAGTGATGGGAGATGATAGGAAAAGGCTGATTGCCCAGCAGAGGAGTGGGGATGAGGAATAGCAAAGGTGTGAAGATTTCTAGAGCAGAGGAAGGTAGAGGAGATGAGGAAGAAGAGTGACAAGAGGTAAGAGGGAAGGGATCCAAACCAGACTTTGGATATGAATGAGACACACAGGATCTGGTGACATGAGGGTGGAGGGAGAATGGTTGAAGAGGAATAGAGTGAGCAATGAACAGTACGAGAGGGGGAGTTGCTCATAAAGTGGCATTAGGAGTTGCAGAGGGTGTCTAGTCTGGACAGAGAGTTTGAGGGAAGCAGAAACATAGACTACATCCACATAGTCAAAGATTAGGAGCAATATTTTGGTGAAAAGCTCTTGGAGGACCTCCAGAGATAGGAAATCGTTATTGCAGTACATGGCACCAGTCTATGTGGGCAGAGAAGTCAAGTTTGCTATCTAGTCACACACAGAGATACTTGAAGGATTGAACCACTTCTAGAGGGGTGCCATCCAAAGCAGAGGAGATAGGTAGAGTTAGGAGTCTGGCCAGTTTCTTGCCAGTGCCAAAGGTCATAGACTAAACATACCACCGACAGCTAAATCTGGTTCAAGGTCAGTTGACATTCATCTGCATCCCCTTCCCCCAGGTTGTGCCTGAAAATAGGCAGAATTTGTCTAGTGCACTTACCCAGTCAACAAAAAATAAATAAATAAAAATAAATAACTAGACATAGTTTATTTGTGCTGACCTGGAGTTGGTTTGATTTTAACCAGTGCAGGACATTGTGGAAGTCTTGCAGGAGCAGACTTTCCATGACTGGTAGAGGGGCCGGAGGTGTATATGACTGCTTCATCTGCATACATGTGTATACAGGAGTTGGCACAAGCCAAAGGGAGAAAGATAGAAACATAGAAAGTGACAGCAGAAGGGGACCCCATGGTCCATCTAGTCTGCCCATAAGCCTAGCCTACCTCTCTCAACTGTTATTCAGTGTTATATACCTTTGTGCCTATCCCATGCCTTCTTGAATGATCCAACTGACCTAGCCTCCACAATCTCTGGTGGAAGGCCATTCCAAGTATCCACCACCCTGTTGGTAAAGAAGAACTTTCCTGTGTTACTCTTGAACTTGCCTCCTTCCAGCTTTATGCCATGCCCCCTCGTTCTTGCATGATTCTTGATCTGAAATAGGTCCTGAACCTGGACCTTGTTTATTCCCTTTAAGTACTTGCAGGTTTCTATCATGTCCCTCCTTGAGGTTAATAAAGAAGAAGTAGAATAGGATGGGCCTCAGGATGGAGCCCTGTGGGACCCCCCACCTGGGTGGGAAGTGGAGGTGACAGGACGCCAACAACCTACACTGACTGCAGTTAGCCCAAGAGGTAAGAACAGAACCAGTCAACAGCAGGAGCCAAGAGGCCTACAGAACTCAGCTTATCCAGAAGGAGTGAGTGGGACACCAATTCAAAGACCTTGGCCAGATCAGTGAAAATGACAGCCGTGATATGCTGCTGATCCATCCCTGAGAATGGAAGGTGAGGGTGGCACTCTGGGCGAAATTCTGGAATGTCAGTGACAGATCAGGAGGCATATCAGACCTGATAAAAGCGGAAATACTGAAGGTGACAGGTCTCTGCAGTAGGATGGTGGGGAAAGGTGAGGGGGTAAAGAAACCACAGTGGCTTTCCAGTGGATCAGCAGAAGCAATGAGGGAAAATAAAAAGGTGTTATTTAGATACAAATCAAGTCAGACAAAAGAGTACATGGGGCCATAGCAGAAAAAGTTGAAAGCAGAAAACAGGGTGGTGAGACAGGCAAAGGCAGAGACTGAGCTGAGGCTAACGAAAGGGGTTTAAGAAGGTGACAAGGTGTTCTTTCATTATATATGGGAGCAGTGCAAAACTAAGGAAGGATTGGTCAGGCTAAAGAATGGGACGGGATGGGTGGAGGATGATAAAGGTAAAGAGAATATGCAGAATGATTGCTTCTGTTCAGTGTTGACAGTGTTGGATGGGGGCCTGTTGCCAAACTGCAACCAAAATGGATCACTGGTAGGTGCACACATGGAGTCCATCTTGCAAGAGAGGGTGCTGAAGGGCCTACTGGCACTGTAAGTTAATAAATTGATGGGGCCAGATGAGATGCAGTCAAGTGATGGGGCAAATCCAGGCTTAACTGCAACAGTAGTGAATCTCGTGAACTGCTCTCTGAAGAAAGGAGTAGTTCTGGAGGACAGAGAATGTGTCCCCTTACACGTGGTCCCCCTACACAGGAGTGGGAACTGTAACAAAACAGGCAACTATAGACCAGTCTGTCTGATGTCTACAGTGGGGGAACTACAGGAGTCTATAATCAAGGAAAGGATAGCTGAGTTCCTGAAGGCCAATGGCCTGCAGGATTCCACATAGCATGGATTTTCCAGTGGGAGGTCATGCCAAATGAACCTGACTGAATTATTTTATTGGTCAGCAAAAATGTTAATAGAAGTTAAGCAATTGATGACTAGAAACACAGAAACATAGGGCCCGATTCTCAAAGCCCTTAAAATGATGTAACGTGCCTGCGTCAAACATAAATGACGAAAGTGATACCTAAATATAGAAACATAGAAACTGATGGCAGATAAAGGCAAATAGGCCCATCCAGTCTGCCCATTTTCCCTACCTACTACAAAGACCACAGATCCTACCTGATCTCTGGCTTTACTTCCTCTTCTGTATCGTTATGGTTCCCCTATGTCTATCCCATGCATTTTTTAATTCCCCCACTGACTTTGCCCACACCACCTCCACTGAAAGGCTGTTCCATGCATCCACCACCCTTTCCGTGAAGATGTGATTCCTCATGTTGCCCCTTAGTCTACCTCCTTCCAGTCTCATGTCATGCCCCCTTACTCTTGAACACCTCCTTTTCTGAAAGATGCTACCCTCCTGTACCTTATTTATGCCCATTATTTATGCCCTCTGTCTCTCTTCACTCCTCCTGGATATACATATTGAGCGCCTCCAGTCTCTGCTCATATGTCCTTTGGTGCAGGACCTGCATGATTTTTGTTGTCCTTCTTTGAACTGCCTCTACCTTGTCTACGTCCTTACGGTGATGCGGCTTCCAGAACTGGACACAGTATTCCAAATGAGGTCTCACCAATGATTTATATAGTGGCATCACTACCTCCTTTCTTCTGCTAGTGATACCTCTCCTTATGCACCACAGCATCCCACTGGCTCTCCCCACAGCCATGGCACATTGCTTGGTCATCTTTAGGTCATCAGATATGATAACCCCCAGATCCCTTTCCTGTTTGGTGGTCACCAGTAATGCCTCCCCATCATATAATCCTCCCCTGGGTTCCTGTGCCCCAACTGCATGATTTTAGACTTCTTCACATTGAATCTTAGCTGCCACACTCTTGACAATTCCTCCAGTTTAGCTGGGTCCCTCCTCAGTCCCCCCCCCCCCGGAGTTCTACCCTATTGCAGAGCTTAGTGTCATCTGCAAAGAGGCATACCTGCCCTTCCAGCCCCTCTGCAATGTCACTTACGAAGACATTAAATAGGATTGGACCCATAACTGATCACATTGGCACCCTGCTGGACACCCTTCCTTCCTCGGACTGAGCTCCATTTACCACCACCCTCTGTGTTCTATCCTTCAGCCAATTTCTTGCATCAAACAATGTGCCCTGAGTTATTCTGGAAAGCAGTTTGCATCAAACTCAGGCTTCATGCACCAATGGGGGCTTGTGCCAGCCTTGTGCCACTAAACTGGCTGTGTCACGGCACTAGAGAGCATGTGGCAGATGCAAGCTGCCACATTCGCCCATATCATGATTCTCAAAATTGTCCCAGAGTGCACATTTCTAAGTACCATTAGACCAATGCGGGCTGGTCTAAGGGTACTTAGAATATCTCCTTCTGGGACAGTTGAGAAATATGCATTAATGTGCCACGTGCCCCCTTCCCCAGCTCCTATTCCCCATTATGTTTAATGTAAACTGCCTGGTGGTCTAGTGGCCCCTTCCCCGATCCCTGATGTTGCCTATAAATATGATTAATATAAAACTCCTTCCCTGGTGGTCTAGTGACCCCTCTCCCTGATCCTCAATGTCACCCATAAATATGATTAATATAAAACCCCTTCCCTGGTGGTCTAGAGGCCCCCCATCCAAATCCCCAATGACTCCCATAAATATGATTAATATAAAACCCCTTCCCTGGTGGCCTAGCGTCAATGAGCATGTACATTATACAGTATGCGCTCAGTGACACTTCAGTCAGTGACCGGCCACGGAAGTGAGAAGAGGGCTGTGCTGGTGGCTGGTTCTGTTTCAGGATGGGTGGAGCAGGGTGGTGGGCACTACCTGCTGGGATGAGGGGCCACTAGACCACTAGGGAAAGGGTTTTCTATTAATCATATTTACGGGCAACATCAGGGATTGGGAAGTGGGGCCACTAGACCACCTGCAAAGGTTTTTTATTATTTATAGTTATGGGCAGAATCAGGGATCGGGAAGGGGGCCATTAGACCACCCAGGATGGAATGGGGGGATCGCTAGACTTTGCTACAAAGAGCCTGCTGCAGACCCTTCCCTTACACCATGTGTTTGTCACACGGGAGAGGTTGCTGCAAGTGAGGGGACTTAGATGCCAGGATCCCTCCTGCACCTGAATCTGGTGCAGGGTCCCTGGTGTACCAGGCTTTGGTGCAAGCTTCTGTTTGCTGCAGTTTGTGCCGATATAAGCCTTCTTTGAGAATCGAGCCCCTAGAATTTGTCAGCAGAAAAGGACCACTTGGTCCACTCAGTCTGCCCAGATGGTCACTGCATAGTCTGTTTCCGCTGACTCTAACTGGTCTCTGTCGACCCTCCCTCCTCCCTGCCTGTTTAGTAATATTCCCCTATGTCTATCCCATGCATGCTTGAAGATCCCTATTGACTTGCCTCTACTGCTTCCACTAGCAGTCTGTTCCAGGCATCTACAACACTTTCACTGAAGAAGTACTTCCTCACATCACTCTTAACCCCACCTCAAAAAAAAAAAACAAATTTCATTGCATACCCTCAGGTTCTGGTGCTTTTTCTCATTTGAAAGAGACTCCCTTCCTGCACCTTGCTTATCTGTGAGGTACTAGTAGAGCTCCATCATTCTCTCTCTCTCTCTCTCTCTCTCTCTCCCTCCCTTCCTCCCTCCTAGGGTGTACAAGTTGAGATCCCTCAGTCTCTCCTCATAGGGCTTCTGTTGCAACCCCTGCACCATTTTAGGTGCCCTCCTTTGGACTGCATCCACCCTGTCTATGTCCATTCTGAGGTGTGGCCTCCAGAACTGGACATGATACTCCAGAAAGGGTCTCACCAGTGAAAGGTATACAGTGACATCACCACCTCCCTTCTTCTGCTGGAGATACCTCTCCCTATGCACCTTAGCATCCCACTGACCCTACCCATTTGCTTTGTCACACTGTTCTGCTACTTTGAGATCATCAGGTATGATGACCCCAAGGTCCCATTCCTGCTTACTGGCCATTAACACCCCCATATTCTATACTCAGCTCCTGTATTCCTATACCTCAGGTGAATGATTTTTTTCCTTTTTGGCATTGAACCCCCATTGCCACGTTCTTGACCACTCCTCAAGTTTACCAAGATCCCTGCACATTTTCTTCAGTCCCTTCTGATTTTGATGTCATCTACAAAAAGGTATCCCTTCCCTTCCAGTTCTTTTGCAAGGTCATTTATTAAGACACTGAAGAGGACCGGTCCCAATGTTGAGCCCTGCTGCACCCAGCTGGTCTTTCTCCCGTTATTAGAGTGCCATTAACCACACCTCTCAACTGTCCCTGATTTTCAGGGACATCCCTGATTTTGCCATGCAAATTTCCACTCTCCCTCCTCAATGTGGCATTTTGCCACTGAAGAGTAGAGACTTGAATAATAAAATCATACCATACAATAGTTTTGCATCTACTTCTCTATTAGAAAAGTCTTTTATCATGAAACCATTAATTGCACCAGCTTTATAAACAATTACCCTTTTTGAAGATGTGTCCCTGATTTTTGAAGCAGGGCACGGGGTCATAATATCGCAAGACATTATGCTGCATGGTAAAATCGCGCTGCCAATACAGCATGATTTCTGCCATGAGGCATAAGTCTTTTTTCTGGGGGGGGGCTGCACCCCCCAGACCTCCCCAGCTAAAGATTCTCAACTCCGGGGGGGGGCAACTCAGGGAGGGCACAAGTAGTAAAAAAATAAAATGTTTCTAGGACCGGGAATCAAACCCAGTCCCAGATGCAGCACCTGGATTCCTACTGCTGTGGCTCAGTCCTGTGAGCCATGGCAGCTGCTCATCAGAACCTGCTCCCAGCAGAGGTCTTATCCTCTGCCTGGGAAAGTGCTACTGGGGCAATGCCGCATACAGCAGTATACGTGGTATTGCACCAGTAGCGGTAGCACACTGCTCTGTACCGGGTTAGCCATAATGTCGTATGCTATTAAATGTGCGACATTATGATCCGGTAGGTTGAAGCAGGAGGCTGAGAGATATGCCGTTAACCACCAACCTCCATCTTCTATCTGTTAACCAGTTTCTAACCCAGTTCACCACTTTGGATCACACACCTAGGCTGCTCAGTTTTTTCATCAGTCTTCTGTGTGGCGGAGTGTCAAAGGCCTTGCTGAAGTCCAGATAGGCAGAGTGCACTCCCCCAACCTATTTCCCAGTCAGCCAGTTGAAGAAATCAATCAGATTCTCCTAGCATGACCCCCTCCCCATAAATCCATGCTGACTGTGGTCATACAGCCCACTGAAAATTAAGATAATCTACTAACCTTTCCTTCAACAGTGTTTTAATAAATTTCCCCAACACTGAGGAAAAGACTGACCCGCCTGTAGTTGCTAGCCTCCTTCCAGCTGTCACTCTTACAAAGAGGGACCTATCTCCTCTCTTCCAGTCCTGTGGAACCACATCTGTTTCCAGAGAGCTGTTGAATAAAGCTATCACTGGGGCAGCTAGCCCCTCTCTGTTTCTTTAGTACACTGGGGTGTATCCCGTCCAGTCCCATAGCCATGTGCAGTTTCAGATCTGCAAGTCCCATCAGGACTCTTTCCTCTAAAGATGGACTTGTGTTCCCTCCCCCCCCCACTCCTGATGCTACCTGGTGGTCTGCCCCCTCACTGCACTGTGAAGACTGAACAGAAGTACCTGTTCAGGATGTCTACTCTATCTTGTTCCTTTTCTGCACAGTCCCCCCTGCCACCCTCCTTATCTTCACTACCCATCCCCTTGCCCTCCTCTTCTCGCTTCTGTAAAGAAAGTCTTATCCCCATTAGCCATACCCTTGGCTATCCTTTCCTCTGTCTGCACCTTTGCTTCTCTCACTGCCTTTCCTGCTTCCATCTGTTTAACAACATCTCCTTGTCTTCCTCAGTCTGCGTGTCTATATAACTCCTGAATGTCACCTTTTTTTTTCATTACCACCTTGGCCACTTCCCTACAGAACCATAACAGCCTCTTTTTCCTCCTGCTTTTACTCACTTCTTTTATACGGAGACTGGCTGCCTTATCTAAGACCACCCTTATTTTTCCCCTCTGTATCTCTACCCCTTTCTGGTAATCCCCCCATGAGGCAGTTTCTGAGACAGTCTCCTATTTCCTTAAAATTCACCCTCCTGAAGTCCAGCACCCTCGTCCTTATGTGGTTTGTCTCTGTTCCCTTCATAATGTTAAACCACACTGTATGGTGATTATTGGTACCATGGGGACTTTCCACTGTGATGTCTGCAGTGTTGTCCCTGTTTGTAAGCACCGTGTCTAGCAGTTCCACATCCCTAGCAGGTTCATTAAGTCGCTGCCTGAGAAAAGTCCCTTTTAGGGAGTCAAGGATGGCTGTGCTCCTTACCAAAGGTGCAGTTGGAAGGCTCCAATCCACATCTGGCAGACTGAAATCACCAACTAGCAACATCTCCCTCTTACTTGCCATCCTGATGATGGCTTATTCTGATACTTTATCTAACTCCTCTCCCTGGGCTGGAGGTCTGTTTACCACCCTTGTACAGATAACTCCAGAATGAGCCACATTACCTCCAGCCTTTCTTTTTCCTCTGGGTGCCCCTGCACTTCCATAGCTTTGATTTCCTCCCTTACATATAGTAGAGCCCCTCCTCCTCATCTCCCCTAATATCTCTCATGAACATAGAGTAGCCCAATATAGCCATGTTGCAGTCATGGCTGTCAGTGCACCATGACTCCATTATGGCCAGTAAATCAAGGCTAGCCTCTGCCATGATGACCCCCAGGTCTGGAATTTTATTTCCCAGACTACTTGCATTAGTGAACATAGCTCTCCATACCTTAAACCCTCCCTACCTGCTTTTCAGCTTCCTCCCTCTGGCTGGCTGTTCCCTGACGCTCCCCTGACCCACCTCTTCCCTTGTTACTTTCTCAGTTGCCCGTCTCCTTTACTTCTTTCTTCTTGCTTCCCCAATTTACACCTCTTTTTTCCTGTGTCTTGTCCCCACCCCTGTTGTCTTGTGTCCCTGCTCCAGGGGAGTTTACACCCCTCAGACCTTCCCACTCTACTGCTCCCTTAGTTTTATAGACTCTTCCTCTGGCTAGTTTAAATATTCATCCGAGTAGCATTTAGTCCTCCCACAAAGGACTGTGGTCTCCTTCTTGGAAGGATGTCAGCCATCTCCCCTATAGAGGTCCTATCTGGCCACATTGGCCCCAGACCCAAAGTAGCCTAAACACTCCTCTATGTACCATGCCTTCAACTAACTGTTAAAAGCATTGATGTGGAGTATTCTTTCCTCTCCCTGACTGTATACAGGTAACATTTCAGCAAAAGCCATCAAGTGTGCCACCTGCTTGAGGCCTCTTCCCAGCTCCCTGAAATTTCCCTACACTACCCCTACCATGTACCTTGTCATGTCATTTGTCTCCAGCTGGACAATGACATCTAGTTCTCTCCCATCTCCTGCTTTACCTAGAAGACTTTAGCAAAACCTTCAACTCAGTCCTGTATGGGAAACTGATACAAAAGTTGGACAACCTTGGGATTGGGGACAAGATTATGCGGTGGGTGAATTGGCTGAATTGGAGAATCCAGTGGGTGTTCCTAAATGGAGAACCCCTTAGATGAAAGGGAAGTCATGAGAAGGGTGCCACATGAATCAGTTCTAGGACTGGTTCTCTCTCTATTTATTTGTGATATAGGGGAGTGGGTCCAGGTAAAGCTATGAATCTTCACAGAGGACAGCAAGATCTGTGGAAGAGGGAACACCGAGGAGAGGGGTAATAACCATAAAGAAAGCTCTGAGAAATTTGGAGAAGTGGTCAAAGATGTGGCACCCGAAATGTAACATGAAACAATGCAAGGTAATGCAGATGGTGGCCAAGAACCCGAAAATGGATTATATGATGAATAGGGTGGTAGTGGAGAGCACAACAGTGGAAAGAAGCCCATGGGTGTTAATAATGGAGAACATACAGTAAATGTCTCAACACAATGTAGTAGGGCAATGGGTATGGCAACATGGATGCTGGGGTGCACAGACAGAGAGATCATTAGCAGAAGGAGGGAAGCAATACAGGCCTTGTATAGATCTTTGGTGCATGCTCACTTTGGAGTATTGTGTTCAGTTTTGGTGCCCATGCTTGAGCAAGAGCAAGGAGATACTGGATGGAGTGCAGAGACAAGAAACTAAAATAATACAAGGGCAACAGAGTAGGTCCTCTGAGGACCGCTTGGAAGATTGAAACATGTACATGTTGGGTGACAAGGTAAAGAGGAGAGACATTACTGTGATGTTCAGGTACCTCTGCTGAGTAAACAAGGTGAACAGAAGCGTACTGTTCACAATGACAGGTAACACAAGTACCAGGGATAGCACCCTGAAACTGGTGTGGGGGGTCAAAAAGGGCCCTTTTAAAGGCTGAAACAATGGAAAACTTTCAAAGGAGACGGGACTGGCACAGGGGAATAGTACATAAGGGTGCAGACAGGGGGCAGAGTAGGGAAGACTGACCAGAGCTCAGTCCCAAAATTAGACAGGCTTGGACAGACTGGATGGGCTACTAAGCCTTTATCTGCCATCCTTTTCTATGTTTCTATGCAAAAAGTCGCTAACTGCCCACATTGCAGGAAGTGGACACTTTGTGGATTTTTCATATGATTTTTGCAAAGTGGCACACTCTGAAACCTCTGTGAAGTCCCCCACTTAGTGTAAACTTTGTCAATAAATGAAAATTTATTGTATCCCTATGAAAGGTGCAGGGGAAAAAACAACAAATCCATTGTGGATATTCAATTTATTGGACTAAAAATTGTTTTTGTAATTTGCTTTCAAACATTTTTTCATCATCAGATAAGTGGTTCAGCCCTATGGAGATGCTGAAGACAGAATTACTCTCAAAAGCTTGTCTCAATTGTTAATCCAGTAAGATCATGGCTTAATTGTAGAAAACAATTCTGAATCTGCTCTCTCTCTCTCTCTTGGGCTCAGTGTTGGCCTGGGCTAAATCAACATTTAGAAATTACCAGATTTTTATGAATCATTTTAGTTGTGCTCCTAGCTGTTTGTTTTTATATTTTTTTATATTCTTTTTATGCCTCAGCTGCCAGTACTTCAGCCCTTATCCTGAACACCCATACCCACTCCCCCTCCACACCGATACCCCCCAATGTACCCCTCGAGGTGGGGCTGATGCCCTTGCCAAGTCCATCTCCGATGGGAAAGGTGTCTTTCCGGCACTGCCTCCCTGGCTTACCCCCCAGGGTGGGGTTCAGGCTTCGTGGTGCACTGAAACCAGTGATTGGTCAGTGAGATGTGGGGGCCATGAAGGCCATGGTGCCAGGCGCACATGTCATCTAGGCAGCCAAAGCTGTTTTTTGGTACTATCCCAATGGCGGGGGTGTGCAATGACATCCAGCGTCCACTCCGTCCCTCTTTGAGACCTGGTGCCGGTGCAGACGTATCCCCCCAGCCTCTGCTAGGGGTCATACATGCACCAGACACTCACCCAACCCTCCCCCCAGAGAAGGAGAGCAGCCCACTGGCACCTCGATCCTTCTCCCCCTGGCCAGCCCTCCGACAACCCGGATCTGTTCCCGAACCCGGGTCGCCAGCATCGCAAGGTGTTTGTTTTTATGATTTAGTTAATATGTTTCAATGGGTCCTTGATAAGCTAAATATTGGACTGTGTGATAATCTGTTTTGCTTTGTTTATTCTCTTTTCCAGCAGTTAGCGTATGCTTTGTCCACAGACTGTACAAGTATTGTAAGAAGTGATCCCACATGCTTTTCTTGAAATCAGTTGGATTTTGACTGGGCATTCCACATCAATTATGATTTTCCTTTTTTTATTGGTTATGTATTTATTTATTCAATTTTGATAATGGGATAGGCCCTCTGAGCCCTGAAGGTCCCTTTTTCAGGGGCGACCCGGAATTAGTTAAAGAAGGAGACAAGTACAGGAATATACAAAGGTCACAATGCCTCAATACAGGAGAGCACTTAATACATAACACAATAGTGTTGACATTGGGCCAGTTAGGTCCGACCTTAGAGTTACAATCTGGCAAGGTCACTAAATAGATTAGTTACGATACACTGGGAGGGGTAATGATCAGACAGGAGCTAGTGCACCACCAGGTCTGCTGGGGAATTCATGAGCAGGGTGTAGTAAGTTAGAAATAGTTTAGGCAGGAGGGGGAGAAGAAGGGGAGATTAGCAAAGTTAGAAGGACAGCTATACTATAATTACACTTACCATGAATGTGATAGTATAGTTATACATCATGCACTATATATTTAATTGTTGTATTATTTATGCCTGTGCACATACTTTTAATTACAACAATTTTAGTATCTGTCTTACTCCTGCAAATGTGAGGAAGGGTTAAATGAATTCATTTAGAGATGTGCTATTTTGCTATATACATCAATGACACTGACCTTAATATCTCCTCAGCTAATGTACATCACTTTGCGTATAATACCCTGCTTTACATTGCAAAGCCTTCTTGGATCTAGGCTGCTCAAGCCTACAAGAGTTCTGTTCATTGCAACAAAATCTAGTACACCTTAAACTGTTGCTTAATGCCAAAAAAACTAAAATTATGTTTCTCTCCCCCCAGGCAAATTCTGCAGTCTCTCACCACTCAGGAGCCATACCCAAAATCATCACTTTCCTTGGGGAAACACTAGATTCTGTAGATAAATTCAAATATCTAGGTTTCTGGATAGACAGTAGGCTCTCCTTCACCTCTCATATAATGAACTAATTAAAAAACTTAGACAAGGATTAGATATCTTTTATCATGTCAAACACTTACTCACCTACGAGGCTAAAATAAGGCTTGTGCAAACAACCTTCCTTCCACTCCTGGATTATGCCAGTCTCTATTTTTCAGTCACTGCTCTGTCACTTCTCTATCCAAATTGGACACCTCGTATCACAGAGCCCTTAGGTTCATCACAAATGCACCATATAGTACGCACCATTGCTCCCTCTACGCACAACTCGGCTTGCAATTTTTAAAGACAAGGTGATTGAGAAACGTGGTACAGTATGACGGGCATACAGAGCTATAACAGGAAAGCTCTCCCAGTGTATATATCCCAACTTCTAACCCACACCATAGGAAGCTATTGCCTTAGAAAATATTCTTGGATCACATTTCACATCCCCAGGGCCAGAACTCAGCATGGCTTCTTTTCATTAAGCTACTCTATTCTCTCCACCTGGAACAGCATCCAAAATTCCTTAAAACTTTTGCAAGTCGTCAATGTGGCAACCTTCAAAACCCTACTTTGCCATATATTGGAAGAAATTTGCAATTGTTTCCACAGGCCGTAGCAGCCACGTTTGACCCCTTAGAGAGAGAGAGAGAGAGATAACCCCTCTCTCGACACTCCCAAGGCTAGGCCTTACCTTCTTTCTTTCCAACTAATTAGTAATTGTTTTTTCTTGTTAGATACCTCTCCCACACCTCTTTTCTCTTCCTACCCCTTCCTTCTCTCCTCCCCCCTTCCCTCTAGCCACCTATATGACATATGTTCACTACATCCCCTTCCTTAATCCTGCTGTTTCTCTTTCATCCCCCCTTATCACTCCTTTTGCCCCTCTCCTTTTGGTTTTTTATTTTGTTTTGCAACTTGTATATATTGTATATTCTGTATATTATGCTTATTTAGCATTATTTTATCTATGAAGTTTCCTGTGTATCTTATGTATTCCTTTTAAATAATTCATGTACAGTATATCATGTTGTAAGTGCATTGCCTACTGTGTTTGTCCTCCCAGTACCACTCTGTAAATGAGCTTGCTCAATAGTGTTTCTCCTGGGTAAATAAAGATTGTTTGATTGATCATAAGATTGCCATGTGATTTAGCATTGATTTATCCTTTCAACTCTGTCCCTCTTTAATCTCTTTCCTTCCCCCATCCACACATTTGTCCTGTTTCTTATAGCACTTTATGCATGCTTGCAGTTAATATGACTATTAGGGCTGTGTGAATATCTTTTTCCGAATTTTCAGCCAAATATCCGGTATTTGGCAGCCAAAAACACAAACTGATGTATTAATGGAGGTTTTTTTTTGCAAAGAATGTATAAGGGATATGCTACCCCCTATTCAAAATATTATTGATATTTTTTTGTTCGAGTTCCGATTGACCCGATGACATCACGAGTGGTGAAGCCACAAGTGATATTGTCAGGTCAATTGACATGAGAACAAAAAATATCAACAATATTTCTAGTAGGGGGCAACATATTCCATTTATGCCATACCTCCAAAAAAGTGAAAAAAATAGAATGTTCTGCTATTTTTTGCTGATTATAAAAAAATCTAAAAGTTATGTATAAAAGAAACACCACTCATTTGGTAGGTATTTTTGTGCTGAACAACTTTTGTGCTCAAAGTACTATCATTTTTTGTTTTAAAGCTATTTGCATTTGTCTGTTGCAAAAAGTGAAAACAATTGAATTTTCTGCTTTTTTTTTGCTAATTATAAACAAAACAACTAAAAGGTAAATATAAATGAAACACCACTCATTTTGTAGATATGTTGTACTGAACAAATGTCATGCTCACAGTACCATGCTATCAGTTTTTGTTTTAAAGTTATTCACATTTATTTGTTGAAAAAAGTGAAAAAAATAATTTTCGGTATTTTATTTTGCTAACCAGATAGAAACTAAAAGTTATCTATAAAAGAAACACCACTCATTTTGTAGATAATGTTGTGCTGAACAACTTTTGTGCTGACAATAACATGCTACGATTTTTCATTTTAGTTATTCACGTTTGAATATGGTTAGTACAGCTAGTATACATCTGCAGAGCTATCAGAGCAGCATAGATCTCAGCCCCCTTCCCACAGCAGAGCAAGCTTTAGAGTTAATTATTTCCTGTCCAAGGTTTTTACAAACACAGTCTCTGATCTCTGTTGAGGTAGATTAAACTATATACTGTACTTCCCATCATGTTTAAAATGGATATGCCTGTATCACCGAGGCTTTCAAGAGAAAACATCTATAAGTCTCATCATGTTTAAAATGGATATGGCTGCATCACTGAAACTTTCAAGTAACAGCCAGCACTGCTTGCAATCCGATCCCTGAAGGAAGACAGAGCACTGAGACAGAAGGCAAGCCAGCTCTATTCTTGGCTCAGGGACATTCTAATGATGCCATAAGATTAGAAATGTTGCATGCAGTTGTGTACACTGCGTACGCCTACTGACATCCCTGACAGAGAGAGAGGGGCACACACACACACTATTTTTTCTGTTACAGCTGGCCTATGCCCCTGGATGTTTGAAATTCCAGGCTGATCAAATAGATCAGATCTGCTGCATAGATCAAAGGAAAGAGCTGACCCATGATTGGGTCAGCTTTTTGAGTACATGACTTCTCCACCCAGAAAGCCTAAACTCTTTCATGATTAGCCTGGCTGATGATTGGTGTGGCACTTAAACACTGCTATGCATTGGACAGACAGTGTCACACCCCTAAAATGGCACTATCATAGCAAGATATTCACTGCACACACACACACACACACACACACACATGCATGGCTAACACTAAAACCATTACAATTAAAAAATGTAAATTCTCATAGGATAACGTTGCGACTTTAACAAGCCATAAATCCATCCCTCTGTGGAGTTAAGGGAGAATCTATGTATCCAGCCACTGTGTCAATCTCCCATGGTTCCCTTATTTTTAAAATTCTGTTTTAAGTTCTTAAGACAGTCACAGTAGAGGGGAGTGTTTGAGAAAAAAAAATGGTGTAGACAAGTATTTGCTGAATGAAACATTCAACCCAGTTGTGTTTCTAAATGATTCCAAAATTTACGCATTATGGAGTCTAATATTGAATGCAAAAAAGAAAGAATAATCAACATTAAGATAATAAAACCTGCAGGTTTGTTCCCCCTTCATGAAAAATGAAAAATGCATAGATTAGTACATCTGTTTAGTTTAAAATTTTATTAAAAAAACAAAATTTTATTTTGAATCACAAAAATATTATTTTGCTTTATTATTCAGACCTTGTTTGTTCTGGGGAATAAACAGGATTGTTTCAAAATGTTAACAAAGTGGAAAATAAGAGGGAACGTGTATTGAGTAATAGAATTTTAATTACATGCAAAAAAAGTGTATTATGAAGATTCACTGGAAGTAAATTTTTGAATAATTTAAAAGCACAACTGGGTTGAGAATCTATGTATCAAAAAGAAAAGGTCTCAATAAGTGTGATAACACTAACACATAATACCCCCAAAAAAAAAATTAGGAGCCATATAGGATAACACTGCAATGTTTTACAAGCCATAATTCATCAATACCTGTTCAGTAGTTAAGGGGCAATGTATATATCAAAAAAGGTGTCAATGGCTAACACATAATAACCCAGACATTCATGGGGTACACACTGCACCCCAAAATTACCTCCAATCTTCACCATGATGCAAAATCCACAATGAAAGTGTGATCATCATCAAAAATGCACCAAATGTGTACCTCACCATCCATTACAACCGCAGCAAATTTCACACCAAGCCAACAAATTTCTGAGTTATAGGTAACAAAACAAAATTCACATTTTTGCTCATATACAATGAACCGCTGGCAGTTAAGTGGGACACTTAATATATTTTTTCTTTTGATGTGGACTCCCCCCAAAAAAAAATTACAACCAACCACATACAGTACTCTGTTTTTCCAAAGGCATGGGCCCTGCACTTCCACAGCTAAATGGATGTGTGCATCTATTGAGGTATGGAAGCACAGGGCCAGATTGATGTCTTCACACAGGTCAGGACCAGTGTGAATAAGGATACAAGGTTCAGTGGATATCCTGTGATATGGGTGACTGAGATTGAACAACTCTCATATGAGCAACTCAGCCTCAGCACCTGAAATGTGAGCTACCCTGAAAGGGTGGCAATGGAAGACGAGCGAATATACAGGTTAGCTAGGGGAAAAGAGTGACAAGGTAGAATGGACAGCAGAAAGGGAAAATGAGGAAGGCAGTATGTAGGAGGTAATACGGCATGGTGTTGCTGAGCTGCCCATGTGGTGTGGTGGTGTGGGTGGCTGGCTATAGGGCGTTAGGGGCTGGGGAGGGGTAAGCTTTTTGTGCGTGCAGGATTTTTAATTTTTTTATGACTATCTCCCCCTCCTTGGCATGCATCTCCCGGGAACTGAGTCTACAGTTAGGGCAGTGTGGGGGCAAAGCCCCCTCCCCGCATAAATACAGTTTATGGTTTTCACCCGGTCCTCTCTGGGAGTGTACATTGCCATTTTTCATTTCGGTGATGTCCACTCGCTGTAACGGCAATTGAGGTTTGGTGATCACCATTATGAATGGAACTGGTCCTGTGTTGCATCCTGCTTGATGCTGCTGTATATTACATTCAGCTTTCATTGTCTGGGTAAGAAGGACTAGACAATATTGTCTATTTCCAGCCTCATACTAGGGTGATGGGAATGCAGATGCAAGCCAACTAAAACTGAGCCAGATTAGGCTGCTGGTGGTATTATTAGTGAAAGGGGGAAATCTGGCTAGGAAACCAGAGATATTCTCCTAGTCTTGCTGCAGCAGGTGCTGCTTCTCTCACATGCAGGATGGAGGAGCCCAGAATGGACAGTGGTGAAGACACAGCTATTTGGGTGAAGAAACCAGTCTCCTCCCCCATCCAAGTAAATCAGGAGGCCTCTGGTGTGGTTTTGCAGCAAAATGTGGATGCTGCAATTTCTACGGATGTGGATGTGGATGCATCCAATCCTATCTGTTAAGTTACAGGAAAACAATTGCTCTTACTGGACACATTGGGGGAGGTGAATGACTCTCTGGAATCAGAACACCACAAGGCTGCAAAAGATCAGTCAAGGTTCAGCCTGGATCTGCCTTATCCAGCATTGCCTATGGTTTCTCAGTTGTCTGCTGAATTCTTCACTGCAAGAGATCACCAATGACTATCCCTAAACACCTTGAGCTGGGAGCAGCGGATGCCAGTGAACTTTTAGGCCTCAGAGGAGTTTGGAAAGATACTGCCTGTAAACCAGGTACTAGCTTGGAATCCTGGTTCCCCAAGAAGGCCATATGGGAGGCTGGCTGTGTACTTTCTCAGGATGGGGAAAAGGCTACCAAATGTTTCCAAGCAGAAAATGGCAATGTGGATTGATGGTGTTGGATCAAAATCACAGGAAACAGCAGAGCTGGCTGAATCAAAGGCAATGACCATGAGTGACAGTGCTTCCATTCCAGGAGGTGAAATAGAGCCATGTGCTGACCTGAATCTTTCACTACAGGAGCCAAGTTCTGTTACTCAGCTTTCTGCTAAAACACAGGTACTACAACTTCCTCAGACTTACCAAAAATCTGCCCCCACTACAGCTGCATCTGTTCCAGTAACTAACTCTGCACTTACAAATACTGACTCTTTACCTAAGGATAATGCTCTACCTACTTATGGGAACAGTTTGCTGTCACTGGTGGGACCCTCTAAACCAGGACAATTTGGGAGGCCCTGGTATATCAGAACAGCAACAGTCCAGGAGTTCTTCAGGATCTAGGCCCCATGTGCCTAATTCGGGGTATGGCTGACTTATTTTTTAGAAACACCGCTGAGCCTGTGAAATGGAAAAATGTGGTTTATGATCTAGAGGGGGTTGGGAACACCCCTGAGATTGTATCTATGTAGTCTGCAAACTCCTTAAGGAGACCACAGTTCCAAATTCTGGCACTCAGCACCTCAATATAAATTGCACATCACTCCAGCAATATTGAGGAGAATTCAACATTTACTGTATTAAACTTGCAGAACCATACCAAACACCCTGCCTGACATATTTCGGACTAAGCAAGTCCTTTATCTCTATTTCAGATGATGTTCAGTGATTCGCTATTGATTACTTCTAGAGGGAGCCTGTTCCAACCTGATACAACTCATTGAATAAGCCAATGTCTCCCACAATCTTTTTTAAACATCTTTCCAGCTATTTGGTAATTGTGAAGTCTCATACTGTACCATTTTTGATCTCCCTCACATGTAGATACAGTGTTGGACATGTTATGATCCCTGCCGGCCCTATACACAAGCATCAAGTCTTATGGTATGTATACAGTGTTTATATAGAATATTCCATAAAGCATTCCATCTGCCACTTGTTGCTAGGCAGAATTGTTGGCAACATTACAAACTGAATAAAAAGGTTATTTCTGGATGCATATATAACATCCTCTATTTATCCAATGACTGTGAGAATAAAAAATGCACAACAAATGTATTTATTTGTATGGCAGCTTATTCAACATGTGTATTTTATTTTCACACAAGCTGCATCATCATCTTTTGGAATTATGCAGCTTGTTTCAACATTGCAGACCACCTTACCATCCTAGACAGTTGATGTCATTGTATACATTACATATGCCATTGGCTGCCTCAACATAAATGATTTCTTTTTAGTTCCAGGTTTGAACTCTACAGACCTCGTTCATTTATGACCCTGCCATTTGCAGAGTCAACAGAGGTTAAAGCCTGAAACTAAAACTAACATTTATTTTGAGGTAGCATTCATACACAGCAGCTGTGCATTTGAAACAGTTCCTCATACATAAGTTAAACGTCTATTTGCACATTTATGTGTATGCTGTTTTGTCTGTCCAAATCATTTAAATAGATATAATACTATAAATGAACATCCCTAGTTTTGAGAGTATTGGGTGGAGATGGCAGGGTAAACCGACACCAAGACTACCAGCAGGCACCTCTCTTCATCATGTAAGCAGCTTGCATAGGTTGTAGTAAAAGTGATATTGTACGAGTAGGCATTTGGTTAATGATTTCTAAAGGACATGCACAGTAGTACTGAGAGGCACTAAGCTTGTGGTGGGTAGCTTCCTTACTCAAACTGTCAACAGGGGATATGGGTACAATGTAGTAATCTAGGAATGACAACCAGGTAGCAAAGCAGTACAGGAAGTAACAACTGTGGTTCTAAACTAAGCAGTTAAAGGGCAATTGACATCCCCGGGCCAGGTAGCTCATGACATGAACCTGCCTGCTCGGGGTCCTAATAGAGTCTTTATTTAATTTTTTTTTTACTCAGAGATTAATTATTTATTTTACCTACTAATTTGTCAGCAATACTTCTACTTTAGCCAAGCTGCTCAGTTTGCAGCTGCAGCCCCACTCATAAAATCCGCTTCATGATGACACAAACTGAGGAAGGGACTGTACTGTTGTTAATAGGTGCCTAATGGTATTTGGGGGCAGCGACAGCCTCTATACATGTGTATTTACATTTGTAGGCAACTTTACATGTTAAAGGGTAATGTAATGTTTTCTACAAATGCAAATCTACAATACATGTATAAAGGCCATCTCTGCCCCAAATACCATTTCATTTCATTTTATTTTTTTACCCTTGAAAGTCTGATGAGCAAACTGCCCGTTTTCACAGACGACAAGCAATACGAATAACAATGAACAATACAATAACATATACAGTAATTAGGACACATTACAGACAATTAACAAGTACATTCTTGATTACTTTGTAAGTACTTTTTTAGCTTAGATTTAAAAGAGAATGCAGAATTACAGATTGATAAATCACATGGGAGTGAATTAAAAAAAACTTGGACCCCTAAATAATAATGATCATTGGCCCAGAGTTCTCTTCAAAAATGGAACATCAAATATAAACTTTGACTGAGTTCTAGTACAATTAGGATTAACATATCTTGAGAAAAATGAGTTCACTGAGTTAGGTAACAAACCAGCTTTGATTTTATATAGAAAGAGACACATTTTAAACTGAATCCTGTTTGTTAAGGAAAGGCAATTTGAAGACTTTAACAATAAACAATGATGGGTTCGAGCTGGGGCAGACAGTATAAACCTCAGTATAGAATTGTATGTAACTGACAGTTTTCCTAATAGTTTAGTGCTTATTGAAGCATAAACCACCAACCCATAATCTAAAACACTGAAGAGGAAACTGTGCCAATAGCCTCCTAGATTTAAGAGTTAGATAATGCTTAACTCTATAAAAACATCCAAGTCTTTGATTAACTTTTTTTTATAGAAGGAAAAACATGTTGATCAAAGGTAAAATTAGTGTCAAAAATGAGTCCCAAATATTTAAATGTATCAACAAATTCAATGGAGTTCCCTTTAGCGTCATGAATATGTGGAAGATTAGACAAATTTGACTTTTTACCTGAAAATAACATGGCTTTGGTTTTTAGGCACCTATCAGTAACAGTACAGTCCTGCTTCAATTTATGTCATTATAAAGTGGATTTTATGGGTGGGACTGCAGCATGCTGTTGGAGGCTTGGCCAAAGTTGGAAATATTGCCAACAAATTAGTAAGTAAAATAATTAATTAATTCCTGAGTAAACAACAATCAGTTTTGGCTCTATTAGGTCCTCAGGCAGGTAGCTTCTTGTCAAGAAATGCCTCCCTGGAGGAAATATTGGTGTCAGCAGCTCGTTAAGGGAATATAGGTTGTTATAAGTCATCTAAGGTTGTTGTAGGTTCAGTATGGAGATGAAGTACAGTGGGGAGCTAGTCAGTTGTGGCACTGTGGGGTGCTCTTCTCCAGGGTTAGGCTCCGGAGGAGGGGGCACTGTCCCATCTGCAGGACCTTTGTGGAGTTCCATGCTCAGCTGGTAGCAGCAAGAGAAGAGAAGAGAAGAGAAGAGAAGAGGAGAGGAGAGGAGAGGAGAGGAGAGGAGAGGAGAGGAGAGGAGAGGAGATACATAGATAGATACATAGACAGTGTCAGCAGATAAGGGCCTATGGCCCACCCAGTCTGCCTATTTGAGTTTGTAAGTTCAGTTTGTTTTCCTAGAAGTCTGTTGCCCCTTACCCCTGACCTCCAGAATTCTTTTATGTCTATCCCATGCATTCTTAAATCCCATGATTGTTTCAGCCCCCACCACTTCCTCTGGCAGGGTGTTCCACTTGTCCACCACCCGTTCTGTGAAGAAATTCTTTCTCATGTTTCCTCTGAATCGTCCTCCCTCCAACTTCATCCCATGCCCTCTAGTCCTGGAACATCTTTTTCGCTTAAAAATAGTGTTTTCCTGCACCCTGTTCCTCCCTGTAAGATACCTGTATGTCTCTATCATATCCCCTCTCCCTCCTCTCCTCCAGGGAGTACATGTTCAGTTCCTTCAACCTGTCTTCATAGGACTTGTGATGCAATCCA
This sequence comes from Neoceratodus forsteri, assembly GCA_016271365.2. NCBI lineage: Eukaryota > Metazoa > Chordata > Ceratodontiformes > Ceratodontidae > Neoceratodus > Neoceratodus forsteri. Next base: position 1,485,643,596 of record CM057452.1, read on the forward strand.
TGCACCATCTTTGTTGCCCTCCTCTGAACCTTCTCTACCCTGTCTATGTCCTTACTTAGGTATGGTCTCCAGAACTGTACACTGTACTCCAGGTGGGGCCTCACTAGTGTCTTGTATAGCGGAATTATGACCTCCCTTTTCCTGCTGGTGATGCCCCTGCCTATACATACCAGCATCCTGTTTGCTTTACCTGCTGCCTTGTCACACTGTTTCCCTACCTTGAGGTCATCAGAGATGATAACCCCAAGATCCCTTTCCTGCTTGGTGCATGCTATATCCTCACTCCCCAACTGATATATTGTGCCAGGGTTTTGTGCCCATATGCATTATCTTGCACTTCTTTGCATTGAATTTCAACTGCCAAACCCTGACCATACTTCAAGTTTCTGCAGGTCGCTTCTCATTCTGTCTACACCTCTGGTGTGTCTACTCTGTTACAGAGCTTTGTGTCATCAGCGTAACAGTGAAATTCTGCCTTCTAGGTCCCTGCAATGTCACTGATGAAGATGCTGAATAGGACCGGTCCCAGCACTGATCCCTGTGGTACCCCACTGGTCACTCTTCCTCTGTGGAGTGAGCCATTTACCACCACCCTCTGTGTCCTGCCACCCAGCCAGTTACCTACCCACCACACTACTGTCCTGCCCACACCCATATTCCCCAGTTTGTGTAATAGTCTTCTATGTGGCACAGTGTCAAAGGCCTTGCTGAAGTCCAGATAGGCCATGTCCACTGCCCTCCCCTGATCCACCTCCCTAGTCACCCAGTCAAAAAATTCAACAAGGTTGGTCTGACATGACCTCCCCTGGTGAAATCATGCTGCCTTGGGTCCTGTAGTCCATTGACAACCAGATGTTCCACCAATCTCTCCTTCAGTAGTGCTTCCATGATCTTCCCCACTACCGAGGTGAGGCTGACTGGTCTGTAGTTCCCTGCTTCCCTTTGTTCCCACTTTGTATAAGGGGACTACATCTGCTGTCCTCCAGTCTTTGGGTATCTCCCTGTTTCCAGTGATCAGCTAAACAGGATAGCCAGAGGTTCAGCCACCACCTCTCTTAGTTCTTTAAGGACCCTGGGGTGCACTCCATCTGGCCCCATTGCTTTATCAACTCTTATTACTTCCAGTTCCTTCAGGACCCTTTCTCATGTAAAGGGACTTGTGTCCATTCTGCACCATTCTCACCCCTTGTACTCCCTTCAGACCCATTACCCTCTTCTTCCTCAGTAAAGATTGACCAGAAATACCTGTTCAATATGTCAGCTTTACTGTTGTCATCCTCCACGCGGCCCCCATCCTCCCCCTTCAGTCTCACTATCCCTCCCTTTGTCTTTCTTTTTTCACTTATGTACCTGTAAAAGGTTTTGTCCCCTCTACCCACTGATTTTGCAATGTGCTCTTCTGTCTGAGCTTTGGCTTCCCTTACTGACCTCCCTGCCTCTCTTTGCTTCTCCTGGTACTTCTCCCTATCCCCTTCTGCCTGTGTCTTTTTGTATTGCCTGAATGCAATCTTTTTGGCTTTCACTTTCTTTGCTACCTCTTGGAAAACCATAATGGTCTCCTCTTCCTTTCCTCTTGCTAGCCTGCTTAATGCATAATTCTGTTGTTCTTGTATCCCCATTTTAAATACTGCCCACTGTTTCTCAACCCTGATTCCTGTCCCATTCCCTTTAATGCCTCTTTCAAGTATCTCCCCATTTTCCCAAAGTCTTCCCCCTAAAATCCAGGATATGTGTTTTTGTGTGGTTTGGTTCTGCTCTTTCTGTGATTTCAAACCATAATGACTGGTGGTCACTGTTTCCCAGGTGCTCCTCTACTGTTACCCCCATCACACTGTCCCTGTTTGTGAGCACAAGGTCCAGTATTGCCTTCTGCCGAGTTGGTTCCATGACCAGTTGCTTGAGGAAGGCACCCTGAAGGGAGTCCAGGATAAATCTGCTCCTAGTTGATGCTGCTGCTGGGATGCTCCAGTCACGTCTGGAATATTGAAGTCTCCAACCAAGAGAGGAGAGGAGAGGAGAGGAGAGGAGAGGAGAGGAGGAGAGGGAGAGGAGGGTGGAGGGAGCTGAGGGAGGAATGGGGAGAAGGGAAGGACGGGAAGGGAAGGGAAGGGAAGGGAAGGAAAGGGAAGGAAGAGAAGAGGGTGGGGGAGTCCAGAGGGTGATGGGAAGGGGGGCTGGATGGGAGAGGGATGGTTAGGTGCCTTCCTGGTGCATTGGCCATCCAGGATACAGAAATTATAGGGAGGATGGTGGAGAGGGACAGAGGGAGCTGGGGGTGCTTATACACTCTGGTACCTATAATCTGGTGAACCAGCTTGTAGAAATGGTGAAGAGGAACTTTTCCAAACTGGGGATAGAATGAAGGCACACTCGGCCTCCCTGGCATTTTCATGCCCAATGTTGTTATATCTCTGAACCAGCGCCTAGGCCTCCTCTATCAGATTCATCCCTTCCTCTCCTTTGCCTCTTGCCTTAAGATTGCCACTTCCTCCCTAATACTTCTCCTAACCTATGGTGCTCTGTTACTGTTCTCTCTGAATTATTTGACCTTGTCTATCCTCTCCCAGACTTACCATAGGGTGGGAAGGTTAGCTTTGGGGGTTAACACCCGCTATCATCACTGCAATGTCCTCTCCTCACTTGGCTGGCTCCCTTAAGTATCCATGCTGAGGTATTCTTCCCTTAGCCTCTTGTTTAAATTGATCCACAAATTCATACCCCCTTCCCTCAGTGAGATAATGTATCTTAGACACACTCCTCATGCTCTCAGATCGGCCTCCTTCCCCCTTCTTATCAAGCCTAATCTGCATCTTGCTATTGCCCATAAATCTTTCTTCTATGAGGCAGTATCTGACTGGGAACTCTCTCCCTTCCTCTGTCCTATCCTGCTCCTCTCTCCCTAAGTTCCAAGCTACACTGTTTGCTTCACTCTCGGCCTCTGTATCTTGCTCCTGCTTCCGTTGATGTCTCATCTATTCACATTTCCTCTCCTTCCCCTCCCATTACTCCTCCCCATCCCCTTTACCTTTCCCCCATCCCCTCCTTCCCATACCTGTAATTTTTATTCCATTGCCCTAGAATCAGTAAACTATAGCCTCACTTGTCAAAATCAATATAACTTTGAAATCATGTTGTGTATATACTTATGTATAATATTTGTATTACCTTTTCATGCTGTATGTTCATTTTCTTTGTCATCTTGTTAGCTTCTCTGTTTCATTACACTGTATTGTATTGCTGCTGTTACCCGGGTCTACCCTGACAAAGGGACTGCAATTGTTTCAGTAGTCTTACCAGGTTGCAAAACTCAAATAAATAAATAAATAATTTTCCAAGGTCCTCCCTGTATGGAATAGGAAAGGAGGAAAGATAGAATGAGAAGGGATGAGATAGAGGAGTTTAATGCATGGTTAAAGGGATGGTGTGACAGAAATGGGAAGGAAAGAGTTAATGGTTTGGATTCTCTAGCTGGTCTTTTTTTAGCAGTTTGGAAAAAAAAACACACACAGACTAAAATCCACTGTCCAGCAGCATCCAGCTTGTGGAATTCTCAGTCCTCCCTAGCTGCTAGATAAGAGCTGGGTCATAAATCTCGAGTGGACATCTCCACACACACAGACCTGTCCACACACACAGGCCAGTTTGAATGGATTGGTTCATTCAAATATAAACTTAAGGTTAAAAGGGAATATAATTGGTCACTGATAGGTGTTCAGTCTTATTGGGGCAATTAAATACATACATGTTAGATGGTTGGTGCATTCAAAGGGGCAATAGGCATTACCTATTCCCAAGAGAATATGTAAGAGGCTAAAAGACAATGAAGGGTGTTCTTCTTACTCTTGAAGCTGGAGGGAGAAACCTAAGATTAGAGCCTACCCTTCTAGCTATGTCCGTGGGAGCTGGCAGTTAGCATAGGGCACAGTAGTCTCTTGAAAGGACAGGGAAGGGTAAGTTTAGTACTAGAGTATTGCAGTAATAGCTTTTTTCTTTTGTCATCTGTTGTTTAAAAACATTTGTTTATTTTTCCTGTATCAGTGCTATTCTCGTGTGTTGTAAATATAAATCCTGTAAATGCTCAGTGTACTTTCTGTTAAGTAAAAAACTATTTATTTGCTCAACAGCTGTGACTGTGATGTCATTTTTCTAAGGTAATACTTGGTTTCCACTGGCTGAGGTAAACTCTGTGTAGCATCCACCACCCGAGAGAAACATACTACCAGACTTTAACTTGTGCAATTGCACATTTAATTATTCAAGTTTGTAGACTTGAAGGTGGTGCTGGAGACAGTCCAGCTGGTGGCAGTGAATACCCGAGGACAGACACCTCTCTAAAAGCTGTTTCAGCCCAGAGAGAGAGGTGGGTTGTCACAGATGGTACCAGGAGATTGGTTACCACTTTGTAGGGAACTGGGGGAATTTCTGGACAGGAAGCCCTTTGAGGGTGATGGCCTTCAGCTGACAAGAGAGGGGGCTAGTGCATTGAGGCCAAAGTTTGACGTCTTTATTGGACAGTTAAACTGACTGCAGAGACTGAAGCTGGGAGAACTACAGTGATATGAGAAAGGGAAGGGACCCTAGCTAGTACTCCGCCTAATCCGGAGGCTTATAAGATCACAGTGAGCAAAAATAAGGGTGACTTTCAAAGTGGGCTAGGGAAAGAGACCAAGGAAGGGGGAGGAGGAGGGCTAACAAACCCTACAATCAACATGAAGAACCAAAAAGTTAAGGAGACTGGGTAAGAATAATGGAGAAAGAGAAGTAAAAAGCAAAAAGGGATCAGGAGTTAGATGAAAGGGGGTTTGCCTTAAAGTCAAGAGTCTGGGTAATAAAATTAGCAAGCTCCAGGCAATGATGGCATCCTGGAGATGGACCTCGTAGCCATCACAGAAACTTGGGCCACAGAAAACAATGACTGGGACTTGACAATCCCTAGTTACACAGTGTTTAAGACTGTCAGAGGAAACTGTAAAGGGGTATCCCTATATGTCAGAGAAGATGTGGAAGATGGATGCATCAGGAGAAGTAACGGGGAGACAGAGTCACCATGGGTGCAGCTCACAGAGGCCTCAGGCAAGGAACTACAGGTGGAGGTGATCTATAGACCTCCAGTACAACAGGAAGAGAGGGCTATAGGGAGCTTGTGGAAGAACTAGGAAGGTGAGTGGCAAAGGGTGAGGTGGTGGTGGTGGGTGATCTGAACCTGCTGGATATTGATTGGGATGTTCCAGCTTCCAGGAGCACCAAAAGTCAAGCCCTACAGGATACATTCCAGGACTGCCTGCAGGTACAGCTGGTTAAGGAACCCACCAGGCAGGTTGCCATTCTCAATGTGGTGCTCACCAACTCACAGCTGTAGAAAGTGTGCAAGTATGGGAGCCACAGGGTCCAGTGACCTTAGTTGTGGAAGTAGGAGAGTCACTAGAGTCCAGTGAACTTAACTCTATTTGGTTCAGCTGCCCCATGGGACCATAAAGCCCCAATCAAGGGCTGAGATTTTTGATTTCAGAAGGGAGGATTTCAACAGGATGAGGGAGTTAGTCCAGAACAAGATAGTCGAGGTAGACAACATCGGAGGTGTGGAGGAGAGATGGAGGGCAATGAAGGGGATCGTTATTGAGTCATCTAAGTTATGTGTGAGAATGGTAACCAAATGAAAGAGATACAAGAGATCAATATGGTTCAAATGAAGGGTCCGTGAAGCAGTGAGGGCAAAAAAGCAAAGAGGAAACAAAAACCACTATGGTTCTCAAAGGAAGTGGCTGGGAAAGTAAGAGCAAAAAGACTGGCATTCAGGAGGTACACGGAAACCAAGGGAGGAGGATGGGGAAGTGTCTCTAGAAAAAGAGAGTGAGGCAGGAAAAGCAGTCAGGAGAGCAAAAGCACAAATGAAGGAAAAAAAGCCCAGGCAGTAATGAAAGGACACAAGCCATTCTTCAAGTACTTTACTAAAAAAAGGAAGACCTGGGGTGGTGTTGTTAGGCTTAAAGGGGAATGAGGGGAGTGTGCAGCAGGGGAACCTAGAGAAAGCAGCAATCCTAAACAAATATTTTTGTTCAGTATTCACGGAGGAAGGGAAAGATGTAAGTGACAGAAGCATCAATGGAAAGGAGGTAGACACTAGTCCATTTAGGGAGGAGAGAGTCCTAAAGGGACTCTCAAAACTGAGGGTGGACAAGGCAATGTGGCTCGACAGAATACATCCAAGAATATTACAGGAGCTTAGAGAGGTGTTTGCAGCACCACTGACAGCCCCGTTCAACAAATCGCTGGAAACAGGAATGGTTCTGGAGATCTGGAGGAGGGCAGATGTAGTCCCTCTCCAAAAAAGTGGGAGTAGAGAAGAAGCTGGCAATTACAGGCCAGTCAGCCTGACCTCATAGTGGGGAAACTAATGGAATCACTGCTAAAGGAAAGGATTGTGGTATATGTTGAATCCAGTGGATCACAGGATCCTAGGCAGAATGGATTCTTGGTGGGAAGGTCATGTTAAATGGTTTCATGCCAAAACCGTGACTGTGGAATGGTAACCCATGACAACGGTGCAGAACCAGCAATGAGACTAGTTTGGGAAAGTACTTTTTTGTGTAGGGGGTTGTGCCCCCCGGCACCCCCCTTATGGGTGATTTTGCTCCCATACCACAGTTCTTTTAGATTCCAACTCCTGGAGGGGGTCACCACTTGGGGATGGGGGAACCATCAGTCATGCAAAGGTGTTGGCGCTGAGATTCCCTCGTGGTTGTCATGGATCGCTGTTCAGCAGTCACGGTATTGACGGGCTACCTGTCAAACAAATCTTACAGATTTCTTTGACTGGGTATCCAGGGGAATTAGATATAGGAGGGGTGGTGGATGTTGCCTACCTGGATTTTAGCAAGGTCTTCAACACCATTCCACATAGGAGGCTTGTAAACAAGCTGGGCAGCCTGGGAGTGGGTCCCAAGGTGGTAAACTGGGTCAGAAATTGGTTAAGGGACAGATCACAGTAGGTGGTGGTAAATAGAGTTCATTCTGAGGAGAGGAGGGTGACCAGCAGGGTGCCACAAGGATCAGTTTTGGGGCCAGTCCTCTTTAATGTCATCATTGCAGAGGGTCTGGAAGGGAAGATATGCCTCTTTGCAGGTGACACTAGATCTGTAACAGGGTTGACACTCCAGGGGTGATGGGAAAAATGAGGAGGTACTAAGTAGGCTTGAGGAGTGGTCAAGAGTGTGGCAACTAAGATTCCATGCAAAGAAATTTAAAATCATGCATTTTGGACACAGAAACCCAGGGGAGTAGTATATGATGGGGGGAGGTACTGATGACCACCAAACAAGAAAGGGAGCTGGGGGTAATTGTATCTGATGACCTAAAGGTGACCAAGCATTGTGAAAAGGCTGTGGGGAAATCCAGTGGGATGCTGGAGTACATAAGGCGAAGTATCACCAGCATAAACAACCTCTGACCAGAGCCGATAGGGCTGCAGCCAAGGAATTTGGGGTAAAAATTTTGAAAATTACCATGGTTACGAACCTGCATTAGTAAAATGTAACATAGGCTCATAAATTTGTTGTTTTGTAATATTTTTACACCCAGCTTTCAAAATAGCCTCGTTATGCCCTGCCTCATGAAGAAGGGCAGAGCAAATGTTCAACTCCTGCCTGAAAGGTGATTTGGTGTAGGGACTGTGTAATCAACTTTCACACATTTTGAGTAGGAGCTGGAAAAATGAAGAATGGCTATACTGAAAATTTGGGGTAAAAATATTGAATATTACCAAACTTACAAATCTGCATTCACAAAATTCAACATAGGCTCATAACTTTGTTGTTTTTTAATATTTTTACATCAAATTTTCAACATGGCCTTCTTATGACCCCACCTCATGAACAAGGGCAGAGCTAAAACTTGTTATACTTAAATAGAAGCATGCCCTACCAGGATCACTGTTTGCCTTGACCTCTCTTCTTACTTTCCCCTCTTTTATCACCAGTCCCCACCCCCATCTGCATTTTCTGTCTCAATTCAACTTTGACTAATATGAATTTCTCTGCCCATATCAGTGCCCTCCATGATTTGCCAATCCCAGATCCAATGCATGAAAAACCCCATAAAAGGTATAAGGCTCAACCCTACTTTCACTCTGTCCCTCATAGTTGAAATACTCCTCCCTCCTTTAGCAGAAGGGGCCAACCAACAAGGTATACTGCCACCCTCTGCATGCCCTCCCAAACCAGGTTCCAGTGTTCAGATAGTCATCAATTCATTCCTCCTTTCACTCCCCCAGCCAGCTGCAATCTGAATTAATGGATGCAGCCACATCAAACATAATTAACTGCTTACTGTTACTATTGATGTGGCCACATTCATTCATTTAGATGGCAGTCAGCCATGGGGGTTAGAGGAGGGCTTGTTAGCAGGTGGCCATCTATGGGGTTTTTCAAGAGCTTGCACTGGGGACAGCAATAGAGGGTGAGGGTGCAAAATGACTGCAAAGAGTGACTCTGGCAGTGATCACATATCATAGGGCATTTGCCAGTGTAGTGCTCACCCCCCCCATTATTTATTTTTAAAAACAAAAGACAATCCCCTAGCATTTTAGTGTATCATATTCACATAAATGGTTGTCTCTTATATACATACAGAAACAATCTACCGGGACCAACAGATGGAGTAGGGGCCTTTTGGTTGTTATTCATTTTTTAAACACTGAGGGCCAGACTTCAATCTCTTTGTGTGTGTGGAGGGCAGGGGGGTTGCACTATCTATACATAGCAAATCTTCCCTCACAAAAACAAAGAAAAACAAGTTATGCCAGTAAGTTCAAAACACCATTTAAATACGTTGAACAGCATACCTGTTTCTTCAGTTCGTGGTCTGGCTTTGAAGAGTGAAGACGTGTCTGTAGTCCAGAGAGGATTGCGGTGTTGGACCCCGATGGGTAAGTAAGGGCTTGGAGGGTGTGGGGTGGTGGGTGCTGAGTGGGAGGGTTGGGTGGGGGTGCAATGGCAGCAAAGACATTGATGGACTTTTTTTTACAGGATAAAACAGAAAAACACAAAGATTCCTGCACTGGGATTGGGCACCCCCAGTGCCACTATTATTTTGGGGGAAGTGGAGTGGTGGGTGCTAAGAGGGAGGGTCAGGTGGTGGGGGAGGAAAGTATTAAAAATAATAATAATAACCGTGCATGCGCAGTAGTGGATGGGGGGATACCTGCACTGGGGATTTGGCACCCCACAGTGCCACTGTTACCTTTCTCGGGGGGGTTGGTGCTGAAAGGAAGGGTCAGGTGGGGGAAAACTATAACTATAAAAATATATATTTAAAACAAATAAAAATGCCAAATAAAAATGCAGAAATTACCGCACATGCGCGGTAGTAGAGGGGGTCAGTAACAGGATCTCAGGATCGGGACACTGGGAGATTGGGTACCCCCAGTGTCACTGTTATGTTTCTTGGGGGGGGGTGCGAAGAGGGAGGGTCGGGTGAGGGGATATGTATAATTTAAAAAAAAAAGAAATTGACCACCAAAGTAGTGTAGTGTGGAGTGCTTCACAGATGCAGATGAGGAGGCGACTGTGTTGGCACTCCAACATGTTGTTCGGTCGCAAGGTATGCAGGAGTCCTTTTCTCATAGCAAGAGTTCAGCAGGGCTCTGTCCACTGCAGCCCTAAAAAGGAGGTGGTGATATCACTATACAAATCATTAGTAAGACCGCATCTGGAGTACTATGTCCAGTTCTGGACATAGAGTAGAGGCAGTTCAGAGAAAGGCAACAAAAATGGTTCAGGGTCTGCACCAAAAGTCATAAAAGGAGACACTAGAGGACCTCAGTATGTATACCCTGGAAGAGAGGAGAGAGAGGGGGGGATATGATAACAGCAATGATATGATGTGATAAAGACCTTCAAATACCTCAAGGGCATAAATAAGGTACAAGAGGGTAGCATCTTTCAGAAAAAAAAGATGTTCAAGAACAAGGGGTCAGAATATGAGGCTGGGGGTAGACGCAGGGGTAACGTGAGGAAATATTTTTTCACAGAAAGGGTGATGGATGCATGGAACAGCCCCCTCAGCAGAGGTGGTGGGGCCAAAAATGGTAAGGAATTCAAGAATGCATGGGATAGGCACAAGGGAACCCTAGCAACAGAAAAGGAAGGAATGAAGGAAAGAAAGAAAGAAAGAAAGAAAGAAAGAAAGAAAGAAAGAAAGAAAGAAAGAAAGAAAGAAAGAAAAGGACCCTCTGAGCCCATCGAGTCTGCTCCTCCCGCCTTCCTACTTGCCCCCCTCACTCAGAGATCTCCTCCTTCTGCCCCATGGACAACCCCTTGTGTCTGTCCCATGCCCTCTTGAATCCCTCCACAGTTTCAGCCCCCACCACCTCCTCCAGCAGCCTGTTCCACGTCTCCACCACCCTCTCAGTGAAGTAACGTCCCCTCACATTTCCCCTAAACATTCTCCTCCACCTTTAGTCCATGACCCCTACTTCTAGCATCTACCTTCCCAGTGATTAAGCTCCCCTCTACAAGAAAGAAAGAAAGAAAGAAAGAAAGAAAGAAAGAAAGAAAGAAAGAAAGAAAGAAAGAAAGAAAGAAAGAAAGAAAGGCAGGCAGGCAGGCTATCTAAGAGTAGTAGTGTAACAGAGACAGACGTGCAAAAGGCAGCTGTCCTTTAATGATTATTTTGCTCTGCCTTCACAAGGGAAGACAGTGGTCCTCAGCCAAACAGTTGCATCAAGGCTGTCATAAAGGGGGTCCTGGAGATGAGGCAGCCAGTATTTACCAACAAGAGGTTCTGGAAAGGGTTAACAGCCCTAAAGATAGTTATGGCCCCAGGGCCTGATGGAATGCATCTGTGGGTACTAAAGGGACTGGCAACAAAACTAGCTGAACTCCTGGTAGAGCTATTCAGTAGCGCAATACAGATGGGGTAGTTCCTAAAGACTGGAGGGTGGGGGACATAGTTCTGCTCCACAATGAGGAACAAGAAGCAAGTGGCAAACTACAGATCTGTCAGTCTTATGGAGTCACTGGTCAATGAGGACCATGTAGACTACCTGGAGAGCAACGGTCTCCAGGATAGTAAACAGCATGGGTTCATGGCAGGGAGGTCTTTTCAAACAAACTTGATAGTTTTCTTTGACTGTGTCACAAGGGTATTGGATAGGGAACATGCTGTGGAATTACTCTACTTTGACTTCAGCAAGGCTTTCAACTCAGTGCCTCACAGAATATTGCTGAAAAAGATGGAGGATCTGGGTGCAACAAGGGACATCGTTAAGATGAGTAGGAAATTGGTTGAAGGAGAGGCAGCAGAGAGCTGTGATTAATGGTGTCAAGTCAAAAGAGAGGATGGTCATGAATGGGGTGCAAGAGGGATCTATCCTGGGTCCTCTTCTCCTTAATATGTTCTTCAGCAACATTGTAGAAGGAATCTGGAGTAAGTTATGTCTCTTTACAGATGGCACATAGCTCTGTGGGAGGGTACTAGATAGCGATGAGGGAATTAGGGAGATGTAGTATGACTTGCAAAGAATAGAGAGATGGTCTAAGGTTTGGCAACTGAAATTCAGGACCAAAAAGTGCAAAGTGATGCACCTAGGGAACAAGAACCTTAGGTCGAAGTACTGGACAGGACAGAAAAAGCTGAGTACTATGGCTGAGGAAAGGGACCTAGAGGTCATCATTAGTGACTCCTTTAAACAATCAAGTCATTGAACAAAGGTCTATAGTAAGGTAAATAGATGCTGGGATGTATCAGAAGGGGTATTTATTTAAAATATGTTCACTGGTTAGGTAATTTTTCTTGCCTGATCCAGGCTATAAGGCAAAATAAAAAACTAAAATGAACACAAATATATTGTGAGATATAATCAAAATATGGCAATAAAGATCCTACATCAGTTGCCTTTCTTGTATAGAAACAAATCGCACAGCACCAGTAAGCAGTGTAAAAAAGTGGTTTATTAAACCAAAAATCAATACCTTGCTGTGCTGTGCAGATTCAAAGTGCAGAATAACAATTCTGGCTGGTGTGGCCCGACCTGGTTTCACCAAAAGGCTTTCTCTAGGCACAAGGAAACCGTACATATGGGTACGCTTAAACAGTCATCTAAAGTGGGTCACATGGTGCAGAACATCAAACAGATTTAAAGATGTCGTACAACTTAAAGTGCTCCCAGTGCAACAAAGACAACTACTATTTAAAAAAAAAACATTGAAGCATACTGGTCTAAAAAGCTTATTGCTGTCATTGAACATTCATTCAAAATTGTTGACTGGGTATAGAAATCAATCCAGTAATTAATGCATTGATCAAGCTAGGTTATATACAAATAATAAATACCCTAGCTATGAATTTATATAGTATCAGAATACCCTATCATATTCGAGTAATGCATGTGACAAAGCAGTAGGTACACCACAACTTAATATTGACATAAGATTTAGAAATAGAAAACAGGGCTCAGTTATGGTACTAGAAAAAGCTACTTATTTTACGCAAGAATAAAGAAGTTGCTGCCCCCTTCTGGCAAGCCCCTCTCTTCCACTCCTTAAAATGTGCAGTTTGTGGAACAATATATATACATCTTGCACTGTGACATTTCGGACCTAAGAAAAAATATCACAAGAAATACGACCTTAGAGATAACATTAGAGACTAGCTACACAATGACCAATTATTATCAAACTAACCATAAAGTTCCATTCCTAGAGATCCTAACTTGGTTTGTGTCTTCTGTTTATAATAGGCATCACTTCTAAGCTTTTATTTAAACCTGGGGCCATATGCCCCTCCAGCTGGAAAAATCCATAATGCTTCCCTTTCCAAGATAAAAGTTTTCAAGTCCTCACCTCTGTTCCCCAGAGTTACTCTTTCGATCCCACAGAAGCTAAAACTGTGTTTGTCTCTATTGCTGGTTTGTGATACATGCGTTGCTAAAGCATTTCTAGGGTACCCATTATTGATAGCTCACATGTGCTCACCAACTTTAACTTTAAGTGGCTTTGTCATTTTGCTGACATGGAATGCTGAACACCTGCATTTAACCAAATACTCAACATTGATCGTGTCACAGTTAACGGAGTTACGTATGGCAAAGTCGCTGGTGGTATTTCATGTTGTAAAATGAGTGGGTGTTTTTATCGCCTAACAATACTTGCAAGGTCCACATTTAAATGTCCCATGAGGCAATGCTGGTAACTATAGCCTAGATTTCTGGTCTGTTTTAATTTAATAACCATGGGTAAGAAAATCTCCTAGAGTTTGGGCTTTTCTGTAGCTAAACCTAGCTGGGATATCCAGAGAAAATACTTCCGCAATTTTCAGCAAATTCACTGATGATGTTAAGATGGGAGCTGTAGTTAGTAACAACTCAGATGCACTTAACTTCCAGCAATAAATCTCAGCTGTGGCAAACTGGATCACAGGTAAGGGGTTAGTCTTTAACACAGAGAAGTGCACGATCTTGGTAAATGGAATAGAACAAAATATTACCACAATGGAACTGAGTTACTGTAGGTGCAGTAGAGGAACAGAGAGATTTAGGGGTGAACATCACAAGTGATTTGAAATTCAACAAACTCTACAGGGAGGTCTTAAAAAGAGGGAATAGGATGATGGGGTGTATAGGCAGGAACATCAAGAGCAGGGATAGGATGGTACTGATGCCTTTGTACTGCTCGCTGGTCAGGCTGCACATGGAGTACTGTGTGGAGTTCTGGGAGTCCCACAGTAGAACTTCAGTGGGTAGACTGGAAAGACTGCAGAGGAGGGCCACAAGGATGGGTAGGGGTATGGGTGATATGACATACGCAGAGAGACTGAGAGAATTGGATATGTTTTCACTATCAAACAGGAGATTAAGAGGTGACCTATGCCTGGTGTACCAAGCATTCTGAAGCAGACTTGTGGGAGTGCCTATATGTATCTAAAAGACAATCTGACAAACAAACTAGGGGTCATCATCAGAGACGAAGAGGGGAACAATACAGGGGAAATAAAAGAAAGCAATGGTTCAATCAAAGAGTGGTGGATGAATGGAACAACCTCCCAATAGAAGTTATACAAAGCAGTAGTATGGACCAATTTAAAAGACTTTTGGACAAGTACATGTTGACATAGGGTAGAGTAGGGTCCGAAGGGATATAAGTATATGGTCAAGTCATTATGGCCTTCGAGGTTTACAACTTGTAGTTTTCCTATGATTCCTATGATTTATAAGTAGCACCAATTTTCTGATTTACATTTTTGCAAACCATGGGCCCTATGCACAGAAGTGTGGGTTGTCTACACGGAGGTGCGTAGGCAACCCTAAGTTAGAATGCTGCACAGCAAGGGTCCAGTGGACCCTTGGTGGCCTTCATGACAGGTACTTGAGCCCCTTGCACACTTGATTCCCCAGCTGCCAATGCAGCCATGTACCACAGGCAGTCTGGGGGTAGTGTTGGGTTCGTGTCTGCGCTCCACTCCATTCACTAAGGCACAAAGTGCCTGGAACCAGGGGTGCAAGATACGGCAGGGAGGAACCTGCTGTAAAGGCTACATACCCCTCCTCAATGGACAGCCACCAGCTGCGATGGGACAGAAACACCCCAATCCTGCTGCCTCAGCCCACTAGGCTGATAGGGAGGGCTGGAGCAGCTAGTCAGGCACTCACCTGTAATTAAATGAACAATGGCAATCGAGATAATACTAAAATGTTTCTCTTCCACAGCTGTCATTAATGGCAGTGGAATAGATATCATTGCATGAATATGGATAGATATGTCTACTGTGTTGTTGTCTGGGTTAAATATCACATTTGTGGCACAGTAGGTATCCATCATAAGACATGGCAATTCCCAGTTATGTACCCTGAGGCATCTCCAATGAGACAGCTGCTGATGTCAATTAAGGAGTGGCATCTGTCAAGCAAGCTCATATCAGTCTCAAGCCTGTACAGCAAATTCTACACTCTTGAACAGTGAGAGCTACAGTATTGAGGCTGGATGAGTGAATGTGATATTACACACACACACACACACACACACACACACACACACACACACACACACACACCCCATCATGTATGTTGCAACATGACAGACAATGTATTTTATATTGTTAGTTTTGTAACACAGTGCCAGTATATGTGCGCTACACCTCAAACAAGACCAACTTTGGGGGTATACCACATTAATTCACTGGGTACCAAATACTATAGCACCCACTGATCCTAAGTGCAGAGTTTGCTGTACAGGCTTGAGGCTGACACAAGCTTGCTTGACAGATGTCAACAGGAAAAGCTGAGTACTACGGTTGAGGAAAGGAACCTAGAAGTCATCATTAGTGACTCCTTTAAACTCCTTCGATGACATCAGTGGTTGTCTCATTGGAGCTGACTCAGGGCACATAACTCGGAACTGCCATTTCTTATGCAGGACATCTACTGTGTCACACATTTGTTATTTACAGTAGAAAACACCACAGTAGGCATATGTGTTCCTTTTGTACAGGAATGTGTATTGCACTGCCATTACTGACAGCTGTGTGAACAAACATTTTTAATTATTGCATGTGCCACACTTGCCTTTGGTCTTTACAAGTAGCTGTGCACCAGGGGGCCCAGGCAGCCGGTCATGGTGAATGCTGGTCCAGTACACACCTGTCTGTGGGTGCAGAGCTGAGTGCACCAGGTACACACCTCTTTCGCGTACCCAGCACACATTAGTGCATAGTGGCCCATGTGTATGTGCACTGAAAAAGACAAGGAAGGATCGAGAAGTACACCAAGCTATTTAAACTGAGAGACTTGTCCAATTTCAGAACCATTTGGATCCATTAACTTAAGAGGTAGGCTAGCATTTAAAGTGGATTTTGTTGCAAACAACATCGTATTTGTTTTCTTCAACTTCAAAATAAGATGATTTACTGTAAACCAGTTACAAATAGTATGGAAATCTAGCATAAGAGAATCCCTAATTTCAGATTATTTTTTTTCACTAGATAAAAAAAATCAGCGTAAAGGAGAGATTCACATCTTTGACAAGTTTTAGAGATTGAATTTATAAAGAGAAAAAGCAACAGGGGTCCCAGTATGAATCCCTGTGACACTCCCCTCCTAACCAGTAAGAACTGGGACAGAACAGATCCAAGACCAATAAACCCAGGCCTCCCAGATAAATAATTCTGAAACTAAGGAGCAACATTTTGGGAGATGCCAAGTGGGTTCACTTTATCAAGGGGAATTTTGTGATCAGTTAGATCAAAATACATTGGTCAGGTCCACAAACATGGCTCCAGTTAGGAGACCATCCTTCATACCAAGGAGGACCACATACGTGAACCTGACCAAGACAGTTCCAGTTCCATGACACTTTTGAAATTCATGCTGCTGAATAGAAAGCAATTTGTTCTGACAGTAGAAGAAAAGAGGTATTACTACCTCTTCATAAATCATTTGTGTAGCCACACCTGGAGTACTGTGCCCGGTTCTGGAGTCCTCACCTCAGAAAATATCTAGAGACAGTGGAATGGAGGGAGACCAAGATGATTCATGGCCAGCATGGATCAGCTCAAGTCACATTACGTGTACTCACTGGAGACCAGACAAGAGAGAGAGGTCATATGAAAGAGACCTTCATGTTCCTAAAAGATATAAACAAGCTGAACTGTGAGAAACTATTTACCATGAGTAATAGTTCAAGGACATGGGGATATGAGGGAAACTGATGGGAGGGTGGTTCAATAGGGCTATCATAAAGTTTTATTTTACAGAGTGGGTGGTGGAACTATGGAACAGTCTGCCAGCTGAGACAGTGGACAGCAAAAACATAAATGGTTTCAAGCATGGCTGGGACAAAGTGAAGGGTACAGTGGTTACTCAGGGCGGTTGTAGTAGGGAGGGGAGCAGAGGAGTGGATGGTGAGGGCTAGTACTCTGTATGAACAATAGGTGCTAGGGTTTGATAGGGAACTATGAGCAGACTGGATTGACAATTGGTGGTTTTCTGCTATCATTGCCTATCTTTCTATGTTTTGATTGTACAAATACATGAAATTTAAAAGCCAGGAACATCATTGCAAAAGCATGAAGCAAGGGTTATGCTTAATTCCTTTATGTAGATTTGCATATGCCACCCATGATGCTTTGCATTAGAAGGCATACATGTAATTCTTTGTACTTAAGGCAAGTTTATCACATTTGAAAAGAGGTTTGAAAACAAGAACATTTAAGAGTGTTTGGGGTTTTACTTAGAACCGGTTATGCATAGATCTAGAAGATGTTTGTGCATCCCTGCTTTGGTCAATGTACAGTGTTTCTAACCACCACTGGAGTACCTGAGAAAAGTTCATCTTTGCAAAGTCAGAAAACCATCTTCAGAATTTGAACTGGAAGTGAAGCTTGAAGAAGCAAAGCACAGGAATTATCTGTTGTGTCATTGTGTTTGTGGAACGAAGTAATAAAAGGTATTTGAACCTTAAATTCTACAAAGAGTCTCGATTTGCCTTTTTCCTGAGGGACTGCTTCATAAACTTTATTGTTCCAAGTGGAGTGCACAGCTGCTTTGTGGGCCTGATTCTAAGTCAGGTTACACATGTCGCAAGGTAGTTTGTGCCAAACCCAATGGCGCAAGTTGCACCTTGCAACATGATTTACGCTGATCAGGATTCCAAGAGTCGGCCTGTGTCATGGCGCGGGCAGCCTGCACCCAAGGGGACATTCACCAGCCACAGTGCCTATGGCATGGTGGAAGGGGGATTACAGCAGCAACTACACCCTATTCTGAGAGGGCAGCTGCCATAACCCAGTTACGTTATTCTAAAATACACTGCAGCACTGCGGGGTTAGACTAGCTGTTAGCTGGTCTAAGAGGCTTCTGTCCTGGCAAAATGGTGGTTGCTCCCCCACAGTGCCACAAACCACACACAGCAATGCCCCATGGACCCCCCCATTAAGCAGCAACCCCCCACAATACCAGGGTGCCACCCACCGGTGCCTGGGTCCGCATTTCACTGGCGCCACCCTTGAGCCTGTGCCACTCTGCCGATCCCTTCCCCCCAAGGCCTACAGGGGCTTGCAGGTCTGTTTCGGGGTTGTGGGGGGCTCGGGGGGCAGTGCTCTGCCATCGGTGGCTTGCAGCATGCATGTTTGTTGCACCCTTCCTGTGGCACAACCCTGCAGCTGCCGAATGTCACATGGCACAAGTGCCAGGGACTCTGCCTGTTCTGGAATAGGGTGCAGGTTGTTATATGGACGTGAATGCTCTAAATCGCATAAGCTTCGCGAAGCGATATCACCTTGAATGAGGTTCCATGTTTCTATGGGTTTTGGTCTTCACCCTCCACGTACTATTGAAGCACAGCACTTTTCTGAAAAGGTCTTGTTACACATCTACAAAACAACCCAACACCAATATATACTCCAGTGAGTGGCACGTTTGCAACATGGACATGGGCAGCAGCTGGGGTGGGTATTCAGCAGCAGGATGCTGGTGTTTGCAGTGTATTACATAACAGTATATACTGCACAATAACAGATGGCTAGCCACAACACAACTAGCCCTGGGATCCCAGCTCAAGAATCCGATGTCATCTTCAGCATTCGTAAGCATCACTCTTGTGTTTTGTGACTGTGCCTGCAATGAGTGATTTGGCTGAAATCATAACCATATTCATGGTTGTACTACTTGGGGTTCCACACCATCCTATGGCATCTGACTGGATGCCCACCTGTGTCCTACATTCCACCCCCACACAGCTGCATGCCAGAGGGGTGGGACCATGGACAGGCACCCTGCTGGTGCACATGATAGTGCATACCATGCACCCTACACCAGTCCACAGCCACGTAGCTATGCAGGCTGGGTACATGAGAATCACGCATACTAGTCTCATGTTCTTGCACAGGCCCCAATTTTCTTACAACATTTTGGATGTGGAGTGGGGCAGAGGGAGAGGTGAAGGGACACAGCAAGTGTGTCCACTTGGGGAGCCATCGCATCTAAAATCAGTCCTGAATCTGGCCTTTACTCACACACTGCTTGATGTCACTGTCATGTGAGTACATTGCTGTCATTGCTGCATGTGGCCAGACTGCTATAGCAGTTTCAAAGTAAGGTGTGAAAAAAAGGGGAAAGAAAATCAAGTGAAACGACAAATACATAGCTTCCAATGTTGCTAGTCTGGAACAAAGAGTAGGAATTTGGTAGAGAAAAACATAACAATAACCATGCAAATGTAAATGTTGTATAAGGACAGGGCATACTAACATAAAAACAAATTCTTTATAAATTGCAAGTCTTTCGTGGCTGAGCTTATTTCTCTGCATGGGGGTAGTGATGCTTCTTCGGGTGAATGACACAGATAGTGGCGGATTTGATTATCTGAGGACTGTAACTGGCGCTAAATTCACAAAAAAGGGTGCCAAAACAGCAGCTAATGACACTCTAGTGTGTTTACTGTAGTGCCATATCGATCTGTTAAAAAAAAAAACCCTAACCTAACAGCTGAGTTAAAGGTTGGTGCTGCATTATGCATGATTAACGTTCCTCCGTCCCTCATTATCATCAGGGATGTTTTATGATTTTGCACTTGAATTCTCTCCATCCATCTGTGAATAAATCAATGTTTCTCCTCCTTTAACAATAGAGGTTTAAAGTCAGGAACCTGTGGCTGGCATAAGAATATTTCAGGCTGGCCTGGTGGAGTTTCAGCAGCAGGGCTCTTCATTGGTTTTCATCTTGGAGATATACTTTTGGGAGCAGACCGAGGCTGTTTGGCACTGGGCTGCTGGATGCTAAGAATATTAATATGAGGGGGGTACCAGATAGATGGATTTAGCATCCTGCTGGCCATCTCATGCAGAACACCTTACATCAAATCTCCATCAATGACTCACAACATCACAATTGCAAATGACAAACAACAAATAATAAAATGCAAATCACAACAGCTGTCACAGTACATTGTCACCCTCCAGGTAAAAGAGCATTAAGACCAGAGGAGAAAGTGGTAGCAGTCCCAGCTAAGGCACTTATTTCTTTTTCTCTTCAGGTTGTGCTTTTAAGAAAGATTAAGGTGCATCTAGAAGTCCAAAGTTCCAGCTGCCTTGGTGCATATCAGGACAGTATTCCAAGCAGTCTGGGTTCAAACCCAGTTGAGGCACTTAGTTCTTTCTCTTTTCTGTCTCTTTGTATTCCATTTAAATGTGCTCTGCACCCTTGTGAACAAAAATTACAAAAACTGTAGCAATACATTGTCAAAGCAGGAGACAGTGGCTTCACAAACAGTCAGACATAGAAATGCTGGTGCATTAAAGGTTTAACTATCTTTTTTGTAGTCAGTACAATAACTTGCACAGTGCTGGAACATTAGTGCAGTACCTCTGAGGTTCTCAGTAGCTGCTTTAATGCATCAGCATTTAGATGTCTGACTGTTTCTGGAGACACTGTCTCCTGCTTTACAATGTGTGTTGTGAGGATAGCCTTCCCTGATGGTGTGCTCCAGCCAGTTCAGAAGTGTCATCTCATCCTAAGGAGTTTCTAAGAAATACTCTGTCACCCTCTAGATAAAACACAATTATTACCAGATGGCCATGTTGTAGCATGGTGCATTGGCCATATGGGCAACATGGCTTTGGGAGTGAGATCAGGATCCTTGCAGTCTGGTGTTCCATGGACTACTGTACTGCCAGTGCAGTGCTTCTGATAGGAGAGGGAGGTACTGCATTCCACTGTCACAGTGATCCCTGTGGTGGGTGAAGGAAGGTCTCTCTGCCTCCTCCATGAGGGGGCACTGAGGCTGCATGGACATGTTGCAGCATCTGTAGGTAGAGATAGGCATGGATAGAAAATGGGAAAATCTCTAACCATGGACATTAGCATGATGGTATTGGTACTTTTGGCTTGCACCCAGAACTGCAGATGTGCTGTGGTGTCAGGTTTGGGAGGTTGCTGTGGTGGCTCCAAGAGGTGATATCTTTGGGGATAAAATATCTAGTTAAAAAGAGAGCATTAAACTGGTTCTGTGATGTCGAGATGTGGACATCTGCTTGGCATGTTGGTGACCTGGATTTGTGCCTCGTGCCACACCAGCAACTCAGGTTTAGGAATGACCTCGGGTCACCGGAGAGCCGGCTGAGGGGGAGGGCTGGAGCAGGATTTCTCCTCCAGGGGTGGACGCCCTCTTCTTCATAGTCCTGCACCCATCAGGTGGAGGTCTGATGGGTGCGCAGGTGGCAGGAGTGGCAATGCAAGTCTGAGGTGGGGTGGAAGGGGTCACAGGATCCTGGCGTGCATGCGTGCCTCCATGAGCGCGCCCATGCATGTGTACATTGCGACCCCGGAAAGGGGAGAAAAGGAAAAAGAAAAAATGTATATATACAAAAAAAATAATTTAAAAAAAGGGTAGAAAGCTAAGGGGCAGGGGAAAGAGTGCTAATTACTAAAACAATACAATGAGATGACATCAGGAAGTGCCAAAGTTAGATTCTCAGGTAAATAACCCTAACTGCACCTTTTTGCTACTGCCTGCAAATAGGGTTGCATTGCCAAACAGTGTATTACTCCATCAACTATGAAATACTATTATTTTTCTTACACATAGCAATTGGAGTTAGTTTTTCAAACTAAACACCAATATTTCCTTTTTATGTTTTTTTATGTAATCCCTAACATTATCTTAATTTAGCTTTTTGTCATAAAGTTCCATACTTTTAATAAAAGTATATATTGATATAGTCATTGCAAAAAACTTTGTTAATGCACCAGTTAGGATTAAACTGAAAAAAGTAGGAAACTGTGGTAGGGTTTCCAACCCAAATACCCAACCCTGCAAGCAGCAAAAGGAAAAACGTTATGGTTTTGGCTGTCCTGAGTCTTGACAAATCAGGCCTGGGGTCATCCTTGAAGTTATCAGCCCTAATGCTCCCCCATGCCATCAGCAAATAAGCTCAAATGTGCAGACTATATGAGAATGGGGTGAGTGTTAGGGTTGATAACCCTAAGGAAGACCCCAGGCCTGATGTTTCCAAGACTCAGGACAGCCAAAACCATAATATTTTTTTCTTTTTGCTGCTTGCAGGGTGAGGTGGATGTTAGGGTTGGAAACCTTAAAACCTCATTTCCCTAATGTTGCCTGTTTAACACTAACTGGTGTATTAAAGAGTACCTAAACAAGCAGTTTTTTTAAACTGCAAACTCCAAAATCTGGTTTCATAACATGATAAAGTAGAGGCTGCTGTTTACATTTATGCTAAAACTGCATTTATGTAAATAATATAAATGCAGTTTCATAGCTTCTGAAAAATGTAAACATCAGCCTTTCACTTTCAAAAAACAGCCTTGGTTTCTCCCTAAGATGTCTGCCAAGTCTGTTAAGTGATGAGTCATGATGACATCATCTGAGCCAAAGACATCATCTGAGCCAAAGACAGAGACCCACATATATTTCTATAGTGCTTACTAGTTCTTCTTTCCCTCTTTGTTTGAATTGTTGTACCAGAATGATCAACACCATGTATTAACTCATGGATTATTTTGATCAGTACACATGTTAGGCTATGATTTTGTTCATTTAGTTTACTTTAACTTGTGGAAAATGTTTTGCAATCCAGTTGACTTTTTCCTTGGCAAACTGCATTACAGTACAACATTTCAATTACCTGATGATCTAGTGGTTATGTGATGCACTGAATTTTGTTTTTTGTTGACCAGGAGAGACACAGTAAGCTGAAAGCTTGTTTACAGGTGTGGCCTGGGAGCACAAGGAAATGTAATGACTTGCTCAGGGTCACAGAGCAAAGTACTGGTCTGGTTCAATTCCAAAGCACATGCTCTCTTGTTAGTCCATAAATAAGGCTTTCTTTTTCCATGTGAACCTCCTGCATCTAGCCTACCTTCTGCTGAACACCCTACATCCATACCCTGTCCTTAGTACTCCCTGGTGCCACATATGTGCTTACGGTGTCATGAAGAGAATTATCATACCTCAGATTGTAATCTTGTACCTCAGAGAGTTGTGCACACCTATACCGATATGCATCATCAGCTGGCACTGTTAAAAAATGCCTCCCAAATCACTCTCCAGTTCACATTCTCGGTGTTTGACTTTTGCTCCCACAGTAAACATTGAGTGGATCACCACCCTTCTGCACAGTGATGGTAGTATGTACAGTTCCCCTGTTGTGTTTTTTTCCACCTCATTAACCAACAACTAGGTCTTCCTGGAGGGCCAAGCAATAAGCATCATGACCCACCAGAAAAACTGCTGCTCATGCCCTCATAAGGGCTACACTTACAATGGATAACGATATTATTAGCAGGAGAGGCATACTAATACCTTGAGCAAATCCGCCCGACTTCCATTGTCAGTCTACTCCTTTACCTGTGATCTGCAGAACCCTGCAGGACAGGTCCCAGCAATTCTTCTCCAGTACTTTTCTGTGCTCTACTCCACAATTCGAGTTGGCTGGCTACCACCCTTCCAAATCTTGAATGAGCTATACACAACACCCTCAATACTGTCGTAACAAACGTCAACACCCCCCCCGAGGGTAATCTCCCTACACTGAATTCAAGTAACAGTTTAGGTGCAGCCCTGCCACTCTGAGTATTTGTCATCACTGGCTACTATCATCCACCTTCAGGTAGTGATCAAGCACGATGTTGGCAGCCCCACATTTCAGATCTCACAGTGATCTACTCAATGTCCTCCTTCATGTCTTCAACTAACCTGAATATAGCTGTACTCTGCTGGAATGGCCTCTTCAGTCCCTCTCTGGCATTCATTCTTCTCACCTACACCCCACACCAAAAACTGGTGAATTCACCACCATTCTGTATCATGAATGTGGTTAGTACAGTCTCCCATGTTATTTTTACATATTAATAATAAACATGATCTTCTGGTAAGCCAGGCTGCTAGCTGCATTGCACAAGTGGAAAAATAGGCTTTCCTACCCATGTAAGATCTAAGTCACCTATGATTAGGCACCATTAAATGACGTGCATAATGATGTGCACACCCATCATTTAGCAGTGCCTAATCAAAGGTAGCCTAGATCTTTTAAGGATAGGAAAGCCCATCATTCCCCTTGTTCCCCATTGCTATCAGCCTGACTTACTGGAAAGATATATTTATGTTTGATATGTCAAAATAAAATGGGGACTCGACTACTTGCATTCATGATGCAGAAGGGTGATGAGCTCACCAGTTTTCGGTGTGAGGAGAAATAGTGAAGAATGAATACAAGAGGGGGACTGAGAAGGCCACTCTTGCAAGATACTGCTATATTCGGGGAAGGGGAAGACAGAGGAGAGAAATATGATCAGATTACTGTGAAAAATAAGATGTGGGCTGCCAGCACCTTGATCACTACCTGACCCCATTGTCCTGGCCAACATTCCCCTTCCCATAAAACCAGTTCATGCAATTGTCCAAGGCTTTGTGCGGATATTAATGTATAAAATGCCTGCCACTACATGTTCAGTCACTTCACTACCAGTCTAGTATTGCTTGTAAAGCACTTTGGGATACAATGTGTATGAAAATCACTATATAAATGTTGATTCTTCTTATTATTAGTATTTCCCATGGAAAAAGAAGACAAGGCAAGCATATATTTGAGTTTCAAGAAAGAATGAACTCTAATATTGGACTGAACAAGAAATTTGCTACAAAAAAGTGGTGGCTATAGGGGGTGGTGAAGGGTGTGGCTGCACCCCCCACACACACATAGCAATGTATTTGCGTGCTGCTGCTGCTGCTGCATTTCACTTTGTTGAAGAAGTCTGATTTATTGATTGTACAAATGTTTACATTCAAACTATGGATTACATTTGTAGGTTCTGTCAAAAACGTACTAGAAAAGAATAGCAGAAAATATAAAGATTTAATAAAAATGTTAAAAAGTGCATATTAAGCATGCACACCACCCCAACACCCCCACTGTAGCATCTTGGATCCACCATAACCACTAGGTCACCAGGTTATTCAAGATTTGTACTGCACTGTGGTTTGCCACAGAGAAAGTTGGTTGAATTAAAACACAATTTCAGCATGTTTAAATAAACGAAATGAACAGAACCATAGCCTAACATGTGTATTATACAAAATAATGCACATGGTTTTGACCATTTGGGTGAAACAATTCTATACAAAGGGGAAAAAATAACGAGTTAGCACTATAGAGAGCCATATATCTTTCAGACTTTGCCTCCAATGATGTCATCACATAACACATTTGGCGGCCATTTTAGGAAGCAGGTAAGACAGTTTTTTTTGAAATTAGAAGGCTGATTTTACAATATTCAAATGCTCTGGAACCACATTTAGGTAAATTATATAAATGTAGTTTTAGCCTTAATGAATACAGCAACCTTTTCTTTAGTCACCTAAGGAGTCAGATTTTTGAATAGTTTGTTGTCAAAATGTTGTTTAGGTATCCTTTAAAGGGGAGCTGTCATCAACAGGATTTCTTAATGTCTGAAAGCCTATAAAAAGGTAATTTGATTAAGCCATTGTGTTTATCTGTGAGTCTTTGCAGTCCAGAGTTATTCACATGTAAATCACCCTGTAATTAAGGGCAGTATTTAATCCAGCAGGTTAAATTGGATATTGACTGTTTTATTAGGTGTGTTTTAAGCTGTTATTACAACGCTTTCTATATCTATAATAATTGGTTTGTATATGCATTAAAACTAGTGAGTTATCACCTTTACATTTCAAAGTGTTAGTAAAAATAATCAATCTTTAGGATTCCTTTAACCTCTAGGTTATACTGACAGCTGGTCATCAAAAACTACACATCTCAGGGCTGGCTCTGTGGTGCTAACCGGTATTGAGGCCACATATCAGGATTTCTAAACCCTAGTTGTGTTCATGTCAGTACAGATTTCTGGGACTGCCACAGCACCAACTTCTGTCTTTTTCCTTCCCCTCTCTTGCAGCCTTTTCTCTTACAATTTCAGGTGTGAACTCAGGTCTACAAGATGCAAACGTGGCTATGTAGCTACTGGTCTGGCATCATGGGGCCAGCCTTGAAATATGTAGCTTTTGATTATTAGTTGGCAGTACAGCACACTAAATAAAACAGCTGATTTCCTATTTAACTGTTGGATTAATACAGTCAAAGGAGGACCTTGACCCTCAGTGACATCATTTCCTGTTAGGAGCCCAAAACATATGGCTGCCATCAGCCCTTAATTGCAGGATGATTTACATATGAATAACTCTGGACTGTAGAGACTCACAGATAAACACAATGGCTCAATCAAATTACCTTTTTATGGGCTTTCAGACATTAAGAAATCCTGTTGATGACAGTTCCCCTTTAACAACATTTTTTGCAATGAATTTCCTTACTTTTCAGAAAGTAGAATCATATTGCCATTCATGTGATTCTGGAAGCATAGGGCCCTCTGAGCCATGTGCTTCCATTAATTCAGAAAAGCAACTTTGGTTTTTTCTTGTAATTTTTATTTTGTAGGGATGGACCATTTTCAGTTCTTATTTCTTAGGGGCTTAGTGCTGTACTTATCATTAAGACCTTCCTATTGATACATACAATACATAGTCTGTTAACTCTAAATATTGACAGAATTACAGCTTGTAAAAGATGCAATGTTATCTGATGGGAATTGTCATTTTTTAATTTTTATGTTTTTTATATAGCTCCTAAATTTTTATTTGGGGCAGTATGTGTTAATGTTGTGGTACTCATTAGGATCTTTATTTTTATACATAGATTGTCCCATAACTGCATATATTGACAGAGTTATGGCTTATTAAAGTTGAAATGTGGAAAAAAAAAGTAAGTCCAAATTATTTTTCGTATGAAGAGATCTATTTTTGTGAGGTTATGTCATTCATACAAAAAAGTTTCCTTTATATGAAAAAAGAATCTGAAAAAAAGAACTAAGCCCAAATTATTTTATTTTTTTTTTGTATGAAGGGAATCTTTTTTCCTATGGCCCTATTCTTTTTTTGTATGGCCATATGAAAAAATAAATTTGGGTCATGAAAAGAGATTTTAAAATGTGTTAAAAACACATTTCTGGGTGATTTTTCCAAAACCTAACTGCAGAATCCACCTAAGGGGGTCACGATTAGCAAGGTATATGTGTTGGTGTCTCTACAGGATATCATTTTTATTGCTTTTCAAAAGCATTTTTTTTAAAGAAATAGAAACAAGATGGTGGCTATACAAAAAAAGATTACTCCCCATATGAAACAAAATCTTTCTTCATATGGGCCAAATTCTTTTTTCATATGAAACAGTTATCCAAAAGACCATACTGAGCATTCTCAGAATCAAAATTTCAAATTCTTATAAATCTGGAATGGAATAATTTAATTTTTGTTTACCAAACCAGTGAAAAGTACCACTGTGGTCCAAGCCCTTTCTACCTTGAAAAGTTCAGAACAAAATTCCAAACCATCTGGGCATTAGGTGATGACAAAAAAAAAAAACAATTACCAGGAAGGGAGTCCTTTAGGAGAAGTGAAAGCTAGATTTTTGGAGCTGGGTTCTAGGTTGAGAAGGCTGACTGGTAGTGTGATATTTTCTGAGGTCTCCTGGTTAACAGATGGGGAGCAAGGAAGCTTAAAATCTACCAGTTTAACAACTGGTTTAAAGGGTGGTGCACAGAAGGGAGTTTTCCTGAGAGAGTGGGGTGTTTTTCAGCGGGACAAAACCCTATTTAGCAGTATGGACTTCATTGAAACAGGTAGGGGTTAAACACAGAAATAAATAAGTACCACTTGCCCCCCCTTAGCCTGCCCATTTTCCCCTGCCTATAGTATAGTATCACTGCATATCCTACTTGATCTCTGGCCCATTCATTTCAGTCAATTTCCTAAGATTCCCTTGTGCCTGTTCCATGTATTCCTGAGCCTCACCACTGTTTTTGTCCCCAACCACCTCTTCAGGAAGGCTGTTCCAGGAATTCACCACTCTTTCTGTGAAGTACTTCCTCACACCTCTCCTGAATCTACCTCCTCCAGTTTAATACCACTGAAAAAGTGCATCCAGGAGCATATGCAGCCAATAATTAATGAAAACAGATCAAATGCAATAGGTGCACATTTCCAGAGTTCACCAAACCAATCCAATCCTCTTGGTGTCCAGTTTATGGAACTAGAACATATGTCACCACTTAAGAGGGGTGGCAATCATACATGCATACTACTTCAAAAAAAAAGTTGGATAGTGACCCTGAACACAGTTCAGTCACATAGCCTCAATGAAAAAGTTGACTTCACGCCTTTTGTTAATGCTTATAAACATACAAACATACGAAATTTGCCAGCAGATAAAGGTCTAGAGGTCTATCAAGTCTACTCGAATGTGCAGCTCACACCCCTTGTTCTGCAGCTGCCCCTCCCTTCCACCCTTCCCCTTCATTAACCCTCCCCCTTGTCCTGTCCCATCCCCTTTTAAAGCAGTCCACTGTTCTACTGCATACCACTTCTGCAGGTAACGCATTCCACCCAGCCACCACCCTCTCTGTAAAAAAGTGTCTCCTCATCTCCCTCCTGAACCTTCCTCCCTCCAGTCTCATATCATGGCCCCTGGTGGCCCTCCCCTCCCTTACTTTGAACAGCCCCTCTGTACCCATCTTGTTTATTCCTTTCATGTATTTAAAGGTTTTAATCATGTCACCCCTGTCCCTCCTCTCCTTCAGTGAGTACATGTTCAAGTCCTCCAACCTCCTCTCATATGATAAGTCCCCCAGCCCCTTGATCATCTTTGTCGCCCTGCACTGCATCCCCTCCAGTAACTTAATGTCCCTCTTCAGATAGGGCACCAGTACTGCACGCAGTACTCCAGGTGTGGTCTAACTAATGACCTATACAGTGGCAGAATCACCTCCTCCCTCCTCGAGGATATACCCTCGCAATACAACCCAGCATTTTGTTGACCTTGCAGCTGCCTTCCTACATTGTGCTGAGTTGTTCATTGACCCTGTAATGAGCACACCCAGATCCTTCTCCTCCTCCTCTGTCTGGGCTAGCTGCACTCCCCCCAGCTGGTAACTCCTCCTTGGGTTCTTCATCCCAAAATGCAGCACCTTGCACTTTTTGGCATTCAACCCCAGTTGCCAGGTGTCTGAACAGGTTTCAAGCTTTTCCAGATCATCCTGCAACCCTGCCATCCCCTAGGTCATCCACCACCGCCTATCTTGGTATCATCAGCAAACAGACTGATCTTGCTCTTGATGTCCCATGATATGTCTGCAATGAATATCCCAAACAACACTGGTCCCAACACCGAGCCCTGTGGAACACCGCCGTCACTGCCCTTGGGTGAGAGCTCCCACCCACCACCACCCTCTCTGTGCTTTCCTGAAGCCAGTTCCCTACCCAGCTCGCCAGCTTTGCACCCGCCCCTGTACCTACTAACTTCCTTCCCAGCCTTCCATGTGGCACCGAGTCAAATGCCTTACTGAAGTCCAGATACAGGACATCCACTGCATGGCCCTGTCCAGTTGCCCTGAATTGCCCAGTCATAGAACTCCACCAGGTTGGTTTGGCAGGATATGCCATGTATGAACCATGCTGTCTGCTGTCCTGTAGTCCTTTGGCCTCTAGGAGGGCCACCAGCCTCTCCTTCAGGATAGTCTCCATTAGCTTACCCACGATGGATGTGAGGCTCACTGGTCTGTAGTTTCCAGGTTCATTCTTGGGACCAGTCTTGTGGAGGGGCACCACATGAGCCATCCTCCAGTCCTGAGGTACACACCCCGAATGTAGTGAGGCATTAAATAGGTCTGCCAAAGGTCCTGCAAGGACCTCTGCCAGCTCCTTCAGTACCCTGGGATGGATGCCATCTGGGCCTGGCCTTGTCCACCCTCAGTGCCTTCAAACCTCTCAAACTCTGCCTCCATGATTTCCCATCTGTCACCACTTCCCCCCCTGCTTATGCCATTTCTCCCACCTTGGGTGTCACCCCCCTCTTCTCTTTAGTAAATACTGAGCAGAAGTACTCATTTAGAGCTTCTGCCTTATCGCACCCTGCTTCCACCCAACCCCCCTCCTTCCTTATCCTTACTTATTCCTTCACTTACTTGCCATTTTCTGATTACATTTGTTTCTGTATTCAGATTACCATTTGTTTATTTTTTGTCTTTCATTTTCTTTACCATATGTTTAATATACACTCTTTTCTTTCATATTATTTTCTCCTCAGAAACACCATTCTATATTATTTTCTGGATGCAACATTGGTGTATGGACCTCTATTACCACCACATGACATACTTTGAATCTACACAAGTCACTACGCCATCATGACATCCTTTCCCGGTCAACAAAAACTAAATAAATCACCTCTCTTTCGTGTGTGTGTGTATATATATATATATATATATATATATATATATATATATATATATATATATATATATATATATATATATATATGTATATATATATATGTATATATATATATATATATATCTTATACACTTGGATCTTACCTTAGTTTAATCATCCACTCTTATCTACTCTCTCCGTTATATCATTTATTCTTTCAGTGCCATTCCCTCTGTTACAACTCTTCCCAGTGGCATCTCCAATTTGAAGACAGTTCTCTGGAAGTTTCCCTTTCAATCACAGTCTAACCTTTTCCCTTACTTGTTTTTTCTCCTACAGCTCTGTCCAAGTGAGAGCTCCATTTTGAGGACATATGTGATTGGATGTTTCACTTTCAACCACACTCTGCCCTTTTCACTTGTTTTTTTTGTTTACATGCTCACGTCTTTTTTCTTTTACTTTTCTTTTTTTTGTTTACAATACATCTTGTTACTGTAGTTAATCCTAGCTTATCCCTCTCAGCGGTACTGACTCGTGTTAATTATAGATTTAAACATTCATCAACTTAGTTATATTTTGGAACATGGCTTGGTGTCCACACTTTTACTTTCACCCCTTTCTGAGTCTTACTTTATATCTCTTGGAAATTGCTTCAATATTAGTCTGTCTGGACTACTTACCATTAGAAGTTAATTCCTCCTCTGTTGTTGTCTCCCTTTTCCCTAGATACCTTATCAAGGATTTTTCTTGTTTTGCATACCCATTTTCTACATTCAACTAATGTACTGCCTAAAACTAATATTAGTTTTTAAAAGCAGTCAACCATTACCTTTTGTATCAGAGGTACTTTTCCTTTTCCCTTTGATTGATTAGAAGATTGTTTACCTGGGGTGGGATATTCAAAGGGGTTGTGCATGGCACAACAGTGCTGCACCATGCGCAACCCACCGATGCGCCCCGGTGCAATATTCAAAAGGGGAATTTAGGCCTCACAAATCCCAATGCACCGGGGTGCACCAGTAATGTATGTGGCGCAAGTGTGGGGGGGGGCGTACCCATGCATATTCAGCACATCCCGATATTCAGACCAGGATGTGCAGCGCATATGCAGGCACATACCCACCTTGCACCACACAGGGGGGGCGCAAAGATGTGCCCCAAAAAAACAGGAGCAAGGACTGGCCACCCACAGTCCGGCTGCCGTATTGCTGGGTGCAACACGACAGCTGCCAACTGTGGGTGGCCACCCGAGCTCTGGTGGCACCGTCCAGTGGTGTAGTGCCCCCCAATGCCTGATCATGGGCTGTATTAATATCTTAACTCCCTGGTGGTCCAGTGGACAGAACTCCCTGCTCGATCGCTGGCTATAATATTTTGACCTCCTGGTAATCAGTGGTACCTGCACCCTCCCACCCACCCATTCCCATCACCTGCCCCCCAGTCAGCGGCAGTGAAGCCACCCTCAAGCTGCCCGGCCACCTGCTGACTCGACAGTGCACAGTACGGTTGTTAGCCCATTGGTCACAGCAGGCACAATGGGCATGCAGAATGTATTGTACTCACAGTCCTGATATGTGAATGGATCCATTTACTTATCGGCGACTGTGTAGTACAGTATGGTCTCGCATGCCCATTGGCCCATGCTGTGGACTAATGGGCACAGCCGCATTGTATGCTGTCACTGGCAGGTGGCTGGGCAGCTATGCGGTGGTGCTACCGCCGCCACTAACTAGGGGAGGGGTAATGGGAATGAGTGGGTAGGTTTGGAGGGGGGTATGGGTACCACTGGACCACCAGGGAGTTAAAATAATATTACAGCCCATGATCAGACAAGGAGTTTGGTCCACTGGACCACCAGGGAGTTCAGATATTAATACAGCCCACGATCGGGCAATGGGGCACGTTGCCGGTTAGGGGCAGGGGGCGTTGGTCCCCAATGGCTGCAGCCTGGCAGGGCACCAGGTGCAAGTCACAGGGGATCGGCACACCTGCATGCAAATGGGGCCAAAATGATATACAATGGCCCCATTTGTTGCACGCGTTACCTCTATGTTGCCCATTTGTCACCACTGAATATCACGATTGCTGTGCCTAGCACAATGGCATTTGCGCACGCAGCCCCCCTGCCCTCTCTAGCCCCCTAGCCATAAGGCGCGCTGGCACAGTGCCACTGGCGCCTACGTGCAATGCGGGAGGCCAGGTTGCCATATTCAATGGTGCTGAGCCATGGCGCAGCACCATTGAATATCACCCAGCACACTCCCTGGTGCATCCCAGTTGCTCGGCGCACGGCTTGCACCCCTGCCTGGCGCATGTCTGAATATCCCACCCCTGATGTTAATAGATGTGATGTATGGAACAGCACTCTGCTGGACAGCTGACATCTGTAGCTGCCAGCTCAGTCCCCTATGATGTCATTGTCAATGAGATCACAATTCTAATAATGTAGTGGGGGGACTGAAAATAGATATGTCAGCTGCCAGGCTGAGTGCTACTCCACACATCCATCAGAATATTATTACATAAAAAACTTTCTAATGTGTAAAAGAAAAAATACTTCAGAAATAAAAAATTACAGCTAACTGCTTCTTAAAATTTGTATCATCTTCCTGTCTTCTGATCTGGTTCCACTAGTTCTTTAAGAAAATATCAAATATACTGCATAAAATGTGTTTTTATATGTATTTTTGTAAATAGAATAATATATCTGTT
Source organism: Neoceratodus forsteri (assembly GCA_016271365.2). Lineage (NCBI taxonomy): Eukaryota > Metazoa > Chordata > Ceratodontiformes > Ceratodontidae > Neoceratodus > Neoceratodus forsteri. Next base: position 1,485,676,589 of record CM057452.1, read on the forward strand.
ATATCCAACATTTGAATATTTAGCCTCACACTAAATCTTTTGTTTGTTTTTGTCTTATGCCTCCCCCTGTTTTTTTTATCTTCAATTATTTTTAGAGCACTTAATTGGTGGTTTTGTTCATTTGATTTTAATTATCTATGTTTTAAAAGAGCTGGTTTGCAGTGTTTTTCATGCTCCCTGAAGATGATAATTTGAAGCATAAAAGGGACTGGTTATCTGGTTGGCATCCTATTACCAGTGTGTTTTCTCACCAAATAAAGATGATTCCACTCTTCGCACAAATTGCGATTGGGTTTTAACAATCTGGTGCCTCCACCATACGTGCAGCAACCTTTGTGCCTAAACATGCTTTTCAAATACAGTACCTGCAACTGTGTCACTGTAAGCACAATAGCAGCAAATGAAATCTTTTATTTACCAAGGTATGTATTGTTGTTTTTAATGATGCTGTCATTTCATTTTTATAGGTCCAAGTAATACAAAAGGTTCCTGACACCATATCTGTCAATCTATCTATTTATAGACTGCAACTGTAAGTATAAAGAAAGCATTTGTAGGTGTACCGGCTCACTGTTGATGTTGGTACTACAGTACCTCTGCCTTATAGGTTCAAATAAGGTTGAGGTGTCTGCATCTATTCATTACCCAAAGATGTTAGATAAAAGTTCAGAAATAAATTGCATGGTGTCTTCAACCAGAGAATATTAAGTGGGCAACATAATATGCAAGGACTGCCACCTGGGAAACAATACCAACTCACTAGAGTCCCCACTGGTACAGCCCACCAGACTTCATTACCATGCAATCAACAGTTTAGCAAAAATGGTTTTGTAAATGACAATATACTCATGAGGCAGGGATTTCAAACATACAAGAAAGGAGTTTATTGGCGATAAGGATCAGGGTTCTGGGGAAGTAGAAAGGCTAATACAAACAAACAATAATGTAGTGGCCATCTGATGGGCCCACCATGGCCCCAGCACACCACTTGACCAACCAACTTATTGGCCTACCCAACTTAAGTGGTGGGTCACTACCCCAGTCCCCACTGGCACAACCAATTACCCCTAGTCTTAGTGAACTCCAAGGGAAGCTTGGGTATCCAGGTGTTGGAACAATGAAGGCCTGCTAGTGTTGAGTGTCAGTGTACTAGAAACAATCAACAACAATGAGATCTATATACTATTGCGGGCCAGGTATGCACAATTCACGTGTACCTGGCCCACATTCCTACACACCTGGGGAAAGGCCAAGGTGTGTGGTATGTACAACTGCATACCGCTGCAGAGAGTCTGTCTGCTGCTCCATCCCCTGGCTTGGAGCTGCGTGGGGGGGTGGATAAAGGGACACAGGTGGGCATCCGGTGGGATGTTTGTCCCGGGTCTTGAAGTGGATCCCCTGCTCCATGCCAGTAGGGGATTCTGGGAAGGTGGTGAACCCAACAATTATAACAATATGGGCAAGTGTTTGAATGGCTGCCCCAGCCATCTCTGTCAGCTCGGTGAGTTGAGGCAGCAAGGTGGGGGATTCCCTGTCCTGCCACTACCAGCTCTGCCATATCCTGTGCCCCCCCCTTGCCCAGCACTCCATGCCTTAGTGCATGGTGTATAGTGGGGGCACAACCCAAGACAAGCTTCTAGACCACCTACATCATATAGCTGCATGATCAGCTGGGGGATTGGGTATGTAAAGGCCCCATGCCCCTTCCAGGAATGCCATCAGGGGTCTGCTGGACCCCTGGTTTGTGGCATTCTGACTTAGGGTTGCCTACATTCCTCAGATCCGTAGTGTGTAGGCAATCCACCCCTTAATGCATAGGGGCCATTATTTGTAAAATCAGATGGCTGGCTCTGTTCGTTAACTATAGAATCCCCAAACTGTGGCCCTATTTGTTTATCAAGGTAAGTGTTTCAGGATCTAGGAGCCCTGTTCATTTACTCATGGCTACCCTTTGACTGCATGGCTCAGTTGGCAGTACATCCGTCTCTGGGCCGGAAGGTCATGGGTTCTAGTTCCACACTGGGATTGAGCTCCTACCTTAAACCCTGGCACCCAAGTGCAGTACTATCTGGTGCTGTTCTAGTAGCTGTCCAGACGGAAGTAAAAGAAACCAAGGCACTTTTCATAAGAGTAGGGGAACTTTATTAACAAAAATGAACAAACAAGGCAACACAAACAAAATACAACCATAACGAGACAGAATTAACAAAAGTGAAAAGGCTGTGTTAGCAATTCAATAATACAAAATAAATGTGTGCAGGGATGACAGCAAAACATATTACGAGAGAGGAGAGAAAAAAGGAAATGTAAAAAGAAGTAAAAAGAAATATTACAACAATTACTTCACTGATCAAAAACAATAAGGTAAATAGGATTAAGACATGGAGGAATATACAAGTCAGCCAATTCAAGAAAAAAGAACACTGTTCAAATGCCTCCATTTAGCCTTTACATATGCAAGAAGGAGTTTCGTACATTCCAACACACATATAAAAGTGAGTTCTCCTGTAATCAATTGGAGCAAGGAAGCAGGTAAAATGTCATTCTGTTTAAAGGGAAGAGCACAGCGTGACTGCCAGAGGTAATATTAATTGTAGCGAAGGGAAGTCGAATTGTGCTAGGATCATATGACATTCTCGACTGCAGGCGTCTTAAGAATTATGTCATGATATGTCAATCTAGACCAAGATGGATCCCTCCAGAGTTTAACCAATTCAGTCCAAAATGATCTGGCACAGGAACAATCTAGAAAAAAGTGTTTCATTGTCTCCAGCAGATGAATACAGCAATGTCCTGAATGTTGTCTTTCCGCCAGAACCTTTATGCTTTGTATTGGCCTTCACACTAAGGAGCCCATGGCAATTAAGCCAAAGGATGCCCCACAATTTAGAAGGAGTCCATTTGTCAGTCATAGAAGCACCAACTAAGGGGTAAACTGGAACCAGTATGTCCTTATAAGTCATGGGGTCAGAAAAATTGGATACCATAATCACATTGTACAAACCTATTCTTGTTTCCACTGCTAAATGAGCCAATGCTACAAGTCATTGTATCACTTTATCAATCACTCGGTAAATAAAACGAGGGGTGGCAGTCAGTTCCCAAAATGACCCCACATTATCGGACCAGGCCACAGATAAAGAAACAGCCCAAACTGCCATTTAAGGGCGCCAAAATTTGGAAACCCTGGTCAGTTGGCTGTAAAAGTTCAAAAAAAGGAAAGAACTGAAACAAAAAAAATGGGATTAATTAACGATAAGCCGCCCAGTTTAATGGGCATATATAACACATTCCATTTTATCAGGTTCAAACGACTACCCCAAATTAACTGAAAAAATTGACTATATGAGCAGACATCTAGGTTCTGAGGTAAGGGATAGATGACACTCAAAAACATAAAAATGGATAAAATAAAAGTTTTAAGTATAGCCAAACACTTATTCTTGGATTGTTTCCAAGTTTGCCAAACCTGGATTTTGGAGTCACAAAAGTAAAGTTTGTCTTCCCAATTTATGGCTGCCATATCCCCATTACCAAAAGTAATGCCCAGTATCTTCACATACAAAGAAGTGATAGCAATACCACCAATGTGTACAAGAGGGACACATTTTGGACCAATGACCAGGCCCAAACACTTAGATATATTCAAAGTGGCTCCCGATAGGGGGGTAAAGGACTGAAACACATTCAGAGACAGAAGGCCAGACTGGGAGTCCTTAACAAAAAAGACCACATCATCTGCATAGGCAGCCACCTTAATGAAGCTGTGTTATCCGGTGAACTGATACCGCAAATTCTCAGATGAAGCAAGATCTTTCGGAGAATGGGGTCAATGCAAGATATATACTATAAAGGCTAAGGGGCAGCCTTGACACACCCCAGTACAAACCCTGATAGTAGGAGCCATGTGTCCATTGACATGGGGATGGAGAAACACACTGCTGCACAGTTTCTGAATCCAAGAACAAAAGACCTTTGGTATACCATAGTGTTCCAAAACCTCAAATAGGTAACTATGAGAGACTTTATTGAAGGCCTTCTTTTGACCCACGGTCAAAAGGTGCTCTACATCTGTGCCCTGGCTGCCTAATGCCACTACCTCTCGAATAAGAATTAAATTGTCATGTATAGTTCTGCTCTTCACAGAGCAGGTTTGATAATCAGTAATCACAGTGTGTGCCACCTTGGCCAGTCTACTGTTCCATATTCAGAAGACTTAAGGGCCTCCAATTTTTCAAATCTGTGCACTCACCCTTTTTGTACAGCAGTATTTGTATAGCAGTTTAACCTTTTTTTTTATTTTTATTTAGTTTTTGTTGACCGGGTAAGTGCACTAAACAAATCCTGCCTATTTTCAGGCATGACCTGGGGAAGGGGGATACAGATGAATGCCAACTGACCTTGAACCAGATTAAGCTGTTGGTGGTATTTTTAGTGAATGAGGGAAATTTGGCCAGGACACCGGGGAAATTCCCCTACTCTTTTCGATAAGTGCCATGGGATCTTTAACATCCACCTGAACTACCACCAATCCAGGCAGATGGGACCTCGGTTTAACGTCTCTCCTCTCTCCTACTACTGATCCCCCTAGATATGCATCCCAGCATCTTGTTTGCCTTTGCTGCTGCTTTCTTGCTCTGCATGGAGTGCTTCAGGTCACTAGTGATCATCATTCCCTGGTCCTTCTCCTCCTCTGATGCAGATACTCAGACTCTATGCAGTTAGTACTCTGTCATGGGATTCTTGATTCCAATATGCATAATTTTGCATTTCTTGGCATTAAAGCCAAGCTTCCAGATCTTGGACTACCTCCCCAGCTTTTCCAAATCTTTCTGTAGGTCCTGTATCCCTTCAGCTGTGTCCACTTTCCTGCAGAGCTTGGTGTCATCCTCGAATAGGCACATTTTGCCCTTAATGCCATCCCCAATGTCATTGATGAAGACATTGAACAACACCGGCCCCAGCACAGAGCCCTGTGGGACCCCACTGGTTACCTCTTCCAAAAGAATCTATTGAGTAACTGTGCAGTAGAATCCAATTATAAATGACTGTCAAAATTTCTATCCGGGGGAGATGCAAAGGTCTTATAGAGTTCAATAGTTAAAAGACAAATAACCTCTGTGTGCAAACACTGAGGCAAGGGTTACCCCAAAGGGCATTTGGCAGGGAAGCCAAGTTTCAAAGAAATACAAAATCACACATGCCCCCACAATGCAAAGCATCATGGGCTGCACATGCAAATCACCACAGAATATTATGCTGGTTCAACTTTAAGCAGAAATGCATGGTGCCGAAAGGCCTCTCACACAGTTTGCAAAGGGTGCCAACAGAAGACATAGACACGTGTTTCATCCTACCAGGACTCATCAGTATGCCTCGTCTGTTTGACACTCCAGTGGAATGAACCAGCTACCCTAAGATGGTCTATCTGGGTTATGTTGTGGTGAACCCAATTAAAACAAAAAACAATTTAAAAGACAAAGAACCTCTGTGCGCAAGCACTGAGGTATAGGTTACCCCAACGGGCATTTGGCCGGGAAGCCAAGTTTCAAAGAAATACAAAATCACACATGCCCCCACAATGCAAAGCATCATGGGCTGCACATGCAAATCACCACAGAATATTATGCTGGTTCAACTAATTTTATGCTGGTTCAATAATTAACCCTACCTGGCCAGGGGCCATACCATTCCGTAACTGATGGATGGCCATGTCCACTTCTGCCGAAGTTATCAGACAAGGGAGGGAGGCCAAATCCAAAGAAGGTAGAGGTGGGGTGGCTACTCCAGCAAAAAAAGAGCGGGTGACAGATCGGATATCCCTGTCACCAAACATAGTGGACAAGTACTGGTGAACTTCTGAAAGGATATCGTCCTTTCCTATGACTGCATGTCCAGAACTATCCATGACACCTGTAAGATTTTGATGCTGTATCCTGTCTTTACAGCTGTCAACATTATTTCCTTTCACCAGCTTACCGTGGGTGCCACATTGGTGCTCCATCTTAAGGGACCACTCCCTGCATACTGAACAGCCTTCATTGTATCCTTAAGACAAGCAATTTGGGAACTGTAATCCCCTGCTCCAGAATGCATCAGGGCCAAAACTTTAGTCAGCTGGGATCGCAGTGCCAAATACTCCAAAAATGTTGTCTTCTGAGTTTTACACAATATGCTCTGAACAAGTCCTGCTAAGTCCTGCTTGGTGGTGTCCCACCAGATTCCCAAGTTATCCTCCAACCAAGCTATAGACTGACAAGCAAAAAGTAAGTCTTGCATGTTAGTAGCAATGGTTGGACTGTCCAGTAAGGAATTATCCAGTATCCATAACCCTGGGCCATGTTTAATCTTATCCATCCCACCAAAAGTACCTCCCACCATAAGGTGGTGTGAGGTTTCTATTTGAAGTACAGAGATGGCATGAGTGTCAATGGCTGAAGAAGTGAAAATAAAGTCAATTCTTGTTGCCAACATACTTTTATAGCACGTAAAGCCTCCAGCCTAGTGTTGAGACTGGTACACATCCTGAAGGTTTGCATCCAGTAGTAATTTATAAAGATAATTGGGGCCAGATATTCAAAACTTTACATTGGGTGCAAACCAGTTGCACCGGTTTGTGCCCCATTTGTGAGGATCCCCTATATGCAAAAGACCAAATAGTGTGGGCAAACTGAATTAGCGCAGCACAAAATTATAATGTATTTACTGGGCAAAGAGAGGGCGTGTGTACATGAATATAGGTGCTATGCTATCTTCAGTGCGTTAACGCTGTGCAAAGTGTGTTTGCATGACTTTGTGTGACACTTAGTATGGTACAAATTATCAACCAGAAAAAGGTAGTTTTTTTGTTTTTAACTTTCCATTTTTTATTAAGCTTTCATAAATCATACATAACAACAGAAAGAAGACATACCATCAACACACTTATCAACATTATTAGAGGTTAAGAAATTGATTTCAAATTCAAAGTACAGCCCCCCCCTTACCCTTACAACCCTCACCCACAAAAACATCATTTGGGAACAAATTATTTTGCAATTTATCCATAGCCAGCTGTCTAAAAGGATGAAGTCCATCTACATTCCTCCCAAAAAATGCTTCTTGAAAATATTCAATAATACAAATAATTCCATGCTTTGAATAAAAACACATCAATACTATAACAGTAATAATGATCTTGATCGATAAACTTAAAGTGAGTGTCTGTAATGGATGCATAGATAATTCATATAACATATGACGTTGCGATTTGAAGGAATGTGATCTCTTAGGTTTCAAGGTACTTAGTATAGCTGATAATCTGTTCCAAACCTTTTCATTCAAACTTGCCTTACCCTTAAAAATGTTAATTACCTTAATAAGTAGTAGATTTTGTTGAATTTTCCCAATTCATTACAGAAAGGAGGGGGGACTTGTATCCAACCAGTGCTTCAGAATAGTTTGTTTAACCGAAGTGCTAATTAGTGTCAGTATATATTTATCTGACAATGATAGATCTTTTGGATAATCACCCAAAACTAATACTTTCAGATTCCATGGATACTTTTTAATGATGCGGTCGATTACTTTGATTTTAATTAATTGCCATAATTTTTGAGTGTGTGAACAATACCAAAATATATGATCTAAGGAACCGCTTATCCCTGAACATTTTGAACATGTGTCACTTTCTCTCAAACCCATTTTAAATAGCCTATAAGGAGTTAAGTATGCATTGTGAAGGGTTTTGAATTGTATGGATTTTAAATTATCCAAAGTAAGGAGTTTGTCTATATTTTCCCATTTGTCTGTTCAGTTTAAGTGTTCAGAGTTGAGAGTTTTATTCCAAAAGAAACATTGATATGGCACCTCCCTGTCCTTGATCTTAAAGAGGTAATGATATAAGTTGGATATTGGGTGATTTTTTTGAACTTAACTCCATAAGCCTTAATATAATATTATCTTTGTCACCCAGCCATGGGTATGGACCAAAGTGAGATTTCATGGCCAAAGTTAACATAAAGATATTTTGCAAGAATGTTTTGCTTATTGATAAAATGCTGAAAATCTTTAATATAGAAGGTAGGGGACCATCAATTAACAAGTCTGCTACCTTACTATTTAAATCACATTGTATTTGCTGAGAGGTAAAATGAGTATCATGTAAGCTGAGATTTGGGTTATTAATAATTGGTTGAATAATGCTGACCCCTAGGGTAATGTTCAGATACCTACACATTTGAATATGTATTTTTAAAGAGGTTCCCATAGGTGTATTTTTTAGGTTTTGGGGTAGATCTTTAAATTTAGCATAGAAAAACATGTTTGGAGATATTTTATGTTTTTTTAAACATTTCCTGTTCTGTCTGGGTCCAGATGGGATAGTATTGATTGAAGGAATTCTCATTGTCAAACCATTTTAAAAATGTATCAGCTTCTGACGTCACATAATACAAAACCAAGTTAGGACATTTTAAACCCCCTTGTGATTTTGGTATTATTAGTTTATTTAAGGCTATCCTCAGAGATTTGCCTGCCCATATGAATTTGTTTATAATTGAATTAACTCTATTAAACCAGGAAAGGGCAAACTACATAGTTAACATATTGAGAGGAAAAAAAACTGGGGGAAAAATATTCATTTTAATAACATTGATTCGGCCAAAAAAGGATAAGGGTAAGGAGTTCCATCTTTTAAGGTTTTGAGATATTTTACAAATCACCTCCCCTAAGTTTTGCTTAATTAAATCATGTATATTAGTACAGAGGTACATACCTAGGTATTTAAGTCCTGTAGATTTCCAGAGAAGACCAAGCTTAATAATTTCCTTTTTTATGTGAATCTTATTTAGTGGCATTACCTCAGTTTTTTTTCCTTATTCTGTTTGTAATTGGAAACTAAACTAAAATGCCCAATAGTCCTTAAAGCAGCTTTAAGTGAGGAGATTGGCTTTGAAAGATGTAAAGGAATATCATCAGCAAAAGCTGAAAGTTTGATATTATGTTTTAGTATTGGGATACCTGAGATAGAAGTATTATTATTTAAATAGAACAACAATAGTTCTAGATAAAAGTTAAAGAGGACTGGGGAAAGGGGGCAACCCTGGTGAGTGCCTTGAAATAATCTAAACGGGGAAGAGAAAGTTTTGTTACAGGATATTCTGGCTGAGGGACACTAGTACAATATTTTAATCCAGTTAATGAAATTGTTGGGGAAGACATACTTTGCTAATGTGGCAAATAAAAAAATCCAAATTAACCCTATCAAAGGCCTTTTCCACATCCAAAGAGACCAGCACCATCAGATGCTTGGACTCCCTGGAAGCAGAGAAGACATGAGACAATTTTCTCAATTGGTCTGCAGCTTGTCTTTTCAATATAAAGCCTACCTGCTCTCTAGTGATAAGTGGCTGCCACTGGCCACTAGAACTACATCATCCCATTCCAAGGCAAAAATGTGGGACTTCAGAGGAGCTGACTTTGATAAGATGGCCAACAGAGTTGAGATAGCCCTGGCAAGAAGGAATATAGGTGAGGGGGTACAGGCAAAGTAGGCAAGCATTAAGGATGCAACAAATGAAACAACATCCCATTGTGTTAGAGAGAAAAGCAAAAGAAGGAGGAAATCACTTTGGTTCTCAAAAATAGTAGCAGAAAAGGTCAAAGCCAAAAGGCTGGCCTTCAGGAAATATAAGGGAAAGCAGCGGGACGAAGATAGAGAGGCATAGCAAATTTCCCTAGGGGAAGCAGGGAAGGCAGTAAGGCAGGAAAAGGCTCAAACCAAGGAAACACTAGCACAAACATTAAAAGAAGGGGACAAGACCTTCTATAGATACATTAGTGAAAGAAGAAAGTCCAGATGATGCTAAGATTGAAGGGGATGAGGGGAAGTGTGTGGAGGAGGACCAAGGAAAAGCATCTATCCTAAATAGATACTTCTGCTCAGTATTTACTGAGGAGAAGGTAGGGCAGGGCCCACAGCTCAGCACCATGGACACAGGGGGGAGGGAGTTGTGCACTAGTCCCTTCACCAAAGAAAGGGACCTACAAAAACTCTCTAAGCTCAGGGTGGACAAGGCAATGGGTCCTGATGGCATACATTCCAGGGTACTAATGGAGCTAAGGATGGAACTAGTAGAGCCATTAGCAGAACTATTTAGTGAGTCTCTGAGCACAGGAGAGGTCCCAGAAGACTGTAGAAGGGCTCATGTGATCCCGCTCCACAAGAGTGGTAGCAGGGAGGAGGCAGGGAACTACAGATTAGTCAGTCTTACCTCAGTAGTGGGCAAGATTATGGAGGGATTCCTTAAGGAAAGGATAGTGCAACACCTGGAATCCATTGGAGCACAGGATCCAAGACACCATGGGTTTACAACAGGAAGGTCCTGTCAAACTAATCTCATAGATTTCTTTGACTGGGTAACCAGACTGGTGGACCAAGGGGTGCAGTTGATGTCACCTACCTTGACTTCAGCAAAGCTTTCAATACTGTTCCACATAGAAGCTGGGTAGGCTCAGGATGGGTCAGAAGTTGGTCAACTGGGTGGCAAACTGGTTGGCAGGCAGAAAACAGAGAGTGGTGGTAAATGGTATACAGTCAGATAAGATGCAAGTCACAAGTGGGGTCCCTCAGAGATCAGTCCTGGGGCCAGTCATTTTCAATATCTTCATCAGTGACATTGCATATGAACTGGACAGTAAGGTTTGTCTGTTTGCAGATGACACCAAGATCTGCAACACAGCAGATGATCCAGATGGAGTGGGCAGAATGATAAGAGATCTGGATAAGGTGGCAATATGGTTGGAAGAGTGGCAACTGGGTTTTAATGCAAAGAACTGCAAGGTCATGCACACAGAGAAGAAAAACCCTGAAGCCACCTATAGGTTGGGAGGGGAGTTGCTGGCAATCACAAGGGAAGAAAGAGACTTGGGCACCATCATCACAGATGACCTGAAATCATTCAAGTAGACCACTATAGCAGTAGGTAAGGCTAGAGGGATGTTGGGATGTATTAGTAGGAGTATCACAAGTCATTAGAGGGAGGTAATAATCCTTCTTTACAAAACACTGGTTAGGCCCAATCTGGAGTACTTCATGCAGTACTGGAGGCTGCACCTGCACAAGGACATTAACAAAATGGAGGCAGTCCAGAGAAGGGCAACCAAAATGGTGCATGGACTGCATCAGAAAACATAAGAGGACAGATTAACAGAGCTCAATATGTATACCCTAGAGCAAAGGATGGAGAGAGGTGATATGATTGAAACATTCAAACATCTTAAGAGCATTAACAAGGTGAAAGAGTCCAACATGTTTCAATATAAAAAAATAGCAGGAAAAGAGGACACAGCATGAGATTAGAGGTAGACCAATTAAGGGGTAATGTGAGGAAGTTCATTTTCACAGAAAGGGTGGTGGATGCATGGAATGGCCTACCTCAGGAAGTGGTGGATATGAATACAGTGCAGAGCTTCAAACAGGCATGGGATATGCATAAGGGAGCAATACAGATGAGTGTGACTAGATAGGCCATTGACAGAGTAAAGGCCTATGGCACATTCATAAGGTAGAAAAAGTGTGCAGATTGGATGGGCCTTGCAGTCCTTATCTGCCTTCAACTTCTATGTTTCTATGTTGCTATGCTTTTTATTCTTTGAGCTATAATGTGAGTCAATATTTTAATGTCAGAATTGATTAATGATATTGGTCTATAGTTTGAAACTTCGTCTCTAGGTTTATTAGGCTTGGGGAGCAGGATTATTGCAGCTTCTAGGAGAGAAGGATCTGAGATCTCTCTGGGTAAGATAAATATATAAACTGCTCGTAAAATGGGGCAGAGGGCATCACAAAATATTTTATAGAAATTAGCCTTCAGGCCATTTAATAAATTAATTAAATCTGGGCCCTGGGCCTTGTTAACAGATAAACTATTTTTTTTTATATACTTTATTTTTTAAATGATCTCATATCATTTTACAGACAGTTTTACCATATTTTGGACATACCACAAGTATTGATACAAGTCAAAGAGAGAGAACTGAACTCTCTCATTAATCATAGGATTAGTGGTTCCAAAATATTTTGATACCACATAGGAGGGGTTACTGAACATTTCACTTACAAGTAGATTAGTGTATTAAAGCTGTCTATATGAGCCCATGAGCAGTGTGACTGTTTCGCTCTGTAAGAAATAGGATTTAAAGTCCAACCAAACAAGCGTCCCTAATCTGGGACTATTATTCTCACACTATATAACTATAAGTCCAGTTACAGCAAAACAATAAAGGCAGCATCCACCTCAGCCTCCTCTAATCAAACTACTACACCCCTTAGAAAGAAAAAACAGGTGGATGGATGAGGGCACTATTACAGACACATTGATTATGCTGTGTAGAGTAATTATTACACCCAGTAACACATAAATAGGCTGCATAAAATTAAATGCTTCTCCCATCAAATACAGTTATTATAAGGGCAATCGTAAGTTTCCTATGCTTCTAACAGTCAATTCCTAGACTTGAACAGGGTGGGCCATTGAGAAGATTATCTATTTAAAAGAAATAAAATGTCTTAGAAAATAAGTTCAAGTTCTGGCCTGTCCATGCTTTCTTCAGCCATCCTCATGGTCTTCTGACTCGCTGTATTCCTCGCCACGATCTCTTCGTCATTTCCGACTGGATTCAGCAAAACGTGCGGCCCACTTGCCAGCCTCAGTAGGGTCTGAAAACACCCATATTTTCCCCCCTGTGCACTATTCTCAGCCGAGCTGGAAATACCAGTGAATGAGTAATATTCACTTGCTTGAGCCGCTTTTCGATTCCATCAAACCTTTCCGCCTAAGGCGGGTGGTGTAGCTGATATCTGGGAATAGATAGATAGTTCGGTCATCCTAGAATAGTACCTGCTTGACGGGCATATCGGAGATCTTATCTCTTGTGCCTATTCCATCCGTTATAATTACACACGAGGTGTTTTGTGTCTCTCGGTACCCGAGGGTAATTTATACACTTTTGTAAGTCGAATGAGGTGTCATGAGCTTCTGGGGTAGTTTTTCACCAGCCATTCCTTTATAAACATCAAAGGGTGGTCCCCGATTCCCTCTGGCAAGCCTAGTACTGGATATAGCGAGAGCGGGCCTGATTTTCGAGAGTCTCAAGCCTGGCCCTCGTGTATTTTCCTTTACCAGCAGTGATGTTGCCACCGACGCTGCTTCAGTCTGCTTTAATGTCCCCAACTTCGATCTGCATGTCCTCCATGGTCTTTTCAATAACTGTAACTCTCATTCCAAAAGAGTCTATCTTGTTGTTCAGATCGGACATTGATGTGATCAGTCTATTCAATTTAAGGCCTAAGGAAACCATTGTTTCTTCGGACTCCTGATGTGGTGTGGCCTGCATCTCGGTAAGATTTCTCGTATGCTGAGATGAACCAGCTGTTTTAGCACCTGTACCTCCACCTCTGTCCTTACGAGGATTGCCCATTTTATATTTAGAGGGATCCTCTTTCAAATGATACCGTTGATTAGGGTTAATTCCCGATGGTTAAAGGGGTTTTGATAATATATAGAATTCAGTTCAGGAGCTGTTGCTAGATGCTGCCGTTCTGCTCGGGCTCCACAGCGCCCCCCCCAATAGATAAACCATTAATTGCTTCTTTTATTTCTTGTATTGAAATAGGTACTAACAAGTTACAACCTGTGTTTCATCCAAACGTGGGCAGGAAAATCCATTTAGAAAATCTTCTATTCTTTATTGTGAGGGCGGATTTTTGGATTGGACCGTAGAGGTTCGAATAAAAGTTTAGAAACTCCCCTAAAATATCATTATAGTTAGTAAGGACTCTGTTATCTTTGTCTGAGATTATGGATGTAATATGGTTTGTTAACTCTAATTTCTTTAGTCCGTTGGCAGGTAACTTGCTTGGTTTATTACCCAAGTCTGCATAATTAGCCCTTGATCTAATTAACATACATTCTGCTTGCTCTAAAGTTAAGCTCGCCAGTTCCTCTTTGAGTTCCTATATCTCCTGAATACTCTGAAGGGTCAAATTAGCTGGATTAAGTGCTTCCAATTGGTTTAAACTGTTAGAAATAATTTGCATCTTCTCTGATTTTTTTTTAAGTTTAGCCCCAAACCTAATGAATTCACCCCAAGAAAGCATTTACACGAAGCCCATATTCTGTCTATTTTTTTTACACAGTTGACATTTTGTTCCCAAAAATCTTCGATGACTTTATTAATACTCCTAACAATATATTCCTGCCTCTGAAGGTTATTATTTAGTCTCCATGAAAATTGTTTAGTATTATATACTGTGAGAGTTAACATTAAATTAATTAAAGAATGATCTGATAGAGTTCTGGACCTTATTTTCGGATTTACTATCCTATTTATATAGTATTTAGAAACTAAAAAGTAATCAATTCTAGAATATGAATTGTGAACATTTGAATAAAAGGTATAAGCTTTTGTATTGGGATTTAAAGTTCTCCAAGGGTCTATCAAATTACATATTTTTAAAAGATCCTGAATTGCCTTATTCTTCACCATTACACTCCCATTAGGTGAATGTGTTCTCTCCTGCAAAGGATCCAAGGAAGTATTCCAATTGCCTCCAAAAATTACCATGCTTGTTAAATAAAGAGATAGCTGAGAGATTAAAGACATAAAAAAGGGTGGTGCATTTTAATTAGGACCATAAATAGAGCCCAATACACATTCCTTGGATGCTACTTTCCCTTTGAGAAATATCAATCTACCCTCAGGATCTATTATTGCCTTTGTAAGGTTAAAGTCCTTTGTAGAATCCATCAAACTGGCCATCCCCACCTTATTTGTATATTTCTCTACCCCATGGACATACTTAAAACTGAACCTTTTAATATAATCTATTTCTGTGCTCAACAGGTGAGTTTCTTGAACAAGGATTATATTATATCCCAATACTTTTAGATAGCTAAGAATCTGAGTTCTTTTTCCTTTTGATCGCATTCCTTTTACATTCCATGAAGCTATTTTTATATTGACAGCACTCATAACTTACCGAAGAAAATAAATGTAGTTACTATTTTTAGATGGACTTGGCTGGTGTATATGTCTGTTCTTGCAGCTGGGGTGTTCAATCTCTACCCCACCCCTTAACTCTAGAGAATATTAACCCTATAAGAAATATAAAAAAGAGAGAAAAGAGGGAAAGGAATATGAGATAACTAAAGTATATACAAAACCTACCCCCAGTCCTTAAGACTGCCCTCCCAACTAATCTAACCTTGTGAGAAACCTACAAGTCTAAACGAAATTCACCCAATCTGCCCCCACCCATTATTTATAGAAGAAAGAAGATGGTGAGAAAGGATAGCGTTATCTAAAAAAAGAGAAATAAAATGTGTGAGAGGAAAGCCAGAAGGGAAAAATAGTAACAATAAAGTCACCCCTAGTTGTCTCTGAAACATAATAGATTGTAAAGATTTCTGTTAAGTCAGTAGAATGATATGATGACTCTCTAATATTCCAATCCTGTGTTGTTGTTGTTTTTTTTTGTATAAACTAATAAACACGCCATCATATATGGATGCTATAGGCCCCATGTTAACAACAGCTGCTAATTAGTCATAAAAGAGAAATAGCCTCATAGTGATTAATTTATATCTATCTGGTAAGGTAAACTATATCAAAGGTCAGGGGCTAAAGTATAAATTAAAACATAGAAATGGGAAAATGTCAGGTTTTAATTTTGAGTAGGGCAAATTAGCTCAGGACCATATCTACAGTATTAGTCATCAAACTATCTTTGGCTTGATATCTAGTAAAGAGGTTTATTATACCCATGTATCATACACCCATTAATTTGACTTATGTTATACAGTTCCTTTTCCTTTTCTTTTCCTTTATTCTTGAAAACTTCAGTCTCATTTTAGTAGAGTTTTGCTCTTTAACAGTGTGCTCATATTTACCGCTGCCTCGATTTAAGGTTCTGGGTTAACACCTCCATAGTTTATCAGTAGAAGAAAGGAGCATAATATAGCCCTCTTTAAAAATGACAAGCAAAGCTGGAGAAACTCATTATAACCACATCATTAGCTGTACGGGACTTCGAGGCTTAAAAGCCTTCCCTGAAGCTTGTTGCTATGATCTACAGATTCAGGTTTAATATGTGGTACAGGGATATTATGGCCATATAAATCTGAGCTCCTTGTCTCCTATTTAAAGAAGACTTAAAGGGTTGAGCAAATAATGGCAAGTTCGACAACCCTATAGTACATTGCCACTGCTTTCCTAGATATTTACAAATTGTTTTATTTCAATAAATAAATAATAAATGGAGGTACCACTTCAGGAGTCGTGCATGGGTAGACAATTATAACCAATAGGATGATATGAATTATACATTGTAATAGGCAACACACTTATGATCTAAAGTTAAGGGTGACCCTATTTAACGGATTCCTCGGCAATACAGCAGTTGAGAAGCATTTAATTAACTGGTCCGAAACTACCCAGCCTCTTATTTGACAAAGTGATGATTTCTGAAGACCATGATTGTATCATTGCCTGGGGTCTGAAACTGATATCCCTGCTGTAACTTCCATGCAAACTTGTCTGGCTTGTGTCTCAATCCAAACCTAAATATCTTGACTGAAAGGCCAGTCTACTTAGCATTCACTTGCTCTGTTGCAAATGGGAAGCAAAAGCCAAATTCCATCTATCTATACCGCAATGGGGAATTACCTCTGTCCGAGTTAAGACCTCTATATATAGAGGTGTTAAATCAACATACAGCATATAGGGAAGTCCCCTTTCCCTCTACGAGTCTTATTAGCTATTTTTTATTTCTCAGAATCCCATTTTCTTTATAAAATTCTCATTAAGCTATTACACAGTTACCAATCCCTTAAAAAATAGCTGTTACCTCTGACCCTTGGTTGTCCCTCTTGATGATTATTTCCTGTGACCTTACTGTTAGAATTATCACATGAGGTTTGGCCCTCATAAATATTCAAATTAACTGATGCATGGGGTTCATTTGTTTGAGAAGCTTCACGAAAAATGCTACTAGTTTCCCTTATGTCTTTATGTATTTAAAGTAAAAAGCAAAAACAATAAAGAATGAACCCATCTTATCAGTAAAGTTTCCATAATTGTGTTCTATCTAGTATTAATAAAAAAAAAATTTAAAGATGCGAGGAAGAGATCATAAGTGTAGGCCTTCCATTATTCACCCTTAGTGCTCTTTAGAATCTATATATCAAGCCCTAAAAAAAAACAAGTTTGTTAACTCAAAACAGTTTAGTTAACCTTTCCCCCATAACTATTAAACCATAAGTTCTAAAATTGTATCGATTTAAACTTTGCAATATGAGGGGCATTCTATCCTCAAAACTATTAGCTTACGATCTTGAACACGTTTGCTTTCACCAAATAAATCAACAAAGATCTTACAGACTAATTTCCACATAAGAATACCAACTAATATGCTGTATGATTATCTGATATTAGAATTCTACCAACAGTACTTGTAGTAATTGTTTTTTTTTCATATTTTAATTTTTATTAGGTTTCCAAAACATACATAAAACCAAAAATAAAACTGATAATACCATTAATAAACATCTGACAAAGCCAGGATTTACATTGCGTGTACTGAATTTGAAACTATCTGCACAATGTGGTAATTCAGTAGACAGTACAAGGTAACATAGAATTTCTAGTCCCTCCACCCACCCTCCCATCGTAAAGAAAATATATCCCCCATGCCCCTCCCTACCCCCTTCCCCATTGCCATCATCAGGAAATTAGAGGAAAAGGAAGAGAAGGGAAAAACTGCCTATTTCCAGCTTAGCGCTATCTTGGTGACACCTCTAAGGTAGTTTCTAATAGTAGGCGAATCAGGAATGGTACCTGTGAGAGGAGAAAATAAGGCTGTAAGTAGGGTATACAGTGGTTCCCAAACCCATGGAATACTTGGTAGGTTTCTTCTCCAGATTAGTTAATTGGGATTCAGTTTGGAGTGCGAACAAAATCTCTTGGTACCACTCAATTATTAAAGGCATTTTCTGATCAAGCCAATGGCATAGTATTATTTTTTTGGCACAGGCTGAGATTAGTGCCATGTGGTGTTTTTGGTTCCCTGGAGACTATTTTTGTATTCCTCTAAAATGCACATTTCAGGGTTAAAAGCATCGGAAAGGCCAAGGAGTGGATCGAGCTTCCTCTAAATGGCCTTTCAAAAGGGAGTAATCTTTTCACAGGACCAAAGTATATGCAGTAAGGTACCATGTTCCTTGCTACATCTCGATCAGAGGTCAGTGGAAAGTCTACCCATCTAATGCAGCTGGGCTGGTGTATAGTAGAGATTATGTAATATTTTGAATTGCATGTATCTGTACCTGTCCCATTTTATAAAGGTATAGAGCTGTTTCCAGATGATACACCAGTTCCTGGAATTAATGAGGTTTGGGAGGGAGTAATACCAGCTATATCTTCTTGGCCTCCACAGGTAATTATTAATTGTTGAGTCAGTGTTTTCCCAGAGAGTTGAAGTGTGATAAGCTCAGCCCATTTTGAATAGTTCTGGGTAAAGTTTAATTAAATAAGTTTTTGCTTGCTCTGGAGTCTCGAAGGTGTGCGTGATATTGTCTTTTCTGATTGTTAGTTTGGCAGGGTACAGCATTCAGAATTTAATATCTGCAACTATTAACTTGTGAACTATGGAGTGAACTCTCTTCTGTGCAAGGGAACTGCTTGAGGTAAATCTTGTGAAAGTCTGATCCTTTTCCCATCCCATGACAAGTTTGGGTTTGATTTAGCCTTGTTTAAAATATGTGAGCTGTCCAAATAGTTAAGAAATTTTATGTAAAAAGGCCTTGGGGGATCTCCTTTGTTAGGAGCTGGTCACAGGGCTTGATGAGCTCTTTCAATAATATATGGTGAGTGGTTCGTGGAGGGACCATCTATATTGTCACACAAAATTTGGGCAAAACTAATGGGGTCCCCTCCCTCCACTGTTTCTATAAGGCCATAAACAACAATATTATTTCTCCTGGACCTCCCTTCGAGGTCTTCCAATTTCTACTGTAATCTGTTTAATTTTTGCCGTAGTGGGGGAAGCTCCATATCTGTTTTATTTCTACATCCTCCAAGGAGGAGACTCGAGTCTCCGCATCCCCCAGTCTCCTATTCAGTCCTTCCAAAGAATTGCTCACCTTTTTAGAATGATCTAGCAGCTCCTTTATTGCCTCTTTCAGTGGAGAGAGCTCTGTAAGAATGTTTTCCTCCATGAGGTAACCTGGAGAGTCTTGTTGTGGAGATTCCTTGTTCTGTTCTTGCTTGGATTTTTTCACCAGATTCGAATGATCGAGTGTCGTCGGCAGGGTATGCTTGATGCCTGCATTCCTCATTTCTGGTTTCATCTTAAGTAAACAGCTTCTTTCTTCTTATAAATGGTAAATCCCGCTGTTTGTCAAAAGTTTTTTTTTTTTTTATGATTTGCAGTCCTTAAATTTCCAGATTTATAGTAAATGCAAAGTAGATAGGCAGAAGCCGATTAGGAGAGCTTCTAACTCCTTCGAGGCATCACCTGACATCCTCAGATTATATAAGAAAAAGGTAGTCTTAACTCTGGGCAAATCAAGGATGGGGGCATGGACACAGCAACAGGCAACATAGTGTACCTAATGACTTCAGCCAATGAGGAGGCAGAAAGGGAAGACGGCCACCCTAGGCCATGCCATATGCCATGGAAGAGACATACTGCACACAGTTGGCACTGCTCACATCCCCATCATTTGGCACCAGTCCCAAATCTGCCAGGCATTTGAGGGGTGCCCCAGCCCAACATGGACACCTTGTCAGTGCGGCCATGCAACACACACCACCAGTCCCCCCGTAGGGGTACACTAACACAATCCAGCTCACACATGCAGCACTGAGGGGATGGAAGGTGGAAGGGAAGGGTGTACAGGTGCCCAGGATGCACTACATAGTAGGTACCACCACACAGCTGGGGCCATCCACACGGTGCACATGTTCCAGTGCTGGTTATGCCCCTGAAATTGGTGTGCCTGTATGATGGTGTGTGTCTGCCCCCCCTCTGGGGCACATACTGCACACCTGTATATACACCCTGTTACACACGACCAGTCATGTGTATGTTACTGTGAGACTCCCATGCCATTGGCACAGTGTATGTGAGTCACAGGACAGTATGACAGTGGTGTCCACTGTCAGAACACACCTGTCTGCTGGGCCTATCACTGTGTGGAGAGCAGCAGTCATTGATGCCTGACACACCGTATGTATTGCTGTGTCCCTCACAGTACTGGCCAATATGTTACTGTAGCATCAGATAAACACCTTAGCAGACACAACAATACTTCAGTGGCATGCAGCACAATCACCCGTGCCTGTGGTGCTGGTCCCCTGGGGCACAATAGTCTGTGCTTCTGTGTACAGACCTAGCCTGCAGCTACTGTCCTATAGTTCCATTCTGACATACAGGTGGTACCGTGTGCAAACCCAGCCTGCAGCCACCGATCTGTTGCTCCAGTCTGATGTACAGGTAGAGCTGTGTACACCCTGAAACAGGCCAAGCAATTCACACATGGTAATGCATGTAAATCAGGCCATAATGGCAAGCTAATGTGGCTGTTTGCCCTCAGACTGCCTAAGTAGGCTCATTTGCATATCAGTTTTAAATATAGCAAACTTTTGCCCCTGGCCAATGTGTTTGCCCTGGGTAAATGTGTTAGCTCTGGGCAAACGAAACTTGTCAGGACCATAGCACAGTTCTGCAGTATTTGACCTGCAATGTTGTTTACAGTCGTTGAGCACCACTTCTCTGCTAGCACCCATACTGGCCACATAGTTCACCTTTGCCTTACTCCGCCTCTGTGTGCACTGGGCTGCTGTTGCAGTTTGCACTGCCTGGTTGCCATATTCAGAGCTGTCTTCTTTGCAGGGCTATTTTTGCACTGCACTCACAGCCCTGTTTGCTCACCTTAGTTTGCCCACTATATTCAGCCCTGTTTGCCCCAGGGCTATTCCTTTGAATATTGCATGCTATTGGCTGTGGGCTAACTCTGTACAGCAAGCAGTGCTATTTTTTCCCCTGAGCAAAGTTTTAAAAATTGGGCCCATTGTGTTACAAAACAATTTGGGAGTTTTGGCGCCCTGATCTGCAAGGGAAAGACCACAACTGAAGTCCCCACCAAACAGTAAATAATGATTAGTATATATAAATACGGCTGAATACTTTTGAGGAGATCAACTCTGCCCTTTTTCATTTAAGGTGCATAAATGTTTATAATCTGATACTGAGCCCCTTGAAACAGTACGTCGATCAACATGCCCTCCCAGGGTCTACATGCACCAATTTCTGTAGAATAAAATGCAAACCCCCTCAATAGAATACCCATCCCATCACAGGTATCAGTCCCAAAGGACCAAAAGGAAGGGCCCAAAACCACATTCTAACTGCCTGCATGATATCATTAGAACTAGTCATCCTCATTTCCTGCACTAAATAAATGTCAAAAGACAGATCTCGTAGTACAGAAAAGAGGAGGCTAAGTCTACCAACATTCTCAATGCTGTTAAAATTAATTGTGGCCAATGTGAGGGGAGGGATCCATTTTAAAGAAATAAGAGCACTACAACCCAGGACTATGCTCAAGTTCTAACTTTAGTCCTACCATTACTTCTGGAGGTATTTTGGACTTCTTTTATTGTGTCTTCATCTTCTGTTGAGAGGAGGAGTCATCCTCTGTGTCAGTGGAGGATGGGTGCTGGGAGGACACTATACAACAGACATCAGAATTTAAGCTACCATTAGAGTCCATTTGATCATTATCAAGTACATTGTATCTGTTTCCCAAGGGGACTGCAGGGGGTTTAGGAGCAGGTTTCAAATGTCTAGCATCAGCTTTCAATTGTTGAACGTCAACGAGTCACCAAAGTCATATCGGGGGGGGGGGGGGGGGGCATGATGATGTCCTCCCAAAGGTCCATCAGAGAAGTATCTATAGCCTGCTCAGGTTCAACAGAGACAGACTTCGGTAAAGCCATAGGGTTTGAAGATACAAGAGGAGCAGTAGGCACAGAAGACTTCTAAAGCAAGAGAGAGAGTCATACATCATGGAAACAGAAACAGGAGGAGCTGGGGCATCGATGGGTGTATCATCCTGACAAGCCAGTTGTTTCACCACCTCCTGATGTATGGTCTGTAGTAGCGTCTGTTGAGCAGCATTCAAGATGGATTCCTGGCATGGTCTGTTGTCCCTGTTGTTTGTAGCCCATTATCAGATATGGTAGGAGTGTCCAGCTGCCTCACACAAGTTGTGGAAGTCATTCTTGCAGTATGAGCCAGTGTGGTCAAATTCCAAGCAGAAGGTACACCATATCTTGTCACAGAGAGTGCTAAGATGGTTGTCTGAGCTGCACTGAAAACATGTCTTGGGCTGACCCAGACAAAATCATTGACCCCTGTCATGACCGAGATAGAAGACACTAGGACAGTGTTGTAAGCCCAATATGGTGTGGCTGAGCTTAACTCTAAACCACCAATTTCCAGCCCATAACTGTTCAGAATTAATTATGGGATCAGGGTCCTCCATAATATCACACTGCTGGGAGACCCAGTACTGTACATCATGAACATTGACCCCTTCATTTCAAAGAATTGTGACTGTCCATAAGGCCGCTTGGTCAAGGGGATGACCTTGAAAGGCAACCACAGCGGCATAAGCTTTAAGACATTATAACAAGACCAAAATCTGTCAAGGTTTGCCAGAGTTTTAAAACCAATGTTAAAAAAAACATCACTAGGAGAATGGATAAATGCATAAACTTCATTTGGAAGGTACAGTACATCAGGGAGTCCTTAAGCAAAACCTTTCTGACATATTCCCTATCAAGGAGTTCCAGACCTCCTATATAGAAAAGGCAAACCACATTTCTGTACTGAACAGGAGACATTGGAAAAACATCCTTCTTCCTAATAGTAGAGCATATCTGGGTCGGGTTCTGTTGTGCTAGCTTGAGTGAATCATCCGTAGGTAGGAGAACTGACTCCCATTCTGCCTGATCATCTCTGTCTGCTCAGGAGATAGGGCTTGCAGCCCTAGGCAGTGGGACAGCCATGGAAGCCAAAGCAGGAGTTACAAAGAGCTGATTCAAACTTAGTCCTGGATGTACAGAAGCACCAGCTGCAGTTGGTAGATCTGTTGACTTAGAAAAAAGCACATCACACTGGTGCAAAGCTGCCAGGGCAGCAGCAGCAGCAGAGGTGCAGACAGGCAGAATAGAGAGGAGCCAGCCCGGTGGCACTGAGGGTTGATGCGTTGGATGCCACACCTCGCGCCACGCCAGCTACCCGGGTTCGGGAATGAGCCTGGGCCACTGGGTGTCGGTGGGGGTGAGAGAGGATCGAGGGTCCAGAAGACTACTCTCCTCTTTCAGGGGAGGGAGGCTTGTCATCCTGCTCATTGACTGCCCTCTGGTGGAAGCTGGAGGACAGTACAGGCCGGGAGACATGTACCAACATCCTCATGTCAGTAGGGGGAGGGGGAATGGGAGAAAAGAGAAAAAAGGAGCTGGCGAGCTACATGATGGCCCCATGTCCCTGTGCCACCCCTGGCTTCTGGACTTGTGTCCTGGAGGTGTGAGAAATGCCAGTTCTCTCCTCCCTGGCCCCACCATGGTGGAACTACCGGGGTTGGCTGAGCGGGGACATGTGGGGCCGGAGGATAAGTCCATCCGAGGGAGGACCATAGCCACCCACCAGGCTCCGATGCAGAAAAAAATATATGGAAAAAAAAGAATAGGATCACAGAGCAAGATGGGAGCAGAGACACCTGGGGCTCCTGGATCGCCGATCTGAGCCAACATGTGGAGGAGGGCAGAGGTCCCAAGTAACACAGCCGAATGTATGCCCAGGTCAGTCACATCAGAGAAAATATCAGCTTCTATAACATCGTCAGAAGTGGTAGAAGAGAAAAGCGTACCTGAAAAAGAGGTCGATGGGTGAGGTTCTTGCGGAACCTGAGAGTGCCAATGTCCTATGGCATCTTTTGTCCAGTCTGCCTTACTGAGCACCATCACAGAAGACCAGCCCTTAGGAGGAAATTCTGACACTGCTATCAACCCCTTCCCCCTCCGGAGGCCAAGCAATCTCCCCTACTGGGCAGGAGTAGGAGGGGGCATTGATTTCTGTAAACCAGTTGGGTCAGAAGGGAGAGTAGAAGGAACTGTTTGGGAATTCAGGTCCATAGAAGAGAGAGAGAGAGGCACAGGTTGTGAACACCCAGAGTCCAGGACTGGAGAAGATTCAGAAATGGTAAAAGAAGCCCCATGGGGAGGACTGGAGCCAACGGAAGTGGAGCCGTTAAAAATCCAGGCATGATCAACTGTAACAGCAGTAGCACTGCAGAAATGGTATGGAAATTGCAGACTCACCCGAGTGTACAGATTGCAGTGGCAGCAGCTCGATGGATGATGCTTCGTCATGACAGCTGACAGGATGCACACTACATGCAATTGCAGGTGGCCCAGCAGGGAAGGTAGCAGCAGATTGAAGCAAAGCAACAATCTTCTCTTTCTCTCGGGGGTAAGTGGCTTCTTTCTCCACCAGTAAAGACAGCAAATGTTGTTTCTTGAGCTCCAAAGCAGACTTTTAACATATATCTTCTTCCATAAAGGTTCTAGCATCACAATACTGAGCCAACATTCCAGAAGCACTTGTAGCAGTCAATACAGCCCCAGGGTCTGCATTCAATGATTCAGATGCAGAATAGGTCACAGGACCACCAGTAGCCTCAAGGGAAATGACATTGGGGAAGGAGGCTAGCTGCTCCATACTTGGAGCTCCTGCTCCATCATCCACAAGGTCCGCCATCTTGGAAAACCAACCAGCAGCACCCCTTACTGCAAGACTTGGGGTTTTTCTCCAGTGTCCTGGGCAACATTTCCTGGCACTAGGTCCGAACAGTGCTGCCAATAACAGCACCGTCTGGAACACCACTGTATTGACAGCGCTGTACAATACAGCGGCAGTAGTAAATGCCACTGGAAAACACAGCGCGAATGGTAGCAGTAGGACGACCACTACCATTCAAATGCAAACTACAATTTAAAACTTTTTTCTTGTGGGGGGCTCTGCCCCCTACACCCCCTGATGTGGGGGATCTGCTCCTTGCACCCGCCATAATTAAAGATCCTAACTCCGAAGGGGAGTGGATCATGGGGAAAAGCTAAATTAGTGGGCCCATGGAATTACTGTTTCCAATGCCCTTTGTAAAAAATATCAGTTTTTCTGGCTGCAAAATCTTGAGGGGAGACCAGGATTAGAACTCTGGTCTCCCAATCCATCGTGATCGAGCTGCTGCCTTAACTGGCTCCTCCACGGGGGCAGCTTGGACAGTGACTGCACCTTTCTCATTCTTCCCCTTCTCCTGTAAGTGTGACTAGTGACAGGGGTAGCGCTAGTTGCTCTAGTCTAACCCTGTCGCTATTCCAACATGCACGATTCCTGCATTGTGGTTTATACCACACTGTTCAGGATCCACTGTTCTAACCGGGTATGCATTCTCTATCCCATAAAACTGGTTCATGCAATTGTCCAAGGCTGTATGTGGGTGTTGATGTGCGAAATACAGTAACTGCCACTACACGTTCAGTCAGTTTTCTACCAGTCTAGCATTGCTTGTAAAGTTCTTTGGGACACAGTACGTATGAAAAGCACTGTATAAATGCTGATTCTTCTTTCTGGGGGCTTTTAGGCCCCAACTTCCCTCAGCATTGCTCTACTTGTCACTCTCTTTGATATCTCATGCAGGTTGGTGTCTCACTTTGCCGGTCTCTCAGGGTGTCTTGAAGATCCCAGGACTCTGCAGCTTACCTCTGCAAAGCCCCAAGGCAACACCCTATGCAGGCTGACTCTAGCATGTGATCAGCATGTTGACTGAGCTTTAAGCTTAAGCTGGTTCTGTAATCGCTCAGACCCTTCTGGTCCATTTTTAGAAAGCCTCTCTAGGTTTACTGCTCTGTTGCATGGCAATTCCACTGCAGATGGTACCTTTTTACTGCTGGGTGCAGGATCTCTCTCTCTCTCTCTCTCTGTCTCTCTGCCCCTGCATGTAGCAGTGCCATCCTGGTTTGTGGCTGTTCAAGCCCAGGGATGCCTCCTGCCTCCTAGCTGTGGAAGCCCCAGGCAGGCATCCAGTGCTGGCTCAGACAGCAGTACTGCCTCCAAGCTGTGTCTAACATAGACTTTAGGAAGACTGACAACTTCTGGAACAGCTTCTGATGTTCTCTGGGGAATCAATCCCTCCCATTGGTTGGTCCTAGTTGCCGGTCACTGGAAAGGCTGCCTGACTGTTACTCGATGCCCTATTGACTGAAATTGGCAGACAATATCAGTGAGTCCTTCAGTACCCCATAAGCCCACTCTGGCTCTCTCTCTCTGCAGGCTCTGGAAGCTGACTGACAGACAGATATGCTGGCCCCTACCCAGTTTCCATGGATCCTGGAGGTCAGGGGCAGCACAGTTGGCTGCTGTGTTTGCGCCTTTTTTTTTTAAATTTTGCTGTGGCTCAAAGTTCTTTATTTATTCTGGGCACCTACCTTCTTGAAACATTCTCTACCCCCAGGTGGTGTTTACATGGGTTTGCGCTTGTGGCCTGTGCCGCCATGGTGTTTGTAGGGGGATTTCCCACTTGGGCACTGATATGCTCCTTTGTCAGTGGCAGGCAAGCTACATGGATGCTGTGTGGCAGGAATCCACAAAAACTGAGTGCAGTTGGAACCACTTTAGTAGACTGGCACGGAGTGTGGAAGAAATCCTGGGGCTCCCACTTCACTCTGCTTCCAGTCTCTATGCTAGTCCCTAAGGGCAAGCAGGAACCACATCACTAGCAGGAAGCCTTTGGAAAGTGGCCTGTTACATAGTTTTGATGCTTTCAAAAATTATACAAGCTTTCCCTTCAACCCTGCAGCACCTATCCCACCCAACTCCCTAGCCACAGCAGATTAATATTCCCTTTCCTCGGCCCATGTAGAAACCCATTCCCACCATCCTTACCACAACAACAGAAAATGTTTTAAAAATCAAACACTCTTTTCCCCTACCCATGTAGCACCCTGTCCCTTCCTCTCCTTGCCACAATAGAAATTATTCAAAAGCTTTGTTTACTCCATTCCCTACCCATGAATCCTCCCTCCCAGCATTACCCCTTCCCAAATTAGCAACAGAAAATATTTAAAAATCTAACTTCCATCCTTTCCCGATCCATGACACTCCATCCCACCCCACCCCTTAGCTACAATACATTACTGTCTGAACATATAACTTAGCCAACAAAGCAGGTCATTTGGTCTATCTAAAACCAAAAGTGACTCTGTACTCTCCATGTGAGTATGAGAGGAGATTTGTGTTATTTCCAAAGTTTTTTGTTGTAGTCCAAACTGACGTACAGTAAAAGTTTCAAAATTGTTCCACTCAATACCAGTGACTTCACAAACTGAACGTTCTCCCCAGCGCTTCGACCAGGGTGTGGTCTTCCTCAGTGGGTAGAGACTGTTCAGTCAAACCTTCTTTAAATAGTCACATTTTGAACCCCTGGGTCTCCCTTGTGTTCATTTTCTTATATTACAATAATATTTTTATTCTTACAAGTGGCTCTGGAAGGCTTCAAACCTGTGGTCTTATTAAACATATTTTCTACTTTTTTGACATCAATTTTTTATCAAAATAAACAAATAAGGATAAAACATGGAAACTAATAAGGGATTCATGTTTAATTTCTATTAATTAACTATTTTTTACCAACTTAATCAACTACTGTATTCTTTTTCAGTTACATTCCAACCTTATCAGGTACATTTTTTAGATATTAAACAAAAAAGAGTGCTAGGGATATCTCTTTAAGTGATAGCTATTTTTGTCTATCACGTGCATTGATTCCATGCTGGATCAAATACCTTTTTAAAGATTTCTGAAGTATACCGACTATCTGTGTCTAGATTATAAATCCCAACAACTTCAACTTAGGTTTAGAACAAAATACAAAATGAACATACAATAGCATTCTCCTAAATATTAATTTTGTTATCATTCTTACTCCTAGATATTTTTTGCCAAAGTCTTTTTGCTTCTTGTAGTTCTGGATGGGTTTCTAGGCTGAGGCAGTGATTACGCTCATTATTATTTCCAATGCGCAATTTTGAGGTGGTGGGGGAATCTACCAGTCCACAGTTAGATTCCACAGAGAACTGTAAAAGGAAAATAACATTTAATAAGACTTTAGGCATTTATTTTATCTGTGTTTTCTCAGCAATGGTTTCAAATCCCACTCCGTGTTTAAACCCTTAGGTTGTATTGTGTCCAGTGTGAAAATCCAAAAGCTTTCCTTTTGAAGGAGGGTATTCATACTATTCCCACCCCTTGGATGGCCAAGAATTTAATGCAACTACCCTATTATTGTGTTTCTCTACAAAATGTTTGCCTATGGGTTTGTTTGTCAGGCCAGCTTTAATGTTACGGATGTGCTCCTGTACTCTCTGTTTCACTGGTCTTATTGTTCTCCTAACATAAATAAGGTTGCATGGACACCATATGGCATCCACAACGAATGTATTATTACAATTTAAAAGCTTTGGATCCTCACACTGTATTCACAACCTTCCACTTTCAATGTTTTCCCTTGGTTGCAATGTTCACAGACAGTGCATCTTTCACATTTAAACATCCCTGTTGGGGTTGGGGGTAGCCACATCCTCTGTGTCTCTTACACTGCTGTGCTCACAGGTTTGGAGTGGACATTTGGTCTATCTAGTCTGCTCGATTGCACAGCCCCTGATTCACAAATTACAGTGAATCTTGTCCCTCCACTAACCCTGACCCTCCTTTTCACCCTGTCCCACTCTATTTTGAACCCCCCCATCTTCTGATTGACTACCACAGATGGAAACTCATTCCACGCTGACATCCCCTATTCCATAAAGAAGTGTCTCCTGACTTTCTTCTTAAACCTTCCACCTGCCAGTTGTAACAGTCCTTGTTTATACTTTTAGGTACTTGAAAGTTTCAATCATGTCTCCTCTCTCCCTCCACTCGAGTGAGTACATACTAAGTTGTCACAGCCTGTCCTCATATGCCCTGTCCTGCTATCGCTGAACAATCTTTGTCACCCTCCTCTGAACTGCCTCAAGCTGGTTGATATCCTTCTTCAGGCAGGGACTCCAGTACTGCATGCCATACTCCAGGTGTGGCCACATCAAGGATCTGTGCAATGACAGGATAACCTCCTCCTTTCTGCTCATGATCCCTCTAGCAATACAGCCCAACATTCTGTTTGCCTTTGCTGCTGCCTTTCTAAACTGCATAGCCTGCTTTAGGTCACTGGTAATAGCTTTCCCAAAATCTTTTTCATCATCTGATAAGTGACCTTAACCCCCCCTAGACTGAACTTGGCCCTCAGGTTTCTTCCTTCTATGTGCATGACTGTACACTTCTAAGCATTGAAGCCTAGCTGCCATATGCCAGACCACCTCTCTAGCTTCACTAGGTCCTCCTTCAGGTACTACACCCCTTCATCTGCATCCAGAGCTTGGTGTTGTTCACAAAGAGGCAGATTTTGACTTTAATGCCATCCCCAATGTCACTAAAGAATGCATTGAACAATGCTGAGCCGAGCACTGACACCTGTGGGAGCCCAGTGATAACTTCTTTCATACCTGAGACCTCCCTCACCACCACCATCACCCTTTTGGTCCAACCACTGTGTGAATTCACCACCCACCTTGTTAATTTGCTTTCTGCCACAGGTCCTCCATCTTTTTAATCAACCCCTTGTAGGGCATCGAACTGAAAGCTGTTCTGCAAACTAAGTATAAAATGTCAACTGCCTGGCCCTTGACTGCCACCTTCATTACCCAGTCAAAGATGATCAAGTTGGTTTGACAGGCTCTCCCTGATATGAACCCATGTTTTCTCTCTTTCTGGAGACCATTTGCTTCCAGAAAACCGACTAGCCTTTCCTTCAGAATTATCTCCTTTTTTTTTACCCACAATGGAGTTTAGACTGACTAGCCTGTAGTTCCCAACATCATCTCTAGGCCCACTCTCATGCAGTGGTACCACATGTGCAGTTCTTTACTCCTGCAATACCAATCCCATATCTAATGAACTATTGAACAGATCCACTAGTGGACCCACCAGTTCTGCTGCCAGTTCCCTTAACACACTTGGGTATATGCCATCTGGACCTGGGGACTTGTTTGCTTTCAGAGACATGAGCACCTCCCCTTTTGCAATTAAAAACGTTATTGGAGAATCAGATAAATATACACAAAAAGCAAAGAAAAAAGTAAAAGAAAATCATATCTGGGTTCTTTATCTAGTCACAACTGTAAACTGGCACTTTAACAGATGTATATTCTTTAGAGCAGTTTTTCTGGAAAAGAAGGTATCTCTATACCAGTTTGCAACTTTACATGCATATGGACCTTGTAATAAGTAATTGTTGTTAAAGAAATGTCCATAATATAAAGTATCTAGAAACAGCTTTCTCCACTCATTAATAGGCATATTTTTGCCTCATCTGTTTCTTTCCAGTATTGTAATATTAATCATTTTGTAGACATTAGTGCTGTAGCTATTAATATTAGTTCTTTCTTTGAACAATGAAATCTAGTATTGATTTCTATTGTCAAAAAAGTGTGAACTGGTAATAGAAAGGTACCTCTTCTTCCAAAATATGCTTCACAATATCAAATGTTCTTTTCCACCAGTACACTATTAATGGGCAGCTCCAAAAGCAATTTAAAAAATTTGCTTCCTAGTGGTTATAATATGAATATTTGGGAGAATCCAATTAACCCATATTAAACAACCTGAATGACATGTAATATGATCTATTCAGTATCTTATATTGAATTGTCTTATTTCTTGAACTGTTATAAAAATTAATTGTTGAAATCATGTTATCCCGTTGCCTTTTCAATATTTGTATCTTGAAGTCTTGTTCCCATTTTATGTTGAGCTTATTATAGCTTTTTTGATTTATTATACTTAGATTTCCAAGTAACCAAGCCAATAAATCTTTTTTTAATGTGTTGCAATAGACTTATTAAATTCTCTTAGAAAATTATTTGTTCTGGTGGTGCTCTTTCCCATCGGTCATATGTCTTTCTATGTACACCTCTAAGCTGAATGTATATTTAGTATTCTTTCTCTTGAAAATTAAATTGTTTTTGTACACTATGGCCATTAAGTGAATTAGCATTTTTTAGATGCATACACCGATTAATTCCTTTATTTGCCCAGTTTTTAAATTTAAAAGTTCTTCCTTCAGTTGTAAATAGAGGGTTGTTCCATATGTTGTTATAAGAACTCATTTGGGCCTTTATCATTTTTTATATTCTATTATATTTTTGACATAGTTTTGAATTATACCACTTAATATTTTTTTATATTTGGATGGACCAAACCACATAGATTGGATGGATATTTTTTTCCTTGATATTTCTTTTAATAATAAGTCAATAAAAGTTGTATCTGTCTCTGAGTCTAAAGTCCATTGTGTTACTTTTTTAATCTGACATGACAAATAATCTTTTATATCTGGACATGCTAATCCACCTCTCTCCTTTGGGAGGCAGAGTTTTTGCCATTGTATTCTTGTTTTTTCTTTATTCCAAATAAAATCTATTATTATCTTATTTATTATCTAAAACCATTTCTTAGGAACCTCCAATATAAAAGATTGTAGTGTATATGAAATTAATTGAAGTACATTTGTTTTAATGAGCTGAATCTTACCCCATAATGACATTCTCATCTTACTCCATAATGTAAGTTTATCTTGTACTTTTTAATCAAAACATTATGGTTCTGTTGATATAAGTCCTTTATTGGGAGTACTAAACTTATTCCTAAGTAGTCCATCCTATAATTATTATTGTAAAATGGAAAAAAGGTTTGAATTGCTTATGCTGTAGAACTTTTAGTTGCCAGCACCTCCAATTTTTCTTTGTTTAAATAACATCCTGAAATTTTAGAATGTTCTTTAAGCTCCATAATTATTTCTTTCATACTGTCTACCGGATTGGTCACTATCAATAGTAAGTCATCTGTGTAGGCATTTGCCGTGAAGGTTTGTGTTTTTACTGGGATTCCCTTTATTCTGTATTTGCCCTAATCCTACATTATAGGAGTCTTGAACAATTAAGATATTCCAAAGTCATTTATTAAAATGATTTTAGCACTGTATACCAAACCTACAACTATATTAAACTAGAATGGGAAACTAACAAATACGTTTTTAATAAGTAGAGGGGCAAGACACAGCTGCCCACTGTCACCATCTTTATTTATACTTCATATGGAATTTAAGATTAGGACATGAGCCCCTTCCTAACCCTTTCTGTTATAATGTCCTAAGCCATGTTCCCCCACTCTTCCCTTCCCCCCACTGCTCCCTTGTGGCACTGGCCAATCCTGTTCCTTAGTAAAGACAAAGCAGAAGAATTTGTTCAACACCTCTGCCTTTTCTTTACTGTCTTCCACCGCCCCCTTTGAACTTCACTATGCCTGCCTTTGTGTCCATTTTTTCACTGATATACTGTACCTGTAGAAGGCTTTCTGTTCCCCCTGATGCACTCGCAGTTTACAGCTGTTTCTTACCCTTGGCCTGTCTGACCACCTTACTAGACTCCCTAACATTCTCCATGTAGGCCTCCTTATCCTCATCTTTTTGGGACTTAATAAACTTCCTGTGTGCAGCCTTATTATCCCTCATTGCCTGGCTCACCACCTTTTTGAACCAACTCAGTCTCCTGGTTTTGGAGTTTTTCTTCTTCTGCTTAAGGCAAGTATTATTTATTTATTTATTGAAAGATTTGAAATTACAATCCTTTGAGTCATAGACTCCTTTGCAAAGGCTCCACTTCAGTAGGAAAGAAAAAAGAAAATACACAAGCATCACTTATATATCACAAATTAAAACATTTGGCACAGTATACATTGTAAGGTTATATCAGCAGGGATCTTAAAAGATGGTCCCGGATCAATATTATGTACATATGACAGTATACAGTTTCAGAATGTCTTAAAAATAGGCCCAGAGTCATAATTATTTACAGTGAATTTGAGGAGCCTTGGCATGGGTGAAGAAAAGAAAAAGTCCCTATGCCAGGGGCTACCTCACTGCACTAGAGCAGGAACCTACTTATAATATGGTTCTGTTTGAGATCAGAAAGGGTGGTGAAATCTGAAAGGGGGTGGCAAGTTATATACAGTCACAGGTTGCAGAGTTAAGGAGAAGGGTCTTGAGACCTTCTTTAAATTGGCCCAGACTGGATGCAAGAGAGATAGTGGACGGTAGGTTGTTTAGCCACAAGAGGGCACGATATCGGAAGGATCATTGACCAAGGGAGGTTCTACAGTGAGGTACTCATAGGGTGGTGTTGGCAGAGTGCCTTGGGGCCCTCCTGTGTGAGACTATATGTATAAGGGGGTGGAGGCCTATTGGTGCCTGTTTGTGTAATATCTTTTTGCAAGGAGGCAGGTGTGATACTTAAGCCTATCTTGGAAGTTTAGCCAGCCAATAAATTTGTAAAGCTCACAAGTATGGATTAACCTGTCACAATTAGAGACCAGATGGCAGGCTTTATTGAGGGTGAGGTTGATGTTGCGTAGGGCAGTATGGTCAGCAGACCCATTAATAACTATGCCATAGTCCCCCAAGGATAGAATTGAGGAAGACACAGTTAGATGCATCACCTGCATGGGAATGCAGTGCCTATGTCTGTATAGGATCCCCAGCCTGGTGTTAACAGAGGAGGAGACTTGTTGTATGTGCGTGTGGTAGGTGAGGGAGGTGTCCAACATGACTCCCAGGTATTTGAAGCAGTACACCTGCTCTAGCACAATGCCAAGGGAGTTTGTGATGATTAGTGGTCTGTTACAGAGCGGGTTCTGGTGGTGGGTGAAGATCATAGATTTCATCTTCTTGTAGTTAAGTATAAGGTGGTGTTCAGAGAACCAAGTTTCCAGCTCTCCAAAGAAACCCTGCAAGGTGGATTGTAGATCATTGAGATGGGAATGTTTCCAAAAGACTACAGCACCATCTGCATAAAGCAGTAGCTTTACACTGCAGGACTGAGGGAGGGAGTTCAGGAAGAGGGTGAACAGTAATGGGTTTAGAATGGACACCTGTGGGACACCAGTTAGGACTGGCCTACTGGAGGATAAGGTTGTATTAATTTTTTACCTGTTGGGTCTGGACAGACAGATAGTCTTTGAGCCAGAAGGTAGCCTCTGGGGAGATATTCATGGATGGTAGGGTGTGGAAAAGAAGCACATGACTGACTGTATCTAAAGCTTTGGTCAGATCGACATAGAGGGTCTCATGTATATATGAAGTAAATTCAATGAGGACAGTGGAGGTGCTGTGACCCCTCCAGAAACCGTGTTGTTCATGACAGAGCAGATTGTGTTGGGTCAGGTAGTCTGTAAGCTGGTCAACCACAATTTTTTCTAGGGCCTTTGAGAAGGGAGGCAGGATAGATATTGGCCTATAGTTGCTATTGGAAGTGGGATCACCACTCTTCAAGATGGGGAGTTATAACTGCTCTTTTCCAAGATGTGAGGAATTGGCTGAGGCATAACGATAAGTTAAGTATTTTGGTAAGATGGGGCAGGGTCACATCCATCATAAGCCAGATGAGCTTGAGGTCCAAGGAGTCACTACTATAGCAAGAGTTCATCAGAGCTTTATTGAGATAGCATTTTGTCTCATTGCAGGAGATGATTTGTAGCTGAAAAGAGGTATGGTCGAAGGTGGCAGAAGTGTTAATAGGGTGGTTACTGATCAGGTCAAAGAAGTTAGGAGGGAGGATATGGCCGAGGTCAGTGAAAGCTGTATTGAGGGCATTGGTGATAGATTTTGGGTCCTGGGAGATAACTCCATCTATTAGAAGCTGCACTGGGGTAGGGGATACATTTTTCCTAGATAGTTCCTTAATGTTGCTCCAGAATTTGCTTCCAGGGTCCCAGGAGGAGGTGAGGGCTTGTTTGTAGTATGCCACTTTGGCTTTCTGGATAGCCCATGTGCAGCTGTTTTGAGCCCCCCTGTAATGCTGTCTGTCTTGGGGGAGTTGCGAATCAAGGGCCTTATACCAGAGGTTATCTCTTAGGCACATTTGGTCAAGTATTACTTGGGAAATCCAGAGAGTGTCCTGATGCTTTACTGTATGCTTGGAGAAGGGGGCAAAGATGTCACAGGCAGAATTAAAGGTGGTAATAAAATAAGTGAGGATGGCATCTATGGACTGGGCAGTGTGAATAGGAGAACAATTGCAGGAGGCAAGGTAGGATTTGAGGTGTGGGAGGGCACCTTTTTTAAGGTGTCTTTGGACAGTGACCTGGGGGGTTGAGGGGATTTTAATAGACCACCAGCAGGTAACTGGGGAATGGTCACTTATCGAGTCTGGGAGCATTTTGATACAGGAGAGGACTTTGGAGCAATTAGTGAGGATAAGGTTGATAAGGGTGGATGTCCCAGTTTTTGGGTCCAGTCTGGTAGAGGACTGGACAACTTGAGTGAGGTCATAAGCAAGAACCGTTTCTTTGTAGGGGGAAGATGCAGTGGATATCCAATTCACATTGAAATCTCCCAGTAAAATGATTTCAATCTTGGGAGGGAGGTGGGAGACACTGGCCAGTAATGAGTCAAAGGCAGGCTTTTGGTTTCTTGGGGGGACATAGAGGCTGATGTGATCTCTTCCCTAATCACTGTCCACTTTTGATCCAAAAGCCTATCTTCCATAAGGCTAGCTAGATGTCCCCACAATATCTCACCCATCTTACCATAGTTGACCTTCCTGAAATCCAGCACTTTTATCATTGTGCATGACATTTCCTTCCATATATCAATTTAGAACCACACTGTTCCATGGTTGCTGTTTCCCATGGGCTCCTCTACCTTGATGTCCCTGATGTGATCCCTGTTTATTAATACCAGGTCAAGGATGGCTTCCTCTTGTGTTGGTTCAATCACACACTGAATCAAAAACCCATACTGGACTGCATCCTGAATCATTTGTCTCCTGGCACAGGCAGTGGTTGGGGCACTCCAATCCACCTTAGGCAAGTTGAAGCTCCCATTACCACCACTTCAATTTTTTCCAATGCCATTCTGATCATGCTACCAAACTCCCTATCCTTCTCCTGATTAGGTGGCCTGTATACTACACCCAGCCTCAATTTCCTTCCTACTGCCATTTGGAATTGTACCCACAACACTCCTATGTTTCCTTCCCCTATTTCCTCCCTAGTGGTAGTAATGCCTTCCCTGACATATAGTGCCACCCCTTTCCTTTCTCCCTGTCCCACCTGTCAAGGGTGTACCCTGGAACAGAGATGCCTCAGCCATGGGTGTGGTGTGCATATTTAAGGAACACATACAAACAGAGGAGAGAAAGAAGTATGTGCCTCAGCTGGGACTTGAACCCAGACCGCCTGGAATACTGTTCCAATCATTGAGCTAACTAACTGCACCAAGTAAACTGGAACCTGAGCCATCCCAGAGTACACATTACTCTTTCTCCAATGCACAACCTAGTGCTGCACAAATAATTACTACATTTTCAATGACATGGGTGCTGTGCACATATTTATGGAACACATTCAAACAAAGGAGAGAAAGAAGTAAGTGCCTCAGCTGGGACTTGAACCCAGGCT
The DNA here is from genome assembly GCA_016271365.2 of Neoceratodus forsteri. NCBI lineage: Eukaryota > Metazoa > Chordata > Ceratodontiformes > Ceratodontidae > Neoceratodus > Neoceratodus forsteri. The sequence goes on from CM057452.1 coordinate 1,485,713,304, forward strand.
GCCTGGAATACTGTTCTGGTCATGCTAACCAGCTGCACCACCAAGATAACTGGAACCTGAGCCATCCCAGACCACACATTACTCTTTCTCCAATGCACATCTCCTACAAACTTGATGCTGCACAAATAATTACAACATTTTCAGCACCACAGTTCCAGTTGCCTTGGTGACATTTATGGACCCAGAGGTGCATCTGTGTTTGATCTTGCATAGGTCAGTCAAGAAGCTTTTACACATGTGGTTGATTTTCATATAATTGACAGACTGGAATCATCTCTTTTTCCCATACACATCACTTTCAAATTGCCCATACCTCTTGTTGAACCCCAGAATTTATTAACCTTGGAGAGTCCTATGGAGATCCTGAACTTTAAAAGAAACAAATGGTTTCATGATTCCATTGAAAATGTTTCTTTAGTACTCTCATCTGGTCTTAGTCTGACTATGAAGACAGAAATTTGTTGTTACCTAGGATCAGACTATGAGGGGTTGGTCACCAAATGATCTGCAATTAATCAATACCTCAAACCTATATTTAGAGCTGTAAGAGGAACATGACCCAAGGCTCCCACCTGGTTCAATGGAATTTGTCAGAAAGCAAAATCAAAAATGAATAGAATGGTAAATTTCACAAAAAAACAAAACACTTAAGAAAATATTAGGAATTTGAGCAATCATCGGAACGAATATAAAAATCTTTTGGAGTCACAGAAACAAAAATACCAGACTCACATGTGGGGCAGACTTAGAAAAACAGTGGTACAACACAATAGTTCTTCTTTCTGGCTTTTAGTAGGCTTTGGATATGACTGTTATTCCTCACAAATAGAGGCAGCCATTTCCCCTGATTGCTGGGTTTCACATTTTGGGAAATTATATTATTCATCTCAAGAACATTTAAAACAATCAGCTTGTTTGGAGTTATCTAATTTAATACAGCCTTATTATCTTCCAATACATATTATTTTTTATATTGAAGAAATTTATCAAGCAATAATTACTATTAAACCCAATAAAGCACCAGGCCCTGACCAGATAATGGCAGATGTATATTTATCATTCGTAGAATGGTGGCTTCCTTTTTTCATTAGCATTTTCAATGCCTTCCTCCAGGGTGCAAGCTTCCTGGATTTGTGGAGGGGCAGCAGTATTTTTCCCATTTACAAAAAGGGCAAGCCTACTAATCCAGGCATGTCTATGTTTCTAGTTATAGGCCTATAAGCCTTCTAGATGCATCTCAAAAATTATTCTGTAAAATACTTTTGCGGAAACTGGAAACATGGGCAGAACATAATCATCTTTTGGCTGAAGCTCAAAATGGCTTCCGTTAAAATAGGTCGACTATCCAGCATTGCTATGTACTGTCTTATTTGGCTTGTAAATAGGTTGCAGTCAAGAAGCCCAATTGTATTGCTGCTAAGGATGTCACAATATCAATTTTTTTGTATCACAATATTTAGGTAAAAATGATCGCAATATATTAATTATTACAATAATTAGCAGAATAAAAAAAAAAATTTCCCATACAGCTATTTGGACCTGGTCACCACCAGCTCTAGTCTTCGAGTGTCCAGGTGCCCCAACCCCAACCACCACTCCCCCATTGTCTCACCAGTGGGGATCAACATGGGGAGAGGTCCAAGGGCTCCTGTTCACCGTTAAGTACTACTGAAGGAAAGGATTGTGGAATATTTTGAATCCAAAGGCTTACAGGATCCAAGGCAGCATGGATTCTCAACAGGCAGTTCATGTCAAACAAATCTGATAGATTTCTTTGACTGGGTGATGAGGGAATTAGATCAGGTGGAGCCTTGGGTGTGGCCTACCTAGATTTCAGTAAGGCCTTTGACACCATTCCACATTTTGTAGGAGACTCATAAGCCAGCTGGGTAACCCAGAAGTGGGTTCGAAGGTGGTAAACTGAGTAAGAAATTGGTTGAGAGGCTAGACAACAGAGGGTGGTGGTAAACAGAGCTCACTCTGAGGAAGGGAGGGTGACCAGCAGGGTGCCACAAGCATCAGTACTGGGACCAGTCTTCTTTAGTTTCTTTATTAGTGACATTGCAAAGGGGCTAGAAGGGAAAGTATACCTTTTTGCAGATGACACGAAGATCTGCAATAGGATAGACACTCCAGAGGGGTGGAAAAAATGAATAGAGATCTAGAAAAGCTTGAGGAGAGGTGAAAGGTGTGGCAACTAAGATTCCATGTTAAGAAGTGCAAAATCATGCACTTGGGGCACAGAAACCCAGGGCAGAGTACAAGATGGGGGGAGTGGTATTGATGACCACCAAGCAGGAAAGAGACCTGGGGGTAAGCATATGTGATGACCTAAAGGTGGCCAAACAGTTTGACAAGACAGTGGGGAGAGCTAGTGAGATGCTAGGCTGCATAGGGAGGGTACCACCTGCAGAAAGAGGGATGTGGAGATACCGCTGTATAAACCTCACCAAGAGTACTATGTCCAGTTCTGAAGACCACATCTCTGGAAGGATATAGACAGAGTAGAAGTGGTCCGGAGGAGGGCAACAAAAATGGTGCAGGGCCTACATCAAAAGCCCTATGAGGAGAGGCTAAAGGACATCAATATGTATAACCCGGAGGGAAGGAGGGAGAGAGGGCATAATAAAGACTTTCAAATACCTCACGGGTATAAATAGGGTACAAGAGGGAAGCAGTTTTCAGAAAAAAAGATGCTCAAGAAAAAGAGTTCATTCTTTGAAGCTGGGGGGGTAGATTCAGGGGAAACATGAGGAAGTACTTCTTCACAGAAAGAGTGCTGGATACATGGAACAGCCTTGTATCAGAGGTGGTTGGGGCAAAATCTGTAACATGATTCAAGAACGCATAGATTAGGCATAAGAGAACCTTATTGATTAGAAACTGGAGGGTAAAGCCGGAGACGAAGTAGGAACTGCAGTATTACAATAGGTAGGGGAAAACTGGCAGACTAGGTGGGACCAGTGGTCCTTAGCTGCTGTCAATTTCTATATTTCTATGTAAGTAAGTCAACTGGTGCACATACCTCCCTCCCTCCATTTCTTTTTCTTGTCCAGGCTGGCACATGTGATGGTGCGGGTGTGTGACATAAAGATATTACACGTATGCTGCCCCTGCACAAAGACAGCCAGAAGGCTGTTACTGCTGCACCATCCAACCTCTGCTAGATGGTTCCCAAGCAGCAGCTTGCACTGCCCCCCCTTCCCAAAGAAGGAGAGTCCTGAATGGATGCTCAGTCCCCCTTCATGCAGTCATCCCTCGAGCGACCCAGGTCTGTTCCTGAACCTGGTTTACTGATGTGGCAACAGTTGAGGTGCCCAGGCTCTTAAAATTCCATGCTACATGGCCAACACTGCATTTCTAATTTAACAGAAAAACAGTAAAAATCTGATAGGAAGATGGTGGGGAAATCAGGAATCATGGTTGCACCTGGAAAGGGATGCACTGCTGGAAAAGCAAGCTGAGACACTTAATCACTCTACAACATGGCATATCATGCTGCACAATAATCACAATATTGTTTTTTTACAATAATAAATTATTGTCAGTGGTACTTATCGTGATATATTGTCATACCGTGTTATTGTGACATCCCTAATTGCTGCTTTATAGATTTTCAGTCAGTTTGGGCAGTATAAGCTGAGGGCTTCTATGTCAAAAACTTAGAGAATTGAACATTGATCCCTTTCTAATGGATGTTTTAGTAAGACTACATAAGAACACCTGGACACAAGTTAACTTTGACCAATTAGGTAATCGCTCCTCAGATTAAAACAAACAAAGGGGTGCGTCAGGGTTGCATTCTGGCACCACTTCTATTTAATCTTTAAATCGATACTATTCTGATTAAATTATATAATCTGGGCTATCCTTCGCTGAAGATGGCAAATAAGGTAATTAGTTATCTGGCTTATGCTGATGTCATTGTTTTAGTCTCAACTTATTTACTTGGGCTCCAGAGAAAGCTAAAAGCACTTGTTGTATTGTGCCAGAACAATGATAATTAACAGAGATAAAACCAAATTACTTGTTTTTTGGGTCTAAACCAAAAAATAAACACAAAATATTTTTAGATAGCAAACCTTTTATCACAGATACATATTATGACTATTTGGGGGATAGATTTACAAATAACCATTCTTGGAGAATGCATATTAAATTGACACTAGACTGTATGAATAGTGCATTTAATGCCTTCAAGATCTTTAATGACAAACTAGGTAAGAGTACTATAAATGGAATCATTACAGTCTTAAATGCAAAAATTTGAGCAAGCAGTCTGTATACAGCAGAAATCTGGGGACAAGCTGACTATTCACGGCTGTAAATTATTCATAAAAAAATATTAAGATACATACTTGGTGTACCCAACTTGGTTCCTGCAGAAATTGCTAGAGCAGGGTTGGGCTAACCTTCATTAGCATCTTTAATCAGTGAGAGAAGCCTTAACTTTGTACTGGGTTTATTTTCTCTCCTTAAAACACGACTTCCTAAACTGTGTCTGGAAGAGCAAATTAACTAATCTTGGGTTTCAATGTCCTACAATTAAGCTTATTAAAAATCAACTCTTCCCAATTGGCGTGGCTCATCTTCTATATGAAATACATATTCGTCCAAAAGAAGAAATAGTTACTACACTTAAAACTAGAATACAAGATGCTGCACTAGCTCACAATTTTGCCAGAATATCAACGTTAAAGTGCTCTTCTTGGTATAAGAAAATCAAAACCCATCACAGTCTCAAACCCTATCTAAAAATATTAGCTGATCCTAATGATAGCAGAATACTTACCATATATAGAATGGAATTATAAGAAGCAAACTGTATTTACTTTAAACAATGAAGACATGGATATAAGTCCCCCTTTTGTAAATCTGGGAATGGACATGAAGATGACTTGAAGCATGTAACCTTAACATGTCCTTTGTTCATGCAACAGCAGGACCATTGATTTGATCCAATCCTTGTTAATAGAGAATCATAATCTGATGATATGATCTTCATGCTATATAATTTGCAAAATCCAACAATTTTATACCACCTTTCCCAGTTTTTGAGGAAAATAAAAGTAGGGTTCTACCAATTTAGTTTGAATAACTTAAAAAAAGACGACAACCAAGGGTTTACTGTGTTCTGTTCTTGAATACCTAATTGTTTGAATGTTTGCAGTCTTTTCAGTCACTGATATATGATGTCACCAATAGGACTATCAAACTATTTTCCCTATCTGGATTTTAATGTATTGTAACATGTTATGATTTAACTAGAGCCAAACCAAGGCCCAATACGAGGAAGAATCCATGGGTCAACCCTTTCTGTGGTCCTTATGGACCTTATTTCTGGGATAGGATTTGAGATTACAGGTTGAAATACTTCCTATGGGGGTGTAGGTAACAAGACCCAAACCCACAGAAGTCCTGTTTAAATTCACATATTGTTGAATTAGCTAAAGTGCTCACCCCTGGAGTTTTCCTAAATATATACTGTGAAAATAGTGGATCTGCATACTGAAATGTACCTGATTGGTTAGATAATATAATGTGAAATTATAAGATGAAGTATGTATTCAATTAACTGAAATTTTGTAAATGTTGTAATTCACTTTGATGTTTTAAATGTTTTTTATGTATGTAATGACTTTGTTAGTTGACCTAATAAACTAAACTAAACGGAGGAGAGAAAGAAGTAAGCGCCTCAGCTGGGACTTGAACCCAGGCCACCAGGAATACCTTTCTAGTCATGCTATCCAGCAGCACCACCAAGGCAACTGGAACCGTGGTGCTAAAAATGTAGCAATTATTTGTACAGCAGCAGGTTGTGCATTTAAGAAAGAGTAATGTGTGCTTCAGGACAGCCCAGATTCCAGATGCTTCGGTGGTGCAACTGGTTAGCACAGCCGGAATGGTAGTCTGGGCGGCCTGGGTTCAAGTCCCAGCTGAGGCACTTTCCTCTTTCTCTCCTCTGTTTAAATGTGTTCCATAAATATGCACACTGCACCCATGTGATTGAAAATGTAGTAATTATTTGTGCAGCACCAGGTTGTGCCTTGGAGAAAGAGTAACATGTGCTCCATGATGGCTCAGGTTCCATATGCTTTGGTGCTGCAGCTGGTTAACACGGCCAGAATGGTAGTCCAGGTGACCTGGGTTTAAGATCCAGCTGAGGTATTTACTTCTTTCTCTCCTCTGTTTAAATGTGTTCCATAAATATGCACACTGCACCCATGTGATTGAACATACTAACATAGGAAATTGCCAGCAGATAAAGACCACATTGTCTATCAAGTCTGCTTGAGTGTGCAGCAAGCTAACCTCTTACACTGCAGCTGCCCCTCCCTACCCTCCCCGCATATCGGTGACCCTCCCCCTCATTTTGTCTCACCCCCACTTAAAGCTGCCCACCGACTTACAGGAAACCACCTCCTCAGGCAGCGCATTCCATCTAGACACCACCCTCTCCATGAAAAAGTGCCTCCTCATCTCTCTTCTGAATCCTCCCCTTCCAGCCTTAGCCCACGTTCCCTTATGTCCCCTCATGAAAATGTAGTAATTATTTGTGCAGCACCAGCTTGTGCATTGGAGAAAAAGTAATGACTGCTCTGGGATGGCACAGGTTCCAATTGCCTTGATGGCGGAGCTGGTTAGTGTGACCAGAATGGTATTCTGGATGGCCTGGATTCAAGTCCCAGCTGAAGCACTTACTTCTTTCTCTCCTCTGTTTGTATGCCTCAGCCATGGATTGGGGTAGCCCAGGTCTCGGTGACCACCACCAGAACCACCTTCCCCGCTGCCATCATGGCCTGCAGGCCATCCATTTTATTCCCAAGATTTGAAGTCTTGAGGACACTACCCTCCACCACTCCTGATTCCTTCCTTTCTTTCTTTTTTGACCAAGTGCCTCTCTCCTCCTCTTTTTGGCTGTCTTCACCTTTCCTCTTCTTCCCTTGGTTCACTACCTTGCTTTTTCTCACCTCTGACCCCTTCTATTCCCCCAACTCTCCCTCATTACTGTCCCACTGTGCTTTTTAACTGAGGGGCCAATCACCCCCTTCTTAAAAAACCCCATTTCCAAGCAGTTTTTTATTCTCCCCACTCTCTCTCCTTATTGACCACTCTGTGTCCTCTGCCTGGGAGGATTTGGCTGCCCTTTACTCTGGGAAACCCTAGGTGCTGTGACCCTTGCTGGCTCTCCCTTCAGTTCAAACTTAAGCTCTTACTCATATTTTCTCCAGTCCATTCCCTGAGTAGCTCTTTCCCCTCCTGCTTACATGCATTCTATCAGGTGCTTAGAGGGTTTTATCATCCCATGTTCCCTCCCAGTTCTCTATCTATCCAAGTCCCTCCTCACTACACCATTCCATCAGCCAGTCATTAAACTCCTTGGTCCTGCATTTCCTAACTGTGCTGTCTGTAGGCACTGGCAGCACTTCTGAGAAGGTTATCAAACTAGCTTCCCCCCTACAAACCTACCCCACCACTCTGAACCTCTCCTGCACTATCCTTGCCTCACATCCAGCTAGATCATTGGTACCTAGGTGAACTATTATGTGTGGCTTCTCCCATCCCCTGTGTGTGTGTGGGCTCACCATTTGGCATATGCATTTTGCTTTCATTCCTGGAAGGCACACCATTCTCCCACCATGATGTTCTCCCCTCCTCTTAGCCCATCTAATCCCCTATCTATTGAATCCCCCAATACTATGACTGTACTGCTACACTTCCCTTCTCTTGCCTTCCCTTCCCCAGCCCTCCTCCTGCTGGAACTACCTTTACAAGTGCATGGATATGGTACACTATCCATACTCTGGCAGTTCCACTGGAAGGCGATGATTGTCTGGACATCTTTAAGGTAAGCTTCTCCCACCACCTGGGTGGATATATCCCCCAAATCCACCCAGTGACATCAGCTCTTCCACTGGAAGAACAGGTCACCTCCTTTGCTCTTCACTAAGGATTTTCTCTGCACCATAGGCAAGCCATTATTCAATGTTTTTTGAAGTTGTTAGATTTTATTTTGTCAGTTCCTCAACTCCATTTTGTATTATCTATAATGGATCACAAGAAGCCCAGATTCAAATTCTGTGTTTGGTGCCACCAGAAAATGTCAGCCACCGATCCACATGACATGCATGTGTACTGCCTGGGTGAGCAACACAACATGTCAGGGTGCAGCCTATGCCTTTCCATGCTCCCTGAATCCCTTGAGGAAAGGAAGCTCCAGCTCACTAAGGGCCAGCCTTTGGGACATGATCCAAAGGATCACTCGAAGGGTGAAAAAAGGCCTCAACAACTGTTGGATCTGCAGTAGTTTAAGCGGTAGTATTTATTGTATAGATAATAAGTCTTTTATACATCATTAAAACTAAATACAGATGCAAACAAAAGTATTCACACATAACTTACAGTATAAATAACACATTCCTATAGATAAAAACAAGGAAATACTATATTATATTTCACCAATTCACAGACCATGAACACAGTGAAAGTCCATACACCTTTCAGGAATAAATATTATTCCACTATTCTTCTTCTTTTCAGTTTACTAATAGCTTGAAAATACTTGCCAACTCTATTGACTGTCCTTTCATCTGTTATGTGAAGAAGAATATTAGTCAATAACATCATATCGATTTTGTAACTCTCACTTAAAAAAGGTGACAACCAGTACACTCTTGGTTCTGAATACGAGGGCTGTGCATGGTCTGAATAGTATTTCCTGAATACCACGAATAGTAAGCTTGCCAAATATTCGGATGGACATTCCGAATAGTTCACTATTCGGCTACTATTCGGGATGTACTATTCGTTGGGTGAGATTTCAAAATCTCACAGAGCTTTGCTGGCCAATCAGAGGCTGTTTTTGGAGCTCAGGGCCAGGAACACCATGTGATCTCCTCACTCTGAGTGTGTCCATGAGAGGAGACAGTTGTTTCTTACAGAGCTAGCTCTGTTTAGTTTACCACTTGTAACTTTTATAACTGTTTAAAAAATGTTTTGTGTGTGATCCAGTTTTTACATTTGATCTCCTTGTGACTGCATCTGACTGCAGTTTTTGTTTTTCATCCTTGAAACTGGGCTCAGTTTCAAGGAAAAGGAGAGTCTGTGTGTGAGTGAATCTGTGTGTGTGCTGCTGCATGCTGACTCCCTTCCCCCACTGCTTGCAGTTTCACAGCTCAGCTGAAGCAGTGTGGTTTGATTTTTTGCTTAAGAACCAATTAGTTCTTATCAGGATTTTTTTTTTTTTTTTTGTCAACAAAGTCCAGTTTGGCTTTTGTATGTAGTGGGTAACTGTTACTAGGCTCAGTAACAGTGAGTGGCTCAAGCTTTTGCTGACTGCCCCATCCCCACTGCTGTGCTTGCTAAGCTTTTTGTTCCAAATCCACACACAGCCCCTGTGGTATTTTCTATTTCTTTTGTGAAGCAAATTGGTATTTTGCTGTAATCAGGTTCCGGGCTCGGCTCCTTGAATAAGTGAGGTGTGATTGTTATCTGACTCCCTCTTATCTGAGTTGCAGCTTACCGTGGTGCATACATCATCCATGTGTGCGTTGTATTGTTGCTCTTGTGATCTGTATCCTGCAAGTGCATGCACAGTTGTCTGCACACTTTTTTTTGTGATATATAAAGCAGCCTATTTTTTTCCTCACTGGGTCAGGCTTGGCCCATAGAATTGTTGCTGACTGTAGTCTGGTTCTTGGCTCAGTTCCCTGTACAACTGAGTAAGGAGGGTGTATTAAGTGACTCCTCCCTCCACAACTCACTGCATCTGAGTGGCCTCCTGTGCATGTGAGTTTTTTCTTTTTTGTGTGTCTTCACCCCCTGTGTGTGTGCACTACTGTGAGTGTGTACACGTAAATTTTCTGTGAACCGCTTTAGTATTTCTGTGTGTGTCAGGCATGACTCACTGGGCTCTGTGTGTTGTAAGTTGTTTGGTGCACCTTCAAAGCTTGAATTGCTGTACTGTATGACTGCACAACTGACACCGTACAAGTAAGAAGTTGTTTGCTGACTCCATCTCTTTCTAGTATCAGCTTGACTTTATTAGCTGCTACATACACAGTATTGCTATTGTTATTTTCTGCAAGAAGCACCAACATAAACAAAGACACTAATCACAAATAATATACACAGTAAGTTACGGACCATGTCTCATCAATCCCATAAACGTGCATGGTCCAGCCCAAGCAAGTCATCTTCACCACCAGTCGTAAGTGGTGAGGAACAGGGTGAGAGAAGGTCTGTTCATATTCGCCGCTCTAAAATAGTTTTCTCCCCTGATGAGCCTTCAGATTCTGGTGTCAGTAAGATTGGGGGTAGTACTAGTACTACTATAACTTCAGCTGCTGCCACTACTATTACTAGTACTGCATTTGCAGCATCATCAACATTTTATAAAAGTAGGAGGGCTTTACAGCTGACATCTCCAGTTATACAAGAACAAGAACCCACCCCCACTACCAGTGGTAGTACTACTCAAACAACTGCCCCATAGAGGCAACATCGCCTATCAGTTTGCTCCTCCCCACCACCACCAGTGCTGTGATTTCAGCAACCACAGCAAATCCTTTTATGTACTATTGACACCACCACTGCCATAACAGTGTGCGCTGTTATTTGTGCTCCTTGCACAGCCACTGTCACCACAACCTTTGCCTCCATTAGTAGTCCTGAGTGTTCTGCTGTCACCATGACTACTGCTGCCAGTATTACAACTAGCTGTAATATGATGCCAATTTCTTTGACTGTAACTCCTGATTGTAATTCTGGCACCAGGACTACTGTTGACAGTGCTACTACCTTGCCAACTGTGCCCATGACCGTGGGTACTGTGACTAGTACTGACCATGAGACTGTTACATGACTGCACCAATTGTGTTGTCAAACTGTACTGTTGCTCAGCCTCGCAAGTTTCCTCTCACCACATTTCCTTTTGCTGATGTGGAGGATTCTGAAGAAGAGCATTCCTCTGGTTCTGAATATTTACCAGAACCTCAGGACTTGCTAAGTACATCATCTGACAGTGATACCCACCTAAGCAAATTTGGCGATGAGGCCGAATATGTGGCATATCTGTGTGAGAAGCGTGAATGTACAGCTGCCAAAAAATGCAGTACTTCTTGTCGTGGCAAGCAGGCCGGTCAGGGTCACCCTCCTCCTCCTCCTAAAAAAAGCAAACAGTCCACCCTGTCCTTTCAAAGAGTTATGTTAAGTTCAACTCCATCTGATACACAAAGTAGTTTTACAACTACATCTGTTGTGGAGAAAGAAAGGGGTAGAACAACTGCATCCACTGCACCCAGGTCTGACAAGGGGAAAGGGGCAAAACATGCCCGTGGTCACCTTATTGGGGCCTGTACTTCCACTGTCAGTGCAAGGAAAAGTGTGGTGTGGCTGTACTTTAGTGTTGTAAAAGATGATCCAACAAAGGCAGTATGCTGTGTGTGTGACTGTATTATAAGGCTTGGTAAAAACCTTTGAAATCTCACAACAACATCAGTGATGAACCATCTCCGAATGAAACATCCCAGTGCACTTCAACGATCCACAGCTGTTCCTCCCCTTCCACAACATGTGCCTGTCAGACCCTCTTCTGTTACTGTTCTAGTAGATACACAAAGTATTGTTAGTGATTCTATTACTGAGACAGACAGTGTGCCCTCAACTCCCCCTACACCACTTATAGCGCATCCCCGTACAGGAGCATCACCCATTCTGCCTTCTTCTGCTCAGTCATCTATTATTGTAAAAAATTGCAAATATAACAAATTTGGATACATTAGGCTATGGGGAAAGGTTGAGAGCATTGAATCTCTATTCGTTGGAATATCGCTCTTTACGGGGGGACCAATGCTTAATTTTTTGTGTCTCTAGAGATCCTATGCTGTTTGAAACCATCTGTCTGGAATGGTATCCTTCTGAAAGAAATACCAGATCACACAATTTGAGATTAAAATCATCCATTAATAGAACAGAAAAGAGAAATTGTTTCTTCACTCAGAGAGCAGTTCCAATTTGGAACACCCTTCCACAAGAGGTGGTATTGAGCTCAAACTTAATGCAGTTCAAGGTTAATTTGGATGAATATATGGGAGACAATAAGTATCGATTCCACCTTGGTTAAAGGTGGCAAATTCATTTTGGGCTGGTCCCTTGAACTTGTACCAAACCTATGAACCTATTGTAACACCCTCCACCATGGGTTAAAAGTCAAAATCAATGCGATGTGGTACCGCTTTGACTACACCCATCATGCAAGTCTTCCATGCCCGCACCAAATACCAAGCAGCACACCCTACAGCAGAGCAGATCACCAATTTAATTGGTGAGATGATGGCTTTGGATCTGCAGCCATTTTCCATTGTGGAAAACACAGGTTTCCGTAGGCTGCTGCAGCATTTGCACCCTAGGTATAATATACCATCACGGACCACATTTTCACGTACTGTAGTACCCAACATTTACCATGATTTGAGAAAAGAAGTTGCAAGACTGCTAGCACAGGCTGTTGGTGGAGTTTTCCACTGCACAACTGACATATGGACCAGCATGAATTCAAATCATGCATATATGTCACTGACAGCACACTGGTGTGTTGCAGATGTGGTAGTCACTGGTGGTGATGGTGGTACTGGTGCTGGTTCTGTCTCTTACCCCTCTCCCTGCAGGTCTGCTTTGCTAAATGTCAGTGTTATGGAAAAGGATCACCGGACTATAAACATACTGTCATTCCTGCGAGAGATGTTGAGCCCATGGATTGATGGCAACAATTTGCAGGTAGGGTTTGTGGTCACAGACAATGCCACAAATATGATAAAAGCACTTAGAGATGGCAATTTTGATGGGATATACTGCTTTGCTCATACACTAAATTTGGTGGTGACAAAGGCTTTGGCAAACACAGCAGAGGCAGATCACACAGTCAAAGTAGCCAGAAACATATGCAGCCACTTCCATCACTCTGAAAGCCACAAACCGTCTGCATCAGCTACAAGAGCATCTTCAAATGCTGCAGCATCATCTCATCCAGGATGTACAGACCCGGTGGAATTCCACCTACTACATGCTGCAAAGGCTTCTGGAGCAAAAGCGAGCCCTTCACGAGATGAGCATGGAAACTGATATAGGGGGAGTCCTCGGACATCAGGACTGGGCTGTGATTGAGGGCTTGGTAAAGGTTTTAGCCCCATTTGAAAGGAGCACTCATGACCTTAGCTCTGATTTTGCACTGCTAAGGCAGGTAATTCCTGCTGTACAGATCCTGAAAAAAGCCATGAGGAGATTCAGTGAAAATACTGAGAAAGATCCAAACCAGACACCAGGAACAGTGATATCCCTTGTGGAAAACCTCACCATAGAACTAGAAGTTAGATTTTCTGATCTCTGTTCCAATAAAAAGCACATATTTGCCACTATATTGGATCCACATTTCAAGTGTGAGGTACTACACCTTATAATGCCCACTCACAGGGTTACAGACATTCAGAAGCGGATGTGCTCAGAACTTAGTTTCTGCATCCTTGGGTCAATGAAACCAGCAGGTAACCCTATTGATGAGCCAGTTTCAGAATCACAAACTGAAAGCAGTATGGAAAACCTTGAGAAGGAGGGTGACTGTTGGGCTGAACACAGCTCATCACTACAGGCTGAGCAGCAGAAGAGAACAGAACAGCAGCCACAGTCTGCACCCAATCTGCTGAACAGTTATTTCAATGAGCCTCTGGAGTCATTCTCCATAAAATCCAGTGGAGTACTGGATCAAAAGGATGAAAGCATCTCCGCACTTGGCACAGCTGGTCCTTAAATATATCTGTTGCCCCCCTACCAGCGTATCGTCTGAATGAATGTTCAGCACTGCTGGGGATGTGTTGGAACCTCACTGATCCTCACTTGACCCAGCACATGCGGAACAACTTATGTTTATAAAAATACATCTACCTCACCTTGGGTACACACATGGCCATTAACAATTGCATTAAATAATTGTCTTGTACTGGATACAACATTTGTGTGTTTGTAGCATTGACCCATACACAAGCCATTCTGTGTTAACCATCATTGTTCTGTTAGCAAATAAGCACATGTTAACATTCATATTCAAAGTCATACTAACACAAATCTGTGACCAGCACCCTTTTCCTTTATTACTTCCACTGTCATGGTGTATTCTTTTGAACGAGCATGCCCTGCAGTTCCCAGTGCCTAAAACTGCCACCCACCTATTGATTGCTGTTCCCAATACAAAATCCTCAACTGGTGTTGCTGCATCTCTCATCCCCTGTGTTGCTCGTGCCTATATTCCATCGATCCCTTTAACAGCTTTCCAGGTGCCAGTAACCAGTGTGGTATCACCAGTCTCAAGTATTTCACATGCATAAAATAAGGCAGCTAATAGTGTGTCATCTCCAGTCTCAGTGTTTCCCATGCCTGAAATATGGCAGTTACAAGTGTGGCATCACCAGTGTCAGGTATTTTGAGTGCATAAAATATGGCAGTTAGTGTGGCATCTCCAGTCTCAGTATTTCCCATGCCTGAAATATGGCAGTTAACAGTGTGACATCTCCAGTCTCAAGTAATTGATGTCCTCTTTGGGCCTTACACAGGTGGTTTCCACTGCAACGCACAAATCTGGACACTCTTTAGATCTAGTCTTCCTTCTAGGGATCAACGCATCCGACATGGGGGTGGAACCAGTCACCTGGTCTGATCACCACATCGTTAGGTTCAATTTTTGCACCCCCCTGAGAAGACCAGCCCCTGTGGAGATGGTCAGGTGCTGCCCATTACGGAATGTTACTCCACAAGGTCTAGCGGCGGTCCTTGACCTCTCATCCTTCGGTTCGGTGAGCAGTGGTCCAGAAGCACTGAGTGTCGGCCTATAATAAGGCGCACGCGACTCTGGATTCCATTGCTCCTGTACGTGAGCACCCCAGATCCCTTCACCCCGGAGCCCCATGGTTTTATGGGACCCTAAGGGAGATGCGGAGACAGGGCAAGGTTAGAGCTGGCGCAGGTCCTCCTCGATGCCGACCACTCTAGATTGATGGAACATTATGTTAACTATCAATCTGCAATCACCCATAGGAAGGCAGAATTCCTGTCCAGGAGATTGCAGTTGCTCAGAATCGACCGGCTCAGCTGTTCGAACTGTAGACTGACTGTGCAACCCAGCCTGCCTGTTGGGAGCTTTCGGAAAGCAGTGTAGCGACAGAGCTCGCTTGATACTTGCAGCTAAAGTGGCCGACATCAGGAAGAACCTGGGTCCGGAAGCTCTATGACAAGCTTTTGGTCAGCGTGAGATGACGGTGCCCCATTCTCCTGGAGTTCCTTTCGACGACCTGAGTTCGTGGACATTATGAGGATCATCCATTCTATGCCCACAAGGTTGTGGTTTAGATCCCGGTCCGACTCCCTTATTCTGGGTTGTTTGGATATCACTCGTCGGTCTTGGCGCAAATAGTCTGGTGCTCCTTGGAATTGGGTGAGTTTCCCTGTTCCTTGAAAGAGGCTGTGGTAACTCCTCTTTTGAAGAAAGCTTCCTTGGACCCGGACTCTTATTCTAGCTATCGACTTATCTCTAACCTCCCCTTTATTGGGAAGGTTATCGAGAAGGTCATAGCGGTTCAATTGGATGACCATTTAACCATCCATAACGTCTACGAATCCTTCCAGTCGGGCTTCCGTAAAAGACATAGCACCGAGACTGCGCTGGTTCGGGTGTTAAATGATCTTCTGATGGTGAGGGATCAGAAGAGACGCTCCATTCTTGTTCTTCTTGATCTCTCTGCAGCCTTTGACACAGTGGACCACATGGTGCTATTAGCTCGCCTGGGGCAAATTTGTGGAATGACTGGAACCGTTCTGCAATGGTTCACGTCATTTCTTACGGGAGATGGAGAGTTGTGTCGGGGATTTTCTCTCTGACCCAATCCTCTGTTGTGTGGAGTGCCCAGGGATCCTACTGTCGCACATGTTGTTTGCAGTTGTATGCTGCCCTCGGAGGTATCATTAGGCGATATGGGCTGAGGTTTCACTGCTATGCGGATGACACCCAGCTCTATCTGTCCTTGCACCCGACCAGGATGGAGCTCTGTGTTTAACAGCTGTCTGAGGGAGATCCAAGACTGGATGGATTCTAGTTGGCTAAAGTTGAACTCGGAGAAAACAGAGGTGCTGGTGGTGGATCCTGGTGGTAGGGTGGTGAGGCCGGATATCGGTGCTCCATCTGGAATTATTCTTGGTGGAGTATCTTTGCCGTCCTCAGAACAGGTCGTAGCCTGGAGTTATTCTTGACGATAGGCTGACTCTCAAAGCTCAGGTGTCAGCTGTTCTCAAGACTTCCTTTATCATCTCAGGAACATTGCCAGGGTGAAGCATCTTGTTCCGTCTGATTCCTGCCTACTTTGGTTCATGCTTTTGTATCTTCACGCTTAGACTATTGCAGCCCTGTACTTTGGGCTTTTGGGTTGAAATCCGTCCCTACAGCTGGTGCAGAATGCTGCAGCCGGGTTCTGACTGGGACAAGTCGTTTCTGTCACATCACTCCCGTGCTGCGTGAACTGCACTGGCTGCCCTGTCTTGATGGCGGATCACCTTTAAAGTCATTTGCTGACTTCAAAGCCCTTCACGACCAGGGTCCAGCCTATCTGAAAGACCTCCTAGTGCCTTACTGCCCTGACCGATCACTCCGCTCGGCCGACATGGGGTTGTTAGAGATCCCAAGAGTGAGTTTGAAATCTTCTGGCAGCAGAGCATTTTCATATGCTGCACCCACTCTTTGGAACTCTCTACCATGTCGGCTACGGCAGTGCACCTCCGTGGAACTCTTTAAAAAAGAGCTGAAAACCTACTTATGGAACATGGCTTTTTTAGATAATTAGTTATCTATTAATGCTTTGGTTTTTATTATTATATATTTTATCTTGTGGTATGCCAATTTTATGTATATGTTTGTGTATGTTGTGTTTGAACTGTCAAATTGTTCAGCACCTTGATATGTTGAAAGGTGCTATATAAATAAATTATTATTATTATTATTATTATTTCACATGACTGAAATATTACAGTTATGAGTATGGTATCACTTGTCTCAAGTATTTCACATGACTAAAATATTATGGTTACGAGAATGGTATCATTTGTCTCAAGTGTTTCACATGACTGAAATATTCCAGTTACCAGTATAGCATCATATGTCTCAAGTATTTCACATGATTGAAATGTTCTGGTCACCTGTATGGCATCATCATTCTCCAGTATTTCACATGCCTGAAATATTCCAGTTACCAGTATGGCATCTCCAGTCTCCAGTATTTCACATGACTGAAATATTCCAGTTACCAGTATGGCATCTCTAGTCTCCAGTATTTCACATGACTGAAATATTCTAGTTACCAGTATGGCATCACCCATCTCAAGTATTTCCCATGCCTGAAATATTCCGGTTACCAATGTGGCATCACCAGTCCCAAGTATTTCACATGCCTGAAATATTCTGGTTACCAGTGTGGCATCACCAGTCTCAATTATTTTCCATGCCTGCAAAATTATTGCAAAGTGCTGCAGTATGCTGCAAGGAGCAGTGTAATTCAACGGCAGTTAATCTCTAGTCATCCAATATTTTGTGACAGCATTTACTGCAAAGTATTGAATTGCATCTTGTCTTGCTTCACTGTATACTATTGATACATGATACAATTCCAGAGAAGGTGGTGAGATAGACTACATGGATGATGACAGACAGGTGTCTCTTTATTAGATGGTCTCAGATATTTTTCTCCCCAAGCAAGCCTTTTAGTTCTTGTAGCATTGGGAATAGTACTACTACTACTAATACCACTGGCACAACTATTACTACTACTGGAGTCACCACCTGTTCCATCTATACATTCACTGTCACATCCTTTTGTGCAGTAGTAGGAGGGCATTAATGCATACATGCTTTGTGCAGGAAGCAGCAGACACCACCACCAGTGTTCCCACTGCTATCACTATGGCTGCTACATCTACAGTCAGTGTGCTTCCCACCACCACCGGTGCCATTCATGCAGCAGCCACCCTTTCAGCTGTCACCACTATGGCAGCCACTGTTACCACTATTCTTACACCCATGGCCAAAGCACCATCTACCCCGTGTCTGTGGATTTATGTGATAACCACGAAAGTGCAATTGCGATTGGTGGCAGGACAAGTATATATCACCGAAAATCTATTTCAGTGATGTACACCCCAATGCACAGGAAAACAATGCCAGGGACTTAAATTTTGATTGTTCATGCAGTGGGCTGTGCCCCTTGCATGGCCCCACACCCCCCTACTAAAGAATTCTTAACTCAGTGGGGTGCATGTCGGGGGTGCAAAACCTGGAGAAAAAAAATTGGGGGCGGGCATGCCACAAAAAAATATGGAGTGTGCCGGACCTGAACCTGGAACCACTTGCCTTTGGGCTGACAGCTACCAACCACGCTATGGGGCCAGCTTAGCAGCCCACACCAACCACACCAGGCCAACCTCCCTCCTTCCTTCTGTCATGCTGGACCCCGCCCCTCTGCACACATACACATATAGTGATGTCCTGTCGCTATATGCGCCCACCTCCCCCATCTGGTCACCCTTCCTCAGCAGTAGCCCCTTTGACATGCACCAGGATTGAGTTGACATTATTGCAAGCACTCAATCGCCAATGCCCATGTCATGGATTACCGTGTCTGTGACCAAGAACACCCTCCAGTGCTGACCCAATGCAATGCTTGATATCATTTTTGGAGTGCTATATGTGTGGTGTGGTGGATCAAGTGTGCCACATGTAGCTTGTGTTGCATTAATGAGAGCTCTGCGTTGGTGGTTGAAGTCTCATTGAGGTGTATATGCTAAAGCAGGTTTAATGGGTGATTAATGGTGTTGTTAAAGTGTTTTTTTAAAGTTTCCTTAAACTTTAAAAAAACACCTTTTCTGGCTGAATACTGAATAACGAATACCGAATACCTGGGACCCGAATACTGAATATTCGGCCGAATATTTGGGAAAAGGTATTCGCGCAGCCCTGCCGAATACCAGGTACAAGGCTATAAAACATGCACTAAATCTTCTGTCCCCCCATGAGAACAATCACATGTCCCTGATAGTATACCTTCCTTCCCGTACCTATAGAGCAGCACATTACTTGAGAATTGTTCGAATTTATAATTAGAAAATAATGTTCTAAGTTTATGTTCTGTCAAAATTTCAAGATAGGGTTTAAACCCAAAGTAATAGTTATTTTGCACAAATCATTTAGAATAACTAGTCCCTGCTATAGCTTGTAAATCCTGCATCTTCCAATAATTATTTATTTTTTTGTAACACATTTTTTATATTTTTCACTTAATGTAACTCTTTGATCCACTGCCCTCTTTAAATTCATTAATTTGTGTTTGTCCCACAGTGAATATATTATTGTATACCAGAATCCTTGTCTGTAATCTAACTTGAACCATTCTTCTTTTTCCTTTAAGCAAACAGTGGTTAAAACCGTATCCTTCTTTTTGGTAAGCCTAATCCAAAAATTAATTTTGAGAGTTTCAATGGCAGCTTTTATATCTATAAGTCCTAGTTCACTTCTGACATATGCTGCTGGGCATGAGTGGCCAACTCTTAATATATTTAGTAGGAGCTTATATAGTGGAGAAACAAATTTATTAACATCTTTAATCTCCCAGATGTCTGCACCGTACAGTAACTTTGCCTCAAATTTGGCTTTAACAGTTTGTACCAAGGGTTTAAGTGTAAACCCACCATATTTAGCATTAAACCATACTAGGGCTGCTAATGTTTGTTTTAATTTATCGGTCAAATAATCTCTATGTGCAGCCCACTGCCCATTTCCACAAAATAAGACGCTTGAATAAAGATATTTATTGATCATTTCTATTTTATTATTTTCCAGTAACCAGATTCCCTTAGTCTATATTTTATTCTTTCCAAATATTACTCTTTTGGACTTACTTAAATTAATCTTTAATTTTAATTCTATCAACTTTTTCGAAATATAATTCAATTGGTTTTGTAGGCCTTTTTTGTAAGTGAGATCAGGACAATGTCGTCCTCATAGGCTTGAATTGGACAATTTGTTGTTTGAATTTTTGGTAGATAGGAATTTATTCTCTCCATATCCATAAGCATTTTATCACTATATAGGGAAAACAGAACCGGCGCCATTATTCAGCCTTGTCTTATTCCATGATTGATACTAAATGATGAAGAAGGCTGCCCTTTATAACCCAGCCTCACCTTGGCCCATGTTCCTGTATATAAATCTGCTAAGACTGAAATCTGCAGTACAGCTTGCCACCCTGGAAGCAGAGGTGGAGCAGCTGCAGCAGGCACCTCATCAGCCTTGGTGCTGCTCCTGGCTGAGGCCAGTGTCAGAGTGACCTTTACAGGTCAATTCTGTGAATCGTGCTGGTTCCTCCAGACCCTTAGGGAAAGCCTTTTCCTCATGACTCTGGGTCAAAGAACAAGTCAAAGAAAAAGACTGCACACCATTGTTGCCAGTTGTGGGATGGGGAGAGATCATGATCCTCCCAGTCCCTTGACTCACCTGACCACTCAGCAGAGGTCGAGCTCCCCTCAGTCAAGGGGCAGATCAGGCAAGTCGAAGACTCTTGGCATTGTCACTGAGTCAGTTGACCTCTACTCTGGTCAACCAGCTGGCCAAGATTTTCCTTGAACTGGTTGACCCATGGTCAGACAAGGTCAAGAATTCAGCCTTGCAGACCTCAGTGCTCCTGATCCTGACTCAGTGGAACCTGGTATGACCGGTCTCTCTCCAGTCAACCTGGTTTGGGACAAGCCTTCATCTGAGGTCGGGTCCTCCACACCTATGTTGGTGCATACGGGTTGGCACCTGGTCTATGGCTAGCCCCAGGATAACCATACCCACCATTGACTGGGTGGTCAAGGATCAAGGACTCAGTTGATGTCATGATCAAGGTGTTTGCACATTCTATGCTGCTCGACCAGAAGGTGCTGCTGACAGTGCTGCTTGTCCTTCTCATCCACAGGTGAGGAGAGGCACCACTGCAAAATGCGTTGGTGCTACAAGGAGTTCCTCTGGCAGCAATGGGCCATTGTGGGGCAGGGTAGGACTCTACCTCAAGGTCCCATGATTCCCTGGCAACTGCCAGTGGTCTGCCTGCTGGTCTAGCCCCCATGAGTGCAGCCAACACCCATCTCTCCACCAATTCCCAAGAAGAGCTGCTATCCTGACAGCTGCCAACTGGTGCTCCCTCCAAGGAGACAGCAGTTTGGCCCCTGGCTTGCCAGGCCTGTTGCCAATGAGGATCACTCTGGACGAGGAGTCCCAGGAGGTCTGTGGAAATCTTCAGCTGAAGGCCATCTTTGAGGAGTCTTCCCTCAATGTGGACCAGGAGCTGATGGCCTCCTCTGGGGCTCAGCTCTTCGACCAGGAGCCATTTGAAGAGTCTTCCACTGACCAAGGGCTGGTGCCATTCAGTGGGCTTCTTTGCTTCATTTCCTAGTCCATGGTCATCCCATTGGAGCCTGTCCAGAAGAGGGCCATTTGCCCTCTCAAGGATAGCCTGGACTGGGATGCATTCCCCAGGGGTTGTCTTCTTGGTAGCTGAGGCCACTTTGGGACTGGCCCTGGATCTCTGGCAGCATCCAGCACACTACATGGCACACTCAACCCATATGGTTTGTAAGTACAGAGTCCCCACAGGTGCCCATTCAGGGTTTTTGGGCCACCCCTTCACAGACAGGCTGGTTTCAGACTCAGTGTTCTGTAAGTCTCAGGCAGGCTAGTTATGCTGTTATCATGGCTAACTATGGCCATGCCGAGATGGGCATGTTTGATAGTATCCTCCCACACCTCTACCTGGAGCAGCTGATGGTGGTGAAGCTCCTTCAAGACCATGGCCAAATGCTGGCTAAACACCAGTTCCAGACAGCCTTAGACATGGGCGAGTCATGTGCCCATGTGGTCGCAATGGCTGTCTCTTTGCATCACAGGGCCTGGCTGCACTTGTCCACCTTTACAGTAGACACCCTACAGAGGCTGGCAGATGTCCCTTTCTTGGGCACCAACCTCTTTGCCCTGGGGTGGGAGGACAACTCACATGGACTGAGAAATCCAGTGCCACCCTGGACTTGGTGACTTCATCTCAGGAGGACCTGAAAAGGAAGCCCAAGAAATCAGCCTTTAGGTACCAGTCCTTTCGGTCACCTCCTTCTTGGCAACTTCCCCAGCAGAAGCAGTTCCAGAACTAGCACCCCAAAGTCTGGGGGCCAGTGTCCAAAAAGGGGGGGCAGGGGTAGTGGTGCACTTCCAGCAGTAGCCACTAGTATCCCCTCTGAGCTCTTCCCAGTGACGGGTCAGGGATGTCATCCCTCCACCTGTTCTGTCACCAACCACTCTTCCTGTCAGAGGCAGGCTGCATCTCTTCTTTCCAGATTGGACCCCATCACAATGAACAAGTGGGTGTTGGATACAGTGGGCAGAGAACTGTCTCTCAGTTTTGAGACTCTCCTGCTATATCACTTCCACACACCTCAAGAGTCTGGGGCATCTTGGAACACACTATCTACCCTTTGGGAGGACGTTGCTCAGCTCCTTGCAAAAGGAGCCATAGCCTGTGCCCTGAATGCCCTGGATGGGCAGGGTTTCAAGTTAAGGTACTTCCTGGTCCCAAAACAGATGGGGGGGCTATTGTCCCATACTGGATCTTTATGATCTCACCCACTAGGTATGGAAATGCAAGTACCAGATGGTCACTCTGAACCAGATTATCCCACCTCTGGAACAGGGCATGTGGTGTGCCTTACTTTTAAATTTACACTAGAGGAAAGCATAATCTTGCTTGTGATCTAGGGGGAAGGTGTGCCTTACTTTTAAATTTACACTTGTCTTTGCTTGTTTGAATCAAGAAGGGGTTTGCAATAATGCATATCCATTTGTAGGCTACTACTTTATATCCAGAGGGGTTGAAATACTGCTGAAATTGCTTTTTCCTGTGGACTGCTGGCTTGTTGTAATTTGCTAGTATTTTGGTGACATTTTGCAACAAACATTTAGGTTTTCACTGATGGCTGAGGACTGCTTTAATTTTAATTCATGTTGCTTAGTGGAGTTGTTTGTATATTCAACCCAGACAAAGAATGAAGAGGTTTAAACTAGACTGCTCTGATTGAGTAGCAGTAATGTGGATCACTTCAACATCAGCGTGGTCAGGTGGGCCAAGTCACAAGAGTGTATGCTGAAATGGTGAATGCTCCAAAAGCCTGCTCAACAGTGTAAGAGTGACTTTAGCTACAGCCCCACTAAGGGCAATGGACAGTCTGGCTACAGTTGTGCAGGCGAGCGCCTGGAGGACAGGGTCTGGACAAGTGAGCGCCATGGGCAGCGTGCACCACAAAGGCACCCATAGCCATGTAGACAAGGTACAATGGAGGGGGTGAGAGGAGCTGGGTGGTGGGGCACAGGCTTGGGGGGAACTAGACCACTGGGTGATGGCATTATGCCATGTAAGGTTGGCAAGGGGGGGTGGATAGTGCTGTCTGCTTGTGTGGCTGCACGTTTTGAGGTGTACTGGCCACTGGGGCATCAGTGCATTTGTGCTGTGGCCACTGTCAGGTGGGGGCTGGGGGGTGGTTCACCATTTCCACAGTGGCAGCCGCAGCATCACCCATCCCTGTCCCCACTATTCTCTGCATGGTCATGGTCCAGGTACTGGCCATTTACCCCGGTCACCACTGCCCACTGACGTCATTGATGCCCAGTTGGTCAGGGCTCGGTTATACATACCCAGTCATCCAGGGCTCAGTCGGCCATGCCCTGTTGCCCAGGGCTCTGTCACCCATCCCCAGCTGCCCAGGGCTCTGTCATGTATTCCCAGCCACCCAGGTCTCCTCTGCCTGCTGCCAGTGCTCTCACCGCTGTTCACCCTTCTTCCTCATTGCCCTTGTGGAGCTCTCTCTCTTGTGCTGTCACCCACTGGGGACTCACCCATCACATATAACCCTCTGATTGCCTTCACAGCACAGACCAGGTGGATTTCCCAAACCCACACTCACCCATCTCCACCGTCCCCTGGCTCACCTTGCTTTATTGGGTTAGGCAGAAAGGTGTGACAACTTCCTGCTCAGACACAAAACAGGGTGGGGTATGCCACAGAAGGTGGGAGGATATAGTCTTGAGATTGCTAATGTGTAATAAAAAAAAAACATTGGTGAGTCCTGGTACATAGTCCCTAGGAAGCAGGTTACAACACTACAGGGAAGTGAGGTTCCCCAACAGCAACTTGGCAGACAGAAGCAGAGAAAGTGGGACTCATGATGGGAGTGGTGCAGTGCAATGGATGTGGAGCAGCAGTCTTCAGAAGGATGTTCTGGGAACTGCAGTGTTGTCCCATCTGCAGGCACCTCTCTGGGCTGAGGGCAGAGATTGATAGTATCCAGGCTGAGTTGGCTAGGTTGCAGGCAATCTCCTCCCCCACCCAGGGGCCACAAAGTCTCACCCACTTCCTCAAAGGAGAACCAGCAAAAGAAGTGTGTGGACTACAGTGAGCTCAGGGAGGTTGAGGCAGGTGGATCAAAAGCAAATCCTCCACCCAGTGCAACTAAGGAACTCCTACACAGGTTTTGAGGAGAGGGCACAGGTTTGGAGGAGAGGAAGGATCCCACTGTGACACCCAAAGTCGTGACCTTGGTGGACGAGCAGGATCTACAGAAGAGAACCCCACAGGCAGGTGGAAGAGGACCCCAAAGGAAGAAGAAGCTTCTCCTAGTGGGGGACTCCATAGTCCAGGAAGTGGAATTGGGGACAGAAATGGGGGAGGAAAGGGAGGAGAGGTGTATACCAGGAAGCACAGCTCGGAGGGATGGGGCGAGGATCCAGGGAATTTGTCGAGCAGTATACAGACCCCCTGTGCTGGCGGAGGAACTGGAAGAGAGTCTGGAGGCAAATGTCATGAGGCACTGTAGCTTAGACAAGGGAATGGTGGTGGTGATGAGTGATCTAAACATGCAAGGGACAGACTGGGGGACTATGATGTCCTCAGTGGCCAGGGAGCAGAGGTTTCTGGATGTCTTCCAGGACTCGTTCCTAACCCAGCAGGTGGGTGAGCTGACTAGGGACACCCGGACACTGGATGTAGTCCTGGCAGACAGTGACCAGATTAGGGGCCTGGAGGTGAGGGACTCATTGGCGGGGAGTGATCGTTCCATGGTCTGGTTCTGCCTGGACCTGGGGGAGGAAGGCCGCACAAAAATGATGGTACTTGACTTCAGGGGGGCGGACTTCAAGGGGATGGGAAGTATCCTCAAGGATCATTTGGATGGGATAAAGCCAGACATGGACGCTGACAGTAGGTGGGATATCATTAGGAGGGGGGTGCAGGAGGCGACCAAGACCTGTGCAAGAGTGAGGTACAAATGTGGTAAGGCCAGAAAACCCTGTTGGTGGACCCAGGAGGTTCAGGAGGCGGTGAGGGAAAAGAAGGTTGCCTATAGGTGCTTCAAATGCTCAAGGAGCTAAAGGGATCAAGGAGAGTTTGAGCTGACGGCCAGAATGGTCACTAGGGTGGTGAGGTAGGCTAAGGCAAGAAAGGAACAGAACCTGGCCAGGGAAATCAGGATGGGGAACAAGGGGTTCTTTAGATACATTGGGGAAAAAAGGAAGGTGAAGGGGCAGATTAGCAAGATTAGAACAGGGGAGGGATGGGGACAGGACTCGGGGGAGCAGGCCGAGGTACTAAATGAGTACTTTGCCTCAGTTTTTGCCAGGAAGAATGAGGGGACTGCATCATCCAAGGGAGGAGACAGTGAAACTGAGAAAGGGGCAGGACCCTTACTGATCGGGAGCCCTGGCAGGTCTAGGAAGGGGGGGTGACATCACCATCAGGAGAGGGGAAGGCAGAACAGGGGTCCAAGGGGGAGGAAGTGGAGGTGGAATTCCTGGTAGAGAGAGTGAGGGAAGCCCTCAGGTCCCTTAGGACGGAGAAAGCACCACGGCCAGATGAATTATATCCCAGGGTACTAAGGGAACTGGTGGAGGTCCTGCAGGAACCCTGACGGAGCTTTTCAACATCTTTCTGATAACTGGGTGGGTGCCCAGGACTGGAGGGTGGCACATATTGTGCCTATCCACAAGGGGTCAAGAAAGGAGGTGGAGAAGTACAGGCCCATCAGCCTGACATCGGTGGTGGGTAAGGTGATGGAGGGTATTATCCAGGAGAGGTTGGGGGGGTACTGGAGAAGTTGGGGTACCTGGACGATAGACAGCATGGCTTTGTCCTAGAAAAATCATGTCAGACAAACCTTGTGGAGTTCTACAATTGGGTGACGAGTGCCCTGGACCAGGTCAGGCCAGTGGACATCCTCTTTCTTGACTTCAGCAAGCAGCAAGGCGTTTGACTCACGGGGACCTGTTGGATAAGCTGGGGGAAATAGAGGTGGGGGAAACGGATGATCAGATGGATAGAAAATTGGCTCTCAGAGCATACCCAGAGGGTCATCTCCAAGGAGGGTCATCAGTGGGGTCCCTCAGGGATTGGTCCTAGGGCCCCTCCTGTTTAACCCCTATGTCTCTGACATAAGGAAGGTTATCAAGAGTAAAATGAGTCTCTTTGTGGATGACTCGAAGTTGGGAGCAGTGGTGGATGAGGAGGAGGAGGGGAGGGTTACCATACAGGAGGACCTAAATGCTCTGGAGAGGCAGTCAGGGAAGTGGAGTCTGAGGTTCAATGCAGGGAAATGCAGGGTTCTGCACCTGGGCAACAGAAACAAGGGCTAAGTGTATACCCTGGGGGGGGTAATGCTTCAAGTCTCAATGGCTGGGAGGGACCTGGGGGTGGTGGTGGATGTCAAAATGAACAACTCTGAGACTTGTAGGAGGGCAGTGGCCAAAGCCAATAGGATGCTGGGATGCATCGCTAGGGGGGATTACCTCCAGAAGGAGGGAAGTGATACTCCCTCTGTATAACTGCTTGGTTAGGCCGCACCTCGAGTGCTGTGTGCAGTTTTGGAGGCAGCACTTAAAAAGGGACATTGCACTCCTGGAAGGGGTGCAGAGGAGGCAACCAAATGATCTGGGGCTTGGGGAAAGGACCTATGGGGAGAGGCTCAAGAGTTCACACTGGAGGAGGAGGGGCAGGGGACATGATGAGGTCTCAGGTACATGAAGGGGCTAAATAGGGAGGCTCAGTTGGTGTGCTCCAAAGGAAAGAATGGGGGGCAACTAGAGGGCATAGGTGGAAGCTAGAGGGGGAAGACTCGGGGGGGAAAGGAGGAGGTACTACTTCACTGAGAGAGTGGTGCAACCATGGAATGTGCTGCCCAGGGGACTAGTGGAGGCAGAAACTGTGGAGGGGTTCAAAAGGGGTTAGGACAGGTACAGGGGTAGGGTTGTGCTGGCAAAGTCCAATACAGGGGGAATATCTTGGATTGGGAATGGAGAAGCCCGAGGGGGTGGGGTGGACAGCAGGGTCAGCTCTCAGGTTGGGGACTGACCAAGCGAGTAGACATGAAAGACCATTAGGCCTACTTTGCTGGCATTTTAGTATGTTAGTAGCAGGACCCCAAAGGAAGAAGAAGCTTCTCCTAGTGGGGGACGCCATACTCCGGGGAGTGGAATTGGGGATAGAAATGGAGGAGAAAAGGGAGGTAAGGTGTTTACCAGGAAGCACAGCTCGGATGGACAGGGAGAGGATCCAGAGAATTGCTAAAGCAGTAGCAAGGCAGGGGAAGCTTGATGTCATTGTCCATCTGGGGACAAATGACCTGGCTGGAGACAAGACAGGGATAGCAAGGGTGCAGAAGGAGTTCAGGAAGTTGAGGAGGGGCCTCGCACAGGTAGCAAGCTCTGTGACCTTCTCGGGAATGTTGCCTGTCCGTGGCAAGGGGGAGGCTAGGAACCTCCGCACCAAGGAATTCAACACTTGGCTAGAGAGCTGGTGCAGAGAAAAAGATTTTAACTTCATTGGGAACTGGGGACCCACCTGGAGGAATGCAACCTTGTACAAGGGGGATGGCCTACACCTGTCCAGTGAGGGGACTGCTGTCCTCAGTGAACAGTTTAAATGCTTCATTGACAAGCATTTAAACTACAGTAGTAAGGGGGGGGGCAGAAGGATTCAGGGCAAAGCAAACTGCCCACCCCATAGGATAGAGAAGACAACATGGAGGACCATAATATTATGGTATCACCAGAGAGAATGGAACCCATAGAAGGGAAACAACAGAGGACAGGAGGAAGGAGGTTGAATACAGGAAGGACAAACACAGAAGGTAAAAAGACAGTGGGGGGGGGGATAAATGGACTAATGGCAGGACATGGAAGGCCATGTATACCAATGCCAACAGCCTAGGAAATAAAATCCCAGACCTGGTGGCCTTGATAACGGAGGCTGACCTGGACATTGTAGCCTTTTACTGAAATGTGGTATACTGTAAACCATGACTGGAATGTAGCAGTACCAGGTTATACTCTGTTTATAAGAGACAGGGGAAGGGAGGGGGTGGCTCTTTACGCCTGGGAGGTTATTAGAGTGAGTGAGGTACAGAGAATGTGGGGGGGCGGAGGTACAGTACTTTGGGTCACCCTTGAGATGGGCAACAGCACTGCTATTCACACAGCCATGATATACAGATCTCCAGCACAGGGGGAGGAGGTGGACAAGATTCTAGTGTATTCCATCCACACGATGGCAGCTAAAGGGGCGGTGCTGCTGGTAGGTGATTTAAATCTGACAGATGTGGATTGGAGTATCCCAGCTGCTGCCTCAGCCAGAAGCAGGGACATCCTGTACTCTGTTCAAGGGGCAGACCTCAGGCAGCTAGTGCTAGGGCCCACTAGGGAGGGTGCAATTTTGGACCTGGTACTCACCAATGGGGGACAGAATTGAAGATGTCAGGGTGGGCAAACACCTGGGATCCAGTGATCATCACACAGTGTGGTTCAGCATGAGGACAGTGGCAGAGTCAAACCACACAAAGGCATACTTTACTAAGATAGGGATATGTCTCAAGCATGCCCTGACAGGGAAGGACAAAAAGGGGGGAGTGGAGGAGCAGTGGGCCCATTTGAAAGGAGCCTTAGTGGAAGCGACAAACCTTTGCATTAGGCAAGTAAACAAGGGCAAGAGAAAGAGAAAGCCACTATGGTTCTCAAAGGTAGCAGCCGGGAAGGTAAGGGCGAAAAAGATGGCTTTCAGGAAATACAAGGAAACACAGCTGGAGGAGGACAGGGTAGTGTATCTGGATAAACAGATGGAGGCAGGGAAGGCAGTCAGGAGCACAAAGGCACAAATGAAGGAAAAAATAGCACAGGAGGTAAAGAAAGGAGACAATGCTTTTTATAGGTACATTAGAGAAAGGAGAAAAACCAGGGGTGGGATAGTAAGGCTTAAAGGGGAAGAAGGAGAGTGTGTGGAAGGGGACCTGGAAAAAGCATCAACACTGAACAAATATTTTTGTTCTGTATTCACAGAAGATGAAGATGAGGGACCTCAGTTAGGCAACATGAACAAATATGGGAGGGAGATGGACATCAGTCCATTTACAGAAGAGAGAGTCCTGAAGGAACTCACAAAACTGAAAGTGGGCAAGGCAATGGGACCAGATGGGATACATCCTAGAATATTTAAGGAACTATGGGAGGTGCTGGCGCCACCACTGGCAGCACTGTTCAGTGAGTCACTCGACACAGGAGTGGTTCTGGAGGACTGGAGGAGGGCAGATGTAGTTCATCTTCACAAAAGTGGCAGTAGGGAGGAGGCTGGAAACTATAGACCAGTCAGCCTCACCTCAATAGTGGGGAAGAATATGTAATCACTACTTAAACAAAGGATCGTGGAACATCTTGAAGCCAGCAGAGCACAGGCTCCAAGACAGCATGGATTCACAGCGGGAAGGTCATGTCAAACAAATCCAATTGATTTCTTTGACTGGGTAAGGCCTTTGATACCGTTCCACATAGAAGACTTGTGAACAAGCTGGGTAGCCTGGGAGTGGGTCGCAAGGTGGTAAACTGGGTTAGGGACCTGTTGAATGATAGAAGACAGAGGGTCGTGGTAAATGGTGCTCAATCGGAGGAAAGAAGGGTGACCAGCGGGGTACCACAGGGATCAGTCCTGGGCCCAGTCCTGTTTAATGTCTTCATAAGTGACATTGCTGAGGGGCTGGAGGGGAAGGTGTGCCTATTTACAGATGACACTAAGATCTGCAACAGGGTGAACACTCTGGAAGGGGTGGCAAACATGAAGAGGGACTTAGATAAACTGGAGGAATGGGTCAGAGTGTGGCAGCTGAGATTCAATGCAAAAAAGTGCAAAATCATGCATTTGGGGTGCAAGTACCCAGGAGAGGATTACATGTTGGGGAAGGGGAGAAACCAGTGGTCACGAAACAGGAAAGGGATTTCGGAGTAATTATATCTGATGACATAAAGGTGGCCAAACAATGTGCCAAGGCTGTGGGGAGTGCCAGTGGGATGCTGTGGTGCATAGGGGGAGGTATCACCAGCAGAAAAAAGCAGGTGGTGATGCCACTGTACAGGTTATTAGTAAGGTCTCATTTGGAATATTGTGTCCAGTTCTGGAGGCCACATCTCCATAAGGACATAGACAGGGTGGAGGCAGTTCAAAGAAGGGCAACAAAGATGGTGCAGGGCCTGCACCAAAAGTCATATGAGGAGAGACTGGGAGACCTCAATACATATACCCTGGAGGACAGAAGAGACAAGGGAATATGATAGAAACCTACAAATATCTAAAAGGCATAAACAGGGTACTAGAGGGTAGCATCTTTCGGAAAAGGAGATGTCCAGGAACGAGGGAGCATGACATGAGGTTGAAAGGGGGTAGACTAAGAGGTAGCGTCAGGAAGTATTTCTTCACAGAAAGGGTGGTGGATACATGGAATAGACTCCTAGTGGAGGTGGTGGGGGCAAACACAGTGAGGGATTCAAGCATGCATGGGACAGGCATAAGAAAACCCTAGCAATGGGAACATGGAGGCAAAGCCGGAGATCAAGTAGGTTCTGCGGCTTTTACAGGAGGCAGGGAAAATGGTCAGATTAGATGGGCCTAGCGGTCCTTATCTGCCATCAGTTTCTATGTTTCTAGATTTCTATGTTCTGCACTATTGGCCTTCAGGATGCGTTCTTCCACATTTCCATCCACTGATCCCACTATTGATACCTTCAGTTCTGAGGGGAAAGGGTCCTGTACCAGTTCCAGGTCATGTTGTTCGGCCTCTTCTCAGTTCAGTAAGTGTATGACAATGGGGGCAGTCCACTTGAGGCACCTCAGGGTCAGAGTTTACCCCTGCCTAGATGACTAGCTGATGGCCCATCCATCCAGGGAGGCTGTGACGAGGTCCACAGCCCTGACTCTCCAGATGTGCAAAGACTTTGGCCTCTTGGTCAACCTGGACAAGTCTGAACTGGCACCAGAGCAGGGAATCAGGTTCATTGGGGCTGAGCTACAATCACTGCGAGCCAAGGCCAGCCTCTTGGTGGACCAGGCACTGAATCTTATCTCATTTGCCTGATTATTTCAGGTTGGGCTATTGCACCCTGCCTGGCATTTCCTGCAGTTGCTGGGGTACATGGCGTTCTGCACCAACATGGTCCATTGGGCCCACTGGCAGATGTACACCGTCCAATGGGAGCTTGGCTGGCAATGGTACCAGCGCCTTAGTCACCTGAACCAGCTAGTCCTAGTGACCCAGACAATGTGGGACGCCATCCAGTGTTGATTGGTCCCGTATCATCCGGAGGAAGAAATCCTGTTTGTCTGCCCATTGCTGACTGTCATGTTGACACCGGACGTGTCTTTGGTAGAGTGGGGAGTGCACCTGGGGAAGCCACACCACCCAAGGGTTCTGGTGACCCAGAGAGTCCTGTCACCACATCAGCCTTCTGGAGCTCCATGCAGTGTGGCTAGCCCTCACAGAATTTATTCCACTGATCAGGAGTTAGGTCATTCAGGTCCAGATGAAAACTACCATGACCATGTTTTACCTTAACAGACATGCTGGCACACACTCCTTTCCCTTGTGTCAGGAAGCATTCTGCACCTGGACCCTTGTGCCCAGCCTGGGCACCAATCTCCTCGCGATTCATGTCACAGGGAAGGACAGTCATCTGGCAGACTCCCTCAGCTGGGTAGGAAAGATATCACATCAATGGTCTCTGCATCAGGAAGTGGTGAACCATCTGTTTTCCCAATGGGGCTCACCCTTTGTGGATCTGTTTGCCTCCGTGGAGGATGCCAAATTGAGGCTGTTTTTTTTTTAAATTAAATATGCTTTATTGAGTTTCAAAAAACAATACAAAGAAAATCACAACAACAAGGGAACAACAAACTAATAATTTATTTATTTATTTATTTGAGTTTTGGTAACCAGGTAGGGCCACTGAGACAATTACAGTCCCTTTTTCAGGGTCGACCCGGGGTCATACATGGTACAGTATAACAGTGCATTTATACAGGGAGTCAGTACATTACAGTATCAGATTCAACATACTTTGTACAGAGGATACAACATCGTAGAGCTAGTTATGTTCATCATATTTACAGTACATATCTACAAATTCTATATACATTAGGTTTTTTTAACTATACATGTGCAATGGAATGTCACATTTTGTTCATAATAAGAATGGGGAAAGTAGGGCTGATGAAATGGGGGAGGGAAGGGGAGAGGTGGTATGGGTCAGAGGTCAGGCGAGGGGGGAGGTTGGGAAATTCAGCGGAAGCAGAGGCAGGAGGGAGAGGCAGTGAGATAGGCATACAGGTTGGACTTGAAAAGGGGAAGAAAAGGACAAGTCAGGATGTGGGGAGGTAGGGCGTTCCAATCAGAGACAGCAGCAAACAAGAAGGACCTCCTGGAGAGGGATAGATGTAGATTGGGGGGGACTAGCAGGGGGAGGGAGGAGGAGCATAGGGTGCGAGGTGCCCGACAGAGGTGAATCAGATCCCTAAGGCAGGGTGGAGTAAAGAGGTGGACAAGTTTAAACATTAAGCTCATGGAGAATACTTCAATTTAGCTTCGTAAGGCAACCAGCCTAGAGAGGAGAGGATGTCACAGTGGAGTGAACGTGAGGTAGCCCCAAGGCGAACCTACCAATCCTGTGGTAAGCCTGGGAGAGGATGGAGAGCGATAAGGTAGTAACAGAGCATAGCAGGGGGGCACCATATGTTAAGAGGGGAGTCAGAGATGAGGAGGCAATTCTTAGGCAGGAAGCAGAGGTGAGATATGGGCGTATTCAGTAGAGCAGACCAAGCTTCAGCTGCATATGCTTAACTATATTGGAGATGTGAATGTTGAAAGAGAGCGATGGGTCCAGGGTGAATCCCAAGTATTTGAAGGATGGGACTGTCTCCAAGGTATCTCCCATGATCGATGTTATGTTAAGGGTGGGAGGAGCATACATAGAGTTAGAACGGGTGGAGAAGAGCATACACTTAGTTTTCCTGGTATTTAGAATGAGTTGTTTGCAGTTGAACCAGTCCTCGAGGGAGGCCAAGTCAGTGGCAAGTTCTCAATTGATTTGGTCAAGGTCTGGTGATGACCGGTAAGATAATTGCATCATCTGCATAAAGATGTACCGTGGCACCACCACAAAATTGAGGGAAGTCGTTTATGAAGAGTGAGAACAATAATGGCCCCAGAATGGAACCCTGTGACACGCCATGGGTTATCGGTCTAGTTCTGAAAGGGAGCTGTCCCATTTAACTCTTTGGGAGCAGCCAGATAGGTAACTTCTTGCCCAATTTTGGGCACTTTTATCCAGACCTATGACATGCAGTTGGTGGAGCAGGAGATCATGATTTACCAGGTCAAATGCCTTAGTGAGATTGACGAAGATGGCACCAGTGGCACAACCCTTGTCCATAGCATGAATTATATCCTTTGTCACTTTTATCAGGGCCGTTAGAGTGCTGTGATTCCTTCTGAAACCGTGTTGATGGGGGGATAGTAGGTTGTGAGATTCCAGGTAGTCCTGTAGGTGGTTATAAAGAATACGCTCCTGTATCTTCGCTAGATGGCAGAGGAGGGATATGGGTCTATAGTTGTCGACAACAGTATTGGACCCCTCCCCTTGTGCACTGGGACTACCACTGCCACCTTCCATTTATCAGGTACTGAGTTAGTGATGAAATAGGTCCCTAACTGGGAGAGCAAGGGCAGGGGCACCCGATTTTAGAAATTTTGCCTCAAGGGAGTCATGTCCGAATGAGCTCTCAGGATTCAATTGAGAGAGAAGCTTCTGGACCGCTTTGAGAGTGGCAAGTTTTAGGTGGAACTCAGGGTGGTCCGCAAGGGTAGTTGAGGGCAGCAGGACAGTGTTAGGAGAGTAGGTTGTATGGAAGAGCAAGATATATTTTCGCAGATCTGTAAAAAATTCATTGAAGCTGGAGGCAATGGAAGTAGAGTCAATAAGGTCTGAGCCATTGACATGGACTGAGCTTGGGGTATTAACAGCATTTCCTTTTAATAAGGAATTTACTTGTTGCCAGAATTTCTTTGGGTTGCAGAGGTGTTCCGTTTGAAGTGATTTAAAGTGGAAACACTTGGCTTTGTGCAGGGAATGTTTGCATTTGTTCCTGAGGTGTCTATATGTTTGCCAGTCTGAGGGGAGGTCACTTTTTTTGTAGGCCCTCCACGCATTATTACAGTGCGACATGAGCATCCGAATCTCCTTGGAGAGCCATGGAGCTTTGACGCCCTTGGACCTGCACTTTTTCAGAGGTGCATGTCAGTTAACTAATTGATTGAAGGTTGTGATAAAGAAGTCTAGGGCAAGGTTGATATCTGGGAGTGAGTTAATGGGTCACCAGTCAGTACTGTTGATGGAGGTGGTAAAGCTGTCTATGTCAAACCTAGACATGTCATGGACTAGGAATAACCTGGGAGGGGGCTTAGGACAGTTGTTTCTCCACACACAAAAAGTGGGAGAATGATCACTTATGCAGTCAGGGAGTACGCCTGAAGCTCTGATCCTCAGTGGGCAGTTAGTGACCATCCAGTCAAGTAATGCATATTTGCCAGACTTGGTGTTGATTCGTGTAGGGTGCTGGATAAGTTGAGTTAGGTAGGAGCTAGCCATTGTGGTGTGCAATTTTATAGCATCTGGTTGAAGCCAATCTTGGTTAAAGTCCCCACAGAGAAAGAGGTCATGTCCAGGTAGATCAGTTACGGAGGCTAGGAGTGAGGATAGGCCAGAGGAAGCTTGACTAGGGGGCACGTAAACATATCCGATTATTAGTTTTTTGACATTTCTGAGAGTTAGGGAGGCAAAGAGAGGTTCAGTCGGGGGTTCCACCCACTGGGATCAGGGAGCTCGGTGATGTCTAGATTAGACCTGAAGTATAGGAGTACACCACCACTACTACTTCTACATGAAACCCCGCACCCCTCCCCCATACCTCCCTTCCCTGACAGCAGAGGGAATTAAAATCTGCACCGGATTGTACTCCCTATGGATATTTCCTCACAATAATGACATTTGTCAATATTGAAGACTTATGAGGAGAGAGTATGACTATTCTGCAAGGCATACAAGGTATGTAGCTTCACTCCTATCTTGTTGAACTTTGGAAGACGATTAGTCAGACCATGGTTTTATGTGGCAAGGGTGACTGAATGTCAGCGACTGGTCATAAGGGCACACAACCACAAGGGCGACTGAAAAACAGTATGTTATTTAATGCAGGGGGCTTTGCCCCCCACAACCCCCCTTAATTAAGATTCCTACTCCGGGGGGGATGCAACTCGGGGAAAGAGGTGAAATCCAAGGTCACCCACATTGTCGGCGCCATTGTGCAGTCGCCCTTATGACCAGTAGCCGAGATTCAGTCGCCCACATCACAGGCTACCAGTCTACATTTTCTGTTTTGCCCATTAGATGGTGCTGCAATTGTATGCTGTATTCTGCTTCCCTGTGTGCTGCTCTCCTTCTTTGTTCACACACAGATCTGTGTTTGTTCCTATTTTTTAGATTGCCTACGTCCTGGCTCCTGTGCTGCAGTATAAGATTTTTATTTGTTTGTTTTTTTTTTGGTTGTACTGATGGAGCTGCTTAAAATAAAAATGTTTTTTTTCTCCCCATAGGTACAGTACTTTTAGTTGCTTTTCCATTTTCTCCCTGATCCCAGTCCCATTGTGTCCCCAACATGTCGCATGTGTGTGGAGGCACGTGCACGTCACGCACTATGGGATGCCCCCTCCCGGGAGAGGAGAGCCAATGCTCGATCCTGCTCCCACCTCCCCCCCGCCTTGTACCAGCACCCCTGCGACCTGAGGTTGTTCCAGAACCTGGGTCACCAGCATATTGTGAGGTAAGGCAGGATGCCTCAGCCCTCAGTGCCACTGGGCCAGCCTTAAAATCAATATCTTAACTGACCCGAGGAGCGCAACCCAAACAACGAATGCAGGTACTGCAGCTGTTCCATGGCTCTGTTGAGACAGTTCACTGTTCCTTCTGCTTTCTTTTAGTTTAAATGTATTTTATTTTATATTTTTATTTGTTTATTCTGGTGAGAAAGGCATGAATGCATGGCTATTAACATGTAAAGTGAGCACAATGTTGTTGTGCACACATGCTACAACAGCCACTATTTACAAATATTGGGGGATTGAGAAGCCACTGTTATGGCTTTCTCTATGTTTTCTTTTAGGAGAAACATTACTAGAAAAGACTGCAAGATTTATGAGTAGTATGTATGCATGTTTTTCAAATCCTGCAAATGGCCATTTCTGAATTTCTCTACCTAGTGGTGCAGTGCGAAGCTGTGTCGGCTTCGGTGTTGTCCAGGAGGGAGGGATATGCTTTACTGCACTGCAGTGATGTTTATGCCTGCCCTAGATACAGTGATGTTGTTGACTAATAACATTACTGTGTGTAGGGGTCAGCAGCCAATTAGGTTACTAGAATTTTTCTTGCCATTGTATAATGCCATATAATACTTATGCTCCCTAATATCCAAAATAGAATAATCCCCCACCAAACAAATTCCTGGGGAAAAGTACTCAGAAATCCCTAATAAAGGATCTGCCCTTTGACTAATGAGAGTCCAGAGTGGTGCAACCTTAGGGCAGTCTCATAGTATGTGATAAAGGGTGAAATTGACACTGTTTTGTGCCCACTTCCCACTGACCAGGACACTGATGGGGAATGCCTGCACAAGGCCCTGGACCCCTGGCCTTGTGTATGCCTTTCCTCCCTTCCCTTTGAGCCACAGGGTTCTGATCAAGGTCAAGAAGGACAAGGCTTGGATGATCCTAGTAGCTCCAGACTGGTCACAGCAGTTCTAGTACCCAGGTCTCTTCAGGCTCAGCAGCAGGCCTCCATGGCAGTAACCTCTCCACCCAGAACTGCCAAACAGATTACAGGGGACAGTCCAGCACCCGGACCTTCAGTCCCTGTATGTCATGGCCTAGTTCCTAAGTGACTAAGAGTTCCAGGCCTTGGGTCTATCCGAGAGGGTCCTCCACATTGTGAAAGCCTCCAGGAAAGAGTTGACTCATAGGTGCTATGCATTTAAATGGAAGAAGTTTTCCATCTCGTGCCAGAGCAAGGATCCCCTTGACTGCCCAGTGGCTAACATCTTGGACTATCTCTGGTCCCTTTCCCAGCTGGGACTGTGAGTGACACCCTTAAGTTGAACCTAGTAGCTATCTCTGCTTACTGGGCATGGACCGATATGCCAACAGTGTCCCAGAAGAAGGTGGTCGGGTACTTTTTTAAGGGCCTTGACCACTTGTCCCCTCCAGTGCAAGATCCTCCTCCACTGTAAGACTTACTGCTGCTCTTGGCTATGCTCATGGTCAAGTTGTTTGATCCAATGCACAGGCGTGAGAATTTACACCTGTCATGGAAGATGGCCTTCTGGTGGACATTATGACCAGCAGTAGGATTGGGGAGCTCCAGGCGCTCTCAGGAGACTCTCCCTACCTAATCTTTCACAGGGACAAGGTCGTCCATCACCCAACCCAAAGTTCCTCCAAAGGTGGTTTCAGAGTCTCACCTTAACCAGGTGATTAACTTGCTGGTATACTTTACCTTCTTTGGAGGCCAACCACAGGCTCCATAACCTGGACCTGCAGAGGGTGCTCTCTTATTATGTAGAGCGTATGGCTGGAGTTTGGGGACAGCTCACCAGCTGTTCGCCACTTATACTAAAGCCACATCAGACAGACTGGCAGTGAAGCAGATGACTGCAATGTGGATCACATCTTGCATCGACCTCTGCTATAGGTTGGCTGGTAGGGAGCTTCCCGTAGGAATCAGGGATCATTCTACCAGACGTACCAGTGACTCGGTGGCTGGTTCCAGGGATGTGCCCATACAGGAGATCTGTAGGGCCACTACCTGGAAGACAGCTCACACCTTTATCTCTCACTATCGCATTGACCTTGTTTTACGCCAGTAAGTCTGTTTTGAGACCTCATTTCTCCAGTCTCTGTTCACCAAGTAGGGGTATGTGCCTTGTCCCCTTCTACCAGAGAATTGTTTGGAGTCCACCAGAGTGTGGCTAGTGTACCATATCCATGCCCCTAGCAGAAAAGGTTACTCACCTGTAGCCATTGTTCTAGAAGTGCTATATGGTACACTTCCACACAACCCACCCAGCCTCCCTTGCAAGTGGCACAAGATTCTGTTACCAGTATGCAACATCTGAAGTCATGGGGTGGAGTTGGGGATATCTCCGCTCGGGTGGTGGGAGGAGCTTAGCTTAAAGATGTCTGGCCAATCATTGCCTTCCGCTGTAACTGCCAGCATGTGGATGTGTACCATATACCACTCCTAGAACTTTGGTTACAGGTGAGTAACCTATTCTTCCTGTTACACCCATGCTACTGCCCTCCTACTGCTACCCCTTCCTCTTCCTTCCTGCTTCTCTTAAACCACTATTCATCCCCTCCCTTCCCCTTCTCATCCACTCCCCTGCCACCCCAGCTCTCAATGAACTATGTCCTCCATGTCCCTCTACTTCACCTCCTCCCTACCCCCCCAAGGATTCCTCTTCTACTCCTGTTATACTTTCCTCACATCTTTCCCCCACCGATCCCACTGCAACTTCCCCAAACTCCCCTACAAACCAGCTGTCCCTCCTATAATCTATGTCCCACCTAGGACACCCCCATCCCCTGCAGTACTCAATGGTTGGAATCCATTCATTACTGGTACCACCATGGGTGCACCCGTTCATCCTGTACCCTGCTGAACCCTTACTCCCCCCCATGGTCCTCCTCCCTGCATCCTAAGGATTCCTCTCCTTCTGGTGTAATGGTTCCCAGTGCATCTGGATCCCCAACACCCCGCCCTCCCCTACTCCTTGCCCATCCCCTGGCCCGGCCCAGCTCTTCTGTCTCCCTGTCAATATTACCATACTTTTCCTTAGCACCTGCACCTCAGCTGTCAAAAAACTAGCTTCCTACACAGTGGGAAACCCCTGCCTCCCAGATTGATCCCAGGAACACTGCTACCCTACACCCCTACAGCAAACACCAACCTCCCTATTTCTGCCTCCTGTTTCAGAATGATTGTTCTTATACTTTGCACCTATCTGCTCAGTGAGACAACTCCTTGATAATGGATAGCAATAACCCCTTCACCACCCCTTTAGCCACCCCCTAGATAAAGAATAGTCCCAAACACTTCCCCACACTTGCATCCTCAGGCCTATCTGGTTTGGACATGCTTGCCACCTGTAACTCTAAACCACCCCTTCCTCTTCTAGTCCTGTCCACTTACTTGTTAGGCAGAGTCTCCTGTGGGCAGCCCTTCATAATTCCTGCAGATGTCCCTAGGTAATAGGCCACACTCCTGCTTGTTAGCACTTATGCTTCAGGGTCACTCATGCAAAGGGGTAACTTGTAGAGGCCTTCTTTTAACCTGCCATCCCCTCTCCAATTGGCCCTTGCGGTGTCTGAGTCTGTCCTCTAAGCACAAGTCTCTCCCACCTCCCGAACCCACCAGAATCACCTCACCACATCTTTAACTTGTTCCTGTAAAAAAAGTGAACAGCAAGAACACAAAACACAGGAGGTGCACAATAAAGCCCCCCCCCCATGTGCTCATCTAGCAGGGCTAGAACCATGAGGCCTGGTGACTGGCATCCTACCCTTCCCACTGTAATATGACTGCTCCTAGACCAAACATTTGCTTAAAAGCCACCTAAATGCAGTCCACCCTCCCTTCCCCTCTCCTATTGGCAATAGTGGAATTGGAGCTCACCCTATCAGAACAAGTCCCTCTTGCTTCCTGAACCCACCAGAATCCCCTCACTGCATCTTTAATTTGTTCTTTTACAAAAAAGTGAGCAGCAAGAGCAGCAAACACAGGCACACAACAAAGATTCCCCCGATGTGCTCACCTAGCCAGCCTCTGACAACAAGGTCTAGCAATTGATGTCCTACACCTCCCATTGCAATATGGCTGATCCTAGTCTGAACTTTTGCTTAAAAGCCACCTAAATGCAGCGCACCCTCCCCTCCCCAATGTCTCCCTACTTGTGTCAGAGCATGCCCTTTCAACATAAGTAACAAACTGATAGTTTTTTCAGCAGGATGGAGAAACAAAGATTCTCCCCCACCCTACCCCCTAATCCCACCCACCCCAGAGTCCTCTTCTATAAGGTTCTGCATGTCATCATCCACTTCTTACCTGAACTGACTAGAAGGCAAAAAAAATAACTTTTGAAAAAATGTTTTCCTATCTTTCATTTCTCTCCAGCAACTATCTACAAGCCTGACTAACTCTTGTTATTTCCATAGCAAAGAATACCAAGCCAACAGGAATGGATATCGTGCCCTGTAACCACTGCAGAGTACTCTTTTACAGGGTCTGGGTCCAGGACATAGGATATTGCCCCACATGCTGGTCCATAAACGACCTCCAAGCCCAACTCCAGGAAGCATGGCAACAATATCTCATCTAAATCAGGAACTACACTAGGTCACAAGGACTTGGAAACAGCCCGGCACCACCAGTACCCTGGCACTGACCCTGTACCACAGAGAACAGGTCATCCAGGGGGTTGGCAGGTAGTGCAAAGGTGCAAAGCATACCGTGGCAAGGCTCACCAAGTAGGCAACTCTAAAGAGGCAGTTATGCAGCTGCATAACAGGTTTGCCCCCAGGTGACTGCTCAAGCCAGAGCACTAAGGCTCAGCAGCACCAACCTGGCATCACCCTAAAAAATAATAGGGGATCATGAAGTAGGGACCCACATGTTACTGAGCCAGGGAAGGATAAGCACTCTGACTTGAGCCAGAGGGAAGGGGTGCAGCTGCACCAAACACCTTGTCAGGACATAACTAGCAGGGCAAACCCTCCCACCAAAGGAAAGAAGTAACTGATCATTGTGGGAGACTCAATGATATATGGGGTCAAAATCACAGTTAAATGGGACCAACCAAATGGAGATAGTGGTCAGATGTCTCCCTGGAGCCACAGCAAAAAGGGATGCAAGTTGCATCAGAAACTGCAGCAGAAAGGAGCGAGACATCAAGGCCATCATCGTTCACATAGGAACTAATAATATCACAAACCATTCTGTTGAACAGGCCAAGGTGCATATCTCAAACCTAGGGGATTGACTCACCTCTTTTTTATCCACCTTGGCCTTCTCTGAGGTACTCCCAGTATGGGAGAAGGGAAAAGCCCAAGGAAAGGTTAGGGAAGCTGAAATTACAAAACTGAACTCTTGGCTCCACACTTGGTGTTCAGAAAAGGGCCACAACTTCATTAGTGACTGGAAAGATTTCTGGGAAAGGACTTACTTTAAATTTGACAACCTTCACCTCAACAGGAAGGGGGTAAGGGCATTAGGGCAAAAACTTGATGTAATCATGGTGAGTTTAAACTATAGAGGATGGGGTGGTGGTGACCAGATAGGAGCAGGAATATAGAGCCCCGGTCACCCCCCACAGAGCCATGTAACAGCGCCTATCATCAATCACATAGACATAAACAGCAGGAGCGCATGAAGGTCATACAAGTTAAACAAAGTACAAGAAAACAAAGGATCAAGGATGACAGACTCTGGAAGGTAATGATGACCAATGCCCAGAGTCTGGCTAGCAAAATCCCAGAGCTCTCAGCCACAGTAGCAGATGCAGGATTAGACTGGGTCATAATCACAGAAACATGGCTAAACGAGAGCCATGAATGGGATGTTGCAATCCCAGGTTACAAATTATTCAGGAAAGACAGAAAAGGACATGGGGTTGGGGGGGTTGTGTTATATATAATGGAGGACATAAAAGCTATGGAGGTCCAAAGGTCCCAAGATGAACCTGAGGTACTCTGGGTCACTCTCAAACTGGGCACATGCTCAGCCCTCAGACTAGGAGTGATATACAGGCCTCCCTCATAAGGGGCAGAAAGAGACAAAGCAATGCTTGAAAACATGCTAAAGATGGCTGAAAAAGGAGAAGTCATGCTGATGGGGGACTTCAACCTCCCAGACGTGGACTGCAACTCCTGCACAGTATCCACAACTAGGAGCAGAAATTCCCTAAACACCTTGGGAGGGGATGGACTTAATCAGCTTGTTACAGACTACAGCCCCCACTAGAGAAAACATAGTGATGGACCTAGTGCTTACAAACAGTGGCAAGGTCCAGAAGGTGGAGGTGGGGTTCCAATTGGGGTCAAGTTACCACAAATCTGCCTGGTTCAAGGTCAAAAAGGCCAAGGAGACAAGCCACACTAACACAGGGGTCATAGACTTCAGAAGAACAGACTTCAATCAGCTGAGAATATGCTTT
This sequence comes from Neoceratodus forsteri, assembly GCA_016271365.2. Taxonomy (NCBI): domain Eukaryota; kingdom Metazoa; phylum Chordata; order Ceratodontiformes; family Ceratodontidae; genus Neoceratodus; species Neoceratodus forsteri. Next base: position 1,485,756,083 of record CM057452.1, read on the forward strand.
ACGGATATCCTCAAGAGGAATGCAAAAGGAGGGGTAGAGGAATGTTGGATAAACATAAAAGAAGCACTAGCGGAGGGTACTGCAAAATATTCCAAGCTAGTCAGTAAGACACAGAAAAAAAAAATCTGCTATGGTTCACGAAGGAGGTGGCAGCTGCAATGAGGGAAAAGAGACTAGCATTCCAAAGATACAAGGGCTCAAACAGTGAACTAGATAGGGAGTCATACAAGTGCAGCTTGAAGGAGGCAGAAAGGGTGATCAGAAAAGCAAAGGCACAGACTAAGGAAGACATAGCACGGGGGTTAAAGGAGGCAATAAGACCTTCTTTAGGTACATAAGTGACCAAAGGAAAAACAAAGGAGGCATTGTCAAGCTCATAAGCTGGGATGGGAGAAGGGTAGAAGAAGATAGTGAAAAGGCAGAAGTCTTAAATGAGTACTTCTGCTCAGTCTTTACTAAGGCAGCAACTGGTAACGGACCCACCTCAAAGGGGGACAGAAGTCACCTAGGAGGAATGGACACAGGCCCGTTCACAATAGAGAGGGTAAGGACAGAATAAAAAAAACTAAAGGTAAATAAAGCCATGGGGCTAGACGGAGTCCACGAATGCATATTGAGGGAACTTAGTTATGAATTGGCAGCATCACTAGTGGATCTTTTTAGCAGATCCTTGAGAAAAGGGACAGTTGCCCACGACTGGAAAAGAACAATAGCGGTCCCCATACAGAAGAGTGGTAGCAGTGAGGAGACAGAAAACTATCACCCGGTCAGCCTCACCTTGGTGGTGGGTAAGATTATGGAGTCTCTGCTCAAAGAAAGGATACTAGCATTCCTGGAAGAATCTGGACAACTGGATGCCAAGAAGCATGGCTTCACAATGGGAAGGTCCTACCAGATTAACCTGATCAAGTTCTTTGACTCATTTACTAGGCTGTGGACCAGGGGGGAGCCATTGATGTTATCTACCTTGACTTTAGCAAGGCCTTCGACTCTGTACCATGCAGAAGGCTGCTAAACAAACTTGACCATACAGGAGTGGGGCAGGAGGTGGTAGCATAGGTGAGTAGCTGGCTTTAACAGAGAACTCAGTCCATGACAGTAAATGGGGCAGCATCAGAGGATAAGAAGGTGACAAGCGGGGTGCCACAGGAGTCCGTCCTTGGACCATTACTCTTTAATATCTTCATCAGAGATATCACTGAGTAGTTAAGCGGGAAGATGTGCCTATTTGCAGATGACACAAATCTCTGCAACAGGGTGGACACTGCACAGGGGGTACAGCAAATGAAAAGTGACCTACTCAGGCTGGAACATTGGTTCAACTTGTGGCAGTTAAAATTCAACACGAAAGTGCAAAGTTATGCATCTGAGCAGAAGCAACCCAGAGAAAAACTACTACATGGTAGGGGAGAAACTAGCAATCACCCATCAGGAGAGGGATCTAGGGATTACCATATCAGACAATTTGAAGGTAGGTGGACAATGCAAAAAGGCAGCAAAAAAGGCCAGCAGGATGCTGGGATGCATAGGAAGGGGCATCACAGGTAGAAGAAACGAGGTGATCCTGCCACTGTACAGGCCCCTAGTGAGAACCTACCTTGACTACTGCATCTAGTTCTGGAGACCTTATCTCATGAAGGACATAGATAGTTTGGAAGCAGTACAGAGGAGGGCAACGAAAATGATACACAGCCTCCATAAGTTGCCATACGAAAGCAGGTTACAGGAACTCAACATGTACTCCCTGGAACAACGCAGGGATAGAGGGGACATGATTGAGACATCCAAGTTTCTGAAGTGTATAAACAGAGTCTCCACCCAGGAGCTCTTTATGGTCAATAGCACCAGTAGGACAAGAGGACACGAGATGAAATTGAGAGGAGAAAGATTCAGGGGCAAAGTGCAAATATTTTTCTTCACAGACAGGGTGGTTGACTCATGGAGTGGTCTACTGGCTGGAGTCATTGACTATAATACAGTAGGGGAATTCAAAGCAGCTTGGAACAGACACAAGGTGACTGCCTCATAGAAATCCTAAAGAGGGGGGTAGGACTCAGGGCAGGCTAGATGGATCTTTGGTCCCCATCTGCCATCAATTTCTAGTTTTCTTTTTTTTTTTTTTTTGGGTGGTACTCCATCATTCATCTGCTTAATCACGGCCGCGGAGCTTCCACCACCTGCCTATTTGCCACCCTCCTGGTCACCCCCGGCTTACCCCGCGGAGGGCGGGGCCGCGGCACTGGCTCCCCTAATACCAGTGCCTCAGAACTAATAACTGGTTGGGAGTGTGGCGGCAGGGGTGAATTGAAGCCCGGGGAGGCTTCACCTAGATGGAGGATCCCTCCTCCCTCTTCTTTCCCTAAGTTTTCTCCCAGAGGCGGGGCGTGCAATGGCGCCAGCATCCGCCCCGCCTCCCGGAAACTAAGCAGCAGCTGAACTCCAGCCTCCGCCCAAGTCCTCAGTGCTCCGGATGCTGCCTGCACCCTCCCCGGAGAGAGAGTAGTCCATGGGACTCCCATCCTCTCACCCTGGCGGCCCTCCGATGACTCGGGTCAATCCCGAACCAGGGTCTTCAGCCACGTCATAGCCCAGGAAATCCCACCGCTGCGCCAATGGGCCAGCTAATTTCTATGTTTCTGTGTTTCTAAGACTCTCCTACCATTCACACCCACCAGAATCCTCTTACCATATTTTTAACTTGGTCCTGTAAAAAAAGTGAACAACAGGGGCAGCAAACACATGCACACAATAAAGACCTCCCTCAATGTGCTCACCTAGCCAGCCTATGACTATGACAATCAATGTTCTACCCCTCTTGCAGTTATACAGTCACTCATGGCTTAAACTTTTCCTTAAAAGACACCTAAATGCAGCTCACCCTCCCCTCTCCAGTTGGTCTTAGCAGTATTGGAGCCATACTCTAAGCACAAGTTCAAGTGTGGGTCTGGTTCCAATTTGCACTTTGTGAGCAAAAAACATTTGTTTTTATTGAACGTTTACTGTAGTATAGAATTTGTATCAGGCTAATTTTGCTTACTACCAAGCTGACATTTTCTGTAACTACAAATTCCAGAATCCCCTACAGCTGCCATCAGAGCAGGGTTGTAGCAGAAAGAGATTCTATAGCCTGCAGTGAATATTTAGAGTTTATATAAGCTCTGATCTTTTGTTTGCTGAGCCTGCTATCCTCCTGGGGCTCTGTACAGTCACAGAGGTCTGTACTTACACCGGGAGAACAGTGGGACCAGAAGACATCTGACTGGGGCTTATAAAAGCTTTAACGTGCACTGCAGAATACTGAATCTCCCCTGCTGCAGTCCTGCTCTTGCTCTGTTGTCAACTGCAGGGGATTCTGGGATTTATAGTTACAGAAAATGTCATCCTGGACATAAGCAAAATTAGTCTGGTACAATCTACTGTATTGCAGTAAACAGTAAATAAAAAAAAGGTTTTCCACATGAAGTGCAAATCGGGACCATCCCTACACTTAGTGTGGGGCTCTTTGTACCACCTGTTCCCCTCTAACTTGTTCCTGTAAAAAAATGAACATTAAAAGCAGCAAACACAGGCACACATTAAAGACCCCCCTGATGTGCACACCTAGCTCACCTCTGAACATGAGGTCCAGCGATCAGCATCCAACCACTCCCACTGCAATATGCTACCCCTGGCCCAGTCTTTGGCTTAAAAGCCACCTAAACATAACCCGCCTTCCCCTCTCTGATTGGCTTTAATGGTGTTGGAGCCTGCCTTCTCAGCACAAGTCCTTCCCACCTCCAACTCACCAGAATTCCCTCACCACATCTTTAACTTTTTCCTGTAAAAACAAGCTCTGGCAGAGCCACTACGACTGTGAATGCATTAACTAGATAAGGGTGTTTCATGATCTTAAACACAAACATTTATTTATTTATTTAAAAAATATGAGATTTACAAACCTTTGAGTCAGAGACTCATTTACTAAGGCACCTCATCGAAACTAATGCAAAGACAGCACAGTTAACAAGTCCAAACACAATGGCTTGGAGAGCAGACAGTTATAACAATCATTCACTGGAGATACATGGGTAGCAGTAGATAAACAGATTACATAGTTTAGGCACACAGGCACCACATCAAGAAGACCAAAGCAGTTCAAACAATATACAATAGCTAAAGCAAATAGACATCAGGAGTCAAAGAGAAGCCCAGAGTGTTCACATGAAGGCTGTTGCATACACTAACTGAATCAAAGTATAGTACATTGAGAAAGGGCATACTTAAGCAATAAGGCACAACAGGGTGTGTTATCATGTAAAAACATCACTCCTGGGGTGGGTTGAAGCACGTGGTGAAGCTGAGTATTTATTTATTTGCACGTATTTATTTGATCCACTGGAGCAGCAATATTTGCATAAGCTGTGCCCAGTGCAGATTTTACAGCACTGGTCCTGGTCTGGTGATCTGGGTTTTACCCATACCACACTGCATATGGCTTAGTGATATACTGTACAGATGGCTGCAGAGTCTAACCAATTGCAGGTTGAAGTTTCAGAAAACCATTATGCTACAAATATCAAGACTCACTCCCTCCCTCACCCCCCAGTCACAATTAATCCTCTACCAAAGTCATGCTTAAATACTGGTGCCTCTACATCCATGCCACTAAGCTTTTAATGCCAACATGCTTCTTCTGCTGCTGTGAGTTAAACTCTTTGTTTAAAAACATTTTGTTGAGAAATTTTTGTTTTAGTATATCCATGGTCAGGAAAAATGAATTTGTAAAAGAAACCAAAATCCCCATTTATCAGTTCATTGAATCACAATACAGCATGTTATGAATTTTTCAGATTCTATGTGTAACCTACAGTAAGTTAAACAGAAATTAGACACAAATGCCTACCTATTTGCAAGTGAAGCAAATGTGGTTATTATCATTCACCTATAGTCACAGCCAGGATTCACATTGCTAGACTCTGGGTAAGTATGACAAGTTTCCTAAATACTGGTACCTTATCCAGCTGTGATCTGCTGGGGTGTGTGTGTGTGTGTGTGTGTGTGTGTGTGTGTGTGTGTGTGTGTCTGTTTAAACATGTAACTTTCTATAGTATATTGTATAGCACTGTGAATACTGGCTGCAGTGTTTTTTTCTCTTCTGTGGCTAAGCAAAACACTGTAACAAGACACTGGCCTGCTGTAGGGGCTATTAGACATCAAACCAAAGGGTACGCTGTGAAGACTAACTTGGAGAAGATGCAATAAAACAAACTTGAATGACAGTCCCCAGACATCATAAAGCACCCAGGGAAAATTAGAAAAACTCCTCTAACAGCCTAGGCAGAAACAAAACACTGGATTGAAGTGAGAACTCAAAACTGGTAGTAATACATATATAAAGCTATCTAACTGGGGTTTCTGTAAAAAAACAGCTGCTAAATAGCTTTAATTCATTATTTGTGTTTTTGATGTTAAAACACTCCTGCTAGCTAGACCTGATGCACAGAGAAAACAAAAATAGTGAATTAGAGCTATTTAGTAGCTGTTGTCTTACAGAAACCCCAGTTAGCTTGCTCTCAGATATCTGCTAAACTAACTGTTGACATTTGTGCTCCCTGGATAAGAACAGTTACAAGGCTCTGCTGTTGCTAAACTAATTTTAAAGCAGTACACATGCTAAATCTAAGGGCATAGCTACATCACTGTCACATGAGACAGGGGGTATCGTAGGAGAAAGAAAGCCAATAAAACTATTTGTTATGGAGATCCCCGGGGTCATAAAACTACCATACAGCTAGCAAGCTAATTTAGGAAAAACTCCTAATAGCAGACAAAGGGAAGGACACACTAGGATTTAACATACATATAAAAACACTCTACATAACATATGTTTTTTGCACATTCTGGGTGGACTACTCCTTTAAAAAGAAAAATACACTTCATCACAAAATGTGCCCTCACGTGAACATGCATGATTTATCTGTAAAGACAATTAAAAAAATGTATTTCTAAATGCATTAGTAGCACCAATGCTTTCAAGGTTATCTGTAAAGACAATTAAAAAATGTATTTCTAAATACATTAGTAACAGCAATGCTTTCAAGATTTTGAAATTACTAAAAAGGCAAACTATATATAGAGATAGATAGAATATGGTAAACAAATCTTGTTAATTCCAAAAGCTGAACTTTGTTTTTAGTATATAAATGTTTAAGAAATACCTGACAGCTGTCTATTTTCCTTAGTTTTTAGACACTTCTTAGTTTTTCCTTTTGAGACACCAGGTGACTCTGATAATCATTTGTTCAAAGGGTTTTTAAGTCAGTTTGAATGCATTTTAAGTATCTTCTGTTCTAGTCCTTAACAAAATGCAGGGACTCCAGACTTGTTTTTCTGTTCCTTGGTCCACATCCCAAACATGTGAGTCTTCTTTCAGGATGATAGATCCACCTCATGCCCCTCCCACATGAATAAAAAAAAAGGTGGGATGGACCCTTTGGAGCTTCTTGGGTGGAGGTGGGGTGGACCTTACTTCCCCCCAAAAAACAATGCTGCCTCCCACTACTCAGGTTCCAGTTCTTGTACCACCCATTTAAGAAAGAAAATAGTACCCTGCAACCACTGACTAACATGAAAGCATATTTATTTGAGGGCAGAAAATATTTCTTGAAGGGGGGGCAAGGCGGAGGAGACTATTTACACCTTCAGTCAGTTCCACAGACAGAAAACATGACATCACTCCTTTTGTACATACAATACTCCTGTAGGCTCCACCCACAGTCGTGAAAAAGGAGAACAAGAGCAGCAAATAGAGGAGCACAATAAATAACCACCCCTCAATGTGCTCACCTAGCCAGCCTCTGACCACGAGGTCAAGTGATCGGCATTCTATCCCTCCCATTGCAAGAGATTAATACCCCCTTTACTCAGCATCCATTCTCACTCTCCTCTCCTCTATTTCCAGGGCATCCAGCTTAATCCAAAAATTCTTAAATCAATGATGACTGGCAACAAGCCTCTGCACAACACATCTGTCAGCCACCATCTGATAAATGAGAGGAGTGCAAAAATAATATTACACGGTCACATTTGCACTGGAGTAACACAAGCGCTCGGGTTGCGCCATTGCAAATGTACTGTGTAGACAGACACTTGTTCGTGATAAGCCACTTGGCCACTCGCTAACACTCTCCCAAATTCCCTAGCAAGCTGGGAACACCGAACGTAGCAAGTGGCTTACAGTTGCTTCCACTGCCATGTGGAAAGTATGCACTGTTGCAGCCCGTTCAGTGGTTCATGATTCCTTGAGCTGCCATCCGGCCCCCTGACACATGACCCCTCACCAGCACAGATTGGAGCAATTCAGAGAAGAGCCATGTAGACAGGAAGACAATTGAGTCACTGGTGGTTGGGACCGTGCTGTTGCTGTCGGAGTTAAAAACACTACTGCTGTGTATAAGCAGCTTTTTATTCATTCATATAATGGCTGGCTGAGATGGTGTACGGAGATTTGCTGCCAGTCACTTTCAACTATGGCATTTTTTTAGAATAAAGTGGGTGCCATTGAGGGAGGAAAGTGGGAAAGGGTGCTCTGTGATGATGGGTAAAGCCAAGGTGGATTTGGATTTGGTTTTTGATTTGCCAAATACAGGACGAGTTTTAATTTAGTTTAGCAAAGGATTTGGATTTGTCTGATCCAGGCCTATTTGTATTAGTAATGGAAAAATGACCTTATCAGGAGGAAGATACCATGAAATGTAAATGGGCAATGGCATATCAGTACAGAGTATATAATCTGAGATAAACTACATCCTGCTGTTTGAAAATTCTTTGCTTTGAACATCCTGCAAAGCAAAATGCCAGATAGTTGTGCAGTGATGTGCTGGCAAATTAACAACCACCCCCCTGCTCCCGCACCCTGTCCCAGCCCCCTTTCTGACTCCACCCACTGACGTCCCCAATTTACCCAACTCTCACCATTTCCACATTGTGACTTCTTCAATCACCCACTGTAACAGTGCCTTTCTTGCATTATTTGCATGATTACCACAGCTTTGGTAAGACTTATGTAACTTACATATATACACACATATGCACACACACACACACACACACACACACACACACACCGTGTTCAGTGGTGCCCGGCAGTGGTGGTACTAGTGGATGTAATGGATCAGAATGTGTGGGATCCACTCCTAACCAGAATGCAGCTACAGTGCTGTAAACCTGTTAAGGTTTCACATGGTCTATATATTTCTATATTGCTGAACAGATAAAATATAACACAATAAAATATTTAGTTAGAAAATCAAGCTACTAACCAGTCATTACTGATCAAACTGAATCTGACCAGTTAGGCCACAAAAAAAAGAAATTCTGGCCAGAGCCAAAATGACTGTGATGCATTAACCTGATATGAGAAAGAGGCAAATGCTGGATTGGGTGGCAAGTTTGTTTCTGTATGTTCATTGGTCAAAAGCATGTCTGCAGCCTGTTAGCCCTCTAAGGGACAGCAGTGTGGATCTTCCTCTGGGAGAACTAAAGGCTGAGATGTTTGTTTATGCTGCTGCCCCAAAGGGGACCAACAGTCTGCAGAGATGCTTCAGGGCAGTGAACATAACTATTCAAACTTGCGGGGCAGGGCTTGTAGCCCTCCATCTCTGCTGCTGCCTGAGTCATCTACATCTAGATGTTTGCCAGCTGAAATGGGGCCGCTAGACACCAGAGAGTACTATCAGGGTGAGCTGCAGAGGGAAGAAAAAAGTGCCAGAAAAAAGGGGGGGGGCCAGAGAAAAAGAAACAGAGAGAGGTAGAGACAGAGGAAGTGCTCTAAGTAACTGCAGCTTCAAGAAAAAAATACAAACCCTCTGGTCTGACCCCATATGGCAAATAACTCACCCGTAAAGTCAAATACACAATCTCAGCTGGAGCTTCAGATTATAATGGCCAAAACAGTACCCAGTACCTAAGTACTGGATAAAAAGTTTCATGTGGCTGTACTGCTGCTGGCTTCATATCCTCTTCTGTCTTTCTACCCCTCCTGTGGAGATGTTCTGATACTGCCTGAAACATGAGTCTCACAAACTCCTGGAGGTATTGGCTGTCTCATGCATGATGCTCACTTCTGCACAGGGTTCCAAGAATGCCTGGAGCACTATAATGGTGGTGTGACATCCGCCTTGGATTCCTTAGCACCTTACCATGTTCATACCTTGACCTCCCACCGTAGCTCTTCCTGGTACTGTGATGAGCTGCATAAGTTGAAGACTAAGGAACGGAGATTGGAGTGTTCCTGTTGCACGATTCAGACTATGGAGGACAAACTGGTGTTGAAAACTCAGTATGGCTGGTATCAACAAGCACTTGCCCTGCAAAAAGACAAAATTTTTGTCATGGATGATTGCTGCAGGAAGAAATCGTCTGGCTCAGCTCTTTTGCACCATGGGCAGGTTACAAAATCCCTCCTGTCTATGGTCCATTTGAGTTTTCTGTGCTGAAAAATGCAATGAGTTTTGGGATTTCTTTACTGACAAGGTGTTATCCATTAGATTGGGTATCCACTCAGGCAGTGTGTGTTATGGGCTGGTGATAACCAGGGCAGTAATGGCACCATTGATCTGCCTGACTGGGCTGGATTTCGGCCTGCTTTGAAGGATGAGGTTCTCAAGGTTATAACTGGTTTGCATCCCACCTGTTGTTTTCTGGATCCAAGAACTACCTGACTTCTTTTAGAGTGTTGGGATGTGCTGTGCCCAGTTATTTCCCAGATCATCGGGTGTTCCTTGAGGGAAGGTGTTTTTCCATCTGCCCGTAAACAGGCAGCCCCTTCTTATAAAACTATTCTTGGACCCTGATGTGTTGAGAAGTTACAGACCTATCCCTAATCTTCCCTTTTTATGGAAGGTTATAGAGAAAGTGGTGGCTGACCAACATTTTGAACATCTTCAGCAGTTTATCTATGAACCTCTCCAGTCAGGTTTTCGGGCACTTCATAGCATTTAGACTGCTCTCATCAGAGTTATAAATGATCTCCTCATGGTGAGGGATTGGGGGCTTAGTACTATCTTGGTCCTATTGGATCTCTTGGCAGCATTTAACACTGTTGGCCATGGGTTGATTTTGGATCACCTGAGAACTATGTGGGACTCATTGGCACTGTATTGCACTGTGCAAACATAAAGGGTCGCTCCCAAGTAAATGGTGCTGTAGGTCCTCAACTGTGACAACAAAAAGAAAAAATGGACCAGCACTCAGTGCAACAAAGTACGCTGTACAGACTAATAGTCTTTAAAGCATTCTTAATTTATTGCATAAAGTACACATACATAAAAAGGATGGTGTAGCCCAAGGAGGCTACCCACAAGCAAATTTCAAGCCCACACCAGATGCTTTTTCAAGTGTTGCACTGGTTTGAGTCCACTTATGTGGGAGAACTAAGCAGGTGGCCTTGGGAAATTTTCTTTCAAGAGTCTTGATGCTCCCTTGCAATGTTCCTCAAGGCTTGATCCTTACTCCTGTGTTGTTTTCACTATGTATGCTGCCACTGGGTGAGAGCATTAGATGGTATGGCATTGAGTTTCACTGTTATGCAGATGGCACTCAGTTCTACCTGTTAGGTACTACTGGTGATTCTGATACGGTCTCACTGTTGGAGAAATGTTTGTCTGAAATTTATGACTGGATGTCCTCAAACTGGCTATGTCATAACCCAGGTAAGACAGAGGTCATAACTGTTGGGACAGGAGGCAGGGTGTAGCTGTAATGAGTGGACTGTCCATGTGTCCTTCACTGGGTGGACAACCGCTTAGGGCTGGAGATGCTATTAAGCACCTTGGGGATATCCTGGACAACAAGCTGACTCTTGATCAACAGGTGCTGGCAGTTGTTCAGGCTGGCTTTTGCCACCTTTATAATATCACCAGTATCAAACAGTATCTAGCCCCTGCAGACCTAGCAACAATAATATATGTCTTTGTCACCTCTAGGCTTGACTACTGCAACACTTTACATCTGTGATTATTTGGAGGTTTGTTGTGATGCCTGCAGCTAGTCCAGAATACTGCAGCCTGACTTGCTGTGGGCTCCTATCATAGGGATCACATCACTCTGGTGCTGTGTGCACTGCACTGGCTGACTATGCGGTGGCATATAACTTTTAAGATATGCTTGATAACTTTCAAGGCCCTACACAATTTGGGACCAGACTACTTAAAAGGCCTCCTAGTTCCCTACCACTCAACTTGTCTACTCTGCCCTTCTGATGTGGGCTTGCTTTCTGACCCTCTCTGTAGACTCCGACAGTATGGGGACAGAGTATTCTGTGTGGCAGAACCCATTCTATGGAATGCTCTACCAGACTATGTTAGATCTGCCCGCTCGGTTGAGGCCTTCAAATCTAATTTGAAAAATGTTCTATTTACTCAAGCCTTCCCTGAATTTTAACTTCTTTTGTTGTGATATTATATGTTATTTGCCTAACCATTGAGTCTGTAGTTGCTTTTGTGCAGCCCCTTGAGCCCTCAGGAAAGGGCACCATAGAAATAAAGCTGCCTTGCCTTGTCTTATCTTACCTTCTGGCTCATTGAAGCATCAGATTGTTCTAGGAGGGAGTTGGTACATCTTGGATGAGCACCAGACCCACTACAATCAGGGCAAAGGGGGAGGGGGGCACTAGACACTAGGGAGTGCAGTTTGGGAGAGGAGGGCAGCTAAATGACAGGGAGTACTAGTGGGGTGAAATACAAGATGAAGGCATTAGTTAGAAGAACACTGATGCATTTTAGTATATAAAACTAGTAAAAGCATCAATGGGATATACCAAAATTTAAAAGGGATTTAACCTAAAAATTTTAAATTATACGGAGCATGAAACAAAAGACAGAGTGGGTGTACAAGCTTACTTCTGTATGTTCACTAGCCAAAAGCATGTCTGCAGGCTGTTAGCCCTCTTAGGGATAGCTGCGCAAATCTTACTCTGGGAGAACTGTGAGCTGGGATGTTTATTTGCACTGCTCTCCCAACTGGGGCCAACCGTCTACAGAGATGCTTCAGGCAAGTGAACATAAAGAAATAAGCCTGTGGGGCAGGGCTTGTAGCCCTTCATCTCTGCAGGTCCTTGAGTCATATTCATTTAGAGGTCTGGCAATTGAAAGGAGGCTACTAAACACCAGAGAGTACTATTCGGGTGAGCTACAGAGGGAAGAAAAAAATGCCAGAATGGAGGTTGGGGAGGGACAGAGATAAAGAGACAGAGAAAGAGACCGAAGAAGTGCTCTAAGTAATTGCAGCTTCAAGGAAAAAAACATACCTCTGATGCGACCCATAGGGCAGATAAGTCTGATAATATACTACATTAACATTGCTTATTGATCTGTATAGCTTTTATTATTTACGTTACTTTCAATGCCCCGATGTCCACCAAATAATAGGCAAGGTGAGTGACCAAGGGTACCATACAGCTACAGGGCACTGTGCCAAGGCCAATGTATTAGCTAGTTACAGCACATATACAAAAGATCTCACCTTTCCTGTTGTGGACAAGAAACTACAGTGAAGCAGATATGGAGGAGCCTAGCTGGCTCTCATTTTGACAGGGAACATTCATAGTACTGTGAGAATCTGGTTAGTCTGCTGGCACAAGCAGGCTACAATGTTAATGCACCCCACAGTGACCCACTTTTCTTGTCTCCCTCAAGGTAAACCCCGTAGAAGTCAATGTTATATCAAGATAATGCATTCACTGCATTGCTGCTAATACCATTGCTGTATCTAACCCTCAGTTCTGGAAGAGGGAGCCTTTCTTGTTTCAAGATATTTAACACCCTTCCCACTGACCTGACACAGTGCCTCTCACTGCTACCATATAAATACAAATCACCGAACTTCTCCCAGTGCATACTTTTACCTCACGAGAAGTGCACCACGGAGAACGTCTTCCTCTAAAGATGATAATGAGCTGGAAATTCCTGTCCCATTTCTTACCTTACATCATAAAGGGGTGAAAGTGAAGGAGCTGATGGTACTTGCCAGTGGAGTCCAGTTTGAGACTGAGTCTCTCCTCTCATGACAAGTGTGTGTGGGGGATGCAGGGGGGAGACCGCTTGGATTAGCATCTATTATTTACATTACTTTCAATGCCCCAATATGCACCTAATAACAGGTAATTGAGTGACCAAGGGTCCTGAACAGCAACAGCACACTGTGCCACAGACAATGGATTAGTTAGTTACTGCACATATACAAGCGATGTCACCTCACCTGTTGTGGTGACAGAAAGTATGGTAAAGCAGATACGGAGGAGCCCAGCTGGCTCCAATTTTGTGAGGGAAACAGGCAGAGGGTGGGAGCGGGCTGGTTCTTCAAAAGAAAGTTTTGTTTCTGGCACTTCTTCGTCAGCTATGTGCCTCTTGTGGTACAGAAAGTAAATTCATTTGCTGCCCACAAAGCTGCATTTCCTCACTTTTTTTTTTGTTTCTCATGCAGCAGGGCCAGGAACAGAGGAGGGGGTGGGAGAGCATGCAGAGGGAGGGAGCAATGGGTTCTTTTCACTTCTTTTCTTGCAAGACAGAGGGAGATGGAAGCACGCAGACAGAGGGAGGGAGCAAACCTTTTTTTCTTGCACTGCAGGGCTGGGAAGAGAAGATGGTGAGGGAGAGCAGGCAGAGGGAGGTAGCGAGCAGGTTCTTCAAAAGAAATGAGCTATATGGAATTAGGGTGCTGTGGCCTTGGGTTAGTATGAGGAGGTGGCACACATGGAAAGGAACTGCATTGCATTTATATTACAAATAGATTTTTTCCAATTGTGAAACTGTTTGCCGTAAGTTACACTAGAACTGGCATGCTGTCTGCAGCATTGGGGACAGCCACGTGGAGGGGAAAGAGACAATAGCTGTCAATCACACACATAGGGTGGGATTGTGAGAAAAAAAATAATGTGACGAGGGGAAGTGGAAGAAAGTGCACTGTAATGAATGGAGAGAATGCGGAGAGATGTGCTTCAATTCCACTCTTTGTAAGGATCCAGCTGTAGAGCTTTCGATATCTGGTTACGTGCTTCCAGAGACCCCTTCTCTATGTAATGGCACTTTGTCAGCATATAGCTCTTGCTACACAGCCATAAAAATGATCCTATGATTTTTTGGTAGGTCAAAAGCAAAATGAAAATAAGTGCAATTCTTAAATCTTCTCTTATAGCTCCTTGTCCTCTTCCCAAGAACTATGTGATGTCCTTTGACATCCCCCTCCTTGGTATCCAGTGTCACCACCCCTTCAATTGCTCCTTGGTGTCCAGTGTAAACTCCTCTCCTTTATCCATCCCTTTCCTATAATGTAGTTGTGTCCAGTGTAATAGCCACATTCTTGTCCTTGTTCAAAGTTTTCCTTGGTACCCTTCCCACCTCTCTCTCCCCCTTTCTGAGCATTCACTGCATCACAGAATACTTGCAAAGGGAGAGGGAAGTGGGAAGGATAAGGACACCAAGGAGTACATGGGAAAGGATTATAAGGGGGTCATTATAGTGGACATCGCTAAGTACTTGGAAAGGGACCGATGGGGGGTTCTACTGGACACTCCCTGGTAGTGACTAATGGGCAACACCAGACACCAGGCATGTGATTAGAGAGGAAGGAGGTGCCACAGAACTTCACAGAGTTTTTGGAAAGAGGGCAAGGAGCTGAATAGGCCCCATGCAGCTCCGTTCTCTTCCCCAAAACTCTGTGGCGTCCTGCAGCACTCCCTACCTCTTTGTCACATGTTTGCTGTCCATTATAACCCCCAGTTAATGCCTAATGATATCCAGAGTAACCTCCCATTATTGGTCCCTCTCCAAATACTTAGTGGTGTCATAATACATCTCCTCTCTGTCCTTTTCCAAGTACTATTTGGTGTCCATGCCACCTCCTAGACTTGTCCCATCACAAGAACTCCCTGGTGTCTAATCCATCAGGGAGTACATGGAAAGGGGGAGGAAGCTGGTATGGACACCAAGCAGTACTTGGAAAAAGACAGGAAAGGGGTTCGTAAACTGAGCAGCAAGAACTACTCTTAAATGCATGGGTAAAAGGAGATGGTTACTGTATACTTCAAACCAGGGAAGGATTTGAAGTTGGGTGGGTGTGGCACTGAACACTAGGGACTGATTAGAGGTGGCAGTGAACACTAGGAAATCATGTGTACTTGTAAGATTTCTAAAAAAAGTGGTAGTGCAACCGTGAAATGTCAAGGTTTTTCTCTGTATCGTTTAGATGGACAAGTCGAGTCTGATTCAGCACAGTGTATATCTTTGCTTTGTGATCAACACATTTTGCACCAGCATATTATATCTTTAATGTTCACAGTGTGCTTACTTCTTGTTTTTTGTGCCCATTTACTTGTATGGGGGCAGGGTGAGGGTGTGACAATTTGTAGCCAGAAAAAATAAAGTAGTGGGTTTTTTTGTACAATTGGTGAATCACAACAGTCAGTTTTTGTTGTGGCCTTATTACTGATCAGTTTTCATAAGCCTTCCAGATGGTCTTCTTATGAAGGGTAGCTGTGGTTTCTTCATCTGTAAGTTGTCATACTCTGGTATTGAATGCATTCCTGTGGTTTTGTAGCCACCTCTTAATTGTGGAATCCAGTTTCCAGTTACTTGGTGGAGCACCCAAGAAACTGACAGCCATCAAAATGGAGATGAGGTTAACCATAAAACAGTTTCAAGTCTTTGCACCTATATTGTTCATTACACTACAATCCTCTTTCTGCTTCTGAAGCACTTATTGGGATTGCTTTGATAATCCTACTTAGCTTTCTTATTGATGGTGACACTTTGTTACCAGAGCTGCCCCCAAGGTCACAGAAGTCATGAATGAGAACTGGAATGTTTAGAGTTGTGCAATGCCCTTTTTAGACAGTTTTCATCTTTAAATGATTTTCAATCTCCTGGGGCCACTTGGATGTATTAAGAACATTAACTTCTTTAACTATCTCTGTGTATGATTCAGCACTTACAGTTTTGTTTTGTAGAGGCATCAGTCTGCTTTGTGTTGAACAGAACCTGGATGTCATAATATCTTGGACACTTTGATAGATTTGATCACGCTGTATTTCCTTGTACCCAATTACATGGGCAAGGAGTTCTACACCATAACATGAAGTAATGCCTTTAAATCCTTTTCATATGAACACTTCTCTTCATTTTGCTTCTCTAATACTTCAATGCTTATTTGAGTCCCTGGATCTGTTTCTGCAGTGTCCCATTTCTTGATGCTGCAAAGCTTCAGATAATTGACCAAGCTCACACAATCTATCTATCATAAGGCTTCAGTCCTTAAGAAAAGATTCACATGACATAATTTTAGCTGGTGGCTCAAATACAGTTTGTTGAGTCCTGTCCCAACTGTTATCATCTGCAACTACTTTTGAAAAATGAGCATATAGTGCAACATACGGTGTCCACACAGCATTCACAGCTCATTTACTACAAGCCACCCAGCATCGACCAAAAAACCCTGTCAGTCTTTTGAATTACAATGTTGAGCTCTGCAACAGTTTACTGTAGCTCATGGACATTTCTTTGTTTTTTTTTGGGGGCTGATTATAGACACAGTGAAAGTTATCAATAAATATTTGGAAGTGCCTGCATTGTCATCTTTGACAGCGTCATCAATGACCAGATGAATCCTGTGGTTTAAACCGTGCCAGGTTACAATACTGGGATATTTTCATACACAATGAGCAGCAACTCCACTTTTCATTCCTACCATATAGCCAGCTTCGTCACAGCAGAAATTAATCAGATTTTCTTCCAGGTACTTGTGATCAAAGCCATATTTTTCTAAACAGTTAAGCAGAGTTTCCACAATTTTTGCAATATCGATACTAGGCAGTCCCACCATATCTAAAAACAGCATGACTGAATCTGCATCTTTTACTTCACATTTTATATACACAACCCACAGGCTGCTGTTGGACATTGTTGTTCAGCAATTGCCAGAGACACTTTAGAATTCTGTGCTAGACAATTTCTGTAGATAACGTTTTTAATATCTCTGGCTATGTGATCAATAGTATGTATTGCACTAAATCATGAGTGGAGACAGACACTCATGTCCAGGTCTTTTGATTCTGGAGCGCAATTAGATCTTCACGTCAGATAATAGCTTTCTCTTTGGCCAATTAATACACCAAGTTAAAAATTGCTACTTGTAACTCCAACCATATACTCTGTTTTTTTATTTGTTTGTTTGTTTTTTGTACACTTAATTGCATTTGTTGTTTTGCAGTTTTACTTAATGCAACAGCTTTTTTATATGCCTTGGAACTGGCATGTTCATTATTATTTTTTGAAGTGATGACTACTGGCATTATTTTTGTGTTCCCATTTGCCCTAACAGAACAGTTCTGCCACTCAGGGAATAAATGTATACTGCTACTTTGGAGTACTCAATTTTTATATTTCAGTGCAAACCTTACACCCCAAATGTCTGCTTTTTAAGGCAAGCCAATGGTGTTTTACTTAACAGTTCTCATATTGCTCACGTGACCAGCATGATGGAAGAAATAAATATTCACTTGAAGACAAGTTGTTATTTCATCAGTACTGGTTATATATATGCTTATATGTAGAGGTAGGCAAGTCAGAACTTTTTCACCTAGAGTCAAGCCAGAGCTGAGCCAGGGGTCTGGTTTGACTCTACAAGCCAAAACACAAGCCAAGCCTTGGCTACTGAAGGTTGTTCTTTACACAGGAGTTGAATGTTTCAGACACTACACTAACTGCACAGGTTCACAAAATGCTTGCTTTGACCATAACTGGCTTGACCTTGGCTCTCAATTGCTTATAGGGGTTGAGCAGAGCTGAGTGAGGCTCAAGCCTACTCTGGCTTGTTCACCTCTATTTCTATGTACATGTCTATTTTGGTTATAAGAGTGCATTCTCAAGTTCTTTGGATGAGAGAACTGCAAAGTGCAGCTCATCAGTTCTGGCACAGAAAGGACTTGAGAAGAAACTCTTATAACTATACTCAGACACAGGAACTACAGTAGACATATAAACATTATAAATCATATTAAACATCTTTGTTTAAAAAATTGAATTTAAATTAAAATCAAAATGTTTTATTTTATAAACATCAGAGAATCTCCTTTGTTGGAAATGGACAGTGGCAACTGAACTTAGAACTTCAGAATTTTCATGCTATGAGCATGAGACACCCTCTTATGGTTATAAGAGTACCTGGAATGTTTAGAAATACGAACATATGAAGAAGCCAGCAGAAGAAGGCCATTTGGTCTATCAAGTCTGCTCGTGTTGCAGGGTCCACAGCTTGAGCTAATGTCCCTGCCCCCTCCCCACTCCTCCCATCCTCCCATCCTCCCTACCCATGATCCGTACCTTCCTCCTATGCCTATACCAGCCTCTCTAAAAGCTGCCCACTGTCTTCAATGAGATCACCTCTTCTGGCAGTGCATTCCAAGTGTCCACCATCCTGTCTGTGAAGAAGTGCTTCCTGACCTCCCTCCTAAACCTCCCACACTCCAGCTTAAGACTGTGCCCCCTCATGTTATGATTGCCACTCAGCTTAAAGAGACTCTACTTATTCACCTTATTTATCCCTTTCAAGTACTTGAAGGTCCCAATCATGCCCCCCCTCCTGTCTTCCAGGGAGTACATGTTCAGTGCCCTAAAATAAACAATCCTGATTTGCTAAGAATGATGTAATGCTTTATAATGGTATTTACAGATGTGGCTGCCAAGGTAGAGTCGGGATTATCAGTTCTACCTTTATCATTGACCTTCTATGGATCAGTTTGGGGTTTGGAATATGAATTTAAACTTTCACCATCTTCAAGGCAGGCAAGTTTTGTGAAACAAGAAGTAGGTTAATGCTTCATTGCTGAGGTACTGTCTTGTTTTCTAGGATATATTCCACAATAAACACCATAGTGTTGTGTGTATATCCATGGCACGCCACCTCCTTACCTCTAGGGTCATGATCGCCCAATAGGTTACTAGATGCGCATGTGACCTAGGCAAAGTTTTGGCCCTTATCTAAGACCCTTGCAATTCCAACTTTCATCAGTTTTACTCGTGCATCTGAGAAGGCTGCAGGCACACTTACTAGAGCTCCTGTTTTTGTGCTCAGAATACAAAACCTTTTGTGGTCAAGGTAAGCTCCCTTTGAGAATAACTGAATTTACTTTGAGAAACTCTAAATAATGCAGACTGTAGGTCTTTGATTGATTTTTAACATTTCCTCTCCCCATCTTTCCTACCTGA
Source organism: Neoceratodus forsteri (assembly GCA_016271365.2). Lineage (NCBI taxonomy): Eukaryota > Metazoa > Chordata > Ceratodontiformes > Ceratodontidae > Neoceratodus > Neoceratodus forsteri. The sequence continues at coordinate 1,485,775,321 of CM057452.1, forward strand.
ACCCTAGGCTGGGCAGCGTGCTCAACAGGAATACCTTTTTCTTTCATCTGTTACAGTCTACTGAGGAGGTAAAGTTCATCACATGTGCAATTCATATTTCCAAATTTTGCGCTTTTCATACATATGTACACCAGGCATCTCCCCTCTCAAGCAGGATGCCAGTTGCATGAGCATGCCTGTAACCACTGTTTAAGTGGCTGTAAGTTGGCACAGGCACTAGTGCAATGGCCCTTTTTGAATCTGGTTGTGAGAGTGTCTTTAGTCAGGCTACCCACCTCATGTAGTGGGGTACAGTGTCCAGGGTTCGGATGCTTCTGACCCCTTATGAGTGGTCAGAAAAGATCCAGGAACCCACAGAAGTAAGGAAAAATCAGTAAAGATAGTAACTCTTATGCCCTGCTCCACCAAACCTAAAAGTAGCCTCAGAAAGCTGAACGATGATCAACTATTACACACAGTGTACCATCATCCATTGTTGTAAGATGAGAAGAGAGGGCTGGAGATAACCTGAATTTCAAGGGGATCATGGCAATCGGGCCCGGATTAACAAGTATGCATATGACGCCATGGTGTAGGGCCCCGAGATTCAGGGAGGGCCTCCCAGTCTGCAGTGTCACTTTTTTACATCCCACGAGTCACGACTCCCACTTGTCCCTAATAAAAACGGTTTTGTTTTTCCTTTCTTCCACCACCTCCCAATACATTCTGCATTGTCGAGGCTGGCTGCAGTCGGCACTTTCTGTAACCCTTCCCTGGTCGCCCCCCCGTCACCCCCTTTGCTGCCCGCGGATGCTCAGCAAGTGACTGGAGCCTCTCTTGCTCGGCTCCCTCCTCTGCCCAGTGACAGTATAGACTGAGTGACGGCCCAATAACCGTCCGACTTGTGGAGCAAGGAGGTGTGGCCAAGTGTGAGGAGCCTGAGTGGGAATTTAGGAGGAGACTCGTGGTGACAGTGACTAGTGCATGGTTTGGGAGTCGAGTCGTCAGTTGGTCAGTGAGGGAGAGTCAGAGAGCAGCAGTTAGAGCCGGGGCAAGGTGAGGGGGCTGCAGTGTGGTCGCTGGCCATCTGATCACTGATCTGTAATCATCTGTGGCTGCATGCAGTGCGCAGTGCGCCTTTACTGTGCAGTTGATCGAGAGACAAGGAAGGACTCATCTCAGGAGCCAGGAGGAGTCCTGTCGTCATGCTGGTGAGAGGCAGAGCTATAGACTAGCTCTAGCTGCACTTGCTTGTCGACCGTCTGTTCTGTTGGTCACACCATGGGACTCAATCGTCACATCATTTACCAGTCCTTTTCCTCCAGTCCAGACTGTCACTCTTTCTCAGACAGAGCGGGAACCCCTACCACATGTCTTTTTTTTTTCCATATCTTCACACAGTGTGGTGTGGAGTCATCTCGTCGAGCTAGCTAGGCCTCTCTTTATTGGGCATGCTGCTGCTGCGGGTGACAGACAGAGAGAGACAGCATGACTCGAGCTCAGTCGTCATCAGTCTAGCCTGCTGCTGTGACAGAAGAAGAGAGAGAGCAGGAGGAGGAGGAGTTGATGACGACAAGGTATGTAAAAAAAATGTAATTTAAAATGACTGTCTGGGGCGGGCATCTACTGGGCTGAGCTGGCACAAATAATTCCAGCAGCCAGCCAGGAATGGCTAATAGGTATACTGTATAGCCCTCTGCCCTAGTATTCCACCACACACCCAGTTGTTGTCTGTGATAGATAGTGTGGGAGGGAGTGTGTTTTGGAGTGTGTGTGTGTCCATCCACTGAGGTGCAGTATAAGAAAGTTGGGTCAGGTTTGATTTTAACAAACAGAAGGGTGGGTTGGGTTCATGATATTGGAGTCAGGGATGGCTGGCAGAGGGGACGTTGTTGGAGCTGTGGTACTGCCGGAAGGTTCAGGTTGCAGACACCTGACAGAAGGAGTAAAGGACAGAGTTGGGGTTGTAATAATTAAGCAATATACCATGAGAGGATGTTGGTGATGCCAGGTTTTACCCATGCCCTGAGGTGTTGTTTGGCCACGAGGCACAGCCAAGTGGCCAAAACACCCCAGGTCATGGGTAAATCCTGGCATCACCAACATTCTCGAGTGGCATACTGCGATTATACAATGGACATCTGTATATTTTGTGTGTGAAAAGTCAAAAAAAAAAAGCTGGTTTAAATGTTTTATTAGTTTTTATTAGATTTGTTGTTACACTTGGTAAAATAGTGCTTTGTTGGTAGGTATGCCCATGTGCAGTGGTGTCAGCAAGTGGGCGAGGAGATAACTCTTAATGGTTACAGTTTGTGGAAACCGAGACTCGAGGAAACCGCAGGTGTGAGACCAGTCATGTTAAGCTGTAGTGCATGATTGAAGGAAGCAAAAATGAAGCGAGGTAATTTTGTTGTGGGATGTTTTCTGCAGTGTGGCTGACAAACTGTAAAAGCAGGTTCTTGAAAGTGAAAGAGAGCACCCAGGAAAAGAGCATTTTTTCTTTTCAAAAGCCAGAAAAAAAAAGAATTTCCTGTGACTAGAGTTGAATTCATAGCTGAATTACATTTTTGGAAACTTGCAGTATTTTTCATATTGTTTACTCGGATGTCAACATCGTGGCTTTGTGAAGGTTTAGCCCTGCAAATGTCTGAGTTTTTGCTGGGTTTATGTTCTTAATTGTCGCAGTGATTTCAGGGGGGCCCTTGATGCGGCTTACTGGTGACTGGCACCTCTTCCTGTGGGGTGATTATTGCTTTTACAAGGGGGAGATGAGTGCCAGATAACCAATGAAATTACATGATTTGTGTCTGATTTTATCACCCATTGTGAAGGTGGGGGGGCAATGATATGATGGATCTAGAATCCATTCTGACTATAAATTAATGTGTTACTACCTCACGCTAGTTTGCATTTAACAGTTTGGCTTCTCAGCCAGGACATCTACTTTTTTATTGCATGCTTGTTCTTGGACATATGTTGCACAATGTTTTTTTTTGCTTTACTGTCTTATATACTGATTCTTTGCTTGCAGCATACTGTTCCCTGTAACCCCATCCATCTTCCAGATGCACCTAGCAATGCGTCATGCTGCTAGCCTGCTACACCCTTTTTATTTGTTGTCATTCTGCACAGTATATTCTGCATGTCTGTTTACTTTTATTTCTGTTTACTTACTGCTGATTGTTACTGATCGCTGATTGTTTTTTTGTCTCTTGTCCCTCCTTGCCCAGGGCACACCTGGGAATCAGCTGTTCAGCTCAGTGTACCTTTTACTGGTCAAATGCATTACTTGGATTTTTTGCTCCAAAGGCAACTCTTGTAAAGGTGACTGGCAAGGATTAATGTTAGCAGGGCAGGCGACCCCTTAAAAAAAAATAAAAAAACACTTGCCTGGCCAGGTCTCCCAAATTTGTGGCAACATAATTAACAACGCTGTTCCCTTATCTTGTAATTTTTTTCTGCAGAGTTTCAGAAAATGTAGAAACGAATTTGTCCCCCACCGTGGATCAGATCCCAATTAAGCAGCACAGTGCATTGGTGGTAAAACACCTAAATAATCACAATGATGTCACCACAGCTGTAACTAGGACAGCAGTAGGCAGACAATAATTTTAATGGCTTCGGCAAGGATTTGAATTTTTAAAATTATGCTTACAGCAGCTTTGATCAAAAGGTGCTGTAATCATAATTTTAAAGATTAATATCCATGCCAAGGCCATAAAAATGATAAAATAATGTCCACACATTGCTGTCTTAGTTATGGGAGTGCTTTAATCCACCCTAATGTTAGTGTCCCCGAATTTGCCCCTTATTTATGCATTAATTATTCTTTTCATATTTGTGTCTCACCCATCCTTGCCAAGCTTGTTGATCACCATGCTTCCGGCGGGCAGGGTGGCTGTAATGCAGTTGTCCACTCCTGCCATTACAGTTATATAGATATAGAGTTCTCTGTAGTTTTAAGGTGTTTGCTACCAGATGAATGGCTGAGTATAAGCTTGGAAACAAAAGGTGGGACCTCATCTGGAGTAACCAGTTTGCCTGTACGGCTTCAGAAGGGCACCCGGAACCTATTTCCTTTCCATTCAGTTCAATTGCCTAATGCCTGAGAAAAGTGTTTACCCCATATGTTAGTTATTTTTGTTCCAGTTTACTGTTTACCACAGGATAGTGGGTTCTAGAAGTCATCAGCCTGTATGTGCTCTTTGTGGTCGTGTGTACCACAGTTAATCCTGTGAAATATGGGAAATGTCCAGTACCTGGTTAATTTTCCAGTTGGAACAAGTGTGTTCTCCAGTATGTGTTTTTTTTTTTAATCCTATGCTAAATGGGGACTCAGGAATGTCTGTACAGACTGTACCTCAGTAATCCGCATTACTAGTATGTTTTGCCCCATGGAGGTCCATCTTTGCTTTGTGGTTATTCCTACTCTGTTACATGAATAAGGTGTCAGCATGGCTCATTTGGTAGCATAAACATCTGCCTCTGGATGAGAAGGTCGTGGGTTCTCGTCCCACACTGGGATTGAACTTGCACCTAAAATGCTGGCATCCGACTGCAGTATTGTGGGGGTGCTGTACTGCTGGGGTGTGCCATCCTTCGGAAGAGACATTAAACTGAGGTCCCTTCTGCCCATCCTGGTGTTGTCCTGGTGGGTGTCCAGGTGGAAGCAAAAGAACCAAGTGCACTCTTCACAAAGAGTAGGGGACATTCCCAGTGTCCTGGCCAACATTCCCCTTCTCATAAATGGTTCATGTAATCATCCAGGCTGTGTGTGGGTGTTGATGTGTGATATGGCTGCCACTACACATTCAGTCTCCAGGCTTCCTTACTCCTGGGCTGTACCTCCTGATGCTGATCCACAGGCAGGAATCAGACCTCTGCAGCAGGGGACATCCAGCCCTCCACTTCCTGTTCTGCTCAGTTTACTTCCTGCCTCCAGTCTGGCAGGTACTCTGCAAGCAATGTTGTGTCCTCTTGGCAGAGCTGAAGACAGCAAACTGTAAGTCCATCAATTTCTTTTATTTCAGGCATTGTAGCTGTTTCTCAGCGCTCCTGCATGGGCCCCAGTCTCAGCCTTGCAAGCTGTACAGACTGGCCCAATTTCAACACGGCAGTACAGGAGGAGAGCGCTACTTGGAGCAGAGCGCTACTCGGAATAGACGACAGAGGTCATGAATCAAAGACTGGGCATCTCTCCCAGGAACAGACCTAGCATACAGGGGGCAATAAACACCATAGCACCAGAGCATTTTCTTTTCTCTTATACCCCCGGACAAGGGCAGTCCCTGGGTGTTTTCCGTTGATGGCAGCACCCCCCCAGCTACAAGAGAGCGTGGCCTTAGGGGCCTTAGAGACCCAGCAGTCCACACTCTAATCTGTGACCCCAGTCCTACAGTTAACACAGGGCACCTGCTTTGGGCCCTGTATGCTTCACACTAGTCCTTATCTGAAGAGGAAGAGTTGTCTTCACATCCTTATGGTCTCAATGAAGATCTCTGGGTGCTAATAATTGAGAGTGTCACAGAGAGTGTTCCCCAGACTCCTTAGGCTACAATTCATCTCCCCTAGGAAAAGGGGAACTAGGAGGGCTCATCATCATCACCATCATCAGGCTCGGGCGACTCTGACCTGGAGGGTCTAATCTTTTTCATAACCCAGATATTAGTTGGGCTTTTCCTTGGATCTCCCCGGGACTCCATCCCAGCCAATAGAGGCTTTCACTTGGCAGCTGCTGCCAAACCTGGCCACAGCCTCCCTTTCCTTTCAGGCATAGAGGGCTTGCGATAGGAGGGATGGCAAGGCCCAGATCACACCTATCCTCATTATGCCCCTGAGGGGTCCAGTATTGCCCTGAACCTCCCACCCTGGAGAGTATTATTGTTTGCATATAAACATGCTTTTCACAACACTCAAAAGTAAAAAAAAAAAAAAAGAGTCTCTCTATAAGCGCAGTATGGCACTCAGGTATGTGTAGACCATATTGTAGGGCACGGCCAGCAACTGCAGTCACTCAGCTGTTTGCCTTGTGCCTTAATATGCTATGTCTCTGGCTGTGCTGTCAAATATGGTTTATGCACCCCTTTCTACCTTATTGCTTAGATGTAATTGAGGATAGTTACAGTAGTAGTTTGTCTATGAATCTGACTTGCAATTGCAGGATACATTCTGTATTTCTTTATATTTACCACCACCAGCTTAATCTGGTTCCAGGTTAGTTGGCATTAGTCTGTGTTGGGGATGGCTGTGAATGGGGGGGGCACTGCAAAAAATTGGGGGTGGTAGGTTAGCTGATGCCTTTCAAAAACATCTGTTGTGGCCACAGACGATGACAGGCACACCATACCAGCTGTTGTGCAATGCAGAAGGTAAGGAGTCGTCATAATCGGGAGTATACGGGGATGGGAATGTTACATTTTGATTCAGAGTATTACTTAGTTCACCTTACAATAATTTATTGTTTCTCACCATTTTTGTATGCAGGCTGGTTCTCAAGCAACATGTCTGTGCGAAAATATATTAGCGGTGCTGAAAAGAGGAAACGCCAACAGCTATAGGATGAGGCAAACCAAGCTATTGTGGATAGAACATCAAAGTTGGAAACTTTCTTTAGAAATGCACTAGTGAGGATAGCGAGTAATCAGGACTACTCAGCTGCACACTGTGAGCAACTATGTATCCCTTGTTTGGACACAGAGCAGGTATCTTCTTTAGGACCTGATTCACAGCAGCCATTTCCTGCCACCTCTGGTATCATTCACCAGGTCTTCATGCCTCCACAGGCTGCCACACAGGTCAATTCTGGTTCTGGATGTACTGCGGTGCCAAGTCCCGCCACCTCTGATATCGTTCATCAGGTCTTCCCGCCTTCACAGGCTGCCACACAGGTCAATTCTGGTTCCGGATGTACTGCGGTGCCAAGTCCCGCCACCTCTGGTATCGTGCACCAGGTCTTCCCGCCTTCACAGGCTGCCACACAGGTCAATTCTGGTTCCGGATGTACTGCGGTGCCAAGTCCCGCCACCTCTAGTATCGTCCACCAGGTCTTCCCAGGCTGCCACACAGGTCAATTCTGGTTCCAGATGTACTGCGGCGCCAAGTCCTGCCACTTCTAGTATTGTCCACCAGGTCTTCCCATCTTCACAGGCTGCCACACAGGTCAATTCTGGTTGTGGGTCTGGCTGTAGTGTTGCAGCTAAAACATTGAAAACGTCTTCTGATCCTGGTTTGTGGGGCAGTTTATCGAAGGAGGACATTGAATATTGAGTTTTAAATGGCCCTTCTTCTTGTCAGAACCATCTGGGACCCTTCGAACAATCCCAGCGGATCATTTCAAACAGAGTACGATACTTCTCCAAGAATCTCTTCCGTGGAAAGAAAGCGAATGGTGAACGGTACAACCGTGAATGGCTTTTATACTCTCCTGCAGCTGGGAACATTTACTGTTTTTGCTGCAAGTTATTGTCCACAAGCTCCTCACAGTTTGCTACTGATGGATTCAGTGACTGGAGTAATGTGACCAAGCTAATAAAATGGCATGAGAACAGTGACAAGCACCAGACAGCAATGCTTGCCTGGCTAAAGAGAGTTTCTTCCAGGGGGTGCATAGATGCTGAACTGCAGAAACAGCAGGAAAGTGAGAACTACTGGTGATCACTGCTCCTTAGAGTTGTTGAGGTGATCAAATTTCTAGCTGAGCGAGGACTTGCATTCAGAGGAGATGACGAGCTAATAGGCTCACAACACAATGGAAACTTTCTTGGCATGCTTGAAGTAATAGCAAAGTTTGATCCATTTCTTGCTGCCCATATCTCACGTTATGGCAATTCTGGCAGAGGAAATCTGAGCTATTTATCATCTGCAATTTGTGATGAACTTATAGGACTAATGGGAACTGATGTTCTGACAGCTGTGTGCAGTGACATTCGAGCTGCTAAATATTTCTCCATTTCTGTTGATTCAACCCCAGATGTGAGTCACACGGACCAATTAACTTTTGTTGTTCGATTTGTCAGTGAAACTGGAGAGCCCAAGGACCGTTTTTTTAAATTTGTGCCTATACACAGCCACACTGGTGAAAACTTGTGGGATAATGTGTTGGACACGCTGAAAGAGCTGGGCCTCAGTGTTGAAGACTGTAGAGATCAAAGTTACGATAATGCTGCCAACATGTCTGGACAGTATGCGGGCCTGCAGGCACAACTAAAAGAGATCAACTCACTTGCTGACTATGTACCATGTGCAGCACATTCATTGAATCTAGTTGGTACTGCAAGTGTCAATTGTTGCATAGAAGCAGTTAAATTCTTCAGCACAGTACAGCAGATATATGCTTTTGCAGCTGGTTCCACAAGGCATTGGAAATCTCTGACAGAAGGTTTGACTCCCAACGAGAATGGGAGAATCCTGACACTCAAGACCCTATCATCCACACGATGGCATTGTCATGCAGAGTCTGTCAGGGCTCTATCTTTGAACTATCGCAACTTCTACAACATACTGACGAATCTGGCAGATGATGAACAGGAACCAGCAGAAATGAGGCTCACTTGCAAGTCACTGGCCAATGCATTACGACGCCTAGAAACAGCCTTCATGTGTGAACTGTGGAACAGAATTCTGCAAAGATTCCAGAAATGCAGTACCCTTCTCCAAAGTACAAGAGTAGATTTGACAGCTGTTGCTGCTGTGTTCTTGTCTCTAGAGGATTTCACTAATCAGTTGAGAGATCAATTTGAAGATATTGAAAGGGCAGCAAAAACATAATGCCAGATGTGTCCCAGGCCTATTCAAGTGAGTGTACCAGAATCAAATGACCAAAACGCCATGCTGATGATTCGGCCACATCTCACGTCATCCTTACAGGCTCCCAAGGCTTTCGGGTGGAGTCATTCCTTGTGATAGTCAACCAGGTGCATGCTTCATTACAGCAGCATCGCACAGCTACCAACAAGTGTCTTTTGATTTTGCATTTGTGCGTGCTATTGTTGATAATGATGCAACACAGCTCCGTATCGATGCATCATTAGCAAATATGCAAACGATCTTGCTGCAAACTGTGTGGATGAATTTCTTCATTTTCTTGACTTTATATCGCATGTCAATATCAAGCGAAGTGCACAAGAGATTATGAAATATATATGGCGAAATGATCTAGTGAAATCTACCATTCGTAATGTAGCAGTTGCTCTCAGATTATTCCTAACTCTGCCAGTAACAGTCTGTGAAGGAGAACGTTCCTTTTCAAAACTGGCCTTGATAAAGAACTGCCTGAGATCAACAATGACACAGGACAAGCTGAATTTACTTGCCATACTTTCTATTGAGAGTGATGTGACAAGGGTACTCAGTTTTGAGGCTGTAATCAACACTTTCTCTACTCAGAAATCACACAGGAAGCAGTTCTAACTACTCGTCTCAGTGTGCCTTGGGTTGGACTAAAGCCATACTTTTCCTCTTTTTACTTCTTGTAACTTTTCTATTATTCATCTGCCACATGGGTAGAAATAGTGAAGTTATTTCTAAGATGCATATTTACACCATTTGGTATTTTTCTTCTACAGTCAACAAGAATTGATATTTGATTACACGTCTTCCACATGTCTGCCTGGAACTTTGAAGCTAATATGCTATGTGAAATAATATTTAATGCTCTCTCTACTCTAGGGATTCCTGTGACTGTCTGTCCACCCACTCCCACACATACACACTGCTCTGCCCTGACCCTGGATGGTATATAGCCTCTAGGGCTTCCATCCTGTGTATCTCACCACTGATCTGATTTCTGGTGGTGCATGCCCTGCTGTGTAGGAATTCCATCCTGTCCATTGACCCGGTGGTCTGCGACTGTCCTTGGGGGTGTGTACCCGTACAGGTTTCTATCCAGCTGGTCTGCTTTGTGTCATGTATGCCCTTTGGGGTTCCCTGTGTCAATCATTCTCCACTGGTCTGCCTGTGAATAATATTATACAGTTATTTGGCACTTGCATTATTTGGAACATGCATAATATACATCATCAGTTGGTGTTCTGTATTCCCACAGAATGGACACTTCATTATTTTTCTACTACATGCTTCTATTAATTCAAGCATGTAGAGAAAGTTTCCTTTGTTTGATGAGCATATTAAACTAGGCATCTCCAATTAAGCAATATGGCTGTACCAGGGGTGATGTTAATGGTCTGTTAAATCCCTATAGGGGAGTAATCTGGCACGAGGTGTAGGTGAGTGCTACATGGCCCCTGACCATTACCATAACCCCTGGAAGTGCCTTATTGCTATTATAATAAAAGAAATGCATTTTTTTTAAATATTGTTAAACCTTGCTCAGCATATGATTGGGCTTTTCATGTATGTTAATCAAAGATTAACATAGGAACTGATAGAATGTTTACAACCAATCAAGCTGTATTTCTCAGACCCTTTCTATAATAGGCTGTTATACATACACGCTGCTTGAACTAAAGCTAATTGTATTACTGGCACTTGTATGTACTGCTTATATCTAGCTGCAGAATTTCATATTCTTTTTTTAAACAAAAAATATTGAATGATGCACACTGCATGCAAAAGTAAAAACAGTGAATGCAGAAGTAAAATATAATGCTCCAGTCCAAGTATTCGTGTAAAACAAATGTTGGTATTTTTTTTTTTATTTCCAAGATGTAATACATCATTTGTTGTGTTTGCCTTACCACAAGTGCTATCTTTCAAAAATAAAGAAGGGTATTGTCACATGTGAGTTAATTTGCAATTTTATTGTCAGAGCTCTGAATTGTATTGTTTAAAATGGCATTTGACCTGTCAAGTCATGTGGCATAACACATAGCATTAGTGTAAATGACATCCTGCTTGAGTACTCTGGTTGTTGTATCTTTGCTGGCACAGTGCTGAGGAAAAGTGTGATGTTCGCATTTAGGGGCCCCCGCGGGCCACAATACTGTATATTACTTGGGATTAGGGCCCCCACATCCATTAATCTGGGCCTGATGGCAATAACATACACACAAGCAAAAAATTTTTGATGAACATAGGGCAGATATTGAAGGTCAAGAAGGCAATCTCTCCTTGAGAGGCTTCTACTTGACTAACTAGCCAGCACCCTCTCTGCCCCCCCCACCACATTTGGTCACATATCTTCTTTGTCTGTTTGACTTCTCCAGCCCCTTCTAGCACTCTGAATGGAAGCACACCACCAGTTACATCTTCTTGACACATCACACACATAGACACGTGTACATCATGACATGAAGGATGTATTTCTGGCCTGTGCACATGCACACAGAGTCTAGAGCTATGGGCACACAGAGACACTCCCTGCCCACACTACTACTTCTTAAAGCTGGGTAATAGGAGTGAAAGGGCAGCTGATCCTGCTGCTGTCTTCCATGCTCCATCCTACTGATGCTTGACAGCAGTGGATAAGAAATACATCCCCTACCAACAAAGTGCCATACCAAATGCAAATTAGGTGGACATGTAACCACATATATACATTTATAATACCTGTACAGTGCCACTGGGAGCAACACATCACTTCCAGCTTCCATATTGATAATGGAAATCACCCTAATGGCAGGGGACAGTCAAACATGTCACCGGATGGATGGGTGACATCCCTTCCAGCAGCCATCTTAGTTTGGGCAGAAAAATAACTAGATGACCATTTTGTTAAGGGCAAAGAATACACTCAAGCACACTGGCAATACCGGCCTGGTGGCACTGAGGGTTGAGGTGCTGGACGCCACACCTCATGCCACGCCAACAACCTGGGTTCAGGAGTGAGCTCGGGCCACCAGGGGTCGGCTGGGGGGAGGGTGTAGACTTGGATTGAGCCTCCAACTGACAGCTCTCCTTTCCCAGGGGAGAGTTAAAGGCCTCGTGCAGCTTTGGTGGCTCCTGGTGGTGACCGGGTGTAGCAGCTCACGGGGCTCATGGAAAGGGGTATGAGAACTGTGGCAGACATCCTGCAGGTGGTTGCGGAAGCATGCCCATGCTGTGCTGGTAGTCACTACATGTCGCACTCTTGGGAACCTAGAAAACACAGAAAAGTACCCCGTTCCCTAGTAGGTGAAAGTGGGTCAAGTGGCCTACCTCCACACCCAATGCTGGGTCTTCCAGCCTGCCACCAGTGCTTACTTGCTCCCTGGTCCTCAATCTAGATTTCAGAAAGGTCACCAAGAGGAGTCAGCAATCCTGCCCCGAGGGGGCTTAGATCCAGAGGGTCGGAGGAGCCAGGAGAGCAAGGGGGAGTTCCCCCTGGAAGGTAAAGCTGGGGCTTCAGGCAGGGTGGGATAAGGTAGCACCGAGTGACCACACCGGAGAGAGTCTGGGGATCAGTGAAGGAAGGAGGATAAACAGACTTGAAAAAAAAAGCACACTGGCATCTATAACAGGCTCAATCTGAGAACTACTGTGAATGTATGTCATATCAGAGACTAGGTTTGACAGTGGTCAACATTACTATACTACACTAATATTCTGCCCATATCCTCTACTTTGTCAGCAGATGGTCAAGACAAAAGAATGCCCACATGCCACGTCCCCATCCTGCCTCATCAAAAGGGCCTCAAATGCCCCACATGTGAGCTGGAAGAGCCAGAAATAACAAACGAGCAGTCATCCTCACTGAATCCCTTATCAACTGAGGTGAGCCAGTCAAGACATTAGGAATAACAGGTGGACTTGACAGAGTTTATTAGGCAGACACAGCATGCCACAGCAGCCATGATGGAGAGTCAATAGGCCTGCATGTTTCATATGATAGAGAGGTTAGAGGCAATGACAAATCCCAGGCTTCTATTCTAGACAACCATTAACTGAAGTACAGAGCCCTCTACATCAGCTCCCCAACCAAACCCACCACTTGCTAACCCACCTGCAACAGATCAGCCATAAGATCCCAGCCCTGATGAGAATAGAGGACAGAACCCAGATAAATATTTGTGGCATGTTTATGAGGGGAAGGGAGAACCAAAAGCCATAGATAATCTGCCTATTACAGGCTCAATATGAGAACTATTGTTAATGTATATCATATGATGAGAGTCAACAGGCCTTCATGTGGCACATGATGGAGAGGCTAGAGGTGATGACAAATCCCAGCTCTCTGGGGCTGGCCCACCGGGGCAGTGGCAGGGCGTCCGCTTGTGATGCTGACAACCTGGGTTCGGAAACACACCTGGGAGCCAGAGGGCCATCCAGGGTGGAGAAGGATTGAGTGCCTTTGGTGAATCTCCTTCTCCGACGGGGGTGAGCATTCAGTATATTAGCGGTGTCTGGTGGAGGCTGGAGAGCCACAGGTACTGAGATCACACGTCATGGGAGGCAGGACAGATGTCAGGTGTGCCTATTGATGTCACTGCACATCCTACCTCCAGGGAACATCAGCATCCACAAAATCCGGCCCCGTGGGTGATGCTCCCACCTCTGCTGCCAATCCTGCTATGTTAAAGGTCCACCAGGGGGTCCTGCTCCTGTGGCACCATCCTGGGGGGTAAGCCAGGGCTTGAGACTGAATGTTACCCAGCGGCCCCACCCAGGGGGGTAAGCCTGGGCTGGGGGATGGTGAGAGGGGACAAGGGCTGAGGAGCCTGTGCTCGATTGGCCAGAAGTGGGATACCGGGCTAAAAAAAAAAAAACAGGCCTCCACTCCATAAAGCCACTAACTAAAGTACAGAGATGCCCTGTACATCAACTCATCCAATTCAAGGTGGACAAATCACCAGGCCCAGATGGCATACACCCAAGAGTTCTGAGGGAACTGGTAGAGGAGTTTGCAGTGCCACTGGTGGCTTGTTCAATAGCTTACTGGAGTCAGGAGTGGTTCCACAGTACTGGAGAATGGCACATATGGTGCCCCTCAACAAGAGCAGTCCAAAGGATGGCCAAGGGAATTATAGACTGGTCAGTCTGACCTCAATTGTGTGCAAGCTCATGGAGACCATACTTAAGGAAAGGATCGTAGAGTATCTAGAGGAGTATGGTCTCCAGGATGCAAGGCAGCACAGGTTTATGGGAGAGAGATCATGTCAAATGAATCTGATTGACTTCTTCAACTGAGTCACTAAGACAGTGGACAGGGGCCCAGTGGTGGACATCCTTTATCTGGACTTCAGCAAGGCCTTTGACTCTGTACCCTACAAGAGGTGAATCAGGAAGTTGGAGGATATTGGGATTGGTGAAAAGATGACCAGATGGGTAGAAAACTGGCTAGGAAAAAGGACACAGTGGGTGGTGGTGGGAAGAGAGTTATCTAGCACCAGGGAGGTAACCAGTGGGATCCCACAGGATACTAGGTGAAAATAGCAAGAGCAACATAGCTTGAGTCACAACAGCACAGGCAAGACATAGACTACAAACACAGTGACAGTACATAACAGCAAGACATCAAGAAACAATAACCAGAACCCACTATAAAGATCAGACCTATGCAAACATCCCAAAGCACACAAAACTGTACAGGACAAAATACTTTATTATACCACTGGGAACCACACTAACAAAATACATGGAAATAGTATTTCATACAGAAATCATTCTGAGATATCCAGCAATACACAACCGTATGTGTACAGTGAGAAAGGGAGCAAATGCCAAAAGAAATACAAAAATATAGCCTTCAAAAGGAAACACAGTACCATAAGCTAATGCCTGGCAGCCACAGGGGAGAACTCACAGCTGTACCGGACAGCACCACATACCAGAGTAGAAACACCTGTGGAATAGCACAAAGACTTCCACAGCAATCCAACTTTAACAAAAAAAAGCTTCCTACACACCTACATACACTCCCACATGTCATGGGGGGGCTACGCACACTGCACACCCACATGGGGGGGCTTCACCCCCGCACCACCCACCTGAAATATAAACATCCTCCATGTCGCACACATCACAGAGCCAGCAGCACAACTCAGAGATGTTGCCTAAATGACCTGCACTGTCCTGACACATTCAATATTTTCCCTGCCACTGTTCTTCCCTCGCTGTTATTCCTGGCCTCTTCTTCCCTTGCTGTTTTCACCTGACATCATCCCATTTCACAGGGCTTGGTGCTGGGACTGGTGTTGTTCAATGTCTTTATCAATGATACTGGGGATGGTATTAAGGCAAAATGTGCCTATTTGTGGATAACACCAAGCTCTGTGGGAGGGTGGACACAGCCAAAGGGATACAGGACCTACAGGATGATCTGAAAAAAATGGAAAGGTGGTCTGGGATTTGGCAACTTGGCTTCAATGGCAAGAAATGCAAAGTTATGCACATTGGAGCCAGGAATCCTAGGATGGAGTACTACCTGAGAGGGATCCGAGTATCAGCAACAAAGGAGAAGGATCTGGGAGTGATGATCACTAATGACCTGAAGAACTCCTTGCAGTACAAGAAAGCAGCAGCAAGGGCAAACAAGATGTTGGGATGCATAGCCAGAGGGATCAGCAGTAAGCAAGAGCAGGTTATACTGCCCTTGTATAGGTCACTGGTGAGGCCACACCTGGAGTATGGAGTACAGTACTGGGCCCATGTTTTAAAAAGGACATTAACCTGCTGGATACCATCCAAAGGAGGGTAATGAAGATGATCATGGGTCAACAGGGTAAAGCATATGAAGAGAAGTTGGAGCCCTGAACATGTTCTTCTTGGAGAAGAGGAGGGAAAGAGGAGACATGATTGAGCCCTTCAAGTACTTGAAAGGGATAAATAGGGTGGAGAAGGAGTGTCTCTTTAAGTTAAGTGGCAGCCAAAACACAAGGGGACACAGACTTAAGTTGGAGGGGGAGGTTCTCCATGGTAAGGGTGGTGGCTAATTGGAATTCTCTGCCAGAAGAGGTGATCTCGTTGAAGACAGTGGGCAACTTTAAGAGAGGCTGTGGTAGACATGGGGGAAAGTAAGGGTTATGGGAGGGGCAGCTGAAAAAGATAGAAGGATTGGGGGGGGGCAGGGTCAGTAGCTCAAGCTAAGGACCCTGCAATATCAGCAGACTAGATAGACCTAATAGTCTTATTCTGCTGGCCTCATCGTATGTATGTTCATTTGTTCATATCTTACCACAAAGCTCTGTTCCTTTGATCTGGTCCCATTGCTACTGAAATCCATCAAAACAACCATGGGGTTCAACCTACCGGCACCCAAGACCACAAAGCAAACTGGACTCACTGATCCAGCAAGAACCAAAGCATGAGAATTTCTTCCCCATTTGCCTGGCAATAGACAAGGTAACAGCCAAAGAATGGGATGCACTAAAGCGGGCACGTATCCAAGAAAGATGGTTGCTCAACAAAATGTACCCCATCCAGGACAACAATCTCAAAAGATGGTGCACAGCACCAGCCATAGACCTGCATATAGCAGCACCGATCAAGAAAACAGTCCTACCAGCAGAAGGGGCTCCATCGCTAAATGACTCAACTGAAAAAAATAGGAAGAGTTGCTAAAGAAAACTTTCAAAATGGTAGGCCTGGCCACCAGTGCCATCAACACTGTGATCTACACAGCCAGTGTGCAGATCTGATAGATGGAAAAGCTAGCAAAATGGCTAACTCCAAAGTCCAAGAAGGCAGATCTTGCAGACTGTACTGTGCATATGGCAAAATAGCTGGGTGACATGGCTATAGAGGCTCTCAGACTCAATGCCAAAGCTGCAGCAGTGGTAAATAGAGCAAGACACCTCCTATGGTTCAAACTATGGGAAGCAGGCACCAACTCATTATGGGAAGCAGGCGTCAACTCAAAGGCAATCCTTCAAAAACTGCCCTTCAAAGGAGGCCACCTGATTGGGGAAAGCCTGAAGGGGTTACTCAAACAAAAGGATGAAGTAGAGGATCTCTCATAAGGCAAACTGAGATCAACCTGTCTGCCCTAGAAACACAGAATTTAATGGTAGATAAGGAACACTTGGCCCATCCAGTCTGCCCATTTCTCCCTACCTACACTATTACATAAGAACATGCTTGATCTACAGTTCCTTCTCCCATCCCCTATTCTTTCCACTATTACTGTATTCCTTTGTGCATATCCCATGCATTCTTGAACCCTATCACCTCTGCTGGAAGGTTATTCCAGGAATCCACCACTCTTTCTGTGAAAAAGTACTTCCTCACATCCAGAGCTTCGGTCAACTCCCAAAAATAAGGCAAAAACTTCCAAAATAAAGGCTGAGGAAGTCACTGACTTCCAAATTTAAAAAACAAAATTGGATGACTTTCAAAAGTGAAGTCACAGAAGCCAAGAGATGATAGATTTTTCTAAAAGAAATTGTATTTTACCACTAATGTTTATATTGATATCCATGAACAGATCCATCTTAGAATACTGGCTTCCAGATTTTGACTCATGGAAGTATAAGACTTCCACTAAAAAGAAATTAACTGAACCCCTGCTCACATCTCTCCTGAGACTACAACCCTCCAGCTTCATAGCATGTCCCCTTGTTCTTGAGCATGTTTTCTTCAGAAAAAGGCTCCCCACTGTACTTTGTTTACCCCGTGAGGTATTTAAAGGACTGTATCATATCTCCCCTCACCCTCCTCTGTTCCAGGGTATACATATTGAGGTCCTTTAGTCTCTCTTCATAGGGCTTTTGATGCGGACCCTGCACCATTTTAGTTGCCCTCCTCTGGATCGCCTCCACTCTGTCTATTCCTTTCTGGAGATGTGGTTTCCAAAACTGGACACAAAACTCTAGGTGGAGTCTTACCAGCAATCTATACAGAGGCAACACCCCCTCCTCTCTCTTTCTGCTGGTGATACCCCTCCCTGTGTACCCCAGCATCCCACTTGCCCTCCCTAATGTCTTGCTACATGGTTTGGCCACCTTTAGGTCATCCAATATGACTACCCCCAGGTCTTTTTCCTTCTTGGTGGTAATCAGTACCACTCCACCCATTTTGTACTCCACCCCTGGGTTTCTGTGCCCTAGGTGCATTATTCTGCACTTTTTTGCATTGAAACCCAGCTACCATACCCTTAACCACTCCTCTACTTTTCTCAGGTCTCTGCTCATCCTTTCCACCTGCACTGAAGTGTCCACCCTGTTGCAGATTTTGGTGTTTGGTGTTCTCCACAAAGAGGCAGACCTTCCCTTCCAGCTCCTTTGCAATGTCACTTATAAAGACATTAAAGAGGACCAGTACCCACACTAATCCCTAAGGCACCCCACTGGTCACCTTCCCTTCCTTGGAGCAAACTCCTTTTACCACCACCCTCTGTAGCCTATCACCTAACCAATTTCTTATTCAGTTTACCACCTTTGGGCCCACTCCTAAGCTACCCAACTTGCTTACTAGTCTGCTATGTGGAACAGTGTTTAATGCCTTGCTGAAATCTAGGTAGGCCATGTCCACCGCTCCAGCCTGATCTAGTCCCTTTGTCACCCAGTCAAAGAAATGTATCAGATTCATTTGACATAACCTCTCTCTTGTGAAACTATGCTGCCTTGGGTTTTTTAAACCACTGAATTCAAGATATTCCACAATCTTTTCCTTCAGCAGGAATTCCATTAACTTCCCCACCACCAATGCCAGGCTGACTGGCCTATAATTGACAGCCTCCTTCCTGCTACCACTTTTGTGTAGTGGGATGGGACTACATCCGCACTCCTCCCATCCACCAGAACCACTCCTGTTTCCAGTGTGCTGTTAAATTGAACTGTCAGAGTTGCAGCCAGTATTTCCCTGAGCTCCCGCAATACCCTTGGATTCTCCCCATCTATTTATTTATTTATTTAATTTTGTTAATCGGGTAGGCCCGCTGGAACCATTACAGTCCCTTTTTCAGGGGCGACACGGAATTAATTACAGGTAATGTTGCATAGACATTTTACATAGTACAAGAAAGATTACTGATCACATCACAACATAAAATAGTCGAGGACATATGTTAATACAATGAGGACAATTGAGTATATATTGCAAAGGGTAATGTCATCATAATAATGAAACATCTGTGAGGGCATGTAGTCTTACCAAGATGAGATCATGGCAGGGCAAACAAGAAGGCAGTGGCAGCCTTCTGGTTAAGATGTAAAGTAGAAAATCGCCACAATGGAGCAGCACATAACTGAGAACAAGATCATCTTTGGCAAGCTGTAGAAAAACGTGACTGTTGTGCAGAAGAACCTTCCCATACATATAAACCATTTCCTTGTGTTCTTTCTGTTAAGTGGGTCAGACTAATCCAAATTCAGGAACAAGATGGCGATGAGGCCAAAATAATTTTAGAAAAAAGGGTGCGGTGGTGGGGTAAAACAAAATCCAGGAAAAAGATGGCAGTGAGACCAAAACAAATTTAGGAACAAGAGGATGGTAGAGGGGCAAAACAACTGCAGGAACAAGATGATGGTGAGGGACAAAAAACAAATACAAGAACAAGATGACAGAGGGACAAAAAGAAAATTCAGTAACAAGATGACAGGAAGGGACAAAAAAAAAGCAAATTCAGGAACAAGATGACAGAGAGGGACAAAAAAATTCAGGAACAAGATGACAGAGGGGGACAAAAAAAATTCAGGAACAAGCTGGTAGTTGGAAACAAAAAACAAATTCAGGACCAAGATGGCAAATGGAGACAAAAAACAAATTCTGGCCCCATTGCTTTGTTAATCTTCAGATTAGCAAGTCCCTTCAAGACTCTCTCCTCCAAAAAAGGACTGGTGTCCACCTCCCTCCAAAGCTTTTGCTACTTTTTTGTGGCTCCTCCCCTTCTCCTTCCTCTGGGAACACTGAACAAAAGTACAGTATTTGTTCGGAATGTCTGCCTTTTCCTGGTCCCGCTCTGCACAATCACCCCTTCCCTTTTTAACCTTAGAATCCCACCACTGGTGCTCCTCTTTTCATTTGGATATCTAAAACACTGTTGTGTCCCCTTTTGTTACCTCCTGGGCTATTCTCTCTTCAGTTTGTGCCTTTGCACTCCTTACTGCTTTCCATGCTTCCCTCTGTTTCCCCCAATATTCCTCCCTATCCGCCTCCCTCTGAGTCTCCTTATATGTTCTGAATGCCACTCTTTTAGCTTTTATCTTTTCAGTCACCTCTCTTGAGAACCATTTGTAGTCCTGGTGCCATGTACCAAGAGGGCTATCGCCCTGCCTTGCAGGCCAGACCAAGGTTACGGGGCCTGGGTTTCTATTTTGCTGTTACCAAAGGTTCTTTCCCAAGATTGGGTGGCCACAAACAGGGAAGACAAGGTACTCCAGGCAGGGACCTTGTCCGACTCCTTCAATGACCATTCCCCTACATATATTCTCTGGACCACCAAAACCAAGCATCCTCCCCCCAAATACCTGTCCTTCTGTAATTTTAACAACCCCAACACCATTAACCTCCTACAGGACATCTATGCTGTAAACTGGTCAGCCCTTTTATCCCTGACTGATGTGACGGTGGCAGTTGACTGATGTGACGCCAGTAGTGAACTTCCTCACTGATGCCCTAATTAGGATTCATGATAGCCACTTCCCACTTACTATTAGAAGAGTGAGAGGTGGGTGGACCAGATGGATCACAAAGGAGCTCCTGGCCCTCATGAAAGAAAGGGATTCCAAATGGATCACCTACAAATGGATGCCCACTCCTGATCTCTGGAACGAATATAGGAGATTGCATAATAAATGTAGGAAAACTGTCGAGTCTCAAAAACGCAACTTCTACCAGAGACTTCAAACAGAAAATCTTGCAAACCCTTGACATTTCTGGAGCTCCCTTGACTCCCTCCTTACTCCACAATCCCATAGCCCTATAATCAACTTAAACTCCCCTACTGGCCCTCTGACAGATCCGTCGGAGGTTGTCCAGGCTTTCAACATAAAGACATCCCCTGAGGAAGACCTTGAGTGGTCGAAGCATTGTGGATACCAGTGTGCCTCCATGTACTGGTCATCATAGAATAAAGGTTCGACAAGCTTCTTCAGCAGTTAAGTGTTGGTTTATGTTACTCGAGTGCAGTTATAACCATGTAATTCTCTCAGCTTTGGGGTCAGCTGTCCCCTAGAACTTCACAAGCCGATTTTGGACCTGAGCGTACTTCCTGGTTCATTTGTACTTTTAACATAAAGTTCACTGATCTCACTGTCCACCTTAGCAAACTCCCCTCACAGCAGTCTCTTACTCCAGGAGATTGTGCAAGTGACCCACCCCTTCCCTCCTTTCCCTCCATTACCCCCTCCCCCCCCACCTTTCTACTTCAGGGCCATCTTCCAAAAGCTTACTACCAAACTCCTCAACAGCCTCCCCTCTCATGGTAGGCCTGGTACCAATGGTCTCTACCCCTCCATGCTCAAGCTCATTGCCCCTGCCATCTCCAACTTCTGACTTTCATTTTTAACCTTGCATTAGCCTCAGCAACCATGCCAAGTCCCTGGAAGGTTGCCAGAGTTGCCAGGGTCATCCTGATGTTTAAGGCCAGGGACTTTCTCTCCTCTGACCATTACAGACCAATCTCCATTCTCCCCCACCTGAGCAAACTACTCGAGAAGATTATTCACTGCCAATTTTCAGATCACATCGAGTACAACCTTTTGTGAAATTAGCAACATGGGTTCCGTGAGAACCACAGCACCACCTCTGCCCTAGCCCTCCTTACTGCCATGTCTTCAGGAACATGGATCAGGGTAAAGCCACTGGTGTGGTGTTTGTGGACTTGACCAAGGCCTTTGACTTGGTCAACAACCCTCTACTGCATACCAAACTCCACCAGTTTGGCTGCACCAATGAGACTCAGCAGTGGTTCCAGAGTTATCTGACTGGCTGTTCCCAATCGGTGACAGTAGGAACTGCCACCTCCCCTGAATTGTCTGTCTCTATGGGTGTTCCCCAGGGCTCCATCCTGGGCCCCTTACTATTTTCCATATTCATCAGCTCTCTCCCCACTGACAGTCTTAACTACTCTGCCCTGCTGTATGCCGATGATTTATTCCTTTTCCATAGCAAAAAGTCACTACAGAACAAATCCTCCGTGCTTACCCATAACCACGGTTCTGCCCACAACTGTTTTTTGTCAAATATGCTCTTGGTAAATGAAAAGAAAACTAAGGCAATGCTCCTTGGATCTTAGCCCTACCTGGCAAGTACTGCGAAAGCCAGTTCCTCCCTCTCGGTGCTCTCCCCATCTTTGCTTGCCCTGCAGAATGTCCCCAATTTCAAATACTTGGGTGTAACCCTAGACCCATCCCTCTCCTATGCTGAACATATAAACACTGTTGTACACAGAATAAACCAAAAACTAGGCACCGCCTATCGTATGAAGAATTATCTAACCCCAGATGCCCGGTTAGCCATTGCCTGAGGTAACTTGCTCCACATCCTTGACTACTGTTTCCCTATCTACTCCTCATCTATGTCATCTACCCTTTGCCTTAGACTCAACTCTGTCAACAATAGTGTTTGTCACTTCGCATTACTGGTTCCTTACTCTACCCACCACTGCGACTTATATCAGTCTGTAGGGTGGCTCATACTTAAGGGCCACTATGATTATGCACTTGGAAGCATCATAGATGGCACACTGTGAGGTGGAGTTGAGTTCCTGTATGCATCCCTCCTCAAGGCCCGAGCTGCTCCCAGGTGTCTTCATGAAACATTGGTCCACTTCCCTGGAGACCCCAGAGTCTCCACAGTAATGGGAAGTAAAGCACTGTCAGTAGTTGCCCCTTCTCTATGGAACAGAATCCCGGCATCCCTCCGCATGGCCGTTTCATACCACTCCTTCAAATCCCAACTCAGATCCTGACTATTATCTGAATCCAGCTGCTCCTGCTCTCCTGGTTAACTCCTTCCCCTCCAGGAGGATTCCTCATTCTACTTTCCGCTTCACCCACCTAGGCTAGTTCACTGCTCCTCTTCCTCTACCTACTCCTATCCCTACTTTCTGCTTTGCTAATCTCTCCACCTGACACCTCTTCCTCTTCAAGTTTACTTCCTAGTGTCTTATCCCTTTGCCCCTGCTTCTGCATTTTCCTCTGTTGCCTATGTTTTCTAACTAATACGGTGTCTGTCACTATAGTTCTACCTGCACTTAACTCACAGCACTTCCCCATCACCCTACAATCATTCCCACTTTAGGTTTTGCCTTGTTATTATCTTACTACTGTATGTATTGTGTTCACTGTGTATATGCTCTGTAACTTGAGTAATACAGATTGTAAACTGCATCTCTACTTGCATGTAATTGCATTTGTACTTTTTTGATCTGCACCATTGTTGTGGTCCTAGTCATGACTGAAAACAGTCCTTTGGATCAGTGCACTCACCCGGTTATCAAAGTCCTAAATAAATAAAATTTAAAACCTTTTACACAAACCCCAACTGGTATTGGTTTTGACCCCTGGGTACCCATTGATGACACGTTGCAGGCCTGTGGCGCAGCTGGTCAGCCCGCGTCAGCACACTTATTTTACATGTGCAGAATCAAAATTAACTTTTACATTTTTCCTTGGATTACTTTAAACTTTCCTATGCCTTTTGACATAACTTGAGAGCAATGGTTTCTTGTCATAACCACGACTGCGGAACGGCGACCACTGAAGAGGGCGCAATCTCGCAGCACGAGGAAATTTAATAAAGTCTTTTCTTGCAGGGGGGATGCACACCCACACCACCCACACCACCCACACCCACCTATATTTAGGATTATAACTCTGGGGAGGCATACCTTGGGGATAGTGAGAACCGCCGGTTGCCCAAAAGTGTCGGTGCTGTGGTTCAGTTGCCCTCTTCGTGGGTTGCCATTCCACAGTCGCCGTATTGACAGGCTACCAGAGCAACTATGTAAATCCCCCAGGGGCAGGACAATCCCTGCAATTATTTGCAGTTCTGCAGACAGTCTCAGTTGACATTGGGACTGTAGCTCTAGGGTAGATGGCGCAGCAGAACTCGGAATCATTTGGAAGCTCTAGACATGGAGCTGATACTCTTTAGCTTGGATCTTCTGGTTTGCTTGAAGGTCTAGCATCTTGTCCCCTTCAACCTGTTTCCAGGTCTGATGCAGAGTGCGAGCACAAGGTTTTCCAAGCCATGAAAAGAACACAGACCCAGAAGTGACCCCCCCGGTCCAGCTCCCCACTGAATCTAGGGTGCGCTAGCACCCATGGCTTTCTGTGGACCAGTCAGCCCCACTCGGTAGGGGTTGGCTGTTTCCCTACCTGGCTCCAGGTTGAAAATGAGCAGATTCTCAGTCTCTAGCTACAGGTCCTGTTGGCAGTTTTCAATACTTAGTAGTTTAGCCACCTATGGCTAAGAAAACATCCTTCAGCCACACTACCATCATGGTAGCCATGGCCCTTTGCAGACAGAACTCAGTCCTTGGACTCTCACTAAGTGTGCAGTCCCAGTGAGACTTTGTTTCATTCACCTTGGGCTCCTCCAAGGACCCTGAACTTGGCACTGATCAAACACAGGCATTCTCTCAACCAGTCCCCTGCTACTTGAAATCTCTTTTCCTCACCGTGCAGGTGATGATGACCCAGAAGAAGCTCTCTCTTCTCCAATGCAGACTACTTGGTATTACTGGCCAAGCCTCTGCATGTAAGGGAGACTCTCATACCAAGTTTCCATAGACCTTTTTCCATAAACCTTTGGCCAAAATTTCCTTCCCTTTTCCTGTGACATTAAGTCCAACCGAGTACAGACAGAACCTTTTTCCTTTCCTGAACCTTTATCTGTGCTTCTCACTGCTGTGGTGTAGGCAGAATTCAATCTTTCCTTGCACTAAGGGATCCGCAGGCCCCCAATCAAGATCTCCATCTCCTTGAAATTCCAGATGACCCTTTTTCCTCCAGAACCTTTGCCATACTTCACACCCTGAAGGGTAGCTGGGAATTGCAGCTCTCCTTCAGCTGAAGTTGCAACTGAACTCCTGAACCACAATTTCTCCAAAATGGGGAACAGTACACATGCAGACCCAGGGGGACAGGAAGCTGGCAATCCCTGACCTGGCCTTTCCCCAGCCTTGCAGCCCCATTTTCTGCATCAGGGCTGGAGCCCCCCCAGGCTCCCACTGAACGACAAAGAACCAAAAAGTCTCTCACTTTTTGGGAGCTCTCTGCAGCTCATGACTGGTTGACACCACTGTTCTTGACGAAAATTAATGTGCATGAATCTCCTTTGATGCCTGATTGGCTGGGTAAAGGGGCAGCAAGAATTTCCCCAGCTTTTCCCCCATAACTCTCTTCTACTGTTCCACAGTCCTCTGAAAGACTTATAGCCCTCCTATTGGTTACACTGTGGTCACATGGATGCAATCATAGCTGCTGGCAGAACAGTCCCACTGCAGTCCATATAAAGTCCTAACTTTATTCCCCTGGTGCAGCCACAGTAAACATTTTTATTTATTTATTGCCCAAACGTTTTGTAGCAGTCCCTTTGCTTTATTTATTTATTTATTTTTTGTTGACCAGGTAAGTGCACTAGACAAATTCTGCCTATTTTCAGGCTTGACCCGGTGGAGGTGGATACAGATGAATGCCAATTGACCTTGAACCAGATTAAGCTGATGGTGGTATTTTTAGTGAATGGGGGAAACTTGGCCAGGGCACTGGGGAAATTCCCCTACTTGCCTGTAGTGGAATTGCTGGCCATTCCAAAATGGTCACTTTGTCTATGACTGTGGATGACATGGATGTGTCCCAGGTTGGGGAGCTGGCCGCCTCCCCTGCCTATGTTGGACTCGAGGTTGATATCGCACAGTGAGACCTTGCTACTGGAGAGATGGCTGAGGACTCCAATTCTGATATTTTTGCCTCTACAGAAGATGTTAGTAACCTTCAGGAGGAACCTAGTAATACTGAAATGGACTTACCTTGCTCTGAATTAAATGATTTGTTGCACCAGATTGACATGGAGAATGCTCGACACCTTGCTCAACAGAACCAGCTAAAGGAGCGCTTGGCAAAGTTAAAACAGGAAGAATCATCTGTACAAGAACTGGACCATGCTGTCAACCAAGGGCCAGGGGCATCTGATGCATGGAACTCAGGGACTGCTTTTGAACATGGTGGGTCATTGCAGTTTGATATTAGAAGGATAACTGTGTCAAATTTGTGAAATTCAGCTGTCAGTATAGTCGCGACTGATTGCGAGTGCCTAAAGCCTGAGGCAGTCCCTTTGCTCCCTAATGTTATGCTTGCAGAATCATCCTCACTTTCACACTGTGCCTCCCAATGAGCACAATGGTGCAGTTGTCACTCAGACCCCTGCTATGCCGCAGAGTGCGGTGGAGGCTTCATCTTTCCCTGTCCCTGTCCACCTCTCTAAAACAGTGGGGTTTGTTTTTCAATCCACTCCCACTGGCTAGAGTATTGCGCAGCTGGTTTCTAAGAGCTCTGGAGTCCAATATCAGACTGACCAAAGGAGGCAGGATGGCAACACAGTGTTTTCATTTAAAGCCCATTCGCTCAATGCAAGAGATGATAGTAAAGATAAATGAATGGCACTTACTCTGGCTAATAGAAATATTGCCTCTCCAGTTCTGGGCTCTATGCACAGAATGGGCTTGAGCCCTGACATTTCTACACCTCCAGTTGCTACAGAGATGGTAGCCATTCAAAAGGCTTCTTTAGTGCGGCCTCTTCCTTCACCAGTGGAAGCATGGTCATCCGAAACAGCCCTGCTACAGGCCATGTGGAAGAGGGTGCCCAGCGGAGCTTGGTTGCCTGACCCTACCTGGGATTCCTCTACGGGACTGCCACAAGTTCTGCAGGATTGTTGTCCCACTTCCATTGCTCTGAAACCAACACAGGAGACAGGGGGTTCAGCTGCAGTTATGAAGGAGGTCTCCTCCCAAAAGATTGCACAGATTATGAACTTGTTACCAGAGTCTAATGTTTTACCTACTGCAGCACCAATACCTATCGCTTCCCCTTCTGAGATGTCCCTACAGTCCACGGTAGTTCCTTTGGAGTCATAAGAGCCTTCTAAACCACTTCTTTTGGAACTTTTTTTTCGAAATCAGAAAAAGAAGCAGCCCCTAGACGGAACACCATTCGTCTCCGTTACAAGGGGGGACTAGAGACTCGGCCTGATTGGCATTATGTTGGAAAACGTTTATTGAAGGATTCTTTGCACTTTTCCCCAATGATGTTTTTGCATTTATCAACATATCTTGTGAAGATAATTTTGACATCAGTTTTCGGACCGCACATGCTTTGGATTTATTTTGGGAATGCTACAACCAGGTAAAATAGTCCCCCGTATGGACCCCCTTTTTTGTTATTCCTTTATCTAAACCCTTAACAAAATTTGTTGCTTTTATGTTCCGGAATGAGGAGGTCAATGTGGAGGACATTACTTACTGGTTGGCGCAGAAGTGTAATGTTCTTTCCCCTCCTGAACCGCTTTTGGATAATGAATGTTTTTGGACGGGGGGTGGGGGGTGGAAATATGAGGTGAAGTTGAATCAGACTGATAAAGGAATTGAGCACATCCCTAATGCTTTTTTGTTGGGTAAGGATAGAGGGGTATGTTTTTATGCAGGTCAGCCTAGGGCCTGCTACTGCTGTGGATCTCGTACTCATTTGTCGGAATCCTGTGATAAGCCTCAATGTGACAACTGTGGGGAAATTGTCCATATTACTATGCAATGTGCTTATCACACTAAGTGCGATCTATGTGAAGAATATGGCCGTACCTTTGCTGAATGTTCATGACCTGCTAAGAACAAGGCTTCGTGTAGGAGCCCAGAGTTGCTAATTCAGCAGGCTCAGGATTTGGCATTGGCAGGAGATGTTAAGGCCTCCACTCCTTACCCCCCTCCCTCTTCCTTGAGTCCCAGAACAGTCCCTTTGGAATCTAGGCCTGTGGACCCCTCTTTGCCTGGAACAGTAAATGCTCCTGATGGTACACTTGTGAAAAAGGAAACTCCCTCAGATCCAGTACCTCCACTACTTGCCATGGCCCCAGTTTGTTATAGGGACCAAGTAGGGTCAGGGGATCAAATGGAGGGCCCTTCCACTACAGCTCATTTTTTCCTTCCCAGACACCATTCCTCTCGTAACTTAAAGGGGGGCCCTACTCAGGTAGACAGTGGCATAGAGTCTGAGAACCTCTTTGCTGTGTTAACCTCTACCTGGGGTGACTCTGAGATGGATCAGGGGGATGTAGCTCAGAGTCCGATTGACCCGAAACTACTGCTCTTGTCCCCAGTACTAGTGAAATACAAAGGAAAAAAGGGGCCCGGTGATGCTGAGGGTTGAGGCACTGGACGCAAACCTCATGTCACACCAGTGACCCGGGTTCGGGAATGAGCCAGGGTCGTCGGAGGCCTGCAGAGGGGGGGAGGGAGATGATGTGAGATGCTGCCGGCTAGCAGTACTCCACCGCAGAAGGAGGAATCCAGCTCTCTTTGAGCTTGGCCACACCCTGGTGGAGGTCAGAGGGATGGTGTCACTCATGAGGAGCTCTGACATAGGTTGATTGGGAGGGTTGAGGGGACCCGGTCCAGAGTTGTGGTGCGCATGTGCACCTCCATGTGCATGTGCCACCACTTCCAGGGGTCCCAGGGTAGTATGGGGAGAAAAATGGAGGAAATCATGGGGGCCGATGTGGATGATGCCCCCAGACCAGCTCTGGGGATCTGCCATGGTGTGCATGGCATTAGAAGACCCCAAAGGACTCTGAGTTCAGTAGGCTCAATGGACACTGAAAGTCGACCAGCCAGAGAAGGATAAAAATAGTCAACAAAATAAAAACAAAGGGAAAAAGAAAAAAAGAGGAAAAAATGTTTCTAAATCATTTCTGTGCCTAAACTTACTATCAGCACTTTTAATGTCCACAGTTTGTTACATGTTACCAAAAGGCAGGCTATTTATGATTTCATTTACATATCAGATGTAGACATCGGTTTATTACAGGAAACATGGATGTTTTCTTCTGCCTAAATACATCTTTTTCAGGGAGAATGGAAATGGGGCCCATCGTACTGGTCTTTTGGCCTGTCAGTGCGGATGGAGTGGGCATCCTTTTTAACTCCTTTGATTTCATTTTACATAAGCTTATTGACTTAATACCTGGTAGGGTGTTCATTTTGGATGGACTTTTTTGCACTATTTAGTGTAGAATTATTAATGTGTACTGCCCCCAGACAAAGGCTGATAGGGTAGCATCTTTCTGGGCTATTCAGATGTATTTGGTGACTGCAAATAAGATTTTTTGGGAGGAGATTTTTATTGCAATATTAGAGCATGACTGCTACATCAACCAGGCTCACACTGGAAAATTTACTGTGATTCCAATGCCATTACTAAATCGATGGAACTTGCATGTTTGGTGGATTGTAGGGATTTTCAAGTTAGCGGCCCTCCCTATACTTTCAAGAAAGGTAAACTGACTTCATCAATTGATCATTTTTTTATTTATCCCCATATGCTGACAGTACAATTTTGAACCCTCCCAACAGAATTTTCTGATCATTTGATGTTAATGATCTATTTTCAGGACACACCTGAGGCACCCCATGCTGGAAACCGATGGAACGTGAATTCTGCTGTGTTGACCAACTCTGAGATGCGTAGTGGCATTCAGAGTCTGATACAAACATGACTTTCTGTGAGTTTTTTGTACGAGGATTTGGGTGGCTGGTGGGAGGATTCCAAAAAGGATTTTAAAAGGTGGTTACAAAGCTATGGGAAATGTTAGGTAACTAATAAGTTTTTGACCTATTTAAAACTTCGGACACACCTTCAGATGCTTTTTCCTCTTTCTTCTACCACGAAGCATGACTATTCCTCCCAAATTCAGGCATTACAGGCAGAGATGAAGTTGTTCCACTACAGTAGGGCAGATATGATGAGCGCTTTCCTACAATCTGGCACCAGAAAAACCCCAGTTGGAGACTTCTATGAATTTTGTAACATTCGGAAAGAGGCTACATCATTCCACTCCTTGAGGAATGAAGTTAGGGATATCATACATATACCTCATGGTCTTCATGATCTTATTAAGCAATTTAGCCGTACACACGCTCCTTCCCCTGCCCCTAGCATGACTGTGATACAGTCTTTTCTGAAGGATGTTCCGTTATTCTCATATCCAGAACAGGCCTCAGACATACTGGCACCCATTACTGCAGCAGAAATTGAGGCAGTAATTTCATCTTTGAAAAATTGGGTTACACCTGGGCCTGATGGCCTTTCTAACAATTTTTTTAACATTTTTTCTCAGGACCTGGCAACATGTTTGTAGATTATTTTTCAGTTTTTTTTAAAGGGTCCCAGGATTCCTGTTTCCTTCTCAGAATGTTTGTTAATTTATCTCCATAAATCAGGAGATAAATTGAGGATACAAAATTGGAGACCCATTGCACTTTTGAATTCGGATTTCAAGATTTTTACTCATTTGTTAAATAATAGATTGAAAAGCTATGCGGGTTTAGTTATCTCTCCACATCAATATTGTGGTATTCCTGACAGAAGAATTCAGAGTGCCCTGATGATTCTTTGAGATATAATTGACCATCTCTCGTTGAATGGTCTTCAGGGCTGTGTTATTTCAATTGACCAATTAAAAGCTTTTGACAGGGTATATCACCCTTTTCTGTTTGCTACCCCGCAGGCATACAGTGTTCCCCCACGATTTATTGATTAGGTGAAATCACTATAAGTCTCGGCTACTGTACAGCCAATTTCACAATCACAAGTGACTGATAGAATTCCTATCTCCACTGGGGTATGGCAGGGATGCCCTCTCAGTCCCTTTCTCTACATTTTCTCTCTGGATCCTCTGTTGCAGGCTTTGACTGAGTTCCCCAAATGGCATAGCATTTTAGGGGAACATAGTGATTGGACTTTGTATGCACAAGCTTATGCTGATTATATTTGGGTCTTTTTTGGACACCATGGGACAGTACTCTTTAGAGTCTAATGCAAAACTAAATGAAGGTAAAAGCAAAGGGCTTTGGGTAGGTTGCGATCCCTTTCATACCCTTCAAACCCTTCAAATTGCAGGGATTACTGTCTCTGCTGATCCCTTGAAAATTTGAGGCCTAGATTTTTTGGCCACAAAACTTACTGGTGGCTAATTGGGAACATGCAGTGCAAACTGTGAAAGTTAAAGTACAATGCCAGAAGCATTGGAAACTGTCGAAGTTGAAAAGGATTCAGATTATGGAACTGTTTCTGATTCCCAGCTTATTGAATGTGGTAATGATTTTTCCTCCTCCATCTCAGTTAGATACCAAACTCTATTGCTTATTTTTTCAGATGTTGTGGGGAAATTGGTTCAATCTGATTAAACATTGTTATATCTATCTTATGGTGGATCCGGTGGTATCTTTTCACACCCTATTTCTCTCACAATTGGTGAAATGCAGTCCGTTACCATTGACAATGATACATCAGAAGTGGGCGGCCCAGAATTTGGCAAGATATTTATGAGCTTGGACAGGAGCTCCACCCAAGCTATCGAAATATCTTTTGGTCCCAGTATATTTTAAAGCGGCAGTGCAAAAATTATTTTCTTGGGGATTGGCTAAACAAAATATAATAACTAAAAAGAGTGCACAATTATATTGTTGGGTTTTGAGATAAATTTATCTGACTATACCTGTATTTAAGAACTGTCCAGTGGCCTTGAATGACTCCATGTATAGAAAGTTGAAGAACGATATGGTTCCTTTACAGATGTGGGAAGTGCTGTGGTTGTCAGTTTATGGGAGGCTTAATGTCCATGGCAACCTGAAACACAAGGCCTTGGAAGAAAGGAATTGGTAGATGATGGTATATTTTCTTTTTTCATGTTCCTATGCTAAGAATCTATGGATTTTTTTAAGTAAACTTGGCACATGACTTGGTTAATATCCCTTACGTATGACATCTTTGTTCTAGGACAAACTGCACACTTGGAATCCATGTATCATAGAGACACCTTATTGTTTTTTTGTTTTGTTTTTTGAAAATGTATTTATGGCAAGCAAGATGCCAATGGACACTGTATCAGAAAAGGATTTCCTATGATACAATACATATTTTGGTAATTCAGGCTTTAGATAAAGTATATTTTAAGGATAAAAGTGTACATGTTGCTCATAAAGTTTTGAGATGGTGGAACAGTTTTTCTAGAGTAATTAAATATAAATGAAGGGGTTAAAGTAGGTGTTTTATACTAGAGATTGACAGTCGTTTGGGTATAAATGTTCTTTTCTCTGTTTTTGTAAATATTTCTTTCACTTATTGTTTTTCATTATCTTGATTCTGCTGTACTGATAGTGTGTGGTTAACACTGTTACTGTATGATTTACTTTACCTTATTTTCAATAAAAATTCCCCTACTCAGACAGTAGGGGAACCCTCTATTGACAAAGGGAGTCATTTGTAGTGAGATGATGGAGGAGAAGGTCATGAGGGAGGCTGGGGAGCAGGTCTCCTTCCTAGCCTCAACTAGCGTACAGACTGAAGAAGAGAAAAAGAAAATACCAGAGGCAGAAAACTCAAAATCATCATCTAGTGGTCTGCAACATGGATTAGTGCATAAAGAAGCAGTGACTACAAATATAGATTTGGAAACTGCATTTTCTACCCAAACAGAGGATTTATATGCACAGCTGGAAGAGGAGGAAAAGAAATACCTGGAAAAGAAAAAAATGACTCACCAGTGCTATTTGAGTGGCAGCAGGCAAAAGCTGTCAAATTATGTTGGAAGAGACAACGCCTGCACCGGTGAGTCAGACAAAAAGTGAAGCAGTAGCATCAAAGCAAAATGAGGTGAGGCAAAGTCCTGTCAAGCTCACCTAAGAGCCCACATAGCTGGAAAGGGCATGGCAGAGACTGAGTACAGAAAAGTGCAGGGAAAAGAAGCAGAACAAAAGAAGAGAAAGGCAAATAAAAGACTTGGGATGAGAAAGATGACAAAAAAAGAAAACACTAACAAAGAGAAAACCGGGACACTGAATGAGGATGGCAATGAGCCAACAAACAAAGAAAGAAATGAGCATAATGACCAAGTCCAAAATTTTAAATGTTAACAATGAAATAACTAAAGTTACAACAGAGTTGGGGAATGAGAAGGAGAAGGCTAACAGCAATGAAACAAAAAGGACCAGAGATAAAGGAAAAAGTAGTTGAAACGGACATGGAGGGGAAGAAACAGTACAAACAGAAAATGTAACTGAGGAAACATAGCAAAATGGGCCAGAGAAAACAGTTGGTGCTTGGGGGCCAAATACAGCAAAACAATTGCTCCCTGAGAAACTAAGAGAAAATGCATTGCCAGCCAAACAAAGAAATGCTGTTAGATTAAAATTTAAAGGAAACATTGAGGAAGCCCCTGACAGACTTTATAGGGAGAAAGTTGATTAAAGAAAGTATGGGTTTTTATGCATACAAAATGTATGCTCTCATCCATGTCCCGGGAGAGCAACAGTTTGACATCAGTTTTAAACACCCTTCAGGTTTAGACCACTTTTGGAAACTTTATCAAGAGAAAAAAAAATACCCCTCTTTGGTTGGTCTTTTTAGCAATCCCCTTAACTAAAGCTATTTACAAACAGATTACAGTTCTGTTTAAGAATGAAGGCATCAACGTGGCTGATATATCATACTGGCTGGCCCAGAAATGTAAAATACTAGGGCAACCTGAACCCATATTAGAGGAAGAATCATTTTAGACTGGGGGCTGGAAGTATAAAGTTATTTTAAAAACCTGAGGAAGGGGAGATACAGCACCTCCCGAATTGCTTCTTTTTAGGACAAGACAGAGATGTGGTCTTCTATGCAGGACAGCCCAAGGCCTGCTACAGCTGTGGGTCAAAAGACACTTAAGTAATGTATGTGAGAAACTAAGATGCGGTTTATGTGGAGAAGTAGGTCATTATGGAGTACAGTGCCCTAATCCAACAAAATATAACCTATGTGCAGAGCAAAAGCATACCTTCAGGACCTGCCCATGGGCCTTGCACAACAGCCCTGAAACAACAGAAAGAACAGAACAAGATCTATATGTGACTCTGGCTCAAAAGGAAACAATGAAAAAGATCAGACAGGAAGAGTAAAGACAACCAAAAGATGAGGACATAGGAAGTGTAACTGTAAGAAAGGGAGGGCTGGGAAACCAGAAAGAGACAGACAAAGGGGTGCAACCAAAGGCCCAAAACATAGATGAAAGCCAGCATGAGAGAGAAAATTCAATAGAAAATATGGCTCCCCTCCAACTCCAGCAGAAGGGGCTTTCCAAATGGTCACCAGATCAGGGAAGAAATCCGCCCAGCAGCCAAAATCTAAACATATAAGGAAGTATGTGGAGGGTATACAATTAAAACATAAATATGAGATATTCCAAGGAAAAGAATGGGGAGCAGAAGAAGACGATTCAGACACCTCTTCCATACAATCATCCCAGCCAAAACAATCTTCAGACTATGAATCTACAGATACCCAAAAATCAAAGAAAAAAAAAAGCAAAACATTTATTTATTGAAATTGTTTCACCAGGATGGCACACTGAGCAAAAAGATGCTCATCTCCTGGTGCAGCCTGAGGGGTGAGGGTACAGTGAGAGATAACTCGCAGGTTATCAAGAGTTACATATGCGAGAAGAAACAGTAGAACATAGCTGAGCACAATTACAGCAATACAGAAGACAGATTCAGTTGAACAGTTTACAGAGAAAGTTTCAGTTATGCAGTTGCAGAATACAATTGTGTGATGGAATAGGGACAAGACAAACAGTAGCAAGAGGGAGGATAGGACTGCACAAAGGAATGAGCAGTGCTAGGTTCAAAAAGCAAATGTGGAACAAGAGACAGAGAACTTGCACCTGCTCTAAAACTACAAACAATGTTTCTGCTCCAAAATTACACCAACCAGAGAAGCTCGTATATAATGAATCAAGCTTTATTCCATATAAACAGTGTCAAAAAAGGACTCACATAATGAATAATGTACCAGAATCCAAGTTCATGATCCAGCAGATTCCATATAATCCATTAAATCCATAAATACCAAGACAACAGAAAAACGGCTGGTTAGTGTCCGAACAAGAGCAAGAGCTGAGGGTCGCTCCCACGTGACGTTGTCTGATGCATTTCACATGTAGCTTTTTCAAAGGCTGACGTACAAAGTAAATGCATATACTGTACATTTAAACAAGTGCCTTAAAGTAACATTACCCATTATTTTAGTATATACAAAAACCAAATAAAAAAGATAGAAACTGCGCTCAGTATACTTAATACAGCACCAGTATAGAGTTGCACAATTTACTGCTGGAAATATTCTGCAATCAACTTATGATACCTGACTTATCCAGTAGATCAAAG
The DNA here is from genome assembly GCA_016271365.2 of Neoceratodus forsteri. Lineage (NCBI taxonomy): Eukaryota > Metazoa > Chordata > Ceratodontiformes > Ceratodontidae > Neoceratodus > Neoceratodus forsteri. The sequence goes on from CM057452.1 coordinate 1,485,810,536, forward strand.
TGAAATCTGTGCACTGCTGAAAGATAGAAAAAAGAAAGAGATATTTAGAAAGAAAGAAAACACCATTTTAAAAACACATTACTTTTTATACTTTAAAAAAGGTTTGATCTCAATCCTGTTATTCAATCCTGGTGTATGCATTGCTTTCATAGCAAATATCCAATACGGCTCCCTGCGTAAAAGAAGGTTATCATAATCCCCTCTCTTTTTGTCAAAACAGGTTTTTCTATTGCTGTAAACACAAATCTATGTTCACCCTTATTTTTGGCCCTTAACATATGAAAAGCTAAAGCATTAGTTACATCACCATTCAAAATGGCCCTGGCATGTTCACCTACACATACTTTAAAGGGGCATTTTGTTTTACCAATATAAAAGCTGTTGCAAACACATTCAGCAATATATAAAAGAAACTGTAGTGACTTGCATGAATATAATAAAAGGGCAAATTAATTGACTGTTAAATTACAGAATAGGGGATACAACAGTAATGTTCTGGGAAATGCACAAGGGGCAGTTGATGAAATGTCAAGGGAGGCTTTGTTGACTAATAAGTCACAAATAAAGACTGTGACCCACAGACCACTTTTGTTACTACCTATACTCCCCAATCAGACGAAATAGCTAAAATTGTTAAAAAACATTGGCATTTGGTTCAGTTAGATCTAAATTTGCAAAATACTGATGTTGGGGACCCATGTGTAGTATATCATAGAGGAAAAAATATTAAGGACTTTGTAGTGCATTCTGTCCAACCAACACTAGAAAAATCTAGAAATTGGCTTACTAAACAAATAGATGGTTGTAATAAATGTGGAAATTGTAAATGTAGTTCATGGATAAAAACTACAAAAAGTTTCAAAAATCATGCCACAGGATCAGATGTAAAGATTAGGGGCTTTGTAACTTATAGTACTTGAGGGTTATATATATTGCTGAATGTGTTTGCAACAGCTTTTATATTGGTAAAACAAAACACCCCTTTAAAGTACGTATAGGTGAACATGCAAGGGCCATTTTGAATGGTGATGTAACTAATGCTTTAGCTTTTCATATGTTAAGGGCCAAAAATAAGGGTGAACATAGATTTGTGTTTACAGCAATAGAAAAACCTGTTTTGACAAAAAGAGGGGTGATTATGATAGCCTTCTTTTACACAAGGAGCAGTATTGGATATTTGCTATGAAAGCAATGCATACACCAGGATTGAATGACAGGATTGAGATCAAACCTTTTTTAAAGTATAAAAAGTAATGTGTTTTTAAAATGGTGTTTTCTTTCTATCTAAATATCTCTTTCTTTTTTCTATCTTTCAGCAGTGCACAGATTTCACTTTGATCTACTGGATAAGTCAGGTATCATAAGTTGATTGCAGAATATTTCCTGCAGTAAGTTGTGCAACTCTATACTGGTGCTGTATTAAGTATACTGAGCGCAGTTTCTATCTTTTTTATTTGTTTTTTGTATATACTGAAATAATGGGTAATGTTACTTTAAGGCATTTGTTTAAATGCACAGTATATGCATTTACTTTGTACGTCAGCCTTTGAAAAAGCTACATTTGAAATGCGTCAGGTGACGTCACGTGGGAGCGACCCTCAGCTCTTGCTCTTGTTTGGAAACTAACCAGCCGTTTTTCTGTTGTCTTGGTATTTATGGATTTAATGGATTATATGGAATCTGCTGGATCATGAACTTGGATTCTGGTACATTATTCATTATGTGAGTTCTTTTTTGACACTGTTTATATGAAATAAAGCTTGATTCATTATATACGAGTTTCTCTGGTTGGTGTAATTTTGGAGCAGAAACATTGTTTGTAGTTTTAGACAGGTGCAAGTTCTCTGTCTCTTGTTCCACAAGACAAACAGTACAGTTCAACAACAGCACTAGGCAGGCATAGATTATTTTACAGAATGGGATAGTACTGGATAGATGAGGTGTGGCACTGAGTGGAGAAAATGTAAGGATCAGGCAGTATCAATGAGGGTTTAGGACAGGGCAAAGCCCACGTACTAGAAATGCTGAAGTTGGTATAGATAAGCCAGCTTCCATAGAGTAAGCTAGGTGCCACTAGTCAGGCAATCAGGAGGGGAGGCATAAGGGGATGCCTTTGTGGCTTAAGTGCAGGAGCAATTTACTGAGAGGTAGTTTGCTAGTGCTGAAGACAGGGAGTGGGTAGAGGAGGAGTGGCGAATTTGGGGAGGGAGTTCATTCCGGAGTTTGGGGAAGTGGTAGGAGAAGACAGATTGCCCAATAGTGGTTTTCCGCCTAGGGATTTGAAGCTTCTGGTCATCGAGGGATCTGAGGGCATGAGAAGGGAAGGGAGCTGGGGTAAGTAAGGTAGAGAGGTATGAGGGCAGGGCGTCATGACAGAATTTAGCTGCAAATTTAGCGCAGTGCTGCAGACGATGGTTTTCGAGGGAAGGGAATGTGAGGGCATGGTCGAGGTTGCAGTGATGAGACCAGGGGGTGACATCAAGGGCAAAGTGACAGAAGGCATGGAAAAGTGTGTCCAGTCTGGATAAGGTAGATTTGGGAGCAGCACTGTATACTATGTTGCAGTAGTCAAAAGAGGGGAGGATCATCTTATGCACTAGCTCACGCCTGGCCATGAGAGGGAGGCAGTTGCGGTTCCTGTAAAAGGCTCCGAGTTTGGGACACAGTTTTTTTATGATGGCATCAATGTGGTCGGAGAAGGACAGGTGACGGTCCAGCCAAACCACGAGGTAGCGGAAGGAAGTGATGTCCTCCAGTACCGTCCCATCAAGGGTGTAGAAGATAGGGAGGGAGGGAAGGAAGCCTGGTTAGACATTACCGAGTGCCGAAGGTCATGGTGGTAGTTTTGTTCACATTGAGAGAGAGCTCAAGACAAAAGTGAAGCTACCAGAAGAAGAAAGGACAATAACCAAACATCAGGGACCCTGGTTTTCCATTTTTACTGGTAACACCGGTAACAATCACGGAATCCTGTTTGGTTTGCAGATTTTGAATTCTTGTACCGGTGCCTCACGGAAATTGCATGTCACTGCACAGACTCTCTAAGATTTCAGCATCTTTTTAATTTTTTTTTATTTTATCTTTCTATGCCCCCTTCTCACAGCATCAGTCTCCACTTTTCAGAGCTCCCTAGGCTGGGTATCCCCTAGCTTCACCCCAGGTAATGCTCAGGAGCTCCTGTGGGCCTTCCCCTATCCTGCCTGTGCTGTATCCCCCCAGGTGGGAAGGAGGGGACCTCAGGTCACCCCTGCACACTCCCTTAGTGTGTGTCAGACAGCTTAGTGGGTCCCTCATGGAGCCTGGTTATGAAGTCTGGGACACCTGGGTCCCTTCTGCCAGTGGCCGATGTGGGGTGATTGTTCCTGGTTTTCTGGTCTCTGTCCCTGAGGGCACTGGCACTAGAGGAGATCCAAGGAGGTAGGTCACATAGAGACATGCCACTGCTCCAGATCCTGGCTAGCGTCCTCCCCCTCCTAATCACAATGTAGCACCATTGAACCACCACCCATGGTCACACAGGTGGTGGTAAAGCTGCAGAATCTGCAGCCCACTCTCCCCAGAGGAGAAGAGCAGTCTCCCAGATGCTCGATCCTACTCCCCTGTCCAGACCTCCAGCAACCCGAGTTCGCTTCTGACTCTGGGTCACTGGCATTGCAAGCCATAGTGCTACCGCAGCACCAGCAGGCCGACCCAGATTTCAGCATCTTAAAATGAATGCTGCTGTGCTTTGCATTCTTTCTGCTTTGCTGCATATAGAGTCAGTAAGGAAATCACCTGCACTGCTTTGTTGTAATCAGCCATTCAGTTTAACCACCCATGCCTAGTGGTTAGAGTAACAAATGGTGATTGAACTTGGTACATCCAGCAGACTTGGGTTTGATTCCCACAACCTCCACTTGTATACTGTGTGACTCCAAGCAAGTCACTTAACCTCCCCAGTGCTTCTAGGTCACTCCTGAAAACAGACAGTTCTGCCTAGTGGGCCTTACCTGCTTTACAAAGAATATAAAAAAAATACCAATATATGTTTACTACATCATAGAATAGTAGTCAGGGTACCATGTAATTTACTTGAGTTTTACTTGGGCTGCAATGATTTTGTATAGGTAAAGATAAATATTCAGATACGTTTTATAAGCGTGTTTTTAGATTTTAGTCAGGTTTTTATTGTATTCTTTGCATATACGCATCTAGGTTGTAGATTGCTAAATGCAGGATCACTGTTACCAACTAGCTTATTCAAGTTTATAATCAGTAAGGCCATCCAAAATCCTCAGTTGTTTGAATGAAAACTAGTCTGAATGAAAGTATGTTCACAAGAAGAAACTGCCTTACTAATTATGAAAGACTTCACAGTTAGCACCCATTTAGGTGAATGGGTCATTTGCACCTTTTCTCCCACTTGCTGTTTCAGTTTCTGTAACAACAAAAACATTTTTGATAGACTGCTTCAACAAAAAGCAAATTTTAAGTGTTTAAGAGTACTTATGTTTGCCCACTGGATTTTGAAAGCACAGTCAATGACATACAGAAGGTAAGACCCCAGGGGCTATATGGTGCTGGTGGGCAGAGAGGTGCTCAATTCACATGTGGACAAAGACATGAAAACTGGGAGACACCCTTTTCATGGATACCAAGTTGAAAAAAGCATCCACATGTCTGGGAGATGCAGGAATCCATTTGAAAGTTTTCCACTAATCACTTTTGGACTTTTTAGGTAAAGACACTTTATTTCAAAGAAGCAAATTCAAGCAGTTTTTTTTTGCTTCTCCTACCCCCTGGCCATCCACTCCTTCAGGCCTGCCAAGGCCCCCTACCACCACTGATGAGTCCTGACCACCATCTACTGCCCCTTACTGCTGTGCTACCAGGTAATCCAAAGTAACCCTTCACTGAGTGGGCCCCTACCCCTGTGGGAGGCTACCAGGGGAGGTGAATTACCCCAAAGAGCTTCCTGTGTATCCTGGGCATGGCAGGGGTCAGACAGGACACATGTCTGGGGCTTCCAGCTTATGGAGGGAACAACAGCCATTATTTGGTTGGTCAGCGGATGTTTTCCCATTTTCTTGGGAGCGTGACAGGTCACATGATGTCAAGGCACAAGCCGATGCCCGTCACGCTCCCTTCTGCAGTGAGGACTGACATGTTATCATGCCTCTGGCCTCCACCAGGGGCCAGCAAATGCTGAGCCATGAACCCACCCTCCCTCCCAGGAGAAGGTGAGTGGTCATTGGATACTCAAGCCTTCACCCACCAGCTGGCCCTCCAACACCCAAGTTTGTTCCCTAATCCTGGTCAGTGGTGTCACAGGCAGAAATCCAATTCAGGCAGCTAAATTATAGATAGGAAAAAACAAAGGTTGTCCACCTTAGCGGTGATGGTTCAGATTAATTCACATCTGAGTTCTAACAGACAGAGACTAAGTCATTTGTAACTTGTGCATGTGGGGTGTGGGTGTTGAAGAAAGGGGATCATAGTGCTATCACTACTGCCATCACCCCAGAGGGATGTGGACTGCATTGTTGCTACTGCCATCACACCAAAGGGGTGGAAGCTGTAGTGCTTCTGCCATCACCACAGGTGGATGAGGAATATAGTACTGCTGCCGCCTCACCTGAGGGATTGGGGCCATAATGCTGATACTGCCGTCACACCTGAGGAATGGTGAACTTAGTTCTGCTGCCATCACACCTAAGGAATGGGGCCACAGTGCTGCTGCTTCTGTCACACCTGAGGGAGGGAGGTCGTAGTGCTGTTGCTGCTGCCATCACACCAGATTGATGGGGCCATAGTGCTGTTGGTGCTGCCATCGCACCTGAAGGATGGGACCGTAGTGCTGCTTCCAGCACACCTTAGAGATGGAGGCTGTAGTGTTGCTGTTGCCATCACATCGTTTACCTAAAATAACTTTAAATTGGTACAAGGATGGAAGGGTGTGTAATAGTGGAGGTCCAAATTGCTAAAATGCATGTTAGCAGAGTTAAAAATTGTTAAAGAAAGTACACAAAACCAAACACATGTAAAAACGGATTTTGGCTTAGCAGACACTGGTGACAATATTGTTTTTTACAATGTGCGAAATGGAATATGCCCTTTCTCAATCCCGGTAAACCAGTGTCTCTGCCAAACAGCATGCTGTTAACTTGTACCACCCTAAACACAAATAATATAAAGAACAGAAGTAAAAGAATAACAACTTTTGGGGTATTGGGGACCTGAGGAGAGATGTTTTCTTTTTACAAGACTCTAGATTGCATACAATACAAGAAATTAACCTAGCTCAGAAAGAGTGGCGATGGGGCCCCTCCCTTTTGTTAGTTAGTGAAGAAGTATGCACAGGGGTGGGTATTTTATTTAAAAATCAGGAAGTAGAGATTAAAAAGGTTGTGGATATCTGCCCGGGGAGAGCCCTAATGGTAGACATTGTTATGCACAGAAGGTACATTAGACTCATAAACATATATAGTCCTCAAATCAAAACTGACAGAAATTTTTTGTTTCAGCAAATAGAACCATATCTTGACACATCTAATATAATATTATGGGTGGGGATTTTAACTGTGGGAGGTCAAAAAGATACTGGGATCACAAAACTGAGAAAATGTATTGTGACACAAATAAGCTAAATGGTATCTTGAGAAATGCAAATCAGAAAGATATATATGATATTAAGCAGCAAGCACCAGAACATACCTTTTATAAGGGAACAGTATCAACCAGAATAGACTTCTGGTTTGTCCCACTAAATACACACATAGAACAGATTAGTAGATATCCCATGGTGACCTTGGACCATATGAGTGTGCAAGTGACTATTAACTTACAAACAAGTCCAAAAATAGGGAGGGGTGTCTGGAGGATGAACTTAGCATTACTACAAGAAGAGCAGAACAAAACTGATATAATAGAACTATTAGTTGCCAGAGAATCAGTATACAAGTTATATGAGGACCCACTACAATGGTGGGATGACACCAAGAAAGACATCAAATCATTAATGATTCAAATTTCAAAGAAAAAGAACCAGACAGAATATGAAAAATATGTAAGTTACAGAGCCCAGCTATCGGACATCAGGGAGGGTATAGGGTGTCAAATGAGTCTCTTCGCTGATGACTCCAAGATGAGAGCAGTAGTTGAAGGGGAAGAGGAGAGGTTGGCCCTGCAAGGGGACCTGGACACCCTGGAAAGCTGGGCTCACACATGGAAATTAAATTTCAATATCACCAAGTGCAAGGTGTTACATCTTGGGCGGGGAAGCCCTAAACACAGGTACACCCTGGGAGGGAAGGCGCTGGAGGCCTCAACAGGGGAAAAAGACCTAGGGGTCATGGTGGATGCATGTATGAATAACTTTGAGCAGTGCAGGAGAGCGGCTAGCAAGGCAAACAGGATGTTGGGATGCATCGTAAGGGGGATCACCTCTAGAAGCAGGGAAGTGATTCTGCCACTGTACAATGGTTAGACCACACCTTGAGTACTGTGTAAGTACTGGAGACCACACTTGAAGAGGGACATACAGCTCCTGGAGAGGGTACAGAGGAGGGCAACTAAGATGAAACGAGGACTAGGGGATTTGATGTATGAGGACAGACTTGAGGAGCTCTGCCTGTTTTCATTGGAGGAGAGGAGAGACAGGGGGACATGATTGAGGTCTTCAAGTACCTCAAGGGAATAAATAGGGTAAACATGGGGGGGATCTTTAGACTAAAGCAGGGAGGTATCACCAGAGGGCATGGTTTGAAGGTGGAAGGGTGAGGGGAAAAGAGGAGGAGGTTTTCACTGAGAGAGTGGAGGACTCTTGGAATGCGCTGGCTGGTGAGCTGGTTCAGAGATCCACAGTGGAGGGCTTCAAGAGAGGGTGGGACAGACACAGAAAGCAGATGTATCAGATGATAGCCTGGCCCAGGGGGGTGGGGATGGATGATAGGGGTTTCTGGAACACAAGGGGGGAGGGCCTCAGCACCCAACTAGGGATCTGAGGTTTGAGCAGACTCGATAGACTGTAAGGCCTAATCTGCTGGCAATTAGTATGCTAGTATTGCAGATACTCACACAAGCTATGAAAACCGGACAAGAACAGACAAGAAAAATAAAACAAATTAAAAACAAAATGAAGGAATACCAGTACAACAGAGAGAAATTGTTAATAATGGAGCAAAATATGATACACAAGGCAATAAGTTTTATACAACCCCTTTTGAAAGCTGTTCAGAAAGAGTTAAGCATAGAGTCATAACAACATTAACAAATAAAGAAGGTGTAAAACAATCAGATCAGAAACAAATGCAGTTAATAGTTCAGGAGCATGTAAAAAAACACCTTTAAAAAGCAGCAGTTAGAACATAAATATGAATTTTTAGACCAAATAAAAATACCGAAACTAGAGAACATAGAAGTAGAGCTATTAAAGAAAGAAATTACAGACATAGAAATAAGGGAAGAGATTGAAGGACTGTCAGCAAAAACTGCTCCATGGATAGAAGGAATACCAAATGAATTCTACAAAATCTTTATATACGGTTCCAATACTAAAAGAAATATACAAAACAGTACAGGAAAAAGGCATAGTGAGTGAAAGCATGAAAAAGGGGATAATGTTTTTTTATATAAAAAGGGAGACAATTCTCAAATTAAAAACTGGAGACCTTTAAGCTTATTAACAAGTGACTACAAAATTCTAGCAAAAATAATTTGTAATAGATTGACACTGGTAGCACAACAAGTGATAATAGATGCACAAACATGTTCTATACCAGCAAGGAATATGATATAAAATATAATATATCTTAGAGAAATTATAGAAAGGGGAAATAAAAATCTAACACAAAGATACGTTTTTTTACTGGACCCAGAAACTGCTTTTGACACAGTGTATCATAACTACATATGGGAAGTTCTGTGTAAATATGGTATGCCAATCCAATTTATTTTTTTCATACAGGCCCTTTACAAAGAAGCACAAATAATTCTGCTCATAAATGGACATTTGGGTATACCAATTTATTTTAGTAATCGGGTTAGACAAGGCTGCCCACTGAGCCCACTTTAGTATGTTTTCAGTTTGGACCCAATTTTACGATTACTTGAGCAAACTTCAGAGACTCAAGCAATACCATTAAAGGAAAATTAAATTTCCAAAAAAATAATAGAATATGTGGATGACTGTGCATTGTTATTAAAAGACCCAGAATCTGGAAGACAGGCTTTCAATATAATACAAAAAGCATATAAATCAACAGGGATTAAAATAAATATGGGAAAAAGTAAAATACTGGCCATAAGGAAAGTAGAACCACTGGATATAGAAGGAATACAAATAGCTGAAGATCAGATAATTATACTAGAAATAATATTTGATTTATTTATTGCATAAGATCGGAATTACAGTCCTTTGAGTTAAAGACACTTTTGCAGAGGCTCCACGTCGGTTACAGAGAGTGGAGGGAGTACAAAAAAACAGAGGTTACAGAGGGTGGAGGGATTACAAAAGTACAATGAACCAAACATAGTTCAGGTAGTAGTCAGGGAGAAACATACAATTAACAGTCAGCATTCTTAAACAGTACTGGCAGTGCAGTCCAGGCGTTAACTTAGTTTACCAGAGACAGTGGTATGCAGCTGTCAGGTTTCCATTAGTTAGGGATAGGAAGGAAGAGGATTCATAGAGTCGGGGAGGACCCTGAGTCAGTTAATGAGGGGAGGGGGGCACAAGGAGGGAAGGAGATTAGCCACAGTCACAGTTGCTGTCTCAAGTGGAGTGAACTTTGAGGCCTGCTTTGAATAGAGGAAATGCTGTGGGTCTGGGAGAGCTGGGAGGTGAGCATTTGTAGAGGGAGCATGGTACGGAAAGATTTTTGGCCTAGAGATGTTCTACAGTGGGGACCTGTAATGTGGTGTTTGCTGTGAGCCGTATATTTCGCCTGTGGGGGACAGGGCTGATTAAGGGGAGGAGGCCAATGGGGGCAAGCTGGAGATGTATTTTTTTTGCGAGAACGCAGGTGTGGAACTTTAGTCTTTGTTGGAAGTTTAACCGGCCAAATCGTATAGGTCACAGGTATGGGTTAGCCTGTCACTGCCGGTGACTAGTCGGCAGGCTTTATTCAGGGCAGTGTTAATACTTTGTAGAGCGGTGGGTTCAGCTGATCCATATATCGTTATCCCATAGTCAATTAGGGAGAGGATTGATGAGGAGACAGCTAAACGCATGGCCTGTGTGGGTAGGCAGTGTTTGAGTCTGTAGAGTATGCCCACTCTGGTGTTGACAGCTGAGGAGAGGTGTTGAATGTGACTATGGTAGGAAAGGGAGGTATCTAGTGTGATCCCCAGATATTTGAAGTTTGTTATGTGTTCAAGGGGGGGTGCCTTGTGAGTTTATGATAAGGAGGGTCGACTGCCTGTGAGGGCTTTGCCAGTGCGCAAAGATCATGGATTTAGTTTTTTTAAAGTTGATGATAAGGCGGTGTTCATTAAACCATGTCTCCAGCTCCTGAAAAACCCTGAAGGGCCAGTTGGAGGGTGCTTGGCTGTGGGTGTTTCCAGTATAGCACTGCATCATCAGCATAGAGAAGCAGATGACCACTGCAGGCCTGGGGAAGGGAGTTTAGAAAGAGGGTGAAAAGAAGAGGGCCGAGAATAGAACCCTGTGGGACACCAGAGCACACATCTTTGCAGGAGGAGATGGTGGTATTTAACTTGACTTGTTGAGACCGGCCTGAGAGGTAGCCTTTGAACCAGGCTGAAATCTCTGGGACCACATTTAGTTTAGGGAGGACACGGAGCAGCAGATCGTGACTGACCATGTCAAATGCCTTAGTCAGATCCACAAAGATTGCTCCAGCGATAGAACATTGGTCCAGTGCCTCATGGATGAAAGAGGTGAAGTCAGTGAGAGCAGTGACCGTGCTATGGCCTGTCCAGAAACCATGCTGGGCCTGTCAGAGAAGTTTGTGTTTGGTTAGGTGTTCAGTTAACTGGTCCAAGACTATTTTTTCCAGAGCTTTGGAGAGAGGGGGGAGTATTGAGATCGGTCTATAGTTGCTTGTGTGCGTTGGGTCGCCACTCTTCAGAATGGGGGTGATTATGGCCCTCTTCCAGGTTGATGGAAACTGTCTGTGGCAGAGAGAGAGGTTAAGAATTTTAGTAAGGTGGGGTAGTATGACATCAAGTGTCAGCCGGCTAAGTTTAAGATCAAGTGAATCATTGCTGTGACGAGAATTGGCGATAGCCTTTGGAAATGTAGTTTTTGCCTCATGGGGTGATGACTCTCAGCCTAAAAGGTAATGGGTCTAAGTTACAGGGTGTGTCGGGAGGTGGGGGGGCAGGGTGGAAGAAATTAGGGAGGATATGGGAGGAGGTCCGAGAAGGCGGAGTTCAGGACTTCTGCAATAGTGTAAGGATCTTGGGTGACATCGCCATTTATGGTGAGTTGGGAAGGGGAGGGGAGGGGGAGCGGAATCCCCCATTGAGTTCTTTTATGTTGCTCCAGAATTTTTTGCCATCTCCCCAGGAGGTGGTTAGGGTTTGTTGGTAGTAAGTGGCCTTAGCCTGTCGTAAAGCCCAGGTACATTTATTGCGGGCCTCATGGTATAGCTGTCTATCCTGGGTGTGCTGAGAGTCTAGGGCCTTATACCAGAGGTTAGCCCTCTGTTGGAGCAGGTTCAGTAGTGAGGGAGTGATCCAGGGGGTGATTCTGGTTTTCATAACTTGCTTGGTAAGGGGAGCAAATAAGTCGCAGGCTTTGTTGAATGTGGTTATGAAGTGGGTGAGAGCTAGGTCAGCTGACTGCGTAGTGTAAATGGGGAGCCAGTTGCTGGTAGTTAGGTGTGCTTTGAGTTTCTGTAGGCCTCCTCTTATTAACCTTCTCTGCATGGAGATTTTTGGGTTGGCATGGGGCAATTTCCCCGACCACAAGCAGGTCACCGGGGAGTGGTCACTAATAGAATTGGGGAGCACCGTGACCTGGGAGAGGTTTTGTGGCCTGTTGGTGAAAATAAGGTCTAAAAGGGTGGAGGTCCTGGATCTAGTGTCCCTTCTGGTTGGAGAGGTGACGAGTTGAGCAAGGTCAGATGCCAGAGCGGTGTCTTTGAAGCTTGATGAGGCTGGGGATAGCCAGTTGACATTGAAGTCACCCATTAAGATGATTTCGCTAGTATTTGGTAGGTGGGAGATAGTGTGGAGGATAGAGTCAAAGGTGAGTTTTTGGTTTCTGGGGGGGATATAGGTTGAGATGATGTGGAGCGTTTTGGAACCCAGGCTGAGTTTGACCATTAATGTGTGGGCGTCATACTGCGGCGCAGGGGTGTGAATGACGGTGACATGGAGAGAGGATTTGATATAAATTGCACAGCCACCACCTCTCTTGCAGGCCCTATCGGTCCTGAAGAGGGAATAATTACTGAGGGAGACCGCATCATCGAGTATTCTGGTTGAGAGCCAGGTCTCCGAGAGGGCCAGAATATCCGGTGTATGTTGGGCAATCCAACCTTGAAGAGGGGTAAGTTTTTTGAAAGGCTGCAAATATTTAGACTAGCTAGCAGGAGATTGCCTCTAGGGTGTTTTGGAGATGCCTTGGCGCAGTGTGGTCCTGGGTTGGGGTGGATATTGCCAGATATTAATAGGAGTAGGAGGGTGTGCCGCAGCAGGGCCAGCCTGCAGAGTTTGGATGAGTGACGTTGGGATTGGTAGGATGTGGGGTTTTTATTGCAGGAGGTGGAAACTGGGAGATTGGGAATGACACAAGCTAGGAGGGTGAGGAAGTATGGGAGATGGTTATGGGGTCTGTCAGGGGTGGGGGTTGAGCATCTGGGGGGTGGGGGCGCGCTAAGGTACAATGTCTAGCATGAGAGGGAGTGAAGGTTATGGTGTGAGCATGTGGGAATAAGCCAGCGTTTTCCGAAAGGCTTGTAAGTGGGATATGGGAGGGACAGGGTCTGAGGTCAACATTGGTGGGATAGTGATGAAGTGGAAGGTAGAGGTAGTGTGGTTTGGGTGCCTCTAGAGGGGGTTGATTAGCTAGTAGAGGGGTCCTGGAAGTCAGGAGGATTGTCAGTAGCAGAGATAACATTATGTAAGACATTTGTGATAGATGTGCAGCAGTGGTCACTAGTGTTTACTTTGATAACCTGCAGCTGGAAAAGTGAGCTAATAGGTTAGTTAGCCACCTCCACGTGACACTTTTATAGCTATAAGTTCGAAACCGACCAAGGGTGGTGGTGGTGGGAGCTGAGCGCCCATCACAGATAAGCAGAAGTCCTGAGCACCAGGTCTCTGTATCAGGCACAGTTTAAGAGGCGCTTGCAGCCATTAGTAAAAGGTGCCAAAATGCGTGGAAGCCGGGGAGTCTTTTCAAGCAGTCACAACTGCTTTCAGGTGAGGGCACAAAATTACCTTGCTGTGTGCTGTGCTGTAGGGCAAGCGGTGCGGGCTAGCGAGCTGCAGGGAGGGCCTCAGGACTGGCCCTCACGACCTCAAGTCTCCTCAGGGAAGGGGGGTGGTATCTGTGGGAGAGAGAGAGACAGGGGGAATTAAATACACAGTGAAGGCAGACAGCTTAAGGATTAGGGCGGGCTGTTACAGGAGAGAGAGACAAAGACAGGGCTGGCTGATCAAATTACAGAGCTCAGAAATCTGCACTCAGATAACCCACTATGAAAAGTTTCCCACTCGCTAAGATGACTGCATACAGGTATAACCTAGTTAGCAATTAATACCGAAATCCCCTCGAGATGTACATTTACTGAGTGAACATTCCCTTTAGTCCAATAAAACAGTTGCTGAAATTGAGGAGAAAGAAAAGCTAGAATAGGGACAAGATATACACGAAACAGACTTTCACCCACGAAACACTTTTGCTACTGTGCTAACAATATGGCATCAAATAAGGCTCAGTAAATACATTCAGATTCAGCCTGAGGACCAGATCTCTGTATCAGAGCACAGTTTAAGGGCGCTTGCAGCCGTTGGTAAAAGGCGCCAAAATGCGTGGAAGCCGGGGAGTCTTTTCAAGCGGTCGTGACTGCTTTCAATTGAGGGCACAAAATTACCTTGCTGTGTGCTGTGCTGTAGGACAAGTGGGCGGGCGAGCGAGCTGCAGGGAGGGCCTCAGGACTGGCCCTCACGACCTCTGGTCTCCCCGGGGGGGTGGTATCTTGCTGTGTGCTGTGCTGTAGGGCAAACGGACAGGCTAGCGAGCTGCAGGGAGGGCCTCAGGACTGGCCCTCGTGACCTCTGGCCTCCTCGGGGGAGGGGGTGGTATCTTGCTGTGTGCTGTGCTGTAGGGCAAACGGGTGGGCTAGCGAGCTGCAGGGAGGGCCTCAGGACTGGCCTTCGTGACCTCCAGTCTCCTCGGGGGAGGGAGGTGGTATCTTGCTGTATGCTGTGCTGTAGGGCAAACGGGCAGGCTAGCGAGCTGCAGGGAGGGCCTCAGGACTGGCCCTCATGACCTCCGGTCTCCTCGGGGGAGGGGGGTGGTAGCTTGCTGTGTGCTGTGCTGTAGGGCAAGCGGGCGGGCTAGCGAGCTGCATGGAGGGCCTCAGGACTGGCCCTCACGACCTCTGGTCTCCTCGGGGGAGGGGAGTGGTATCTGTGGGAGAGGGACAGACAGGGGGAATTAAATACACAGTGAGGGCAGACAGGTTAAGGATTAGGGCGGGCTGTTACAGGAGAGAGAGACAAAGACAGGGCTGGCTGATCAAATTACAGAGCTCAGAAATCTGCACTCAGATAACCCACTATGAAAAGTTTCCCACTCGCTAAGATGACTGCACACAGGTATAACCTAGTTAGCAATTAATACCGAAATCCCCTCAAGATGTACATTTACTGAGTGAACATTCCCTTTAGTCCAATAAAACAGTTGCTGAAATTGAGGAGAAAGAAAAGCTAGAAAAGGGACAAGATATACCCGAAACAGACTTTCACCCACAAAACACATTTGCTACTGTGCTAACAATATGGCATCAAATAAGGCTCAGTAAATACATTCAGATTCAGCCTGAGGACCAGATCTCTGTATCAGAGCACAGTTTAAGGGCACTTGCAGCCGTTGGTCAAGGCGCCAAAAATCGTGATATGGAAAGCTGAAGTCTTTTCAAGCGGTCGTGACTGCTTTCAGGTGAGGAGCATAGATACCTTGCTGTGTGCTGTGCTGTAGGGCAAATGGGCAGGCTAGTGATGGTGAGGGCCTCAGGACTGACCTCACACCGCGGTCTCCTCGGGGGAGGAGGTGGTATCTGTGTATTGGAACAAGGGATGCAGGTCAAGCAAACTGGGAGGAGAACTACGAAGTGGCAAACAAGATAACGAGATGGAAAGCTTGGACAATGACAAAGGAAAAAAGAATTTACTTACTTAAAACCTTTATAGTTCCTATTTTTCTACATGTACCCTACATGTATCCAATTCCAGTTAAAATGCAAACCAAAATCCTTGGGCAATTTTTTTATTATTGTGGGGTAGTAGGCTTAACCCAGTCAAAAAAAGCATAACGTATAGACCAAAGAAAGATGGAGGATTGGATATGTTAAACCCTATAGTTTTTATTCCTACGTTTGTATATATATATATATGCCAATGTGAAGCTATGCTTAGATCAATTGGAACAATTTTGGACATGCTTATTCTCAGAATGCTTGGAACTGATTGACAATAGGTGGCAGTGGAAGCACAGGGGAACTCACAACTTGGTTCCGGGGCATGCTACTACATGTTTCTACTACCTAAGACAATGGAGAGTAGAAAAAACAGTCGTACAGACCAAAACTAGAAAACAAATCTATGAAGACATACTGGTACAATATTATGAGGATCCAGTCTTTCAAGTCCCATCAGAAATAAAAACTAAAAATATTTTAAAGGCAATGCAAGAGAGGAGGATCCCCAAAAATATGAGAGACGTTGTTTGGATGTGTGGCCATAATAAACTGAGTGTTACAGATAATCATAAGCACAAGCAGGTCTCAGAAAGGATGTGCACAGAAACAGGATGTGTGAACAAGCTGGAAACCATAAGACATTTATTTTTTAATTGTGACTTTTTAAAATTTATATGAGTGAATTTAGCACAAACGTGGAGAGAACCAGTTTTCAAAGAAATGACATATGAAATTCTGGTCTATGGGAATTTAACTAGAGAATGGGAAAAATGGAATAGGAATACTGTATGTGTCATCCTAGCTACACTAAAATGGACGATTTGGCAAATGAGGTACCAACAACAGCTACATGGTGTGGAAATGAAACAAATAGACATTATCTTTAGAATTCAAGATGAACTGGATAAGATATATGCATATGAGAAAAAATGTTTGGGGAAGAGCACAGAAAAATACTATGAAAGAATGTAGCATGGGTTGGATAAACATAAGAAAAATAAATTAACAGTAGTAGGTATTTGTTAAATAGAAAGACTGGAGAAGAGTGATACATGCACATGAAACAGAAATATGGATGTAAATATGTAAGCAAAAGTTAATGTATAATTTGCTTTTGGTTTTACAATAAAAAATTCCACTACTTTTCGATAGGGAGCACTGTTTTCAGTGACAGGATGGAGGAGC
Organism: Neoceratodus forsteri; assembly: GCA_016271365.2. Lineage (NCBI taxonomy): Eukaryota > Metazoa > Chordata > Ceratodontiformes > Ceratodontidae > Neoceratodus > Neoceratodus forsteri. The sequence goes on from CM057452.1 coordinate 1,485,827,095, forward strand.
CGAGCATTTCTCTGGCAACCACAGACAAAGGAGGAGGTCTGCAGTCCCCTGAACAAGGGCAGCTGGGATGCACCAGCAGAGTAGCCAGCAAATTGCCCCCAACTCAGGGGATTATGTGCATACTCACATGGAAAGCTCTGATTTGGATGACGAAGATGAAGGAGATGAAATGTATAACACCCTGGGAAGAGCTTACTCGTCAAGAAAAGCAAAAGTGCTTAGCGATGGAGCTGGAAAAAATTAACAACCAAATCCACACTGCAAAACAAAAATAAGAAGAGGAAAGAAAAAGAAAGAGATCTAATCACTTGCCTGATATTCAAGGTACGACTAATCCAAGCAAGCTGTTAATCACTAGGAGTTCATTGGAATTCCTGGATACAGACCGCAGATCTGCACCCCAAACAGCACACAGAGAGGATAAACTGAAAAAAAAATTGGTCACCAAAAAAAGCCTTACAGAATGCAGGCTGGTCAGAAACAGAAACAGAGGGCTGTATTCCCACTGAAGAGGTTACGCCTGCTGAGACAAAGAATTCCAGGATGGAACAGGATGAAAATGCTCTAATTGAGCCACATATATGCCACTAGACAATTGGGCAATGCTCCTGATCCTACAGGTACTTCACTAAATTCTAATGCCAATGTAAATTATACTATTGTAGACTCTAGTAGCATTAAGGGGGACACTACAGAACAAAATATGACTGTCCCCCCACTCCCCTCCCACAAGTGAGCAAGGTGCAGCTGGAGAAGAAAATCCTAATCCCTCCTTTGCCGGTTTGTTTCATAAACCTGTTTAACTGGAAAAAAGATGGAATGCAGTTTGTTTAAGGTACATTGGCTCTAGAGACACAATTCCAGACAGATCTTTTATTGGTAAACGATTGCTTAAGCAATCCTTGGTGTTCACCACCTCTGAAGTTTATGTTCTAATACATGCACTGCGGGAGGCCTCTTTTGACATCAGTTTCCAGACTCCAGCTGTCTTAGAAAGATTCTGATGCAGATATGCAAATTTGAAAACGAATCCTTTGTGGGCTGATTTTATTGTTATCCCCCTCTCTAAACAACTCTTCAGAGTCATCACGATTTTGTTTAGAAATGAGGATGTGAACATTACTGATGTCCTTTTTTGGCTGGAGAAACATTGTTCTGTGCAAGGAGACCCACTACCAACGCTAGACGATGAGGGCATTTGGACAGAGGGGTGGAAACTAAAGGTCAAATTGCACCAAGCAGTAAATGACATAGTGCATCTCCCAAATAGCTTTTACATAGGGAGAGATAAAGGTTTTTTGTTCTACCCTGGCCAAATCAAGGCCTGTTTCAAATGTGGATCTCACAGGCATATAAGCACCAATCGTGACAAAATACAATGCACCTGTTGCAGGGAAATGGAACACCCTAGTGCACATTGTTTTAAGGACCCAAAATGTAACTTATGCAACAATACTGGATGCAGTTTCACTGATTGCCCTTGGGCGGTGAAAAACAATGAAAACTCAGACTTTGGAGTACAGGACTTCTATGTTTAAACTGCAAAAAATTCTCATAACACCCATTTCCAGAAACCCATGACAGCAGAACATTATTTTGAACAAGAACAAGCTGCACAACATAATAATGCCTTCACGGAGTCTGGTGACAGTAGCTCTGTAAATCAGGAGGATTCAGCACAAACTGCAAAAGTTTTACAGGAGGAGATGCCCACCCCCCATGCAGCCAGTAACCAAGGAACCGTTTTTTACAACAGTTAGAAAAAAAGGGGTAAAAAGAAAGAAAGACCTACTAAAGAAAAACAGGCAGAACAGCAACATGATATTGTAGAAACCAGAAACAAATATGGGCCTTTACAGTAGAATGACTTTGAATTAGATTTGGAGGGAGATTCTGACACTGCCTCGATTCTGTCCTCACAACAAGAGACAATGACTGACCCTGAACCAATGGATGATACTAGACCTAAAAGCCAAAAATCACTGAGAGTTACCAGAGCATCATGCAAAGTGAAATTACTTTTCCCTTCTAGATCTCACTTTGTATACTTTAAGAAAAAAAATGGCTTGTCACCTTTTCAAACTTCCATAACATGAACTTAGAAATTGTTCTTTTTCAAAATACAAGATTACATCATCCTTGTGATATAGAGGAAGCAAACAGAAATTGGATTTGAGGTCAGTGTTTTTGGTCACAGGGAAATTACACAGTTTCAGAGGGTGGGATTTGTTTTCTCACCGCTGTTAAGATACTGAATCAGACTGATATTTTTCCTGGCAGGGCCCTACTTTTAGATGTACGTATAAAAAACATGGATTTTAGGATCATAAATATCTATGCATCACAACTAAAGTTTGACAAGGTAGAGCTTTTTAAAAAAAATTAAGCCATTGCTCCTCACATCTAAGATTGGTCATACTAGGGGGAGATCTTAATTGTAGCTTGTATGACACTGATAGAGGTTTACAGACTTGTAAAACGTTTTGTTACATGAATTATCTTAGGACCACGATATATGACATGGACCTTAAGGATGTTTTTCAGGCCCAGCAGGATCCATCACCACATACCTACTCTTGTGGCAGATGATCCACTAGGATAGATTATTTTTTTATAACAGAACAGTTACAAATTTAACCAACAAATTTAGTCACTGTAGTTTCTTCAGACCATCGATTAATGTTACTTAGCATAGGTAGAACCAGAACAACGAAGAGGGCCTGGGACCTGGAAAGGTAACTTGAATCTATTAGAAAACCCCTTGATAGTAGATGGTCTCAATCATGTCCTCGAGGCATGACTTTCTGTGTTTTTTTTTTATATGACAACAGAGCAGATTGGTGGGAGGACACAAAAACAGACATTATTGACTATTTGAAAACAATGGGAAGATTAAATGGGAAATACATTACAGACAGAAAAAAAAACGCTTAGCGAACAACTAACTCAGACAGCCTGTGATGGAGCAGAGAGCTGTCTTATTTTAATTTAAAAAATAAAAGAAGAACTAGCAGTACTACAGCAAAAGAAAATGAAGGATTTGGAGAGGCAACAACAATATTGTACAAAAGAAACAAAAATGTAACACTGTAGCTCTAGACAACTGTAAATCTATAAAAGAACAAAAAATATTTCTTATTTAACAACTAAACCTGGGAACATAGACACAAAACAAATATCTTATAGACAATAGAAGAATTTTTTTTCTGATATATTTACCAGCGAACATCTTCCCCTTCAACCAATTCAAAACTGGTTGAAAAAGTACAATCTTCCTACGTTACCCTTGGAAGTGCATAATATTTTACTCACACCAATCACCACACAAGAAGTAAGAACAGCTATTTACTCTTTAAGTACAGGAACTACACCAGGGTTTGATGGATTACCCCATGAAATATACAAGTTAATTTTTGAAACATTACAAACAGAATTAGCATTTTTCTATAATGATAGTTTAGAAAAGATAGAAATACCAAAATCCATGAACACTGGATTACTTTTGCTTTTATATAAAGCAGATGAAGGGAGTGATCTTAGGAATTGGAGACCCATAATGTTAAACAAGGATAGTAACATTTTAATGAAAAATTTCTGTAGCAGACGTTCCCTAGCATTGGAATATATAATTCATCTAACCTTAATTTAGTGGAGTAGCATCTCAAAAAATACATTATGCACTAATTCTCCTTTGGGAAATCTTGGCTAAAGGAACTAACAAAGAAATTATGGGATACATTATCAACATTGATCAAATGAAAGCTATTGCTAGAATAGAATATACATATTTATGGGCAGCAATGACTGCATATGAATTCCCATCCCTGTTTATTTTCTAGATGCAAATTTGTTATAAAACATTAAGTATAATTCCCAGCATGGATGGCTGGACAGATAACCACATACCAGTATGCAGGGGAGTTCGGCAGGGCTGTCCCCTTAGTCCCCTTCTTTACATCTTCACCCATGACCTGCTATTACATTATTTAAATCAAAATATTTTTTTAGAAGGTTTATCGGTAGGAATTGATGACAGGGATATTTGCTCAATATCATATGCAGATGATTTGGGGATTATTATAGTTGACAACAATCTATGATTGTTGCTAAACAGATTATTGCTGAATTTGAAACTGTTTCAAACTCACGACTAGATATGGCTAAGAGCTGTGAATACCCATGGGACAAGGGAGATGTACCTCATCAGAATTTCTAGGTTTCCCGGTAGTACAAGGCTACCATAAAATGTTAGGCATTTATTTTGGAGTTACTGACCCTTAACTGTACAACTGGGAGCTTAAACTGAAGGAAGGAAGTATTGCTATTGCTAAATTGAATAAATGAAAAATGGGGAAAAAGAAGCGTATTTTTATGATTAAAACTTTCCTGTTGCCTATTTTAACCTTTCTCAGCATCATCCCTTCCCCCAAAAAAATAGAAACCATATTGTATAGCATTTTTTCCAGTGTGTTTGGGGTAGTTGATTAAATCCCTTGAAATGAGGAATCACCTATTTAACAATAGCAGAAGGTGGCTTGGATATAATTTTTCCAATAGTTTTTTTTTTTTAAATTGCCTCTTTTTTTATCAGAACATTGTCCCCCTTTTTTTAAATGAGGACAAAATATGGGGACCATGGGTTTGGGACTGTTTAGGGAACATAACTCAAAGCTGGGACCTGAACTCCCCACTCCCCAAAGAAAAACACATGACAGAGTTCCTACCACATTTTATGGAAGTATTTAGTAAAATGAAATTTGGAGGCATAATAAAGAAAGAACTCACACAACATAAAAGAAGAATCCTATACAAAAGCATTCTAGACACACACTTTCTAGAGCAAACATGGTATAAAGATAGACCACCACAGGAATTAAGAATTAAATCGGATAGACTTATTAGCCAGAGAACCCCGTGTATATGTGGGACTTCCCATGGCTTTGTGTTCACTTAAAACTTGGAGTCAAAAACAACATGAAACATAAAGATAAGAAGGAAAGATTGTGCTCCAGGGAGGGAAGTGGGCAGCACTTTTTAAAACAATGGCGCACATTTTTTTAGACTGCCCTTGTACCATTTCCTTCTGGCACTATTTAAACATGAAATAGACCAATAGCCCTTTCCAAGTAATTAATGCTGATATGCTATTCTTAGGTATTATCCCTCAAAAGTGGAAAATATTTGACAGCAGTACCCTCCAAATAATTTTACTTTGTATTACTTTTCAATTATGGCAGGCAAAGTGTGCTTTAACCTTAAGACAGCAGCACAAAACTGTAGAACAGATATTTAATGCACTCCAGCAAGTTATACAGAGAATACGAAACCATGAAAAGAAACATGGTTTGCCTGATCTTTATAAATTGTGGTGGAGACACATTTCTTGGTTAGATACAGGATGAAGGGTCTTTCCTTTTGGAAATTCTTACCTCTTTTTTTAATTTCCTTTTTCTACTACCATGGAATATCTTCTGATTGCTCGATAAGATTTCTTAGACCATATAACCAAAATACTGTATCTGTTTCCTGTGTTTATAGCAGTATGGAAAAATGTTTATTGAGAAATATATATATATATATATATATATATATATATATATATATATATAAAATGAAGGATCCCTGATCCCTTTTATTTTGAGGGTGGAAAGGTAGCATGATGGAAGAATCTTATTTTTAGTTACATAACTTCTCTTCTGAAAATGTTTCAAGTATCTAACTTACTGAGTTTGCTATATTAGTTTTATGTTATTTCCTCAAGTATAAATTTAATACTGTTTTTGTTTTTTCTATGTTTAAATGCTTGGCTTCTTTTATATTAGTGTTTATGTTTAAAAAAGAGGGGTATGTGGGTAGTTTTATAATTTTTCTTATCATGTTAAATATTCATTTTGAAAGTAATCTGACAGGAGTATGATTGAAACACTTTTTTTCTCATTTTATGAATTATGAAAGGGGACAAGTATGAATTAATACATTTTTGACATTTAAATTCTTTTTCTTTTTTAAATATTTTGTGAATTTTGTTTGTTTAAATTGTGTGATTGAAACATCTTTTTGATTTTTCTTTTAGTTATGTATAATTTGATGTGAATTAACATTGCTCGCTGTTATTTGTTTTTGAAGTTGTAAATAAAAAAATCCCCTACTCTTTTTGAGAAGTGCCATGGGATCGTTAACATCCACCTGAACTACCACCAGAACAGGCAGATGGGATCTCAGTTTAATGACTCGTTCAAAAGACAGCACCCCCTCATGCTGTACTAGAGCGTCAGAATTGGGATTTAACCCAAGTGCGTGGTGTGGGGATAGAACACACACACACAGCCTTCTGATCTCCCAGCATCAGAGGCGAGTGTACTACCTGCTGAGCCACTGACACTTTGTCTCCTGATTGCAGAATTCAAACTTTGTTACTCAGCCCACTGCCTGTCACTACTGCTAAAATTTACTGCCTTCCAGGCAGCTGGCAGGCTCCTCATTCACATCCCCTCTTTCCAGTCCTCCTGCAGCCATAATAAATGTTTTTATTAAACAGTAACCCCTCAGTATTGTACCAGTCTCTATGCCCTTTTACGCAATGCCCAAGATTAACATTTTTATACATTTCCCAGCCTATTGCTAGTGTTGATTTTCACTGACCCCAGGCACGAGACTGGCTCATCTCATTTGTATGCATGCCGCCTATGTAGCGCTATTGGTGTGCCTCCCAAAAACACTGCCACTGCTCCTTATACACCTCCCCCATGTCTCCAGCCCCTGTCTAACATAATTATGGGTCTGGAACTACTGGATCAGCACTAGAACAGCTACAGGAATGGCCAAAAACAACCATGCACTACTGCGCATGTGTCAACCACCTACCCTGCACCGAAGTGCACAAGAGAGCAGTGGCTCTGCAATTTGGCTCCTCCAGCCCCATTTCCACCAAAACTAATGTGGGGCCGGATGGAGACCAAAGGGACAACTTGTGACCTTGGGCCAGGAGCAGGGGACCAAATGGGAGAAATGTAGAAATGGGGCAGCCACAAGGGGGCAAACAGGTAAGCCCCCCGACAGGGGGGTTACACATAGCAGTCTCTGTTTCCCTTTACTTTTGCTCACTTGTTTGACACAGATGTTTGTTGTCTTTACTATGCTCCTTTTTATCTTAGAACACTGTTCCTCCATCCCACCCAAGTCACCCACACCTGCCATGTCATGCCTTAGGCATTCACCCATCTTTTTAAAATCTAAACTCCTAAAGTCCAGTGTCCTCACCCTTGTGTGGTTTGATTCTGCAGCTCTCCTTATATTGAACTACACCATACAGTGATCACTGGTCCCTAGGTAGTCTCCCACCTTGACGTCTGCAACACTGCACCTGTTAGTGAGTACCAAGTCCAGTATTGCCCCATCATGAGTGGGTTCACTGACTGGTTTTCTGAGGACTTCCCCCTGCAGAGAGTCTAGAATGTTCCTGCTTCTAGCTGAATCCACTGCTGGGAGGTTCCAATCCACATCTGGCAGATTGATGTCCCCCATCAGTAGCACCTCCTCCTTTCTGCCATCTTGCTAATGGCTTCCACCAGTACCTTTTCTAATTCCTCCCTCTGTGATGGAGGTCTGTAGATCACTCCAGTGCAAACAGTGGCTCCATTCCATCTCCAGGGAGACACACAGTACCTTTGCCTCCCCTGTATTTCTTGCATTTCCGTGGCTTTTGTGCTTTCCCTCACCTAAAGCACTACACCTCCTCCTTTCCTTCCTACCTGGTTCATCCTAAACAAAATATAGTCCAGTAGGGCCATATCCCAGTCATGGTTTTCAGTGCATCATGACTCAGTAATGGCCACAACAGTCAGGTTGGCCTCTGCCGTGATGGTCTCTAAGTCCAGAATCTGATTTCCTAGACTTGTAGCATTCACACACTTGGCATTCCAGATTTTGATTCCACTCTGCTTGTTGCCTCCCTTTTTTCATTTTTGCCCTCTCTCCTTCTCATCCCTCTTTTTAATGCTCCTGTTCCTTTCCCCATTTATCCCTACCACCCTGCTCCTTTTATTAATTTTCACCCTGGGGACTTCTCTCCCCTTGGGTTCTCCTAGTTCAGCCCGGGGGGGGGTTCTGACTCTTTGATTCCTTCCGCCACTTCCCTTGGCTAAATTAAATGTTCATCAAAGTAACATTTAAACCATACACTGACGACTGCAGTTTCCCTCCCAAATGGATGCAGGCTATCACCCCTGTATAGGCTGTTGTCCTTCCAGGTGGGTTCCCAGTCCCCAATGTAGCTGAATGCTTACTCTCTGCATCATTCCTTCAGCCATGAGTTGAAGCTCCTGGTGTGGAGTTCCCTCTCCTGTCACCTGTTGTAGACAGACAGCACCTGAGAGAATGTCACTGAGTGAGCTAACTGTCTAAGACCCCCCAAGTTCCCTAAACTCCCCCCTGCACTATGCCAGCCCCATCCCTAGCCAGATCATTAATCCCCAGGTGGACAATGACATCTAGCTCTCCTTCCTGTCCCGCTGCCTTAGCAATCTGCAGGATATGCTTCCTGTCCCTTCTGGCTTTGGCACCAAGTAGGCACCTAACCTGCCTCTCTCCCCCTGTCCTATTCCCAAATCTATCTCCCTCATAACTGAGCCCCCCACCAGAAGTTGCTTCCTCCTCCTCCTCCTCTGGAGTCCTCTACCACCCTCCTGGAGGGGTCTCAACTATGGAGGACCCCCACATTCCCCTTGGTTACTATCATGGGTGCTTCCTCCTAGCAGTCCTGTCCCACCAGAGCAGCGTAGAAATTTTGTAGTGGTACTGGTTGAGGAATGTGCCTCTGTCCCACCACCTCCACCTTTCCAGAGTCCACCATAGTCCAGTTGTTCCTCCTCACTGGCATCCTCAAAGGTAATGGTGGCAGGCTTGGTGGCCTCTGGGTGGGGGGAGAGGTCCTCTGAACCATAGCCAACTTGGCCTGGAGTCCAGCAACCTCCTCCCTCAACCCAGAGAAGTGTGTGCAGATGAGGCAGCACCACAGTCTCCAGAAGTTCTCTATTTAGCTTCCATAGCTAACTGGTTCAACACCACTTTCACTGACCTTAGCTCAGTCCTCCCTAGTAATTTCTTTGACCCTCCCCCCAGCCAAACTCCCCCTGTCCTCCAGCACCCCAGCTTCCTCCTGCGAAAGATTTCCACCCGGGAAGCCAGACCCATCCTAACCAAAGCTCTCAATGGCAACAATCCCGGCAGTGACTCACTGGACCCCAGCATCCTCAGGCTGGTGCTAGATGAAGTCCTTGCACCTCTCACAAGCCTAATTAACCAGTCACTCTGCCTGGGACAATTTCCCACAGCTTGGAAAACAGCCATTATCACACCTATTCATAAAGGAGGCGACAGGTCGTCGGCCAACAACTACCGGCCAATCTCCATCCTCCCCCCTCTCTCAAAGCCCTGGAGAAAGTGGTGGCCATTCAAATCACTGATTATCTGGCTAAGCATAACATCTTATGCCCAGAGCAAATGGCTTCCGTAGGGTCACAGTACCAGCACTGCCCTTATTGAATTCTCCAACTTCCTACACTCCTCCTTGGATACCAGCTCCTAGCTGGTGCAGTGTTCATTGACCTCTCAAAGGCTTTTGACACTGTCTCCCATCCACTGCTGCTGAACGCACTCTGCCTCACTGGTCTCTCAGCTGGCCCCTGGCATGGTGTGCTAGCTATCTTGACACTCGATCCCAGTGTGTCAAGATTAATAGCACCTCCCCATACCCATCCCATTCTCTCTGGGGTCCCCAAGGCTCCATCCTGGGCCCCTCTCTTCTCACTGTATCTGAACACCCTGCCCAGTGCATGCTCTGGCAAAATTCTGCTGTATGCAGACGACGCTGTCCTGTTTGCCACCCACCATAATCCCATCTCCCTACAGGACTCCCTACAGCAGTCTTTCAACAGTGCGAGGCTTGGTTTAAGGAGCGCAGACTCATCATCAATCTTAAGAAAACCAAAACTATGCTCTTTTCACACCCCAAAACAAAGCTAGCAACCACCCACTCTATATCCTTCCAAGCACCAACCAACCACTGGAACAAGTCTGCTCTACAAATACCTTGGGGTTACCATTCAGCCTCACATTTCACACCCACATCGACACCCTAACATCCACCACCAACACACGGCTTGGCATCCTATTCCGCCATAAAAGCTGCCTTCCCCAAATGCTCTCGCTAGCGGTTACATCGTCCGTTTGTCCCTTGTAGACTATGGTCTACCAGTAAGTATACGGTGTTGCCGACACCACTGCACTAAACAAAATTCACCTAACCCTGAATAAAGCGTGCAGATTAATTACTGGTGCCCCCAGACTCACACACACCTGTCAGCTATATGTCAATGCTAACCTGCTTACCCTGGATGAACGGCTCTGATACCAGACCTGTCTCCTCACCAAAAAAACCCTACTCGGGCTCTCCCCCCCTGGGGTAACAGCATCCATCCACCAGAGCCCTCCCACCATTGCAACACGGTCTTCCTACAAGACCACTCTAAAGGTCCCCAGAACAAGAACCAGCCGTGGCCAGAGGTCCTTCAGCTATAGAGCCCCAACCTGGTTTAACTCTCTCCCTGCCACCATCACCAATGCCATCACCATCTCCACATTCAAAACCGCACTTCGAACCACATCTTCAGCACTGTAACTGCTCCTGTCTCTGAACATAGCCTCCACCCTTTATTTCTCTCCTGACAATGCACCCGGCAGCTCTCCACCAACCATCCCCTACACCACTTCCATGTCCACCATGCCTAGGTTTAACCTGGCCAGTGCCAGCTGTTTCAATGTTTATCTACCAGAATTGCTCACTTGATACCAACTTGTTTAATACCTGCTATCGATTACATGTACCCTGTACCCAATTGTATCTGTCTGACCACAATGTGACGTGGCACCTCTGGTGAATGCCTACTGATTTTTGGCAAATCTTTGCTATGTAACTGAAACGCAATGTATGTCTTTATGTGACGAAGTACCTTTGTAAATGAGCCTCTGGCTCAAAGGTTGTAAACTGATTCTTAAATAAAATAAAAATAAAAATAAAAATAAAACTGCCATCCCCATAGCCACTGCACTGCACCACTCCCAGCATTCTCAGTCTCTATTCTTCCTGTGTTACGGAGATACTTTTGTACCCTTAGCCCTGATAGGGTGTTTCTAGTTTCCTCTTTTTTGTTTATTTCTATTTGTGCTCCCCTGTGCCTTGTTTAAATCTTTATATACACCTACCCTACATAAGGTGTTGCTCTTGTTCCCAGTTTTGGCATACCTTTGACCATCCACCTTCCCCAGCAGTGAGTATTACACATAACTGAACAGGTGCCTTACCCTAGTTTATTTATTTATTTGCTTTTGGTAACTGGGTAAGTGCGCTAGGCAACATAACCTGCCTATTTTCAGGCACAACCCGGGAGAGTACAATATGTCAATACAGCAGAGTACAAAATCATAATACAACAGTGACAAACAATCAGGTAAGTGCAGTGGAACTGCCTACAAAATACATTGACAGAGGACTGCCATAGAGGATAATACAAAACATGGATAACAGCAAACAGTGTGAAGTTATTGCAGCAAGCCATTTATAACAACAGGCAGTAGGCAATCATTCAGGTGGCCTAGCTGGGAGTGAGCAGTCCAGTAGGCACAGCTAACTGCAGATACCCCAAATAACAGGATAGACACATACTTCGGGCCTAGGGATAGGGGAGGCAGACAGTTAGAAACTCTAAGACAAATGGCAATTCTGAGGGGTGGGCAGGTTGCAAACGGGTAGCCCAAGTCGAGAGAAGTGACAAGAGGAGAGACAGAAAAGATGTTAAGTGCAGTCACAGGTTCCAGAAACAAGGAGGTGGTGGGAAAATAGGGCATGCTTAAAAATAAGGTGAGATGAGGAGTTCTTGACATGGCATGGCAGAAAGTTCCACAACCTAGGAGCAAAGTAGGAGAAGGCTTGCTCTCTCATTTTCATGGAGCAAGTCTGAGTAGATAGTAACGGGGCGGTCGAGGACCTGAGGGAGCGAGAGTGAGAGACCGGGGTAAACATGTCCCCCAGAGGGGCAGGACAAGGTGTTCTGGTTAAGGAGTTAACAAAACAACCTAGGGAGTATGAATGAAGGACATCAGGGAGACAGCCAATATAAAGCAGTACAGAGACGACAGTGATGTGTAAGGCGGGGAGCAGAAAGGGCAAATCTACAGATATTGTTATAAGACGTGTCCCATTTGTGAAGGACACCTGTGTTAGCATGTGAAAGCACTAGCAGGGCATAAAGCAGTTGTGGGAGTAAAACTCCTCAGGCAACAGAGATCCTGGCAGCCAGGATGAGAGAGTGGCGCACTTTGTAGGCCGCACCAATTTTGGCATTAACCAAGTGACACACCTCACTAACATGCATCGAGTAGTCAAGTACAGGTACCAGCATCACCCCTAGACACTTGAAGGATGAAGTGTTGAATACAACAGTTCCATTGCAGCTGCGCATCAGGAGTTTAGGGGACTCGGTGGGCACCTTTCTGTGGGACCCAAAGAGCATGGCCTGGGTCTTAGATATGTTTAGGACTTGATAGTTGGATGAGAACCAGGATTGAAGGGTCTGAAATGTGGAGGAGAGATGAAGACTGATGTTGGCAATCACCTTGAAAGATGAATAAAGCACCAGGTTGTCTGCGTACATTACAATGTTACAGTGAAATGATGGAGTGGGAATATCATTAATGAAGAGGGAGAAAAGTAGAGGACCAAGGATTGAACCCTGTGGAACATCACAGGTAATCAGGACAGGGGAGGAGATAGACTTGCAGAAGGATATAGCCAGAGACTGATTTTTTTAGGTAGCTGCCCAGCCAGGAGAGGGTAAAGTCAGAGGCACTAACAGTGTTCAGCTTACGCAGTAGAAGTAGGTGATGAACCATGTCAAACGCTTTGGAGAGATCAATGAAAACTGCTCCAGTAAGCAAGCCCTTGTACATATTATTTTTTACATTGCTGGTCAGCTGAGTAAGAGCAGTAGTAGTGCTGTGCCCTGCCCTAAAACCATGTTGTACGGGGGATTGTAGGTTGAAGTTAAGAGGGTGTGCAGAGACCTGCTGGTGAACAAGTTTCTCGAGCAGCTTGCTGAGAGTGGGCAGGAGTGAAATGGGCCTGTAGTTAGACATGATCCTGGCATCCCCTTTCTTAAAGATTGGTATAGTTCTGGCAACTTTCCAGACCGAAGGCACGGAGGCAAAGCAGATGGAGCGGTTGAAGAATCTGGTTACAGGTACAGCAAGACTAGAGGCAAACTACCTGAGAATCCAAGGATATATACCATCTGGGCCTGCACTGCCATTAGCCGGTAAAGACCTTAGTAGCTTAAGCACCTCAAGACAAGTGACAGATGATAATTCAAGGGCTGGGGAGCAGTGGCTGGTGGGCATGGGGATACAAGGGAGGTATCAGCAGATGGGGGATAGGAAGGGTGGAAAACAGGGAGTTAAAAACATTAGCAATGGTAAGGGGGTTATTGCAGTGAGTATCATTTATCAGCATTTCATTCGGGGTCATAGGCTTATTATTACTCAGAATTTCTTTAATATGGGATCAGTACTGTTTGTGGTTAGAGAACGAAGAACTGAGATGGTTACGGTAGTATAAGCTCTTGGCCGCACAAATCTCCCTTTTACAGGCATTCCATAAGGGCCTGTAGGCCTCGAAGTCAGCTTGAAGGGAAGTGAACTTCCAAACTGACCAGAGGTAGTCCCTCCATTTTAGCAGCTGAAGTAGGGGGTGCTTGAGCTATTTGGTGACTTTACCTTGTACTGTACGTGTAGTGACCAGAATATGAAGGTTCTGGAGGGAGATTAGGGTATCATTAAAGTAACCTACCACTTTGTTGACATTATTGGTTATGTAGAGAGGGGAACAGTCAACCATACTAAGATTGTGCAGAAATGCAGCATAGTTAAGTTTAGAGATGTTGGAGAAAGAGAAGACTTTGGCTGGGTAGGAGTGAGGGGAGGTATCCCAGGTGCAGTACACTGGGCAGTGATCACTTATGGAGTAAGGTAGGACTCCTGTCGATTGACCAGCAGAGTTCCCCACTTCTTTGCTTCCTTCTGCTGACGCCTACAACACCAGTTCCCTTTGCTGTTCCACTCACTGGGACATGAACGTGGGGGACCCATTGGCAGTGGCTGTTTTTATGCAGAACTTGCTCCCTTCCTGGTGGCATGTTATTGGCTGTGGGAGGTAAATTATCAAGTAGCTGAGGCACCAGGCCAGACAGTTTGCACCCCTCCCCCAAACTACAGGGCTAGACACGGGTCTTATAATATGGCCCTTAAATGTGGGCTGCTCTGACTGCTCTCAGATTTACCCTTAAGTCAATAAGAAATACACTAGTTCAGCCCAGTTTCACCGCAACTTACCCCACCTATGTTGTCTTCAAAAAAAGCAAGCTTTTTGTTCCCGCATTCCAAATATAGGCAGATTCTGCCTTCTTCCACAATATGCCTAGAGGAAACAGAAACCACCAATTCAGAAGACAAGGTTCTTCCTTTCATGACAGAGGGTCCTACAGTAACAGAACCCACTATGCCATCAACAACAATTACAAGTTTGAGCAGAGGAGGTGCCACAAGAGGAAGACACAACAACAGAGACAACAGAGCTAACAAATGCTCACAATAATTACTAGCAGCAACTGGTCCGGGAGGCCGGCGACCAGTCGTTAGCTCCAAAGAACAGGACCACCCACCAGTAAGGGGAAGACTAATGCAATTCAAAGAACAATGGAAATGGACAACCTCAGTCAGATAGGAAGGAGAAGTAATTTCCAAAGGCTATGCCATTGAATTCAGAGAGAATCAGATAAGAGACAGAGTAATTCTATCTTTGGTATCAAGAAAAAAAGCAACACCAGAACAGGTGAGGAGCATTCTAGACAAACTAGTAACAAACCATGCAATCCAGGTAGACCTGGAGGAAGAAAAAGGAGAAGGCATCTACTTGATCTTCTTCTTGGTTCAAAAAAAGACCAGGGATCTGCTGCCAGTAGTCAAACTACAATTTCTAAACCATTTAATCAAAATATAGTTCAAGATGGAGACCATAAGACTGATGCTAAAATCTATACACCCAGGAGACTATCTCACATCCATAGATCTGAAGGACACATACCATCACATTCCAATAAGAACTGCTCATTTCAAATATTTATGCTTCAGTATACTAGGATAGCATTTCTAGTACTGGGTATTCCCATTCCACCTGGCATCAGTACCCAGGGTCTTCACCAAACCAGCAGCAGCAGTAGCAGCAAGTCTATGGGAGAATGACATCCACAGCATCCGTTACCTAGATGACTGGTTAATAAGAACAAGAACTCAGGCCCAGTTCTAAAGAGACCCGAAGAAGTAACACACTGATCAGTCATGGATGGGTGGTGAATGAGAGGAAAAGTTCTCTAGTGCCGACCCAGGTACTGGAATACCTGGGAGCATTGAAGGCCTGGTCTATCCATCCCAGGAAAGAATAGATAACATGATCACACTAGCAAAAAGACTATGCTCGAAATATGAAGCATTGCTGGCTCAGGTGATGCAGGTGTTGGAAGGTATGGTCTTGTGCATAGGCTTGGTCCCATGGCCAGGTGGAACATGAGCAAATGCTAATGCTGCAATATGGTTCTTCACTGGAGGAAAACCTACATATAAAGGTGATAGTAACCAAGGCATTGAAGAAATTGCTGCAGTGGTGGATACAAAGGAATAACCTATCAAAAGGAATGCCATTAGAGGTCAGTCACTACGTAGTGATAGACATGGACACAAGTTTGAAAGGATGGGGAGTGTCCATGGAAAACAAAGATGGCACAGGGGAAATAGATGAAATTCAAGGCAAAAATGCCCATAAATGTAATCAAAATCAAAGTAGTATTCAATGCATTTGCCACATTCAAAGCACACCTACAGGGCAAGCTCATCCGCATCAGATCATACAACAAAGCAACAGTTGCTTACATAGAGAAACAGGGCAGGGTGAGAAGGACAGCCATGAAAGGGAAATCAACAAAATTATAACATGGGCTCAAAATATTCTCATGCACATCACAGTCATACATCTGGTAGGGAAGTTAAATACCACAGCAGACTGGCACAGCAAAAAAAAAAAAAAAAACCCAGCAGAATGGCAGTTACACCCACAGGTGTTCAGGATGATACAGAGATGCTGTGGACCAATACCAGTAGACTTAATTGCATCAAAGAACAATGCTCACATCCCAAGGTTCTTCTCAAGGTTCAAGGAGCCCCAACCCAGGGGCATAGATGCTCTGTCTTGGCATGGGTCATTATGAAGTATACAAAAACAGCATGGCTACAAATGCCACAGCCAAAACAGCGCTGACCACAAACAGAGTCGGGCAAAACACTGACCTGTCAGGAACAGCTTGCCCATTGACAACAAAGAGACTTTATGTTTTTTTGAGCTGTGCTTTGCCACTGCACCTCTCACGTGGGGGTCTTTGTCCCCACACCCCCGGAACTTAAATAACTAACTCTGGGGGGGGGCAGATTCGGGAATGGTGAGAAATTCAGGAGGGGGGGCTTGTTTTTTTTCTTTGTTTTTTTTAAATTCCGAAAAAAGTAGTAGCAAGGGAGACCTGGGGGCCAAACCATAGTCCCAGATCTCCTGATTACATGGTGTGCTGGTGCTCTAGCTACTCCACCACAGGAGCTGCTCAACCAGGCTCCCAGCACACAGCTACTTCACTTCTCCTCATAGATGTGCAGAGCAACAGGGGTAGCGCTATTTCCCATTCGCTGTCATACCCCTGTCACTCTACATGCACGTGCAGTATACCTTTTCGCAGTTCTTGCCGCACTGTTCCAGGTGCAGCATTTTGACCCGGTACCCTCTGTTGCTACCATGGACACATGACAGGGCCTACATCTTCCCTCCTTTCCCTCTTGTCCCACAAATACTCAAGAAGACCAGGCAATCCAGAAGACTGATTATGCTGATTTTTAATTAATTTGAAAGTTTGTGACTTGGAGAGGCACACTGAGCTGCAACTCATTTCCCGGTGTGACCTGGGTGAAAGGGAAGGGGAGTATGAACACAGATGCGAACTGATTTACAGATCCAGATTAAGCTGTTGGTAAAATTTGCAGGGAATGGGGGAAATTTGGCCAGGACACCAGGGAAATTCCACTACTCTTTGGCAGAGGGTGCTAGTCCATTGCAGGAGATGGAGGACTCCACTCCAGGAGTGAATGCTGCAGTAGCAGGTTGTGTGCCTGCTCCATTTTCAGGTGCTGTCGACACCAATATGGATTCAGGAGATAAAAATTCAGTGGATGTTTTCCTAGATGCCTTAGATGAAATTTGTGAGAGATGAGAAGGGATCCACTCTGGGGAAAGATGTGCCTGTGGAGACAGAGTTATCGCTCAAGGAGAAACACCTCATTTTGCAACAAGAGTTGCATTCAGTAGAAGAAAAGTTAGTGGCAGAAACAAACTTTCAGTAAGATAAGAAGAAGATATGAAAATGCCCTCCTGAAGGGTCATCAGACTCAGGTAATGTAGCTACTGCTAAAATCTTCATATTTACTGCAAACCAACCTGTTGTGCCTGCAATAGTTCCTGGTTACCCGAGTGCTGCTGATCTCTCGACGCAGCAGAGTGACGCCAGTGGCTGGTCACTGGAGTGTGCACTTAGGTGGGCCAGATGGACATAGAATCCTGCAGGATCATGGGTGCCAGATCCAGACTACAATGTCCCTATACTAGGACAAAAATCTTCACTCCCTAGAGAAGGTGATGAAGGGAGTCGAGAAGGAGCCTTAATGGAGGTAACAATGGCACCTTCACAGCTGCAGGCAGAGGCCTCAGGTAACATTTCCTTCTCTCCACTGCCAAATGCTCCAGAGGTACTAAATGGAGCCCAGACACCAGGGAATGACTTTCCCAGTCAGGATGCTAATGAAGATATACCACAAAATGAAACCCCAAGAGACGGTAATGCTCCTACTTATGCCAGTCTCTTTAGAAAGCCAATTCAGTTGGTTAAAAGAAGAAATGCAGTGCAACTGCATTATCTGGGCGATATGAAGACTACCCCAGATAGATTTTATGTGGGCAAAATATTACTCAAACAGTCTTTGGGATTTTCACCCGTGAACATGTATGCACCAATTCATGACTGGGATAAGTTTACTTTTGATGTCAGCTTCAGAACCCCAGACCTGCTTGAAAGATTCCGGGGAAAGTACATGACTCTATAGGTGATCCCACTTACCAAACAATCCTTTCGGGTGATCACAGTCCTTTTCCATAATGAAGATGTTAATATTGTTGACATTTTATACTGGCGGGAGAAGAAATGTACGGTACAAGGAACCCCTGAACATTCTGGTTAACGTGTGGTTTTGGAATGGTGGCTGGTGAATAAAAATTAAACTTCTCTATGAAGGTAATGATTTAAAGCACCTACCAAACTGCATGTACTTTGGTAGAGACAAGGGCTTCATATTTCATCTGGGCCAGTCTCATAGATGGTTTAATTGTGGATCAGCCAGACATATTAGTCCCAATTGTGAAGTTCTTAAATGTACCCAATGTGGGGAGATGGGCCGTTCTGGATTTCATTGTCACAACACACCGAAATGTAACTTATGTGATAAAGAGGGCCACTCCATTACTGACTATTCATGGGCATCCCATAACGCAGAAGATGCAGACTATGGGGTACAGGATTTTTAAATCCGTAAAACAAAAGCTGCATCAGATTTCAAAATCCTTAGACCTCCCCCTTCAGCTAGGCCTCATTCATCCAATGGCATACCTGAGGAGAACCCTGTAGAACAACCTGAGGTCTTTCCCACATCTACTCAGGTCATTCAACCAGTACCTAATGCAGTTGTATTGCCAGAGCCACCTGCTTCAGAAATGATGGCACTTCCTCTCCCTCACCCATCTGTGGGAGATGGAACCAGTGATTTCAAAACTGTGCAATCAAAAAAAGCAAAAGCTTCCAAGGGGACAACTGCTTTTCCTGTGGATTCCCTGCCACTACCTAACCCTTTCTCCGTCCTGCATGATGGAGCCTCTGAGGAAGACAGAGATTCAGACACTGCTTCATGGTCATCATCCATGGCAGATGGACAGTCTGACACTGAGGACATAGCCTCAGTTCTGACCAAAATAAGGGGAAGAAGGATGGGCACTACAGCCACATCCAGAAAAGTACCTTAAGGCTTGGTTGGTACTATCTTTGGTTATAATGGGCTATTATTAAGTGAAACTGGCATCCTTTAATACAAACAGTATTTTATCAGAGAAAAAGTGATTGGTAACCTTATTTTTATTCTCAGATTTTGCTTATGATGTAGTGTTTCTGCAAGACACACATTTATCGTTTTCTTCAGATATAGCAGCTGCCAGCACTTCAAGGATGTGGGGTTCTAGTTTCTGGTCAGGAGGCCCAGATACATGTTGTGGGGTAGGGATTTGTTTTATGGAACCTGATATCTCAGTCAGTCATCTAGTAGATATTGAGCCCGGTACAGCATTGTTACTGGATGTTCAGTTGCAAGGTATTGATTTTGCTTAATTTTATTTATACTCTTCAACAGAAATCTGCTCATATTGACTTATTAAAAAATATTTTACCATTTCTCTATACTTCCAGAAATATCCTTTTTGAAGAGGATTTTAATATCAGTTGTTTCTTACAGGACAAAGACTTAAAAACATCAAAACCTTACTGTGATTCTGTGTATCTGAATAATGTATTACAAACCACCAGTCTAATTGATGTTTTCAAAAATAATATTGACACGGCCCCTCACACTTATTTTAGTGGTACAACTTCTACCAGGCTTGATTTCTGGTTTATCTCTTCTATATACTGCGTAGGTGTAAGGGGGTAATATCAGTGGCCACATCTGATCATTGTCTTCTTGCAGTTATTATTTCAGATTTTGAAGGAACCTCTAGGGGAAGGGGTTACTGGAGATTAAATATAGGATTATTGGAGAACCCAGATACACTACAGGGCTTTCGGTACCTTCTTGAAGTCAGGAAATCTGTTCTGTTTTTATATGATTTTTTATATGATTGGTGGGAAAATAGTAAAAAAATATTTTTGGTAATATTTACTACTAATGGGACACTTGAATGGGAAACTGAAAAAGGATAAATATTTTGAACTACATAACCAATTATTTGTGTTATTACAACTAGAACTAGATAATGGAGTTTCACTTACAGAACAAATCAAAGAAGTTAAAGGCAAAATGATAGACTTACAATATAACAGAACAAAGACTCTAGAAATAGAACAAATATTTGGACAACTAGGGAAACAAGGCACTGTCAGTCCCTTTGATACTTGTAATAAGCAAAGGCACAGAAAAATTATTTCTCATTTGCAGACATTTGAAGGGAAAGAAATACATTTGAAAGTAGAGATACTAAAAGAAATAGAAAATTATGTCACTCTTAAATTTCAAGAAGACCCAATTTCCGTGTCAGATGTCAAAGAGTGGTTAACCTCCTGTGGATTATTACAAGTACATGAGTATTTTCTGGGTTCTCTAACCACTAACCTTACAGAATTGGAACTAAACACTGCAATTGTTAATTTACGGATAGGTACAGTTCCAGGTCCTGATGGTCTCTCTAGTGAATTCTATCACAAGATTTTCCCAAAATTATCACAAGAACTAGTATAAGTTTTCTCAAATTTTTTGCAGGCCAACAAGATATGTATGAGGGTTTAATTATATTTTTCTATAAAACTGGCGACAGAGATTTATTAGATAACTAGAGGCCTATTACCCTCTTGAATGTAGACTGTAAAAGTTTGGGCAAACTTCTGTGTAATAGGTTAACCATAGTTCTTGATAACATTATTTTCCCGTCTCAGTTTCGTGATGTGCCAGGGAGGAAAATTCATGAAGCATTAATACTTCTCAGAGAAATCATGGAAAAGGGTAATAATGAAGAACTTCAGGAAAAATGTAATTACCTGTAGCTTCGATCAAGCAAAGGCGTTTGACAAAGTGAATCATGAGTATTTATGGATGTGTTTACAGGCCTATGGATTCTCAGAGAAATTCATAGCTTAGATTAGATCATACTATCTTTAGACAGTGGTTAAACCATATGTAAATGGATGGTTGGGTGACACCTGTCCAGTATCCCGGGAGTAAGACAGGGTTGTACACAGTCCTTTGTTATATGTTTTAGTGCTCAATTCAATAGTATATCAGTTACAGATGTGTGAAGAGGTTATTGGAATGTCTGTGCATAGTGAAGACCAGGAAATAAAATCCATCTCTTATGCAGACGATGTGTGCCTGTTGCTGGTTGATCAGACATCTAACAAGATGGCTGGGGGGATTGCTCAGACCTTTCTGTCAGTTAAAAAAACTGAAATAAATTTTAATAAATGTAAATGTCTACCTATAAGACAGGTGTCTGTTACTAATTCAGAATTCCTAGGTGTCCCTGTAAATGGTATACAGTCAGAAGAGATGCGAGACACAAGTGGGGTACCTCAGGGATCAGTCCTGGGGCCAGTCCTCTTCAATATCTTCATCACTGACTTTGTTGATGGACTGGAGGGTAAGGTTTGTCTGTTTGCAGATGACACCAAGATCTCCAACTGAGTAGATGATCCAGATGGGGTGGGCAGAATGAGAAGAGACCTGGATAAACTGGCAAAATGGTCTGAAGAGTGGCAGCTGGGGTTTAATGCACAGAAGAGCAAGATCATGCACATAGGGAAGATAAACCCTGAAGGCACTTATAGATTAGGAGGAGAGTTGCTAGCAATCACAAGGGACGAAAGAGACTTGGGCATCATCATCATCACAGATGACCTGAAATCATCCAAGCAGACCACTAAAGCAGTAGATAAGGCTAGAGGGATGTTGGGGTATATTAGTAGGGGTATCACAAGTCATAAGAGGGACGTAATAATCCCTCTTTACAAAACACTGGTTAGGCCCCATCTGGAGTACTGCATGCAGTACTGGAGGCTGCACCTGCACAATGACATTAACAAAATGGAGGCAGTCCAGAGAAGGGCAACCAAAATGGTGCAGGAACTGCATCAGAAAACATATGAGGACAGATTAATGGAGCTCAATATGTATACTCTAGAGCAAAGGAGGGAGAGAGGTGATATGATCGAAACATTCAAACACCTTAAGGACATTAACAAGGTGAAAGAGTCTAACGTTTCAATACATAAAAAATAGTAGGACAAGAGGACACAGCATGAGATTAGAGGGAGGCCAACTAAGGGGTAATGTGAGGAAGTTTCTTTTTACAGAAAGGGTGGTGGATGCATGGAACAGCCTACCGCAGGAAATGGTAGATATGAATAAAATGCAGGGCTTCAAACAGGCATGGGATAGGCATAGGGGAGCAATACAGATGAGTAAGAATAAATAGGCTATTTACAGAATAAATACCTATGGCAAATTCATAAGGTAAAAAAAATGGTCAGACTGAATGGGCCTTGCAGTCCTTATCTGTTGTTAACTCGTATGTTTCTACATTGCTATGTAAGGCCTGGACCCATAGAACTACTAGGTGTATACTTTGAACAGGGGGATATGTGTACCTATAACTGGAATTTATTAATAAAAGAAAGTCAAACAAAAATCTAGCGCTGGAATTCTTGGCATATGTCAAAACTCAAAAGAATTTATATAATTAAAACATTTCTTTTACCAAAATTTTGACACCTCTGCACAGTATTTCCCCAAACAAAGCAGTTGGAGACCATGTTGTATAGCTGTTTCTTTCAATGTGTCTGGGGGAGCCAATTGAATCCCATCAAGAGAGGAGTCACATATTTACCTAGTCCATCTTTTTCCAAGTTGTGTAACTGGGTGTGCTTTGAAACAACTGAGAAGCTGCATGGGATATATTATATTGGACTAGACATCTGCAACACATCTCTGTCTTGCTTACACCTGAGGGAAGTTTTCCTTACTTTTACATTGGTATTGCTTTGTGTTTAATTATTTTAGTTTTTAATTCAGGAAGGGGGGTTTCAAAACTGCTTATCTTGTGAGCATCTTCAGAAGGGTTGAAATAACTGCATATTTGATTTTCCTTTGTGGCTAACAAACCACCAGGTTGTTTTGGGGCTGGGGAGGTTTACCTGTGTCTGACTTGGATGTCTGGATTTTTCTCTGTTTGATTAGCAGGGTATTTTCTCTGTCAAATTGTTGTGTAGGGCATCTTGCTGACAGAAAGGCACTCATTGCAGCAGTGGGTCAGAGCTTTTAGCTGATTGTTTGTGAGGGCACAGTTTAGGCCCAACCCCTTCCACCCCTCACCCCACCCCTGAAATAGTCCCTTTATACCTGGGGTTCTGACATCATTTCCTCAAGAGTGCAAGGTGCATATCACTGTCATATCCTCTCTAGCACACTGCACTGACAATATAAGCATACACATTGTATAATATATATATTTCTATATAACAAACCAATCACACACGTGCGCACACACACACACACACACAAAAAGGAGATAAACATGTGGGGAGTAGTGCAATGTAATGGCTGTGGAGCAGCAGTCTTCCAAGAGTCTTTCTGGAGGCTGAGATGCTGCCCTATTTGCAGGCAACTCTCTGCCCTGAGGGAGGAAGTTGCCCATCTTCAGGCCACACTGGACAGTAGTAAGGGAACCTTCCCCCAGGCCACACTGGACAGTAGGAAGGGAACCTCCCCCATCAAGGGAGCACCAGAGCCACCACCACTACCTCAGAGGTTGCAAAGAAAGCACAGCAGTTGGACCACAGTGGGCTCAGGGAGGGTGAGGATGGTGGTACAGAGGCACACCCAGTCAGTTGTTCCACCCACAATCCATACACCATTCTGGGGGAGCATAGCTCCCCTACGGATGCACCCACAGAGGAGACTGATGACAACTGTCACAAGGGAGGCCCACAGGAAGGAGGCAGAGGACACCACTGGGAATGGAAGCAGCTCCTGGTGGGGGATTCAATTATTAGGGGATAGAACTGGGGGAGCAGGGAAAACTGAAGTAAGGTGCCTGTCTGGTGCCATGGCTTGAGGACAGGAAGCGATCCTCAGGATCACGAATAGCTGCCGGGAGTCTGAGCTGGATGTCATTGTCCACCTAGGGACAAATGACTGGCTCATCATAAGATTAGAGCAGTGCAGGAGGACTTTGTAGAGTTGGGGAGGGGTCTAAGACAAGTAGCACACACAGTATCCTTCTCAGAGGTGCTGCCTGTCAATGGCATGGGGAGGCGAGGGTAATTTAACCATGCAGTTTAATGAATGGTTGAAAAAATGGTGTGGATCACAGGGTTTGGCTTCATTGGGACTGGGGTTCCACCTGAGGGACACCAGCCTACACTGGCAGGATGGTCTGCATCTATCCAGGAAGGAACAAGTCTTTTGAGCAATCGGTTTAAATGCTTCATTGGCAAGCTTTTAAACTAGTCAAAGGGGGATGCACTGATAAGCAGCAGGAAAATCCCAGTCTCTCCCTACAAAACAGGGTACTAAATGAGAAAAAGACTGAAGTAGAAAGGTCAGTGGGGGATGCTGCAACAGAAGGTAAAGCCATCAAAAAATGGAGAGCAATGAGTACCAATGCCTGTAGTCTGGGTAACAAGCTTCCTGAATTAGTGGCCTTGATGGAGGAGGAACATCTGGATATCGTGGCAGTCACAGAAACATGGTATACACAAAACCATGACTGGGACGTAAACATACCAGGATACACTATCTACAGGAGGGACAGGGAGGCTAAAAGAGGAGGAGGAGTAGCTCTTTACATGAAGGAAGGAATCAAAGCAACAGAACAAAAGGGTAAACAGGGAGGAGACGAAGCACTGTGGGTAAATTTGGAGATAGGCAATGGCACCACAATCCACGCAGGGGTTGTATACAGACCCCCTTCTCGGGGGGAGGAAATGTACAAGGAAATGATAGAAAGTATACTTAGAATGGCAGAAAAAGGGGATATATTGCTGATGGGTGAACTGAATATGCCAGATGTTAACTGGAGTGCAGTTGCAGCAGCCACTTTGAAGAGTGGGGTTATTCTAGATGCCCTACAGGGGGCATGCCTTAGACAACTACTATTGGAGCCCACTCAAGAGAGAGCAATCTTAGACCTGGTTCTCTCAAATGGAGATGGAGAGAGGATCACAGATGTAGAAGTGGGTAGCCATCTGGGAACTAGTGACCATCGAACAGTATGGTTCACAATAAACACAGCAATAGAGTCAAGCCATACAAAGGCAAAAGTACTGGACTTTAGGAGGCCTGACTTTGCCAAAATGGGTGAGTGCCAAGGAATGCACTAGCAAATGGGCAGGAAGGAGGGGTTGGAAGAACAATGGGGAATAATAAAAACTGCCATCACAGAGGTAATGAGCCTTTGTGTGAAGCAAATAAACAAAACAAAACGATGTAAGAAACCACTATGGTTCTCAAAGGAAGTGGCAGTGAAGGTTCAAGAGAAAAAGAAAGCATTCCGGAAGTACAATGAATCGCAGAAGGAGCAGGACAGAGAACTGTATCAGTTAAAGCAAAAGGAAGGTGGGAAGGCAGTCAGAACAGCAAAGGCCCAAACTGAGGAAAAGATAGCCAACTCAGTTAAGAAGGGTATAAAACCTTTTATAGGTACATCAGGAGCGAAGGAAGACCAAGGGAGGATAGTGAGGCTTAATAAAGGGGAGGGATGGTGGGCAGAGAGAGACTGTGTAAAGGTAGAGATACTAAACAAATATTTTGTTCAGTATTTACAAATGAAGGGGGTACCTAAAACAAACAGTAGAAACACTCTGGATACAGAAGTTGATACCAGCCCATTTACAGAAGAAAGGGTTATGAAAGAACTCTTAAAACTGAAGGTGGACAAAGCAATGGGGCCTGATGAGATTCATCCCAGAATTCCAAAAGAACTAAGGGTAGAACTAAGCACACCACTGACTACCCTCTTTAACAAATCATGGGAGGATGGGGTGGTACCCGAGGACTGGAGGAGGGCAGGATGTGATTCCCTCACAAAAGTGGGAGCAAGGCAGAAGCAGGAAACTACAGACCTTTAGTTTAACCTCAGTGATAGGAAAATGATGGAATCATTCTGAAGGAAAGAATTGTCGAGTATCTAGAGGCCAGAGGGGCACAGGACCCTAGGCAGCATGGATCCACAGCGGGACGGTGCCATGCCAGATGAATCTGATGGATTTCTTTGACTGGGTGACCAAAGTAGTAGATCAGGAAGGGCTGTGGACATGGCCTACCTAGACTTTAGCAAGGCATTTGACACAGTCCCACACAAAAGATTAATATACAAGTTAGCCAGCCTGGGAGTGGGTCCCAAGATGACAGCCTGGGTAAAGAATTGGCTGGAGAATAGGACACAGAGAGTAATAGTAAATGGAGTCCAGTCAGAAGAAAGGGGGGTTACTAGTGGGGTACTGCAGGGTTCAGTATTAGGACTGGTCCTCTTCAATGTCTTTATAAGCGACATTGCAGCAGGACTGGAAGGAAAAGTATGTCTCTTTGCAGATGACACAAAGATCTACAACAGAGTTGATGCACAAGGTGGGGTGGAAAGGATGAGAAGGGACTTGGCAAGGTTAGAGGACTGGTTAAATGTATGGCAGCTTAGATGCAATGCTAAGAAGTGCAAGGTAATGCACCTGGGAAACAAAAACCCAAGGGAAGAGTACACAATGGGGGTGAGATACTAACAACAACAAAAATGGAAAGGGACCTGGGGGTAGTCATATCAGATGACCTAAAGGTGGGCAAACAATGTGACAGGGCAGCAAGGAGGGCTGGGGGGATACTGGGATGCATAGGGAGAGGCATCACCAGTAGAAAACAGGAAGTTATTATCCCTCTGTACAGACAGCTGATGAGACCCCATCTGGAGTACTGCGTGCAGTTCTGAAGACCCAATCTCCGCAAAGACATAGACAGGATGGAAGCTGTCCAGAGGAGGACACTAAATGGTGCAGGGTCTGCACCGGAGACATATCGAGAGAGACTTAAGGAGCTTAATATGTATAGCCTCGAGGAAAGGAGGGAGAGGGGACATGATAGAAACGCTCAAGTACCTCAAGGAATCAACAAAGTCCAAGAGGGTAGCATCTTTCAAAAAAAGAGGTGTGCAAGAACAAGGAGGCACAATTTGAAGATAGAGGGGTGGCTCAGAGGTAATTTAAGGAAGTATTTTTTCACAGAGAGGGTTGTGGATGCATGGAACGGCCTTCTGGAGGAGGTTGTGGAGTCAAAAACAGTGGTGGAATTCAAGCATGCATGGGACAGTCATAAGGCCATTCTTGGGGGTGGGGGTAGGAAGAAGTGGGCTGCTGGTTAACTAGGATCTGCAGCTTATCCAGTAGGTAGGGAAATGGGCAGACTAGGTGGGCCAAGCGGTCCTTATCTGCCATCAAATTCTATGTTTCTATGTATTCAAAAAGGGGGCTTAAAATGATTCACCCTACAGTTTTTTTTATTTTCTATATTTCTTTATACTAATGTAAAACCACTACTTCAGCATATTGGACATATCTGGTACCCTTGGGTTTTAGATCAAGTGGAACCCTGTTTGCAATCCTGGGACCTTACTTCTCCCATACTCAAGCAGAAAATCTTTACAGGGGTTACCTTATTATATGATGTACATTTTTGGAAAATTTAAAGTATTGGCAGCTACTAGACAAATGCTCTTAGACTATACCAGGAAAACTTATATGCTCATATTTTAGAGAGATTCTATATAGAATATGCTGGGTACTGGGTTTGTGATCCAGGAGAAACAAAACAGAGAGGATCCATGCTAATAAATCATGGGCTCAGAGGCAGAATGTGTCATATATTGTGACTTTGTACCCATAAAAAGCTCAATGTCAAGAAGAACTTAAAACTTAAAGATGTATCAGAGGGGGGTTGCCCCAGGTATGATCGTTGTTCTGAGGTATGAGAGAATATGGAATATTTTTATTTTGAGTGCCCTTTTATTCTCTCCTTTTGGATACTACTATGCAATAAATGGGCAAAATCACCATTTAGATTAATGACAAAAGATATTGAGTTCCTGGGAATATTGCCTAAAGCTTTGGGTAAATATTTTATAGGGACAATACATCTGATTCTACTCTTAATTAAATATCATATTTGGCATGTATGTTGTCAATTTACTGATTATAAAATAGTGCTTACTGCTGAACAGGTGTTTTGGATTGTTCACAAGGCTTTATTAGAGATTAAGCATAAAGAGCAACTGAATTTTTCCCAATTTAGTTATTAATCCTGGCGGAAGCACATAGACTGGATTGAGGAAGTATAGAGATGTGGTTACATCTTTTCAGGTTTGAGTCATAGTCATGGGTAGCATTATTGCCCCATGATTATTTCAGAGGATGAATTTTCAACCCGTTCAAAAAAAAAAAAGAAAGGTAAAATATAATGCTATCAGCTGTATAGCAAATTTATTTATTTAATTCTATTATATTTGTAAAATCTCCTTACTTAGATAATAACGGGGGGAAATTGGTTACATTATTAGTCTTTTCAATTTTTTCAGTACCTTTTGTTCTGGAAAACCTTATTGCTTGATAGTACAGCCTGAAATTGGGGGCGGGGGATATGTTTAATTAGCTATAAAATTAAACAAACAGATTTGTAGTATGTAGCAAATGATGTACAGGAGGGTTTATATTTGATGGATTTATTTTTAACAAGTATGACATTAATACTATACAGTTTTTCTTTTTTACATTCACTTTCTTTTTAGATATAAGCATATGAAGGAATGCTTAATTTACTGCTATTATGATGTTGATTTAATTATTTTGTTTTCATGCGATTTCTAAACATGTATTATGAATGTACTTTTGAAGTTTTAATAAAAATTCCTGTACTCATATCGAGAAGTACCATGGGATCTTTAACATCCACCTGAACTACTACCAAAACAGGCAGATGGGACCTCAGTTTAATGTCTCATCTGAAACATGGCACTTCAGAAGTGTTGTACCCCTTTCATGATGCACTACAGTGTCAGTATTGAGATATAGCTCATGTTGCTGGTGTGGGTTAAGAACCCATCTCCTTCTGCTCTTCTGGCCTCGGAGACCAATGTGCTACCTGCTGAGCCACTGACACTGCATAACACTGCACTGTCCCGGGAGGTCCTGGTTTGCAGCAGTAGTGGAACTGGCAATAGGCAAGTGGCAACTTCCATTCAGGAAGGATATATTGAAACAAAGTCTGATCACTCACCCAGCCCACACAATCTGAAGCTAATGGCCTGGCTCCTGAAAGGGAGAGACTCTTGAATGCATGTTACTTTGAGTCATTTATAGGTACCTTTCTACAATCCAGAAGGTCCTCAACAAACTCAACCTACAACACCCAGTGGAAGATCTTTGAAAAGTGGTGCACAGCTCAGACCTTCATACCTGAATTACCCTCAATCCCAAATATACTTCTATATCTCCAATAGGGACTGGATAAAGAGCTCTCTCAAGCCTCCCTGAGAGTACAACTGTCAGCAATTGAAGCCATACTGGGCAAAGTGGTTTACTCAGTACCCAGAGATCAGCCAGACATTAAAAGTTTCTCCTGAAGGTTGCAACCAACATTAGACCAAGGCCAAGATCAGTAGTGGCACCATGAGTCTTAACACTGGTACTAAACACGTTAACAAGGCTTCCCTTTAAATCCAACACAAATAACGAGCTGTACTGGATGGGATTAAAGGCATCATTCCTAGTAGCTATCTGCTCAATCCAAAGTATAGTGGAGTTAAGTGCACTATCATGCAAGGAACCCTTCACCGTGTTCATACATGAAGGAGTGCTTCTGAGAATGGTTCCAACTTTCACTCCAAAAATTGCCATGGCATTCCACGGCAGAGGGTGGTGGTAAATAGCATTCACTCTGAAGAGGGTAAGGTGATCAGTGGGGTACCAGAGGGATCAGTGCTAGGCCCAGTCCCCTTCAATGTCTTTATCAGTGACATTGCAGAGGGTCTAGAAGGGAAGATCTGCCTGTTTGCTGATGACACTAAGCTTTGCAATAGAGTAGACACGCCAGGGGGAAATAGAATAAAGGGGATCTAAAGAAGCTGGAGGATTGTTAATCAAGGGATTGGCAGCTGAAGTTCAACGCAAAAAAGTGGAAGATAATGTACAATGGACACAAAAACTGAGGAGTGTCGTATCATCAGGTGGGGGAGGAAACAGAATGCTTCAAGCAGGAAGGAGACTTGGCAGTGACCATCTCTGATGACCTCAAGGTTGGGAGGCAGTATGAGAAGGCAGCAGGAAAGGCTAGCAGAATGCTAGGATGCATAGGTATGACAATCAACAGGAGAAAAAGAGAGGTACTACTTCCACTATACAGGACTTTGGTAAGGCCACATCTTGAATACTGTGCCCCGTTCTGGAGACCCCACCTTCGTAAGAACGTTGATTGGGTGGAGGCAGTTGGAGGAGGGCAACCAGAATGATGCAGGTACTAGGTCACAAGCCCTATGAAGCTATTCTGAAGGAACTGAATATGTACTCCCGAGAGGAGGGGGAGGTATGATTGAAACATTTAAGTACCTCACAGGGAGAAATAAGGTAAAGGAGAACACTAATTTTTCAGAGAAAAAGTTGCTCACGGATGAAGGGCTGCAAGATGAAACTGGTAGGAGGGAGATTCAGGGGAAACATGAGAAAGTACTTCTTCACGGAGAGGGTGGTGAGGGCAGAAACAATAAATGGATTTAAAAATGCTTGGGATAGGTAAAGAGGATTACTGGTAATTGGAGGAAGGGGACAACCTAATACTGGCTGAGCATAAAAGAACACAGTTTTTGGAGGTATTGGGGCAGACTAAATGGGCCAAAGGCCCTTATCTGCTGACAAATTTCTATGTTTTTGTGTTTCCATGCAAACCAACCAGTAGAGTTACCAACTTTCTATATAGAGCAGTCTAATGAGAGACAAAAGGACCTGCACAAGCTACACATAAAAAGGTCACTAAGAACATATCTGGACCAAACAAAACCCTTTAGGAGATCACAGAGGCGTTTTGTAATCATACAGGGTCAAAAGAAAGGAATGGCAGCCACAACAGCCTTGATAGCTTCATGGCTGAAAAGGACAATCCATGAAGCTTACAAGTCCTAGGATTGCACTCTGCCCACTTCAATTAAAGCAGACTCCACTAGGGCAATCACCATGTCTTGGAGGAACTGAACAATGCATTAGCAACAGAATTCTGCTTAGCAGCCACATAGATAACTATCCACACATTCAGTCACTATAGACCAGATATGTATGTTACTAATGTTTCTACCTTTGGCCAGAAGGTACTCACAGCTGCCATAGTACCAGACTGTGAGCATCCTGACTCTTCCCCACCCTAACTGGGGACACTGCTGTTGAATCTACCCTAGAGGTAAGGCAGTGGAGTGCCATGGATATACACAGCACAATGGTAGCTTACTGACCTGGTAACGGTGATTGTGCCAGTGTAGATCCATGGTACTCCAATGCCCTCCCTGGAAGAGCAGACTGACTGGAGTCTAGAAGACATATTAGGCAGTCCATCATATATATGGTCTAGAAGTTACTTAGTCTTGCCAAATGTGTATGTTTTGATAAAGATGAGTAAAGTAGCATCTAGACAGGTCTCATTAAGTTTTTAACTGATGAAAGCAGGGGTTGCAGGGCTTAGATAGGAGCCAACATTTGATCCTAGATCACATGTGCATCCAGCAGCCTATTGGGTGAACATGACCCTAGAGGAAAGGAGGTGCAGTGCCATGGATATACACTGGCACAATCACCTTTACCAGGTGAGTAAATACAGAATAATGGATGGGGAAGTGTAGTTTATGAGGATTTTATGCACACCCAAGGTGTGTAATGCCCCATAAACCCTGAGGGCAAAGCCCAAGGGGTTTATCTGGGCATCACACACCAAGAGTGTGCATAACATCCGAATTTCCACAATTGCCCATGTTTTATTTTTTATATTTAGTGGGTAATAGTGTGCCCAGCTTTTTAATTACAGTTCTCTAAAAAGTGTTTTTATTTTTTTTCGAACATGGTTTTCTGTCAGTAACATGAGCTGACCACCAGAAAGAGGACAGCTTCTCAAAGAGGTGCTCTGGGAACTCGTGGCTGTTTCTGCCAACCATGGTTTATGGAACTCCATAATTCGCAACTGTGAATTGCAGAGTTTGTAGGGGTCTGCCAGTGGTGGTTTATTCACCCTAACCAGTACATATATTACCATTAACTTTGCTGCTGTAGACTTACAGTGGCTGTTATTAGCTAGAACAGGTGTTGTGTAATAGTTCAGAGGCAGGGGACTGTACTTAAGGGTACAGAATAGCATCCCATACTTTACTATGGAGAACAGAGGTCCACTCAGAATAAAACAATACAATACCCTTGCTTGATCTTTTCTTTTTACCAAAATTGTAACTATTTGTACCAATTAATTTAACTCACTGTCTCAGATTAAGAAGTTCCACAATTTCTCTTGGATTCTAATTACACAGGTTTGATTACACCTCTGGCTAAAATATTTACTCTGTTTCTATGTCACAGACAAGGCCCCGACATATGAAAAATCACCAGAGTTACTCCATTTTTTAAAAAGGGTGACCCTAGAGATATCTCCAACTATAGACCTATAGCCATCCTATCTGCCCTGAGTAAAATTCTTGAGAAATTGATTGCAACACAAACCATTGACTTTCTCCTCAAGTGTGATCTCCTATCTGATAAACAGCATGGTTTCCGTAAGGGACATAGTGCTTCCACTGCCTTACTTAAATTCACAAATGACATTCTCTTAGCCATGGACTCTGGCCTCCTAACTGTGCAGTTTTTATAGACCTTACTAAAGCTTTTGATCTTGTAGATCACTCCTTACTACTTGCCAGTCTTCCATCTATGGGATTCTCATCACAGGCCGTGACTTGGTTCAATAGCTACTTATCTAATAGAATGCAAGTCATTAAATTTTATTTATTTAGCTTTTGTTTAGCTTTTGTTTACCGGGAAAGTACACTTGACAAGTATTATGCCTATTTTCAGGAACGACTCTGTCTTATCTAACCCTACAACTATCAACATTGGAGTACCACAGGGTTCTGTCCTTGGCCCTCTCCTTTTCTCCATTTTTATTAACAACATCACAAAGTACACCCCCCCCCGCCCATCTCTTCTTTATGTGGATGATGTTGTCCTGCACTACAGCTCCAGACACATACTAGATATCAACCGTAATCTCTCCTCTGCCTTTTTAAAAATTCAGTCATGGCTCTCTAAGCATAAGCTCCTTTTGAACATTAGCAAAGCCCAAGCAATGCTCTTTGGCTCCACCCCAAGACTTAAAGCTAACCCAAGCCAGTTCCAGATATCTTGCTTTGATGGCTCATTAGTAGGGACTGTAAACTTCTTCAAATATCTAGGTGTTCTACTAGATGAGTCCCTTGACTTTGACCAACATGTCCAAGCCACCTGCAAATCTGTTAACGCAATAATTGGGATTGCTTATAAAATGAGCTATGTTCAACCCCCTCTGCGAGATTAGCCATTGCACATGGTATACTGCTTCCAGCTCTCACTTATGGTGCTGTTACCTATGTAAATGTATCTAAGACTGGGCTCCACAAATGGGACAACAGGTATAATAATATTTTTCATTACACCTGAGCATCACCGCAACGCAAACATCACTATCAGCTATATGCTGACCTAAACTGGCCCTCCCCCCTCCAATCATAGACTCCTTGCCTTTGGCTATCTGAAGGATAGTATTATCAGATCCAAAACCCCTTCATCACTTGCCTCAGTGTTGGTCCCCCAAGTCTTCCTCCTATGACCTCCACTCAGTTGACCTATCTCCCCTGTATGTGCCATGATGCAGTACTGCTAAGGGGGCCTGTGCCTTTACCCATGCTGCCCCAAAGCACTGGAGCTCTCTTGCCCCTAATTTACTTAATGCGTCAAGCCATGCCATCTTTAAAAGGAACTCTGGATTTCCATAACTAATATTGCCCCTTGTATATATTTCTAAGCCCCATTAAATCTATCCAGCCTTACTCTCTTACTGACATTGACCCTTCTCACATTTCCCTGCTCATTCTGACCTCTTTTGCCTATGTTTACTTATCCTATATCCTTTTACCATATGCTGTTGTTTAATCTTTCCTCTCTCTCCCCATACCTATCTCCTACATTCCTCACCCTATTCCTATTTTTTCTACCTCTGTCCTGCTCCACATTCAGCAGTTAGATGGCCTACAACCTGACTGAGTAACTATATTTGCTGTTGCATTGTTGACCTTGGTCTTGCTGGTCCTTATATGCACCTATTTGCTCTACTGTTATATTGTTTGCCATATTGTTTAAATATTGTATTTTGTCTCATGCTCTTTTTCCTTATACTATATGATTCTCTACTATCTTTGCCTTGACATTGTATTGCTCCTACCATTTTCTTGTATTTTTTGTATTTCTTGCTCACGCACTACTGTATTACATTTTGTCACTGCATATGCTACTTTGTAACTTTCCAGGTCGTGCCTGAAAATAGAAATTTCTGTGGCTAGTGCACCTACCCAGTAAACTAAACAAAATAAATAAATGTATTTATTATTCTTTCCTCACATTTTGTTTGACAGTGTTGTCCTTGGCTTTTCCCCTTGTCTAATTTGTTAAACTTTGATGACAACTCATTCTCCTTCAATACTGAATGTTCTTTTTTTGCCAAACCTGCCTATCTTTGTCTTTAGTGACACTTTTTGCACCCTGCAGTCTCAGAATAAAAAGTTTTGTGGTGCAATATTTTTTTATGTTTTCTTGTGCATATGCAAGAAACATTTTGTTAGACTGAAAGGCATTTCAGACGTGTGTCCATGTCATGTCTAATGCAGGTCAAGCTACACCAACAGACCAATGACCACACAAGCTGGATATGACAGTGTTCATAGTCTGATGGGTGGTAACTTCATGTAGTTGAAAGGTCTGAAGTGCTCCAATGAGAGAGATCACTTCAGTCTTTTCATCTGCATAAAGCTGACCAGCAGTTGAGGTCTGTAATGGTTTAAATGTGCACACTGTGTGACAGATGACCTCTTGAAATTACTTTGGAGCAGTGCTGCAGTTGCAATGGCAATCCATAGTCTCTTTGGTTTTCATCTGACCACATGACAGTGACTTTGATGTCAGCTGGAGGCAGAACTTGATCCTGCTCACTCCACACAGCTGAAGGCTTGTGACAATCTGGTGGAGGGTGGGGTCCTCATCTCTACTGCTGCTGCTGTTGCTGCTGTCTCCACCTCTTCCACTACTTAAGACCATCTGCTGGCGTGTGAAGTATTAAAGATTTGACTCTCCCTTGTGTGAGGTAAACAAATGGTTCAATGTGCCTGTGCAACTGGTTTTGTGCTTGTGCAACGTAAATAAACTTTGGCTATTCACCTCTCTATCCGTGGGATATACCACCCCTCAGGGGTACGAATGCAAGGAACCCTAGGGGAGGGTTCCACCCCTTGAGGTGCCGCAGGAGTTATTTCCTTGGCTAAAGGTACCTTAGGAAGAAGCCCACGGGAGAGAGAGATGTGCCGCTTGAGGAGGAGGGGTGGAGGAAGGGGCAAGAAAAAATGTTTGTGTGTGGAGTGCAGAGAGCAGCCCTTAAATTGGCAAAATTGGGGTTTGGGCCAGTTGCACCACTCCCCTGAATGACAGGCTATAGCCTTCCAATTCAATGTGTCTGTGCAACTGGTTTTGTGTTTGGGTAACATAGATAAACTTTGGATGTTCACCTTTCTATCCATGGAGCATACCACCCTTCAGGGGTATGAATCCAAGAAACCCTAGGGAAGGGTTCCACCCCTTGAGGTGCCGCAGGAGTGATTTCCTTGGCTAAAGATACCTTAGGAAGATGCCCAAAAAGAGTGTCACGTAAAGCATACAAGGTAGTGAATACATATCGGGGTCGAGGACCTGTTGGTTGGTAGCATAAGTCAATGAAGACCTGTATGTAGGTTGGGTGGTAGCATAGGTTCAGTTAGTAGCATGGGTCAATGAAGACCTGTACGTAGGTCAGTTGGTAATAGGGTTCAGCTGGCAGCATAGGTCAGTTGATCATATTGTTTGAGTAAAGTAGGCAGGAAATGACAGGTGAATTGTGGCTGTAAGGCATGGAGTCTTGGCTTCCTAAGGAGAGAGAACAGCCAAAGGGGGAGATGGGACAATTAC
Source organism: Neoceratodus forsteri (assembly GCA_016271365.2). Lineage (NCBI taxonomy): Eukaryota > Metazoa > Chordata > Ceratodontiformes > Ceratodontidae > Neoceratodus > Neoceratodus forsteri. The sequence continues at coordinate 1,485,863,406 of CM057452.1, forward strand.
AGGACGTCCACCCAACTCCATCCTTCAGCAGAAACCTACCTGAGTGGGAAACCTACCTAAGTGACCTAGGGACTACAAGGATGTCTATCTAGTATTATGACCATTGGCACAGAGGAGAGGGAAAAAACCCTTTGTGGAGGAAACCTCTGGGGATCCAAGGCCTAGGTCACATTCCTTCCAGGTTCTGGGAGAGTTTTAGTTAGCGACGTCTCTGCTACTGCAATTTAGTAGCCCAATTCAATGGAACTGCAATTTTGGGGAACACTCTCACTCTATCCCTCTAACGGGAATGCCTTGGACAGTTGCAAGCACACTCTGCAACAAGAGTCGACCAAGGTGGGAGGAGGAGAAGAGTAATGACCTCAGAGGTGCTCAGCCAGCCTACCGATATTATGAATAAATCAGGTGAACCAGAGGCAGTCATAGGGAGAATAGCATGAAAGGGTGACTCTGAACCCACTTGGGCAGCTAAATTGGCCCTTCCCACGAGAGCCCCACCCCTTCACCACTGAAGTCATTAATGCTACATCAAGAGATGCTGTCATTATGATTGATGACTGAAGGTCCACTTGGAGCGAGGACCTTCCCAACTATGGGCCAGGTGAGAAGGACCCCGCACCAAGCTTCGCATGCTCAAGATGCAGACTTTGGGGTGCAGAGAGAGACTATTTGCCACAGGGCTATCCTTGAGTCCTGGAGTAATGGATATGGTCGGCATGTCTCCAAAATGTGGAAAAGTGAGTTGTAATGAGTATGAGACCTGCACATGGCAAGGAGCATGGGACCCATAATTTGGTCATAATGGAAGATAGAGACATGGGGAGACGTGTATGTAGGTCAGACTGAGCACTGTGGACCCTCTTGTGGGTCTTGACTGGATGAGACCTGTATGTAGGTCAGGCTGTGCAATATGGACCCTCTTGTGGGTCTAGGTAAGGCAAATTGCAGTTGTAAACCAAAGGAATGCATGCCAACCAAGTCCATTAGAAAGTCAAATTGGGAGTGAATTGGATAGTATATTATGAGTAAGAGAATAGCAAGGCCGGGTGAAGTCTGGGGCCAACAGTTGGAAAGAAGGAGGCTGTGAAGTCAGTTAGGTACTGTAGGAGGAGGCTGCAAAGCTAGTACAGTAGGAGGTGCAGTTTGAAGCAAGTAAACATGATATGCTCTCAGACTTGGAAGGGGATGCCAGTATTGACAGGGGACAGGTTCTGGAATGAACAGACTTGCAAGCTGACTGAGTTAGTGCCATGATGGCTGGTATATGGGCAATACTGGTAGTGCAAGGGACAGGAAGCTTGGGAGGACTGCAAGAGACAGGAAGGCTGTGTTGACTGTGTAAATCAGGTGCAGAATAGCAGGGAAAGAATGGTAGAAAGCTGGGAGGAGCCAGCTGCCCCAAGGTAGAGAGTTTCTTGGAATAGCTTGTTGCAGAATGCCATAAAGGCCATGTGGAGAAGCAATAGAAGGCTGGGGCGATCCAGTGACCAATAAAACATATAAGAAGTTAAAAGCTGCTCCCATTGCTTGAAGTCATGATGCCCTATGTGTCTCCTCAATCCCCCACCATAGGAAAAACAAAGAAGCCACAAATTTGACACCACAACACCAAGCAACTAATAAAATAAGTTAAATATGTACCAGCCAAGAAAGCAGGATTAGGTTATCATCAGAAACAAACTAAGGGTTTGGTATGAGTAAGGTTTGGTAAAGGTGGGGATAGCAATAAATGAGCCTAAATAACACAAACATAGAAGTGAGGAGTAATGCAGAAGGGCTGCAAAAGTAATTGAGCAGTATCCAGCAGCAATTAACTATGGCTTGTAGGGGTAGCAATCTGAATGAACATAGAAACTGTAGGGAGAGGCAATGCACCGAAAACAACAAAAATATTTGCTTGGTATAAGTTCAGAAAGCAGGATTGAGTTCCATGGACTAGGTTGCTTAGGTTATGTGAAGAAGAAAACAGGGAAAAGTTGTTATCTAGGCAGCAAAGCCATGAACAGATGTAATCAATTAAGGGGAATAAGGCATCATATTGCATTGTGAGCTGAAACAGACAATGACAATAGCAGGGACTGAGGCTTGTTAAGCAGAAAGCAGGGTGATCTAAAGCATGCAGAGAACAATGCAGCGAACAGAGAGCTGCAATAGCAGGTGAGAAATGGAGCCTGGGGGTACAGGGACAGGGCAGCTTGAGGCAAGGAAACACAGAGTATAATCTGAAGCACAATTAGCAATGTATAGACGGGGCACTAGAAATCTAGAAAGCCCAAAAGAAACAGACAAGACAAACACAAGGACAGAAGGAAAAGAACCAGCACACACAGAAGCACGGAGTAATAATACAAACCAAAAGCAGAAAAACAGGAGTCCAGCACAAACCAAGCAGAGTCCAAGCATGCACGGGGGCAGAGCCCTAGTAGGCCCCAGAAGAGAAGGCAGACCGACAGAGCCTCCAGCTGCAAGGAAAAATGCTTGTGTGTGGAGCGAGGAGAGCAGCCCTTAAATAGGCAAAAAGAGGTGTGTGGCCAGTTGCACTGCCCCCCCTTGAACTACAGGCTATAGCCTTCCAAATGTTTGCTATGTGCTGTAGGATTCACACCAAATTCTAAAGGCTAATTTCTGTCTTCTGGTTCTTGATTGTTTCTTGTTTTTGTTTTGTAAGCCTATAAGTGCCTCTTTAGTTGGGTGTAAAGTGTGAAGAGCATTACTTTATAAAAGCTCCCTTACAGTACACAGACAGAGCCCACAACATTATTTTTTCATGTTCTGAGGAACAGAAAGCACATTCAAGCCCAGCTGCATAATGTTTAATCTTTGTAATGGGGGTATACTTTTAATTGACTGAAACACTGTTGCCCAACGTGCCCAATCCCGACGCCACTATCCTGACACCCAAAATCCAGACAACGAAATTTTGCCTGTGGCAGAGTTTCTTATAATAATTAAAGGGGTGTGTGAGGGGTGAAGCCCCATGCATTGGGGTCAGAGGGCAAAGCCGCCTAAAACACAAAACAAATTCTGCTGTGGGCAAAATTTCACTTTCAGGATTTTGCATGTCGAGCAACAACCCATCGATATTTCATAGTAAATCCATAACAGGGTGTTTGTGAAGGAAAATATTCCTAACAGCGCACTGAATGAAAAAAAAAAAAGAAATGCAATAGGAAATCTATTAGTTCAAGATGTAGATGGGACTGGGAGGTTTATTTTCCACTGATCCACTCCACTCATCAGGATAGTAGTTTCAGTGAGAATAATGTGTCCTGTTTTGGTTTGGTTTCTCCTGCCCCAGCTGATTTCACATTCAGGGCTATCATTCCTCCTGATTCTTAATTGCATAATTTTTCCATGAGTTACAGAAGTCAGAAGTAACGAGCTCTAACTTATCTGTCAGAATTCTGCTCTCAGCGTACCCCTTAAAAAGCTTGCTTTTTCTTGTAGGGCTATAGAGCAACTTGCATTTTATAAATGCTCTGTTAATGTTGTATTATAGATCCCCTGGGAGATTCAAGAATCCTAAATCTTGTGTGTATGTGCATATGTGTGTGTGTGTGTGTGTGTGTGTGTGTGTGTTAGTTTTTTCTTAACTACAAACAACCTAGCTTTAAAGTTAACCTAGAACTGGTCAGCAGCTCTTTTTTAATTGAAATAAATACAGTATTTGGAAGTGTAATCTTTATGTCCAAATGCATCATCTGTAATGGAAAGCTCTTTGTTAACTGCAGCTGTTGCCATGTTCTTGTAGGTTTAGAATAATAAATGCTTGAGCTGACTTGCATAGTAAGAATAGTAAGATTGTTCCTTGTTGATAGGGGCAACCTGCATTATAAGTGCTCTGTTTATTATGTTATCATTATGGATCCGCTGAGAGACTCAAGACTCCTAAGTCGTGTGTATTTTCGTGTGTGTATGTGTGTAATCAGTTTGAACGAAAGCTGACTTACATATACCACCACATAAGGAGTTACTTGTTAAAATATAAAGAACCTCTGTGCACAAACACTGAGGCAAGGGTTACCCCAAAGGGCATTTGGCTGGGAAGCCAAGTTTCAAGAAAATACAAAATCACATATGCCCACACAATGCAAAGCATCATGGGCTGCATATGCAAATCACCACAGAATGTTATGCTGGTTCAACTTTAAGCAGAATTGCATGGTGCCGAAAGGCCTATCACACAGTTTGCAAAGGGTGCTAACAGATGACATAGACACGTGTTTCATCCTACCAGGACTCATCAGTATGCCTCGTCTGTTTGACACCCCAGTGGAATGAACCAGCTACCCTAAGACAGTCTGTCTGGGTTATGTTGTGGTGAACCCATTAAAATAAAAAACTATTTAAAAGACAAAGAACCTCTGTGCGCAAACATATTGCATATGCATATGCAGCCCATGATGCTTTGCATTGTGTGGGCATGTGTGATTTTGTATTTTCTTGAAACTTGGCTTCCCAGCCAAATGCCCTTTGGGGTAACCCTTGCCTCAGTGTTTGTGCACAGAGGTTCTTTGTCTTTTAAATAGTTTTTTATTTTAATGGGTTCACCACAACATAACCCAGACACACTGTCTTAGGGTAGATGGTTCATTCCACTGGGGTGTCAAACAGATGAGGCATACTGATCAGTCCTGGTAGGACGAAACATGTGTCTATGTCATCTGTTAGCACCCTTTGCAAACTGTGTGAGAGGCCTTTCAGCACCATGCAATTCTGCTTAAAGTTGAACCAGCATAACATTCTGTGGTGATTTGCATATGCAGCCCATGATGCTTTGCATTGTGTGGGAATGTGTGATTTTGTATTTACTTGTTAAAATATGTTTTCTTCTTTTTGTCTGTAGTGCATAAACCAGCAGTGAAATTGTTAAACTTTGGTTGTTTTTACTTGGGATGGTACTGGTGGGCTCAGCCCTCAGCAGAATGGAGAACTTTCCAAACTTGAATGTAAGAGGAGAAATCTTTCTCGGCAGAGTGCTTTGCACAGCTGGAGGGAGGGATGGAGGGGGAGCAATCCTGCATGTCAGCCTAAATGGAAGCAGGAGTTGCCCAGAATCTGTGAGTGACAGTCCAAACAAATTCTGGCCAGAGCCGATAGTGCTGCATGGGAGGAATTATTGGTAAAAATATTGAAAATTACCAAAGTTGCAAGCCTGCATAGCAAAATATAATGTAGGCTCATAAATGTGATGTTTTGTAATATTTGTGCATCAAATGTTCAACATAGCTTTGTTATGACCCTGTCTCATGAAGAAGGGCAGAGCAATTGTTCAACTCCTGCCTGAAAGGTGATTTTGCACAGGGACGTGAAATCAACTTTCAAAACACAAAAAAACACATTTTAGGCCAGAGTTGAAAAATGACAGCAGTCGCATTCATGAGGTGCTGTAAAGAAATGGTTATGTTGTAAATTTGGGGTAAAAATATTGAAAATTACCAATGTTACGAGCCTATGTTCACAAAATTCAATGTAGGCTCATAACTTTGTTGTTTTTTAAGATTTTTACACCAAATTTATACATAGTCTTCTTATGAGCCCCACCTCATGAACAAGGGCAGAGAAATTGTTCAACTCCTGCCCAACATGTGATTTTGTGCTGGGACTACAAAATCATCTTTCAGGATGTGAAAAAAAAAACATTTTGGCCAGGATTTGAAAAATATTGAATATTTGGGTTCAAAAAATTAAAAAAACAAAAAGGTTATGAAGGTGCATTGAAATGTTTCAGTGCTCACTCATAGCTTTGGAAATTGTCAATAATTTGACCTCCAGTTTTTCAGCATTGCATTTTATTTACGACATCCCAGTAACTTCACAGGTGCTGTTTTTCAAATCCTGGCTAAAATGTGTTTTCGCACTTGGGGTGCAAAATTATGTTTTAGTCAGCATTTTATATATTACACCAGTCATGCTCAGAGGGAAGGGTCATAAAAAGTCTATGTCGAATATTTGGGGTCAAAATGTGCATAAAACAACTAAGCTATGAAGATACGTCTAATTGTTCCAATATTTACTCATAACTTTCTTTTCACAGATTTTGACCCCCTAATCTTCAACATATCCTTTGTATTATCCCACCACATGAACATGACAGATGTAATTTTTAAAATCCCCTCTGAAGCATGTTTTCACAGTCGCACAACAAAATCACCTTTCAGATGGGATTTTAAAAATTCCACCTTTCTTGATCATAAGGTCAGGTCATAAAAAGACTGTAAGACAAAGAACCTTAGTGCAAAAGCACTGAAGCAAGAATTACCCAAAAGGGCACTGGCCAGAAAGCCAAGTTTCAAAGAAATACAAAATCACACATACTCCCAGAATGCAAAGGATCATGGGCTGCACGTGCAAATTACCACAACATTTTAGGCTGGTTCAGCTTTAAGCAGGACTGCATGGTGTCAAATGACCTCTCACACAATCTGCAAAGAGTGCAAACAGAAGACACAGACACATGGGTGGCACCATGCATTCCTGCTGAAAGCTATACCAGCCTAAAATTCTGTGGTGATTTACATATACAGCCCATGATGCTTTGCATTCTGGGGGTATGTGTGATTTTGTATTTCATAAAAAGACTATGTTGGAAATTTGGGTTTAAAATGTGGGAACCCACTGAAAATTAGATACTGGCTGTCAAATGGCATTCAGCTGGCATATTCTGGGTAAATACAGTCTAAAATGTGTAAAAGCAGTGCACTGAGATATTACATCTCATCTGTTCTCTCCTGGGTAAATATTTAGTAAAACAGGACCCGCTGAAAACAAAATACAGCATTTCACCTTTACCATCCTCAGTAAATGCAGTATAAAACTGTATAAAAGGAGGACCCACTGCAAATAACATGTTACATCTCATCTGGTCTATCTCGGGTAAATATATAATAAAAGTGTGTACACACAGGACCCAGTAAAACAGCATGCAAGCAAACATTTGGCATTGACAAATGCTTGTTTCTATTAGTTGTTAACACATGTGTTATTAATTGGTTTTCTTTCTACAAACTGTTTTGTGATTATTTTTTCCTTTTTCTTTTTTTTTTTTTGTCACTGAACTTTAACAGCTTTGCTTCTTCTCCAATATAATTGTGCTGTACTGCTGTCTTTCTAGTCCTGATCCTGTCTTTACTTTTTCCTCCATGGAACAGAAACATAGAATGTGGTGGCAGATAAGGATTGCTTGATCCACCCAGTCTGCCCATTTTCCCTACCAACATTAACATCACAGACCCTACTGGATCTGCAGCTCTTTCTTCCTCCCCTCCTCTCCTTCCATTCCACTATAATTCCCTTGTGCCTTTTCCATGCATTCTTGAACCCCACCAATGTTTTTGGTCCCACCACCTCCACTGGAAGGCTGTTCCAATATTAAATGGTAAATAAATTATATTTATTTATTTAGTTATTTAATTCCTTCACTCTTAACTTATCTTCTTTCTCTTTTCACTGTAGCTTGTGTTCTTTCTTTTGTTCCTTCTATAAACATTAAATGTAACAGAAATATGTTTTATTTATTTGGTCAGCAGCAACCAGCAGTAAGCAAAGTATTCAAAACTAAAGCACATGCTAGCTAGTGGGTAGCTTTTCCCCTTGCTTCTAGCACTCATATCAGAAGCAGCCTGTTGTCCTCCCACACACATACACAACACAGATGGTCAGTGCCTACTGGTTCAAGTGAGAACTGAGCCAATTTGGCTTGAAATAAATGCTATTATGAGCACAAAGTACATTGTATTTACAGCGGTGTGATACTGAGCAAATCACTTCTCAGTGGATCACCTGCCACTCAGTCAGTCAGAATAATTGCCACACAGGTCTGTACACTGAAAGGACTCCTGAGTGTTCCAAATTTTAATATACTGTACACAGTAAACAGCACGGTAGATATAAGCATGAAAACAAGCCAGGGAGTGACAGAGATCCATTACAGCATTTGTGATGGACACCCCAAGGACTTTGTGCATGAGGCCAACGGTTGAATCTTTTTATTCTTCTTTAACAAACATTCTGAGGTATATTATGAAATGGATTTGGTGTGAGCAACAGATTTTGGGGGGATATAGACCCAAGATCAGATACCTGACAGTGTATGCAAGAACTGTATTTTAAATACACAGTAAAAGAAACTCAGAAACATAGACAATGACATCAGAAAAAGACTAATGGTCTATCCAGTCTACCTGTGATACCCGATCATACCCAGAGACCTTTTGTCAATATGGTGTTTTTGTCTACATTATTATCCCTTGCTCTCTGTCTTACTACTAGCTCTCAAGTAACTACTAATCCCTTAACTTCCAGGTGATTTTGGCACCCACCACCTCCACTGGCAGACTGTTCCATTGCTTACCCACTCAATGGAAAATAATACTTTCTCACATCCCTCCTCAAACCTTTCCAGCTTCCACTTACGTCTTCAATGTTCTAGGTTCACTACTCCTGTTTAACAGTTCCTCGCAGCTCACCTTGTTTATTCGTTTTAGAAACTTGAAGGTCTCTAGCATATCACCCCTGTCTTATCTGGCTTTGAGTGAGTGCATGTTCAGTACGCTAAGCTGATACTAGTAGGATATACCCTGCTGGCCCTAAATCATTTTACTTACCCTATGCTGCACTGTCTCCACCCTGTCCTTGTCCTGGGCATAATATTATAGGTGTGGACTCACCAGTGATCTATACAGAGACAGTAATACTGCTCTCCTCCTGCTATCAAAACCCCTCCTGATATTTTTTTTTCAGTTGTTTAACCAGAAGTAGCATACTAAGTTGAAAGTTTTTTTACAGGTGTGACCTGGGAGCACAGGGAAGTTAAGTGACTTGCTTAGGGTCACACAGTATTCAAGTGGAAGCTGTGGAATTCAAACTCAGGTCTGGTCTGCCGGATGTCACCAGATTTGCAGCTCAGAGCCTTAAACCACTGTGCTATACTGTCTCCCTCTGTTCTGATACTGTACATCAGAGCTTCCTGTTTGCCTTACTATAGACCTTATTACATTGGCTAAGTGTTTTATGGGAGTCATTTATGATGACTCACAGGTCCTTTTCCTCAGGGGTGGTGTCCAGCTTAACCCCTCCCATCCAGTGCTCTGTCTGGGGTTCTGGTTTCCTATATGCATCACCTTACACTTTTTGGCATTCAATTTCAGCTGTCAAACCTTTTACCATCTTTCCAATCTTTGCAGGTGCCTCCGCATCTGCCTTTCCCCCTCCTTGCTGCATATCCTATCACAGAGCATAGTGTCATCTGGAGAGACACACGTCTTGTCCTGAATTCTTTCTTCTATGTCACTGATGAACATACTGAAAAGGACTGGACCCAGGACTGATCCCTGTAGCACCCAATGGTGACCTCCCTCTCCTTGAATCTGACTCCATTTACCACTAATCTCTGCTGCTTCCCATCTAACCAACTTCCCACCTATCTAGATAAATTGCTTCTTTATTGTGCACGTTAGTATCCCTGCAGAATCTACTGATTACCTTTAGATCTAATTGTGCCAGTATTCCCTTTCCTCCTTAGAAGGCATTTATTTGTACCTTACTTCAACTGCTTTGCTACTCTGTTTAATTTGCAACCCTCCCATAGCAACTAATAAGCATAGTATCAAGATTGCCTATTGCTCCCATTGTTTGCTGCTGCTACCAAATCTCCCAGTAAGCATTAGCTTTCTAGTTACTTTAATGTAATTGTTTATCAGCCTCACTGACATCTTACTTGCATGGGCATTGTTTGGTCCTCCCCAATCTCAACAGAATGGCGTTGCTGTACTGGATAGTTGCCTCCCTGGGTGCACTCATCACCTCTCTTCACATCTCAGACACCTTACCAGTCTCTCACCAGGCAGCTTGAAACCCTTCAGGTTACACTGGCTTTGTCATGTGCAGTGCTTTAGGTTGCTCATACAAACATCAGCATAGTCTTAGTCTACTTGCCTCTAGAGTTTGGTTTCACATGGCCTGGTATTTTCAGAAGTTTTGCAGAAGTGCCCCCCCCCCCGAAAGGGACTGCTGATTAAAGCCTCTGCCCAAGTCCTCCTGGCCCAATCCTTCATATTGGCTGCTGGAGATATGGAACCCAACACTGAGCCTAGCTTGCCCCAGTCCCTGACTTCCTTTCACCTCCCCCGGCATGAAGTAAAAGGTTTTATGATAGTTCACTTAACCATAAGGAGCATTCTCTGCAACCTGAACAAACTTACTGCTTGGGTTAACCTTTTTAAGCCTGATATCCGTGGCATCACTGAAACATGGTTAAAATTGTCCATACCTAATAACTACTGTGCCTTGCCAGGATACAACTGTCTTAGATGTGGTAGGAACTCCATGGGGAGGGGGAGCACCATGACTTACTATAAAGTCCATCTAAACATCTTTGCCTATAATTCCCCCCCCCTCCTAAATCTGACCATCCATTTGAACTTTTCCATTCCATCCTAACCCTTGGTAATACTAAAAAAACTCCATCTTTTTTGTGTATATGCTCGACCAACAGGCAGTCATCAAGCACTTCCATCCCTAATTAGCACCATTGCCCCTTGCACAAGCCAATGAATGTAATCATCTTTCAGGACTTTAATATTGATTGGTTAAAATGCAATAAAAATGTGGCTGAGTCACCACTGAATAAATTGATGTTAACTTAAATAATCTCTCACTCTACAAGACTCTCTAATAATGGACAATGTGCCACCCTAACTGATTGGGTGCTTTTATCTCAGCTAGACAGAGTTGCCTGCTCAGGGGTACTCTCTGATGCTATCAGTAATCACTCCCCTATATATTGTGTATGGCATGTGAAAACCCTGAAGAGCCCACCAGACTGATTAACATTTGTGATGTCTCGCACCTTGATCCTGACCTGTTCAAAAATGAAGTTGTCCAGCATGACTGGTCTTACCTGTGGGCTACAACTGATGTAAACCAAGCTGTCTCATATTTCTGTACAATCTTTGCTAGCCTCCAGAATAAATATGCCCCTTTCACAAATAGGAGGGTTCATGGTAATACTACAAAGTGGCTTGATCGCCTTCTGTTATCCCTCCTCAAATGGAGAGACAAATGTTGGGTCACGTACAAGGCAACCAATGCATTCCCAGACTGCATAAGCTACAGAAAACTTAGAAAAGAATGCAAGCAGGCCACTGGACAAGGTAAAAGTAGTTTTTGCCAACCCCATTTTGATTCCGCGGTCAGTAATCCTCGTCTATTCTAGAATAGTATTAGGAAAACCCTCAGTCAATATTTCACCCCTTCAGGCATCAAAATAGGGGGAATAAATTGCAACAACCCCTCCACTATCTCGAATGCTGTCAATAAATTATTCACTGTTCTCTCACCTTTTACTGGGGCTTTTTCTCTCTCCGTGAAACTAGACATCCCCCATACTCCCAGAGCTGACTCATTGTTTCCTCCCCAACTCCTGGAGCTAAATTTCACCCCTTTCTACTCAAAAAGAGCCAAAATCTCAGAACTGTGTAAGCAATTGAGGCAGTTCCCTGATACTAAATCTGCTGGCTCTCATGGGATTGAGCCATGCCTCCTCAAACTTCCAGCCAATGAGCTAGCTTCCCCAATCACAAGAATCATCAGTCCTGTCCCTTACATCAGGCACTGCCTCTACACTCTGGAAGGTACCCCATGTAGTGCCAGTATTTAAAAAAGGTAACAATAAAAATATGAGTAATTATAGACCTATTGCCCACCTACTGGCACTTAGTAGGGTCTTAGAAAAAAATTGTTGCCACCCAGCTCACAGATTACCTCTCTGCCTGTGATCTCATCTCTCCTGCTCAACAGGGGTTCATATGAAACCATAGCAACACCATGGCATTGCTCACTCTAACAGCATCTCAAATGCCATCAATAAAGGAGAGCTAACTGATTTTCTTTTCAATGACCTAAAAAAGGCCTTCAATATTGGTCGATGACACCCTCCTTTGTAATAACTTATCATCCCTAGGAATATCTGACACTGCCCTGCCATGGTTTAAAAGCTATTTGTCTAACAGGCAACAGAGAGTCAAGTTTGGATCTTCCCTCTCAGATCCCTCTCCTGACTGTTTTGGTCTCCCCCAGGGCTCAAAACTAGAACCACTCTTCTTCTCACTTTACATCAACTCTGTCCACCACGGTATCTCCAACAGCATATCCATCCCACATGCTGATGACTTACTGTTCTCCTACAGTCATCAGAATATGGCTGAGATCAACAGAAAACTTCCCTCTGCTCTTCTGTCCATCCAAGCCTGGTTCCATGAAAATAAACTCTTAAGGGATGCTAACAAATTACAGGTCATGCTCTTTATTTGGTTCACCCCTCCCCCCACCTAAAGAAAATAACAACCGCTCTTTCAATGGCCTGTTGTAATGAACACCCTTTGCCACAGTCCCTTCCACTAATTACCTCGTTGTTACACTCAACCCCTCCCTCGACTTTTTATTCCATGTGGCACCTAACTGTAAGACTGTCAACATCTGATTAGGACTTGCCTACAGAGTCAGCCTAAACCTCTCCCCTAGTTCCTGTATAGCTCTTGCCTTAGGAATACTGCTCCCCAAACTATCCTATGTTCAGCCTGTTTGTTAGAACCTTAAATTCAATACTGCACAAATGGGATGTGGCTCATAACATTGTATACAATTTTTCCCTAGCATATAACCATCTATCCCACCACTGTTCACTTCATGCTCAGCTCGGCTGGCTCCCTCCACGTGCCCTACATGACCTGTCCCTGGGAGGTATCATACATAGCATATTTCAAAACAAGGTTCCCACATCATTTGCATCCCTCTTTGTGCCCAATATTAATGCCTACCCTCTCCTGTCCTCTGATCACAACCTCTTAGTTGTGCCTAGGACCAGGACCAAACTTTACGAGACTGCCTTCTCTGTCTCTGCCTCCAAATGTTGGAATACTATGCCAACTAAAATTAGGCATAGCCCTGCTACCTGCACGTTCAAAAATCAGTATCGCTCCCACTTACTACTGAAGGCAGTATGTACCTGTTTCTAGCTTTGAACTCTGACAAACTTTTTGTCTATTCAGTGTATAAAAATTACCTCTGCACCTCTCTTTGTATAAATGTTCCATGTTTTTCTACATCTGTTTATATCCTGGGTAATCTAACTTGCTGTATTATTATTCTAATATGTTGTTTTCAGACACTGTATTGTCTCACTTGTACTCTCCCAGGTCATTCCTGAAAATAGGCAAACATTTGTCTAGTGCACCCTACCTGGTTAAAACTAAATAAATAATGTCCTTTGCTGCACCCAGATCCTCTAGCTTCTTCAACAACATTTTATGAGGCACTGAGTTGAATGCCTTGCTGAAGTCAAAGTAGAGTAAATCCACCTATGGCCCTTATCTACTGTCCTAGTTACCCAGTCAAAGAATACTATCAATTTGGTCTGACAAGACCTCCCTGCCATGAACATGTGCTGTTTGTATCCTGGAGCCCATTTTCCCCCAGGTAGTCTACCAGGTCCCTCTTTGACTACCGTCTCAGTACACAGTACAGGTAAGACTAACAAGTCTATAGTTACTAGAGATGCAGCAAATTTAAATTTCACCAGCAAAGTACCCACAAAGTGTGCACTTCAAATTGTCATTCCACTATGTGGAGTGGCCAATATGAAAGGCTCACTTCGCCTTGTAATTATTACTTTGCATTGTCATTCTGCCTTAACGCGAAGTAAGGCAAAATGACAACAGTATTGGCAGCCCCCCACACACACAGTCACCAGAATTATTGTGCATCCTCAAAATGCTACTGTCTTGTGTCCAGAAAATTCCACAGCGCTGATGAAGTGAAATGAGAGCATAACAAGAAATAAAAAGTCACCCAGAATTAATGGCACACTTAGTCATGCGCGCAGTGGTCACACACAGTCACCAGAATTAATGTGCATCCCCAAAATGCTACTGTCTTTTGTCTAGAAAATTCCTGACTCCAGATGAAGAGAAATGAGTGCATAAAATAGAAAGAGAAGTCTCCATTTAATTCATGCCACACTCAGTCATGCGTGTACACACTCCAATAAGAACTACAGTATGTCCCCTGCTACTGCTGTTGGAATTTCATGTAATGCTTCTTGACCTGACTGGGCTGATGCAGTGTCTTGCCAAATGATGTGCTAGAAGGATGACACAACCATTGAGTTAACCGTCCATGATGATGTGATAATGCTGTTGGTTGCCCAATGTCTGCTGCACTGACCCCCAACAGGAAGGATGTGTACACTTATACTACCCTTGGTTAGCTAATGTACCTGGCACCATCATGGTTTTCCACAGAAACTGAGTTGACCTTAAATGTTCATATCCATTATACATATATATATATATATATATATATATATATATATATATATATATATATATTTATAAAATGGGTAGGAAAAATTATGTCTGCTGATTCATTGGATTCCATCACATGACCATGCATATATTAGAGTGCGACCACACAGCTGCACTTTTACCCCTCTAAAAAACAATTTTGACATTTTATAAGATAGTTAACCCATTCTACGGTGTGTGGTCGCACTCTGATATAAGCTCGCCTTGGGTGGTTGACACACTCTGTCTATGGCCTCATGCGTGCAATGCACACCAAGGCAAGTATATATCAGAGTGTGACCGCACACCTGAGAGTGGGTTATCTATTACATATATATATATATATCTTTAGATATATATATATATATATATATATTTATATATATATATATATATATATATATATATATATATACATGTAATCATTACTTTTTTTTTGTATCACAGGTCATAGAGTCAAACTTGGGGTGTGCATTTCTTAGCTTGATGAGGAATTTTGGCATTGGAATACTGTCAAGCTAATGAAGGTAAGTATTTTTGGGGGGGCATTATTTTAAAAAAGTTAAAAAAGATTTATCAGTGTTTTGGTCATCTTTACAGGTCTTCAGCGTATCATCAGAACTGAAAAAAAAATTAACTGCTGTGATTAGTGAAGAACATCATTTGTCTTCTGATAAGTGTCTGGCGTGACATGACCAATGATAATAAACTGTACAGGAACACGAATACCTATGGCTGTAATTCCCTGACCTGTACCACGCAAAACTACCTGATTTGAAAACTCATATCAATAAGTGCAATGGTGATTGAAGCCGAGATCTGAGATACTACGAAACTGGCTTACATGGAACTAACTACAAAAAAATGTAGTTTTGTGATTCATGAATCGTGACCGTGAAAATGATGAATGCAATTTGTATCATGAGTGACTCGTGATGATCATCCTGACTTAAAAATGCACATCAATGAGTACAATGTTCATGCAGAGATATGCACCACACCAGTACTCTGAAGGGAAGCCAAACAAACAACTGTGACTTAAGTTATAGATGGAGATTGGGCCCTAAGGAGATGCAAACGCACAGACAGATTAAGATTGTACTGTGCACACAAGAGATGCAGACGCAAAGGCACAACAACACCTAACCATTGCTCACAAGTCACAAATCCAAATCTGGAAAAGAATACCTTTTGCCAGTTGGTGGGGTACTGCACGGTAGTAACAGTCCACTTCCAGCAAAGATATCACAAAGCAGTACAAAAAATGTATGCAGGTGCAGTGGATAGCAGGTTCACACTGCTGCAATTACTCTATGGCACAATAAAATGTGTCTGATTTGATAGCACGCGTCACACACACCCTCACACACATACTACACTACAAAATGCGTAGCAAACTGAAAACTTCAGTAATATAACCAAATCTTTTAAACAAACTGAAATTATGCACTACTGCACCACAACAATCAACAAAAAAAGGAAAGAATTGCTGAAAATATTATTTTGTGTACATTAACACAGTTATACAAGAAAAATGTTACCAAAACAGAAAGACTGCCTTTTTCTTCCAGTATTAACCTACCTCCACCACAAATACGCCCTTCCCCAAAAGCACACTTCAAGTGTCTGTCGGTACACAGACTGAATGTTCTAAATTAACATTCAAAATCCACAAACAAAACAATAAACACTCGATGATATGAGCACTGGAGGTTACCTACAATCCGTGTACTAAACTTTAAGCAAACAAAATGGCTCAAAAAGGATTTTTTAACAGCTTTTAGAGGATTTGAATCACAGAGCTCTGAGAGGAAACTGTTTCCATCTTCCACTACACACATGTTACACTTAACTGAGGCTGTGCAGAACAATCAAGAGCCCATGTGACCTGCAATCCCATGAATCATTGCAAAATTCGCCTTGGAGCTCAATAACAAGGCAAAGTGATGTGAAGTACATTGATTTTAATATACTTTGCCTTAAAATTGGTGGAGAACTGGTTTGCGGAAGGCGGAATAACATGAAGCCATTGGTTTCAATGGACTTCGCGTTCCTCATTATGATCCGAAGTACTCTGCTTCACGTTGCGGATTACTTCATGGATTCCACATTACCCCGTGAATCACTTCATGGAGTGAATTTTGGCCACTTCGCCCAGCACTAATAGTTACCCAGCTGCTCTTTGTCCCCACTCTTGTAGAGTGCAACTATGTCCACTATCTGCCAGTCTTTTGGCACCACTGCTGTTTGAATAGGAGAACACACTAGTAGTTGCACCCCAGGAGCAATGCAGAAGTAGATCCAAACACATGCAGGTCAATGAAGCGGAGTTGTTCTTGCAAACAGAAAGATATTTAATGTGCAGCAATGAATGAAAACACACAAAAACAAGTATTCTTAAGGGGTGGAGTTCAATACATTGTGCAACATATTTAAGGTATAGTTTTAAAGAGACAGTGCCACATATAAAACACCATTAGAGCACATCTTCTGATTGTTTATCAAGTGTCTTTCCTATAGCTAAGCAACAAAGAAAATGCATAGGCAAAATGTAATCATAATGAAAAAATACATGTGTCAAAGTAGTGGGAAAGAAAACATAAAAACAATACCAACTGAAAAGAAAAGATAAACAATTATGTATAAAAAATTAAACAGACAAAAAGGCATTTACAGGGGCTTAAATGACAGTGACAAGCAAATATATTTCTGTAACACTACTATATGTCCCCATAGAATATGGGTGAGCACTGAAAATAGGGAGGCACAAATAAGTAGTAATATAAATCACAGTCAAAATAATAAAAACATGCATTAAAGACTAAACTGGAATACCAGCAGGGAAATCTATGCTTTGTTTACATGGAGTGTGAGGAGGGGTGGGGTTGGGAAAAGAGGGGGGGCAAGGGAAAAAGGGGAGAAGGGGCAACAAGGAAAAGAAGCAAGAAATGAAGCATAAAAATAAACGGTGAAGGGAAATGGATGAAAAAAAGGAAAGGTGTTTTGCTGTAAAAACTTCTAAGAAACCCAGGCATTCTCAAAAACAAGATGAGGTAACTGACCCAAACTGTCTGTACCACCCAGGTGGTATTGGTGCACAGTATGCTTAATAAAGAGAGAATCTGATTGGTAGCAGTGCATGAAAATAAAAACATTAAATGGGTGAACAAGTAAAGGAGGGAGGGGATATTAAGATGAGCAAGAAGAGGGGCTAAGGGTAGGAAGGGGACTGGGAAAAGACCTACATAATATGCAGGCATATCCAATTTTAAATCTGTTGGTTCAAATAACATTATTATAGGGACATATGAAAGTCAATGCCCAGGCACACTGCGATAAGTACATAACCTAAAAATGCACTAGTGCCATATAATGTTTGAAAACTAAATCTCACTTGTGTAACACATTAACATATCATATTCTCATATAACTGCATACCTATTACAAGGACTTCTCTAATGGAAAGCCCAGGCAAGTCCAGGAACTCATAAGAATATATTTAAATGGACAAGAATTTGGGGGGAATTTTTCAAAACCCAAAGATGACAGAGTGATGGAAATTCCAACTGTGAAATGCAAAGGTTCACAAGAACCGAATAACGTCTGTGGTGTCATTGAGTCCAACTGGGTGCAGAGCTTTTAAAGTGTAAATCCAGTTGGATTCCTTGTGCAACAATAATCTTTTTCGATCTCTTCCCTTTCTTGGCACAGGGACATGTTCAATACCCGTAAAAGTGAAATGTTGTAATTTACTTTGATGGGCAACAGGAAAATGAGTTCCCAGTGGAGTGTCTGGTGAAGCTTGCACAATAGCTCTTAAAGGTTCCTGGATCAGTTTTGCACAGCAGATGAATGGTGTGTCACATATAAAAACTTCAGACTAGAAACAGGTAAAGAGATAAACTACGTAAGAAGAGAAATATGTTATAAATTCTCTGATCTGTACAGTTTTTTGACTAACTAAAGAGACAGACTGTGTGCCTCCTGAGCAGTATTTGCAAATATTGCATGTCACAATGATAACATCCTTTAAGACATTGTGGCAGCCATGGAAGGGATCCTCCCTGAGGCAGTGGCCTCTCAAATGCACTATTAAACATCAAATCCTTTAGATTCTTTTTTTTTAATTCAATATACTTTATTAAAATTTTGAGGACAACAAACAGTACAAAGAAAAGCATACAATAAGAATAAAACAATCACACAAGCAATAGTAACTCTGAACATAACCTAACAACAAGTGATTAATTTAAAAGGCATATACTGAAGGTGAAAGACCCCATCCCCCAACCACCCAACACACCCTTACAGCCTAGCAATCCCTCCCTACTCGTCTGACCACAAAAGGCACCGCATGAGCCAAAAGTGAGAAAAAAGACCAAAGGTAAATAATGAAAATAAGAGAGAGAAAAAATAAAGGGGAGAAGAAAGAGAACAAACAGTGAAATGGGCATAACTCAGGGAATCTCAGCTTACCCAGAGTCACAGACAAAAGGGTAAAGAGCGGGTCCCACCTGGCACGGAAGTGATGAAGATGCTTTCTGTGACTGGCAATATGTTTCTCCAACATCAATACAGCCATCATTTCAATGTGCCATTCCCTTACAGATGGGATAGCATCATCCAGCCAATGTCGCAAAATCACCAGTTTGGCCACAGCTGAAATGAGCGCCATGTGGGCCCTTCTGATAGGAATGAGTCCCTACAGGAAATAACCAACAAGACAAATGTTGGGAAGGAAAAGCTCCTGCAGCCCTAAAAATGGATCTAAAGAATCATTGATTGCTTTCCAAAAGGGGGCCACCTTTGTACAGTCCCACAAAATAATTCTTAAGTTTCCCTGTGCCTGTTTGCATCTGGTACATATGGGGGAGGTAAGTTTTCCCATTTTGAGTAGCTTACAATGAGAATAATAAATATTGTGCAAAATATAAAGCTGTACCAGCCTGAGCCTATCCTGCTTCACATATTGATAAAGAGTTCTTCATATGTTCTGCCATGGTCTAGGATCAGCAGGAATCTCTAATGCTTGAGTCCAGTAAAAACACACTCCTGTCAGAGCAAGGGTATCCAGTGCTTGTAAAACTTTGTACAAGGCAGAAACTGGGTGAGGCTGGGAGGCAATCATTGACAACTTGTCAAGTAAAGAGCTGTCTGAGAAGATCCACAGTTTCGGGTCAAGTGTAGAAAAGACGGTGTGAGACATTAGCAAAAATTTAAAACAGCAAGCAGTAGAAAATGAGCAAACCTGCTTAACAACCTGAAAAGGGAGTATTTTGTCACCCTCTAAAAGCTGAGATAACGCTGCTCCCTTCAGTTGTGGAAGAAATGAGGACGGAATAGGCTGTCCCACAATCTTAAAGTTCAAATTCCCAAAAATGGGCTGAGACAGCACTCTCGACCAGTCCCATTGAAAGCAATGTTTAATCGGTATCTTGGCGTTGCTTAACCACCCTAAAGCAGTGGAATACAGATTAATAGGATACTGGCCAAATTTTATATACAAAAAGACTGAAAAGCGAAAAGCCATACTGCTTGACTAATGATGACTTGGCTTCCAGCCATTGTGGAAGGTAACCCATCCCAGAAGGAATATCAGTAGGCAACCCCCATTGAAGAAACTTGTGTACATGTAATGCGCAGTAGTAGAGAAAAACATTTGGGAGCAAGAACCACTTCATCTTTCCATAGGAAGGAGTTCAGGATAGTCTGTAAATGAGAAAACCAAGACTTGGGCTAGAAGATACCCAACATCCCTAGAGGATAGAGCATGCATGGCAGCATGTTCATTTTAAGAACATGTACCCTACCCCATAGGACGAGGCAAGAGAGGACCATTTATCCAGATCAAGTTTGATCTGCCGCAGCAGGCAGGTGAAATTTTCCTTAACTACAAGTGGAATAGAACAGGCTAGGCAAACCCCCAGATACCACAGGAGTTTAGGCCCCCAGGAGATGCCAAGACCCTGTATATCATGTTTATGGACCAGTCCATTTAAAGGTAATAGCTTCATTTTGGAAACATTGAGCTTATAAGCAGAAAGATCTGAGAAGCAACTTATCTCAGGCAGGACCATTTGTAAGGTCTGAGCAGGATTTTAGAGGAGTAAAAGAATGTCATCAGCATATACTGATAACAGATATTGCTTTCCCACTAGAAGAATGCCTGTATGGCCTCGGGTGCTTTGTAGACTACAAAAGAGAGGCTCAAGATAGAGGTTGAAAAGTAAGAGGGAAAGGGGACAGCCTTTCCAAGTTCTCCAGCATAAAGAGAAAGAGTCAGAAAGGCTGTTGTTATACCACATTCGTGCTGAGGAACATGAATACAAAAGCCCACCTAATGAATCCTTTAGGAATTCCAACTTTTCTCAATACAGCAAACAGAAAGGGCCATGAAACCAGATCAAATGCTTTTTTTCTGAATCCAGGGAGACCAAGACCGCAAGGACCTTGCCCTCCCTGGACACAGAAATCAGGTGATGTAATTTTCTCAAGTAATGACTGGAAAGTCTGCCTTTCATGAATCCAACCTGTACTGGTGAGTTTAGAGAATCTAAAACCTTAGAAAGCCTGGAGGCTAAGATCTTAGAAAGGATCTTTATACTGAAATTAATCAATGAAATTGGGCAATAGCTCATCAGTTTCAGCTCATCTCTATCCGGTTTCCATATTAAAGTAATAAGGTCTTCAAGACCTGAAGAGTCAGTGATGCCAGAATGGAACCAGTAATTATATAGCCTAGTGAGAAAAGGGACCAGCTAGAAGCCTTATCCAAAGTAAACTGTTGAATGGCAGTCTGGACTTCCTGAGAGGATACGGTTTGATCAAGTAAACCCTGAAGAACCGGGTCTAAAGTTGGAAGGGGCAGATCCTCTAAGTAGGCCGGAATATCTGAAGAGCTGTGGTCCAAAGTCAGATCATTTGAGTATAAGACAGTATAATAGTTACAGAAGATGTTTACAATTTCCCTAGGACGAGCATCTATTCCCCCATCTCCGTCTTTATGTATTCAGAAAATGCCCTTAGCCACTTCCACTTGCCGTAAACGCAGGGCCAATAACTTGCCTACTCTATCCCCCGACTCAAGATATCTGAATTTTGTCCACTGTAGTGCAAGTTCGGCTTTCTGAGCAAGTAAATCAAAATACTGAGATCTCTTTTCATTTAGCTTAGTCCAGATTTGATCCGATGTTCCGGTTGAGACCTCTCATTCTAAAATTTCAATCTAACTCAGTAGATCAGTCATTATTTTGGTAAACTTCCTCTTTCTAATTGCTGCCAACCTGATAAATTCCCCCCATATAGTGCATTTGGCTGATCTCCATAAAATAGCAAGTACCTCTACTGCTCCATCATTAGATAGGAAAAAGTTTTGATATACTCCCTAACACAGCTTACTAAATTGGGATCAAGTAGTAACTGATTGTTTGGTCTCCACATCAAATCGTGCTCAGCTGGCCTATCTAGGGTATGATCCATCACAAAAGGCGCATGATCGGATATCACCATTTCGTGTATCTGAGCTGACAGTAAACCTTTGAGGAAATTCCTGACTGACTAGAAAGAAATCAATATGGGAGGAAGTGTGATGTACCTTAAATGGAAGGTATATTGCCTCTCAAGAGGGTGGAGAAGATGCCATGGATCAACAAGCCCCAGTCCATCCACCATTTCATGCAATACACATTCCACTGAGGAAGAACCTCTGTTGCAGTCCTCGGACCTATCCATATTAATGAACTATATTAGAGTCTCCACCTAGTAGGACATTGGAATCCGCCAAAGAGGCCAGGAGGGAGGAAAGTTGGACAAAAAAGGAAGGAGTGTCAATGTTAGGACCATATATGGACCCGAGAACTACTCAAGTCAAACCTATTACACCCTGTAAAATAATATAGTATCCCTCCATGTCCTAAAATTCTTGAGTCAGTTGAAATGGGACCTGGCAAGCTAACAAGATGGTAATGACTCCATTGCGGGTACTAATGTCAGCACCATATGCCTGCCCAACCCAATCTCTTCTAAAATGCTTAAAGTTTTTATACATTATTGGCATGGCTTCACTTGAATTTTCTGCTTACAACAGATGCACAGAACTCTATTATCAGCATTTTTCCTTATATGGAGTTGTTTTCTACCTTATTCAGTTCTTTCTTATCAGACAGCAACTGCCAGTTCTAACTAGTTTTATTCAGCTACACAGCTATATTTTTCACCTAAAGTAACCCTGCTTCAGCAAGCCTGGACATGCGCATTTATTTTAGCTACTTAGTTAAATCATGTGAGACTAAGCATTATTTCATATTCTTTTAAAAATAAAATCCCTCACATGTCCTCTCTCACTAGATGCATTTCCTGTATACAGGCAATACTAGCCTTAAGGTGTTTAAGGTGATGGAGTATAATTTGACATTTACATCTGTCACAAGCCCCTTTTACATACCACATAATTACCTTATAATGACCTGTCATTTTAAAAAACTAAAAGCTTGTAGAAGTATTAAGTGGTGCTGAATAAACCATATCTTACAAAAATCTCTAGGGATTGCTAGGCTGTAAACAAACCCCCCTCCCCAGCCCTTCCAGGCCCTCCCCAACCCACTCAAAAAAAGCAGAAAATGGCAGCACTATGACCGGACACATAGCAGAATAGCAAAATTCATACTAGGTTGCATACTAGGTAGGTTCAGAAGTAAGAGGTCTGCAGGACCATAACTGCTTCTATTTTTTAAAAAGTATATTTCAGTGTATTGCCACTCAATAAATGTTTATCTAATTGTCTTTTAAATTTCCTTTGGTTTCACTTATAACTACCTTTAGGGGCAGGCAGTTCCATAGGTTAACTATTCTACACATATTGAAGTATTTTCTGTTGATGTGTTTAAAGTTCCTGCCTTGGATTTGTAGTGGATGACCTCTACTATTACCTTTTTCATTTTTGAAACTCATCCCCAGTTCACACATCATGTACGGGTCTTGTATAATGTCATACATGAGTAATAGATCTCTCCTTAATCTTCAGAGTTCTAAGGGCATAACATTTAATTCCGACAGTCTTTTATGGTAGGTTTTGTTCTTTAAACTGTTTATGCTTTTTGTATATCTCTTTTTGAACTTTTTTGAGCGGTAAACAGTCCTGTCGTTTCTCCGGACACCATACTTGAACTGCATACTCCAAATATGGCCTGACATAGGACCTGACTAATGACATCAGAACTTCAGATTTGCTTGAGCGAATATTACGCCTACTCCCAGAACACCTAAAACCTCAAAATATGTAGATTCATCCCCCAACAAAGAAAATACTAAATATTCCAACCCAAACAATCTAAACAACAGCACAATAAACACCCCTGATCCCAAGGACTGTATCCACCTATAACACAGGTTCATGATGAAGTGTAATCACCAAGCCTTATCTCCTCCCACCCACCCTCACCCATTCATTATTTGCAGAACAAATCTAACTCTACAGAAATAAGCTAATGACACATGCTGTTCGGTGACATACCAAGAAGATACAAACCCCTTTGCCTTGCAAACAAGGAAAATAATAGCCCCAGAAAAAAACTGCTGAAATGACCAATATTGTAAAGTATTCCAAACTGCATGGAGTAACAGTAACCACAGCAACTTAGTAAGATCTGTTAAGATTTAACTAGAGTCAGGTTAGGTGGCCAGGGCCAAGTGGGGAAAGTTTTCGCAGTTTATCTTTCTTGAAAATACACCAGAGGGAAAAATCAAAAGAAGGTGTGCCACTAGGGACAGCACACTATTCATTTGAAGAGACTGGGAGGCCTAGAGCTTAGGACAACATATGCCCAGGGCAAAAGACACAAATCCATAATGCTAAAAAGGACAGGGAGCATATATGACACATCAGAACAACCTGCCACTCCGCATACTGAAAACCACACAGTCAATGTGGAATCCCAGATCCCCAGAGCCCACGGAGATAGACAAACTGGCCTTAATACATAAATGGAGGAGCCCAAGGAGGGGGAATGACCTGAAGGGAGGGGTCATCCACAGCCCAGGAAAGGAGAAACAGCACAGGGGCTGATTTCAGTCGTGCAGTCTGCACCCCGTCTCCATCCAGCCAGAGCATACTAGAGTGCCAATCGCTATTGGCTCACTCGAAGAGGACCCCACAAGGGGGTACATTCCACCCCTCACAGCTCTCAGACAAAGAAAGGGTCCATGATCAACCCCACACTCAAGTCCAAACCCTTCAATCATTCCAAGGTAAAACCAAAAATGTAAACCTTAAGAGCTACAGTGATAGAGGCAAGAAAAAACCTTATGCCATTTCAGGAAGCTACAGAATTAAAAACAGGGTTTCTTCTCGGACCAGGGGCTCGATACTATGAACCTCCAATTTGACTCCAAGCCCTGATCAGGCTATTCAAACATGGCAACAACCTTCACTGCCTCTCCCTGATTGCTAGGGTTCTAGGGTAGTCATATAGTGAAGAGCCTTATGTGGGTGGCCGGGACAGATAGCGGACCTCTTCCCCGTCATCAAATACTTTCGATTCTTTTCTCTCATGTATGAAGTTCATGGTCTGCTTACTGCCATGGTTTGAAGTACTTTACCACTATTTAAAATGGGCCAGTGTTTGTGTATTATATTTGCCACTGCTGGAGTTAAAAGAAAACTACACTGTCATATCTTGTAAATTGAATTTGTTTCCATGTCAGACAGTTCTTTTCCTGTAGCTGTTAGGGATGTATGTGTTTGCTTTAGTTTATCTTCATTGTTCTTGCTGGTCCCCTGTAACTATCCTGGGGGGCCTCCATTTTATGGTTGTTAGTTACTGTGGAATCTAAAGGGTGCTGACGCATCATGTTCTCATATGCCAATACAGCACTCAGGGACAATGAGATTTCAACAGCCATTAAAATAGAGATCCCCCGAGCCCTGGGGCCTTCTCTATCATCAGGGCTGTTAGCCCTTGTCTGACCTTTTTTGTTAGTAAATACTGTACCTGCTGCCTCATTTCTGGGATCCTCCTTTCTATGGCCTTTATGCTGCTCTCTAGCAAAGGTCCGCTGTCCTCCCTAGTGAAGGCACCTTTCTTTTTTTCCTTATATACCTGAATCTGTTTTTCCCTTGCCTCTCCACAATACACAGCTCTGTGCCTGATTTTATGTCCCTTACTGCCCTCTTAGCCACTCCAGTTCTTACTTGGTACTCCCCCATGCTTCTCCTTGTGCCTGATGAAGACCTTTTTGGCCCTCACTGCCTCCCTCACCTTTTCAAAGAACCATATTGGTTTCTTGTACCTGTTTCTCCTGGCAACCCTTCTTAAGGATGACATTGTATACTCTAAAATGGACCCTTTTATTTCTCCCCATCTTTCCCTCCACTCTTCTGATGCTGTCCACTCCAGTTAACCTGCTCTGGTCTAATTCCCTCATTTGGTTGAAATTCTGCACTTCTAAAATCCAGAACTTCAGACTTTGACAAGGGCTTACTGGTACCAAGGGCCAGATCGAACCATATGGTGTTATGGTCACTGATCTGTAGTGGTTACAACCAAGTCTCTGCCTACCCTTTCTGAGTTGGTGAGCACCACACAGAGAATGGCAGCCTACCTTGTGGGTTCCTTGACCAGCTGCACTACCACACAGTTCTGCAATTTATGCAATAGGAGTGGTGATAAATTCACTGTGATAAATCTTGTTATCTGAGCTACTATACTGTATGTATAAATTAAAAGTATACATATAGTAGCTATATCATCAAGATGTAGACACATACAGTAGTAGCTATGTCACAGTCACTCTGGAACTCATTTAGAATGTTCGCCTCAGTAGCAGTACTAACCATATTCAAATGCAAATAACTTTAAAATGAAAAAATATAGCATGGTACAGTCAGTATGACAGTTGTTCAGCACAAAATTATCTACAAAATGAGTGGTGTTTCATTTATAGATACTGTATAATTTTTTTTGTAATTGGCAAAAAACAGCAGAAAATTCAATTCTTTGTTCACTTTTTTGACAAACAAATGCAAATAACTAAAACGAAAAATGATAGCATGGTACTGAGAGCATGGATGTTGTTTAGCACTAAATTATCTACAAAATGAGTAGTGTTTCATTTATAGAACTTTTAGTTTTTTTATAATTAGCAAACAAACAACAGAAAAATCCATTTTCTTTTCACTTTTTCAACAAACATGCAAATTCCTTTAAAATGAAAAAGATATCAAGGTACTGTGAGCATGACATTTATTCAGCAAAATGTTTTCTACAAAATGAGTGGTGTTTCATTTAATAGCAACCAATATGCCAGACGGACATACACTAGGAAAGTTAACAAAAAGCCCCAGAAATGATCATTTAAAAAAAAAGATAAACAATCAAAAGCAAATTTCCCTGCACTGACAGAAAGCATCCCTTTTGTACAAATGAAATATACAATGGTGAGCTGTCAGATAAATGATTTATCTACACTTGTGCTGTTTGACTGCAGACACCTCACTCATGGCTTATGCCACTCATGAGGTTACCTGAGGTCAAACAGCACTTGTGTAGATAAATCATTTATCTGACAGTTCACCATTGTATATCCCTTATGTATCTAGAAGGCCTGACTTGTGGTGCTTCTAGCTACTGGAATGTCCCAATCAATGCCTGGTAGGTTGAGATCTCCCACTGCTACAACCTCCCCCTCATTGACCCCCTCTCAACGTCTGCACCTAGTTCTCTACCACTCTCATTCCCCTGTCCTACTGGTCTATGAACCATCCCATGCGCAGTTTCATACCTGATGCCACCATGAGCTGAACGCAGCAATTCTATTTCCCCATTTCCTTCCCTGATGATCCATCCTCCACTGCCTCATTGCCTTCCCCGACATATAGGGCTACCCCTCCTCCTTTTCACTCCCCCATCTTACTTGTACATTTCTTGCTTTCTTCATTTAGTTTTTGTTTACCAGGCAGGCTACACTAGCAATTAAATGCCTGTTTAGTGGTATGACCTGGGAGGGTACAAGGTATTACAAAATGTAAACTGTTCAAATATAGAGAATAATAATTGCCAGCAGACCTGACAAGCTGTGTGACATACACACAAGAGATACAGAGTATAGTGCAGTTACAAATAACAAAAGGGGTAAAGATACTCTAGTGCACTGAACTGAAAGTAGACCTAAGTAATGCCTTGGAGGGGAGAGTTGTCCCAGTAGAACACAACAAATAATAATCAAAGATAACCAGCATGGGTAAAGAGTTCCCCAGCTGTAATAGAATGCTTTTAGAGCACAGTACCTGCTAACAGCTTCAGACAAGAGATAAATCCTGTTACAGAGAACAAGAAAGATACTTTGGCATTAGCATGGGCAGGCACAAGTGGACGAACCCTCTAAGTGTTTCCAAAATGCTCCTTTGAAAGCCCACAACAGAAGAGGAAATGTATGCTGATTGGACGGGAGTCCCAAAAATTTGGGGCAAAAATGGAGAAGGCCTGTTCTCCCATCTTGGTGAAGCATTTTGGGAACAAGAAGGAGGGATGCAGTTGAAGACCTGAGGAACATTGGAGAGGCAAATTAGGGAGTGTAACGGTAGGGGCAGGGGACCTTAAGAGCTTGCAGATAAAGCACCATAGAGTAAGACTAGGAAGTGGCTGGAGAGATCCAATCCAGGAATACATAGACAGAGCAATGGTGGGTTAGGTAATGGGAAGCCAGTGAGAAGTGGCAGATATTAGATATTATTGTAGGTCACCTCCCACCTATGTAGGGCACCTTTGGAGGTCTGTGAGAAGACCAGTTGGCTGTATTGTATTCTATGGAGGAGGACTCCAGGGAAATGGTTAGTCTAGCTTTTGGAATCAGAGAGCATCTTGCTCAGTAAGCAAGTCCAAGTCCAAGTCTGGAGTTAACTACTTTACAGGCCTGGGAGATGTGAAGAGTGTAGTCAAGAACTGGATCTAGAGTGGTACCTAGATATTTAAAATCCAAAGTGGTGGAAAGAGGGGAGTTATCCAGGCAATGAATTTAAAGAGGATCAGTGCAGGATTTAAGTTTAGTTTGAGACCCAGATAGCATGACTTGGGTATTTGAGAATTTTAACACAAGCTTATTTTTGATGAGGCATGTCTGAATGTGAAAGACTCCTGCTGAAGCTGAGCATTGTTTTTGGAAATAGAGGAAGTGCTATGGTATAACACAATGTTATCCGCATACGTAATTGAGGAGCAGTGGGATGGGGCAGAGGGAATACATGGTGTAGCCCTGGACTGCCAGACCCCAGTCATTATTCTCTGTGGCCCAAGCATCCAAAATGGCTATAAGTTCCAGCCCTACATCTGCTACCTTCACCTGGAGCTGACTGATTTTATTTCCCAGACTCCTGGCATAAAGGCCGACCAATTTCCATTTTGTGCCCAGGTGACAAGTCAGAACAAATAAAAATCCCCTGTATATTCTTGCAAGTTTATGAAAGCATAGATTTATTTAGAATTATGTGACCCAACAGATGTATTATCACAGATGCATCAACAAAAAGTGAAAAAAAACTCACAGTGGTTGAATATGGGGAAACTGGACCAGATTAGGACCAGCAGCAGAGCCTCAGTAATGATGACTGTATGGAGAAATGGATGAGACAAGCCCCACAGTCCTGTGATGAGATATCAAGGCAGAAAAGGCAGATGTACAGACACACAGACATTGCCAGATATTTCCCGAAATGTCTGTGATATTTCCAGAAATATCTCCTGCTTTCTGCATTTCCACAGTAGGGGCAGCAGAGAGAAACTCTTCAGAAATTTCACGAAATATGTAGAAATAGCTGGCAATGTCTCGGGCTACTACTGTAGGCTATCAGCATACACAGGTTCATTTGCAAAACGTTACTGACATTATCCCTCTGTCATTCTCCCCACCTATCACATTTTTGACCCCCATCCCATTCCCGGTCCATGATCTCAGTCTCCTCATCTGGACTGATCACTAACTCTTACTCGCCATTGGAATTGTGCAGAATTCATGAACCAGGCAGGCAGCCCTAGCCGGTACAGAGAGAGCAGGTTGTTTCTAATAATCCGCAGATGAATACATTAATTTAATACAAATGTACTGGCTGTGCAACCCACTAGTCAGGAGGAAACATAGAACATAGAACATAGACTTTGATGGCAGATTAGGACCACTTGGCCCACCCAGTCTGCCCATGACCCTATTTATTTTTATTTTAAATTTGTTAACTGGGTAAGGACACTGGGCAGAGACACCCTTTTTCAGGTCCGACCCGAAAGACAATCAACAATAAAACAAGACATAACTAACAGTATACTAACAATTACATACATCAACAGATAACAAGAAACGTTTAAATGTAACCTTAAATCCTATTGCTGAATTAATAGATCTAAGGGGAAAGAGGCAAATCATTCCACAAACGAGCAGCAGATGACACAAATGACTGGGAACCAAAATTTCCCTTGTTAACAATTGCTTTTAAAATAACTCCTTGATTTGAATGAAGATTAACCTGAGAATCCCTAAATTCTACCAAATCTGATAGTGGGAATGAATTCACAACATAAATAGCATGATGTGTCAAATTACCGAGTGCATAGGCAAACTTTATTTTGGGAGATAACCAGCCCAAAGAAGAATACAAGACACAATGATGTGTCAACAGAGGGACATCAAGGACAATTCGACAAATATTATTATAAGCCACACTCAAAACCCTACCCTCCCTTTACCCTCAAATTAAAATATAAAGGAGAAACATAATCAAAATGCGGCAACAAAGTACCAATAACAACTGTTTTGTGAGATTCAATTGATAAATAAGCCTTACATTTGTATAACAAGCCCAATTTAGAGCTGATAGTTCTACTAACAGCCTTACCTTGGGGAAACAGTCCCAAGCTAGGATCCAGAAGAACTCCCAAATACTTGAATTTATTGACCTGTTCTAACAAATCACCAAATCTATCAAGTATATGTAAACATGGATTCAACTTTAGTCGAGGAGCACTCCCAAAAACCATGCACTTGGTCTTTTTTACATTCAGAACCATTTGATTTTTCAACAACCAATGACCAAGAGTGTCAAAATCTCTCTGCAACCCTACATTAACCTGTTCAATGTTCAGACCCTGGTTACATAAAATTAAGTCATCCACATAGAGAAGACAATGAGTAGCTGAAAAAATGGAGGGGATTTGATTTATGAATATTGAAAATAACAGGGGGCCAAGAATGGACCCCTCTGGGACACCTTGAGGATTAAGTCATAAATCAGATAGTGAAGGATTAATACACACTTGCTGAGATCTTCCCTCTAAAATAACTCTTCAAAAAGGATATCACTAGACTGGAAATACCCATACTTCTTAACTTCGAACAAAGCAAGGCATAATTTATTAAATCAAAGGCCCAAGTCAGGTCCACGAACACTGCCCTCATAAAAAACCTCTATCACAAGCAAGGAGGAAGGTGTTCGTGAACCTGACCAAAGCTGTTCCTGTACCCCTACAATTCCTGAAACCATGTTGTTCTAAACAAAGCAAACCATTAGATTCAAAAAAATCAGTTAGCTGTTTTACCACCAACTTTTCTAAAAGTTTGCTTAAAGGATTCAATATTGAAATGGGATGATAATCATCCACTGTATCCGCTCTTGCCTTTTTCGGGATAGGCACCACTCTTGCAACTTTCCAAGCAGATGGAAAACTCCAAGATAACAAACATAAATTAAAGAAAGAACAGAGTGGGTCTGCAATAAAAGGTGCAACCAATTTCACAAACCTTATATCTAACCCATTGCCACAATCTCCAAACTTATGAGGTAATTGACATAGTAACCTCAACACCTCAGATGATTTAATACAACTGAAATGGAAGTTTGACAGGCCTTCAGATAGGCTGGCTAGTGATGGAACATTTGGGTTAATATCACAATTACCAACTTTACTATCACAACCCGAAACATCAGGGATAAGATCATCAGTATTCGTAAATTTGGCAGTCAGCAAATTTGCTATAAGAAAAGGGTCAGTAACCATGCCATCCAAAGAATTTAAATGCTAAATTTTTGACCTATCTTTAGGGGATAACAAAGAATTAAGGGCTCCCCAAAAATGCTTAGAACCAGAAGACATGACCTCTATCTTTTGTCCAAAATAATCAATTTTAGCCTGTTTGATTTTACTACAGGCCAAATTCCTAGCAGACCGATAGGCCTGCAATAAGGCCTCAGTAAGAGATCGCTTATAAGCTTTCCAAGTCAAATTTTTTTGTTTCACAAGCAATTTAAGAGCAGGGGTCAGCTACCCATTTTGAGCCCCCCGCAACCTTAGTTTATGCAAGGGACATAACTTCCTGTAGACCCAACAACTGTTGACAGAAAAAATCAACAACACAATCTGGGTCTGGGACAGAGTCGAGAAATGACCAATCCAAAGCACAACATTCTTGAAACACTAATTGATTTGGAACCTTATCAAAGTTCTGAGAAAAAATTATATGAGGGGATAATCTCAACGCTTTAAAATTTAGTACTCCAAAAATTGCCTGGTGATCACTTATAAAGTCAGCCAAGACCCCAGATTGTGTTACCATGTGTTTTTTTTTTTGGTAATAATCCGATCTAATATTGAATGATTATCAGATAAAGAATTCAACCTAGTAGGTAGAACAATTAACTGTCATAAGATTGCATAAGATTTTCATAGCCAAAAACATCAGCTTTTACCCAATTTCAACTAACATTCCCTGCCAAGACAAAATCCCTATTTAATAGACTTGAGGCAATAGTATCAAAAAATTCTTGATAGTCCTACCTATTGGATAAGCTGCAGATCTTAGTTAACCAACAACCTACTTCCTCCCACCACCACTATAATTGCCTTATGTCTGTTCCATACATTCCTGAATTCCCACACTGTTCTTGACTCCACGTCCTCCTCAGGAAGGCCATTCCATCATCCACCACCCTATCTGTGAAAAAATAATTACTCACGTTGCCCCTGAGCCATCCCCCCTCTATCTTCAAATTGTGCCCCCTTTTTCTTGCACGTCTCTTTTTCTGAAAAATGCTACCCTCTTGGACTTTGTTGATTCCCTTCAGGTACTTGAAAGTTTCTATCATGTCCCCCCTCTCCCTCCTTTCCTCAAGGGTATACATATTAAGCTTCTTTAGTCTCTCTTGGTATGGTTTCTGGTGCAAACCCTGCACCATTTTAGTTGCCTTCCTCTGGACTGCCTCCATCTTGTCTATGTTCTTGCAGAGATAGGGTCTCCAGAACTGCATGCATTATTCCAGATGGGGTCTCACCAACTGTTTGTACAGAGGGATGACAACTTCCTGTTTTCTACTGGTGATGCCTCTGCCTATGCATCCCAGTATTCCCCCAGCCCTCCTTACTGCTGTCTAACATTGCCTGTCTACCTTTAGGTCATCTGATATGACAACCCCCAGGTCCCTTTACATTTTTGTTATTATTAGCACCTCCCCCCCATTGTGTACTCTTCCCCTGGGTTTGTGTTTCCCAGGTGCATTACTTTGCACTTCTTTGCATTGAATCTAAGCTGCCATACTTTTGACCATTCCTCCAACCTTGCCAAGTCCCTTTTCATCCTTTCCACCCTCCTTGTGTATCAACCTTGTTACAAATCTTTTTGTCATCTGCAAAGAGGCATATTTTTCCTTCCAGTCTCTCTGCAATGTTACTTATAAAGACATTAAAGGGACTGGCCTCAGTGCTGAACCCTGCAGTACCCCACTAGTAACCCCTCTTTCTTCAGAGTGGACTCCATTTACAATTACCTTCTGTGTCCTGTTGTCCAGCCAATTTTTTACCCAGGCTACCACCCTGGGACCCACTCCCAGGCTGGCTAACTTGTTTATTAATCTTTTGTGTGGGACTGTGTCAGATGCCTTGCAAAAGTCTAGGTAGGCCATGTCCACAGCCCCTCCCTGGTCTACTACTTTGATCACCTAATAAAAGAAATCTATTAGATTTGTATGACATGACCTTCCCACTGTGAATCCATGCTGCTTTGGGTCCTGTGCCTCACTGGCCTCTAGATACTCAACAATTCTTTCTTTCAGAAGTGATTCCATCATTTTCCCTATCACTGAAGTCAAACTAACAGGTCTGTAATTTCCTGCCTCTGCCTTGCTCCCAGTTTTGTGAAGAGGATTCACATCTGCCTTCCTCCAGTCCTCAGGTACCACACCATCCTCCCATGATTTGTTAAAAAGGGTAGCCAGTGGTGTCACTAGTTCTGCCCTTAGTGTTTTAGAATTATGGATTGAATCCATCAGGCCCATTGCCTTGTCCACCTTGAGTTTTAGGAGTTCTTTCAGGACCCTTTCTTCTGTGAATGGACTGGTATCAACCCCTCCCATCCAGAGTGTTTCTGTTGTTTGGTTTAGGTACGTCCCCTCCTCTTCTTTTGAGAATACTGAACAAAAGTATTTGTTCAGTATCTCTGCCTTTTCACTGTCACCCTGTGCTCCACCTCCCCTTTATTAAGCCCTCCCTTGGTCTTTCTTCGCTCACTAATGTACCTATAAAAGGTTTTATCCCCCTTCTTAATTGAGTTGGCTGTCTTGTCCTCAGTTTGGGCCTTTGCTATTCTGACTGCTTTCCCCACTTCCTTCTGCTTTTACTGATAGAGTTCTCTGTCCTGCTCCTTCTGTGATTCCTTATACTTTCTGAATGCTATTCATTTTCTCCCTAACCTTCCCTGCCACCTCTTTTGAGAACCATAGTGTTTGTTTCCTTCATTTTGTTTTGTTTATTTTTTAAACACAAAGGCTTGTTGCCTCTGTGATAGCAGTTTTGATTTTTAACCATTGTTCCTCCACCCCTCCTTCCTGCCCTTTTGCCAGTGCATTCCTTAGGCACTCTCCAATTCTGCTAAAGTCAGTCCTCTGAAAGTCCAGTACCTTTGCTTTTGTATGGCTTGACTCTGTGTCTCTGTTTATTGTGAACCACACTGTCTGGTGGTCGCTTGTTCCCATATGGCTACCCACATCTAGATCCTCTCACTATCCTCATTTGAGAGCACCAGGTCTAAGACTGCTTCCTCCTGAGTGGGTTCCAACACTAGCTGCCTGAGGCATGCACCCTGTAGGACATCAAGAATGACTCTGTTCTAGGACGTGGCTGAAGCAAATGTGCTCTGGTTAACATCTGGCATATTCAGGTCCCCCATCAACAATATCTCCCCTTTTTCTGCCATTCTAAGGATGCCTCCTATCATTTCCTTGTCCATTTCCTGCCCCGAGACAGGTGTCTGTATAGAACTCCTGTGCAGATTGTTGTGCCATTTCCTGTCTCCAAGGTGACCCACCATGCCACTTCTTCTCCGTTTACCCTTTAGTTCCATTGCTTTGATCCCTTTCCTTATGTAGAGAGCTCCTCCTCCTCATTACCCTCCCTGTCCCCCCCTGTAGCTTGTGTACCCCCATATATTTACTTCCCAGTAATGGTTCTCAGTGTACTAGGCTTCTGTTACTGCCATGATATCCAAGTATACCTCTTCCATCAAGGCCACTAGTTCAGGAAACTTGTTACCCAGACTATGGGCATTGGTACTCATCACCCTCCATTTTTTGATGGTCTTACCCCTTTTAGCACAAGAGAAATGAGACAATGTCTCAAAACTACTGTGGCACACCGTAACATAATTTCACCAAATAAATTGATCTAAAAGCAAATGATTTGATACCTTTTAATGGACCAACATAGATGTAACAACAAGAACAAAGTGCTCTAGCTTTCGGACCAACCAGTCCTTCTTCAGAAGTGTAATGACAGTTATTTAGAAAAAACAATACCTTTAACAACTAGAACATGCAGAAAAAACATAGCAGATGGGATGAACATAGATCTGGGTTTCATGGGACATTACAGAAATTAACATCCACAGACCTCTTCTTCTTCAGACTGGCATATTATAGGACTTCAGCATGTGTGGGTGCGTGTGTGTGTGTGTGTGTGTGTGTGTGTGTGTGTGTGTGTGTGTTGTAAGGTATGTGAATATAGTAGCTGTGGGGCTTGCTGTCACATTGAGGTAGGATTCTATTTAGACACATGGAGTTACAGTGTGTTACTACTCTTTCTTCACACACACAATGAATATTAATTCCTCCTTACTATTTACCTTCACCCGGGAGTGGGATTGATTCCATTGCACAATATTCAGATCACCTAGCCTGTTACTGTACATACAGGAGTGTCATCATAGACTGTCACATATTTTTTTAAACTCTGAACATATTGCGGTGCGAGATCTCATTTGCATGGATGGTCCTGGACATATCTTTTTACAGTAGGCTAATATTGCAGTGATTTGTGGAAACGTAAGTATGCTAGATCTCTTGTCTTACATACATACTTTATATTTACTTCTAGTTACCTTACCCTGGAGAGGGTGGCAGTTTTATTTAATTGTGGTTCTATCCAGAATCCTTGGAGATGTTGCTACACAGATAGGAGTAAGGTTAAATAGTGTCACATTTTTGCTCTGTAGGTATTAGGATACATGATCCCTTTTACTTGGGATTTCATGACAAGTCTTTAGGGAACAATTGCAGTGACTGATGTGAATGAAGGTGCATTAGGAGTGTGTGTGTGTGTGTGCATGTGTGTGTGTGTGTGTGTATCTCCTTAAAATTGGATCCCCCCATGCATTATGGGGATGTGGGGTGGGGTAGGGTGTATTGTGTGTGTGAAGAGGAGGAGAGAAATTAAGGGCAGAATTCACAAAAAAGATGCACCAAGTGCAACTCAGATGTGCCGGTGCAAGTCAGAAATGCACCAGAAGCCAATTCAGGAACAGGGGGAAAGTGCTGGGGCAAACAAGATGCCCTGCGCTGAAAAACATGGGCCACAGACGCAATGTAGTGACATGTGGCGCATATACAGGGGGCGTACCTATGAATACACAGTGCAACCTGATTCACAGAGCACATCAAGGGTGCATCAATGGGGCAAATCCAATGCAAAACCAAGATGCGCCATAAAAAGATAAGTACAAAAGAAGAAGACTTGTGTCCAGCACACCAGCAGGCCATCAATGGAATGACAACAGCAGCACACAGCCACAAGCAGAGGGGAAGTGGAACCAGACAGAGGGAGAGGTACAGGCAGACAAACTACCAGCAACAATACCAGAGGGCCACAGCGACAGAGGGGATGAACCCGGCAGCAGTTACCATTGCTGGTGCCCTAATGAAGAGAAGGAGGCAGGGCACTGGAAGGAACCATAGGCTGCCAGCCCCATGGCAGTACCATGCCTGCTGTCCTTTGAGCAGCTGACAGAGAGGGAGACAGTTGGGTGATACCACCTCAACAGGGCCATGCTGAGGCAGCTATGTGAGCTGTGCCATGATGTGATGCAGGCACCCACCGCATAAGGTCATGCCATCTCAGTGGAGACCAAGGTGACAACGGTCATGTGCCTGCTCACCATGGGAACCTTCCAGAGGCCTACTGGAGACACCACTGGCATATCACAGGCCTCAATGTCCCACCTC
Source organism: Neoceratodus forsteri (assembly GCA_016271365.2). Classification (NCBI taxonomy): domain Eukaryota; kingdom Metazoa; phylum Chordata; order Ceratodontiformes; family Ceratodontidae; genus Neoceratodus; species Neoceratodus forsteri. The sequence goes on from CM057452.1 coordinate 1,485,900,270, forward strand.
CTCCCACAGTTCCTCACTGCACTGCTACCGCATGCTTTGGAATACATCAAATTCCCCTCAAGCAGGCAGAGTGGACAGAAGCCATGCAGGGGGTCCAGAGGGCGGCATGCATGCCAGGTGTCATAGGGGCCATCAACTGCACCCATGTGGCAATCCACACACCACCTGGTGAGGAGGCCATCACATACGTGAATCAAAAGAGGTACCACTCAGTGAACTGCCAGCTGGTGTGAGATGCCACAGGGTGCATCATCAATGTCTGCACCACACACCCTGGGAGCACACATGATGCATACATCTGGTACCAGTCAGTACTCTGCATGAGGTTCAAGACCAGGGACATCCAAAGTGGACAACTGTTAGGTACATGTGACTGAGCGCCAATAGCATAGGGTGGCATCATGTCCGGAACACATAGGGTGGGCTGTGGGCAGGCAGTCATGGGCATGAGGGCACTGGGACAGCAGGGGTGTGAAAGGGTGCAGAGGTGGATGCAGGGTGACACGCAACTGATGTGCACCACAAGATGGATGGGGCAGGCAAGGGCAGCCAAGGCAGGGATGCAGGACCACCAGGCATGCAACTGCATGGGTGGAGGAGCAGGACAGGGGCACACAACACAGAGGGCAGGATGGGGACAGGGCACATGGCACAGTGTAACACAATGTACTAATGGAGACATGTCTACCCCCACAGGTGACTCCACTTACCCATTGTGGCCCTGGCTCCTCACCCCTATCTGATGACCTGGAACAGTGGCGGAAGAACGCTACAATAAGGCACACATCGCAACACACACCATCATCGAGCATGTCTTTGGTATGATGAAGATGCCTTTCCAGTGCTTGTGTCAGTCAGGTGGAGCCCTACAGTACAGTCCTGAGAAGGCTTGTGGCATATTCCTGGCCTGTTGTTTGCTGCACAACAAGGCAAATGACCATGGGATACCTGTTGGAGGCCATTGAGGGCAACAGTTCCGGGGAGGAGGAGGGGGTGTTAGAGGTTGCAGCCAGGGCACACCCTGAGGGACATGGAGGTGAGGTCGATCATGGATGCAGGGATCCTAGGCTGGTGGCAAGGGCATGGGCATACCACACACAAGTGGTGGAGGAACACTTTGAGACATGCAGGTGAGTACGGAGATTAGTACATGTGCGGGTATGGGCACTACAGTGTAGGAACAGCATGATGGTAGAATGGTGGGCACCATACGCCACACAGGGGTGCACATGGAGGCACATGCACACGGTGGGGGACATACACACTAACACACAGGCACCATGCATGCATCACCCCAGAACCACACAGGCCATGCCCAAACTGTCACAGGTCAGTGCACACTGCAGACATCAGATGGTCACTGCAGGCTCCGTAATGCACTCATCATTCCCATGACACATGGCATGATAACGGTACACACAGACACACCGGACAGCCTGCACAGGTAGCATGGGGGGTGCCAGGGCAACCATGCGACTGGTGACCACCGCACACAGCAGCACTGGCACCACCCACAGTGCAACTGATATGCATGGGTGTGACACCTGCTACCACAGGCCCGTGGTCATGGGCATCATAGGGCGGCCCCATGACCACCATGGACACATGGGAGGCCTCTGCCATGGCTGCTGGTGATGGGGTTGCCACCACTGGCCACAGGGGTGTCCCTAGGGACCCCTCAGGGGTGCTGCACTGAGACTGTGAATGGGTGCTCAGTGGGGTGGCTGTCTGACACCCACCAGCCGAGCTATGGCCGGTGGGTGTGGATGTCAGTGGTGACAGGGTCAGCAGCAGGGGGTTCACCATGCCCTGCCGTCAGAGTGTCCGGGATGTGCTCCTGAGCATCCTGCTGGATGCACATTGTCCACGGCATGCTGTGAATGCAGCCACTACCTCCGCAGCAGCTGCGATCTGCTCCATGGCTGCGGTCATGCCCACCCACATGATGCGTGTCTCAGCAAGCATCTGAGCATGCCACACCACTATGAACTCATGCTCCTGAACCATGATGGCCCTGTGGCTCTAGAACACCACCCGGAGTGCCTTCTGACTATCCACAGTTGCCCGCAAAAGGTCAAGGTAGGCACCCATGTCATCAGCAGGTGATGTGGCACATTGGTGTTGCTGACGTACAGGGGATGGACCGGCCTCACCAGGGTCCTCCCCGGGTGGTAGATGCACCCTGTGAGGCTGTGATGTGTGCATGTCTTAGCTGGGCACTGCCGCTGGCTGTCCATGTGTGCTATCTAATAGGCCCACTGTAGCGGGTGCGTGCACACCGTCACCCTGCCTGGATGTCACCAACGCTGTCAGCACTGCACTTGCCAACAGTGCAGGGGGCACAGCATCCACTGCCCCGGGCAGCTGTGCCACCACTGCACCATTGTCCAGCATGGTGGGAATGTCGATGGCACCCAGGGCCTCCCAGCATCGTGTGCACTGCTGTTGACTATGGCAGTAGTGCTGCTGAAGGTTGCACATATGGTGGTGCGACTGCCTTCACCCTGCATGCCACTGGTGAGCACAATGAGTGCATCTGCTATGTCTACTGCCTCATCTGGGTCAGCATCAGACAACCCAGTCAGGCTCCCCAACCATGCAATGTACCCTCCAGCTGTACTACCAGTGCTGGTGGAGGGGTCTGCAGGACCTCTGCCACAGGGACCGTGACCGATGTTGCACGGAGTATAGCCATTGCAGGTGCGGACACGTCCACGTCAGTGTCATCGGCCCCATGGGGTGGGCCCGCATCATCGCCCATGAGGGCTGCATGGTCGGCCATGGCCGTGCCCTGGAGTCTCGATGGAGCAGTGGAAAAGGGAAGGAAGGCCATGGTTAATGCACAGCATGCACATGAGATGGTGTCAATGTCACACATAGCACAGTCAGCAACACACTACCAGGTATGTACGCCTGTCCATGGCAGGGCCCTGCCAGGTTGCACATCCACTCACCATGCTGCGATGGGCTGCCCCTCATCTGGAAGCTACCTCCTGGGATACCATGCACGGCTGTCTGTGACACACTGGCGGCCAGGAGGGTCTCATTGGGGCTGAGCTGATCAGCTGAGCTGGGACCTCCCCCTGTCCACTGCAGGGATGCCTGGATGCTGGCCACCCTCTCTTTGGCCCTCCAGCAGCTGTTATTCCAATGTTTACAGCACTCCTGCACTGTGCAGTTGAATGGTGCCACCACGTTCATGTGCTGGGCCACCTCCTCCCAGCCCTCTGCACGCACTGTCCGGCTGCCTCCCTTGCCAGTGAGTACCTTCAGGTGTAGGTAGCATGCCTCAATGAGTGCTCTCTCCTCGTACTTTGTGAAGTTTGGTCACACCTGGTGGCGGCACCTGCCTCCTCAGACATTTCAACTACTGTGGGGAGAATCATCCTGGTGTCAGACACGCCTGTGAGTACACATGGACCTGCACCCTTCACCCGCTGTCTGTGACCTCACAATGGCCTGTGTTGCTGTTGGCCTGTGCTATGGGCCGCATGAAGGCATCTGAGCACAGGTGAACAGGCACCATGGTATGTGGTCCATGTGGGATGCGCATGTGCCACTCACGGCACACAGACCACAGTGAGGGGTACGGTGTAGCTGTCCCAGGGGGTGTGGCACTGTCCTGTCTGCTGTGGGCATGTCCCAGTACCCCTGCAGCATGTGTGCTGCCACCATGGTGTCACATCTAACCTGGGTGCCACTCCTGCAATGGCTGCAGGGCGGAGGGTGACTGCCATGTGGTGTCAGGCACAGTTCCAGTGGCAGTAGTGTGCAGGCTGGCTGCAGTGACTGCATGCCTGTATGGGTGTCACTCTGTGCACCATACCTACCTGTAGCACGGTGCTGCATCTACCTCATAGTGCAGGCCACACCCAGCTATCCATCCCATCCCTGTGTTCCTGTGTACATTGGGTGGTCCTCCATACATGTCACATCCCCTCCCTGTCCCACATTGCACTGCCTCAGCACACTGCCATCCACACCAGTGATCAGCAACAGTGCCCCATACGTGCTGTGTTGTGTGGGTTCTCGTGACCTGGACATCCACTGTGGTCATGGCAGGGACCAGTCCATTGTCAGCCCATGGATACTGCCCTGCTGTAGTCTGATACAGTTTGACATGGTGCCACATAATGACTGCCTGGTCCCACATGCGGTGTACAGGGGTCTTACCTGTTGTGCACGCAGTGATGCAGGCACACCAGTGTGTGCTGTAGCCCTGAAAACATGGCTGTATACTCACCCTGTAGGCACTGACTTCTCTCAGTGTCCTAGACTCAGCCTGCTGAATAGGGAGCATTTCTGACTCATGGCATACAAATGAGGCCTGAGCACCTGTTAATGAGACACTAATCGGCTGAGTTGCCCATGCATGGTTGATGAGGCTGTTTGGGATGCATTGTCTCTGAATAGCATAATTGCTCCCAGCTTATCTCACTTTGCATGGAGCATCTGTGTGATGCACCAATGACTGTACTGCGCATTTCCAGTGCATGCATGTCCTGGTTGGAGCATCTGCATGACATGGGGGCATTGTACACAGTGCATCCTACATGCATGCATGGTGGCCAGCCATGTGTTACAGCGCAACTCCGATGAAGCGCTATACTGCTGCTGTCCTGATGCACCATTACGGACCTGACGATCACGGTGCCGTGTTCCATATCACGCACCGTGTTCCACAATGCACTGTCCATGCTGCAACATTCTGGCCTTGCTCATGGATTGTGCACTTTGCACAGTACACGTTCATGGCACATGCCATGCACAACGTGGTGTGTGCACGTGTAACACGCATGCGTGACCATGCCTGGCCATGCAGCAATATTGCGTGATGGACTGCACATGCGCAGGCTTGTCACCAGTGGCCAGTCACACTTCACGTTCAGTGCGTGCTGTGCTGCACGTGCCCCACTGCTTCACATGATGCATAACGTTTGCTAGACGGCGCATTGCCTATTTGTACCTTGCCAGTGTCTGATCACTGTTTAAGATGCCTAGGGCTGGGAGAATGGCACCTAGGGCCATGAACTGGTCACATTTGGAGCTGCTACATCTTGTAGAACAGGTCATGGCTGTGGAGGGGCACCTGTTTGGACAGGAGGACCTCCATGTGCCCAGAGACCAGGTGTGGTCCTCCATTGCATTGCGGGTTGTGTGCCATACAGGGATGCCACGCACAGGGGAGCAGTGCAGGCATCACTATAGTGACTTCCAGAGGTGGAACCCAAAGTGACTTGCGCAGCTGCAGTGACAAGCATGCTAGGGTTCACTGCACATCCAGGTGGGTGTCATTCATCTGTCTCCTTTTGTGGCACATGCTGGGTGTGTATGTCACTGCCCTCGTGGTGCTCCATGCTGCATTGCTGTGGTGCTGGAGGGCAGGGCATGGCTGTGTGTGCCTGCTGACACCTGGTGCTTCACAATCAGGCATCACTGTCCGCTGCATGGCCACGTGATGGCAGGGGGGACTGTATCCTGCATGGTGGCAGTATTTGCTCATGGTGTTGTTTGTTGTGTTTTGCAGGACATGGGGCCAGGCAGCAGGCTGCAGATGCAGCTGAGGACCATCATCTGAGGTACATGGGTGCCAGGCTTGGTGCCCTGCTGGGGTCAGGTGAGTACCGCTTTCCATGACTGCTGTATTTCTGGTTCTGTGCGGTTGATGGTTGGTGGGGTTGTGTTCCATGTTCTGGTCCTCAGTGTGTGTTCTTTCTGTCATTTGTTGTAGGTGTTCTGGCTCGACGTGCTGTTGCGGGTGATGGTGGTGCTGCACCAGTGAATGTGGACCAGAGGATCCGTGTGGCCATCCAGGCAGCCCTGCACCCTCTCACACAGACTGTTTGGCACCTGTCAGCTGCCCTGCGAGGCATCATACTGCTAGTGTCCCTCTGTCACTTTCTGGGGGACATCTCACATATATGGTTTCCGTACCCTGTCCCCTGTTACTGTCCCTTTCCTGTCCCCTTTCCCATCCCTGCTCCACCTCTTACCCATTTGTTCCTCCTGTTGTTGTGCCTTTTATGACTTTCGGTTTGTACAGTTTATATGCACATTACCTTTTATAAACATGTTTTACTCTACACTTGTGTCCGTGTGTCTGTTTGTTCCAGCTCTGTGGTTGCTCCTCTTGCCCTGCTATTTTGCTCCATTTGTTCAGCCTGGCTCCCTTGTGCGGCTGCAGGGCATCCTGCTTGCTCTGCCACATCGCTGGTTGCGAGGCACATTTGTGGATGCGCTGTCGCATCCTGTTGCGATTCACAGTGGTGTTGCATTGCGCTTGGCATGGCGCATGACTCTGTGAAAGGCTATGCACGGGCTCGGTGCATCTGACTTTCGCTGGTGCATCCGGATTGTGCCAGGTGCACCTTCTTTGTGAATTCTGCCCTAAATGTTTATCTCTTTTTCAGATCCCTTAGACACTTTTGATACATCAAGTTGTTACACACTGAGAATTTATTGACATCAGTACATATCAGGCTGAATGGTCTTATTCATTGGTGGTCCTTGGCAAGAGTTTCTTGTTTGACACTAAGACTGTCAAATTTTGGTTATATTATCATTTATAAAGTCCTGTCACTACACAGAGGTTTTTGAAGTTTATGGGGCATGATATTTAGCTGGAGAGTATAGCTGGGTAATGGGTCCAGCTAAGTTTTACACATCATTCAGTGTGCACTGATGTTTTTAAGACAGCTTTACTGGTAATATATTGTCTGTAATACATAAATTGAAACTTCTTGGAGTCCTAAGACTATCTTAGTATGTCTTTAATCTGGGTGGGGGTTGTTTTTCAGTAATCACATTCTAATACACATTGTGACACGCATAACTTGATTTAAGAGCCATCTGCTTGAGTAGTGTTATCCTATGTCAATTAAATTTATATGCAATAGAATTCTTTGTATGTGTTTTGCACCAAGCACCTTTGATCCCAGGACCCTCCCAGCTTAAGGTAACATGGTACTATTAAACTTCTCCGACATCATCTTCTGTTTTTTTTTAAATGAGTATTTTAAACCAATGCTGATTTTTTCTGTTTTTTCTGCATGATCTGGTTGTTGAAAGTATTGTTTTTTCGAAATAACTGTCATTACACTTCTGAAGAAGGACTGTTTGGTCCGAAAGCTAGAGCACTTTGTTCTTGTTGTTACATCTATGTTGGTCCATTAAAGGGTATCAAATCATTTACTTCTGAATCATTCTTACAAGGACCAATATGGCAAATACTAAATCCAGATACGAAATAAACTGCAAACACCAAAGAGGCTTACCTTGATACAGCTTTACTTTATTAAGTGCAAAACAGGTGTAGAGACAAACAACCCGTAGCTAAAGTGCAGTGCAAAGCAGACTACAAACCAATGAAACCGGTAGAGGTTTGTGTGAGTGGATGCTGTTTGGCATGCTTTTTAAAATAATAAAGCTGCTTTTTGTACTTCTACTTGTGTGGTGCAGAGATTTGTTGTATTATTATACCATTTTTATATCCAGCACACACCAATAGCCCTCGGAGTGGTTTTGCAAATTTTTTCTCAACTCTGTATAACCAGATTACTAGGGGGTTATTATCCTGAAGTATTGAGCATAATAGCACACCTGTGAGTTTAATTCTGCATCTGGGGGTTGTTATCCTGAAGTTGTGAGTTTAATATTGCACTTGGGGGTTATTATCTGAAGGCTGTGAGTGTAATAGTGCATCTGGGGGATATTTTCCTAGGGTTGTGAGTTTAATACTGCAGCTGGGGGTTATTTTCCAGAGGATGTGAGTGTAATACTGCATCTGAGGGATATTATCATAAGGTTGTGAGTTTAATATTGCATCTAAGGTTTATTATCCTGATGGTGTGAGTGTAATAGTGCATCTGGGAGTTATTATCCTGAGGTTGATGAGTTTAATATTGTATCAGGGTGTTACTATCCTGTGGGTTTGTGTATAATAGTGCATCTGGGGGTTATTATCCTGAGGTTGGTGAGTTTAAGTATTGCATCTTGTGGTTATTATCCTGAGGGTGTGAGTGTAATAGTGCACCTGGGAGTTATTATCCTGAGGTTGGTGAGTTTAATATTGCATCTGAGGGATGTTATCCTGAGGTTGTGAGCTTAATATTGCATCTGAGGGATGTTATCCTGAGGTTGTGAGCTTAATATTGCATCTGAGGGATGTTATCCTGAGGTTGTGAGTTTAATACTGTATCTGGGATGTGATCTGGGGGTTATTATCCTGAGGGTGTGAGTGTAACAGTGCATCTGGGGGATGTTATTCTGAGGGTGTGAGTGTAATATAGCATCTGAGGGATGTTATCCTGAAGTTGTGAGCTTAATATTGCATCTGGGGGTTGTTATCCTGAAGATGTGAGTGTAATAGTGCATCTGGGGGATGTTATCCTGAGCTTGTGAGTTTAATGTTGCATCTAATGGTTATTATCCTGAGGTTGTGATTGTGAATCTGAGGGTGTGAGAGTGACATTATATCTGCTACAAGGGGATATTATCCTGGGTTTGTAGGAAGAAAGAAAGAAGAAATATATATATATATATATATATATATATTTAAGAGGTAGTGAGTTACGGTCTAGAAAAAGGTAGGTACCTATGCTGGGTGTGGTGCAGTGCAGCGGTTGAGGGTGGCAGTCTTCAGGGATACTTGCTGGAGACTGCAGTGCTGCCCCATCTGCATGCACCTCTCTGGGCTTAGGGAGGAGTTTGCCAGACTCAAGGCCAAGGTGGCTTGGGTTCAGAGGACCTACTCCCCCACCCAGGGACAACCTACTCCACCTCAGCTGCCTCAAAGGGTGTCAGAAAGGAGGACTGGATGTACAGTGGTGGGCTCTGGGAGGGTTAGGGTGGTGGAGTGCAGGCACATCCCACATCCGATACTAATACAAAATTCCTACACCACACTGGCTGGGGAGGATTGTCTCACAGAGACACCCAAAGTAATGACTGGGATGGATGTAGGGGTCCTCCATAGTGAAGACCCCAAGGTGGGTAGCAGGGGATCCCAGAGGGAGAGGAAGAGGACGTGAATCCTTGTGAGGGACTCAGTAGTAAAAGAGATACAGTTGGGGATAGGTAGGGATGAGGAGAGGAAGTAAAGTGCCTTTCCAGTGCCATGGCTCAAAGGGACAGAAGGAGGATCCTAAGGATTGCTGGGGAAGCAAGAAGTGAGGGAGAGCTTAATATGTATAGCCTAGAGGAAAGGAGGGAGAGGGGGGACATGATAGAAATGTTCAAGTACCTCAAGGGAATCAACAAAGTCCAAGGGGGTGGCATCTTTCAAAAAAAGAGGTGTGCAAGAACAAGGGGGCACAATTTGAAGATAGAGGGGGGCTGCTCAGAGATAATGTAAGAAAGTATTTTTTCACAGAGAGGGTTGTGGATGCATGGAATGGCCTTAAGGAGGAGGAGGTTGTGGAGTCAAAAACAGTGATTGAATTCAAGCATGCATGGGACAGCCATAAGGCAATTCTAAGGGGTGGGGGTAGAAAGAAGTAGGCTGCTGGTTAACTAGAATCTGCAGCTTACCCATTAGGTAGGGAAATGGGCAGACTGGGTGGGCCAAGCAGTCCTTATCTGCTGTCAAATGTTATGTTTCTATGTATGTTTCTATGTCATTGTCCATCTGGGGACAAATTACCTGGCTAGGAATCAGCCCAAAACAGTTCAGGAGGAATTCAGGATGTTGGGAGGGGTCTTGGGCATTTAGCACAATCTGTGACCTTCTCGGAGGTGCTTCCTGTGTATGACAGGAGGGAGACAGGTTTATCCCCACCAGGAATTTCAATAAATGGTTGAAGAAATGGTGCAGAGAGGAGGGATTCAGATTCACTGGGGACGGGGCTCCATCTGGAGGTATAAAGGCCTGTACAGGGGTGACAGTCTGCATCCATCCAGAAGGGGAACTGTGATCCTCAGTGACCAGTTAAAATGCTACATTGGCGAGCATTTAAACTAGCCATAGAGGGAGGCTGAATGAGTCAGGAAGACATACACTGCCCCCCCACACACACACACACATTTACAAGGTCAACAGTGGGAATCCTGAGGGAGAGAAATCCCAACAGAAACAAATAAAAATAAGAATCTGGAGGGGAGATGAAAAGAAGAGAGAGAGAGAGAAAGGAAAATAGTGAAGGAAGTAAGGAAGGACAAAAGGGTAAAATGAGGGGAGGTGGCAGCACAATCTGGAGAGCCACATGTGCAAATGCTCGAAGTCTAGGCAACAGGACTGCAGACCTAAAGGCCACCATAGCAGTAGTGAACATGGACATAGTCGCAATTACGGAGTCCTATTGCAATTAAATCAGGAATGGATTAGCCATATCAGGTTATACTCTATTCAGAAGGTACACGGTAGGATAAAAAAGGGGGAGGAGTGGCTCTTTATGTGAGGGAAAACATAAAAGCTACAGAAATCCAGATGAAACAGGGAAAAGCAGAGGTACTGTGGGTCACCCTGGAGACAAGGAAGGAGGACCGCTATTCACACAACGGTGATCTACAGACCTCAAATATAGGAGGGGGGAGGTGGATAAGGTAATGATGGAAGAAATCCTGAGGACAGCAAACAGGTGGGAGCTATTGCTGGTGGGGGATTTCAAACTACCTGATTTGGATTGGAGCCTCTCAGCTGCAGTAACAGTTAAAAGTAGGGACACCCTAGACTCTCTGTAGGGGGCATTCCTCAGACAACTAGTTAAGGAACCCATTTGTTGGGGGGTGATACTGGACCTGGTTCCGTCAAACATGGACAGTGTCACTGATGTCAAGGTTGGTAGCCAGCTGGAAACCAGTGATCATCATACAGTGTGGTTCAATATAAGAACTGGACAAGAATCAAACCACACTAAACTAAGGACCTGAACTTCAGGAGGGATGGGTTCAAGAAAATGGCAGAATGTCTTAGGAAGGTCCTAGCAGGTATAGGTTAACTGGGTGGAGTCAAGGAACAGTGAACAAAACTAAAGGAGGGCATTGAGAAGGCAACAAACCTCTTTGTCAGGCAGGTTAAAAAGGGCAAACAAAAAGGGAGAAAGGAGACTGCTATGGTTCTCTAAAGAAGCAGTGGATAAAGTAAAGGCAAAGAAGCTAGCATTTAGAAGGTACAAGACAACACAGAAGAAAGACGATAGGGAGGGTTATCGGGAGAAACAAAGGGAGGCAGGGAAAGCAGTTGGGAGCACAAAGGCACAAATGGAGGAGAATTTCGTCAAGCCAGTAAAAAGGGGGGATAAAACATTCTTTAGGTATATAAGCAAAAAGAGGAAGAACAAGGGAGGGATAGTAAGGCTAAAAGGGGAAGGAGGGACTTGTGTGGAAGAGGACCAGGAAAAGGCAAACACATTGAACAAGTACTTTTATTCAGTATTTACAAAGGAAGGAGAAGGTGAAGGGCCACAGATAGGGGAAAAGGGCATTAAAGGAAGGGAGGTAGACACTAGTCATTTTACAGAGGAGAGAGTCCTCAAGGAACTTGCACAGCTAAAAGTGAGCTAGGCAATGGGGCTAGACAGGGTACACCCTAGAATACAGAAGAAACTTAAGGAGGAGCTAACTGCTTATCACTAGATACAGGGGAAGTTCTGGGGGACTGTAGGAGAGTGAATGTGGTCCCACTTCACAAAAATGGAAATTGGGAGGAGGCAGGAAACTACAGACCTGTCAGCCTGACTTCAGTGGTGGACAAAGCAATGGAATCACTATTGAATGAAAGGATTGGGGAATACCTTGTGAACAGGAGATTATATAATCTGAGGCAGCAGGAGTTTCATGGTGGGGGGGGATCTTTCCAAACAAACCTGATCAAGTTCTTTGACTGGGTGACCAGGGAACTGGATTAGGAAGGAGGGGTGGATGGGGCCTATTTGGATTTCAGTAAGGCATTTGACACAGTTCCATACAGAAGACTGGTAAACAAGCTAGGCAGCCTGGGAGTGTGCCAAAAGTAGTAAAATGGGTACAAAGTTGGCTAAGAAGCAGGAGTCAGAGGGTGGTGGTAAATTGGTTACTCTGAAGAAGGCATAGTAACCAGCAGGCTGCCACAGGGGTCAGTACTGGACCCAGTCCTCTTCAATGTCTTTGTTAGTGACATTGCAGGAGGGCTGGAAGGGAATGTATGCCTGTTTGTGGATGACACAAAAATCTGCAACAGAGTGGACACACCGGGGGGGATGAGGGACAATTTGAAAAGCTGGAAGACTGGTCAAGGGTTTGGCAACTAGGCTTCAATGCCCAAAATTACGAAATTATGCACATGAGGCATAGAAACCTGGGGCCAATGTACACATCGGAAGGAAGTATAGGCAACCATAGAACAGGAAAGGGACCTGGGGGTCATCATATCTGATGACCTGAAGGTAGCAAAGCAGTGTGATAAGGCAGCAGGGAAAGCTAACAGAATGCTTGGGTGCATAGAGAGTGGTATCACCAGCAGAAAGACGGAAGTAGTGTTAGCACTATATAGATCAATGGAAAGGCCCCACTTAGAGTACTGTGTCCAGTACTGGAGGACACATCTCCAGAAAGACATAAACCGGCTGAAAATGGTGTATGGCCTGCATCAAAAGCCCTATGAGGAAAGATTCAAGGAATTTAATATGTACTCTCTAAAAGACAGGAAGGAAGGAGGGGGGGACAAGATAGAAATGTTCAAATACCTCAAAGGTATTAATAAGATACAGAAGGGCAGCATTTTACATAGAAAGAGATGCTCAAGTACAAGTGGTCATGACATGAAGCTGGAGGGGGGACAAGACTCAGAGGAGATGTGAGGAATTACTTCTTCACGGAAAGGGTGGTGGACACCTGGAGCAGCCTCCCAGTGGAGGTGGTGGGTACTAAAATGATAGCAGGATTCAAGCATGTATGGGATAGACACAAGGGGTCCATAGTAATAGGGCTGAGGGGGAAGGCAAGAGATTGAGTAGGGTCTGCAGTAATACAATAGGTAGGCAATTAAGCAGACTAACTGGGCCAAGAGGTCCTTATCTGCTGACAACTTCTATGTTTATCTATGTCTTGCTGACTGGTTTAAGTGGTGCTTGTGTATACTGTTTACTTTTGCCTTTCTCCATCATCTTCACTCAAAAGTGGCAGGAATAGGGCTGAAGGACATGAGAGGGCCCACCAGGGGATGACTAGTGGTGGAGGGGTTGGGAGGAGGATGAGCAGAACACCTAGTGCTGAAGTGCAGGTGGCTGCTGGGTATTTACAAGAGCAGGTGGCATGGTCAGCCAGCCTCAGAACCACAGGCTTTAGTATTTCAATTCTAAGTCTCATTGACTGGTTTGAGTAGTGCATGTGTATATGTGGCCTTTGTCTATACAGGACTCTGGCCTTTCTCTGTCATCTCCACCCTCAAAGAGGGGCCCAGCAGGGATCGGCTAATAATTATGCGAGGGCTCAAAAATGATTGAGTGTCACTGAACTGAGAATCTTCTGCAACTCACAGAAGTAGACCAATTGTGTGGAGTAAAGGAAAAACACTCAGGTGGAGGAAACCTGTGGGGATTGAAGGCAAAAGGTCAGTCGTCCTTATGAGTTTTAACTAGCTAGTCTATATACTTACTCATAACCTTGATTATGTGTGGTGGAATGTTTCTTAGATGCATAAGCAGCCACTCCTTTTGGATGACTGTCCTGAAGAGAGAGGAGGTTGAGACCAAGCTGAGCTAGTAGGATTCTGATATAGTGCACAGACTAATAGTAGTCATCACTTCACAGACTCTGTAGTCAGTAGTGGCAATTTGGATGCTTCAGATGATGTTTTTACTTGATCAGGTATGGCAATTGGACATTATGTGAATACATTGGGTGGTAAGGAACATTGTAACCAGTATGCAGTCTGATAGGTTGGATTCTTTAAGAAGCAGATGGTAGTTGTCAGATGACCTTCTTGAAGGCTATTTGCAGGAAGATGATATTCTTGGTGGAACTTAGAAGTATTGGATGAATTCTTCAGGCCTCAGGAAGCCTTAATAAGCGTGAGTCAAAGCAGCTTGTAGATTGAATTCTACTGGCTGTATAACTACCAAAGAGGTGAAGAGCTCTATGAGGCTTGACTCTGAGTTTGAATCCATTGGGTGTTGATTCAGTTGTGCTATGGAGCTTTGTCTTTTAATGCCATGAAGAAATATTTTGAGTAATTAATTTGAAAGGTCAGATGAAGGTTGAGTTAAAAGCAAAAGTAATACATATGTTGAATGGTGTCAACGTGCTATTTGATGGAGGAAGAGGACATTCAATTTCTGAAGAGTGGAAATAAGTAAGAGCAAAAACTTCAACAAAGATTATAAAAGAAACACGGGCTGAGTTGGCGTAAAATATAGAATACCTTGTCCAGTCTGAAGTGCAAGCTGCTTTCACAACTTGATATAGTGATGACCATAGTACCAACCAGGTTGACTCCAAGTGATGATTCCTAGTATTCGATGATCTGAGAGATTTAGAGGTAGTGTCACACAGGTGTCTGCTGTAGCAGTTGCACTGAAGAATGGTTGAAGGGGAAAGTGAGATAGGGAGTCAGTTCAGTGATTAGCAGTTCCTGGAATGTGGGAACAATGGAGTGGAAAATAGTTACAGACAGATGTCCAGGTCAATTTGTGAGAAAGGCTATGATTGAAGGAGTGAACCACTGGCCTTTATTGATGGCTGCTACTAATGATTGGTTGTGTGAATAAAGGTGCCAAGATGGTTGGACCAGATATGTCCACATTAGAGTGGCAGCAACTATTGGGTATATTTCTAATAAAGCAGAAGTCATAGCAAATTTAGGTATCTTGAAGATATCAGGAGGCCAAAGAAGGGTGAACCAGGAGTTTCCATGGATGGCAGTGAAACCTTATGATGGTATTGCATCTTTTAACATTCTAGCTAATAAGCAGGAGAAAGACTATAGCAGAACAAAGATATTTAATTCTGTAATTCTGAGAATTTGGGATAATATCTGAAGATCTTGTGGTATGATTCTCATAGCATAGTTTAGGTATCCTAAGAGGGATGCAAGCTGTATATGTACAAGATTGTATAGATTGAAGAGATACTGGAGAATTAATCTGTTGGTTTGTCCACAATGAGGCAAGCTTCCATTTAGGGGAATACCAGAGATTTATTTATTTATTTTAGTTTATATTCATTTTTTTAACCGGCTAGGCCCACTGAAACTTAGCTGTCCCCTTTTCAGGGGGGACCCAGAGTTAATTACATTTAACAAGCAGGCAGAAAAGAACATTGTCAATAAACATTTTCATATCAAACTCAGACATGATATAGTCAAAGTGCATGGTCAGTGAAGCAATGTATTTGGCTAAACATAGAGTACCATTACATGACATAGTATTAATAACAATCTTTGACTACACAAGGTAGGGAAACATAGATCAAAAGGGTAACAATACGAACCAGAGTAGGAAAGCAACATTGATTATAAAGTGACTGGATCCAATTTTATCCTCTACTAGTGGTATTTGAAGTCCTCGAAAAGGTTAGTGAGACAGAGGATGTCTTCAGCTAGTGGAGGGTTCAGAGTGTCCATGAGTAGAAGTGATCAGAATGATCCTCTCTAATACCCTATGGTTACCATAGATTACAAAGAATTAGAAACACCTTGAAGGCATTAGCAACGGCTGCTTTGGATAACTCAACATGGTGTCCAGCAAGCCTTATATATTGAATAGTGTCATTCATTCATGCTTTTGAGAGAAAAGGCTTCAGAAAATATAAGGGAAGTGATGTTAGTCTTGGTTTACTGGTGGGTAGCTGACAGACTGACATGGAAACATACAATTTGTCATCAGAAAAGGACTGCTTGGCCCCCACAGTCTGCTCAGGTGTTTTCTGGCAAATCTACATCTGCAGACCCTATCTAGGATCTCGACCATACTCATTCTCCCCTCAGCTCTATTATAACCCTGACACTGGGTCTTGATCTTGTTCACTGTCCTCTATATTGTCACTAGTTCAACCCCCACAGAAGATGGACGAGGATCAGCTCAAGAGCCATGCAGGAAACAGATTGATCAGATGAGTGTGAGACCAGTAGGTCTATCGCCTCCTGTTTTGTAGTGATTGTTTAAACTGGCATGTAGAATGCCTTGAAGTGCAACATTAGTTTTGGAACAGTCCATTCCTTGATGGATATCTTGAGTTTGACCAATTTTCCTGGTTTCAAAAGAGATGAGCTTTGAATGGCTAAAACAATGGAATTTCTGGTTCTGGAGAGGAATGGTGAATGAGTAAAGGTTGAGAGGTCCCTGTGGCTGGAATGAAGTATGAAAGAGGAGTTAAGGCAGCTGACAAGTTGTCTCATAGGAAGGCTTTACTTCAGGATGAAACTAATAGCCAGATGGCCTCTGGTCCCAAGTGTTGCCCCAGGAACTGGAACAGGCTCCTGAACAATGCTAGGTTTAGGCACACAACAACAGGTTACTGTTCTATACAGCTGTTGCCTACCATTATGACACTGTACCCCCAGGGACTGAGTAGATGAAAATGGAAGCTAAAGAGTAGCGCAGAGGAAGAACCCCACTGTCAGCAACTGCGTTCATGTGTTGCAAATCTAAAGAAGCTAAATTTACCCTGGGTTAGATGGTACAGCTAAAGGAAGGTGAGATGGGAAAAAACCCAGATTCAGCATCTGCTGGAATACAATGGTTCTGAGGTGAGCAATGTCACCTTGAGACACTGAGCCATGGGTCTTTGGAGTCCTTTGCTATGTATAGAGACAAAAGAAATTGGAGGGAGTCAGAAGAGCTTGAAGTGTTGCAACAGTGCTTCATACTATCATGTTTCCTGCAAAAGTCAGAATATACTATAAACATGTCCAAAGTACTGATTGAGCAGATGCAGGCAAGTGAACTTGTCTGGAAGTGTTTGTAGAGTCTAATGGCACGGAGGTAGAATTTAATCGACTGAATGATGAATGCTGAAAGAAAGGACTGCTTTTGATGGTAAGTATGACGGAAAAGGTACTAAAAATATTAATGCATACTGATAACATAGATATATGTGGTGTAACAGAAACCTGGTTTACTAACTGCTGCTGGGGTACTGAAATCCCAGGCTACTCAGTTATAATTAGAAATCACCAAAGAACTAAAGGGGGAGGAGTGGCTTTATGTATTAGTCAACAATTGGCTAATTTTGAAAT
This sequence comes from Neoceratodus forsteri, assembly GCA_016271365.2. Lineage (NCBI taxonomy): Eukaryota > Metazoa > Chordata > Ceratodontiformes > Ceratodontidae > Neoceratodus > Neoceratodus forsteri. Next base: position 1,485,917,419 of record CM057452.1, read on the forward strand.
CTCAGACAGTATAAACATGGATTATGATACTGAAATTGTCTGGGCCAAGGTCCAGAGTGAAAGACCACTAACAATAGACCTGTGTTACCAAGCTCCAAACCTTGACACCATTAGCAATGACACATTCATGCAAACTATTGAAAACCTAGAAAATTATGAGGATCTAATATTAATGGGGGATTTTAACCTACCAAGCATTAGTTGGGAAACCCTAAATGGGATAAATTCCTTGGATAAAAGATTTATTGAAGTTACATTGTGACACGATCTAGCACAGATTGTACAGGAACCTACCAGAGAAAATCATGTTTTGGACCTTATCCTCACAAATATTACAGATCTAGGAAATCCACCCCAAGTAATTGCACCCCTCGGGGATAGTGATTACAATATGATACTATGGAATATTAAATATTATACATCTATAAATAGGGGTGTGACTAGAGCTAGGAATTTCTTCAAGGCAGATTATATGACAATTAAGAATTACTTATCCAGCTGGCATTGGATGCAAGAATTATATAATCTGGACTGTGAGCAGATATGGAAAGTTTTAAAGGAAACATTTGATTTCTATATTAACACCTGGATACCTGTTCATATAAAATATAATAGTAATGACAAAAGACTCCCACCTTGGTTCGATAATAAAATTAAGAGACTTATCAAAAGCAAAAAAAGAGCCTTTGATAAATACAACAAAACCCCATCTGAGGGTAAATGTCAAAGCTTGAAGGTTAAATCTAATCAATGTAAGAAAGTAATAAGATCTGCAAAAACAAATCTTGAAGTAAAACTTGCCACTATAACTAAAGATAATAAAAAGCAATTTTATAATTATGTTGGGTCCCTAAAGGGAAATGAACCAAATATTGGGCCACTAGTTAAAGAAAATATACCAATAGTCAATGAACTACATATGGCTAACAGATTTAATCAGTACTTCCTCAGTGTTTATAAACCAAAGGATGTTGTCCTCTTGGATAATCTTCCATATGATGTTATTAATCTACAGATTATACAGGAGGAAGTTTTGACAGCCATTAAGGCCACTGAAACAAACTCCTGTCCCGGCCCAGATGGAATACCAGCTACATTTATTCAAGAATTGGCAACAGAATTATCTGGGGTAATTACTTTATTGTTTAATGCATCTCTCAGAGAGGGGAGAGTTGTTGCTGAGTGAAAACTGGCAACAATCTTACCAATTCACAAGAGTTGGTACTAAACAGCTAGTAACTAACTATATGCCTACCAGCCTTACTAGCTGTTTAGGTAAACTAATGGAACAAATAGAATAAAATGTTGCAAAACCTTATGAAGAAGAATATCACTGATATTTCCCAATATGGTTTTACCAATGGAAGATCTTGTCAACATAATTTAATTAGCTTGTTTGAGCCAGTAAGTCTGGCACTAGATCAGGGTTTCCCAGTCAATGCTGTTTTCCTGGACTTCGAAAAGGCATTTGATACTGTCTCTCATAGTTAGAGCTAAAAGTTTTTCACGGGAGTCACAGAATGCACGATTTCCATTAAAAAAGCTTGTCTCTGTGAAAATAGCAATTTTTGTTTCAAGCCACTGAATTTAGTCATTATGGATCATAATGACTAAATTCAGTGGCTTTAAACAAAAAAATCATAATTTATGATCAAAGAAACTTTCTGTTTGTCAGCTCGGTGTGGGCTTGTGTGTAACCGCAAGGCGTGGCTGTCGAGAGTATAGCCTTCAACTTCAATAGGATTTTAAATGCATACATTTGCCCATTAAAATAAGATAATGTGGTGGTGCACTCAGAGCCTTAAACAATACAGGTGTCCAGAATTGGTGCACCTTGCTTTCATATGTCAACTTGCAGAGTTATCGTGTGACATTTGTGGTTACTGCTAAAGCACTGGTGCATACCAAGCTTCATTGCCAGGCCACGGATATATCAATAGTTTTTAAAACATTTTTAAAAGAATATTAAGTGGAAATAAATATTGGTTGTCAAAACTATCCTATATTGTTGCAGACCACCCAGTAGTGATACTTACCGTGAGATTAATAGGACATCGGCGGAATAAAACCTTGCAGGTAGACACTGCTCCTTTGGCTGCTCTTCACCTTTACAAAGATTCATAGTACAATTGTGCCATTGGTGCCTTCAATGAAATATGTCTTTATTGGCCCATCGGAGGCCGTGAAATGCGGCTGAAAAAAATGTGAAAAACTTTTAGCCCTACTCATATTGTATTACTTGGGGAACTTATAAGATATAACTTCCATCCTAATATTATTAAATGGATTGATTCCTGGTTATGTAACAGGAAGCAGCGCATCAGCATTAAGGCAAATGTCAGATTGGGGTCTCATTAGTAGTGGAGTCCCTCAAGGTTCCATTTTGGGTCCGTTATTATTTAATATCTTAATGACTAGTATGCAGACTAATGATGGAGTCTGGTTACATAAATATGCTGATGATAGTAAACTTGACTGCATTGTCAATGATTTAGAATCTGTGAGGTCTTTACAGCATAATTTGGATAATTTGGCTAGCTGGTCAATAGTGAATAAAATGACTTTTAATGCTACTAAGTGCAAGGTCATGCACCTGGGCAAAGGCAACAAACTGGCAACCTATAAAATTAACAACACTGTATTGCAAACCATTACATCTGAAAGGGATCTTGGTATTACTATTACTAATGACTTAAAATTTACCTCCCATAACAACAATATAATCAAAAAATGCCATGGTGTACTGTAATGTATCCTGAAGCACATAAAGAGCAGGGATACGGAGGTTCTTATACCTTTATATATTGGCGTGGTAAGGTCACATATTGATTATTGTGCTCCCTTCTGTACACCTACTTCCTTGGGTGGTAAGGCATCCGTTGAAAAAATTCAGAGAAGAATTACTAAGAAGGTAACTGGATTAAATAACCTAGAGTACACTGATAGACTACGTACTCTAGGGTTATACTCACTGGAATATAGAGCATTGAGGGGCAACTTGTGCTTGGCCTACAGGGCAATACATGACCCTGCACTGCATGGAGCCATCTGTCTTGAAATAACTGCATCAGGCTGTAACACTAGATCACATAAATTTCAATTAATATCTAAAGTTAATAAAACCGCTAAAAAGAAAGCTTTTTTCACCCAGCGATTGCAGTCTGTTTGGAATACATTGCCATCTGATACAGTGATAAGTGACAGTTTGACTGACTTTAAGTGTAAACTGGATTATTATATGGGAGATAAGAATTATTTTTGCCACTAGGTGACACGTTCTGTATGGGCATGTCCCTTGAACTTGTATAAACCTATGAACCTATGAAGGCCAAATCATAGGTAAAAACTCAGCCACAAGCAAGAATGCTGAATGCTGCATGGAAGTATGACAGAGGAAATAAATGCTGAAGCAAACTGTCTGACTAAGAAGGCTTACTGACTAAGGTTGCCTGAATTGTCTGAGTAGGAGTGGGAACAGCTGCCTGACCATGAGAAGATGAGTGGACAAATGCCCAGTCGAGCCATGGTAATGCCCTGTGATTATGGGCCAGGAAACAGTCTTCTTCATGATTTTGATAGATGAATATACTTGCTCTGGTTGCAGAGCTTAGATAATAATGAATTAATAAACAAAGTTCATAGCCATAAGCTCAGTATGGACACAGCACAGAGGTGAACCTGTAATCCCCTCCTGCCTTCTGTCTGAACACAGAAGTTGTTCCGGTTTTATATTCTTCTGTTAAGAGAGTATTGCTGTTCAGTGAAGTCACAGTGCCGAAAATCAGTTTTGGTGCTGTGACTCCTTGGTGCACAGCAAAATGGCACTGGGGATTTAGATTTTTTATGTTTTATGTGGGGGGCTGCACCCACCGCACACCCTACTCAACTCCAGGGGGGGTGCATGTTGGGGGGATGCAAACATAAAAAAATTAATTCAGGCTGGCCGCAACAAAAACGTACCTGTTCCTGGACCTGAACCCAGCACCCTGTCTACCCAATCCATGAACCCATCAACCATGCCATGGGGCTAACACGTCAGCCTGCCATGGCACCACCCCTCAAAACCCTTCCCTCCTCTCACTGAGCATGCTTACTCTCACCCACCCCCACACATGTGCACATGTAGTGACACCCTGTTGCTATATGCACAAACCCACCCCATCCGGTCACCCTACCTCATCGGTAGCCCCCATGACATGTGCCACGATTGAGAGATTTGTGGTTTGCTCAATCGCAGTCATGCTTGTCACTGGTTACCCTGGCCTGAAGCAAATTGTATGAAAATAAAACCAGTAAAATATGAAAGAAATCAGGTTCAAAAGTCAGATGAATGGGACCCCTCCACCAATGTTTGGATGGGCAGAGTTGGAAGTGGTGGATAAAGTGAAGTTTTTGGAAACCATTACTCAGCAAGATTTCTGGTGAAAGGAACATATAGAATCTATGCTTAATAAGGCAGATGCTAGACTGTCTTTTCTTACATTGTTATATAGGGCAGGAGTTAGCCATCATAACTTAGTGTACTATTATTGTATTGTAAATAGACCAATGTTAAAGCATGGAAGCCCAGAATGGTATGGGGGAGCTTACCAAAAAAGAGAGTAAAGGTATAGAAAAGATGCAGAGGAGGGCTACGAGACTTGTCCTGGGGATGGAAATCCATTATGATGATGATGCTCTAAGGTTATGTAATTTGGAGAAGCTAAGTGATATGAGGGCAAAATGGAAATGGAACAAGTTGATGAAATTTGTGCTTCTGACCACAATGTATTCCTCCTGTTGCCACCAAAAGTAATTGTGAGTTACTGTCTATGGAATCAGTGTAGTCAGAGGAAACTGAGAGTGAGGACAGAAACATATAAAAAAATATTTATTATGATGGAGATTGATCAGTAATGTTGGCTTATTTTAAATCCTAACCAGAAAAGGGTGTTTCGTGATGTACTGTGACTAACAAGCATTAACTATTGCAATGCTCTATACCTAGGGCTTCTGGGGGTGGACATCTGTCGCCTGCAGCTGGTGCAGAATGTGGCAGCCAGGTTGTTGATGGATTTGTCAAGATCTAGCTATGTCTTGCCTGTTCTCCATGAACTGCATTGGCTGCCAGTGTGGTGGAGGATCACCCTCATGGTCACTTTGCTGACCTATAAGTCCCTACACAGACAGGGATCATGTTATTTACAAGACGTTCTTTGTCCCTATTGCCCCCTCAGCCCACTCCATTCCACTGATGAGGGATTGTTGGAGATTCCCAGGGTCAGTTTAAAGACCTTGGAGGCCAGAGTTTTTCCTTTTGTGGCCCCAATCCTGTGGCATTCTCTACCTAGTTGGGTTAGAGAGTACCTGTCCACTGAGACTTTAAAGTCTGTGTTAAAAACCTATTTGATTTAGCTTTCACAGATGCTATTTAATGTATAAGTCAGTTGCGCTGCCTGTTTTAATTTTGGTGTTTTAATGGATGATTTTTATTCTGTCAAACGGTTTGGTATTTGAAAAGCACTTTTTAAAAATAAAATCTGACTTGACTTGACTAAAAAGAAACCAGTAAGAATTGTGATAAATATGGAAGTTCATGACTGCATGAGCCATTTTTAATAATTGACATGTGCAACTTTTAGGTATTTCACTTTTGTTGCATTAATTTGGTGATATAGTAGATTTATATATTATTGTGTTAGGTAAAGTGTTGTCCCTTTCTAGCTAATGTGTAGTGATAAGCTTATTGTGCTTCTGTTTGAAATTTGTACAATTAGTACATGTAGTGAACGTCAACCTGTCAGTTCACTGGAAGCTTGCAACGGTGTGCACTAAATTTAACTAAACCAAATTAACTTGGCTGTAGTCACTGCCACGACTAAATATTGACCATGGGGGGGAGGGTATGGATATCAATTTTGAAAATTGGAAAATTACACACAGCTACAAATTTGAACACATTTCTTGTTACCTTTAAGGGTTCTCATTTTTCCAAACAGGCCTGGGTCCTATGCTCTTTGTCCTTCTCTCTCTCTCTCTCACTGTTGTGAATCTTCTGTGAGACTGAACATTTTTGCTGTCAAGAGGAGAGCACTCTGGGCCTGCTCTTTAGTTGAATACAATTATTTAAAAAAATTGCTTAAATTGTTTGAAAGCAGCAGTATTTGTCAGTTGGCAAAACATTTCAACATACAGTTTTTTAACAACGAGATATTTCTTACCTAATTATATTCATCAGTAAATTTGCATTTTTCTCTCATGTTTGTACAGCAGCTTTTATGACTAATTTTATCACTAATGACTTAGGACATTAAAGATGGTGGCCACTAACAATTTTTAAAAACTCATTCCACCGAGGTTACTTTGTGTATTTACTTACTCGATTGATACTGTGGATGTATAAGGAGATTGCTAGCATGTATTTCTGAATAAATCAGCACAACTCCAAACCAAGATGTTTAGTTTATTAATAGTGGGTGTGGCCAGTGATCATTTACCTTTTTTTGTACAGTATATCTTTATTATCAATAACATTTTCTTAAGAAATACAGTATACATGTAGTGAGGACATAAACTATACAAACAAATAATCATCCGTATGCATGAATCATACCAAGTCCTTTTGCATACACTTAGGCTATGTCCCGCTTACGTCATTTGACGATTTAGAGTCCATTTCACATCTAATTTTGGCTAGTCAATCTTGCAGCTTGAGCTGTAGCCTAAAGTTGAGGTGTACATTACATAAAATAGATCCGACATGTCCTTCCCACATTTGTCAGCCATTAGTCTATAACAATCCCTTAACAAATTTAATTAAAAAACTAACTTAAACTGATGCCATATGGTATAAACAGGGAACTCAAAAAATAGAATCAACTTTTGCTTTGCTCTGGTTCTAAATTCATCCACTCTTTGTCAGAATGTCTCGTAGTTTAGTTTTCTACCTAGTTTTTTCTTTTCCTCCAGGTTCTATCCCATAGTCTTCTCTCCTTGGTAATGCCCTTTGCATATGTGTGTGTGTGTGTGTGTGTGTGTGTGTGTGTGTTATCTATAACATTTCTCTTCACAAAGGAACGTAGCCTCACCAGGAGTCAGGGCATTCACAAATTTGCACCATGCCTCTGGGAATCTGTCCTCCCAGCCCTGTAGGACATAAATTAATCTGTCCACTGACAACACTTTAATAGCTAACCCCTTCCATTGTTCTACCATTGGTACAGAGTTAGTAATCCATATGTTTTGTATCCCTTGTTTAGCAATCACTAGTTGGACTCTCAGCCACCAAGGGTAAAGCTCCCAGTCCCCATTGTCTACCACCTCCACTTCTAACAGGAGTGACCTTGGGGTGAATTCTATTGGTCGGCCCACCACTCCTGAAACAGTAGTTACTTTTAAGAACTTCAAAACCCCATATCTTGGTTCTGTAATTAAATACAAAGAAAGGAAAAATGGATAAGGATATGTATTGCCAGCAATGCATTATCACTAAAAAAAGTATGATTGAAAATGTTTTTGCTAACAAATATTTAAACGATAATGACTGAGAATTTGGTAATTTCTGATGCATTAGGTATACTGTTATGTTGGCGACTCACATTGAGTGACTCACTTTTGAGTGACTCAGTTTGAGTGCCCATGATGTTAGCGAGCATGAAAGGCTAGCAAGGAGTGGATATAGCAAGGGTAGAGGGAAAGAACAGTGAGCCAACAGGATAGTGACTGGAAGAGGGAGGTAAAGGAAACCAGTATTTGGGATATACTTTCACAGGGCAGATCTGAGCTGACTGTTTGGTCTGGTGGTGAAAGTGGCTGCCTGCAGTGTGAAAGGGGCTGGGTAGGGATGCTACTGTTTTACTGTGTTTTGGGTTGTTGGACTCTGTAGGTTTTTTTTTCACTGTACCGTGTTCTCCCAGTTTTGTGGTGAATGGAGTCCTCCCCCCAAATAGCCTCCCTCCTGAGCTGTCTCCATTACCCCAGTGTTAGACCCCCCTGCAGTTGATAATTAGAAATGGGGGTGCGGGGTGTATCCCCAACATAAAAAGTATAGTATGTTGTTGCACCCGTACAGTATTGTGGACCCTCTCTCATTGTGGGTCCACTTTTGTGCACAGTCACCGGTTCTGTTCTTGGCTATGTGCACTTGCCAATGTGAAAGTCACAGTGATAGTTTCACCGTTATGATATGGAACTGAGAGATTAACAACCAGTTGGGGCCACCTCCCTCTAGCCTGTTATTAATCCATGGAAATTACTGGCTTTGAGGTTGTTATTGAAATTCTTTTTAATTTTTTTGTTTGTTTAGTTTTTTACTTAATTTTGGTGGTTTGAGCAGAGCCATGCAAGTGGTGCGGTACAAGTATTACTTACCTTTAAGATACTGTATGCCATGCAACATCAGTTGGGAGTCTGATAGGTAATTTCTAAGAAATTAATGACTGATCCAGTAGCCAATCAGGAGCCTCACTAGGCTCATGAATATTTAATTAGACTTCTTGCTGCTTTACATGAGAATATGAAAAGCACCTACAGGAAACAGAAGGTTCTGTGTGATTTGGGTGACTCAAAAACAGCAAGCCCAGAATTAGCAAAGGCAAAAGAGCATGGTCACAAAGGGTGAGGGTTACAAGTCAGCAATCACCAAAATGGTGAAAAAAATGTAAAGGGACTTTTCTGCGAGGGGGGGCTTTGCCCCCCAAACCCCCTTACTAAAATCACCAACTCTGAGGGGAAACAACTGTGTGAGGGGGAGAAGCCATATGCCATCATATTGATGACTGCAGACTTGTGCCTCTCACTCTTTGTGGCTTGCTTTTTTGCCTTTGCTCATTTTGGGCTTGCTGATTTTGAGTAGTCCAAATCACAGGATATCGAATGAGAAAACTATCACCTGGCCAGTTTGTAAGATTTAATGTCTTGTAGTTTTGTCTGTAGACTATTCTGAACAAAAACATTTTTTCACAACTGTTACAATGCTATGTTTTCATATAATCTATAGGCCAGCAGCCCTTTTGTTGGATAAAGCTGAAGTATTGCAGCTTTGTAGATTCTGATGCTATGTAGTTCAACATGTAGCTATTTGTAATATTCTTATTTTCAGAACTGATATCCATACCCCCAAGTGATCTTTATTTAGCATCATGGTTGTGACTCCAGGCAGTTTAGTAAAAAGCATATGTATACTGATGATACAGTTCTTAATGGCATTGGTGCCTTGATTTCTTAGTTTCTGCTTTGTTGCTGCAGTATGGCTTTAATAACATCTAGAGCTGATTCTGATCAAACTAGCTTTGGCTGAACTCCCAAAAGATAGTTTCCATATCCTTTGTCACTAGACAAAAGCATATTAGGCTCAGGGTTGCCAGCATTTTCAAAACTCTGAATGATGTCCCCATTAAAGAGGTCACCCCCTTCAAGCTTCTTAGTGTGTGGAGGGGTAGAAACCTGGAGTTCTCCTCACACATTGATGCCATCTGAAAAAAAACACCCCAAACATGTCGCCTATATAGCAACAAATTTTGCCTTACCCTCCTGATTCACTATGAGATCCATCTCAAAATGAGCTTGACAGTACTTAATTAGCTGGATGGGGTAAATCATGATGCCCCCAGTCCACCTTAACCAGACTGGTCCCTCTTTTTCACTCCTTCTGTCATTTTGCACCACATCTACAGGGAATCTGATTTAGTTTGTTTAAAAAATTTGAAAACGTGAGAGGTAGAGAGGGTCCACCTCTATTCAAAGATCATTGGGCAATCAGTTGTAGGATCAGTTTAAAGTGCCCAGTTGAATTTGAAAACATTCCCTGTGTTTAGGTTCTTCAGGAATTTCAATAGATTGGCATTTCTGAATGATCTAGCAAATATCCAATTTGATCAAGTTGACTTAATACCAGAACTTGATGTGGTAGATTTCTTTTTTTCTGAATTTTTAAATTCGTAATAAGCATGCATCTAATTGTTCTATGAGGAGAAAACAGAGAAGTATGCCATAGATAACTGGTAAAATGTCAAAAAATATGCAGATTAGGAATAGGTTATAAAGGAAGGTGAAGAAATCAAATCGGGTGGTATCTAAGAAGCCTACAAAAATATTAGGAATAAATGTCAGGGGCTTATAAAGAAGGCAAAGAACAAATATTGCAAAAAGAAATTTGAAACAGCATCTCAAGATCATGACTTCTGGAAATCAAAAAAAAACACTTTCTGTCCCCAGTGAGGTACTACCATCTTTCATCTTTGAAGGTGGAGGATAATATAATTTCTGATCCTAGACAAGTAGCAGAAGCTATAAATAAATTTCTTACCTTGTTTCCAACTGTAGATAATGGTGGTAAGTGCAATGGAAATATGAAGTGTGAGTATACAGTTCTGGGGGACTTTGTAGATAGGAGGCCTTTGTCTAGATTGAAGTTAATTGAAATTAAAGATGTCAAGATACAGCTGGTGGCATTTAACACATCCAAGAGTGGTGGTCTGGACAGCATAGAAGCCAGGCTACTGAGTGAGGGAGCAGACATAATTGCAACATCTTTGACAAAATTGTTGAGTAAAAGTCTTTGCTGTGGCTATCTCCCAAATGTGTGGAAGATAGCAAGAACTGCGCTAATACACAAGGGCAGAAATTCATTGGAGATGAATAACAATAGGCCTATAGCTTTACTTTCCCTTGTCTCCAAACTCTTAGAGAAGAAATCCACAAGTAATTAATTATTTATCTAGCTATGATCTGCTCTTCTGTCAACCATCTGGCTTCAGGACACTCCACTCCACTCCACTCCACACAGGCAGAACTGCTGGACTTCACAGATACCATTTCCCATGCACTCAAAGAAACATAGACATAGAACATAGACTTTGATGGCAAATAAGGACTGCTTGGCCCACCCTGTCTGCCCATTTTCCTACCTACTGGATAAGCTGCAGATCCTAGTTAACCAACAGCATACTTCTTCCTACCTCCCCAACTATACTTGCCTTATGTCTGTCCCATGCACTCATGAATTTCCCCACTGTTTTGTCCCCATGACCTCCTCAGAAAGGCTGTTCCATGCATCCACCACCCTCTCTGTGAAAAATACTTCCTCACATTGCCCCTGAGCCATCCCCCTCCTCTATCTTCAAATCATGCCCCCTTGTTCTTGCACATCTCTTTTTCACTCCTTCTGTCATTTTGCACCACATCTACAGGGAATCTGATTTAGTTTGTTTAAAAAATTTGAAAACGTGAGAGGTAGAGAGGGTCCACCTCTATTCAAAGATCATTGGGCAATCAGTTGTAGGATCAGTTTAAAGTGCCCAGTTGAATTTGAAAACATTCCAGGCAAGTATAGTTGGGGAGGTAGGAAGAAGTATGCTGTTGGTTAACTAGGATCTGCAGCTTATCCAGTAGGTAGGAAAATGGGCAGACAGGGTGGGCCAAGCAGTCCTTATCTGCCCTCAGCTACGTGATAACTGGAGGTGGGGCTTAGTCACAGTTAAAGCAGCAAACAGAAGTTCATCTTCTCAGAAGAAGCCAGAAGGTGAAGGAAGGAAACATATTCAATTCAGTGCTTCAGAGTAACTGGTAACTGGTATTTTTCTTTTAAACTTAGATTGTAGGCTGGTAGTGACACTATACTTTCTTTCTGTGTTGTCTTTACTTATAATTGTTTTTGGGCTGTTGAAAATTTAAAAATAGTGGTGGTGTAATTCTGTGCTGTCTTTAATTGCTGCAAATTTTCGCCCCCCACCCCTTCCCCCAACTCTTAATTATATGCCCTGATAAATCTGATTGACAGGAGCTAAACACAGGGTATAGTAAGAGGTGTGAAGTAGGAGGGGCATAAGGGGGAAGAAGACCACCCTTAGCACGACAAGTTTTTTGACTCATTTATTTATTTATTGGTTTCTTTTTCCTTAAACAAATATATATCTGAGGATCAGTTACAGGATTTTTAGTACTGTAAATAAATAAAAAGAGAACTAAGAGAGCTTCAGTAGCAGATAAGTAGTGGAATTGCAGTATAATGTGGGGAGTGGTGCAATGCAGTGGCTGTGGGACAGCCATATTCGGGCAGACCTTCTGGACACTGAGGTGCTGCCCTATCTGCATGCATCTCTCGGGACTGCGGGATGAGGTAGCCAGACTCAGAGCGGAAGTAAACTGGGTCAGGAGTACCATCACCCTGTCCAGGAACCACCCAGTCCAATGCAGCTGCCTCAAAGGATGCCGAGAACGAGGAGCATTTGGATGACAGTGGGCTCAGGGGTTAGACCAGTCAGGCAGAGCACATCCCAGATCCTATTCCTCTCAAGAACTCATATGCCACACTGGCAAATGAGGACAACCAAATAGAGGTACCCAGGGAAGTGGAAGGAAAGGATGTGGAGGTTAGGCAAGGAGGTGACCTCAGTGGGAAAGCAGTGGACCCCAGAGGAGGAGGAAACGAATCCTGGTGGGGACTCCATCATAAGAGGGATCCAGCTAGGAACACAGGAGGGGAGGACAGGAGGTGAGGTGCTCACCAGGTGCCACGGCATGAAGGGATGGAAGGAAGATACTGGGATCACTGGGAAGGCAAGACAGGAGGGTGAGCTGGATGTCATTATCCACCTAGGTACTAATGACTTGGCAAATGGGGAGCCAAAGGAAGTTCAGGAAGAGTTTAGGAAACTGGGGAGGGTCTCAAGCAAGTAGCTACTTCTGTCACTTTCTCAAGTACTACCTGAGAGGCAAGGAGAGCATAGAGTGCATGCACCAGGAACTTTAACTCATGGTTGAAGAACTGGTGCTGTGAGGAAGGGTTTGATTCATTGGTGACTGGGGACCCATCTGGAGGATGGAGGTTTGTTCAAGCCTGACGGCCTGCATCCATCCTGGAGGGGAATCCAAGCACTCAATGATAAGTTTAAATGCTACATTGACAAGCATTTAAACTAGCAAAGGGGGGTGGCAGGCCAGCAAGGATGATACCTACTTGCTCACCCCCACAGCTAGTAATGGAACCAGTGAACCAGAGGAGTGGCTATCTCTGCAAAGCAGTGTGAAAAAGATGGAGATTAGTGTCCAAAAGGTGGATAAGCAGAAAAGGGGCAAAATTCAGCAGAAGGGCAGACAGCAAGGAGAACCAGGGATAAATGACAACCAAGGAAGGGGCTGGGTAGAACAGTGAAGCAGTCTAGGAGGTCAAATCATGGAAAGCCATGTGTGCAAATGCCAGGAGCCTTAGCAACAAGATGGAAGATCTGGAGGCTGTCATGGTACAGTCAGACCTGGGCGTTGGCCATCACTGAAACCTGGTGTAATGATAACCATGACTGGGAGATGGCCATACCTGGCTACAACATATTCAGAAGAGACAGAGCAGGCAGGAAGGGAGGAGGAGTGGCACTGTATGTGAAAATGACATAAGGCCACACAGATCCAGGAGGAACAAATGGGAGAGAGATACTGTGGGTTAAGCTGGAAAGGAAAATGGGGCCAGCTATCGACAGGTGTGGTCTATAGACCACCAGCCCAGGAGGAAGAAACAGATAGGAGTTGATGCTAGCCATCCAAAGGATGGCAGACAAGGGTGAGGTAGTACTGGTTGGAGACTTCAATATACCAGACGTGGACTGGAGCATCCCAGCAGCAGCATCAACTAGGAGCAGATTTATCCTGGACTCCTTCAGGGTGCCTTCCTCAAGCAACTGGTCATGGAATCAACTCGGCAGAAGGCAATACTGGACTTTGTGCTCACAAACAGGGACAGTGGATGGGGGTAACAGTGGGGAGCACCTGGGTAACAGTGACCACCAGTCATTGTGGTTTGAAATCACAGAAAGAGCAGAACCAAACCACACAAAAACACGTATCCTGGATTTTAGGGGGGCAGACTTTGGGAAAATGGGGAGATGCTTGAAAGAGGCATTAAGGGGAATGGGACAGGAATCAGGGATTGAGGAACAGTGGGCAGTATTTAAAATGGGGATTATAAGAACAACAGAATTATGCATTAAGCAGGTTAGCAAGAGGAAAAGAAAGAGGAGACCATTATGGTTTTCCAAAGAGGTAGCAAAGAAAGTGAAAGCCAAAAAGATTGCATTCAGGCAATACAAAAAGACACAGGCAGAAGGGATAGGGAGAAGTACCAGGAGAAACAAAGGGAGGCAGGGAAGTCAGTAAGAAGCCAAAGCTCAGACAGAAGAACACATTGCAAAATCAGTGGTTAAAGGGACAAAACCTTTTACAGGTACATAAAGTGAAAAGAAGGACAAAGGAGGGATAGTGAGACTGAAGGGGAGGATGGGAGCCTGGAGGATGACAACAGTAAAGCTGACATATTCAACAGGTATTTCTGCTCAGTCTTTACTAAGGAAGAGGGGGTAATGGGTCTGAAGGAGTACAAGGGTGAGAATGGTGCAGAAATGGACACAAGTCCCTTTACGAGAAAGGGTCCTGAAGGAACTGGAAGTAATAAGAGCTGATAAAGAATGGGGCAAATAGATGGGTGCACCCAGGGTCCTTAAAGAACTAAGAGAGGTGGTGGCTGAACCTCTGGCTATCCTGTTCAGCCAATCACTGGAAACAGGGGAGGTACCCAAAGACTGGAGGACAGCAGATGTAGTCCCCTTATACAAAAGTGGGAACAAAGAGGAAGCAGGGAACTACAGACCAGTCAGCCTCACCTCGGTAGTGGGGAAGATCATGGAAGCACTACTGAAGGAGAGATTGGTGGAACATCTGGTTGTCAATGGACTACAGGACCCAAGGCAGCATGGTTTCACTAGGGGGAGGTCATGTCAGACCAACCTCATTGAATTTTTTGACTGGGTGACTAGGGAGGTGGATCAGGGAGGGCAGTGGACATGGCCTATCTGGACTTCAGCAAGGCCTTTGACACTGTGCCACATAGAGACTATTACACAAACTGGGAATATGGGTGGGCAGGACAGTAGTGTGGTGGGTAGGTAACTGGCTGGGTGGCAGGACACAGAGGGTGGTGGTAAATGGCTGTCACTCACAGAGGGAAGAGTGACCAGTGGGGTACCACAGGGATCAGTGCTGGGACCGGTCCTATTCAACATCTTCATCAGTGACATTGCCAGGATATAGAAGGCAGAATTTCACTGTTCGCTGATGACACAAAGCTCTGTAACAGAGTAGACACACCAGAGGGTGTAGACAGAATGAGAAGGACCTGCAGAAACTTGAAGAATGGTCAAGGGTTTGGCAGTTGAAATTCAATGCAAAGAAGTGCAAGATAATGCATATGGGGCACAAAACCCTGGCACAATATATCAGTTGGGGGTGAGGATATAGCATGCACCAAGCAGGAAAGGATCTTGGGGTTGTCATCTCTGATGACCTCAAGGTAGGAAACAGTGTGACAAGGCATCAGGTAAAGCAAATAGGATGCTGGGATGTATAGGCAGGGCATCACCAGCAGGAAAAGGGAGGTCATAATTCCGCTATACAAGACACTAGTGAGGCCCCACCTGGAGTACAGTGTACAGTTCTGGAGACCATACCACGTAAGACATAGACAGGGTAGAGAAGGTTCAGAGGAGGGCAACAAAGATGGTGCATGGGTTGCATCACAAGTCCTATGAAGACAGGTTGAAGGAACTGAACATGTACTCCCTGGAGGAGAGGAGGAGAGAGGATATGATAGAGACATACAAGTATCTTACAGGGAGGAACAGGGTGCAGGAAAACACTATTTTAAGCGAAAAAGATGTTTCAGGACTAGAGGGCATGGGATGAAGTTGGAGGAGGACGATTCAGAGGAAACATGAGAAGAATTTCTTCACAGAACGGGTGGTGGACAAGTGGAACACCCTGCCAGAGGAAGTGGTGGGGGCTGAAACAATCACGGGATTTAAGAATGCATGAGATAGACATAAAGGAATTCTAGAGGTCAGGGGTAAGGGGAAATAGACTTCTAGGAAAACAAACTGAACTTACAAGCTCAAATGGGCAGACTAGGTGGGCCATAGGCCCTTATCTGCCGACACTGTCTATGTATCTATGTATCTATGTATCTTTTTCTGAAAGATGTTACCCTCTTGGACTTTATTGATTCCCTTAAGGTACTTGAAAGTTTCTATCATGTCCCCCTTCTCCCTCCTTTACTCGAGGGTGTACATATTAAGCGCCTTTATTCTCTCTTCATATGGCTTCTGATGCAGACCCTGCACCATTTTTGTTGCCTTCCTCTGGACTGCCTCCATCCTGTCTATGTCCTTGTGGAGATGGGGTCTCCAGAACGGCATGCAGTACTCCAGATTGGGTCTCACCAACTGTCTGTACAGAGAGATAACAACTTCTTGCTTTCTAATGGTGATGCCTATCCCTATACATCCCAGTATCTCCAGCCCTCCTTACTGCTTTATCACATTGCTTGCTTACCTTTAGATCATCTGATATGACTACCCCAGGTCCCTTTCCATTTTTGTTGTTGTTAGTAACCCCCCATTGTGTACTCTTCCCCAGGGTTTTTGTTTCCCAGGTGCATTACTTTGCACTTCTTTGCATTGAATCTAAGCTGCCATACTTTTGACCATTCCTCCAACCTTGCCAATTCCCTTCTCATCCTTTCCACCTTCTTTTGTGTATCAACCGTGTTGCAGATCTTTGTGTCATCTGCAAAGAGGCATACTTTTCCTTCCAGTGCCTCCACAATGTCACTTATAAAGACATTAAAAAGGACCTGTCCTAGTACTGAACCCTGTGGCACCCCACTAGTAAACCCCCTTTCTTTGGAGTGAACTCTGTTTACTATTACCCTCTGTGTCCTATTGTCCAGCTAATTTTTTTTATCCAGGCTACCACTCTGTAACCCACTCCCAGGCTGCCTAATTTGTTTACTAATCTTTTGTGTGGGACTGTGTTAAATGCCTTGCTAAAGTCCAGGTAGGCCATGTCCACAGCCCGTCCATGGTCTACTACTTTGGTCACCCAGTCAAAGAAATCTATTAGATTCTTCTAACATGACCTTTACACTGTGAATCCATGCTGCCTTGGGTCCTGTGCCCCTCTGGCCTCTAGGTACTCAACAATTCTTTCTTTCAGAAGTGATTCCACCATTTTCCCTACCACTGAGGTCAACTAACAGGTCTATAGTTTCCTGCCTCTGCTTTGCTCCCACATTTGTGAAGGGGAATCACATCCACTGTCCTCCAGTCCTCAGGTACCACACCATCCTCCCATGGCTTGTTAAAAAGGGTAGTCAGTGGTGTCACCAGTTCTCCCCTTAGTTTTTTTAGAATTCTGGGGTGAATCCTGTCAGGCTCCATTGCTTTGTCAACCTTCAGTTTTAGGAGTTCTTTCAGAACCCTTTCTTCTGTAAATGGACTGGTATCAACCTCTCATCCAGAGTGCTTATATTGATTGGATTAGGTACCCCTTCTCTTCTTTTGTGAATATTGAGCAGATGTATTCATTCAATATCCCTGCTTTTTCACTGTCACCTCTGCCCACCCACCCTCCCCTTTATTAAGCCTTACTATCCCTCCCTTGGTCTTTCTTTGCTCCCTAATGTACCTATAAAAGGTTTTAGCCCCCTTCTTAACCGAGTTGGTTATCTTTTCCTCAGTTTGAGCCTTTGCTATTCTGACTGCCATCCCTGCTTCCTTCTGCTTTAACTGGTAAGTTCTCTGTCTTGACCCTTCCGTGTTTCCTTATACTTCCTGAATGTTATCTTTTTCTCCCTAACCTTCCCCACCATCTCTTTTGAGAACTATAGTGTTTTTTTCCTTCATTTTGATTTGTATATTTGCTTAACACAAAGGCTTGTTGCCTCTGTGATGGCAGTTTTGATATTTCCCCATTGTTCCTCTACCCCTCTTCTTGCCTGTTTGCTAGTGCTTTTCTGAGGCACTCTCCCATTTTGCCAAAGTCTGCCCTCTTACAGTCCAGTACCCTCAGTTTTGTATAACTTGACTCTACAGTTGTGTTTATCGTGAATCATACTGTTTGGTGGTCACTTGTTCCCAGATGGCTACCCACTTCTAAATCTGAGATCCTCTCTCCATCATGATTTGAGAGTACCAGGTCTAAGATTGCTTCCTCCAGAGTGAGTTCCCACATTGGCTGTCTGAGGCATGCCCCCTGTAGGGCATTGAGAATGACACTGCTCCTGGACGTGGCTGTAGCAAAGGTTTTCCAGTTAACATCTGGCATATTCAGGTCCCCCATCAACAATATCTCCCCTTTTTCTGCCATTGTACAGATGCCTATCATTTCCTTGTCCATTTCCTCCCCCAAGACAGGTGTCTGTATAGAACCCCTGTGTAGGCTATGGTGCCATTTTCTGTCTCCAGGGTGACCCACAGTGCCTTCTCCATGTTTACCCTTTAGTTCCATTGCTTTGATCCCTTCCCTTATGTAGAGAGCTACTCCTTCTCCTCTTGTACCCTCCCTATCCCTCCAGTAGATTGTGTATATATGTTGATATCTCAATCATAGTTCTCTGCGTACCATGTTTCTGTGACTGCCAGGATAGCCAGGTGTCCCCTCTTCCATCAAGGCCATGAGTTCAGAGAGCATGTTACCCAGACTATGGGCATTGGTACTCATTGCCCTCCATTTTTTGATGGCCTTACTCCTTTTAGCCCCATCCCTGTCCTTACTGCCTTTTCCTTTTTCTCCCTTTACCCCTGCCCTTCTCTCTATCGACTTCTCTATCATGATATTTACCCTGCTAACTACCCTGTTTTTTGGAGTGGGGGCTGGGATTTTCCTACTCCTTTTCAGTGCCTCCCACCTTGGCTAGTTTAAATGCTTGCCAATGAAGCATTTAAACCTATCATCTAGGATCCTGGTTCCCCTCCTGGACAGGTGCAGACCATCGCACCAGTATAGGCCTGTATCCCTCCAGGTGGACCCTCACTCCCTAATGAAGCCAAAACCCTGAGCTCTGCACCAGTTTTTCAACCACTGATTGAATCCCATGGTGAAGAGCACCTTAGCCTTACCCACGCCATAGACAGGCAGCACCTCCGAGAAGGTTACCATGCATGCTACTTGCCTAAGGCCCCTCCCCAACTCCACAATCTCCTCCTGCACTGTTCTGATCCCTGCACTTAAAGAAATAAGGTGCATGGGGCAATGTTCATATTTGTAGCAAAAGCTTTCAATAAGGTGGACTATCTAATGTTGCGAAATAAGATGGCACATAAAGGAATTAGTTCATAATTGGTGAAATGGTTTGGATACTGTCAAAAAGACAGAGCCCAAGTGGCAGCAATAGGAAGTACATGTCTAGTATCAGAACAGTGGAGAAGGAAGTCCCACAGGGATCAATTCAAGGTCCCTTACTACTTTTTCTTTTTATCGATGAGCTATCTCAGTTATTTTCAGCTGTGACCATTAAAACATAGGCTGATAACACCATCCCTTTCCCAGCACATGAGCAGAGTGAGATTCAGAATGTTTTACAATAAGAGCTCAATAAATTAGAGAAATGGTTAATTCAAAATAAGTTAATTTGGAATAGTAGGGAAACAGATGTAATGCTGTTTAAAACTGCAGCTGAAAAAAGAGAGACTGTGTCAGATGATTTAATATCTGGATGGTGTAAAAACTGATACAAAGTTTGATGACCATATAAATAAGTTTTCCATTAAAGTTTCACAGAAGTTAGGTGCTATCAGGAGACACAAGTTTTATATGACAAAAGAAACAAGAGAAATGTTACCCTTATCAGTTATGTTACCTATGTTGGATTATAGAAGTGCAGTGTATGAGTTGGCTTGCAAGAGGAGCCTACAAAGATTGGAACGCTTGCACTATCAAATTGCAAGTTTGTTTTATGTTTTACAGTCCACTGGTAATAATGCATCAGGTTTTAGAAGTAAATTCGACATCTTTGAAAATTTGGAGGGATAGGCATTTGTTTAATTTTCTATTCAAATGTATGGCAGATAAAGCTCCACCTTACCTATCAGAAAAGCTAACCCCTATCTCCTCAAAATATTGTCTTCAGGAAATAATTGGAATGGATCTTCAAATCCCAAAATCAAGATCAATGTATGGTACAATGTCATTTAATTTTATTGCAACAACAGCATGGAATTCATTGTCTCCAAAGTTAAAAGATGTACCCTCCTACAGTTTAAAGTTGCTCTTACAAAGTGTTCTGTGTCCGTATGTAACTGTACAAGAATAATGTTGCACTTGTTATTTTACTGTATATGTTGTGTTACTTTATCGTAACTTCATCAGTTTGTACAAAGGACAATCCAGAAAACAGGCTTTGTGCCTAGTACCCTATCATCTTGAAATATGAATAAACTACAGCTTCAATTTCAACTCCCCCACTGCACTCATTCATTACTGCTCTCTTTCTACCTTAATATTCCTCTCCCCTCCCTTGAGATCAGGCAACACACTTGCTGCTTATCTTTTTTCTCCATGTACTGGCTCTTCTTCCTTCCTCCTACCATTCCTCTACAATCTCTCCCTCTTCTAGTTCTCCTTACCATCTGTGCTCTAACAACTCTTTTACCTTTCCTTCCCCTAGCTGCAGTACATCCACATGTCAGACTGATTTCTCTATCCATCTCCCCTCTCTGTCTGGAGCAGCCTTCCTACCCACTTCCATACAGCCACGAATAAATGCACCAGGGCTGAGGGCTTAGGAGTGGCAAAGAGGCTACTAACCTCCACATGAGTACCACAAAACAAAGCAGCTAATGCTGCACACTGAAAGAAGCTGAAGTATAACACAAATAACAAACATACAGTATAATGTGTAAGTGTCAAGTCATAAGCAAACCTAAATTAGCTGATAAGGAGCTTGTGTGCTTGAAGCTGTGGGGAACATTTTGGGTCCCTATGTTTGTGCATGCACTTTGCACTTAAACATTGCATATTTGCCATGTTCAAAAGATTTCAAGTCCTTATTGTGTGCAGTATTGTCTAGTTTGTTTATTACCACCTTATACCTTGCCTCTCTTATCTAGCTCTTGAGCCACTTCTCAGGGCCCATTGTTCTGCTCACTGCTTTTTTTCCCAGTACTCTTCCATAAAGATTTTGCTTTAGTGCAGTTCTGATTGCAAACTCATTTTGTTAAATTACCTCCAATCATTACTGCACACTGTACCCTTTTGTTTGCACTACTGTACTCCTGTGTTATTGCTTCCACTTTTGTACCATCGACTTTAATTGCCTTCCCCTGTCCCATTTTCCTGGGATGCTCCTAGAAATTAACTTTGACTCTGTGTTCCTTTCCTGCTCAGTAATTTGAAATAAATTAAAAACAAATAAATACATGTGCAACCCCTCCATATCACAGGCTAATCTGCCATGGAGTTCTTGAGATCCAGATGTGCACTAATCAGTGTTTTGTATAAATGGGGCAGCAAGCCCGATGATTCTGTTCCAAATGCTACCCTGGAAAATCTCTAGGCTGGATTTTTTTTAAAGTGATGGTACAAATGCAATTCTTAATTTGGAGCAGTGCACACATGACCCAAAATGTGACAAAACTCTTGCTTGCTATTTTTAAACATTTTGACACATTTGCAACTGTGTTTCTGCTTTATGGCACAAAAGTGACACAGGCGTCATTTTGGTGATGCAGGTGTCATTGCCTGTGTGCAGATTGCCACATATGTATCAAAAGGTTACACATTTTGTGGGTCTAATTTTGTTGTTGCAAGTTGTGAAATCACAGTAAAAAGATATCACAAGTCCTGGATCCACTTTGAAAATTTAGCTCCTTACATCTGGTTTAAAAGTATTCACTGTGTGTGCATGTCTGACACCTGAATACAACTTTAGTCAATAAATCTGCAATGACAACAACTGAAAACGTTCCATCTAGTATGGTGTGCCAATGAGCAGAATGAATCACCTAGTCTGCAGACTGGCATCTGCAAGGCACTAATGAAGCCTGGAGGTTCAGGGCATACAGTAGGTAGGCCCCAGCCCTTTTAGGGCCTCGTAAGTCAATAAGTGTACTTTGAAATCCACCCACTGCCAAAGGAAGATGCAACTGCTTTGTACAGAAAGAAAGCAGTAGCTCTGGCAACCAAAGCCCTGCCTTTCTAAAAAGATATGTTAGGAAGTTTTACTTCACTGGTGAAGTTCAGGTGAAGTTCCAAAATACACCTTCCCAAAACACTTCATGAAGTTGGCACTTGATGACTGTGCCACTTTGCTATAAGGTTCCCGGCAAAGTGCAACTTGCCAGGTGAAGTCAGGCAAAGTCATGGCAAAGTTGTAGCTTTGCCAGTGAATTTGTATGACTTAGCTTGAAAAAAGTGCCACTTCATCTGCCGAACACTTTGCGAAGTCGGCACTTTATGAATTTGGAAACTTTCGATAATTTATTAAATGAAGTTTATCAGGTTTGCAGATCTCTACTTCCAAGCTGGAAGACTGGTACTGCCAGGGTGACACCTAAAATAGGCACAGCAGAACAGTAAAGGAGGTGGTGAATGCTCTTTTTTATCATTAATCTATTCCACCCCTTAATTATGCACTGTGAGTGTTCTGAATGTGTCGTTTTTCTTTTCTACTGGGTGTCCCTTATTCTAGTTAGGTGCCTCTTAGCTGATCCTGGTGAAAAAATAAAAAGACAAATAGCACACACCCCACCCTTTCAATAGTGTGGTGGCCTCCCATCCCCGATCACAGTGTAGCACATAAATACATGCTATACCCCCTTTTCCATAGTGGAGTGGACCCCTACCCCATTCCCTATCCCCAATGTATGTAATATAATAAAATATCCCCATTTTTTCCATAGTGCAGTGGCCCCCCACTCCACCCTCATCCCCAATCCCAGATTGATGTATAAAACTACATTGAATCATTTTCTATAGAGTAGTGGCTCCCCACCCCAGTAGGCAGGGACCCCTTCCCCATACCCCCCAATCTTACCCATGCCAGCGACTGGCACAGCCCTCAATACCCTGCCATGGCCAGCTGCCAACTTATCAGATTCCAAGCTTGTATTGTACATAGTATGAGCCCATTGCTCCTGTCTACACTTCTGCAACCTGCCTATGGGTGGCTGGCCAATTTAGGACATTTTTTTCTTTGCCTATCTTTGCGCTGCACATTTCATGCACTTGGGTGGCCCATCTTTTCTGAATATTCCCATGGGTGGAATATTCATGGGAATGCCCCCTCTACTTGGACCCATACATTATTTTTGGGCCATGGCCCATCTCCCCCTTTTCAATTTTGTGATTTGGAGCATTTTTTGAGATGGGCATCTCATCTTCATTTTTTGCCAAGATGTGCCACCCATCTCCTTTGAAAATGTGGGCCTAGGTTCCTGTGAAATAATAAACTAAATGGATGCTTTACTTCAATATTTCTGTTTCATGAATCCAGGGATCTGATTTGGTGCAGTGCCTCCTCCCAGTGAAAGATTAAGTGAGCTAGGTAATAAGCTAGTACTGCCCCACTAGGGAAACAATACCCCACTAAGGCAGCAATCCTTTTGATGTGAAGCTCAGGGTCACTGAACTAATGGTACAGGATGCACTGAAGAAATCTTGGAGGCTTCTCTTCACTTGACTCCAGCTCACTATGTCAATCCAAGTCCTTGAGGGCCTGAGAGAGCAAAAACAATGCTGCCAAGTGACTGTGGCTCTGAAGTGATAGATAGATAGATAGATAGATAGATAGATAGATAGATAGATAGAGTAGATGAATGGATAAATACAGTAGATGAATAGACAGATAGTCAAACAGATAGACAGACAGACCAACAGACAGACAGATAGATAGATAGATAGATAGACAGATAGATAGATAGATAGATAGATAGATAGATAGATAGATAGATAGATAGATAGATAGATAGATAGATAGATAGATAGATAGATAGATATAGTAGATGGATGGATAGATAAATGGATAGACAGACAGACAGATAGATAGACAGAGAGACAGATAAATAGACAGACAGAGACAGGCAGATAGACAGAGACAGGTAGAGACAGATAGATAGATAGATAGATAGATAGATAGATAGATAGATAGATAGATAGATAGATAGATAGACAGACAGACAGACAGACAGACAGACAGAATTAGTATGACCCCCTCCACCTAGTGGGAGGAGGGTGATATGGTCGGATATTTACAGCAGCAAACTGTCCAGGGAAGTAGCACTAGCAGAGGTAAATAGCAGTACACTGACTGAAACATAACAGTGCACAGTTTCTAATGCCTTGGTGGAGAGGGGTGGGGGGGTCACAGTATATGGACATCTACAAGGGTTCTAAGTGAAGGCAGAGAAAAAACTTGAAAACTTGAACACATTGGATGTTTTGCTGATTTGAGCTGCTAGCTAGTTCCAAGCATCTGGTGTAGCAGTAGTAATTTTATATCTAAGATGCCCTTACCCAGTGGCACAGGGTGCCATACAAGTCCAACAATGACAGTGTAAAACAATTATAAAATTAAAACATGGAGCAGGAATACATTGCACATGCAATAATAAAACCCAATCAATAAATTAGATCATACAATGGCAATTGTGTAGAGAATGCAAATTTTCCTTTCAGAGAATTAACAGCCATGCCACATAGAGTCCAATGGTTAGAGCCAGACAGCAGGAAATCTAGAGACAGAGAAAAGCCAAGACTGAATCCCACAACCACCACTTATTTACTGTGTGACTCTGACAGTCTTTCTACATCTGTTTATAGTGTTGTTATGTGATTCCAATCTTTGTAACTATATTATAACCAGTGCTGGAAATTCTTGTTCTCCATAACTATGTAACTGTAAAGTATGGACTCTGTTGCTGAAGGAATAACCCCCCCCACCAGATGCTCCTGAAAAAACTAGTGTTTCACCTCAGTGGGGCTATCCTGGTGAGCAAAATTCTAAGTTATTAAAAACACGTCATTCATGCTCTCTGGGCCCAGTTCTCTCGCTTTCTCTATATCTCCCTACCGGGACCGTTCCATGCATGCTCAATGGCCTCAGTGAGCTCTTCATGGATTGTAAAGTGTGTTGGGATACCATGTGTAACAAAGGTACTTTATAACACCAGATTCATTTCCCTTCCTGAGATTTGCAAAAAAAGGAAAAGTTGTTCACTCTGTGCTATCAGTTCTCTGCATTTTCAACATCTCTGTGATGAATATTTTACCTTAACAGGGAGCCATTCTGCTCCCTGTCAACTTAAATGCCTCATTAATATTAAAAAGATGTCCATTAAGCTGTCTTTGGCATGATATGGAGCGGTGTTTATACTGTTTAGTGAAGAGCTTTTTAAGTATATCACCAATAATCTTATTCAGTGTGTGATCAGGCCCAGGGTACTTTGCTCATGGCAAAAAGAAAAGTTCAGTCTCACAGAGGATTCACAGCAGGGAGAACAAGTTATGGCAGAGCCACTGTGGCTGTAAATGCATTAACTAGATAAGGGTGTTTCATGGGCTTAAACATAAACATGAATTGCCGTTGCATACACTAACTAAATCAAAGTACAGTACATGAAAAAGAGCAGATATAAAAATAATGCCACTGTCTGTATTACAGTTACCTATATATTTCACATTTTATTCTCTACACTGTTATAGTAATCAACTCAACAGAACAGGGCCATCATATACATGAAGGTAATGTACCTTAACTGCAAACACTATATGTTGTGACAAGGTGGAAGATAAACACAATGTTAAGACATGGTTAGGAAGACATGTGATGTGTTTAATTGATTTTTTAGAGATTGCTATGCAGAACACACACACACACATAAATAGTATAATATAAAAGTGCATTTACTCAAATGTCAATGTAAATCTTACACATTTCACTGCATATTTCATTTCAAGTTGTTCTCTTGAAGGAAGATCTTACTGTACAAGGCCTAAAAATGGGCGTTAGGTAAAAGTAAACTGGGGTAGATGTGTTGCATAGTTTATCTTTTATTGCTGCTCCACCTCAGGAACCCACAATTTGAGGAGGTCCTGATGGAAAGTCCCTGGAGGGATTAACATTAAGCCCAGTGGGGGAACCAGGAAGAGACTGACCCAATGCAGGAAGGGAAACCTCCAGATTAGTGCCCACTTCTGGCTCTTGATCTTCAGGCAAGCCTGAAGGGTCTAGTTGGGTCAGTGGGAGTGAGGAACCCTCTAAAGACTGTTGCATGTCTGGCAGCTGGCTCAGCTCAATGTTTGGGGTATCCTGCGACCCCGATGGGAGAACATCAGCTGTGCGATCCCCAGAGGAACTGGGGAGTGACTTATCAGCTGCAGCTGTGCAGATGTTAGAAGAGCTTATGTCTGACTTATTGGCCTGGGCCCTGCAGACAACAGCAGAGCTGGAGTCCAACTTACCAGCTGTAACGAGTGCTTCTCGATAGGGCCAAGGAGTGACTTATCAACCTGGCTGCTGGCAATAGACCCTGAAGAAAATATGGGCCTAAGGAGCATAATAGGGGTTCTGTCATCCAAGAAGAGCACCGACTGCACTGTGAGTAAAGCAGGCAGGGAGGCTGTGGTTTGATCCGCTGGAGCGGTAGGAGACCTGGCAGCAGGGGTACTTACTGAAGTGGAGGCCCCTCCAGTGTCAGTGGTGCATGATGAATGCCGCAAAGTTGATGGAGACCTATCCCAGTCTCAGTGCCTCTCCTTGTCCTTTTTCTTCTTTTTGGGTTCTGGCTTTGGAGAAGAAGATTTTTCCCGCAGACTCTGCAGTTCCTTTTCCATCAAAGCTAGGTGCTCCTCCAGCAAGTGGGCTTCAAACTTTTTGTGATGCCTAATCCATGTGGCCTGGTTGAAGGATTGGCAGGCTACACAGTCCTTGACCCAGTGTTTGGGGCCTAGGCAGATCACGCAGTGGGAATTCTCATCCGCATGTGGGATCTGGGTGCCGCAGGACTTGCACTGCTTCTTTTTGAGGCATCACCCAACTGCTCATGTTCCTGAACTGTACCTCCAACTATATCCCATGCTGTAAATTTGTCACTGTTATTTATTTGCTTCCCCTTTCTTCTGTATATCCCTCAAGATCTCTGTATTTGACCTGTTTATGTTAGACCTGTTTATACTGTATTTTACTATGTAATTATTTGACCCCATGTTCTGTTCTTTTTTTATGCTTAACTGGAGGTTTGTGTAAATGGGCATTTTTGCTCACATACCTTTCAGTATAAAATAAAGATTGATTGATTGGTTAAAAGCTGGACTGACAGAACTGAACCACAGGAGTTCTGTAAAAATCCAAACTAGCCATACTGGGTGCAACTTGTACAGATGCTGCTGCTCCCTCTGGCTGCACTGCTCAGTCCAGCTTTTTCATTTCTGATCTGCTTCTGGATGTCTGTTTTTCAACCCTTCCTTGGCATGGTTGAAAATGGAACCATCAGGATCAGACCAGATAGGTAAAAGCCAGACCAGATCATCTGGAGTGAGTGGATCAGCAATATTTGCACAAGCTGTGCCCAGTCCAGATTTTACAGCTCTGGTCAGGGTCTGGTGAGCTGGTTTTTACCCATACCCCACTGCAAATGGCTTAGTGATATTCTGTACAGATGGATGCAGTCTAACCCATTGAAGGTTGAAGTTTCAGAAAACCATTATGCTAAAAATAACAAGACTCACTCACTTCCTGATGATCCCCCACTCCCATGTCACACAGTCCTCTACCAAAGTCATGCTCCAATATTGGTGCCTCTACATCCACATCATTAAACTTTTAATGTCATCATGCCTCTTCTGCTGCCATGAGCTCCCCCATCCATGAAGTTCCATTCTGGTTGTGGCAGCCCCCCCTCCAAAACCAGGTAATTTTCCAGGAAGCAGCTCTTTACACCACATCAACTACATTATTGCTAAACTCCTTATTTTTAAACATTTTGCTGAGAAAATTTTGTTTTAATTTATCCATGGTCTGGAAAATTAAATTTGTGAAAGAAACCAAAGCCCCCATTTATCAGTTCATTTAATCACAATATAGCATGAACTTGATCAGATTCTATGTGTAACCTAAGTCAAACAAAAATTACACACACACATTTCTACCTATTTGCAAGTGAAGCAATTGTGGTTACTATCATTCAGTTGTAAATCCCTATAGTCACAAATTGCAGGTTAAGAACATTCAGTAGAATATAAACAGTAGCCCAAAACTGCCTGCCTAAGAAAATGAAGCTGCTGTATTATTTGGAAACAGACATCACTGGGACTCTTTGCTATGGAATGTCCTGCAAAGTAGTAGAATGACTGCTCTTAGGATGGTGGTGTCAAATGTCTTAATGAGGTGTTCCTAGGGGTAAGGGCACAGCAGAGCTTATTTGTTATGCAGGAAGCTTCAGGAAGTGTTTAACTCATTCTACTTCCAATAGCTTTCTATGATGGCTGTACTATCCACTGGTAATCTGACACAGAATGACTGCCAGAAGATAATGAGTTAACTTTCTGTGGGCTCAATTAACTCCTCAAGCCAGAGGGAAAATAGTGCTCTACAACTTCTTATATACACACAGGCAGCATAGTAATGAGGCTTCAGTGGAGGAATCTATTTGTAACACTCTATCATGTTGTTTGGTAGCAAAAATTACATCAGCCCTTTTTTGAATACAAAACATCTGCTGGGCTACTCCCACAGCCATAAAAATGGATGAATCTCATTACCACTTGACCTGAGCAAGGATGTTGTCAGGATGCTGACTGGATGTACAAGTCATTTTTTTAACCAGAACTCTGCCAAATGGCAGAGAAATATAAGTGATTCATAGAAACATGGAAACATAGAATTTGATGGCAGGTAAGGCCCGCTTGGCCCATCCAGTCTGCCCATTTTTCCCTACCGACAGTATTACCGCAGAACATACTTGATCTGCAGCTCTTTCTCCTTCCCCTTTCCTTTCCACTACAAGTCCCTTGTGCCCATCTTATGCATTCTGAGCCCCACCACTGTTTTTGCCTGCACCACCTCTGCTGGAAGACTGTTTCAGGAATCCACCACTCTTTCTGTAAAAACATACTTCCTCACATCTCTCCTGAATCTACCCCAGCTTCATAACATGTCCCCTTGTTCTAGAGCACCTTTTTTCAAGTGACTTTAGTGGAAAATAAGTTTGAAAGTGCTTTAAATATGACTTAAAAATAATGAAACCACACTCAAAGCCAAACACACAAATGCTTAAAATGATTCATTGAAGCATGGACGCTTCTTGACAAAACACACTTGTGCGAAACGTTGGGGCTGTTTTGTGGCTGGGTTGCTGCCTTTGTTATTATCCATGCTTCAGTAAATCATTTTAAGCATCTGTATATTTGACTTTGAGTGTGGCTTCATTATTTTCAAGTCAGCATGGGTTTTGTCACAACACACCATGGTTCTTGAGCTGCCCTGGCTCTCTAACTTTATTAAAGGTAGGAAAAACTTCATTAGCTAATCAATGCAATATGCTCAGACCATAAATGACACATTTTTACATTCTTATGTAGCCTCTTCACTCTGCTGGTGCTGAAGGTGGTTCACAGGGTCAGGACATCATGGTAGAAAAGGGTGCTCTTTGATCCTGCAATCTAGGGTTGGAGGTGCTATGTATGAGTGAGTGTATATATGAAGCCTTTCCTCTGCCCCTGACCTTATTGTCTGGCTGCAACTGGACTTTTGCAATATCCAGATCTTGTTCTGGTCAAACTAACTGTCCCTCAATGCCAAGAAGACAGTCTCCATGACCTTTAGCTCCTGTATGAGGCTTACCAGGCTCATCCTCCTTCCTTCATTCCATCCCCTCAATGGTGCTGCGATTGAGGATGTGTCTCCTCCTTTAAGTATTGTACCTTGGGGTCTGGTTGCACTGCATCTCAATTTCTTGGCACACATTGATGCTATTCACCTTAAGCTCCATCCCAAGCTTGGTGCACTCAACAGCAACAAAGTGAGTATCTGACTTCCTGCCCAGTGTGAAATCATATTGAAGATGATCCTCCCCATCTTTGACTATGGCTACATAGTCTACAGCTCTGCTCCCAAATCCTCCCTTGCCAGACTGACCCCCCTCTTTCACTCCTTCTGTCGTTTTGCCTTTAACCATCCACTTTATACTCACCACTGCGATCTTAACTCCTCCCTCTCCCCTCTCTTGATGCTAGGCATCTTTCTTACTGTGTCTCATTCATATCCAGATTCTAGTTTGGTTCCTTTTCTTGCTACCTTTCCTTACTCCTACCCCCCCCACCTCCTACCTTCTCCTCAACACTATTTCCCATTCCTTTTCTATCCCAGCTGTTTCTGGCAGAAAAGAACTGGTTGCAGAGCAAGAAACAGAAATCCAGAACTACAAATTTTTTACTAATTAATCACTTCTGTCTCAGCAGGAGTTGTACCTGTTTGGATTAAGCAAACAGATACTTTATTAGAAGAAGGGGGTCTAATTTAAGTAAAAAAAAAAGTGTTTTTTCTGAGGAAGGGGCAGTATCAGCTTAATTTACTTTGAGCAGAGAGTGAATCTAGTTGGGGGTGTGGCTTAGCAGCTTAGGTGTACAAAAGCAGCTGTCTCCAATTACAGCTTCCAGCTGTTTCTGGCAGAAGAGAACTGGTTGCAGAGCAAGAAACACTACATACAAATAAGCACCCACACAGCTTAAGAAATATGGACAAACGCTATAATAATATAATAGCGTTTAATATCAAACGTGCAACAAGAATATAAGAAATAGATAGTGGTTAAAACTAAATAAATTAACGTTTCACCTAGACTCTGCTAGGCTTCATCAGAATAAAACAGTGCCTTTGTTACATGCCATTTAAATACAGGTTTGTATGCTACCATGTGACATAAATAGACCAATCACCAAATAAATGACATGAAATTCATTCATTAACTATTTCATGATCAAATTCCCAATCCAATCAAAACATATATACATGATTTTCATAAAACAAATACAATTTGATACAAACATATATAAATCATATTAAACAGTAAGTTTAAAACACATTACTCAAAATTCCTAACTGCAATGCAACATATAACAACCACTATATATGTAACATGATAGTGATTCTCCATTTTAATGGGCATTTATTATGTTGCCTTACTATCTTCTTCAGTTAGATGCCATTATGGCCATGAGCAAGGAGAATGAACTTACAGGCACTCATTTTAAAATATTCATTGTATTCAAAGAGTGAATGGATATTATAATGAATCAATTAATGGAGGCTAGAGCAAGAAACAGAAGTCCAGAACTACAGATGTTTTACTAATTGCCCTCCTTCTCACCCCTCCACCCTCCCCCCCAAAGCCAGTTCTAGTTTTATAGCCACTGAATTTGACTGACAACAGGAACTTCCTGTTTAGCAGCAGGAAGGGAAGGATCACTGAGAAACATTAGTTTCAGCAACCTTGAAGGAACCTAAAAAAAAAATAGCTCTTTATCCCCGGGTGATGGAGGTCTGAATCCAAGCACAGAGGAAGGAGACTGCTGAAGACTACAGGAAGTTCTTGTCCCAGAACAGGAAGGGTGAGAGTTGTAAGGGCACACAGGCAGTAGGAAAGTAAGTGTAAAAATACATAGAGGGAGGAGACAATAAGCATACAAAGCAACAGGAGAGGGGACACAAAATGAGTCAAGATGGAAGTGGTGCAGTGCAATGGCTGTGGAGCAGCAGTGTTTCAGGAGACATTCTGGAGGCTGCAATGCTGCCCTGTTTGCAGACACCTCTCTGGTCTGAGGGAGGAGGTTGCCCACCTCCAGGCTGACCTGGCTAGGATTCGTGAAACCTCTTCCCCCACCCAGGGACCACCAGGGCCACCACCGTTACCTCAGAGGTTGCCAAGAAAGAGGAGCGGTTGGACCAAGGTGGGCTCATTAATATACAAGTTAGCCAGCCTTGGAGTGGGTCCCAAGGTGGTAGCCTGGATAAAAAACTGGCTGGACAATAGGACACAAAGGGTAATAGTAAACGGAGTCCACAGTGAAGAAAGGAGGGTAACTAGTGGGGTACCGCAGGGTTCAATACTGGGACCGGTCCTCTTTAATATCTTTATAAGTGACATTGGAGAGCACCTGGAAGGAAAGGTATGCCTCTTTGCAGGTGACACAAAGATCTGCAACAGGGTTGATACACAAGGTGGGGTGGAAAGAATGAAAAGGGACTTGGCAAGGTTGGAGGAATGGTCAAATACATGGCAGCTCAGATTCAGTGCAAAGAAGTGCAAGGTAATGCATCTGGGAAACAAAAACCCAGGGGAAGAGTACACAATGGGGGGTGAGTTAATAACAACAACAAAAATCAAAAGAGACCTAGGAGTAATTATATCAGATGACCTAAAGGTGGGCAAGCATTGTGAGAAGGCAGTAAGGAGGGCTGGGGGGATACTGGGATGCATAGGGACAGGCATCAACAGTAGGAAACAGGAAGTTGTTATCCCTCTCTACAGACAGTTAGTGAGACCCCATCTGGAGTACTGTGTGCAATTCTGGAAACCCCATCTCCACAAAGACATAGACAGAGCGGAGGCTGTTCAGAGGAGGGCAACCAAAATGGTGCAAGGTCTGCACCAGAAGACATACGAGGAGAGACTAAAGCAGCTTAATATGTATACCCTTGAGGAAAGGAGGGAGAGGGGGGACATGATAGAAACTTTCAAGTATCTCAAGGGAATTAACAAGGTACATGAGCGTAGTATCTTTCAGAAGAAGAGATGTGCAAGAACAAGGGGGCACAACTTGAAGATAAAGGGGGGATGGTTCAGAGGTAATTTTAGAAAGTATTTTTTCACAGAGAGTTGTGGATGCATGGAACAGCCTTCCTGAGGAAGTTGTGGAGTCAGGAACAGTGGGAGAATTCAAGAATGCATGGGACAGACATAAGGCAATTCTAGTGGGGGGCAGGAGGAAGTAAGCTGTTGATTAACTAGAATCTGCAGCTTATCCATCAGGTAGGGAAATGGGCAGACTGGGTGGGCCAAGCGGTCCTTATCTGCCGTCAAATTCTATGTTTCTATGTTTCTATCCCCCCCTGGAAATTAGCTGCTGGTCAAGTTGCTTTGTTTCCCTCAAATCTGTCCTCTCTTCCTCTGTCCATCCTGTCTACCTCTACTTCCTTCACCCTTAAGTCTCTTCTTTATGACTTTACAAGTCCCTCCTGCAACTGTGACTAACCCTAGACTTTCAAAGCCCCCATCAACCCACTTGTTGCCCCTGTCCTGCTCTTGAGTCCTCCTTCTACCACTATGTCCTAATGGGGTGTTTCACGGTGCCTGTCCAAGCTTAATTTTAAATTGCCATAAGCAGCTTGT
This sequence comes from Neoceratodus forsteri, assembly GCA_016271365.2. Classification (NCBI taxonomy): domain Eukaryota; kingdom Metazoa; phylum Chordata; order Ceratodontiformes; family Ceratodontidae; genus Neoceratodus; species Neoceratodus forsteri. The sequence goes on from CM057452.1 coordinate 1,485,950,604, forward strand.
CATACTGCTTTACCCTGCACTGATTACTGGTTTGCACAACAGTAATGCGTTCCATCTTTGCTCCTTTTTGATTTACTGCATTGCATGCAGTTATAATTTTTGAATATATGCTATTGTACTGTTAATTTTTCCTTCTTATTGTGTTCCTTACCCCCTTATTCCCTAATGTATCTTAACACAAGTTGTTATCAACTCAGTATGTTCTTCCTGGTTAAACTTTTGAAACACATAAAGTTAGGAGCTGGTGCAGCCCAAAAACTAGAAAACAGGCCAGCACAAACCAGCACACACACAATGGAGAAATAAACTGCAAGTTCAAAAATAACTGCAAATGATTTATTATGACATACCCTGAAACAAAACCTCAGTGCTTCACATCAGTGGTGTGAAGCTTCATCAGGGGTTGAGTTCAAGGTTTAGAGACAGTGCTTAAATACAATAAAGACAAACAGATACACACATGCATGCACACACGCACGCACACACACTCATAACTAAATTCAATGATCCTCAAATTAAGAACATGAGCACTGTTTGAATTTAATAGTCTAGAGCACACAGAACACTGAAACAAAGCTGAAAATATAGAGGAGGGAGAAAAGCAATGCCCCAGATATAGAGGTACTTAAAAAAAATGCCCTCAGAATAGTGAAAGGAAAGTAATAGGAGAGGAGGCACATTGAAGTAGTTCACATACTGTCCACACACAACAGCTGAATTTGACAGTGCATGGACTTTTTAGATAAACTGTCATCTTGTTTCTTGTGTCTTTTTTAAGAGTTATTCATTTCTGTAAGCTGGGAAGATACTGCTGCTTAGAAAAAATCTACGTTATCTGTACTGAACTGTCACAATAAGTGAAAGTTTGACTCAGTGCCATCTTTTTAATGTGTCAAACTGTTCAAATGTTTCAGACCACAGTCCGTTGTGATTTTGCCATGTTTAATGTTGTACCAATTAATTCACTCTGATAATATTGAAGTACCTACAGTTGCAAAGTATACAGCAGTCAGACAGTTTACACTAGGTATAGTATCAGACACTGAATGCAGTTAAATTTATGATTGATCTGATTGCTTAGGTACTGGACATCAAACACTGCATATACAGATCTTACCACATCACTCACAAGAAGTGATCCACTGATCCAAACCAACCCAGGACACTGTTAATTATAAGGACTAGACCATGTGTATGGCATGAGTCCTGATTTTGCAAACTGGCAGAACTAGGGCTCAATTAACTTTAGCTGATGGACAGCCAATCTTTGCTTTTCCAGATGTCAGCTTCTCCACACGGCAATGCCGCCGTGTCATTGTTGCGGTATGGTACAGCTTACAAGCTTTTGTGATTTCACATTCTTAACAGCTTCTGGCAAAGTTACAAATATTGAATTCTAGCTGCACCTCCATATTCGGTAGTCAGGCAGATGCCGCCAAAAAGTTAAAAATGATTCAGGCGGACTTTGCCTTGAAAGAAGGGGATGCCCAGGAGTCCGATATGGAGAATTCACTTTATAAATGGAAATGCTTACCCTGTCCTTGCATTTCATTTAAATCAATTATGCCTGTGTCAGACTGCGGTTTAAATGCAGGTCAGGATGAGTCTATGGTCAAAAGTTATGTTCTGTTTATTTTATAGCATGGTAGCAGGATGTGGGAAGTAATCGTCCCTAAAACTGAAGAAAAACGTATTTGCTAATCAGACCTCAGGCAGCACACCATGCTGTGAGGTCAGCGATGCTCTTTACAGCCAGTGTAGCCGCTTCTGGGTTCTCCGTGAGTTTTTAACTTAATTTCATGAAATTATAACTGTATTTTAGCAAAATTACATTGCAAATTTGCCAAGTAGCCTACAACAGTAGGAACCTGTGTTCCATGCACAATCATGAAAGCCCCACGAAGGGCTTGATTTACAGGTTCAGATGCCACACTATACACGAGGTCATAAAGCTGCTCAGCTGTTGCTGGCCAGCTTTATGCAAATGAAAGTACTGATGCGCTCTCTTATTGGGGCCTTCAGTCCTTTCAAATACACAACGTTTCCTCCCATGAAGCTGTGACCACTGTCATACTCAGCCTGGGTGGCCATTTGTGTGTCAGGGGATGAGCCCAATGTACAGTAGCTTGCCCTGTATTGGGCTAGCCACTGACACACCTCTGAAATGCCATTCTCTGCAACAAAATGTTTCTTGCTCACACACAAGGAAACATAAAAAGAGCAGTTCTTACTCACATGAAGCACCTGAGAAGAATCTCAAAAGCATAAGAGACACTTGGACCAGTGGTGTCATGCCCATAGGGCCTGAGGGGGCATGTGCCCCCCCCCAGTATTGTAGTGTAGGCTATTAAAAAAATATATTTAGTATTTTATTTGTTATTCTCCAGAGGGCCGAAAAAAATGTTTTTTCAAAGTCTTTTTGGTGGGGAGTGGGGGTTCCGAATCGATTGGTGTGCGGTGAGACTGAAAGCCGCCGGCGGTTTTTAAAAAAATTTTTTACTTGCTCCCGCTGGGCTGGTGACTGGCTTTGGGGCTGAGCTGAGCACCTGTAAAAACAGAGACACAGATGCACAACAGTTGATTGGTGGTAACTGCCAGCCAGCAGCCAATTTACAGCCGAGGTGTGAAGAAATAGCTCACACGGCAAACTAGTTCATTCATCATCGTCAACGTCATTCATTTGAGTGCCATCCTCGGACCTGACAGTCAGTCATTCCATTAACATTATTGTATCACGAATCACGGCACAGAGGTGCAGAGGCGAGAATCGCAGGGCTTCAGACTGAACAGTAATCTGAGTGAACCAGGCGAGAAAGAGGAAAGGAGCAGGACAAACAAAGCTGAGGTGGTGGTGGTGGGAGTAGCTCCTAGCCCAGACCTTATAAGGTAGGCTTCCTTCACTAAAAGAAGTCTTTCCCCTTGAGTTCTGTGCCTGCTACATGCCCAGCTGCTTCACGCTTATTTATTTATTATCTAATAAGAACACTGGGATACGGATTTGTTTTTTGATTAATAAAATGCCAGGCATGTCCCAGTAAAGACTATTCTCCTTTCTATGTATAGAAATCCATTTGGTAAGCACTGGGGACTGTATGAGTGGGGTTGTGACTCGTCAATGGTAAGTAGTGACCAGTACCGATGGTGCATACCGAAAAGTTGTGGGGGGCTCGACATCACGGCTCAGAACTGTATAGACAATGGGATGGAAAAGTGCCACTGCCGCACTTCTGTCCAGAACACAAGAACAATTTGTTGTCTGGATTCTCCAGTACAAAAAAGTTTAAAAGCTGGTTTCCTTTTGTCCTTGATGGCTGTGTACACCAGCATCATTCTCTTAATACTGCTCCATTGATTGAATTTTTGGGGGGAGGGGGTTGTCAAAAGGCATTGATCGACCCCCTAGCTAACAAAGTGAGAGGTCTGCCGACCCCTTGGCTCCTCCACCTTTGGCAGTGAAAGGGAAATGCCACAATTTTCTGACCGCAACGTTTTGTTAACATAACATTATGCATTCTCTCCATTAGAAAGGGGTATTCAGTGTATGTTAGGAGCTCATCTTTATCAGCAGACGTCTATAACTGTGAAAAGGACCACAGTAATTATTTCTTTTCTATGCATGGCTTCCTTTTTCCACTGTAGCAAAGCACAATCACTTTACTAAACTGTAGACCTGCACATTTTGCACAGACTGGCAGAAGCCCTTTTCAAAGACAGGCCCCAATTAGTGCTTAAATTTGAAAATGTTTAGGAGGGATAAATGTCAGATTTGTAGAAGGGGGAACAGTCTGCCATCACTTGCAGATGAATCTTTTCTGTAGAATTAAAGCAGCAGTATTTATGAGTAACCATATATTTTTTTTCCCATCAATGTTAGTCTGACAAAAACATCAAGCTACACATTTTTTCTTTTTGTTTCCTTTCATTCCTGAAACAAGATACAGGATTAAAGTTCCCAGTCTAGTAGTGCTGAGGGAGGCAGGCAGCAGTAAGTATCTCACCATCTCTGCTCGCCATCGAGATTCGAATCAAAATGTCTCCTAAGTGCATGCTTTCCCCTGTCAGATTGGCTGTCCTAAGGCACTGAGGCTTGCTGGTACTTGCAGTAATCTTCTGATTCTGTCAGAACAGAGCTAGTCTGATTGCACTGCAAGGTGCTTGCAGTAGCATTTATTATTTTTCTAAGGGAAATCAAAACCACTTTCATGTCCACACAGTCAAAATGATGCCTCACCCACTGGTCCTTGCCCAGATACCTGCACTCCTACCCACTGTGCAGAGCTACTGTCCCAGCATCTGGTACCGTAGTACAGTACCTGCTATCTGCCATGCCCTGGCTGTCAGCTGTCTGTACTCGCGGGGTACTGTATGTCATTACAATTTCTCCTCTGCATTTTGCATCCAGCAAGCTCTTACACTTAAATGGTTTATCTTGCAGGGGCTTGGGGTTAAATTGAATGCCTTGATCCTGTCATTTAATCTTGGGTTTTTCGTTTTATCTACTGCAAGTTCACTTGATCACTTCAAATCTAATTGCATCAGTTTCAGCATCCTAGGGACCCCTTTCCATAGATTGACTAGGAGCTCTATTTTATAGTACAGGTGGGGGTTTTTTGGCACAGTGTCCTTCACACAAAGTACACTTTAAAGAGCTTCTCAGTGGGGTTGGCTCCGGCCCTGCTGGTTGGGGGGAGGCAGAACAGCTGGCACTTAAGGCCCCCCTACATATGTTTTTCTTCTGTAGTGTTAGCTCTACACTGACTGGGGCAGAACATTTTTTTTTCCATCACAGAATGCACCTTCTTGTTGTGCCACCATGGAGTGGGGTTAAAACAAACAGAAAATACTGTGAATACAATCAGAACACAGCATTTGGGCACTTTGTAGGTTAAGGCAGTAGTATTCACTCAGGTCACTAAAAACAAAAAGAAACATGAAAAGGAAAAATAATAGTGATTGCAGAGGGAAAAACTAGGAATTATCCTCATTCAGGCCCATCTAGTGTGTGAGTGCAGACCCGGTGGGAACCAGTGACCAGTTAGGAGCAGTGGTACCCAAGAGTGCAGGCATCATTCTTCTGTATGTGGGGGACCTGTAGGCAGCCAGGAGTGGTGGGGCCTGGACCTGTGGGCACCATGCTGCTGTGTGGGGAGACCAATGGGAGTGCTGGGGCCTGAGAATGCTGGCATCATGGTGCTGTGTGGGGGACCAGTGGGCAGTGGCAGTGGTGGGGCCCAAGAGTCCTGGCATCATGCTGCTCTGTGGGGGATGCATGGGCAGCTAGGAGTGGTCGGGCCCGTGAGCCCTGGCATCATGTTGCTATGTGCATGGCGGGGAGACCAGTGGCAGTGAGGAGTGGTGGGGGATTGAAAGTGCTGGCATCATGGTGCTGTGTGGGGAGACCAATGGGAGTGCTGGGGGCCTGAGAATACTGGCATCATGGTGCTGTGTGGGGGACCAGTGGGTAGTCGGGAGTGGTGGGGGCTCGAGAATGCTGGCATCATGGTCCTGTGTGGGGAGACCAATGGGAGTGCTGGGGCCTGAGAATGCTGGCATCATGGTCCTGTGTGAGGAGATCAATGGAAGTGCTGGGGCCTGAGAATGCTGGCATCATGGTATTGTGTGGGGGACCAGTGGGCAGTTGGAAATGGTGGGGCCTGAGAGTGCTGGCATCATGGTGCTGTGTGGGAAGACCAGTGGGCAGTGGGAGTAGTGGGGCTTGAGAGTGTGGGAGTCATGCTGCTGTGTGTGTGGGGGTGGACTAGTGTGCAGTTGGGAGCACTGGGTCCTGTGCCTGCTGGCTTCATGCTGCTGTGTGTATGGGGGGGGCAGTGGACAGTCAGGAGCAATGGGGCCCAGGAGTGCTGGCTTCATGCAGCTGTGTGGGGGGGACCAGTTGGCAGTTGGGCACGGTGAGACCTGGGAGTGCTGGCATCATGCTGCTGTGTGGGGGACCAGTGGCCATTAAGAGGCATTGGGGGTCCAAGACTGCTGGCTTCATGCCACTATGTGTATGTGTGGGGGGCAGTGGGCAGTCAGAAGCAGTGGAGCCTGAGAGTGCTGGCTTCATGCTGCTGCTGTGTGGGTGGAACCAGTGTGCAGTCTGGAGTGGCGGGGCCAAGGGTGCTGGTATCATGCTGCTGTATGGCGGGACTGGTAGGCATTTGGAAGTGGTGGAGCTCGAGATTGCTGGATTCATGCCGCTTTGTGTGGGGGCCAGTGTGCAGTCTGGAGTGGTGGGGCCCATGATTACGAGCTTCATGTTGCTGTGTGGTGCGAACCAGTGGGTATTTGGTAGTTGGGAGCGGTGGTGCCAACTTTGCCTTGGTGTCTTCCCTGTGAATGCTTTCTCCACAAAGTATATCTTTTTATTTGCATTCAACATCATTTACACCAATCCCACAGGCCCATGAGCTGCACCACCAGTAGTACTTTTTAAAGTGTGGGACTCTCAAGCCCTCCCCCTTAACATGGCCTTGCAATCTGAGTCACACACATCTGATGAGACATGATCCCAGGGCAGTCCTGCATCTGTGGATTAGTAACATCAGATCTGCTAAAAGTCACCAAAATGCACCATTTGACTTCAATTTTTCAAAATTTTCCCTGGGGAGCATGCCCCCAGACCCCACTAGAGGGGTTGGGATTTTGTGCCCCTCCAGAATTTCTGACTGCATGATGCCCCTGACATGAGCTGTTCAGCACATATAATAAATATTAACAATCATGAGGAAGATCTCTGTTTTTTTTTTTAAATGGAACTTATTTAAATCAAAAACATTTTATTTTACAGAATATTACAGAAACCCATGTGGGAAATAGACTACTGCATGACAACTGAACTAAGAACTTCAGAATTTTAGAACTGTTTGCAAAAGACATCCTCTTAAGGTTATAGGAGTACTTGGAATGTTTAGAAATGAACCATCTTGATTAATGCCATGATTTACAATAGATGATAGGATGGCCACTATTCAAACCAGAAAACATTACAGTTGGGCCAAAAAATGCATTTAGTGAGGTCACTGCAAATTGCAAGGCCCAAAGAAAAAAAATGCACAGGGCTGTAAAACCATGGTTAATTTACATATAAACCAGCAACAAAAAGGAGAAAGCATGGGGATCATAAAAAACATTTACAAGTAGAGATATAGTCACAGAGAGGAAGTGATACTTCCTAAACTAACACAAAAACAAGGTTAGAATATACATACTGTATATCTCACAATTGCTTCATATATAATTCAATGCGCTTATGCAACCGGATATGATATGATAATGCTTGTGTAACTTGAGTCACTTGAATTTTATGTGGCTTTCCGCCTCTCTATCCGTGGAATATACCTCCTGTAGGGCTACGACGAAAGGAACCCTAGTGAGGGTCCCCCCCCAACAGGTGCCGGAAATTAATGAGTCGGCTAACATAGGTTAGGAAGAAGCCCACGGGCAAGAGAGGCTAGCCACTGGAGGAGGGGGGGTGGATGGCGGGCAATGAAAATAAATCCTGAGGGCGTCCAGGAAAAGTGACGTATTTAAGCTCAATGGGGCAGTGGCGTTGTTGCTCCGCCCATTGAACCTCGGTCTTAAAGCCCTCCCATTCAATGTGCTTACACAACTGGATATGATATGATAATGCTTGTGTAACTCAAGTAACTTGAATTGTATGTGGCTTTCCTCCTCTCTATCCGTGGGATATACCTCCTTTAGAAGTACAATGCAAGGAACCCTAGTGAGGGTCCCCCACCCCACAGGTGCCGGAAATGAATGAGTCAGCTAAAGGCAGGTTAGGAAGAAGCCCAAAAAGAATGCCTGAATTGTCAAACGTCAAAGAGAGAAGTGATTAATAAATTCAGTGAGAAGGGCTAACTTCCTGAGGAGAAAAGGAAAGTCGGGCCACCATCTGCCTCCTCCAACAGTGGAACCTAACTAGCTAAGAAGAAAATCACTAATTCTAACTAATATTATGACCATTGGCAAGGAGGAGAGGAAAAAAAACCCTTTTGAGGAGGAAACCTCTGGGGATCCAAGGCCTAGGTCGCCTTCCCTCCAGGCTGATGATGTTTGAATTGAGGATGTATATTTTTAGAAAGAAAGGGTTCGGTAACTAGAGGGATACGAGTAGTGAGGATGATGATGGAATATGGAAGATTCCTAAAAGAAAGCACAGATCGAAGATGGAACATGAGGCTGCGTGCAGGTTGAATGTGAATATGAGGCAAAATTAATACTGATGATGAAGATGATCACTGCAGAAAGTCGGCGGGTCGATGAGGAAGCATAAGATTGATAATAGGCATGATTGATTGAGTGAGGCGAGTAAGTAGAAATTGAGGTCGCTAAGGCATGATTATGAGATGTGAACAATTAGATCCTGTTGTTGTGGTCAATGAGTAGCATCAGAGTCAAAGATGGAATGCTCGAGGGAACGATGGAACTAGATAAACCTTGCTGGAATTAAGGAGGGTATGCTCGAGTAGTCGACGTGAGATAGTAGATCTGGAAGCAAGGATAGGAGGGAGTAAATCCATTTATGAGTCAGAGTAGCAAGGGATATCCAGATGTGCTCACGAGGATATTCCAGATGAGTCAATGAGGAGACCAATAATATTGCAGACTGGCTTAATGGAGCAATGCGTTTGATAGAGAGATGCAAGTGAGCAGAAACTAGGGTTGAAGAGGCATTCTTGATTATGCGATGTAAACGATTAGACTCTGAACAATTAGACCTTGAGGTTGTAGTTGATGAGGTGGTATGGTATTCAATGATAGGAATGTTAGAGTAAGCGGTGTAAATGGATGAGCTTTAAAGTAATGCTGAGTGAAAGATGACTGGATTCATGAACTCGACATGACTGGATTTATGAACCCAATGCATTCAGCATAATAGCCGCAGCTGACAGGTGGCATAGGAATTATGATAGGAATGCCCAAAAAGAATGTCGAGAGCAGGCCTAGAGTGGAGGGAAGCCTGGATAGCTGGAAATTAACCCGAAGAGGAGGAGATGGGAAAGAACCAAAACAGAAATCAGCACGAAGGAAGTACAACAATGAGGCGCCTTGAAAGGAGGTAGAGTCCGAGGCCAAGAAGGGAGATCTGGAACGAGAGGCAACTCATGTGAAGTGATCGAGGATCAAAACTGGATGAAGTACGATGAGGAGTGAGCAAAACTGGGTGAAGTATGATGACGAGTGAAGCGAAGAGCAGAGGGAAGCTTATGATGGGTGAATCCGAAAAAGTCGGTACGAAACAGGAAGAAGAGGAAATGGGAATGAACAGGAACAGGACCCAAATGAAGGAATCAGGCACGAGGGAGCGAGACAAATGATGAAACTCCTCAAAATGAGATGGACACTGAGGCCAAGAAAGTGCAGCAGGAACCAGAGGATCTGTGAACCAGAGGGCAAGCAAGGGACGGCGTTCATGGGGAGTCGAATCTGATGAAGAGCAATGAGGAGGGAAGCCATGAGTGGAAAGAATCGACAGGCAGGATGAGAATAAGTGCTAGGCTGAGGAAGGGAACTGGAACGGATGAGTTACGATGAGGGATGGATGCCATGAAGGCAGGAACTGGAAATGAGGCATGAATGAAGAAGGATAGTAGGGAGGTCAATAAGGTAGCATCAGACCCAGCCGATGCAGGAGGAGAACTGCATCGAGGCGAGTCGAAGTAGGCGGTACATGATCCAGGATAGGTACGGTCAGACAGAGCAATGGAACAGTGCAGACTTAGCAGCAAACCATGCAAAGGCATGCCTAGAGAGGGATTGAATGAGATGAGCAGATCAAGGCTAGGTATCATGGAGCCGAGAGGCTAAGGAGACATGGGATCTCCGACGAAGGGAGCAATGAGGATGACGTGGAGCAAGTAGACTCCATGAATGAGGGAGGCTCCGCAAGGGGGCAGGAGGGTGAGCTGGATGAGGTGGCACGTAGGCCCGGGTTGAGGGAAGGTCAGATGGAGGCAGCCATGGAAGGCCAGAGGAGATGAACAGCAAGGCAAATGAACAGACAGATAGTGGCATGATAAGATAGAAGCCAGGACTGGATTGAAATTAAGATGGCTGAGGTTTCTGAAATAACCAAGCAGAGGGAGCAGAATGAAGGCATGCTGAAGCAGGAGTAGGTGACAGGGAAAGCGAGGCAGGAAAAAAACGAAGCTCAGACATGGCAGAAAGACAAGCATGGGATGTCCAAGCCAAGTGGCTGCAGAGGGAACGAGAGCCATACAAGATGTTGAAGATATACAAATGATGAAACCTAGGAAAGAGAAGGGGAAGGAGAAACATGATCAAAAAGGTCAGAAGAGACAGGGGAAGCATACATACCTGTTGAAGCTGGTGGATGTGAGCAGAACTACAGGGCATATCCTCAGAGCTCGGGGAATAAAGGGAAACATCAGAAGCACCAAGATGCACAGAAGGCAATAAGCAGCACGTGAAGCGGTCTACAAGGGGAGAGACTGGAAACTAAGAAGGGTTAGACCTGCAGTGCAGAATTAGACAGACTCCCAAGGGAGACTACTACCAAGGATAACAGAGAAGGATGCAGCTGGTAGCTTTCAGTTCCTAGCATTGCAGAAAGACGAGGTAGTCAAAGGTGGAGGAAATAGGGGCAGCATCCAAAAGCTGGCAAGCTGCGCGGTTGGAAAGGTCTGAGAGGTGGCCGTGGTGGAAGACCCCAAGGATGTGGAACCGTTTGGTCCGGGAGTAGGCATGCTGGCGCACTGGGAGGTTACGGAGCTGCAAAGAGGTCAGAGGAGCCAGGACCGCAGCGCTGCCAGTTGGAGCAGTGTAAAACCTGAAGCAGGGAGCAGAAGATTAAGCAAAAGGATGAGCGAGATGAGGAAGTAGATGCTGAGGCCGATAAGGCATGATTGAACGATATGAACGAATAGATCCAGATGTGGGGATAAGGAGAGATCGGAGGATTCAATAGAGTGATGCAAGGAAGGAGGCGCCTCGAGAGGAGATATACTTCGAGGCCAAGAAGGCATGTCAGGGACCAGAGGGTATGAGAACTAGAGGGGTGATACTCCTGATAGAGCAATGAGACCACAGAAGCTCCTTGAAATGAGGTAGAGTTGGAAATGAATAGAGTGATGAGATGAAATAGGCTCCTTGAAATGAGGTAGATTCAGAAATAAATGTGAAAGAAACTGGAATGACGGTGGATAGCCTCTGGCCAGTCCGTAGAAGGGGGCGACGGACAGGAAGGCATGGCCAGGAATGGAGACAGAGTTGAATCAGGGTGACTGACACTGCTGGCTAGAGGGAGGCAGCCGAGGCATATCGACGGAATGATTGAAAGAGGAGCAGGTTGAGGCGAGATACTGTGGAAGGCGAGTAAGTAGGACAATAAGGAGGGAAACCATGACTGGAGAGAATCCATAACATCTGATGATGGAAGGTATCCAGGAAGGGAGGCTCGATGAGATAGAAATGGGTAGTGAGGACCGGAGTCAGGAACCAGATACAGGAGCAGGAGGCTACAGATCGATGAGGTGGCACAGGAGATGTGATCACATTCCCGAAAGAATTGTCCATTGCAGGTCAGATAGAGTTGGTTGGGGGGAAAAGGGTGCCAGGACGAGGAAGGAAAACTAGGAAACAGATGAGGGACGATGATGGAAGGAAACCATTGAGGCAGATACTGGAAAGCAAGGCATGAAAGGATGAATAACAGTAGAGAGGTCAATGGGTGGCATGGGACTCAGCCGGTACATGGAGATAGTCTCGATGCAAAGTGGCAGAGGCGGGAGGAGGTTGAAGGAGAGGAGGGCAATAGAGAACGATAGGATCAGGTTTGTAATGGGCCAGAGATGGTCAGTAGCAGTCTAGGAGTAGCTCACATAGGAATGATAGGCAGGCCATAGAGGCTGTAGCATGTGGAATGAGGGACATCCGGTTGGAGCTGGGTGAAGAGGGAAAACTAATGCCCCAATGACCTATGAGCATGAGCCAGAAGAGGGAAACAAGGCCCTGGAGGCAGCAGGCAACCATGGAGAATATAGTCGGCTGAGACAACAACTGCAGGAGAGCAGTGGAGAGGGCAAGGGGGAATAGACAGAAAGATGATGCCCTGTATATTTTTTTTTGTTTGTTTTATAATGGGGAGGCACCTGCATGCCCTCTATGATGAAACAGCCTAAAGAAAGGGGAAAATAGGCAAGGACGGACAGAGAGAACAGCAGCACACGGAATACCAGAAACTGCACCTGAGAGATAGAATGAAAGCAACGCAGTGCTATACAGAAAAAATGCTCAAAAGTGAACTGCAGAAAACATGCTGACTCAGGGTACCGTCCAGGCAGAGCGAGCACAGTGTCTGAGCAGTGCTGGGGCCATCAGAAAGGAAAATTTGGGCATGAAAAGAAAGACACAAACAGAGAATAGCAGGGAGCGGTACGAATCATGTGAAGACCCACCAGCACAGCAACAGAGCTCCTAGGGAGAGAAGACAGAGGCAGTGGCGCCATTTGGGGAGCAGGGATGGGCAGTCGCCCCCCCCCCGCACTGCAGGCCATTGTTATTCTTGTTTTTCAGCACCAGGATCCACCACCATAGCCCCTCTGATCAGGTGTTGCCCCCCCCCGTTGAAAGCCAAAATGGCCCCCCCTGGACAGAGGTAGATGAGAGCAAGAAGCACAATCCCCCACATACCACATACCACAGTAACAATTGAAAGAAAAATTACAGAAAGGCAGCTTACATGGAATTACGGTGGCCGCCCCGGGTGTACTAAAAGTGGGAGGACAATCGGGTATGGTGCAGCACGAGGTCCGCTGGAAAGGGAGAGGCAGCAGGGGCATACAAACGCACAACCCGCAAGTTGTTGCCAGGCCTACCAATGCCAAAAGAGGTCCCAGGTACACTCATCCAGTGGAGGGCACCCGCAGGCAGAATGAGCACAGTGGGAACAGACGAAAGAGCTGCAAACGAGTGGCGGGGGGAGTCTCCCTAAATGCGTATCCAGCACGGGGCAAAGCAGCGCAACTGAAAAGAGAAGCAACGAGCAGTGGCTCACAAAATGAGCAGGGAGGGGTGAGTGAGGGAGGAGGGAAGGAAAACTGAGTCAGGCAGGAGAAGGATGCTGAAATGCCATGAGGGCATATGGTGAGAAGGCAGTTGGAGGCGAGCAACAAGGAAAGTCGGAGAGCAGAAAAATCTGACCTAGCCTCCGGCTGCAACAAAAACGAATCCTGAGGGTGTCCAGGAAAAGTGACATATTTGAGCTCAATGGGGGAGTGATGTTGTTGCTCCGCCCATTGAACCTCGGGCTTAAAGCCCTCCCATTATAGCACTCAGGACGATACATCGACATACTGTTCATACATCAACCAATTAAGAAAGCTTATTACAAAAATGGAATGATGTCAGTACTATAGATTAAGCCTTCTGGGTGTAATGCTAGCAAAGAAAAGATCCACAGTGGAGGGGGTTTAAGCATGCCTAGGGCAGGCACAAAGGAAGCTTGAGAGTGGAGGGAGTGATAAAAAGCCATTAATCACATAGGGTCAGTGGCCACATACAATGTATAGGGCCTACAGGCAGACTGGATGGGCCTAGAAGTCCTTATCTGCCGACAGTTTCTATGTTTCACCTTTCCTCATGTTGCAACACGGTTGTGATATGATCAACACTTCTCCTTGGTACCGGTAAGTGGTCAATTCCTGTGTATTGCATGTGACTGGGAACACTATTGTGATACACAGAAAAGTGCGTACCAAGAAGTGGTGTCTGGAATGGATTGTGCCACTTAACAGACGTGCTCCAGGATCTGTTTTTAAATGGGCAGATGGTGCAGCCTACAAGTAGTTGAGACAGTAACATTTAATAGCACAAATCACAAAGGGGGTATGACAGTTGATGAATTGCCTGATTTGGTTTACCTCCTGGGTGACAAAATTCCTTCCCTTGTAGCCAGTACCTGCAGATACTGTACTGCACTTACTACAAAGAAAACATAGAAACATAGACATTGCTGACAGATGAAGACCAGGGGCTCAATTTTCAAAGACCCCTAAGATCGTCGCAAGTTGTGGTGATCCAGGGATGGTGTTCCCAATTCTGCAATAATGGGATTCCCTGCACCAAAAACCCGGGAGTTGCCACAACTGCAGGGTTGTGCCAAATATTGGGTGCATCCATCATCCCCCACTTCTCCATGCAAGCAGATGGGACCTCTAGAGGTGAGGATGAGGGTGAACCCCTGGCTGGAAGTTGGCGAAAGGGGCCACTAGAGCACTGAGGGTGTCATAGGGCATTAGGGGGCAATGCAGCAGGTATAGGAAGTGGAGCTGGCACCTAGAAGAGGTGCCATAGGGCATATGGATATGGCCTAGGGCACCTTTGCCAGGTGCCCCCTCTGCTCCCTATACCTGCTGCAGTGTCCCCCTCATGCGCTATGGCACCCTTGGTGCCCCAGCAGCCCCCATTCACCACCTTCCTGATCCCCTAGCTCACCACCTGCGCTGCTAATCTCTAGTGCAAGGATGTTAGACCACCTCCTTGCTGGTCTAACTTCAGCCCCCTGTTGTGGCCACGGCAGGGTTTATGGAATCCCACATAAAGGGATGTTGCAGCCCTGCCGTGGTGCAAGCCCCCTTGTGACCTAGCGCAGGGGCACATTTGCCACAAGGGTGACACAGGAGTGCTTTTCCACAGGTGACCTGAGGCAACCGGCATTTGAAAATCAGGATTGCCGCATTCTATGACACAAGGTGCCACTTACATCACACACCTTTGGTGCAGACACCTTGTGTCACAGAATTTATTTTTGAAAATCGAGCCCCAAGAGGCCATCCAGTCTGCTCTTGAAGAGTTTTCTACTTATCCTCATGATCTAATGTCCCAAAGGAGTTTTATACCCCTGCACTCCCTCTCTCCCATAAGCCCCCCATGCCACCTTCCTAGCTCCTCCTCTCCTGGAATTATCAGCTCTCTAAACTTGTTCCACCTTGTTTGAATTTTTAGTCCCTGCGTCCACCATTTCTGCATGTAATCAATCCCTTACTCCACCACCTTTTCAGTTAAGTAGAACTTCCTCACATCTCTCCAGAGGTTTTCACTGACTAGCCTCCAGTCATTTCCACTTTTGACCGCACTTATGTTCCTGTTAAACAGGTCTTCACAGTTCACTTTATTAATTACCTCTGGAATGGCCAGCCCAGTGGCACTGAGGGTTGAGGCACTGGATGCCACACCTTGTGCCAAGTTGGCGACCTAAGTTTGGGAATGAGCTCGGGCCACATGGGGTCGGCAGGGGCAGGAGAGGACTGAGTGTCTGAAGGACTGCTCTTCTCTCCTGGAGGTGGCTGGGTTGTGTCTCCTGCTACCATTGCAGTTCCCAGTAGAGACAGGGAGCATCACATCTTGCAGGAGCATGCTGAGGGGTTGAGGCTACAGCAGACATCCTGCAGTTGGGCGGGGGAGCATGCCCATCAAGAGCTGGACATCATTGCATGAGTGAGCCTCAGGGGGTAACAGAAAACAAGGAAAACCCTGGCACCTTGGAAGGCAATGGCAGGTCCATAGTCAGCCTCCATGCTCTCCACTCGACCAGCCTAGTCAGCCCATGGATTGCCTCCTCACTCCGACTTTCACTAGATTCTAGAAAGGGCATCGGTAAGTGTTGGTGGTCCTGCCCTGGGGGACGCAGAGCCAGGGGATTGGTCATTGGATCTGGGAAGGGCTGGTCCCGGTCCAAGGGTCTGACTTGGTGGGGTCTCAGGCCAAGTGGGATACAGGCTGGCTCCCTGGTCCACATCTAAGAGAGTCCTATGGGACCAGTGTGGGAGATAAATAGAATTAGAAAACAAAATTCCCTTCTGGAACTTGTACATCTCTGTTATGTCACCTCTCTCTCCCTTCTGGCCTCCAGTGGGTACATGTTAAGGACCTCAAGTTACTCCTCATAGGATCTGCCCTGCTGCTGGCCCTGGATAATCCTGGTGACTCTTTTCTGCACAGACTCTTGCTTAATCCTGTCCTTTCTCAGGCGTAGACTCCAGACATTGGCACAGTATTCCATGTGAGGTCTCATCAATGATCTGTACAGGAGCAACATCACCTCCTTTTTCCTACTTTCAAATCTTCTCCCACTGCATCTCAGCATCCTTGTTGCCTTGCTGTATGCGTTAATGCACTGTCTGGATTGTTTGAGGGAGTTAATGATGACTTCCAAGTCCCTTTCCTCAGCTGTTGTGGCCAACCTACCCCCCCCACACCAATCCATTACTCTGTATGTGGGTTCCTCTTTCCAATGTGCATCACTTTGCACTTTTTGACATTGAACTTCAACTGCCATATTTCTGACCACCTCTCCAGCCTCTCCAGATCCCTCTTTAACTACCTCACCCCTTCCTCACAGTCTACCCTGCTGCACAGTTTTGTGCACATAGAAACATAGAAGTTGATGGCAGAAGAAGACCATGGGTCCATCCAATCTGCCCATAATACCCTACTGTCCCCTGAGACCTAGTGTCTGTACAGGATTTATGCCCTCACTACCCACCCCCATGTCCCCTGCCTTGCTGCTACTCTCCATGGTGACTATTAAGCCCTTAGGTCAGTTCCAACTCTGTTTGAAACCATTAATAGTCTTGGTGCCCAGCAGCTCAGCCAGCAGAAAGTTCCATGGCTCAACCACTCTATCCATAAAAAAGAACTTCAATCAATCAATCAAATCTTTATTTATCCAGGCTAACATCATTGAGCAGTGCCCATTTACAAGATGGACCTGGTTAGATCAAGGTCAGTTACATAAAAATATAGTACAATGCAAGGAACAAAACACAATGATAGAACAGGTTATACAGTCATAAAAAGATACCAACACATGGATATGTGCTATTAGGCAAGATCCATTAGCACAATTCACATACTTACATATATAAGGAAACTGGGGGAATATGAATTTGGGCATGGAGAGAGTATAGGTGGTGACTAATATATAAAAGTATAGGGGGATTTGTCAGAGGCGGAGGAAATAGACAGTGAGTGGTCTGGGCAGATGATTGAGGTGGGGCTTCAGAGATAGAAAAGTGGGAGGGATGCAACTAAGCAGGGAGGGATGATAAGATAGACAATTAATGGTCTGGGCAGGAGATGGGTGGTGGGGCTTACAGAGAGAGAGGGGAGGGATGCAATTAGGCAGTGAGGGAGGGTGGAAATAGGTGGTGAAGGAGTAGGGAATGTGAAAGGGAGGAAGGACAGGTAACTATTTGCTAACATGGGTAAAAAAGAGAGGGAAGCAAAGTAGGAAATGCAGGACATGGAACTTCTTCTCATCCGTCATACATTTTCCTCTTGCCAGCTTCTACTGTACTTATGTGCTCATGTTCTAGATTTCCTTTTCCTTTACAGTAGTTCTTCACATTTTGCCTTGTTCATTCCTCTCAAGAGCTTGAAGGTCTCTGTCATATTGCCCCTCTCTCTTCTGGCCTCCAGCGTGTTATATGCAAACAGACACATCTTGCTCTGCATACTCTCCCCTATGTTACTGATGAACATAGTGAGCAGGACTGGTCCCAGAACGGACCCCTGTGGCACCATGTTCATGACCCTCTTTTCTCTGGTTTGACCCTGTACACTACCACCCTTTGTTTTCTACCCATCCAGTCAGTTTCCTACCCATCTAGTTCCATTCCAACAACCAGAACTTCCTGCTGCCTCAGCAGCCTTTTGTGTGCAGACTGAGGTGAATTACAAGATTAAATTATTAAATTATTATTTAAATTTTTCTGATTGGAATGGATTTTGGCAATCAGAACGTTTCACAAATGGTGTATATGTAATGGCATTGGTGGCTGTCCTGTATCATTGGATCAGGAGGGAGTATAAGAAGTGATCTGTTACTCTATTTAAAACTAGCTCCCTCAAGGGCATGGCTAGGCAGCTAAGATGGTAACAGCTTAATTTCTGATCTCTCCTCCCTTCTTACTAAATTTGTGGCCATTCACCAGCATTTATTACTTTTGAACTCCCTTTGTGTCACCTCTTTCCACAATCCTCTGGTAGCGGCTTCTAGCATCTGACAGCCTGATTGCTGCTGCAGTCCACAAGTTCAGCTCTTATCCTTCATGTCTGTTCAGTCATGCAGCCCAAAAACAATGGCGTTTCCCACTTCTTCGCCTCAGCCAGGGAAGATGGAGGACCTACAAAAGATTAAGAATATGTTTACACAGCTCATAGCAGACATCAGTGAATAAAAAATGTCAAATCAACAAGCAGGGTAAGATATAGCCTCCCTGTCCCAACAAGTCAACCCAACTGAGCAACAAATAGAATGTCAAGATCTTCGTAAGGCTCCCCTGGAGGTCCACATGCAAGAGAAAGGTTGGATGATCTGGCAGCTATGGGATCGTATTGAGGATATAAAAAATATGGGTCACCAGAAAAATCTCAGACTGGTTGGGTTCCCTGAGGGAGTTGAAGGCAGAAACACCAATGTGTTTCTCCAGAATGTTCTTCCTGTCCTACTGCATCACTACTGACTAATACCCCTTGAAACTGAACATTCACACTGGTCCCTGCCTCCGATGTCTAAACCTGGACAGCAGCCATGACCAAATTTGATAACATTTCTGAGATACCTGGTGAAAGAGAAGATAAGTGCAGCTGGCCTAGGAATGGAGATCACTGATCTGGCAAGGACACTGTATACAAATTTATCCAAAATTCCCAGCCACCCTCACGCAGCACTGGAGGGTCTACACTCGACCCAGATATGCACTTATCCAGTTCTAGGTCCCTTACAGTCTTCGCTACACCATGACGCTCCAGATATTGCAAAATGGAGTTTTTCATTCCGTTCATACTCCTGAATCAGCAGAAAATTTCATCCACCACTCATGGTCGAATGCTAACCTCCCAGACTCCGATACACCAGGAGATGCAGCCGAAATGGTCAATATACCCAATTCAATGACCACAGGCACCATACCTCCCAGGGCCTACAAACAAAATATGAGGTTGAAATAGAAGAACATCCCTGGATTCCCACATTTAGAAGATGTGACAGAGAAGCATCTAGAAAGAAGGACAGACTGACAAGAAAATCCTCCTCACTGCCCAGTTATCTGCATAGCCAGAGCCACAGCAGTGAGTCATTACACTCCCCTATGAAAAGCTCCCATAACAACAGATGCAGACCCCAAACATCAGTGCCCTAAACAGAAAAAAGTTGGACTCTTCTACCCTGGCACAGCACCAGCAACCACCCACTCAGCCTTCCTAACTTACTCTGCTTCTACTGAGTACTCCACCCAACTCTGAGAGCAACATCTCCGCACCTACACCGCAGCTGCAGCCTCAACTGCGGTGGCTGGTTCTGGTGCTCTGGTGGTCATAGCCGATCTGTGACTGAACTCATTCCCTCACACAGAAAAAGGTACTGTATCATTTATAGGTACTGTCCCCCTCCCTTACTCATCCTCAAGCAATCTGGAGGCTTACCTACTTAAGTGCACATCACAATAGCATTCCTTAAAAGGGACCCTTCATTCTCCTCACCAATACATTTCTCCTAAGTTGACTGTTAAGGTGTTTTCCCCTGCATTGGACTATGTCCCATACTATTGCCTTTCTTATCACTGATGACTCTTACGCTTTTTTAAAAGATAGTGGTGGCTCACTTTCTTTAACGTTTTATTGCTGTATGCTTGTGGGGGGCAGGGGTTGTTAAACAACTAAGGGCAATGGCATACCAGACTAACATTCTCCTGGGCTAGCTGCAGTGATCCCACGCCTCGGAATCCAGACATGATGTGCTACTCCTCTGGTAAGGTTCTGCCATTAAACGTTGGATCACTTTCAAATCATTGCTTGCAGCTAATACTCTAATGCATTCTACATTTTTTGGGTACTACTGTTCAGATTACTTTGGTTGGGTTGCTTAGGTTGCCTATCTTATGAACTACCCCTTTTCTAATATAGGCTACAGTATTTATACTGCCTCAACAGGCACATTGAGTTTGATCATACGGCTTTTTCCTTTCCTTTCCTTTTAGCCCCCATTTAGGTTTTAGCCTACACCCTATGATTGAGCTCTTTTCATTATTCACTTTGAAACTGCTAGAGGGTCTTTTCCACCAACTCTTCTTTCCACCACTGTGCTGCTTGGCAGCTGGTATCACAAATGCTTTTTGACAGAGCTCAGCTCGGCAGTTCACCTTATAGTGCAGTTTCAGAGACTACCTTTGCTCTTGGTAAATCGCTTAGGAGTATTACTTTTTCCCACATCTTTTGGGCACTGTAGGTTTCTCACATCCTCTGCCTCAGTCAAGTTGAGTAAATGCTATCTATTTCCCTCTGCCCTACTGCTTAAGCCAATCCACTTGTCCAGCATTTCACTTCCCTATACAGAGGGGGGTGGACAAAGCCAGGCTGTCTAACCAGAATAAGGTACACCACCTCTGTACCCCGGTGTTCACAATTGCATCTCAAGTGAACAACATCAGGAGGGTGGTTGGACACAGCCATTACCTCTCTCATAACGGCCCTCAATCTAGGTGTTGTTTCTGCCCATCTGGATAAAGGTAAGGGCATCTCACAAGGGACAGCTATGAAATGGCATGCCTTTATTCTAATTTATCACTAATCCAAGCTCATGTCTTTTCTCCCTACCCTATCATAGGTTCATAGGTTCATAGGATGGTACAAGTTCTGAAGGCCAAAGGCCCATAATGAACTCACCACTCTTTTGGACTCTTACTGTGGAAAGAGTATTTCCCATCTCCCATATATTGATCTAATCTTGTTTTAAATTGTTCAGTACTTTCACTTACAACAACATTATAAGGTAAGGAGTTCCATATAGATGGAACTCTTTGTGTAAAAAAAGTTACACCTTTTTGTTTTATTTACTGAACCATTTAGTTTTAAGTTATGTGATCTAGTATTGTTATTAAATGTGTGCCTTTCAATGCAGATTGTTTCAAGTGTAGGGGCATCTTGAAAGGCCTTGTAAGTCAAACACAGGTCTCCCCTGAGAGCTCTGTATTCCATAGAGTACAGGCTAAGCTTATTTAGCCTGTCCTCATAATCCAGGTTTGCCATATTTTTGATTTTCCTAGTTGCCTTTCTCTGGACTTTCTCAACCATAACCTTCCCACCAACAGTGGTGGTTGCACAGAAAGGGGCACAGTATTCTAAGTGGGGTCTAACAAGGCTTGAGTAAAGTGGAATTATGCCCTTAGGTGTCCTACAGTACTTTTAACATGTTTGAGGATACAGCCTAGTATGCTATGACACTTCTAGATAGCTTTCTTTGTAAGCATATCTAATTTAAAGTTATCGGTAATGACGTCGCATAGATCCTTTTCATTTGTTGTAACCTGTAATTTTATATTGTTCAGTGTAACTTGCTTTAATGTTGTTTTTACCAAGATACATTACTTTGCATTTAGTCTCATTGAACATCATTTCATTTACTGCAGCCCAGTTAGCCAATATGACCTGATTTTCTTGTAGTTGTGCAACCGACTGCCTATCATTAACTATGTACACTATTTTGCAGTCGTCTGCATACTTATTGATCCAGGCACTGTTTGTAGTATGCATAATAGAGACCAGTATGTTAAATAACATTGGTCCCAACACAGAGCCCTGGGGGACTCCACTTGTCACATTATCCCATGTTGACATATGGCCTCTTATGGCTACCCTTTGCTGTCTGTCTTTGAGCCAAGACACTATCCATTTTATATTTGGATGTTGTCGAATTCTAACTAGCTGCTCAATTAGGATTTATGGAACACAGTATCGAATGCCTTTCTGTAATCTAGGAATATATCAATAGGCACGACCATGCCCGGTGCCTTACTAACCGACTCAAAGAAATTTATGAGATTAGTGAGGCAAGATCTTACTGGATTAAGCCATGCTGAGATATGTCTACTAACCCTATTTTTTGCACATGGGCAACAATTCTCTACTGCAAAAGTCTTTCCATAACTTTTCTTATAGATGAGGTCAGGCTAATGGGCCTATAGTTATTCCTTACTTGTCTATTACCTCCTTTGTGTTTTGGTGTAATGGTAGCTATATTCCAAGCTAGCAGAGTTGTTCCCTCTTTTAAAGATGCATTGAATAGAAGAGTTAAAGTACCAGTTAGCTATTTTGAAAGTTCTTTTATGACCTTTGGAGTAATTCCATCTGGCCCAACCAAAGAGTTTGGTTTAATAGTTTTTATAACTGTTGAAATATCCTCTTCTATAAATAACATCGGATCTTCATGATACATTATGCTATCTATGTTGACATTTTCTTTAGCTTTGAATACACTTAAGAAATAGTTGTTTAGTTCTTTTGCCATCTCCCTCTCATCACTTATAACAGCCTTATCCAGGATTAATGATCCTACACCAATAGGGTTGCCTTTCAATGACCCAATGTAGTTATAAAATGTTTTTTTGTTACCTCTTGTAGTTGTTGCTAAATTAAGTTCAAGGTTTTGTTTAGCAGTACATATTAGTTTTTTAGTTTTGTTAGCAAGATGTTTGAAAGGTTGACAGTTTAATTTGGACTGTTGTTTTTTATATTTGGTGTAGGCTATGAACCCATGAACTTAGTGGGGTATCACAGGGTTCAGTACTGGGACTGGTACTCTTTAATGTCCTTATAGGTGACATTGCAGAGGGGCTGGAAGGAAAAGTATGCCTCTTTGCAGACAATACAAAGATTTGCAACAGAGTTGATACATAAGGAGGGGTGGAAAGGATGAATAGGGACTTGGCAAGGTTGGAGCAATGGTCAAGAGCATGGCAGTTTAGTTTCAATGCAAAGAAGTGTAAAGTAATGCACCTGGGAAACAAAAACCCAGGGGAAGAGTACACAATGGGGGTACTAACAACAACAAAAATGGAAAGGGACCTGGGGGTACTCATATCAGATGAACTTAAGGTAGGCAAGCAATGTGAGAAGGCAGTAAGGAGGGCTGGGGAGATTCTGGGATGCATAGGGAGAGGCATCACCAGTAGAAAGCAGGATGTTGTTATCTCTCTGTACAGACAGTTGGTGAGACCCTATCTGGAGTACTGTGTGCAGTTCTGGAGACTCCATCTCCACAAGGACATAGACAGGTTGGAGGCAGCCCCGAGGAGGGCAACTAAAATGATGCAGGGTCTCTACCAGAAACCATATGAAGAGAGGCTAAAAGAGCTTAATATGTATACCCTTGAGGGAAGAAGGGAGAGAGGGGACATGATAAAAACCTTCAAGTACGTCAAGGGAATCAACCAAGTCCAAGAGGGTAGCATCTTCCATAAAATGAGATGCGCAAGAACAAGGGGCACAATTTGAAGATAGAGAGGGGACAACTCAGGGGTAACGTGAGGAAGTATTATTTCACAGTGAGGGTGGTGGATGCATGGAACAGCCTTCCTGAGGAGGTTGTGGGCTCATAAACAGTGGGGAGAATTCAAGAATGCATGGAACTGACATAAGGCAATTATAGTGAGGGGTAGGAGGTGGTAGGAGGGGGAATGGAGGAAGTAGGCTGCTGGTTGACTAGGATCTGCAGCTTATCCAATAGGTAGGGAAATGGGCAGTCTAGATGGGCCAAGCGGTCCTTATCTGCCATCATGGTCTATGTTCCTATGTTTACTAATCAATGACAACAATGAGGTGTCTGATGCCACCCTCTGGATATCCCTCCAAGCTTTCATCAGTGGCCGCATTATCCGGTATGCAACACATAGAAGGATGGCCAGGGAACAAGAGGTTGCAAAACTCTAGGCCAAACTCAAAGAGCTTGAGGAAACAATATAAAGACACTCCTCAAGCCAACCCATTGGTGGTGATTGAAATTTGAATCCAACTCAATACCCACTACTCTAGAAAGGCCGAACTGGCCCTGCTTCACCTCTTTCACAAATATTGGGAGGGTGGTGAACTTACAAGCAAAGTCTTGGCACATAGGCTCCATGAACCTCAAGCTGAATGTCATATCCCTGGCCTCCAGATCTCCCTTGGCTCTATCTCTACAAAACTCATGGACATTAATGATATCATGAAAGCCTTTTATGTCAAATTATATGAATCTCAGCCTCCTCCTAAGCACAGCTCACAGCCTTCCTAGACAGTTCAACTTTCATATCTCTCTCTCTCTCCTCAGCAGTATCAGTCGCTTGATGCTCCTACCACTTCTGCAGAAGTGAAATGGGCCATCATGGCTATGAATAAACACAAATTGCCCAGTAGCAATGGGTTTCCTGGCTGCTTTTTATCAGTCCCTGTAGGACTCCCTCACCCTATTTTGCACAGAGTTTTTCTCCCTCCTTGCAAACACAGACCCTTAGCCCCATGGCCAGAGAAGCAGTGATCACTGTCTTACCCAAGAAAAGTAAAGATGCATCACTACCCAACAGCTACTGACTGACATCCCTTATTAATGTGGACACCAAACTTTTGCCAATAAAAGTCACATTCAGACTGTAAGTGGTCTTATCCCAGCTCATGCATCTGTCATAAGAAGGTTTTGTTAAAGGAAGACTTAGCTCAGATCACCTCTGTACCCGCTTCAGTTTTATCCACCTAGCTAAAGCCCTCTGAGCCCAGCAGCAGCCTTAACCACAGACTTTGCAAATGTCTTCAATAGTATTGAACGGTCCTACCTCTTCAATGTCATGCAATGCATGGGAATTAGCCTTTACTTTTACTTCTTTTCTGCTGTTTGAACCCTATACACTAGTCCCTTAACTAAGATTCTTACAAATGGCACCCTTCCTTCTCCCTTCCCACTTCTTTGAGGCACCCATCAGGGCTGTTCCCATCCCAATTATTATTTCTCCTAGCAATAGAACCCCTGATGACTGCATTCCATTCACACCCCACTATTACAGGGTTAGAAACTGGGGCTGTAGAATATGTATCTTTATCCTATGCAGATGATGTACTCATTTTGCTGTCAGATGTACCCAGTGCCATCCCCCCTCTGCAACTGCTGCTCAGCTCCTTCTCGGAAATCTCAGGACTCACCATAAATCATATCAAATCTGAGTTCTTACCCCTAAATGATCTATGATCCCATTAACTTATTCAGTGCACCAACTGGCCTGGGCAGATAAGGGAATCACTTATCAGGTTATTAAACTGACTCCATCCCTAACCAGTGTTTGTCAGGTTAACTTCAACACCCTAATGCTCCATTTAAAAGTGGAAATAGAGAGGTGGAAGACTCTGCATCTCTTCTTTACAGGGAAAATAACAGCTTTAAAAATGATGCTGGCCCCCAAGGTCCTCCATCTTTTAGCCCACCTTCCCATATGCATTCCCAAACAGTGGTTTGTGAAACTTAACAAATTAATGGGCAGTTATATTTGGTATGGCCTACATCCATGCATCAGCAGAACTAAATTATATAAACACTGGTCCAATGAGGCCTTCCCAATTTCAAGCAGTACCGCTCGGCCCTTCTCACCTCCTAACAGATCAAATAGTTTATACCAATACCATGCAGGACACCGCCCCCTCCCCCCCCCCGAAAAGCTATTGAGTGGTATGCATCACTAGCATTATCACCTACATTTTATCTTAAGTTGAAACCCCCATTGAGTATTAAACCACACCCAATTCTGTCTAGCATTGACCTATTGCGCCAAAATCACTTCCCTCCTATAAATGGACCTTTGCCCCATCCTTTCTTCTCCTATCTGGGATAATCCATCACTCCTACTAGACTACAAACCCTTCTACTGGCCATCTTGGGCTGCTGTTAGCATACATCAGGTTCAGGATCTCAGCATACCAGCTCAACTAGACTTGAAATCTTTCGTGGGTATCCATGCTCAGTATCACCTCCCAAAGAAGGATTTTTGTTGTAATTTTCAGCTACAATCCCTCATCTCTCTAATGCTCAAAACTCTTGGAGGTAACCAAGCACCAGCCCATGTCCCTAGTGTATTTACCTGGTCCAACATTCCCAAAGGCAGAGTAGGACTTATCTATAGGTGCCTGCAAGACACAGGAACTCCAACTACTATGGCCACTAGTACAAAATGGGGCCAGGAACTCAATACAACCATCACAGGGGTAGACTGGATTCTGTACTGGTATTGGGTGCATGTCACCAGTCAAGACCTGAAAGATCAGCCTATAAAGCTCAAAACCCTGCATTTATGGTATAGAAACTCCACAGGGCATACAGGAGAAGGGGATTTAGGAGGGTAAGAGTCATATAATTTGACCCCTTTAAGCCTTTGCTGCAGATGTGACTCCCAAGAAGACTCACTCTCTCATATACTGTCGTCCTACCCCTTGATTAGACTCTTCTGGGGAACCATTATACAGTACTGCAAAAAGATCACCCAAGAGCAACCTACAATTGATGGCCCTGTGACCTTACTTGGCCTTAACAAATCCCCTACCTCTGTCCTCCCTCCACACAAAAAATGGATTGTGGGAGCAACTATAGCAGCAAAACATCACCCACTGAGGAAAAGACATCCCCACATTTAACAAATGGCTATGCCTATTGGGTCAGGCAGTCACCTTAGAACGTGTCTCAGCTCAGGCAGTGCACAAGGTAACAGACTACCACAAAGCCTGGGCACTTTTTCTGCAATTGCCCCAGGCATCCTGCCCCTACTGAGTTACCTCACTCAAAAGGACTCCTCCACTGGTAGCAATATGTGGGCCGTCGTTACTGTTGCATTATTGTTGGTCCTTACACTATGCACAGGTGTATTCCATCTTCGAAGCTCATTTACTCACCTCCTATTAATGACTTTTAGTATCTTTCCTCATATGCATTAGATATTTGGGTCTAATGAATGTGTCTCGACCCTGTTTTATGTACTGCTATAGTATTAGGCTTTTACATATGTTCAAATAATTTTATACTACATTTTACAATTAATGCACACTGTTGTATGTTTGAGAATGATGAAATGCTTATGAAATTGTTATTTGTTATGGATGTGTTTGTTGTTGAAAAGCTTCAGTAAAAAATGTAACGTTACAAAATAAAACTAGCTCCCTGATGAAGAAGCAGGGCATATCAAAGCACTCAGGCTTTTTTCCATTTATAAAGCGATGTTAATTTCAATGAAAAAACTCTTTTTCACTGAGCCATTTTGCTGTTTGTGCTGTGCATTTTTTGTTTGGACTTCCTGCTTCCTCAGCAACTTTGTGTGTGGCACAGAGTCAATGGTTTTGCTGAAACTGAAGTACAGTAAATGCATGGCCTGTCCTCTATCAACTGCTCTTGTGACCCAGTTAAAAAATACTATTAGGCTGGTCTGATATGACCTGCCATCCACAGATCCATGCTGCTTATTGTCTTGTAGTCCAGTTGCCTCTAGGTAGGGCATTAGGCTTTCTCTGACCAGGGTCTCCATCAGCTTACTGACAATGAAGGTAAGACTAACTGACCAATAGTTTCTTGGGTCTTATCTCCTTCCACCTCCTTATGCAGTGGAACAATTCCTGCAGACCTCCAATCCCATGGCAGCATGCCAGATTCCAATAAGCATCTGAACAGCTCAGCCAGGGGCTCAGCCAGCTCTGAACCAAGCTCCCTAAGCACCCTCAGGTGCAAGTCATCTGGACCTGGTGCCTTGTGTACCTTGAGGGCTGCAAGCCCATTCCTTACATAGTCTAACATGACCACTGTCTGACCTATTTCCTGCACCCCCCTTGTGGTGGCCTAAACACCACTCCCCAGTAGAGGCCATTCAGCCTCCACTATGATTACTGAGTAGAAGTAATTGTTTAAAACAGCCCTCTGCTGGTCATCCTCTACCAGCTCCCCAATATCCTGACAGTTCAACCACAAATCTTTTTTTTTTAATTACTGTCCATTTTTCCCCCTCCCTTTCAACTCTCTCTATTAATTCCAGTTTTTCCTTGACTTTTTACCTCCTTATATCGAAATCTGCCTTTCTAAGTCCAGGATCATAACCTTCGAAGAGGGTCTGTATTTACTCAGGGCCACATGGTACTGTGGTCACTGTCTCCAGTGCATCCCCCACCATTACACCTTCCACTGCCTTTGAATTGGGAAGCACCAAATCGAGAATGGCATTATGTCTTGCAGGTTCTATGACCCACTGTAGCAGTAAGCAGTCCTGCATTGTGTCAAGCAGTACCTGGCTTCTGGTAGTCTTAACTGCTGGGTAGCCCAGCCAATGTCCGAAAAGTTCAAGCCACCCACAACCACTAGTTCTCCTTTTGCTGTCCCTTTCTTAATTTCATTCCCTAGCTCTCTACCCCCTCCTCCTTCTTGCCTGGTGATATGTAGACCACTCCCATCCTTATCTTTTTTTCCAACAGCTGTTCTCAGCTGCACCAAATAGACTACACTCCCCCAACTCTCTTTTGATAGCACCATCCTCAGTAGCCTATATGCTTTCCTAATGTAGAGGGCTGCACATCCCTCTTTCTCTTATACATCCCTCCTATACAGGATATAGCCTAGGATACTCAGATCCCAATCATTTTTAGTCACCTATGTCTCTGTTATGACCATCAAGTCTTACTCAGCATCTGCATCATTGTTTGGAGGTTGTTAATTTTGTTGCCCAAGCTCCTGGCATTCAAGCAGGCTGCCTGTGCTTTGGGGGCAACTAATTTAGCTAGGTAGAGTGGGAAGGACCAGTACTGTATAAACTGTGAGAGTGAAGGTCTGCATTTTGGGCATAGTGGATAATGTAGGGCCTAGAACCACCTGAGTTTGTCAAAGGAAGGATCCACTTTTAAGAGATGCCAGAACTTAGAAGCAAAGATAGCAACTTGTGGGAACAACCTATTGTACTTAAAATAAAGGTCATACTTAAAATGTGCTCATCGTTTCACACTCAGGGGGCTAGTAGGATGGTATGGTCTCTGGCTTTTAGATAAGCATTCTTAATCACAGTTGCTGAATAGCCACTCTGAAGGAATCTACTCTATAAGTCTTGCACCTGTACCTCAAAAACGGCAACAGAGGAACAGTTGCCCCTGAGCCTAACAAACTGCCATATCATGCACCATGTTTGAGATGAGTAGAGTGGGCACTACCTATCCTGAGTATTACTGAAGTGCATGCCGTAAAGTTGCCGAGCACATTAGGCTGCGGCAATTATGGCACCACAACAAGGGTGACAGTGAAAGGGGCAATATTGATTTTGGATTACCCATCACTCATGTTGCCATTTGTGCCCACACAGTTTCTACCCCCTCTGGGGTATGCCCACCCCGGAGGAGTTTATGTTTACTTTGGGGGTTGGGGAAGCCCCGTGCATTGGGGGGTGCATGGGGCAAAGCCCACCTCAAAAGCTGACTGTTTCCCAGGAGGGTGATTTGGCGCTGCAACTCCTTGGAGACAAAATGCCTGGTGCTGTAATCCCAGTGGCATTTTGCCTGCATTGTAATTGACATTGGAAAAATGTATGTTGCCTCAGCATGGGTGAACCTTACTGAAGCAGGTTTCCAGAATACCTCTCTTTGAATGGATTCACCACCTTTTGCAATAAGGTTCAAGGCTTAAAAAACTGATATTTCTCTGGATCACGAGAATGTAAACCTCAAATTGATGTCATTTTGATTAAGAAAATTGATAAAGTCTGTGACAGAGTAAGGTGACCCATGCCAAACTATCAAAATATTGCCAATATATCTTCCCCAGAATGCAATTTGGGGGCACACATAAGTTGTGTATGGGGTTAAAAGTGAACCCCTCCTCACATAGCCCCAAGAAGAGATTTGTGTAGGAGGGAGCCATTGCAGTTCCCATGCCAATGCCACAGGTCTAAAAGAAGAAACTGCCATCAAATACAAAATAATTGAAAGTAAATATAGTACTGTTTGCCTAAAAAATAAATTGATTAGGAGCCTCTGTGGCACTGGCATAGAAAGAGAAGAAGAGTTCAATAGTGTGTAAGCCCAAACGGTGTCTGATAAAAGTGTGCAGTGATATGACATCTATTCATTCTATTGACAGCCACAGAAATTCAGAGGATCAGGACAGCCCCTCTAACTTGGACAAAAGGGTGATAGTATCCTGAATATGGGAAAGCAGGCACGGGCAATGTCTTCTAGGAAAAGTCCACACAGACTGACAATTTCTCAATCACCAAGTCTTTACCAGAGATGATAGGGCAGATTGGGGGTTCACCACATTATTCTGGATTTTTGGAGGGACATATATTGTATGTACAACTAGATTGCCAGTCTTAATAAAGTCCATCTCATTTTTGGATCTGGCTGATGCAGAGATGGTGATTGTGACCACGGAGGGCATGGCATGATGGCCTGTTGGACTGTGTTGTAAATGAGAAAAACTACCTTGGAGCTTTCTGCTCCCCCGAGATCCATACCTTTCCAGTGCCCATGGTGGCTAGACCCCAGCAGCACTGCTGATCACAACCATGTGAAGACCATCGCTTCTCCATGGTGGTAGCTGCTCCTTCATTCCTTACTCCATTCTCTGAGCTCTAAACTGAACTGTTCATGGAGCCCTAGACTCTTATATTCAGGTTTGCCCCTTATTCATCACTTCCTGCATCAAGAGGCAAACATGACCAGGAACCCAGCCTTAAGGTGATTCCACACTTATTTATTTATTTATTTATTTATTTATTACTAGGATTACAAATACCTTTGAACCAAAGGTTCTTTTACAAAGGTTCTGCGTCAGCAATGGGTGCAAGCAAAACAGTGGTAAGATACAATACAAGGTCAGGAGGTTAACATAGAAGTGAGCAGAGGTAAGATACAATACTGGTCAGGAAGTTAACTTAGTAGCAAAAGACAGTTCATGTATATAGACTAGCACAGTAGCAAACAGTCAGTGGCAAATAATGCACAATTAACAATACAGGTGTATATATAGCAAGACATAGATACAAATGAAAACCATCCTGGGTGACATAAGTGGAGCAAGGGTTGGGGGATAAGAGGGGGAGGGGTGGGGAAAGGGGGGTAGGCAGTCAAGGATTTGACATTGTTGTAAGTGCAAGAACAGAAAGATAAGTGCTAGGTAGTCTGGGAGTGGAGCAACAAGAGATAGGGTGATAGGGAGGGAGAGACAGGAGAAGAGGAGAGGGAGAAGGGGGGAATGGTAGGTGTGGAGGTGAGAGGGGTTAAAATGGTAGGTGGTACCTACTGGTAGCTTACACTAATTTAAACAAATTCTGGTCAGAGCCACTATGGCTGCTAATACATTAACTTGATAAGGGTGTTTCATGGCCTTAAACGTAAAGATGAATTGCTTTAGTCATCTCTGTGTGTAAATATAACGTTTGCTAAAGGTAGATCATTTATCTGTTTGATCCTGTATTTCCTATGTATTTAAAATGTGAGTGGTGAGCAGGGGCATAGCTACAAGGGTGCAGGGGGTGCAGTGGCACCCAGGCCCTCGAGGTTTGAGGGGCCCAAATCATAATTTTGATGTTTATTCAATACTGGGAAGGGGCCCTGTAACATTGCTTTGCACCTAGGCCCCCTGGGAATTTGCTACGCTACTGGTGGTGAGTGCATGTTATACTATATTTGGAAGGAGAGGGAGCTCTGCACCAAGGCCTTCGAGTAATGGTAGAAGGAATGGTGCAGGGAGGAGAGGGAGCTCCGCACCAAGGCCTTCGAGTAATGGTAGAAGGAATGGTGCAGGGAGGAGAGGGAGCTCCACACCAAGGCCTTCGAGTAATGGTAGAAGGAATGGTGCAGGGAGGAGAGGGAGCTCCACACCAAGGCCTTCGAGTAATGGTAGAAGGAATGGTGCAGGGAGGAGAGGGAGCTCCGCACCAAGGCCTTTGAGTAATGGTAGAAGGAATGGTGCAGGGAGGAGAGGGAGCTCCGCACCAAGGCCTTTGAGTAATGGTAGAAGGAATGGTGCAGGAAGGAGAGGGAGCTCCGCACCAAGGCCTTTGAGTAATGGTAGAAGGAATGGTGCAGGGAGGAGAGGAAGCTCCGCACCAAGGCCTTTGAGTAATGGTAGAAGGAATGGTGCAGGGAGGAGAGGGAGCTCCGCACCAAGGCCTTCGAGTAATGGTAGAAGGAATGGTGCAGGGAGGAGAGGGAGCTCCGCACCAAGGCCTTGAGTGAATGGTAGAAGGAATGGTGCAGGGAGGAGAGGGAGCTCAGCACCAAGGCCTTCGAGGAATGGTAGAAGGAATGGTGCAGGGAGGAGAGGGAGCTCCGCACCAAGGCCTTCGAGTGATGGTAGAAGGAATGGTGCAGGGAGGAGAGGGAGCTCCGCACCAAGGCCTTGGTAATGGTAGAAGGAATGGTGCAGGGAGGAGAGGGAGCTCCGCACCAAGGCCTTCGAGTAATGGTAGAAGGAATGGTGCAGGGAGGAGAGGGAGCTCCGCACCAAGGCCTTCGAGTAATGGTAGAAGGAATGGTGCAGGGAGGAGAGGGAGCTCCGCACCAAGGCCTTTGAGTAATGGTAGAAGGAATGGTGCAGGGAGGAGAGGGAGCTCCGCACCAAGGCCTTTGAGTAATGGTAGAAGGAATGGTGCAGGGAGGAGAGGGAGCTCTGCACCAAGGCCTTTGAGTAACGGTAGAAGGAATGGTGCAGGGAGGAGAGGAGCTCCTCACCAAGGCCTTCGAGTAATGGTAGAAGGAATGGTGCAGGGAGGAGAGGGAGCTCCGCACCAAGGCCTTTGAGTAATGGTAGAAGGAATGGTGCAGGGAGGAGAGGGAGCTCCGCACCAAGGCCTTTGAGTAATGGTAGAAGGAATGGTGCAGGGAGGAGAGGGAGCTCCGCACCAAGGCCTTTGAGTAATGGTAGAAGGAATGGTGCAGGGAGGAGAGGGAGCTCCGCACCAAGGCCTTCGAGTAATGGTAGAAGGAATGGTGCAGGGAGGAGAGGGAGCTCCGCACCAAGGCCTTTGGTAATGGTAGAAGGAATGGTGCAGGGAGGAGAGGGAGCTCCGCACCAAGGCCTTTGAGTAATGGTAGAAGGAATGGTGCAGGGAGGAGAGGGAGCTCGCACCAAGGCCTTTGAGTAATGGTAGAAGGAATGGTGCAGGGAGGAGAGGGAGCTCCGCACCAA
Source organism: Neoceratodus forsteri (assembly GCA_016271365.2). Classification (NCBI taxonomy): domain Eukaryota; kingdom Metazoa; phylum Chordata; order Ceratodontiformes; family Ceratodontidae; genus Neoceratodus; species Neoceratodus forsteri. Next base: position 1,485,983,575 of record CM057452.1, read on the forward strand.
GGCCTTCGAGTAATGGTAGAAGGAATGGTGCAGGGAGGAGAGGGAGCTCCGCACCAAGGCCTTTGAGTAATGGTAGAAGGAATGGTGCAGGGAGGAGAGGGAGCTCCGCACCAAGGCCTTTGAGTAATGGTAGAAGGAATGGTGCAGGAAGGAGAGGGAGCTCCGCACCAAGGCCTTTGAGTAATGGTAGAAGGAATGGTGCAGGGAGGAGAGGGAGCTCCGCACCAAGGCCTTGAGTAATGGTAGAAGGAATGGTGCAGGAGAGAGGAGCTCCGCACCAAGGCCTTCGAGTAATGGTAGAAGGAATGGTGCAGGAGGAGGGGCTCCGCGCAAGGCCTTTGGTAATGGTAGAAGGAATGGTGCAGGAAGGAGGAAGCTCCACCGAAGGCCTTTGAGTAATGGTAGAAGGAATGGTGCAGGGAGGAGAGGGAGCTCCGCACCAAGGCCTTTGAGTAATGGTAGAAGGAATGGTGCAGGAAGGAGAGGGAGCTCCACACCAAGGCCTTTGAGTAATGGTAGAAGGAATGGTGCAGAGAGGAGAGGGAGCTCCACACCAAGGCCTTTGAGTAATGGTAGAAGGAATGGTGCAGGGGGGAGAGGGAGCTCAGCACCAAGGCCTTTGAGTAATGGTAGAAGGAATGGTGCAGGAAGGAGAGGTATGTCTACATTGGGAACTGTGGACCAACCTGGAAGGATAAGAACCTATACCAAGGTGATGGCCTGCTTTCATTCAGGAGGCAACCACAGTCTTCAGTGGATGATTCAAATGTTAATTCTATGGACAGTTAATGTAGCTGAGGGGAGTGACAGAAGACATATGGGAGGCAGAAAGTGGGCCGTCACAAGCTGAGGTAGAGAGTAGGGAGATCCCATGGGGAGAGAGTCCCACCAGATGGGGGGCAGAAAGTAGGCCATCACACACTGAGGTACAGAGTAGGGAGATCCCAGGGGGAGAGAGTCCCACCAGGATGCAAGTTATTCAAGGAAGTAGGTGGTTAGCAAAGGAAGAGGGAGGAAAGAGAAGTCAAAGGAGAAAGGTATGGAAGGGGAAACAGTTGGAAAAAGAAGAAAGCAGCAAGAAGAGGGATGAGGGCTGTCAAAATGGTGCAAGGTCTGCATCAGAAGCCCTATGAGGAGAGACTGAAAGAGTTCAATATGTACACCTTGGAGGAGAGGAGGGAGAGTAGGGCTATTATGGAGACCTTCAAAATATCGTTTGGGGGTTAATAAGGTGAGGAGGGAGATATGTTTCAGAGAAAAGGGTGCTGTAGAACAAGGGGTCTTGATATGAAGCTGGAAACAGAGTAGATGGGAGGAAGTACTTCTTCACAGAAAGGGTTTGGATTCCTTGAACAGCCTTCCATGGGCGGCAGTGGGGGTGAAACCAGTGGTGGGTTTCAAAAATGCCTGGGACAGACACAAAGGAATCCTTAGGAGAAAGGAGTTGGGTGGAAAAGACAGTGCTGCACGGCAAGTTGGGTCTGTAGCAAAAGTGATCATAATTAAAAATGGGCAGACTAGATGGGCCCAGCGGTTATTATATGCCATCAGTTTCAATGTTTATGTAACACCGGAGATTACTAGTTCCATTCGGCACTCCCTGGGTTTTTGTGGCCTAATTCAGACCAGTAGAAAAAAGGGGTTAATTCTTCTCAGCACTCAGGTGGAGCCTCCCACAGGTTGGGAGGTCACCATGGGTGAGTGGGGAGATGAAGCCCCTCAATTTAAGTGGGAGGGAGAATTCCAGTCATAGGAGTGAGCAGCAAGGCAGTGAGAGTGAGTCAGAACTGGGCAGGATCGATTGACTGCTTTGGCCACTGGCCAGTGGCACTTGGGGGGACACAGAGGAAGAAGTTGGAGCCAGTAGCGGATCCATGACACCAGCGTAACAACCCTGACTGCAATGTCCGCTACAGCACCAGAAACCTGTCGACACCCCCGACTGCGACATGACCCCCTGAACTGACCAGCAACACAGCGATGCACAATGTGGGGGGAGCTGTGCCCCCCACACCCTCCCCATGCAGGGAGCTGTGCCCCCTGCAGCCCCATACTATAGATATCTAATTCCATGTCGCACAGACAATGGAGTTAGGTATTAACCCCCCATCACCCTAAAGTGCCTCGATGCAAAAACCCCATTACTGACGATATAGACATGGTGGAGGTTTCGCTGTAGGGGGTTTGGTGTACCAGTGTTGCTGTAGTGATGGTATATTGCCAGTAGCCACAGGCCGCATAGTATCTTGGAGGGCAGCTAAAGTGGAGAGGAAAGTCACCATCCTCAAGTCACAGAGTGCACTGGCAGCCTGTACTGATTAGTATAGGGATCCTGTGGACAAAAATGTGGCAGGGAGTGTAGTATCCAGACAGTGAGCTGATTTAGAGCTCCACAGGACGTGTCCCCCTTCTCAGTTTGGGGACAGTTGCTGCTAGTCTTGGGAAACGATGCAGGGGTCATGAGGGAACTCACAAATCCCCAATCCATGAGGACATGTCCCGAGGGGGACCCGCTGAGTCAGTACAGAGAGAGAGAGAGCGAGAGATGAGGATCATTGAGAGTCTGGGTGCCTGTGAAGAATAATGGGCTGTTAGGCACTGTAAACTGTTTTTTGACTCATGCTGCCTTAAAGCTTTTGTTACCATAGCGGTCCCAAGTTAATGCTGCCCTAAAGACTGTGTGACCTCCTCGGTCCAGGAAAAAACTGCTATTTTGGCCATACCGGCCACGTGAAAACTGAATGCGTTTCCCACTAATTAACTGATGCTCCCCAGAGCTATGTGTGAATATGTTTAGTGAATTTGGGATCCCTGTTGTTTCTTCAAGTTCCATGTGGACATTCCATTATTGAAAGGAACTGTTTAATATGCATTAACCTGTTGTTTTCATCCAGCACCAGTGAGGAAAAAGGACCCCATGTTTGACATCTGGGCCTGAGTAACATGGCCACTGGAAGTGTTTCTGCTGCCGTGGGTGCCCCCTTCCCACATACATATTCCATTAATATCCCTAGACATGGAGAGGGAGGGCTACATTTCCATGTATGACAGGTTATGTGATCCAAACAGATAAGGTGCACGGCTGTTCCAGTTTTGTACTCATGCTGTTGGTTTACAGAGCAATCTGAGATACAAATGTATGTGCTGGTTGTTGGGGGGGGAGGAAGAGTAAGGAGATGTGGGCTTGTGGATCAAACAAAAAACAAATTAAATACCCGGGCCATATAATACTATGCACTCCATCAAACTCAGCAGTGATGAAAATTGCATACATATTCTGTAGGTTACAGTCGGTGATTTCAGAAATACGTATTTTTTTATCCAAGCCATCAGCCTCCATTCAGCACACATAGTAAGCTTTATTTGTAAAAGGTTGGGAAATAATTTAAAAGTTTAAGCTGACAAAAAGTCAAGGAAGTTATCGCATTTGGTCAGCTTCACCTTTCAGCATTTCCCAATATAAATCTGGTTCAGAGAGAGAGACAGAGAGAGAAGGGGAATGGTGGAGCATGGTTGCCCATCCGCTATTCTCTATGTACAGTGCCACACACAAACACAGGCACACATACCTACATACAGACACACACACACACACACACACGTACACAATTGGGAGACAGAGAGAGAGAAGTGTAATTTAGGAGTGTGGGGTCTTTATGAACTAAGATTTCCCCAATCCCCAACAGGCCGGGGGTCTGAAGCTATCAGGTTTTAGATGCATTCTGGTGCATTTTGAGGGTCATTTTGACACTACTTGGCTGCTTTTAAAGCCTTCTTTGACTTGTTACAACCAACCAATGTCACTATCAAAATAACTACTTTTTATTTTCTTAAAACAATTTGTCAAAACTAGAGCAAAAATTCCCACCCCAGCTACCCTTCAAACACCCAGTTATATAGCACTTCTCTTGAGTACAGCCAGCTCTCACTGCAGCAGGCATTGCACTTGTTACCTGGCAACCTGAACAGCAGACTCTGTCCCCTCCCAACAGTGCACCACACAGTCAGACATACAAGGCAGTGAGAGGGCACACAAAACACCAGCCTGGATGTGCATGTGTGTCACACAGCAGACATGTACACAAACCATCCACACCAGAGAATAGAACTGATACACAGGACCCACTGGAGGGTCCCTCAAGGCTTAGCATTGACACAGGATGTATATTAGGTCATGACGTCTTTATCTGCGTGTACCCTGAACTGAGACAGTTGGAGCAGGGAGGGCAAGGCTCAGCAGCGACAGCAGCATGAAATACAGGGCATGGACAATGACATCACAGCCCACAGACCTGACATGCAGCAAGGCTTCCACAACTTGTGTGAGACTTCAGGCAATGGCATGATCATAATTGTCACTGCTCTATAGCAGGATGATGTTTCCCATTCATATCCAGTATATGGCAGCCAGCCCCTAAACCCCCTTATGTCACACACTGGAACCACAACACCATCAAGCAGTCCAGCACAACCCACACATGACAGCCAACCTGCAGGGGTGCACAGCCAACTGTAACAGGTGACTTAGTGCCAAGCATGTTATGTGCCATGTAGACAGCCCAGTCACAAGGCAAGGGCAGGGGCAATGCCAGTGGTAGGCCCAACCCACCCTAAACATCCACTCAGAAGTCATCCTAGACACCAAAGCCAAAAAACAATTACCTAATGCTTCATCTGAATGCAGCACAGGTTTTAATGCTGAAGAATTGCCATCCACCATCAGATGCATGTGGACTTTACTTCATGGGTTCCATGCTTGCTCACAGCATGGGGATGGGAGGCTGGCTATAAGGGGCAAGCTGGGGAGGAAACAGATAACTCGAGTCACTGGATGCAGCCCAGGCCAGTCCCTCACCAACAGATAAGACCATCCAATGCAAACAAAATTATTAACACAAAACAGCACACTTACCTCACTGCTCCTTTTATGATAAAGTCAGGCTGGTTATTAATTCATATTGTTTTAGTGGCACCGACCGTCTAACTTACTCGGTCCTGGCCAAGTCCTGACTTACAATTTGTGAGAATTAATCTCTCACAGGTTCACATGGTGCAAATAGTTGACTGCTCCCCACTCGCACTCCACATAGTACCAGCAGCACTTCCAGTCACACAGGTACAGCTAGCTGCTCGCTGGGTTAGAGAATTTCTACAGGATATTCCCTAGATTGCAGAGCTATCTTGCACATGAATAAAATGTACAAACTTCAAGGTGAGAACAAAGCTATTGTAAGCCCCCCTTGCAGGAGGGGTTTATGTTCCCATTTAGGAACCCATTTCCCCCCTCCTAATCCCTCCACCCCCAGAGCTGGGAAATTCATTAGTGCTCTGAGGATGAATGCCTGCTTGATGCCTCAAGATGGCAGCAGATGGCAGGTTAAGGAAGATATATAAGGCTGGAGACAGGAAGTTTCAGGGCCTTTTCCAGCCCGGGTGTTAGGCCTGGTGCTGGAGGGAGGTGGCTGGAGGAGCAGAGTAGGCAGGCAGGAAGGGAGCTCAGTGGTCCGGGTGGGCCTGTGGAGGAAACCTCCCCATTAGTGGCAGATAGTGATGGCCTCTGCAGCGACATGGTGCCAAGGAGTGGGGAAGGAAGTTCCATGGGGAGGATGGTCAGCCAGGTGCCTGCGTTTTCATGAGAAGGGAGGTGCAGGTGGTAGTAGGATGCCAGGATAGGCAGGAGCCCAAGATATCCCGTGGAGTAGTGGCTCAGGCCACCAGGGCTTTGGGGATGGTGGCAGAGTTTCCACAGGGGGGAGGCCGGTGGCAGCAGTTCTCCCCCATACCCGGAGTGGCAGGGTGGCCTGAGAGTAGAGGGAGCCAGGGGGCACTTCACCCATTTCAGGGGACCTGCGTGGAGGGGCAGGCAGCATTTAAAGGGCCGGGTGGGTTACCGGCCTTAGGACAGACCTTTGTGGGTGCTTCTGGCATGAGCTTACTGTAAGCCCAGGATGAGTTAGCAGGGATGTGGGCCAGGGGCTGTGTACCATTGGAATTGTCATCTGGGAGCGCAGAAAGGAGTTTGGGTGCCATCTGTAGAGGAGTGGGCTGCTCGGGGAGCCTGGGCAGTGGCAGGGCTCAGGACCCTCCCATGGCAGGGTAGCCCTATTGAGGTAGCTCAGGCACTGGAGCAGGGCCAGGTTTGAAGGCCGCTGCACCAGTAGAGAGAGAGAGAGAGAGAGAGAGCTGAGCCATAGGTGTGGGGACTGGTGCTGTGAGTTTGGGAGCACCAGCAGGTTTAGGGTCCATGTAAAGCGAGAGAGATTGGGTTACAGGGCCTGGGTCAGACAGAAAAAATCCTGGTACCCCTCAAGATTTAGGCAAAGGTCCAGGGGTCAGGTGGGAGAAGCAGCACACTTTCCCGTGCTGGTACAGGGCAGCCAACCAGTGCCAGACCAGACAGAGATTGAGGAGAATGGGTAACCCAGAATAGGAAAAGAGAGAGATAGAGAGACAGATTTGGCTTGCCAGCGTCAGTGAGCCAGGAGCCTGTGGGTCTTTTCCAAGTAGGGAGGTTCCTGGGTAAATCATCCAAGAAGTTCAGAGTGAAGGAACCATGCTTATACTGCCTGTAAACCATTTATGCTGCTCAAAATGTCCAGCCTGGGTAAATTGTAAAAAGTTCAGATAGCCCCATGGAGCTGCTTTCTTTATCCAGTGAAAGATGGGACACCTGCATTCCTGGAATCATTTGGGGTGCAAGAGCTAAAATAAAGAAGCTAGTTGGGAAGAAACTTGGTAGTGATTCTTTCTTTATTTAAGTTGGGAGGGGACAAATTTTGTGTCTAATTTATTTCATAAGTTGTAATTCCTGAAGGTGTCCATCATGTTGCATCAGGATCGAGGGGCTTTGGGGCTCAGAAGAGACAGGAGGTTGCAGTTTGGAGATCCTATGCTGGTGGTCAGTGTTCGGGATGAATCCAGGTTTTGAGGTGAGATCAAGAGTGCACAAGGGCATGAAGTCATCGAGAGGTAGGACAGCCATTTTTCCTATCTTATTTGGTGGTGCACTGGCTTGGGTGTTGTGCTTGTTGTAGTCCTCTCCCATGCCCCCTGGACCATCTGCGATGATAAGTTATGTCCCTAGATGAGGGGGTCGGGGGGGGTTACATTATCACTGTCAGGTTATTAAGTTACTAATCCTTCATGGAGAAGCCATTTAAACTTGCATTACTGCTTTGCCACATTAAATAAGTTAAATAAATAAATAAGTCAATTATTCTGCTCTATCACTGAAAAATACATAGTAAAATCTGGGCCCCACTGAGTATAAGAAATTGCCTCTCATTTGGGCTATCCTAGGTAAATGCATTATAAAAATGGGTAAAAGGATGACCCCACTGAAAAAAAAGATCTTGAATCTCTGCTGTACTATCCTGGGTAAATACAGTGTAAAAACTTGGTCAAACAGAACCCCACTGCAAACAAGATATAACAGCTCAGTCCTCATTCAGAAGTAGGAAGCTGAACAAGGTTGGGGTGCAGGGACAAATCAAAATAAGTTCAGCACAGAATCCTGCACTCACCACCACCATGTAGAAAAGAATGCTGTTCACAACATCTCCATTAAAGTGCAATCTTTATTGAGGTACCAGTGCAGGACACACCACACCACATGCCTTGATGCGTTTCGGACCAAAAATCCTTTTTCAAAAGACATGTCTTTTGAAAAAGGATTTTTGGTCTGAAATGAGTCAAGGCATGTGGTGTGATGTGGTGTGTGCTTCACTGGCACCTCAATAAAGACTGCACTTTAATGGAGATGTTGTGAGCAGCATTCTTTTCTCGTGGTGGTGGTGAGTACGTGATTCTGTGCTGAGCTTATATCACAACTCAGCTGGGCTATCCTGTGTAAATATATTGCAAAACTATAAAAGCAGGGCCTTACAGCAGAACCCTACTGAAAAGCAAATGTTGCATGTAAGCTGATCTCTCCTGGAAAAATACACTGTAAAAGCATCCAGATCACCCATCTTGTAGCTGTCTGGTATATTCTTGGTGAACTAGTGGTCTCTCCAGTAAGGTCATCTGACCCCCTCCCAACTCACCTTCTCTGGCACCTCGCAAGCCCTGGTCACATAATGCAAACTACATCAATAGCAATGACTGGCACAGCAATCTGCTCACCACCTCAACTGGTTTCCATCTGGTGGTCTCTGAGTAGTCACAAATATTGTACAAACACCTGCTTCTACTGTACTCATGATCACTCACTGATAATCAGACAGTGGCAGGCCAAGGTGGTGAGCAGAGGGCGATGTAGGTTGCTGTCACTATTTCTGTACTTTGGCTTAGATGACTTGAGCGGAAAGGGGGGTTGTGGGGAGGAGGGTCATGAGTAGGTGGGTTGACCGAGGATCAAATGTCCTTATGGGTTGGGGGAGTCCTCTAGACTACCAGGAATATTCACGAGAGCTACAGGACGGTCAACTGAGGGTGCAGGAACCTGAGTAGGGGTGTGTGCAGACAGTTCTTATTTAAATCAGAATTCCCCTCCTCCCCCGATCCAGCCCTCACTCCAGAACTCAGATAAATAATGACTCAGCTGCAGGAGTCAGGTTTCAAGCACTTATTTGTTTATTTTAACTTTATTTTACAATTTTGGGGACCAGGAAAGACATATTGAGCTGAAACTCATTTCTAGGTTATCTTGGGAGTGCTATGAAGTTTAGTGACTTGCTCAGCTCAGGGTCACACAGCATACAAATGGTGGCTGTGGGATTCAAACCCATGTCTCCAAGTTTCTCCAGGAGTCCTTTAATGACAGCATAAAAAACTGTAGCCAGGAATTCATTTACATAACATCCCTCCTAGGTTTTAAATTTCATGTACACGCACACACACACATACACACACACACACCACCACCACCACCGTATTTTCTTTCTATACAAGACCCAGCTCTTGCAGGACTTCATTATACCCAGTCCCACTATAGCAATGGTGATAACTGGCACAGCCCTCTGCTTACCGCCTTAACTGGTTTCCATTTGACAGTTTCTGAGCAATCGCAAGTATTGTACAAACACCTGCTTCTACTGTACTCATGATTATTCACTGACAATCAGATGGTGGCAGGCCAAGGTGGTGAGCAGAAGGCTGTGCAGGTCACTGTCACTATTTCTGTACTTTGGCTTAGGTGACTTGAGCGGGAAGGGGGGGTTGTGGTGAGGAGGGTCCTGAGTAGGTGGATTGACAGGATCAGATGTCCTTATGGGTGGGCAGAGACCACTAGACTACCAGGAATATTCAAGAGAGCTACAAGACAGTCGATTGAGGGTGCAGGAACCTGAGTAGGGGTGTGTAGACAGTTGTTATTTAAATCAGCCCTCCTTTTTAGCCCTCACTCCAGAACTAAGATAAATAAGGACTCAGCTACAGAAGTCGGGTTTTAAGTTCTTTTTTATTTATTTTACCTTTATTTTACAATTGTTTTGGGTCAGGAGAGACACATTAAGCTGAAACTCATTTCCAGGTGATCCTGGAAGCACTATGAAATTAACTGACTTGCTCAGCTCAGGGTCACACAGCATACAAACGGTGGCTATGGGATTTGAACTCATGTCTCCAGGTTTCTCCAGGAGTCCTTTAATGAGAACATATAAAATTGTAGCTAGGAATTTCTTTACATAAAATCCCTCCTAGATTTAAAATTTCACATACACACACAGGAGAAGATGGAAGGTTTGATACCTTTTATTGGACCAACAAGTGTCTAGTACAAAGATGAAAAGATACACAAACTTTCAGGGCCGCACAGGTCCCTTCTTCAGGTGAATAGCAAAACTGAGCAACATAAGCACTATTTATATCCACTGTGGAGCAATTAAAAATCAGGAAGTGAAGTAGGAAGGTGACAAAGAGGACTAGAGATGAAAGTCTAAGATGCAAAATAGCGTGTCATGAAACTGATGTCCCAATTCAGTCCAGAAATGTTAGATTTAAATTGTTTAATATATTTCAATTCCCATGTCCTTCTATCCTGAGTGTTTCTGAAGTTGCCTCTTAGTAGCAAGACAGATAAATCCAAGTGTGTCAAAATGAATTTTATTAGGGTGCTGATGGTGGTTTCTGGAATGTCTCCTGTGGAAAACCCCTTCACGAAACTGTCAAAGAGCTACAACCCATGCTGAGAGAAGATGAGACACTGAAAGACATCTTCCCTGAACCACCTGTCATTGCCTGTAAGCAGCCCCCAAGCCTCTTGAACATAATAATTCATAACAAACTCCTAGCTGATCAAAATAACCAGGAAGCAAGAGGGACAACACCATGCAACGTGGCAAGATGTAAGACCTGCACCCACATATGCACACAGGCCACCATTAAGACAAGCCAGAACAACATAATACAAATTAATGGATCCTACACATGTCAATCCAGCAATGTGGTTTACCTAATTCAATGCAAGAAGTACACAAATGGATGCTATACTGGGGAAACTAGCCAACCACTGAAAACCAGGATGAATCACCACTGTCACACAATAGTAAACCAGATTATCAGCACTCCAGTAGGAAACCATTTTTCACAAACATATCACACTCTCTTGGATTTATCTGTCTTGAGACTAAGAGGCAACTTCAGAAACACATAGGACAGAAGGACATGGGAATTGAAATATATTAAACAATTTAAATCTAACATCTCTGGACTGAATCTGGACTTCAGTTTCATGACACACTATGGTAAATTGTAATTATTTTTTATTGTGTACTAAATCATGTTATTATTTATCACACTTTTGTTCTGTATTTCTCTTGTTATTATTTTTTTTCTGAGTTCTGCCTGATCAATTTTTTTACCTGTACCTCACATCCTCCCTGCCTCTCCTAATAACTCTTTAGCTCAGTTTCTCCTACTCCCTCTTGTTTTCACACCTCTGTTTATATCATTTCACACTGTGTTTATCTAGGCCTTTATTCTTTTGTTTCTCCTAATTTCTTGACGTCTTGCATCTCTTAGGCATCTCCTGTTTATTCAACCCTTACAGCCAGCCTTTGATCTCAGATCCTATCTGTGTGCTTTTGTCTTCCCTTTAGCTTCCTTTCATCTCCTACTGACCTGTTCCTACTTAGCCTCCCTCCCCATTTCTTCTTATGTTTTTATTTTGCATCTTAGACTTTCATCTCTAGTCCCCTTTGTCACCTTCCTACTTCACTTCCTGATTTTTAATTGCTCCACAGTGGATATAAATACTGCTTATGTTGCTCAGTTTTGCTATTCACCTGAAGAAGGGACCTGTGTGGCCACGAAAGCTTGTGTATAATTCCATCTTTGTACTAGACACTTGTTGGTCCAATAAAAGGTATCAACCCTTCCATCTTCTCCTGTTTTGCAAGGACCAATATGGCTGGAATCTCTTTTTACGCACACACACACACACACACACACACACACACCCTGCCATCACCATCACCATGTTTTTTTTCTATACAAGGCACAGCTCTTGCAGGACTTTATTATACCCAGTCCCTACAAGGCTAGGACTTTAATGCCCATCCATACTTAAAAATGTTGAATTAGTTATAACCTGGGGATGCTTTTTTGTTAAAACTTTTATTTTCAGTAAACACTAGGGGCCCGATTCCAAGACATGTTACACCTGGTGCAAGGCGATTTATGACAAACCCGATGGTGCAAATCACACCATGCACCAAGCATAACACAAGTCACGATTCCAAGTTGCAGCTTGCGCCATGCCATATGCAGATTGCGCCAAAGGTGGGCTACACCACCCACTACATCAGCAACCTGCAGTGGCATGGCATAAGGGTGGGTTAAGGCAGCAACTGTGCCCTATTCCAGAAGGGCGGCTGCTGTAACCCACATATGCTATTCCAGGACCCTGTATAGCATAGCAGGGTTAGACCAGCTAGAAGAACGTCTAAGGAGCACCTGTCCTGGCATAGCGACAGAGGTTCTATCCCTTTTAGAACTTAAAGTCTTTTGTGTACAGATTGACCCCATCTTTCAGTTTTTATGTCAGACCCAGACCCTTTTAATCCCAGCTTGGCTCCTGGCTGATTAAACATTTGTGCTCACAATCATACTGTTAGATTGGGTCTCACAGATAATGGGAGGGCTTTAAGCCCGTGGTTCGATGGACAGAGCAACAACGTCACTCCCCCATTGAGTTTAAAAGATCACAAACATTCTGGGCCTTGCCAGGATTCTTTCTCGTTGCAGTCGGAGGTGCTGCTTCTCTTCTATGCTGCTGTCCTTGTGTTCCGTTTTTTCCCGATTTCTGCTTCTGTTCATTGGCCCCTCGAGCGCTCCTCAACCTCTGCTCGTTTGCCCTGACTTTCAAGTTCCCATTTGAACCACGATTTGTCTTGCAGCTCACATTTCGGAATCATTACTGGGAATAGAGCCTTTCGTTTGCAAAGCCGCATTGCCCGGTGGCTGTACAATTACTCTGCCTGTCATATTGCCAGCGCATGATTCAGAAAACGGTGAGGTATGTTTGTTTTTTAGGGATGTTATCTTGCTTGACCTTTCTCACCTCCCATCTGCTGCTTTGGTGGCTGGCCCACACTTTTGTTCCACTCTGGTGACTTTCGGTGTGGTTCCTGTCAGCTCAGACTCATGCTCCAACCATGTTGCTGAAATGCAGATGACCTACCCCCCCCTTTTTTTTGTCTCGCTCACGATGTCTTTCAGATCCCACCTTGGATGGAGGGACACATTCTATTTGCCTTTCTTGTGCCCTGAAGGGGACCCATATGTGTCACCCCTTTTCAGGAGCTCCCCCTTACCCCACCACTGTAGCCTGCAGACTCTCCCTCTCATCTCTTCTTTTTCCCATGACACTGTCCTTTTCTGCCCTGGTATATCTCTTCCTGTACATCCTGCCACTCCCTAGCTGTCTGCGACCCTGGGCTAAGCACTTCCAATTTTCCAATCCTATACACCGTTGTGTAACTCAAGTCCTGCCCATGTCAACCGGGTTTTGCTGAAAACTCAACAATCATGTCAAGCTGCTCAGCTCGCACCACCTGGGTTTAATGATACCAAAAAAAAAGGGACCTTTGGCTGCTTCTCCTACCCTCCTGTCCTTGGCTGGGAACCTCACTGGTTCATCAGGTACGGCTCAGTTCAGCATCGCCGCTCTGAGACGTTGCTTTGAGCGGTGCTTTCTTTTTGCACATCGAACGTGTCATTTTTGCATTCATGTGCTGCTGGGAAGACCTTGCATCCCAGCTACATCTTTATTGGGCAGGAGGTTTTGCTTTAGACTTATATTCCAGTTTGCGTTTCACCCGTGGCTTTTGCAAAGAACTGGGATCACCTGCTAGCCACAGGGAGCACTACTTTCTTGTGGAAGACCAGCGAGCCATTACAAACAGTGGCCCATCAGTACACAAATAAATAATAAAAAAAAAAAAAATTTCCATTTCCTATGGTTTGATCCACTCCAGGCCCCGTGGCCCTATATCCATGGAATCTTTATACCCCTTGTTTTAGACGAGTCTTTCCAGTTCTTTCACATTTCTATTGGAGTTCCCAAAACCTCAGTTGCTGCTTAATGCTGTGTCCATGGTCCTGTTCCAGTGACATTGTTCTACTGTAGTTATAAAAAAAAAAAGCCTTGGCTGCCCAATCAGCTTGCCTTAACTGACTCCATCTGACTCCAGTGCCCTTGGGGCCACCTTATCTAGCTTGCCCTACTGCGGTTCTCATCCTGGTTTGGCTGGTTCTTCTGCTGTCCCATTGTCCATAGTACCTTCTCCATTTCCTGATTTTACCTCCCTTGTCTTAGCGCCTTTTTCTGTGCTAGCCATCATGGCTTCCCTCACTTTATTGCTCCTCCCTCCTCGTGCCTCATCTATTCCTGTTATTCAACATTTGTATCACTCCTTAGGGTGAGATTGCAGTATGCAGCTAGTGGGGAGCATACTGACCCAGCATACCACTGATTTTCTAGCCCACTTTGGATGCCATCATGACTCACTTGCTTTTGGAGTCTGTTTAAAAAAAAAAAAAAAAGCCTCCATGGCTTCATTCCCGCATCCGTCCTTCGTCCTTTCATAATCCCTTTGTCCATTCCTATTTACCTTCCTCATGTCAGCTATCTCGGCTCCATTCCAATCATGGCTTCGCTCCGTTGCCATTCCGCATCATCACACCTCCTCTGTTTCCTACAATTTTACCCTCCTCATCATTGGTACATCTCCGGCTGCCTCATTCTGGCCTGAGTTCAATCATCCTCTTTGGCTTACCTGTCATGACCTCTCATGTCTCCTATTCTGGTTCGGGTCTACTCATTCAGGGTCTACTCGTTTACATCACATTCTCATGTATGCCTATTCAACCCCCGTGTTTACTCACTTGCATCACTCACTCCAGCGCTTCATTCGATCAAGCCAGTATGCATTGTCCCACCTCTGGTTATCAGTCACCACTTTTTATCTTGTACCAGCCATCCTGGATTCCCTCCATTCCTGGCTTCACTCTATCATCATCCCTATCATGGATCCTATGCCTTCTACTCCTTATTGAGTATACCTCTCCTCGACCGGCATGCCTCTCCTTGGCTCTTATGCTCCTTCACCGATCCATTGCAACTGGCTCTCCTGCAGCATTCCTCTCCATCCCCACGTCCTGGACTGATCGACATGTAAGTTGTTATCTCATTGCCCTCACGTTCGGGCCATCCCAGATTTGCCCCACCCCAGGTCTGTAATCATCGTTTCTATTGGGGCATGTTTGTCATGAATCCTATTCCTTCTCCTCGAATCTTCCTGCCACTTCTGTTCAGGTTCCTGGCTGCAGCCTTCTCACCTGTTCTCCACGATTCCCTCCACTGCAGGCATACGATCGAAATTACCCATTCCAGCATTCCTGGCTTCTCTCCATCCACTCCCATCATAGAAACATAGAAACCTAGAATTTGACAGCAGATAAGGACCACTTGGCCCACCCAGTCTGCCCATTTCCCTACCTAATGGATAAGCTGCAGATCCTAGTTAACCAGCAGCCTACTTTTTCCTACCCCCACCCCCTAGAATTGCCTTATGACTGTCCCATGCATGCTTGAATTCCACCACTGTTTTTGACTCCACAACCTCCTCCGGAAGGCTGTTCCATGCATTCACAACCCTCTGTGAAAAAATACTTCCTTAAATTACCTCTGAGCCGCCCCCATCTTCAAATTGTGCTCCTTGTTCTTGCACACCTCTTTTTCTGAAAGATGCTACCCTCTTGGACTTTGTTGATTCCCTTGAGGTACTTGAAGTTTCTATCATGTCCCCTCTCCTCCTTTCCTCGAGGCTATACATATTAAGCTCCTTAAGTCTCTCTTCATATGTCTTCTGGTGCAGACCCTGCACCATTTTAGATGCCCTCCTCTGGACAGCTTCCATCCTGTCTATGTCTTTGCGGAGATTGGGTCTCCAGAACTGCACACAGTACTCCAGATGGGGTCTCACCAGCTGTCTGTACAGAGGGATAATAACTTCCTGTTTTCTACTGGTGATGCCTCTCCCTATGCATCCCAGTATCCCCAACCCTCCTTGTTGCCCTCTCACATTGCTTCCCCACCTTTGGGTCATCTGATATGACTACCCCCAGGTCCCTTTCCATTTTATTGTTGTTAGTATCTCACCCCATTGTGTACTCTTCCCTGGGTTTTGTTTCCCAGATGCATTACCTTGCACTTCTTAGTATTGAATCTAAGCTGCCATACATTTGACCATTCCTCTAACCTTGCCAAGTCCTTTCTCATCCTTTCCACCCACCTTGTGCATCAACTCTGTTGCAGATCTTTGTGTCATCTGCAAAGAGATATATTTTTCCTTCAGTCCCTCTGCAATGTCACTTATAAAGACATTGAAGAGGACCGAGATCTAATACTGAACCCTGCGGTGCCCCACTAGTAACCCCCTCTTTCTTCAGAGTGGACTCCATTTACTATTACCCTCTGTGTCCTGTTCTCCAGCCAATTCTATGCCCAGGCTACTATCTTGGGACCCACTCCCAGGCTGGCTAACTTGTATATTAATCTTTTGTGTGGGACTGTGTCAAATGCCTTGCTAAAGTCTAGGTAGGCCATGTTCACAGCCGCTCCTTGATCTACTACTTTGGTCACCCAGTCAAAGAAATCTATTAGATTCGTCTGGCATGACCTTCCCGCTGTGAATCCATGCTGCCTTGGGTCCTGTACCCTTCTGGCCTCTAGGTACTCGACAGTTCTTTCCTTCAGAAGTGATTCCATCATTTTCCCTATCACCAAGGTTAAACTAACAGGTCTGTAGTTTCCTGCTTCTGCCCTGCTCCCACTTTTGTGAAATGGAATCACATCTGCCCTCCTCTAGTCCTCAGGTACCACCCCATCCTCCCATGATTTATTAAAGAGGGTAGTCAGTGGTGTCACTAGTTCTACCCTTAGTTCTTTTAGAATTCTGGGATGAATCCCATCAGGCCCCATTGCTTTGTCCACCTTCAATTTTAAGAGTTCTTTCAGAACTCTTTCTTCTGTAAATGGGCTGGTATCAACTTCTGTATCCAGAGGGTTTCTGTTGTTTGGTTTAGGTATCTCCCCCTCTTCATTTGGAAATACTGAGCAAAAATATTTGTTTAGTATCTCTGCCTTTTCACCGTCACCCTCTGCCCATCCCCCGTTCCCTTTATTAAGCCTCACTATCACTCCCTTGGTCTTCCTACGCTCCCTGATGTACCTGTAAAAGGTTTTATCCCCCTTCTTAACTGAGTTGGCTATCTTTTCCTTGGTTTGGGCCTTTGCTGTTCTGACTGCCTTCCCAGCTTCCTTTTGCTTTAACTGATACAATTCTCTGTCCTGCTCCTTCTGTGATTCCTTGTACTTCCTGAATGCTTTCTTTTTCTCTTGAACCTTCACTGCCACCTTCTTTGAGAACCATAGTGGCTACTTACATCATTTTATTTTGTTTATTTGCCTCACAGAAAGGCTTGTTACCTCTGTCATGGCAGTTTTTATTATTCCCCATTGTTCCTCCACCCCTCCTTCCTGCCCATTTGCTAGTGCATTCCTTAGGCACTCATCCATTTTGCTCCTCTTGCTCATTCGTGCCTTCACTTCCGTCCTGCATAATCGTCTTCTGTCCTTATTGCCTGCTTGCTCTGCCATTCACATAATTTGGCCTTCCTCTGGTCTTCTGGCAAGTCTGGCCTGTTCCTGGTATTTCTTTGGGCTTCCCTATTATGTTTCATTTGCTCTGGTTCCTGACATTCGGTCTTCATTCACCGTGCCTTTTCTCACGCCTGCAGTCCAGAATTCTCTCTGTTCCTAGCTTCCGGCCTTCATCGGCCACCGTAGATTCTCTCCAATCATGGCTTCTATCTCTCCTCTTACCTTTTCATTGCCGACTGCATTTTTTGAGGCTTTCCTTGTCATCAGTCATTCCATGCCAGTCATCTCGGATCTTCTCCGATTGACACCTACCTCCTCCTAGGAGTCTCCTTTCTCCATGTCATTTGTCGTAGTTCCCTTCATTGGGGTTCTCACATCTCCATTGCCTCTGCTTCTTGATACCGTGCCTTGACCTGCTCATCTGTGTTTCATCCCTCTATCAGTATGCCTTGGCGTCGTTCACTGCCCTATCTGCGCTTTTTTCTATCTGGCCCACCTACTCTGAATTGCCCCCTGATGTTCTCATCCTGTATGAGCTGGGTCCTCTGCTACCCTGTTGACCTCCCTTCCATACTTTGCCCTTTCTGACCTCGTTTTCCAGTTCCTGCCTTAGTGATGTCACTCCCTCTTCGTACCTTATTTGTTCCTGTTAACTTTCTCAACCTGGCGCTTATTCTCATCCTACCCCTCTTGGATTCTTTTCACTATCAGCTTCCCTCCTCCTCCTCTTAATTCATCTAATTGCCTCTCCTTGCTCATCGTCCTGAGCTTGCCCTCTAGTTTCAGACATGCGTGGCCCACCATCGTTGTTCTGTTGGGCATCCTTATCATGCCTCCTATTTAATGCGGCCATCCTGCTGATTGTGCCAAGTTCATTACTCCAGTCTTATCATGTTCCTATATTCCATTGTCATTCCCTCAGCATTACTTCAAAATGTCTCTATTTACATCATTTACTCATACATTCTTATCACTGCATTCCATATTACCTCATCGATTGCAGCCTCGGGGTCTAATCATTCAGGGTCTTATCGTTTACATCACATAGTCGAGCATGCCTCTTCAACATCAACTTCTGCCCACTTGTATCGCTCAATCATGCGCATTGCTACTTCAAGCCAGTCTGCATTCTGATCGGTCTCCTCATCAGCAATTCTGGATTCACCTCATGAGCTCCTCTGGATACCGCTTGTTCTTCTGACTCCTACATGGATTTCCGCCCTCCCATCCTTGCTCTCTTATCTACTATCTCTCATCAACTCCTCGAGTATGCCCTCTTTGGGTCACTGCTCCCTCCTGATCCTTCTTTACTCTGTCCTTCTTTGGAGTTCTTCCCTCTCCCATCATCCTACCTTTCGTGGATCTTCTCCTTCACATCAAATGCTTGATCTGTGTCCTTCCCTTCACCTCCTCAACTACGCATGTGCTTTTCTTTTGGGGTTCCCCTATCCTACCATGCCTCGGTTGACACAACCTGGTCTGCTTACCAGCCTCCATAGCATTACGTTCTGGCACCTCAGTCTGACCTCCTCCGACTCGCTCTGTTGTGGTTTTCTTCCTACCAGTGGGGTCCTTTGCTAACCCATTGCATCCTTATCATCCTTCGGCCTTTCATACTTCACTTTCCCACTCCAGCCTCCATGGCTTCAATCCATCTTCATACCTCATCCATTCTTATTTTACTTTCCTTAGCATAGCGAGTTCCAGGCATGCCTTTTCTAGTGCCAGTCATCAGGGAGTCACTCCACTCATGGCCCTGTTTCTCATCCATCACTGTTACCTCAATTCAACTCTACCTCTACTCAAGAGCATTGCCTTCCTGTCCGTCGCCCCTTGTTGAGGGCTGGCTCAAGGCTCTCCACCATCATTCAAGTTCCTTTCTCATTCCTTTCTGAATCTACCTCCTTTCAAGGAGCCTACTTATTCACATCGCACTGTTCATTCAGAATCTACCTCCTTCAAGGAGTCTACTTAGTCACATTGCTATATCGAGCATATCACCCATCTAGTTCACATACTCTCTGGTTCCAGATATGCCTTCTTGGCCTCGGAGTATGTCTCCTTTCAAGGAGCCTCATTACTGCATCACTCTATTGAATCCTATGATATTCATCGCCCACAATATTAATCTAATCATTCGCATTGCATGTTCATACCTTATCAGCGTCTGCATCTACAATCTCACCTTGCTCAATCAGATGTACCGCTCAATCAGGCATACCTCTCATTTGATCTCATGCTACCTCATCATCCTGCCACCCTCTTGTGGCAATCATCATCACTCATATTCATCCTTGCCTCAATTCCTTCAAGATGTGTGCAGCCTCATGTTCCATAATTAATTGTGCTTTTTTTCAGGGAGTTTCCCTATTTCATCATCATCTTCCCTATGCATGTCTATTTCATTACTCTTCACTACTTAGATCTCTCATCTGTGAACCATTCACTGTAATGACTTACATCCTCGAAACAAACGTCATCAGCCTGGAGGGAAGGTGACCTAGACCTTGGATCCCAAGAGGTTTCCTCCTTAAAGGGGTTTTTTCCTCTCCTCCATGCCAATGATCATAATATTAGTTAGAATTAGTGCTCTCTTCAAGTTAGTTAGTTAGGTTCCGCTGTTGGATGCAGGCGGATGGTGGCTCCAGCTTTCCCCTCTCTCCTTAGGAAGTTAGCTCTTCGCCTAACAGAATTCATTCATCATCCTCGCCTCTTTGAAGCTTGACATCTTGGGTGTTCTTTTTGGGCTTCTTCCTAACCTACCTTTAGCCGATACATTCATTCCCGGTACCTGTAGAGGGGAAACCCTTATCTAGGGTTTCTTGTGTTGTACCCCTACAGGGTGGTATATCCCACAGATAGAGAGGCAGAAAGCCACAGAGCAAATCAAGTTACATAAGCATCATATCATATTATCTTATCTAGTTGCATAAGCACATCAAATGGGAGGGCTTTAAGCCCATGGTTTGATGGGCGGAGCAACAATGTCATTCCCCCATCAAGTTTAAAAGGTCACAAACATCCTGGGCCTCACCAGGATTATTTCTCATTGTCCACCATCCTCCCCTCTTCCTCCAGTGGCTCATCTCTCTTCCCTGTGGGCTTCTTCCTAATGTACCTTTAGCCGACGCATTCATTCCCGGCACCTGTAGGGGGGGAACCCTCATCTAGGGTTCTGTGCATTGTACCCCTACAGGGTGGTATATCCCATGGATAGAGAGGCAGAAAGCCAAAAAGTACATCAAGTTACACAAGCATCATATCATATTATCTCATACTGTTGCATAAGCACATCGAAACAAGTGTTATGCATTTATTATGTCCACAGATATGGTTGGCCATTTGTTTTCAAAGCAGGATACCCGCATGATGAGCAGCTTGTAATTTGCTATCATAAAATACACAGGGACCAATGTGTTTGCTTTCTAACAAGTGCATAAATATGCTGACAGTTAACCTTTGAAATCCCTGTATCTGTGGGATGCCTGCAGAGAAAGTCTGATTTTCTTATAACACAAAAAGCAAGATTTCTAACTCTGTTTGCCCCAGTTATGAACATCATGACACCTGCTGCCAGTGCCACCACAGCCACCTATACGTTGTGGACATGGATAATTGTCTGTCTGCAATAATGTACTAAACATAATGCTATTTATTATCATCTTTGTGGCTCATCATGTGTTTACTACAAACAACATAATAACAGCTGCCAGTTCAGCCTAGAGCCATCACAGCCACCTATGCATTTTGGGTATGTAAAATTGCCTGTCTGCCTTGAGGCACTATAAATAATGCTATTTATTATCATTGTTACAACTTGTCATGCGTCAATTAACAACATCAACTGCCACTGCCAGTGCTACCACAGATACCTGTGTGCCAGGGATATGGACAGTTGTATGCTTTCCATGGTGAGTCAGTTTCAATGGCACACTTGCCATTATTTATGATCTTCTACAGCAACCCTAGAAAGCCTACTATTCGACTCTCATGTATCTTATTTTTCTTGGTAGATAAACAATAAACAAATAATAATATAATTACATTGGAAGAAACCCCACAGAAGTCAACTAGTTCTTCTAAACATAATATTCATTATCACACGTCATATGGTCTTGTCATATAAAATAAATATTACAAAAAAATTCATACAAACAAAATGTTATATTATGGTACTGGCATCATAGTTCTATTTATCAGCTAATATCTAGAATGTACAACATAAAAATAATAGAAGAGATTATGTAAAATAATTATCATAATATAAAAATGTTATTATAAAATCTATCGGGCTGCAAGGAGAATATAGCATATGACATGAGGTAAAGCTGGGGGAGGAACATGAAGCAGATCATCTGAGAGACTGAGCTGCTGCATGGTACACACTGTTGAGGAGAAGCAGGTGAAGCAGCGATGCTGAAATGCTCACCTCTCTTTATGAACAGGTATACTGCCATTGCCTGTGTGTTAGAGGGAGAAAACTCACAGATTTAGTTATCTGTTTTATTTTTAATCAACACACTTTCCAGACGTTCTTGTGCTGCCAAATTAACTGTGCCATCCTTTTTGCACTCCTGTCCTGTGCCCGGTGCTGGATTCCTAACAGTGAATGAGTTCGCCCCAGACGCTAGACAAGCAGGGCAGCCCTGCCGAGGGCCGGTCGTCTTAAGGATTATACAGCCTGTCTGCATATAGTCACTGTATTATAAAAAGGAAAGTCTAGTTTCTCTTCCCTTCCCTTCCCTTCCCTTCCCTTTCCTTCTTTTCCCTTTTTCTTTTTTGAATCTTCTCTCTCTCATTGAATAACTTCAGATATCTGAGTTATTCTTGCTGTTTAAAATTAACTTTGTGCACAATTTTTACATTTTGCTGGATACCATGTGGATTTACATGCCCGTTTTATTTAGTTTTGCAGAATTTTAAATAAGAAGATTAAAATACTAAAAAATACATATACAAACTGTATATATACAGTATACATATATTCATCTCAAACAACTATGTTAATGCATCACTTAATGCCACAAAAGTAGGGAAATGTGGTGTCAGAGTTTCAACCCTAACTCCCAACCCCCACCCTCCAAGCAGCAAAAGGAGAAAACTTTAGGATTTAGGGTCTCCAGAGTCTTGGTGAATCAGTGGTGGGGTCTTCCTTGGGTAGGAAGGGTTGGAAACCCTAATGCCACATTCACCTACTTTTGTGGCATAAAGTACCTAAGTGGTGCAAAAGTTTTTTTGTAAAGAATATATATATATATATATAATATATATATATATATTATATATATATATAGAGAGAGAGAGACACACACACACACACACACACACACACACACACATATTGCAAAAAACTGTATTAATGCTCTAGTTAGGGATAAAGCCACAAAAGCAGGGAAAAGTGGCATTAGGGTTTTCAAAGCTAACACCTCACATGCACCTTGCACACACCAATAGGTGTCAGGGGTGTGCCTTGGGGTCATTGGCCCTAATGCTCACCCCATTCCATAAGTAAATAAGCTGAGATGGGTACAGTGTAAGAGAACGGGGTAAGTGCTAGGGCTGATGACCCCAAGGCACACCCCCAATGTCTGTTGGTATGTGCAGGGTGGGTATGGGGTGTTAGCTTTGAAAACCCCACATTTCCCTACTTTCGTGGCTTTATCCCTAACTAGAGCATTAATGCAGTTTTTTGCAATTTATTTCCTTGCTTTTTGAGATAGTATAATTGTATCCTTATTTGCCTGAGAGAGCGCAGGGCCCTCTGGGCCAAACACGCCCATCTCTCCATAGATGCATATATGTATGTAGCTGTGGAAGCACAGAGCCCTCTGGGCCCTGCATTTCCATTTATAAGACAACAGTGACCAAATTGTCAGCACAGCCATCTTATTAGCCCCTCTCATGTACCCAGTCCAGAATATTTTCAAATCCCTGCCAAAATGTAATTCTGCACAACTGCAACGCCATTCCACAGTAAAGGTGCGAAAACACATTTTGGCTAGGATCTGAAAAAAGACAGCTGTGACATACATGAGGTGGGGTAATGAGATGGCTATGTTGAAAATCTGGGGTGAAAATATTGACAATTTCCAAAATTGCGAGCCTGAACAGCGAAATTGCAATGAATGGTCATAACTTTGGAATGTTTACATATTTTGACCCCAAATTGTCAGCATAGCTATCTTATTACCCCACCTCATGTACACAGTACAGGAAATTTTTGAATCCCCACCAAAATGTAATTCTGCGCAACTGCAACGCCATTCTGTGGTAAAGGTATGAAAACACATTTTGGGCAGGATCTGAAAAATGACAGCTGCGACATACATGGGGCCCAATTCTAGAAGCTTGGTGCAAATCATTGCCAAAGAATAAGTCCCATGACTTGCAACACGTGGCAAGGTATGCCAACCTAAGGACGTATCTGAGGGGCATGTTGCAAGTCTCAGCCCCCCCAGCAAGCATAAGTGCCCCAAAGCCCGCCCAGGTCAACATATGTCCCACCATCCAGTCCCTGGCCCTAATTCAGTGCCACAAATGGAAAATTATTAAAAAACCCCGAGATCACTGGTAGTCTAGTGGCCCCACCCCCACCCAGCAGTGCCAGTCCACCTGCATCCCCCCACCCATCCCCAGCCAGCGACTGGCACAGCCCACCTCTCACCTCCATGGCCAGCCACCAACTGAGCACTGCATGAGTGCTTGCTGTATAGACATGCTCAGAAATGAATGAGTATGAACGACTGCTCGCCTTCTCTCAGGGGAAGGGCAGTGACGTGACCTTGCGATTGCTGACCCCTGGCGGAGGCTGGGGCTGAGCAATACACAGGGTCCTACAATTCAACGGGGCATGGCAAACATCAGCATAAGCCTGACGTTAGTGGCACACCACTTCCCTGGGAAGCAAATGGGAAAGAGACCAGAGGCTGACCAGATGATGGCCGAAAGCTCCTGCTGCCACGAGGCCCCGGGCAGTGCACGAGCCACCCTAGCAGCATCCGGGGCAAGTTTGGCCCTGGCTGCCCTACCGGTGCCTTCCCTCTCGGAGGAGGGGGACTCACCCAGTGAAGGGTTACATCTGGGGGTTACCCAGGGTTCTGCAATATAGGGTAAAGAGGTGGCTGTACCGGGGCAGTGTGGCACGGAGGGCATAGGAGGACCCAAAGGACAGGCCGGCCTGGAGCTGGGGGAGCAAAAAAAATAAAAATAAAAAATTTCGCCAATTGTGCAAATGGTTTCAAATGTTGCCTGCAAATTTGCAATGCACTGTGGGTAAGTAACTGAAATATCATGTTCAAGCTGTTTCCTGCACAGTATATTGTCTGTTGAGTCAGAGAGCAGTTCAGTGTGGTGCATCACAGCCAATAAACCCTTCAAAAATATCTTTATTTGTTATTTTTGAGAGCTAATTGCTTCCAAAATCTATATTTTGTTCCTAGTGCTGCTAGTGAACATTTTTTTGTTTTGGTATCTTTGGATCAAAGATAATACTTAGTTAAATTTAGGTGGTGTTTTCAGTTGTCTCTGTGTCTGTGTCTGTGAGGGAGCTGAGTGGGGGAGGATCGACCATGTGATGTGTGTATATGTGTGTGTGTGTGTGTGTGTGTGTGTGTGTGTAAGCAGAGCAGGCTAGTTCCTAATATTTGACAGATTTCTCACAAGTTGTGAGTGAGTGTCTGTTATTTCTTTTAAGTCTAAATATTTTTGTTGGTGTGCTACTTATTTGTGATATTTTTCTTACATATTGATCCTTTTTTGGGTAACTTTATCTGAACAGTTATTCATTCGGAGTAGTTCTGTTTCCCTTTGTTTAATCACTTTTCTGCTTTATTTTTGTATTGGAAACCGTTGTAAATGGTGCAGAAAACAGCAGATTTCGGTCCTAGTGGTGGATGTGAATCAATTTAACAGCATGACTAATACCAGATCTCTGTCTCAATTTACTGTAACATTTTTTGGGAAACATTTCTGGACTTCTAGTGCATGTTCGGGAGTGGCAGCACCAAGATAAGGCCTGAAAACCATTGTAAACGGGTCAGAAAACAGCAGATTTTGGTCCTAGTGGTGGATGTGAACTATATAACAGCATGACTGACACCAGATTTCTGTCTCAATTTACTGTAATATTTTTTGGGAAACATTTGTGGACTTCTGGGGCACGTTCAGCTGTGTCAACGCCAAGATTAGGCCTGAAAACCATTGTAAACATACGAACATATTAAATTTGCCAGCAGATAAAGGCCTAGAGGTCTATCAAGTCTGCTCGAATGTGCAGCTAGCACCCCTTATTCTGCAGCTGCCCCTCCCTTCTACCCTTCCTCTTCATCCCCCTTGTTCTGTCCCATCCCCTTTTGAAGCAGTCCACTGCTCTACTGGATACCACTTCTGCAGGTAACGCATTCCACCCAGCCACCACCCTCTCTGTAAAAAAGTGTCTCCTCATCTCCTCCTGAACCTTCCTCCCTCCAGTCTCATATCATGGCCCTGTGTGTCCCTCCCTTCCCTTACTTTGAACAGCCCCTCTGTACCTGTCTTGTTTATTCATTTCATGTACTTAAAAGTTTCAATCATGTCCCCCCGTCCCTCCTCTCCTCCAGCGAGTACATGTTCAACTCCCTCAGCCTCCTCTTATATGATAAGCCCCCCAGCCCCTTGATCATCTTTGTCACCCTGCGCTGCACCCCCTCCAGTAACTTAATGTCCCCCTTCAGATACGGGCACCAGTACTGCATGCAGTACTCCAGGTGCGGTCTAACTAATGACCTATACAGTGGCAGAATCACCTCCTCCCTCCTCGAAGATATACCCCTTGCAATGCAACCCAGCATTTTGTTGGCCTTTGCAGCTGCCTTCCTACATTGTGCTGAGTTGTTCATTGACCCTGTAATGAGCACCCCCAGATCCTTCTTCTCCTCTGTCTGGGCTAGCTGCACTCCCCCCACCTGGTAACTCCTCCTTGGGTTCTTTATCCCAAAATGCAGCACCTTGCACTTTTTGGCATTAAACCCCAGTTGCCAGGTGTCTGACCAGGTTTCAAGCTTTTCCAGATCATCCTGCAACCCCTGCCATCCCCCTAGGTCATCCACCACCGCTTCTACCTTGGTATCATCAGCAAACAGACTGAGCTTGCTCTTGATGTCCAATGATATGTCTGCAATGAATATCCCAAACAACACTGGTCCCAACACCAAGCCCTGTGGGACACCGCTTGTCACTACCCTTGGGTGTGAGAGCTCCCCACCCACCATCACCCTCTGTTGCCTTCCCTGAAGCCAGTTCCCTACCAATCTCACCAGCTTTGAACCCGCCCCTGTGCCTACTAACTTATTTCCCAGCCTTCCATGCAGCACCGAGTCGAATGCCTTACTGGAGTCCAGATACAGGACATCCACTGCATGACCCCTGTCCAGTTGCCTAGTTACCCAGTCATAGAACTCCACCAGGTTAGTTTGGCAGGATCTGTCCCATATGAAGCCATGCTGTCTGCTGTTCTGTAGTCCTTTGGCCTCTAGGAGGGCCACCAGCCTCTCCTTCAGGATAGTCTCCATTAGCTTACCCATGATGGATGTGAGGCTCACTGGTCTGTAGTTTCCCAGTTCATCCTTGAGGCCACTCTTGTGGAGGGGCACCACATGAGCCATCCTCCAGTCCTGAGGTACATACCCCTAATGTAGTGAGGCATTAAATAGGTCTGCCAAAGGCCCTACAAGGACCTCTGCCAGCTCCTTCAGTACCCTGGGGTGGATGCCATCAGGGCCTGGCACCTTGTCCACCCTCAGTGCCTTCAAACCCTCCCGAACTCTGCCTTCCATGATTTCCCCATCTGTCACCCCTCCCCCCTGTTTCTGCCATTTCTCCCCCCTTGGGTGTCACCCCCCTCTTCTCTTTAGTAAATACTGAGCAAAGTACTCATTTAGTGCTTCTGCCTTTGTACTCCTGCTTCCACCCAACCCCCCCCTTCCTAATCCTTACTATGTGGTCCTTACAGCTCCTTTTCTCCCTGTTGTACCTAAAGAAGTCCTTCTCCGCTTCTTAATGCCTTGTGCCAGCCTGAGTTCCATAGATGCCTTGGCTCCCCTTACTGCCCTTGTCACCTCCTTCGGTTCCGTCAAGTACTCTTCCCTGTCCTTCCCCCTCCCTGTTTTCTTGTACTTCCTAAAGGCAGCTCTTTTCTGCCTTACCTTTTCCATGACCTCCTTGCTCAACCAGCTTGATTTCTTAGCCCTAGCCTTCTTGCTCTGGGCCTTGCAGCAGGTTTTGGTTACCTCCACTATCCCCAGCTTTATGAGCTCCCACCTCTGGTTAGTGTCCATACTAGATTGAATTCTGGCCAGGTACCCTTTTACCACTTCCCCCATCCTCCCAAAGTTGGCCCTCCTGAAGACCAGCACTCTTGTGCCAGATTCCTCTCCTTCCTTGTCCATATCCAATGTGAGCCATACTGAGTGGTTGTCACTCCCTGACAGCGGTTCCTCCACTGTAAGTTCTCTCACAAAGTCCCCATTTGCCAGCACAAGGTCAAGGGTATTCCCTAACCTGGTTGGTTCACTGACTATTTGCAGCAGGAAGCTGTCCTGGAAGGCATCCAGCAGTACCTGCTCCCTTCTGTTCCTGGTGGTTGGGGTACTCCAGTCCACTCCTGGCATGTTGAAGTCCCCCACAATCACCACACTACCCTTCTCGCAGGTCCTCCTGATCTGTCCCACTAGTTCCCTGTCTAACTCCTCCATCTGAGATGATGGCCTGTACACCACTCCCATTCTAAGAATCCTATTCTTGGAATCCTGGATTTGCATCCAAAGTGACTCTGTACTACCCTCCTCCCCTTCCTCCCTTTCACACTTCAGTCCTTCCTTCACATATAGTGCCACACCCCCTCCTTTCCCAATCACCCTGTCCCTACAAAATAACCTGTATCCTGGTACAGACAGGTCCCAGTCATTGTATTGGGTGGACCTTGTTTCTGTGATGACTGCGATGTCCACCTCTCCCTCTGCCATGAGCACCTGTAACTCTGCAGTTTTCCTCCCAAGGCTCCTAGCATTAAGGGTAACCACCTTCCACCCTCCCCCCCATCTTGCCCTCCTTTACTAGCATCACCAATAGTACTTGCCATTTGTCTTTTGTCACTGTTATGGGGGTTAAGCTCATGAGTTTACCAACCTGTGGTATCTGCATGTCTCTTGCCCAACTGCCACCCTGCTCCTAGTTTAATTCCCAACTTCCTCTATGTACTGCTTCATCCTCTGTTTCAACACTTTCTTTCCCTCCTCACTCAAGTGTAGTCTGTCCTTGGCATAAAGACTACTGTCCTCCCAGGTCCCTCCCACCCCCCAACAGCCCATACCCTTTAGCATAACACCAGGTTCTTAGCCATCCGTTAAATTCCTCTATTCTCAGCTTTCTTGTTGTGCTTGCCTTGGGCACTAGAAGTATCTCTGAAAAAGTTACTGATCTTTCTGCCCCCTCACATAATTGTCCTAGTTCCTCAAACCTCCTCTGGACTATATCTACTGTCTTGTCAGCCAGGTCATTCGTCCCAAGATGTATAATTAAATGAGGCTTGTCCCTACTGCTTCTAGCATATTTCAGAACAGATTGTCCCACCCTTTCCTCTGTCATTCCTGGCATGGCCTCCACCCAAATGCGACTAAGCCTCTCCCCCTTTCTACCACCTGACTCCTCTTAGTATTGATTCCCCCAGCACTAAGATTCCACCCCTTACTCTCTGCTTGCTTTCATTCATCTCCCTCTCTCATTTCTGGCTCCTCTTCTTCCTCCTGCACATTATTTCCCCCTTTTGCAATTCTCCCAGCAGAACTTCCCCCCCCCCCGGTTTGGTCCAGACATTTATCAATTACTCTTCTAAGTTCATCATTTCCCTCCTCTGCCTTCTTCCACTCTAGCAGTGCAAAACTATTTTCTAAAGACCATTCACAAATGTCCACTCCCTCTCTCTTCATAGTAACCTGTTCTCTCCTTTCCACTCCATGACTTTCACCACTTCTTCACCTCCCCTCACAAGTCCCTATCTCCTCCTTCCATTTGTCTTTTGTCTCCTGACCTGGTTTCCCCAGCAATCGTTCTTCCTGGCCTGGGCCCCTTCATCTCTGCTTCCCTTCTTCTGACCCTCTCCTCACCACTGTTGGCTTAAATCGCCCTCCCTCATCTCCCCTTCTTCCTTCCTCCAGTATTGGGCTAAACCCACCCCCAATCTGCCTTGCCTGTCTTAGTTCCTCCTGCAGACCTCGATCTCCTTCTAAGTTTCTCTATGTGGTTGCACACTAAACATCCTCCCACACTTCAGGCAATTTTTAGAAAGATTGGCACACCACAGTTGTTGCAGCCTACCACCCTACCCATTACTGTCATTGCCCACCAGTGACTCCCCACCCTTCCAGATGCAGGATACCAAACACTCCCCCAAGTCTCCCCTCTCGCCCTCTATCAGTGCAAAACATTCTTTTCTTAATTTCCCTTACCCCCTTTGTTGTACATGTTTAGATAGATTGAGCAACTGCTTTTTATATTCCTATCCTTCCTATCCACACTCAAAAAGAGACTTTAAGTAGCTATTGCACAACCTTCTTCAAACTCCTACTCCTCCTTTCCACAATGCAATAGCAATGCAAAGTAGTAACAATGAAAGCTCCTAGATTTGCAGTTACTTCCCTTCCACTGAGATAGCAGTCACCTCTTCACTCACTGCTGTTCCTTTCCTGGATGTCTGCTTCTGCTATGACAGGTGCATATCCTTTGCTCATTTGAGGAAGTGATGTCAGAACTCCTGGTATGAAATCACAGACCAGGGGCGGGTGGGGTGAGGGGTTGGGAGGTGGGACCAGCCCAAGTCTTCCAGAAACAATCAGGTAGCTGAGGCCCCTGGTCAGACCATTAGCACCCTTCCCCCACTATGCACTAAACTTTACAGCTAGTGAAGCCAGCAAAAATGAATCACAATTCTACTCAAAGCCCCCAAAATAGGTTTGCTACCAAAAGAAACAGCTCTCCAATTCAAACAGCTTCACCAACAACACATCAAAATAGGCTTGAAAATTAGAAGATATAGGACTCCAATTCAAAGAAACAGCCCCAGTTAAATCACACCAAATATGTTTCAAATCAGAAGAAATAGGCCTCTACAAATGCAGCCTGCTAAACTGTGATACATCAAACAAATGAGCCCACTTATAGCCACCAAAACAGGTTACAAAATTCCAACAGCCCCAAACGATACCCTGCTAGCCCCTTAGAAGTAGTAAAAAAGAAAAGAAATAACCTTCTACCAAGTAAAATCCACAAGAAACAATGTAAAAACAACAAGAAGAAGCTACTGTACTGTAACAGATCTGATCCTGTCCCCTTCTAGTTCCTTCTGAGAAGCCAAAGCAACTGACACCACACCTGATTCAGCTCCGCCTCCCTAGCTGAGTGAAACCTGGCCAGACCATTAGCACCCTTCCCCCACTATGCACTAAACTTTACAGCTAGTGAAGCCAGCAAAAATGAATCACAATTCTACTCAAAGCCCCACAAATAGGTTTGCTACTAAAAGAAACAGGTCTCCAATTCAAACAGCTTCACCAACAGCACATCAAAATAGGCTTGAAATTAGAAGATATAGGTCTCCAATTCAAAGAAACAGCCCCAGTTAAATCATACCAAATAGGTTTTAAATCAGAAGAAATAGGCCTCTACAAATGCAGTCTGCTACACAGTGAAACAGCAAACAAATGAGCCCACTTATAGACACCAAAACAGGTTTCAAAATTCCAACAGCCCCAAACAATACCCTGCTAGCCCCTTAGAAGTAGTAAGAAAGAAAATAAATAACCTTCTACCAAGTAAAATCCACAAGAAACAATGTAAAAACAACAAGAAGAAGCTACTGTACTGTAACAGATCTGATCCTGTCCCCTTCTAGTTCAGGAAACAGCAGATTTTGGTCCTGGTGGTGGATGTGAACCATATAGCGCATGACTGAAACCAGATTTCTGTCCTAATTTACTGTAACATTTTTGTGCCAGGCTAACAAATTTTAGGTCAAGGGAGTCCCCGCTGTGTCTTGACTTCCCTAGTACCTTTTCCAGGTATTTTCTGGCATCAACTTCAGAGACTACTTTGAAGTGAAATAGTGGTTGGTCATGGGGAGTCAGTCATTTCCCTTGTGAGTAATTTGTGTTGAGGTGATTGAAGAAGTTAACAGGAAGCATGCTGCTTAGGTCTGTGAAGGCATGATTCAGGGAGTTGGCAATGAGAAGAGGGTCTAAGGATGGCACCCCATCGATTGTGAGCATAGCTTGAGCATTTTGGGGGTCTTTCCCAGTGATATCTGAGGTTGTCCCAAAAGGATTTGCTGCTATTCCACTAACTGGTGAGGGCTTCTTTGTAGTAGGTGCTTTTTTGCACAATGGATGGCTTTCATGCAGTCATTTTGTGCTTGTTTGTACCACTGGATGTTTGATGCTGAGCCATGTGCTCGTGCCACTTGCCAGAGATGATCTCTTGAGGAGAATTGTTCTAGCAGATCTGGAGTAATCTAGGGGTTGTAGTGTCCTTTGACTGATCTTGTTTTTATTGGGGCGTGCTTGTCACAGACAGAATTGAATTTGGTTAAGAAGAGGTCAAGGGCTACATCCGTGCCTTTGGCTTCTTACAGGTCAGACCAATCTTGGTACTTGAGGTCTGTTTGGAATTATTGTAGATGGCCTTTTAGGAGGACATGGCTTGATATATTTCTGGCAGGAGGTTTGCTGTAGTTGTTATTCCAGGTGCATGTGACAGGGGAGTGGTCGCTCAGAGAGTCTGGGAGTACAGTAATATTGTCGATATGTGAAGAATGGTTAGTGAGTATCCAATCCAGCAGGGTGCTGGTGCCAGTTTTGTAAGTGACTCTTGTTGGAGATTCTATCATTTGGGAGAAGTGGATGGCAGACAAGGTGTCCTTGATACTGGCAGATGATGGGGAGAGCCAGTTGATGTTGAAGTTACCTAGAAAGTACAGTTACGTAAGAACTTACCATAACAGAAGATCTTCGAGAGAAGCTCTTGCAGCAGGTAGGATTAGGATTGATGCCACCTGGCGATGGTTCCCAGCAATTATTTCTTCCAGCAGTACAGATATGGGAACACCCCCGCTGACATCGGCTCCACCCCCCATCACCCTATATAAGGGAGGAGTTCCCCACATGCTCCAGTTCTTGCACCCCCCCCCCCAGGCAGAGAGATGGTAACAGGCAATAGTCAGAAGCATGAGCCAAAATTATTCCCTCACAAGGAGGAAAGACCAGCCTGGAAAGGCCTGATCCCTGGGGGAAGGAGGGCGGGAAATACACCTGCTCCAAGAGCTTCTCTTGAAGATCTACTGTTACGGTAAGTTCTTACATAACTGTACTATCTTACTTCATAGAAACATAGAAACATAGACTTTGACGGCAGATAAGGACCGCTAGGCCCATCTAGTCTGCCCATTTCCCTACCTACAGGATAGGCTGCAGATCCTAGTTAACCAACAGCCTTTATCTTCCTGCCCCCCACAAGAATTGCCTTATGTCTGTCCCATGCATTCTTGAATTCTCCCACAGTTTTAGACCCCACAACTTCCTCAGGAAGGCTGTTCCATGCATCCACTACCCTCTCTGTGAAATAATACTTCCTCACATTGCCCCTGAACCACCCTCCTTCTATCTTTAAATTGTGTCCCTTGTTCTTGCAAGTCTCTTTTTCTGAAAGATGCTACCCTCTTGGACTTTGTTGATTCCTTGAGGTACTTGAAAGTTTCTATCATGTCCCCCCTCTCCTTCTTTCCTCAGGGTATACATATTAAGCTCCTTTAGTCTCTCCTCATCACGGCTTCTCTTGCAGACCCTGCACCATTTTAGTTGCCCTCCTCTGGACTGCCTCTATCCTGTCTATGTCCTTGCGGAGATGGGGTCTCCAGAACTGGACACAGTATTCCAGATGGGGTCTCACCAACTGTCTGTACAGAGGGATAGCAACTTCTTGTTTTCTGCTGCTGATGCCTCTCCCTATACATCCCGGTATACCCCGGCCCTCCCTACTGCCTTCTCACATTGCTTGCTAACCTTAAGGTCATCTGATATGATTACCCCAGGTCCCTTTCCTGTTTTGTTGTTGTTACTACCTCCCCACCCATTGTGTATTCTTCCCCTGGGTTCTTGTTTCCCAGGTGCATTATTTTGCACTTTTTGCATTGAATCCTAGCTGCCATACGTCTGACCATTCCTCCAACCTTGCCAAGTCCCTTTTCATCCTTTCCATGCCTCCTTGTGTATCAACCCTGTTGCAGATCTTTGTGTCATCTGCAAAAAGGCATACTTTTCCTTCCAGTCCCTCTGCAATGTCACTGATGAAGACATTAAAAAGGACTGGACCCAATACTGAACCCTGCGGTACCCCCACTAGTAACGCCCTTTCTTCAGAGTGGACTCCATTTACAATTACCTTCTGTGTCCTGTTGTCCAGCCAATGTTTTACCCAGGCTACCACCCTGGGACCCACTCCCAGGCTGGTTAATTTGACTATCAATCTTTTGTGTGAGACTGTGTCAAATGCCTTGCTAAAGTCTAGGTAGGCCATGTCCACAGCCCCTCCCTGGTCTACTACTTTGGTCACCCAGTCAAAGAAATCTATTAGATTCGTCTGACATGACCTTCCCACTGTGAACCCATGCTGCCTTGGATCCTGTGCTCCACTGACCTCTAGGTACTCAACTATTCTTTCCTTCAGAAGTGACTCCATCACTTTCCCTACCACAGAGGTCAGACTGACAGGTCTGTAGTTTCCTGCCTCTGTCTTGGTCCCACTTTTGTGAAGGGGAATCATATCCACCTTCCTCCAGTCCTCGGGTACCACACCATCCTCCCATGATTTATTAAAAAGAGTAGCCAGTGGTTTCATTAGTTCCTTCCTTAATTCTTTTAGAATTCTGGGGTGAATTCCATCAGGACCCATTGCTTTGTCCACCTTCAGTTTTAGGAGTTCTTGCAGAACCCTTTCTTCTGTGAAAGGACTGGGATCGACCCCCCTATCAAGAGTGCTTCTGTTAATTGGATTAGGCACTTCCCCCTCCTCTTTTGTGAATACTGAGCAGAAATATTCGTTCAGTATTCCTGCTTTTTCACTGTTCCCCTCTGCCCACCTACCGTTCATTCTATTCAGCCTCACTATCCCTCCCTTTGTCTTTCTACACTTTGAGAGGAAGCTCTTGCAGCAGGTACCACAATTAGAACTGATTCCCAAGCAGTATAAACATATAACAACCCCTGGGAGGGGGAACAATATGGAAAGGAACAGCAGGAATAGGGAGGGTCCGTCAGAAACCAGGCCCTGCAGAACTGCGAGGCCAAACCCTGCTCTGCTTCTGGAAATGATGTCAAGGTTGAAATGCTTGATGAAGGTATAAACAGAACTCCCACGTAGCGGCAGCACAAATATCAGCTGCTGGTACCCGCTTCAGTGCCACAAAGGAAGCAGCGACAGCTCTGGTAGAGTGAGCTCTAACCATCCCCGGGGTAGACCTGTTATGCTTCTCATAACAAAAAGTAATGTAATGGACCAACCAGTGTGAAAGTGTCTGTTTGGTGACTGGGCGACCTAAGGACCTTTGAGCAAAGGATACAAAAAGTTGATTAGATTTCCTGTCCCCTTTGGTCCTGGCCAGGTAACATCGGAGAGCTCTGTGGACATCCAAGGAGTGAAGCAGGGTCTCCCCTCTATTAGAATGCTCTGGGTAGTACACCGGAAGCTGAACGGATTGGTTCAGAGTGAGCTCAGAAACTACCTTTGGTAGAAACTTCGGGTTAGTGCGAAGACCAACCCTATCCTTGTGAAAAACAAGGTAAGGTTCTTTACACATCAGGGCTTGAAGATCTGAAATACGCGTCACTGAAGTAATAGTTACCAAAAGCAGAGTCTTCCAGGACAGAAAACAGAGCTCATCCTCCATAGCCGTTCAAAGGGAGGAAGCATAAGCTTCTCCAGGATGAAAAGGAGATCCCAAGGGGGTACAGGATCCCGGATGGGAGGTCTGATATGCAGAATACCTCACAGGAAGTCTTTGGAAACCTCCATCTGAGCCACTGTCTTATCCAATACTGGCAAGTGATAAGTGGAGATGGTGGCCAGGTGTACTTTGATGGAGGAATAACTGAGACCTGTCTGTGAGAAAGAAAGCAGGTATTCTAAAACGGAGTTAACCAGACAGACCAGCGGGTCCACCCTCTCGGCTGTGGCCCAGATACAGAAACGTTTCCACTTCATGGCTTAAGTGGCCCTGGTGGCAGGCTTGCGTGCCTTAACCAGAACTTGTGCCACCTGATCAGACACCCCAAATATGGCTTTAGCTAGGTCCTGAGGAGCCAGGCATGCAGGTGAATAGAGCGCAGATTCGGATGGATCAGGGACCCTCTGTTCTGTGACAGAAGATGAGAGGAGAGTGGAAGAGGCAGCGGAGGCTCTGCCGCTAAGCACTGAAGCAAGGGAAACCAAATCTGACGAGGACATAGCGGAGCGATCAGAATGAGGGTGGAAGGTTCTGACTGCGCTTTGAGGAGAACCTTTTGTAAAAGTGGAAAAGGAGGAAATGCATAGAGAAACCACCTTTTCTAGGAGAGGGACAACACATCTTTCCAAAACAATCCAGGCTCTGGATGTAGCAAGCAGAAACAGGGCAGTTTTGTGTTGAACAGTGACTCGAAGAGATCCAGCTCTGATGTCCCCCACAAACAGAAGATGTGATCTGTGACTTCTTGAAGCAGCTCCCATTTGTGAGCCTGCAACTTTGTCCTGCTGAGTGTGTTGACTAGCACCTTTTGTCCCCCTGGAATGTGTACCACTGTTAACATGAGCTGATGCTCCAGAGCCCAGTCCCACACTCACATGGCTTCCCAGCAGAGGGAATACGAGTGTGTGCCACCCTGTTTGTTGATGTAGAGCATCATTGAAGTGTTGTCCATCTGTACCAAGAGGTGGCCCAGCACTAGGACTGAGACCAGGGCTTGAAGGGCATAAAGGACTGCTCTCAGCTCCAGAATGTTGATATGCAGATCTTCCTCTACTGGGGACCAGGAGCCCTGAATGTGGTGTGTCCCCAAGTGGGTGCTCCATCCCAAGGATGATGCGTCCATGGTCAGAATCTGGGAGGGTGCCCCTGTGTGGAAGGGGATGCCTGCCAGCAAATTCTTCGACGACATCCATCAGCGTAATTCCCGGCGGACTGGCTCTGAGATTCGGATCGAGGCATCCAAGCTGTCTAGTGTTTGATCCCACTGAACTTTTAATGACCACTGGATGGTTCTCATGCATAGTCACGCCAGAGGGACCAAAACTATGGCAGCTGCCATATGCCCTAGCAGCCT
This sequence comes from Neoceratodus forsteri, assembly GCA_016271365.2. Classification (NCBI taxonomy): domain Eukaryota; kingdom Metazoa; phylum Chordata; order Ceratodontiformes; family Ceratodontidae; genus Neoceratodus; species Neoceratodus forsteri. Next base: position 1,486,020,061 of record CM057452.1, read on the forward strand.
GAGGAGGAGCCTTACAGGAACTCTTGAGGCTGAAGAGATCTGGTACGCCAGGACCTGAATGCAACCTGCTCTGTCGGAGGGAAGAAATACCTTTCTGAGAGTGGTGTCCAGAAGATCTCTGATGAACTGGAGGTTCTGGGATGGGAGAAGATGAGACTTGTCCCTGTGGATGATGATCCCCAAGCGCTGAAAGAGTGAAATGGAGCCCCTGATGGTTTCCAACAGGCAGTACCTGGAAGGAGCCAGGAGGAGCCAGTCATCTAGATAAGGAAACATGAAGTGGCCCTGTCACCGCAGTGCTGCGGCAACCACTGCCAGGCATTTGGTGAAGACTCTGGTGGCTGAAGAGATTCCAAAGGGAAGGATTCGGAACTGATAGTCCTTGCCTTCGAACCTGAACTTCAGAAATCTTAGATTACCCTTTGCAATAGGGATATGCAAGTAGGCATCCTCCATGTCCAGGGATGCAAGCCAGTCTCCCGCCAAAATGAGGGGCAGGAGAGTGGGAAGGGAGACCGTCCAGAATCTTCAGTAGGAGACCCACTGATTCAGGTCTGAGGTCCAGAATAGGCCTGAGGTTTCCCGACTTCTTTGGAACTAGGAAGAAGTGGGAGAAGAAACTTCTTTCTCACTCAGCTGGAGCTACCGGCTCGATGGCATTCTTGTCCAAAAAGGATAATATCTTCCTTCTGACCAGCACTTGGCATTCCCTTGGATAACAGGATGGGGTCAGTGGTCTGTCCGGCAGAAGAGAGTCGAACACGATGGAGTGCCCGAACATCATGAGAGTGAGAACCCACTGGTCAGAGGTCACTTGACTCCACACATCCACGTAGAGGGAAAAGTGGCCTCTGACTGGCTCCCCTGATGGGGCATCTAGGGGAGAGGGTAGCCTGGATAGTCAGGTGGTGGGAGGAGGAGGGAGGGTGGCAGTGGCTGCCTTGGCCTGTCTAGAGGAGGAGGCAGAGGATCTTCTGGCTCCACCCCTTTGACTGAAGCCACCCCACTGTGAGTGGGGCTGGAAGCGAGGCTGCTGAGGCTGATGTCCCCCACGGCCACAAAAACGAGGCTTACAATCTCGCCCCTGTTTCGTCCGGTACATGGACTGCATGGCTCAGATTGCCTTGCCGGAGTCCTGCAGCCTGGTGATGATCTTCTCCATGTCTTCACCAAAGAGCACGGAGCCCTTGAAGGGAGCATCCAATATGTTTGTCTGGACATCTGGATCAAACCCAGAAACCCGAAGCCAAGCATGGCATCGGAGGCAAATGCCAGTGGTGGCCACCCTTGAAGAGGTGTCTGCAAAGTCATAAGCTGACCTCAGAATGTGGGTACCCATGTCTGAGCTGGTCTGAAGCAGTTTTGCAAGCTCTGCCAGCTGAGGGCAATCAGCCATGCATTGCACAATGTCCAATCCTTGTTTCCAAAGGGTGTTTTGTAATTGGACCATGTGTGCCAGGAAGTTGAGACTCCTGGTACTGCAAGTGGCACCAGGGTACACCTTGTGCCCCATAGAATCCAGCTGCTTTGACTCTCTGTCAGGTGACTGGGTGCTCAGGTGTTTGGGCCTCTGTGAATGGTTGTGAGCTGCTGAAATCACTATGGAGTCTGCTGTGGGTGGTTTGGCCTGGAAAGGATGGTCCTTAGGGGCCCAGTAAAGCCAATGAGCCTTCTTGGGCATGGTGGAGGAGGAGTGAGGGTGCTTCCAGGTCATGAACGTGACATCCTCGAAGGTGTCGCCTATGACAGGGATGACCACTGGCTTAGGGTCTTTTTGGTGGAGGTATTTAGCCAACCGCAGTCACTCGGGGTCCAGGGCCTCAGTGTCCCAGCCCATGTTGACCTGGATGTGCCTCATCACCTCCATGAAGCTGGGGTCATCTGGAGGGGATTTAGGGTGTTTCTCCATGTCCCCTAGATCTGGATTGATGTCAGAGTCTGCATGTGAAGTGTCGGAGTCCACGTACAAGCCCGAGGTTGAAGAGGAAGGGGATCTGTGTCATTTCCTCTTGCACCTCTCATCCAGAGAGGAAGAGCAGGAGGAACTACTGGACCTAGTCCTCCTGCATCTTTTATCCTTGTGGTTTTTTGGGTGCCGACTCCTTACCTACCTCTAGGTCCAATGGTTCCAGGGCATCAGGCACTGGAACCGGAATGGGCATTGGAGAAGCTGCCCCCTGCTGGGAGACTGTGCTTCACAGTGTCCCACCAGTGGGAGAATAACTCCTTAACCTGTGAAAGGTTCAATTTGGGAGAATCAGGTGCAGGGGGTGGAGGAGCACCCGAGCCTAAGCCAGCACCGGCCCCATCATCGGGGGTACCGGTGTTGGGTCTGAACCCTTGTCACCTATGTCGATAGGCACCAGTGTAGGTCTAAGGGGTGGCGTCAAAGGGGCATCAGTTCCCCCATCATTGGGCTCCAACATCAGATGAACTGGTGACTGTGGCGATGGGGTCTCAGAACTGACGTTGGGAGGTGCCAGGGTGGCATTCATTGGAAGGACAGAGACCGGCGGTGGGATGGCCTTTGCCAGAGCAGTGGCCGGAGGGGCATGGGTGGGTGTCGGTCCAGCATCTGCTTGTCCTTTGAGGCTGACAGGTGTCCCTCAGAGGTGTGAGCCTTAGGATGGTCAGCCTTGTGTTTTGTGGACTTCTCATCAGAGCATCAGTCAGCCATTGAAGGCAGGTGCCAGTCTGAGTCCATGGATTTTGGTGGCAAGGAGGAGGCCCTGCTGCCTGAAGATCCAGAGGCCTTGCTCGACTCCCGGGAGTTGGCCTTGGAGGAAGAGGCTGAGCGGGAGGAGGTCTTACCTGCACCCGGCGAGAAAGCCTTCTCGGCGGGCAGATGTACCTTCAGAGGTTGAAGGGTGGTCCCTGAAGACTTGGCCGCAGAAGATCCGGAGGATGATATGAGGGTTGTGAGGTGGGAATCATGCCCCGATGACTCGAACTTCAAGCCCGAGGACCTGAGCCTGGAGTGGGACCCTCTTTCTCCTTGTGCTCCCAGTGTTTATGGTGCTTGAGTGTGGGAGGGTGGTCGGATTCCCTGAAGGACGAGGCACGTTTCATCATGGCCAATTTAGATTCTGCTAAAAAGGCAGAAAGGGACTTCTGGTGCCTGATCCGCATTCGGGAGTTGAAGGCCTGACAATGGGGGCAGGCATTGGCATCGTGGTCGGGCCCGAGGCAGAAGAGGCACGCCGAGTGGCCATCCTTAGAGGGTATCTGTCACCCACAGGAGCACTTATTAACGTACCCTTTGGAAGAAGAGGACATAGATGCAGTGAAAACTATTGAAAGAGCGATGGACAAGGAAGGAGAGCGATCGGTACTGCAAGCGGTAGCCAAGGCGAACTAACCCTGACCATGCAGCGGGAGAGAACTGGAGCATGTGGGGAACTCCTCCCTTATATAGGGTGATGTTGAGGGTGGAGCTGACGTCAGCAGGGGGCATTCCCACGTCGGTACTGCTGGAAGAAAATATTGTCTGGAACCTCCGCCAGGTGGCATCAGTCCTAATTGTGGTACCTGCTGCAAGAGCTTCCTTCCGAAGTAAAATGCATAATTTCTGTGTTGAGGCTGATGGTACCGATATAGTCCATAAGGTTGTTGGTGCCAGCTGTGGTCTGTTTAGGTGGGATGTATACTGAGATTAGGGTGAGCACTCTGTTGTGTGTACCTAGAATCAGTTTGATGGCCAGTGCTTGTAGGTTATCACTCGTGCTGGGGGGGGCAGGCCATGCCCCTGCAGATAGTCTTTGGTATATATGACACAGCCAACACCTCTTTTTGACAGGCAGTCCTGCCTAAACAGGGTATAACCAGGTAGTGCGATGGCTGTATCTGATATCTTAGGGGTAAGCCAGGATTCCATTATGGACAGCACATCTGAGTTATGTCAAGATACTCACACCTTCAGGTTGTCCATCTTGGGAAGAATGCTACAGATGTTTATTGAGGCCAACCTAAGTCCAGCTGATTTTTGTGGATGTGCACTCGAACTATGGGGAGTACCCAGGTTCAGATGTATATTGCTCGATAGTAGCAGTAGGAGAAGAAGTAGTCAAGTGAGATGGCCAAGAAGAAGTTTGTTAGTTCTTGACCATGATCTCTTGCTCGGTGGTCTTAATATTGTGGATCCAAAGTGAGTAACATATCCATGGGGGAAAGGAACTATAGGAGTGTCAGTGACTTGGTGTGATTGCTCCCAGAGCGTGAAGGGTTTTTGCTGACTGTAGCTGGTCTCCATGTGATAGGGTCAGGTCATGGATCCATAGGCATTTAGCAATTCCCTCGGCTGGTAGAAATTACCATTTTGGTTGGATGCAGTACACGGGTGTCCCAGGAGGCAAATATGATAGAGTAGATTGATGTCCTATATGATCCTGATGGCTGGGGGCAGCATTGTTGGGTACTTTGCTTGCCAAGGTAATGCAATTGGTAGGGGGTAAGGCAGCAGTTAGTGTTCAGATTGATAGGGTTATTTTCAGAGAGTATGGGTCTAGGCTGCCAAAAAAGCAGGGGCAGAATATTTGTGAATGGATCCAGTTATCAGAACAGCAGTTGAGGTAGTTATGCGCCCCTTGTGGCGCATAAGCATTTCCCTGCATTTGTCATTTTAGTAACAACCCTAAACAAAGTTTTTTTGCAATGAATTTCCTTACTTTTTAGATAGTATAATTATATCCTTATTTGTCTGTGGGAACACAGGGGAGGGCTCTGAGCTCCCATCCTTCCATAGGTGCATATATGTATGTAGCCATGAAGGGCCCTGTGCTTCCAATCATAGGACAACAGTGACCAAATTGTCAACATAGCCGTCACATTACCCCACCTCATGTACTCCAATACAGAAAATGTTCGAATCCACACCAAAACGTAATTCTGCGCAATTGCAACACCATTTTGTGCCACAGGTGTGAAAACACATTTTGGGAAGGATTTGAAAAATGGCAGCTATAACATACATAAGGTTAAGTAATAAGAAGACTATGTTGAAAATCTGGGGTGAAAATATTGAAAATTTCCAAAGTTATGAGTGTGCATAGCGAAATTGCAATGAATGGTCATAAGTTTGGCATTTGTTTACATTTTGACCCCACATTTTCAACATAGTCTTCTTATGACTACCTCATAAACCTCATAGCTGAAATTTTTCAAATCTGTGCCAAAACTTCATTCTGTGCCACAGGCGCAAAAACACATTTCAGACAGGGTGTGAAAAATGACAGCTATACTGTTCATTAGGTGGTGTGAAAAACTTGGCTGAGTTGAAAATGTGGAGTCAAAATATAGAAAATTACCAAGGTTATGTGCATGTGTAGGAAAATTTCAACAAGCACACCTAACTCAGTCATTTTTAGGAATTTGCACTTCAAATTTTCAACTATGCCTTTTTGGGACCCCCACCTCATGTACACGGGCAGTGAAATTTTGTTATCCAGTCCTGAAAGGTGATTTCACACAACGATTGTGAAATCACCTTTTGGGCCTGATTAATGAAATGACAGTTGCAGTGTTCATGAGATGGGGTCCCAAAAAGGCCATGTTGAAAATTTGGTGAGCAAATCTCCCATCCTTTAATTAATGACTAAACCAGCTCACAAGATTGGATCCTGTTTCATATGCCTGGATGCTGATAATCTGAAATTATCGGAAACAGGAACCTGAATAAGGAAGCAAGGATTAATCCAGGAACTTAGAAAATATGAAACTGAAAGAGAAGGAGCCTGACCAGATGAACTAATAAACTAACAAGGGAACATCACATTGAGAAAATACTATGAGGGAACGATAACAGAAAAGTAGAAGGAAGGAAGCAAGTGTGAATCCTCAAGAAAAGGACAGAGGCTCCTTCTATAGGAACTACAATACTGGTTTCCTCTACTTAGAATTATAGCTGCATTATGTTTTCATTCTATTTCATTATATTTTTAGCTTGGTGACTTTACTGAAATAGTGAAATAGAAACAGAACAGATATTCACCTGTCTGCTTTATTGCCTACTGTTTATAACTATCTGTTCTCATTGTTTTATTGTTGTCTAGCTTATATCATAGTTTTCTAACTTGTATTACAGATAGATTTGGTACATTAATTTGTACTGCAACCTATGCTATCTAACTTAGATATTTATCAGTTAGTTATTTAACATAGGCATATAGATAGTAGGCTAGATAATTACTATATTAGGTGCATTCACTTAAATTAGATATAACGATCAGCATGGTGAGCACTAGGAGCGGTAAAAATAGTTCCATGACTATAGATAAACAACCTGATGCCTCCGAGGAAAAGAAAAAGATCCTCTGACTTAAAAAAAAATAAATAAGAAAGGCAAGGAGATATATCAAGAGATTAACAAGCAATCTAAGATCATTGAATTTTTTGGGACTCCACTAGTCCTTTCAATACCTGTCCCCATGATACAGGACTATCAGGAAAGCGCAGTAGAGGTAAACATTTGAAAAGCAGAATCTACAATAATGAATATAAATATAAAGGAACAAATTGAAGAAGATATCTCTTTGTCTCCACATGGTTGGGTTACATTTAATTCCACTATTTCAGAACTGGATGATTCCAACCTGGAAATAACATACATAACTTTTTCACCACAAGATTCTTCTCGTGGGGACTCAATGTAAAATTCACCTATTCTCCCCTTAGCCTCCCCTTCTGCTCTTCCCTTTAGCACTAAGGGGCCTAACACCTGCCCAGAAATAGGACAGATAGATAATTTAGCTTCTGTGATACAGGACCTTAGTACCACAACAGAGGGCCTAAAGAAATTAGCTCCTAACAGTTTTGCAGAAAATGGGGAAAAGCATATGGATAGTGGGCTATTCGTAACAAATCAAATACCATCTGGAATAGACAGGAACCCTGAGGTGCCTATAATAGAGTATAATATGGATTATTTTTATAGATCAGGGGAACTTTACTTCTTGCTCCTCAATTTCTAAACAGATGAAGGAAATAATTAAAAATCCCTACTATGCGCATATACTGCTTTTGGAAAACTTGGCAGCTTTAAAAGAAGAGCTTGCCAATTTATCAGTGGATGTTTTTTTATAACCAGACAGTCCTTGAACATATAATGAAAATGAGAGAACCTAGCTTAAATCATTCTTCAATAATCCCACAGGGCAATGTTTCAACACCTAAAAGAAACAGGCCATACAGGTAAGATTACTTTCTCCCTTTGTTAGAGATCAGTCAATTATCTCAACAGGCCAAGAAGACAGGATCAGAATGCCCAGGAAGGAAAAATCAAGAAAGGGAAAATAGAAGAGGTAGGGATTTCAAGGAAGCTCCTGTTTCAAATTATGTAGCTGAGGGTATGTCCAAGAAACGTAAGAGCCAAGATGCAACAAACAAAAATACTACATTGTTAATTCATCCAGGTGGTGACCAACTTATTCCACTTTCATCTAATTCTGTAACAGAAAGTAAAAGATCATTGGTTAGAGAATATATTTTGGACAGGGGGAGACCAAGGGGAAGAATACACTGATTGAAATTCCTGACAAACATGTGGGAGATCTGGGAAATATTCAGAAACATATTCCTGAAGATACCCAGAATCAAGTGCTCACATCTTTTGATGCAATTAATAATCAGGCAGGCATTTAAACTGAATTTTTTATTGAGATGCATGGCATAAAAAAAATTGGATAATGAGACACTAGAAAAACTGACAAAATGGATCTATCATCTGTGGCATATTTATGAACCAGGGCCCCCATATTCAAAGGAGATGTGTAGTGCATCTCAGCAGGAAAGGAAGATGTGCCATGCAACTCTAACAATGCACTGCAGCACGATATTCAAAAGGGTGGAATGTGCTGGCTGCAAGGGAATGGGCCACGGTGCAAACTAAGGTATGACGCACAAGTGGAGGGGTGTTCCCATGCATATGCCGTGCAGCGGCATATTCAGAGGGAATGCTCCCTTCAAAAGCCAGAAATGTGTGGCCCAAAGATAGACCATGAAAAGCTGGCCTAATGCAGTTGGCCACCAACAGGTGGGCCATGGACATGCACACAGGTGCACCGAAGCCTGCCAGACTCGGCAGTCAAGTGACAACCCTCCTGCCACCCAATATAGGGTGGCACTTACTAGTTGCTAGAAACAACCAATGAGCACTGCCCTATATTATGATAGACCCCCAGTGCCTGTCAGTCAGTGGCTGGCCATGGAAGGGAGTGGTGGGCTATGCCAGTCACCAGCATAGGTGGGGTTGGGGTGTGGGGGTCCACTACACTATGGAAAAGAGGTAAGCTTCATTTGATCTATTGTCAGGAATTGGGCTGGAGCAGGGGGTTCCACTAGACTACCAGGGAATGGGGTCTGCATGTTTAATGTTACCACGATCGGGGTTGGGGTGGGGGTGCCACCTGACTACCAGGGTATAGGGTCTGTATTATTTACTGTTACCACAATCAGGGCTGGGATGGAGGGCCACTAGACTACCAGGGCATCAAATGGGCTATTGCATCAGCATACAACCATGAACAGTGATGGGGGTTGGGAGTGGGGTTACCACTGGACTACCAGGGTGGTTTGGCACAGGATTCTGCATTGACCAGGGATAGGGGCTGGGAGGGGCTGGCCAGATGCATTCTGTTGGGTGCAGCCATGCTAATAGGCTCATAATGAGTATGCATGGTGCCCATTTGTGCCATGCATGCCCAATGATCTCATCAGCATTTATTGGCTGAATATCCCCCTTGAGGTTGTGGCATATCCAAGTATGCACCATGCACCACTCCAGTGCAGGCCATGATAACATGGAGCCCAAGCTTCTGAACCTGGGTGCCCCCAAAATTGCCATTCTACTGGTTCATATCTTCAACCTGTCCCTTGCCACAGGTGTTATCCCTGGCATTTGGAAAGTAGTGAGGATTGTCCCCGTTCCTAAGCAAGGTAGCCCCAAAGTCCTGGACAACTATTGTCCAATTGCCATCCTATTGGCCATTAGTAAACTCTTAGAGAAAGCTGTGGCCGAACAGCTCACAGAGTATATTCAGTCTTAAGTTGCTGTCCCCTGTGTAGCATGGCTATCGAAAAGGGTATGGCACGTCCATGGCCCTGGTCTCTGTCTCTGCTAGTATCAGGGTGGCCATGGACCAGGGCAAACTCTCTGGGGCCATATTTATAGACTTATCTGAGGCCTTTGACCTTGTGGACCATGCGTTACTTTGCTCACAGATGCAGTCCCCAGGCCTGTCCCCTCCTGCCTTGAATTGGCTTAGAAACTACCTCCAAGGCAGAATACAGCAGACTAAATTCAACAAGGTCCTCTCTGACCCCACTCTGGTGACCTCTGGCATCCCACAGGGATCAGTTTTTGGGGCCTCTTCTCTTTTCTGCATTTGTTAACAACCTCCCTGCTGCTGCTTCCAACTGTAGTGCCACCCTTTATGCTGATGATCTTGTCATCCTTGCACACTCCCGGGACATTGGGGTTCTCAAACTTCAGCTGAGTGAGGACTTTAAGAATATTCAATCCTGGGTAACAACTCACAAGCTAGTCCTCAACCTAAAAAAACTCAGGCCATGCTTTTTGGGTCAGTAGTCAAGATCAAGGCCTCCCCATCCCTCTGTGTGTCAGTGGTGTTGACGGCTCTCCCCTCTTAACCATGGCTTCAATAAAGTACCTTGGAGTGACACTTGACCCCCAGCTTGACATGGGGTGTAACATCCTAAATGTTTGCAGAGCCTCAAACTGGGTCTTGCCTACAGGGCAAAGAAAAATTTGACGTCTGCAGCTCGCTTGGCATTGGTCAGAGGTGTGCTGCTCCCTTCACTTAGCTATGGCCTTCTCCTGTTCGCTAGCACCTCCAAGGTCCACCTTGCTTGATGGAACATGACCTACAACAACATCTGTCACTTTGTCTTGGCAGCCCCATGTCTCACCCATCATTGTAAATTATATGACAAACTGGACTGGCTTTCCCCAGCCAATCACTTGAAATATGGGTCTCCAGAATTCCCTGTGGGGGCACTTGAAACTGCCCTCTGTGTGTGGATGTCCTAAGACACCTTAACCAGGTCTCCAAATTGGTCTCATCCAACCCACTGCCCACTGTCCTTTTAACTCTGGAAAGTATGTGATTGTTTGGTATGCTTATGAATTATGTGGCCCTGGTAAAAGGGTCACTCACACAATGTAATTGCCATTGAATGTCTTAATCTATTTATTCTGTATGTATATGTATATTTTACCTATTACTGCTCACTGTAGACTATCTATGTTCATCTTGCTCTCCTGTAACTACGTACATTGCCCCTCTTGTTGTTATGTACCTTGTTTGTACCTGTATTTTTCACTGTACTTTCCCGGGTCATGCCTGAAAATAGGCATACAGCTTGTCTAGTCTACCTACCTGGTCAACAAAAGCTAAATAAATAAATACATTTCCCAATGGCAGTAGTCAGCCCCAACTCTGGCTGCGTTGCACCGGACATGGTGGCCGATCGCTCTGGGCAATGCATCCAGGGTAAGATATTCAAACAGTATGTGTGATCAGTCCTGATTGTGCATACTGTTTGAATATACCCTCAGAGCCTGCCACTGCATCTATTCTGCATGACGCATCTTTTAGCACATGCAACCGGCCTGCTCTGAATATGTCCCCCCAGGTGATGATCTATATGTCATGCATCCTCCTAATATTCATATTCAAGGCTGTGTTTTATTTTACTGCAAATCAGATCTGCTGGCAAATACAATATGGGAACAGAAAGCAGCTCTAAAATTAAATGGTATAACTATATATCCTCCACAGAAAGTACCAGCCCCAGACAAGGTATCTCAGGGGAAACAAAGCATGGCTGTAAACAATGGAAATAACGAAGAAGATAGGAGAAGAGTAGGGAAAATTTTGAAAGTGATTTCAGAATATGAGAGCAAACCATATCAAGCACAGGAATGCAGGACCTTCTCCATCTTTTGATGGAAAATATTTGGGGATGAAAAGATTGGTACAATCAAGAATGAATTGGCCACCTTCTTTTCATGTTTCTTTAAAACTAATATATCACATAGTTCAATTGACTAGATAAAGGTACATGCTATTATCTCAGATACACCTCGGATTGATGTTATTTTTAAAAATTCCAAGATAACAGAAATATTATCAAATGCATCTTCCATGCTGGATGGACTAGGGATATTGATAGTCAGCTCAAATACATTAGACATATACATGGAGGGGAAATTCAATGTGTCCAGGATTAACCATGGCAATAGTAGTCTCTTTCTTTTAAATAGCAACTGATACTCAATTACTCTATTTTACAATCAACTCATGAAAACTGACAAGAAACGGATCGGGCAAATATGCCCAGAAATGCTGTTGATATTTCATAGACTTTAACAATATTATCTTGGATAACTGAGGGCACAATACTCAAGTTGGTGGATTATGAAATAAAAACTGTTCTGGTTAAATGTCTACAGGAAATTTAGTCTCTAAACTCATCTATACCCTTAATACCAGGATATACAAAATAAGAGATTTCAGCATATAGAGATGAAAAATATAGCCGCTATAAAGCAGGCCTTGTTACATATGTAAAAACTTCTCTCAATTTCAAAATAATATCTTTAAATAGTCAGGTGGATACAATTCTACCTTTACAAATGAAAACAGATTTCCGGAAAATTAATTCTTTTTAATATATGTTTACCTCCTAATTCAAGGAAAATAACAGATATTTGGTCACAGTTTGTGACTAGTTTAGAGGAGATACTAGAAGGCCATGAAACTGATTGGATTGTTATAGTAGATGATTTTAATGTTAGAGTCTTTATTGGAAAACAGAGTGATGGTTTTTATAGTGATCTGCTCTCGAGAATTACAGTAATTAATCCCAGAATAAGTTACATTAGTAATGCTAGAGATAAGAAATATAACCAACGTGGTAGGGAATTGTATAAACTAATGTCAGATAATAATATCTGTCTGGCTAATGGCTGGCTCCCGGGTGATAAAGAGGAAGAATACACTTACAGTATATGGGACATCTTGGATCCTTTATAATAGACCTGATATGAATCAGTTTGGCGACAATGAAAATATTAGATGATCTTATTGTATTAGATCAACCAGACTCTTTGCATTACCTGATCTTTATATCTCTTTTTGTTCCAATATTTAGCACTGATCACAGAAGTTTTTAAGTATCCAGTGAGACAATTAAAATAATTAACCAAAAAAGAATTAGATGGTGGAGGGACACTATTACTATAGCCTCAGAATTATTTTACTCTGGCACTCTAGCTAATCTATGCATAGACCTTATAGATATAGCTGATCATACCATAATAATTAATAAATCGATGGAAATTAACAATTTCATTAGACCTTTTTTGCCAAATTAATCAGATTCAGAAAGAAAGACCCACTACCTGATTAAACAAGACCTGCAGATCCACCAAGCATAAATGAAACCAGGTAGTACTGTACTATATGAGATTCAAAAATCAAATAAACCTTTGTTCTCTGAATAAAGCAAGAAATGAGTACAAAAAATTGAATAGATTGCGAGCGTAAGAGATATAATAACATTTTGTGGGAGAGATAAAAAAAAAACAGCGATTTCCAAAGATACTAAAGCATTTTGGACACTTGTCAGTTATGGCTATAGATAATATTCAACAAATGTTGAAGCTTATATATCCCCCTCATAACTGGGAATCATACTTCCAAGTTTTATATTTTTCTGAGAATGAGGCCATGGCTATTACATCTATAAATTACCCTAAAATACAATCTTTTCTTCCTCACCCCATGTGTATACAAGAAGATGAGATTTGGCAAGCTTTGCTAGCAATATCTTCTAATAAGGTTACGGTACCGGACCAAATTATTGCGGATATTTATAAAACGTTTCCAGAATGATGGCTCCCCATATTTCAAAAACATGTTAATTATTTCATTCAGGGACAAGAATTTACCAACAGTTGATTGGGCAGCATCATTTATCCAATATTTAAAAAAGGAGATCCACTTGATCCCAAAGTGTATAGGCCGATCAGCCTAATCAATACTTCTCAAAAGCTATTCTGTAAAATCACCTTACAGAGGCTTCAACACTGGATAAATGATAACTTAATATTAAGTGAACTGCAGAATGGCTTTAGAGCTGGTAGATCTACAATACCTCATTCCTTCCTGATGACGTCATATGGCGTCATAAAAAAACATACCTCTCTTTCCTGATGACGCCATATGGCATCCTAAATCATTTGCTGTAGTGCCTGATGACGCCAATTGGCGTCCATATCTTTTTCTTGGTGCAGCTCAAGCATTTGTTTACATTTGATGAATTGAGTTGTACCAGCTAATAGGGGACATCGTACCCTTACTGATTTTACCTAATATAATATGTGTTCCCATTGGCTATTTTTGAGAAAACAAGCCTTAATACATAAATAAATTTACTATTTTCTGCATGTGCTGTGAAAAATGTATTATGTTCATTCTGCCATTAGTTTGTATCGTAACAACAAATCATCTTCTTTTAGTGTAACATGTTAAGCTGATCAGGTTTACACTATAATTAATTTCATAATTTTTTTTTTTTATTCGAGCAATCCGATTGGCCGTCACCACTTTGGTGTATTTTTTTGTCTTTTGGGATATTTTTCTACAATAACATGTTGTCACTGATATCATGATTGTTATAACTATTAGTCCATTTATACCACTAAGTGAGCTGAATAGTTCTGTATTTAAAAATCGAGCTCTGTGATTGGTCGGATTTTCTGACATCATCAATTCTGAATTTAACTGGTATAAAGGGATTGTCTTACATGCAGGCACCATCCCACTGGACGAAGCCTTAGGTTGTTTGGTTACTAGGAACCCACGCAGATCTTTTGTTGTGTCTTCCACTATTCTATTCAATGTGTGCCTGAAACGTTAGACTAAATCCTTATTTAGCATTTAAACAAGGACTTGTATTTTTTTGCAACCGTCACTGGAGGGAAAGTGGCTCTCTGGGCTCTGGCGTGTACAGTGATTTTTTTTTTTTTGATGTTTCAGTTAGGGGTGACAGCCCTCACCTGCATCCGCCCTAGCTCTGTAGTGCATCACCATTTGGTCATATTGATCCTCACTGTTGCCATGCTTGCTCTATGCTTATTGTATACGTCACTATTTCCATTAACCAGTCAGAGCGCACACTGGTGCAGGAAGAGCATGGTGACTAGAAACTTAGTTTCAAGATGGAGATGCTGCTCTTATCCTAAAATACTCACTTCATTTCAGTGCCAAAACCTCGATTTGTAGTCTGTATTTACTTTATTTGTTTTTATTTTTATTTATGATAAAAGTTTTCATAGTTGTTACTTTGTTCATTTTGGGATAATTTCTGATCATCCTGTGTGATCACATCTTATGGATCCGGCTGGCATTCCTGATGGGAGAGAGTGTTTCTTGTGCATGTACTAGATGAGGTCACATGAATTCAGCACCTTTTGTTACTTTTTAAAGAGTTTATGTTTGGATTAATCTATGTGGCATGTTGCTCCCTGCATTATGGATAAGTGAGTTAGGGTCAGTAGCATGTTTGTCTCATGCTCTGCACTTGAGTTTTCTCCCTAATACGCAGTTGCTGATTGTTTAAAATGAAAAAAATAATGGTGTTGCCTTCAACTTATCTGGCATCAGTCCAGCCCAATCTCTGATGCATTGTAAAGGCCAAATCAGTTTTGAATCCCTCCACAGTCACTGGTGTTGTCCATCGACTCGTATGACGTCAGTCCAGACTCAACCTCTGATGCAGTGTAAAGTGTTCTTCAGGTTAAAATCCCTCCACAGCCACTTGTAAGATCTAGCTCCTTACCATGCATCAGTCGAGCCCCAAACTGTAGTGAACAGTGAAGTGCATTTCAGGTTCAGATCCCTCCTGAACTGATGGTGCTGTCCATCATAGATACATAGATACATAGACAGTGTCAGCAGATAAGGGCCTATGGCCCACCTAGTCTGCCCATTTGAGCTTGTAAGTTCAGTTTGTTTTCCTAGAAGTCTATTTCCCCTTACCCCTGACCTCTAGAATTCCTTTATGTCTATCCCATGCGTTCTTAAATCCCGTGATTGTTTCAGCCCCCACCACTTCCTCTGGCAGGGTGTTCCACTTGTCCACCACCCGTTCTGTGAAGAAATTCTTTCTCATGTTTCCTCTGAATCGTCCTCCCTCCAACTTCATCCTATGCCCTCTAGTCCTGAAACATCTTTTTGCTTAAAAATAGTGTTTTCCTGCACCCTGTTCCTCCTGTAAGATACTTGTATGTCTCTATCATATCCCCTCTCTCCTACTCTCCTCCAGGGAGTACATGTTCAGTTCCTTCAACCTGTCTTCATAGGACTTGTGATGCAACCCATGCACCATCTTTGTTGCCCTCCTCTGAACCTTCTCTACCCTGTCTATGTCCTTATGTAGGTATGGTCTCCAGAACTGTACACTGTACTCCAGGTGGGGCCTCACTAGTGTCTTGTATAGCGGAATTATGACCTCCTTTTCCTGCTGGTGATGCCCTGCCTATACAACCCAGCATCCTATTTGCTTTACCTGATGCCTTGTCACTGTTTCCCTACCTTGAGGTCATCAGAGATGACAACCCAAGATCCCTTTCCTGCTTGGTGCATGCTATATCCTCACCCCAACTGATATATTGTCCAGGGGTTTTGTGCCCCATATGCATTATCTTGCACTTCTTTGCATTGAATTTCAACTGCCAAACCCTTGACCATTCTTCAAGTTTCTGCAGGTCCCTTCTCATTCTGTCTACACCCTCTGGTGTGTCTACTCTGTTACAGAGCTTTGTGTCATCAGTGAACAGTGAAATTCTGCCTTCTAGATCCTGTGCAATGTCACTGATGAAGATGTTGAATAGGACCGGTCCCAGCACTGATCCCTGTGGTACCCCACTGGTCACTCTTCCCTCTGTGGAGTGACAGCCATTTACCACCACCCTCTGTGTCCTGCCACCCAGCCAGTTACCTACCCACCACACTACTGTCCTGCCCACACCCATATTCCCCAGTTTGTGTAATAGTCTTCTATGTGGCACAGTGTCAAAGGCCTTGCTGAAGTCCAGATAGTCCATCGACTTACCATGCATCAGTCCAGACCAATCCCATAATGCACTGTGAAGTGCATTTCATGTTCAAAACCCTCCACATCCACTGGTGTAGTCCATCATTTCAGCCCCAATCTGTGATGCACTGTAAAGTATTCTTCAGGTTCAAATCCCTCCAAAGCCACTTGTAAGATCTGTCTCCTTATCATGTGTCATTCGAGCCCCAAACTGTAGTGAACACTGAAGTGCATTTCAGGATCAGATCCCTCCACAGCTGATGGTGTTGTCCATCGACTTACCATGTATCAGTCCAGACCAATCCCATAATGCACTGTGAAGTGCATTTGGTGTTCAAAACCCTCTACATCTACTGGTGTAGCCCATCAATTCATATGACATCAGTTCAGCCCCAATCTCTGATGCACTGTAAAGTATTCTTCAGGCTCAAATTCCTCCGCAGCCACTTGTAAAATCTATGTCCTTATCATACATCCATCGAGCTCCAAACTGTAGTGAACAGTGAAGTGCATTTCAGGTTCAGATCCCTCCACAGCCAATGGTGTTGTCCATTGACTGATCTGGTGTCAGTCCAGCCCCAATCTCTACTGCACTGTAAAGTGCTGTTCAGGTTCAAATCCCACCAGAGTCACTGATTTAGTCCATCTGTTCATCAGTCTTCAGTCCAACCTTTATCTCTGACACTCTGTGATGTGCATTACTGATATGGATCCCTCCTCGGTCACCATGGTGTAGTCCATTGTGCACATCAAGATTCATTCCAACACTACCCTCAGATGCACTGTAATGTTCTATTCAAGTTCGAATTGCTCCACAACCACTTTAGTCCCTTGTGCTCATAATGCTTCAGACCATCCCTTACCTCTGATGCACTGTGATGTGATCAGTGCCAGTGTATGACGTATACAGTCCATTCAAATGAAACTTAGCACACAGTACACATGTGCACCAATGAGCATCACTCCATGGTGCAGGCACACCCACACTCCTTCCCACCCACACAGTGCGCTATACTGAATTTTGCAACATATTACATGTGTATGCAGGCAAACCATGTGACACAGCACATAGTACACAACCTTTACAGGTGTACATGTCATCACCCTGTATGTACCCAATGTTTCTGCATGGCATATGAACACCATTACCAGGTGCAGGCAGCCCCACCTGCTTCCCTACAACTGAGTATACCCCAAGGACAGGTGCCAATTCATGACACAAAATGACTGCAGTGCCTATGAGCATCATTCCTTGGTACAGGCACACCACACCCCTTCCCCATGACACAGTATACCCCAAATTACCAGTGCCTTTTCAGCAATTTCATCATCCTATATGTATACCATAATGTATCTACAGTGTCTGTTAGCACCATTATTAGATGCATACAGCCCCTCTCATTTCCTCAGAACATATGAAGTGCATCTGAGCCTGTATTATGAATGCAGGACCCCCCACCACTAACACACAGTGCTTCCTCATACAGTCATTCCCTCACCTTAAACCATCCCATAATACAACCCCAAAAAATAAACTATGCCAGGAAATTAAATAATACACAGATTTATGTAACATGATGTTTACTGAAAGACTGTGAACCTTTACATGAACAACATCATGCTTCATTTACAGTATGATAAAGCAAACAGCACAAATAAAATACAGTTCCCTGTACTTATCATGGGATTTTATTGCAAAAATAAAATAGTTTTTATTTCAATGAAATTATACATTTTAACTACAGCACATATGCAATTAATCATAGAGAGCCCTCCAGCACTAACAAATGTCTTCATTTCCTGTGTCAGCTCACTGACCTACACTGGAAGTGTTCTTCCTGTTTACATCACTTGACCTCACAAAGCACTTCCTTCTTGCATCACTTCCTGATATGTCCTTCTAAGGTAATGTGTGAATATGTTCTTACTAAACTAGGGGAAAAACAAAAAAATTGATAATCAGATTCATAAACTAAAATCAGTGGGTAGGAAGAATTGAACATTGCAAAAATTCCAACCAGTGGAGTGGAACAAAAAACTCAAACTGTAATAACAAGAGATTCAGATATTGATTTCTGACTAAAAAAATGGTAAAAAAAACTTGCAAAATTTATATTTAGACAATGACAGATGTTTATTGTATATTTTTAACTATTTTAATCAACAATTTTACAGAAATTTAATATTTGTGCATGACTAAGTAAACAGAGAATAATTATATTTAGATAAAATCATCAGAATTTATTAAAATATTAAAACAACCTTACACAACATTAAATCCAGTTAAATAGACATTACCAAACCTCACTCATTTTCAAAAACTTTTTGTCCTGAAAAACTTTTCTTTTTACAGTTTTAAAATTGGATGTATGGTTTTTAAGATATGTAGGTTTAAGCACAGTGTGTTTGTATGAATGCTGCAGATCTAAAATCCCTTCAGGCACACAGGTGTTCTAGCAGCAGGCAGAGGGTATCTGAACATTCTAAGTGACAATAGGATAGAATGAGATACAGCATTGTTATGTCCTTTCTCATTTAATCTGGAAATAAGTGAATATCAAAAGGAGCACATTTTATTGATTTTTGTGTTGATCTAATAGCCACTTTCAATAGTATTAGCTGAACAATATTGTGGAAAAAACTGGAAAGTTATAAATTGCGCTGGTCCTATTAGATATCCTTATCAGATTATATCAAGACACATGGGTTATAATCAACAAGGTAAAATGACTTTGCCTATTTATACTAATCTTGGGGTATGGCAAGGCTGTCTCCTTGCCCCCCACTTTATTTCATCTTTATATAAACTCAATCCTGGATAGGCTGGAACATTCTGATTTCCACTCCCCCTAGGATTATTGATAAGAAAATTTCATGTCTCACAAATGCGGACAATTTAGTTTTGATATCCTCTACCCTGCTGGGACTACAAATAAAATTAAACCTCTGTGCTGAATTATGTAAGGTAGATGGTTTAACTATTAATAGAGAAAAAATGAAATTAGTAGTTTTAGGTACTAGGAATAAATCAGTCCCATCTGTCTTTATTGATACCATAAAGATAGAAACTGTATTGTATTAAGATTATTTAGGTGTCAGATTTGTGAAACATTTTCATTGGAATAACCAGCTTCCCCATCTTCAATGTAAAATGAAGACAGCAACTAATGCTTTTAAAATCTTTAATGCTAATCTAGGTAAAAGCTCAGTAAAGGGGCTACTCACGGTACTAAATGCTAAATTAAAAACCAGTGTTCTCTATGCATCAGAGATTTGGGCATCTGCAGGACTAAAGGGACTGGAGGTTATTATTAATAAACTAGATCACTATATCCTCATGCTTCCTCAATCTGTACTAGTTGAAATTTTAAGACTCGAGCTGGGACAATATACAATTGCGACATTGGCCTTGGAGAGATGATTACTAGTAATATTCATATTGACTCTTTTTTAGTTGCCTGAGACCTCTTTACCAAGATGTTGTCTAGAGGAAGAAATAATTTATTCCACTAGGGGTTTTACCTTTCCCTCAATTCAATTAATAAAAGTAGATTTATTTCCACTTGATCTGGGACATCTAATTTACAAAATTCATCTTAAACCAATAGCAGACATAATTCAACAGGTCAAAGAAAGAGTTACAGATACAGCTATAGCTAGAGATTTTCATTGTATATCCACTTTAAAACATTATAGATGGTACAAGGTGATAAAAGACTTCATATTGCCTTGAACTCTATTTGATCTTCATGTCTAATCCAAAGACTAGAAGATTAATAACAAGATGAAATTGTATCAGGATGGAATTGTATACTGCTCAATATATACATTTCCAACAAAAAAGAATGGGAGCTATGGACCCACGCTGTAGATGCGGTCATCACTGTGAAGATGACCTGAAACACATTTTGTTATTATGTCCTCTGTATTCCAAAGGGAGAAAAAATGGTTGGAAAGTATTCTGGGTAACGTTGATCTGCCCCATGACCAAACAATCACTTCTCTCTTTAACTCTACAGACAGTAGAATCCTGCACAGGCTTGCAGGATTTCTATCTATAACACATTTGTAAACTGAGAGGTATTGGAGATCAATACAAGTAGTTG
Organism: Neoceratodus forsteri; assembly: GCA_016271365.2. Classification (NCBI taxonomy): domain Eukaryota; kingdom Metazoa; phylum Chordata; order Ceratodontiformes; family Ceratodontidae; genus Neoceratodus; species Neoceratodus forsteri. Next base: position 1,486,040,283 of record CM057452.1, read on the forward strand.
TAATAGTTGGCTTAGATTGAATCTCTGTTAGAAGAATATAAATAAATTTTTCCATTTAATAATTTTTATGGAACACCTATATGGTGCTCATGACTGAATGTATATGGGACTATGAAAATCATAATTTCAATCACCCAAGAAATGGGAATTGATTGCAACATTAAAATTAACTGTAGAGAAGGTTGGTCTTGCATTTTTTATGTTAATATAGATGTATGCTGTATTTTAACTTTCTATCAAACTTATAGTATCTTAATATATTTTTTATCTTGTATATTTTTGCACATGGAAATTTAAATTCTTAGTCCACCTCTCACTGCATGTGTTTGGAATTTTTGTAAAGGCTTGTAGCTGAACAATAAAATATACTTCAACTAGAACTAAGTAAAGCTGGGAGCTGGGAACTACAGGATAAGTATGCCTTGAGGTCAGCAATAAATAGCAACCCTTACTGTAGCTCACACTAGGCTGTGGGGGTCTTCTTGGGTTTTGCAGACAATGTCACAACACTATAAATGGTTATCCAGAACAGATACATGCTAAGAGCACATGCCACACGTGAGGTACAGTCATTCATATTTATTGCTGGCCTCAGGCCTCCCCCCCATCCCATTTATAATCTGCTTTACTCTATGCAAATCACTGCTTTGGGTGCTGAAGTGGTTTACTAGAACTGTTGAAGTCAAACTGAATTTAGAGGCTGTAGCTCAAAGCTGAGTCAAATTTTTCTCTGGTCCACTTTTCTCACTCTTTATACAAGCTGGTTGCAATGGCTAATACTCTCATAAACTCATGATAAACCCATCTTTTGACATAATCTTGGCCCTAGGATGTTCTTTGGATGTGGGCACTTTTGAAAACTGAAATTTCTGCCAGTCCAGTGGCACAGAGGGTTGAGGGGCTGGCGCCTTACCTCATCCCACACTGGCGACCGGGGTTCGGGAATGGACTCGGGTCGTCGGGGGCTGGCAGGGGTGGGAGAAGATCGAGCATCCATAAGACTGCTCTCCTCTCCTGGGGGTGGGTAGTGGGTTCTTGTCACACTGCAGCGGCCTCTGGTGGAGACCAGGAGCACTGCTGACACACGCAAGAAAGAGGGAGTAACTAGAAAAGTGGAAATACCGCTTCACGGTAGCTGGATGACGGCTGCCTGGCGCTCTGAGGCCATCAAGGTCTTACCGAGCTCTCCATCTCAGCAGCATCCCTGGGGCTAAAGTGGAGCGCTGGTCTGCCCCCCTTGGCTGGTGCCTTCCCCCTCGGAGGAGGGGGATCCATCCTGCGAAGGGTTACGCCGGGTCACCCTGGGATCGGCTGTGATCTGAGGCGGAATCTCAGAGGACGAATGGGTCGGAGGACTGCCTTGGTAAGCCTGAAGGAGTGGCTGCTGTGGAGCACATAGGGGTAGAAATAAATAACGCAACGCAAAAAAAAGAAAACTGAAATTTCTGTAAAGTACCTATAAGCACCTTGCTCTTAAGACTATGCCTTCCAATATTGCTGCGATATTATTAGTTTGCTTTTTTTCTTTAACTTTCTTTTTAGTGAATTTTAGCCAGACATACAAAATCCTTGCAAACACAAACAAAAACCATCTATTCTGAGAGAACGTACTTATGGCTAGGAAAATGCAAATACATATAGACATGGCCATCTGTTCATAGAAAGATATGTGGTTGTATAGACTGTAAAAATCCAGTCATTGGTTGAGTATCTGCAGTTTCCAAAATGGCATCTATAGTTGCCCATCTGTTCTTAAAAATCTTATCCTTTAGGTTAAGAGTAGCAGTTCCATATGCCTAACATATTTCAGTCTATTAATGACAGACCCGTGTGTGGGTGGTAGAGGGCTAATTCATTTACTAGTGACAGTCTTAAGAGTTGCAGCAATTACATAACCCTGTAGATGTAGGCTTCTTTTTTATGTATGCCCTTATGGCTATATATTCCCAGAAATAACTCCTGACAAGTTTTTGGCACAGTAGCTGGAAGTACTTGATTCAGGAGGGCATGCACAGCTGTCCAAAATGTGTCCAAGCTGGGACAGAACCAGAAAATATGATAGAGCATGCTTTTATGATCGCAGCCCTTCCAGCACCTGTCCAACCTGTTCAGGGTATAACGTTTGTTGCATGAAGGTGTGAGAAAAAGACGGATCAGAGTTTTCTATTTAAATTCCCTGTACCCAGATGAAGAAGTAGTTTTTAGGCCCACCCGGATGGCCTTCCCCAAGTCTTATCTTCAACAGTTTCTCCAGCTTTCCTCTGCAATGCATCCCAGATTTTCCATGAGTGTCAAGATCCTGGACTGCTGAGCAAGGCAGTAAGACCTGTGATGAACTTCAAGAGAATTCCAATGTTTAGTGGAATCTATAAACTCTTCTAGAGGTGTCAGGAGATCTTAATATATGTTTCATGACACCTGGTTGCATTAGGAAATGCTGCATCTGTAGGTACCTAAAATATTCACCCCTACCTAACCCAAACTCTGTTTGGAGTTGCTGAAAGGGTTTAAGGGTAACCACCTCAGGACTAAGTAGCTGTTTTAAGGAGGTGATCCCCTTCGGTCCCTATCTCCTAAATCCTGGGTCTGAAGAAGAAAGAGTGCCCTTAGGTGTGTCTGTGAGGCAAGGCCTATCTAGGGACTAATTGCATTTGCATCCACCAAGTGGTGCCTCAACGTCACCAACATTTTAAGTATATGCTTTGCCCAAGGGTTCCCTAAGTGTCCAAAGAGGTTGACAAGGTCCATGGCTTACAGCTCTAGCCAGCCTATCTCCCTCTGCCCAATTAACCACTGTAGTACAGGAGTGATCTGTGCAGCCTAATAATAAAATCTGGCAACCCCAGTCCTCCATTATCTGTATGCTTTTTTCAGCAGAGCTAATTTCACTCTCAGGTGGCCAGATCCTCCTACGAGTTCAAGTATGGATTTTTCCACTTGTTTCCAGATGGTCAGGGGAATTGCCACTGGGAGCATGCAGAAGCAATATAATAGCTTAGGGAGTTCATTTATTCATACTGCTTGCACACTCCTCCCCCAACTGAAAGGGAAAGAGATGCCCATCAGTGGAAGTCTGCAAACATGTCTTAGTAAAGCTTCACAGTTCATCTTGCCTAAGTTTGAGGTATCTTTTCAAACATGGATGTCCAGCTATTTAAATCCTTTGGTAGTTTACTTGAAGGGTATACCTATTTTAGTGCATGTTGACACTACTCCACTCAGTTTTAAGGCATCTAATTTATCTTGGTTTATTTTGAACCCTGAGACCTTACTGTACTGCTCTAATCTGGCTAATGGGGGGGGACATGGAATTCACAGGATCACTGATAAAAAGGAGTACATTGTCCACATACAATTACATTCTTTGGCCTTGCAGATCACAGGAGGCACCTTTATGTCTGGGTTAGTCCTAATGGCTATATCCAATGGCTCAATCCCCAGGGCAAAAAGAAGGGGTGAGAGTGGGCACCCCTGATGGGTACCCTGCTGAAGTTCAAAGAAAAGAGAAAGGATGCCATTCACCCTCACTTGAGCTCTCAGCTTCGTGTATATGGCATTTATCCAGGAAAGAAATTTAGGTCTGAATCCAAATGTATGCAGAGTAAATAGAAGATATTGTCAATTTAGGTGGTCAAACTCCTTTTTGGCGTCAAGTGAAATGGCTAGATTGATTACAGTTGAATGTTTAACCAAATGGAGGAAATTTATAAGTCTCCTGACATTATCAAGAGATTGGAACTGAGGAATAAAACTTGTCTGGTTCTAGTGTATTGATTTCTATATGACCTTTTGCAATCCAGTGGCCAGTATAGTAGTCATGATTTTTTGGTCCACACTGATGAGTAATATCGGTCTGTAAGACTTGCACTGTGAGGGATCCTTCTCCAATTTTGGGAGGATACTTATGACTGCTTCTTTTAATTTATCAGGAGAAATGGCATTTCCATACCCCAATTAATAGCCCTACTGAGGGGGTGACAATGAGTTCCCTACAGGTTTTATAAAATTCCCTAGAGAAGCCATCAGGGCCTGGTGAGTTCCAATTTTTTTTGATTAAGGACTGCAGCCGTTATCTCCTCTTTGGAGACCAAGGCATGTAACATGATTTGATCCTGCTCTGTCAGCTGGCGGGGGTGCAAAGGTACAAAAACAGGGCGTAGGTCTCATGTGATATGGTGGGGGATGAGGGTCCATATAAAGGGACTGATTGAAACTGGAAAATTGTTTTTCTATATCCCGTGGGGGGGTAAGCAGTGAAGAGCATTAGGTTGGGCCAGAGAGGACTGCCACATGTCTGTCAGCCTGTTGTTTCCACAATTGTAGCACCAAGAGGTGTCCTGCCCAGTTCCCATGAGCATAATGTTTCTGCGTAGTGTATCTGAGCATGGTTTCTTCCTTCCTAAGGCCTAAATTTGCAAGTTTGTGCCTTGCAATCATCAGCTGCTGTAGTATCAGGGCATCAATAACTATGTCCTTTTTTCAGTAGGCAATGGTAATGGATGTAAGGGTGTCACATAATACCATCTTCAAGGCATTTGTATTGTGTCATTGCAGTAGTTTCTCCACCCTGGTTAAGTGTTAGGTATGCCTGGAGTTGTTTAACCTTAGCTGAGATATCTTTACTAGCCAGAGCACTAACATTCATATGGCATAATTTGTAGGTGACAACCAGTCGAATTTCAGCTTGCAATAAGGGCATGGATAAGGGGGCGTGGTCAGAATGAGTGATGTTATGTATTCGACAGTCAGTGATTACATGCAGCTAATTTTGAGGGAAGAAAAAAAGGTCAATTCGAGAGTAGGTTCTATGAGGGTGAGAGCAAAAGGTGAAATCTACTGGATGAGAGAATCTCTAGATATCCTATAGGCTCAGTTGGTCTGCCATAACCACTAATGCTTTGGCCATACGAAGACTGGGACTGTTAGTGGGGGAAGGGGCTTATTCAACTTCAGGTTGAGAACACAGTTGAAGTCACCCAGTAAAAAGCAGAGATTTGCAGCTTTATATCAAATTACGAAGGGCCGTAACAAAAGTTGGCGAATCCAGGTTTGGGGAATACACGTTCAAAAATGTCATAGGTTGATTTTGATAGACTGCATTCAACAAAATGAACCATCCCTCTGGATTGGGTTGAAGGGAGGCAATCTTGATGGACAAAGACCAGTGAAGCAACAAAGCAACACTACACCTTTTATGAGTGGTGTGGGATGCAGCAAAAACCTGGCCCAACCAAGTTCTGCGTAGTTTTAGGTGTTCTGTCAGAGGCATATGTGTCTCCTGAAGGGCAGCCACTGTACAATCAAGATTCTTAAGCTGGGAGAGGATTTGGGCCCACTTCACAGGGTTATGCATCCCATTAACATTATATGAAACAATCTTCATATGAGCCATGGGGGTGCAATATTTGATGAGCAATACTCATGTGCGGGAATACCATTAACAGGATGAGAGGAAATAAAGGCTATGATCCTAGTGTGCATCACATATCTATAGGCAGATGAAGTAGCCTCAATTACAGCACAGTACAATATAAGAGAAAAGACCCTCAAACTGAGCGTAGCATGTAAAACGTATAAGAACCACACAAACATAGAAACATAGAATAAAAGATGGCAGGAGACCCAGGGTTCATCTACTATGTTCATGTGTTCCTTGGACCTTCTCTGATCCCAGGACCTAACCCACTCTTCTGCCTAATGCCTCCTACTGCTCCTGTTGCTTTTGATCATGCTTTAGCTGTGTCCCAACTGAGCTTGAATGATGTCACGGACATTGCTTCCATTATCCCAGCTGGTAGTTTATTCCATGGATCCACAACTCTTTCTGTAAAATAGTGTTTCCTAAGCTTCCTCTTGAAGCCCCCCCCAACTTCCACTCATGCCCTCTAGTGTTACAGTCAGAGACTCTGTTGAACAGGTACAAGGATGGCACCTTATTTATTTCTCTTAGGAACTTGCCCGTTTCAATTATATCTCCCCTCTCCCTCCTTGTCTCCAATGACAACATATTTAATGCTTCCAGACACTCCTCGTACAAGTGCCCTTGTAGGCCCTGGATCATTTTGGACACTCTTCTCTGAACAGTCTCCAACCTGTTCTATATCCTTTTTCAGATGTGGACTCCAAAACTGGACACAATACTCCAGATGGGGCCCTTACCAGAGACCTGTAGAGTGACAGTATTACCTCCTTCTTCCTGCTGTTGAATCTCCTCCCTATGCACCCCAGCATTTTGTTGGCCTTGCTATAAGCTATGTTGCATTGGATTGTCTGTTTAAGGATGCTGCTTATGAAGACACCTAGGTCCTGTTCTTCTGGCATGGTGCTGAGCTGGACTCCATTCAGGTGGTACTCTTTCCCTGGACTCCCTTTACCCAAATGCATCACCTTACATTTTTTTGCTTTGAACTTCAGATGCCAGATGTTGAACCATCCTTTTGTAGGTCCTTAACTGCATCCTCGCTGTCAACCCTTCCAAATAAGAAATAGTTCAACATCAACAGTACAAAGCTGTCCATACCAGACAAAGAGTGTGACTCTATGGACTATCCCCAAGGGGTGTCATGTCTGTAGCCCTCAAGTAGTCATGTGCTATGATGTCACACAGTGCTTCACTGGGAGCTGTACTCTGCTATTCTATCCTCATGGCAGGGCCCCCACGTCTTAGGCACAGGCCCCATAAGAGTCATTACCGAGAAGAGTGGAACAGATCAGCAGAACAAGGTATTCCTTTCCCCAAGCAGTAGCTCTATGTGTTTCCTTACCAAAGAGAGTAAGACGAATAAGTCCTGCAGAGGTACCTAGCTAGGCACCAACATGTGTGTGGGGGAGTGGATCTCCAAACCCTCCATTGTGAGCCATCCACTTGGGGGGAGGTTATCCTGCAGGGATACAGAATACATCCCAGTGAAAGCAAACAGCCATCCATTACAAAACCAGAAAGTGGTGGTAAGTGGTAAAAGTGTGTACCTGGAGATGGGCCTCAGCACCTATCCCTATGACTCAGATTGGGATTCCAGAGTTCCACTCTTGGCCTCTAAGAAGCCACCCCTTTCTGACAATGGAGTGAGCCCCCACTGAAACAGACCCTAGACCAAGGAGGAGGATCATCAACAAGGCAGCTTGGCACAGAACCGTTAGGCAGCACACCAGTAAGCTTCCAAATAAGCAGTCTATGGATGGGAAGGGAACTAAGCCCTCAGAGAGTCTCACAAGAGCCTTAAGGTCCAAGGGTGTCTCCATTTACCCCATGCACTGTCTTATACATAGGGTAGTCATCTCACCTCAGTGCCAAGGTAAAGCTAAACGTATTGGGTGGGGGGGATAGGGTTACACAAAAAGGACAACCACCAACTTTTACACATCTTGCCCAGGCCAAATAGCTTGTTTAATGAGAATATGCATGCCCTATAGGGTTGCTAGGTAAGACAACAGAAAACCAAATAACACGACCAAATAGTAGGCCAGATGTTAGGTCTCTAGTGCATTGTATGTTTTTCATCTTTTACATGCTTGCCAGAAAACAGCATTAGAGGAGGTCGGAAAAGAACAATCTGCAAAATAAGAAAACATAGTAACTGTACCCATGATGGTGGGAAGTTGCCATGTATAAAGAAGAGAGCTTCTCTGTATGGCAGAATTCAAGAGCCCTTCAAGGTAGACTTCTGCTGCTTCTTCTTAGAAGGAATTTGCTTCCTGAGGATGGCCCTCCAGTCTTTCAGGTCTGATTTCATCAAGGCCAATTCCTGCTGTGAGATTTCGTCTTGCTTGCCACCAGTAGCAGAAAGCCAGGCTCCTTGCTACAACACTTTCACCAGGAGTCCTGCATCATTTTGGGCCACTGAGATGCTCAGTTTCTTTAAAGTAGGGCCTGGGCCCAGTGAGGATATGAAGGTTTGACTTTTGTCCCCCAGTGAAGATGTGAAGGTTTGAGTTTCGTCCCCCAGTGAATAGTTTAGTTGGGCATGCCATCTGGTTCTTGATCTGCTTTTCCATTGTTTCTGGACAGCATAAATTAGTTTCTGTGTAAACTGCAATTCTGTCGAGTAGTCTGGTTAAAAAATGAGATGCAGTCCCTTGTATTTCACCTCTTTGGCTGCCCAGGCTGTGGAGAAGACAAGCTGTTTAGTGAGAAAACTGAAGAATCTAATAGTGATGGATCTCAGTCTGACTTAAGGCATGGAGAGTTTTTTTGCCAGGGCTCGGTGGGTCCTCTCCATTTCCAGCTCCTAGCACCTAGTTGCAACACCTCCCATAGTAGTTTTTCTAAGAAAGGAATCAGGAGGCCTTTCTATGAATCCTTCAGTAAGCCATGGATCCAGATATTCAGTCACCTGTCCCTATTTTCTGCATCTTCCTGCCGTCAGTGTAGTTGGTACTCCCTTCTGTAGAGAGTAACAGGGTCCTGCCATAGAAGTCTGTGAGCTCTGTTGTCTCATCCAGGCCTGACTCAACCTCAGTGGTGCAGTGCTCAGTTTCCCTCAAGTCCTGCCTAAAATGGTCTATATGATTCATAACAGCCCCTCTGATTCACCTCAGCTGCTTCTGGGGCCCTCAGGTCTTTCCTGGCCATACCTCGAGGGGCCCGGCCTAGGTTCTCTGGCAAACAAGTGGTACTGGAACAATAAGTGCGCATGGTGCCTCCACATGGGGTGGTGATAGGGAATGCCTATGGATAGAATGCAGGTTAACACCCCCTCAGGAAAATACAGTAACTGCCTCCACCGCACCTACCTCACACAGTAACAATTCCCCCTTCTTGCAATGAGTCACAATACCAGAATATAACATTAACAATTAACAGTTTTTATTTTGGCTAAAGGGGAGAAAGGGAAGGAAAAATAGTACATTAACAACCGATAAGACACTTTTACCTCTCACAATCCCCACCTTCTACCTAAGGGGGCACCCAGCTTCCCAATGGCAGCTGCCAAGAATGGCTCTAAAGTCCTTCCGGTGGTTACCACACCACTATGTAGAATATTCTGGGGGATCTTTCATTTGGGCCCAATAACTTTTAACATATGCAAAGCTTTAACTTTCAGCCTGGGCGCATCTTAAACCTTGGAACAATCCTGCTCAGAATTTAATCCCTTAACTCTGACTATCTAGATAACTAAGTAAAGACTCCCTGAAGCTGAAGCCTGGGGTACTTGCAGTTCAGCAGTTCAAAGGGGGTGGCGGAAACATTTCATGGTACTGTGCCAGTATTAAGAGTTGTTGGTGCACCACAGTAGAAGATAGCTGAAGAAATGAAGAATGCCGATCTTCACCTGCCAGACCTTTCCAGTCTTAGCCCAGGGGCCTTTGTATGCGCTGTTCACCTGGCAGGTCTCTCATCATCTTCCTCTCCGGTGGTCTCCTCTTTGGTCTGGGTACAGAGCAGGCTGGTGGTTCCCCAGACTGGTGGCTGGCACACACTTTTCTCAGCTGCAGTAAAGAAACTGGGCTTTGCACAGTCTCTAGCCGCAGCACTAACAGTCACTCTGGCTTGCAGCAAAAGCAGTCTCTAATGTACTTACCCCACTGGAGGGAACACAGCTTGAAGGTCAACTTTATATTCAGCTGCAGACACTGTAAATTAAGGAAATGACCTTTACAGTCTCTGCTTTCCAACTACCAAACTCAGCTGGCTTATTCTGCACTGCAGGACAGTCAATACCTCTCTAGCAGCAATTCTCCAAAGTCACTCACTCTGGCTGAGAAGTCTAACCTATCTTGACACAGCAGCAGGTTCAAATCTCAGCAGCAGCTTCCAAATTCTCAGCAGCAAATTCAGTTAGCCTCAGGTTCGAGTCTTCCCCCTGGAACTTCTCACCCAGTCCAGTTCTTTTCTCAGGAGCTTTTTATTTCTCCAGGCGCTCTGCAGCTTGTCTGGTACTGGGGCCAGACAATGCCTTTGGCAAACAGGCAGGACTTCAGGGCTAGCAAGCCCACAGCAGTATCTCTACTCTCTCTGGACTCTCTGACAGATCTCTCAAGACTCCCCCCTTTTTGTGAACAAACAGTCCCTTAAATCAGTTTTCCAGCAGCCCCTTCTGATTGGCTGCAGGAGGTGTCCCATTGAACAAATTAATATTCATTTGGTTCACTTGACGCCCTATTTGTTCATTTTTGGGTGCCAGGAATTGTCCCTGTTTATCTCCCAACCATCCCTTCATTAGTCCCAAGAGCCCTCTGCAAAAATCCTTGGCTCCTGATTGGCTGTGGCAGGGGTGAAAGGTGATAAATATGACTGCAGCACATACAGTCCACATGCAGTCCCAACCTTAACAGCCCTTTTGCAGCCACACAAATTCATTTTTTTCAAATAAAGTCCCCCAGATCTGTAGCAACCCCTCCACCGTTTCATATGGCTGCACAGTTATAAATAAACAGCTTCTCCCCAGCCTATCGCTGCCGCCAAAATGCTGTCCCCCAGGCAGCAGGCAGACATTCATCAATATTAATTTTCCCTCAATAATATTCATCAGTAAAATCCCTAGCACTCATTGGTGCTCCTAAACTAAATAGTTTTCTCACTTCTCCTGTGCCTCCCCTGTGTCCCCAGACCCCGATTTACTTATTTTGGGAAATGGGAGCACCAGAGAGGCTTTTAATTTGCCGCAACGGTGGTGAGAAAACAGATATGTGCTACTGTGCATATGAGGACAACCGGCTTCCACATTCATGTGGCTGCAGTGCAGTGGTTCCGTGTTTTCACTCCTGTGGCCCCTCTTCACCAGGGGAAAACACCAGAGGAAAACATTACGAGCCAGATGGAGACGTATAGGACACACAGGACTCGGGCCAAAGTGGTGGTGAGGCAAAATGGCCATCAGGGAAATGGGAAGCACATAGATAAGCCCAACAAAGTTGGGGGGCTTACATGTTGTCAAAACCTCGGTGTTCTTGACAAGCCTTTACAGTTCAACACATTTTGACTTTAAGGTCTAATTAAATAATTCAGTTTCTCACAGTTCAGGCATGTCAGACACAACATTACTTCAATACATTTTTTTACTAGACACCTGATTCCTGTCTAACAAGACATTTTACATGGTCATTCGCATTAATACTATCACAACAGCAGTTCCTAACTAGACATTAAGTGACTGCCTAGACAACAATATGCATAGGCAGACACGTGCACTTTCTCACCCTTTCCATCTTACAGCACGGGGGAGATATATTACTGGAACAATGTGCTTGTGTACCACTTGCAGGGGGATTTCAGTGGCGGCACCAGAATGGTCATAAGTTAATTTTAGAGGAGGCTTTACAGGTCTATTAGACTTACGGGGAATTATTGTTTCTTCCCTAGGAATAGAGTGCGCACTGCCTACTCCGGGCACTGTGTCCAGCACAGGGTCCTGGTCTGGTATAACAGGGGTCCTATCAGTCTTTGTTGAACAAGCCTCCATTAAGGCCTCCATGTCCATGTCTGCAAAGGGTACCTCTTGATTTTCAACTGGGGTACCACTTGTATCTAACAGTTCAGAATTATGGTTCACACCATATAAGGAGTCTGTCTCTTCACTATTTGCTGGTGGCCAGTCCATATGAATCGGCATTTCTCTGGATACTGATGCAGACTGTTGATACCAGTACATGTCCTCATCAACACTGGCTCTGTCTGATGGTTTAGGATGTACAGCTGGTTCATCACTCAATACTGTGGCAGGAGCATTGATGGTCATCTTTTTTCTGTCTCTATTCCAGTTTCTACTTCTGGCAGGTCTCTGCCCAGGCTCTGATGCAGTCATGGATAAGGGCTCAAGCTAACCAAAAGGCAAAAGGTGGTTTCTGTGAACAGTCTTAACAATTCCACAGCCACGTTCTTGTCTCAATCAACTCAACTCAGAATTAATTTATAAAAAAGCACAAGTCAACAAGTATCCAAGCACTTGTACATTCAACAACATAAAAGTAACAGTTAAAAACAACATAAATAACACTTCATACACATATCTAAAATATAGAATAATCATCAAAATTCAGTCATACTCTGGATTGTCACATGCGGTGCACAGGCAAATCAGTCAGCTTTTCAGCCACCACATAGGGCTCTGAGGACCAGTGGTCAGCTATCTTGCGATTTCCTCGAAGTCCAAGATTTCTAAGGAGAACTCTATCTCCAACTTGTAACTCTTAGTTCCACACCTTTTGGTCATATTGTAATTTATTTGCAGCACTGACTTCTCGAGCAGCCTCGGCAATCAATTTATAAGCGTCTCTCAGCTGTTTTTTCAGACGTTCGGTGTACTCCAAGTAAGATTCAATTGAAGTTCTGTTGACAGACACTCCGAATGCTAAGTCAATTGGCGAGTGGGTTTCTCGACCAAACATGAGCTGGTTAGGTGAAGCATTGGTAGTACTGTATCGAGTACAGTTGTAGGCATGCACCTGCTTGGGGACTTGCTGACTCCAATTTTTTTTCTGTTCAGGATCCAGTGTACCTAACGTGTTTAGCAAGGCATGATTAAATTGTTCATGTTGTAGGTCCCCTTGCAGATGGTAAGACATGGTGCGGGACTGCTGAATGCTATGAGCAGCAAGAAATTCTTTCACTAGGCTGCTCTGGAAGTCAGTTCCTTGGTCGGAGTGAATACGCTGGGGTATACCATAATGGGTCACAAATTCTTCGAGCTTCAGAACAACAGCCCAGACAGTCTGATTTTTAGTCAGGTAGGCCTGTGCATGTCATGTAAAGTAATCGGTATTGACTAGGATGTGACTATAGCCTTTACTGTCTGGTTCAATGACAAAAAGTCCATACATAAAAACATACTGTACCAGTTCCAGTGGTTCAGTGGTTTTAATATTTACAAGCGGTGCCACTTTCTTTGGCAAAGTCTTTCGCTGAACACACCTGACATAATTCTTGCAGTGCTTCTCCACATCAGAAACCATTCAGGCCCAATTAAATCAGCTCCACACAAGGTTCAGGGTGCTCTCAAACCCAAGGTGCCCCATATCATCATGTAATGCTTGGAGGACAACTTTTCTATACTTACACAGCAGCACCAACTGGTAACAGGTGTCCATCATTTTGGGGTCTTGCACAATGCGGTACAGAATTGCATCTCTCAAGGGCAACTTGTTCCATTCTCTTAACAAAATGGGAACATCAGGATTGTCATTTGGCACTTTCTCTGGGCCTTCTCTTTTTTCCTAAGCGGAAATTACTCCTTTCAGCCAATAATCTTGCCTCTGCAACCATCTTTGTTCTCGCCATTTTGGCCATGGCAAACGACTGATGTCCAAACCTTCAAAGTTATAATAGGCTTCAGGTATGGGGTCAGGGTGGGCTCCCATCATCACTGTCTTTTGGATGAGACGTTAGACCAAGGTCCCATCTTCCAGTTCTGGTGGTAGTTCAGGTGGACGCTAAAGATCCCATGGCACTTCTTGAAAAGAGAAGGGGAATTTCCCCTGGTGTCCTGGTCAAATTTCCCCCATTAACTAAAAAAATACCACCAACAGCTTAATCTGGTTCAGTGTCATTTGGTATCCATCTGTATCCCTCTCCCCCAGGACGAGGCTGAAAATAAGCAGAATTGTCTAGTCCTCCTTTCCTGGCCAACAAAAACTAATATAAAAAAAATTAAAAAAATCATATCAATAGCCCTTGAGGGACAATCAGACATATGCTAGCCGTGCCCACAAATTTCATACATAACGCTTTTACAGTTGCTGGACTCATACGAGTCCATTGGTTCTCATCTGGAGGGTGAGGTCGATGAGATAGGGTGTCAGCATCTGTGTTGTTCATGCCCTTTTGATATTCTAGGGTGAAGTCATATGTAGAAAGGGCTGATAGCCAGCGGTGATCGGCAGCATCCAACTTAGCTGTGGTGTTGACATAGATCAAGGGGTTGGTGTTAGTTCATACTGTAAATTTGACTTCATAGAGGTCATCGTGAAAGCGATCTGTGATGGACCATTTTAAAGCTAAAAACTCCAGTTTGTAGACAGGGTAGTTCTTTTCATTAGGTGTCAGGCTCCACTTACATAAGCAACAGACCTCAGTCCTTCAGGGTACTCTTCATACAGGACTGGTACAAGCCTATCCATGCTGGCATCCGTGTGTAAAAAATAGTGCTTGGTGAGATCAGCAAATGACAACACAGGAGCTTCAGTAAGTCTCTTAATTATCTATCTGTATGCATTTTCACAGTATTAGTTTCACCTGTCTCCGAAGGGTTCATTAGGTTTGTAATATATCTGTTTTGGTGCTTCTTTCCCCTCCCACTTCTTGTACTTGATAGGTGGGGTACCCTTCAGTAAGGTCATAAGCCGCTGGACCACCTTGGAGAAATCCTGAATGACTCGTCAGTAATAAACACAGAACCCAAGAAAAGATTGTAAAGTCTTCAGGTTATGAGGCCTAGGCCAGGTAGTGAGGGCATTGATCTTGTCAGGATCAGTTTGGACTTCTTTGACTGAAACAATATGCCCAACGTATTTTACAGAGGGCTGACAGAATTGATATTTGTTAATTGACACTTTGAGTCCAAATTCTTCTAGTCAATCTAGGATCTTTATCAGTCATTCTTCATGTTCTTCCAGGGTACGTCCAAAGACAACTAAGTCAACCAAATAAAATAAACTATCACTTGCAGCAGATTCATGTCTCCGATGGCTTTCTCCATCAGCCACTGGAAAGTGGCTTGTGCCCCCAAGATTCTTTGTGGCATCTGTTCAAATTGATAAAATCACAGGGGGCAAATGAAAGCTGTTTTTTCCTTGTCTTCCTCAGCCATGGGTATTTATTTATTTGAATTTGGTAACCGGGTGAGCCCACTGAGATCATACAGTCCCTTTTTCAGGGGCGACCTGGGTCAGGTACATAATATATAACAATGTAAATGTATGGATTATACAATATAGGTAGGAAAAATATATACAGTACATACAAACAATAATATACATTATGATACAGAGCTGAGGAGACATACTGTATACAGCATTTATACAAATTCATACATTGAGTACCATATTGCCCAGCACGAAATTTAAAAAGAGAAGAGCAAAAAGATAGGCAAGGCATGTGCATGGTTTAGGCTGCAAAAGGTGCTCAGAGAGGGAGTGCTTGAACAAGGCAAGAGAGACAAGGGACAGAGTAGAAAAGGGGAGTGCATTCCAAGAGGAGGGAGCAGAGTAGGCAAAAGAACATTTGCCAGTCACCAGGTAGGGATAGGGTGTGTACAGCAAAGGGGCAGAGGATGATCTATACTATATACAGGCCTCAGTCCTTCAGGGTGCTCTTCATACAGGACTGCAACAGTACAAGCCCATCCATGCTGGTGTCCATATGCAAAAAACAGTGCTTGGTGGGATCAACAAATGACAACACAGGAGCTTCAGTAAGTATTTGGTAGTATCCACTCCGTAAATCCAAGATGTAAAAACATTTACTGCTGGTGAAGCAGGTCAGATCATCCTCCACACGTGGTACCATGTAATGGTCTGTTATGGTATACTTATTTAAAGTCCAGTAGTCAATACACAAGTGTACTGACCCATTCTACTTCCGAGCTACCACTATGGGGGATGCATAGAGGTTCCTGGATTCAGTTACTATACTAGTGGCTTGCATCTCTTGTAAATGTTTGCGAACATCCTCCACATCAGCTGAGGCTATCCATCTGGGCCTCTCTCAGAAGGATCGGTTGTCACTTAGTCTTATATGATGCTATTCCCCTCAAGCACATCCAACATGCAGCTCACTTATAGAAAAAACATTTGACCTCTCAGCTAGCTTCTGTCTCAATTTTCTCTTGTACATTACCAGTATTGTAGAATCTCCAAAGTCATACAGGTTAGGGTCAAACTTTTTACCTGTAGCTTTGTTTGGAACTGCAAGTCGTGCTGTCTCTGCTTGGTAGACATGTGCTAAGGTCCTTCCTTTCAAATAGTCACTCCTTTATCAGTTTAATTTTTCACCAAGACACTAACCCTGTTAGTTCCAATGGGAATACCGGGGGGCGCCGCATCACTTCTGTCTGTACCAACAGGCTATTTGGTCGCTCTGTATCTGTGGGCATGTCCAGAATGTAAGCATGTCTTCGGGCAGTCGACTCAAACTCCATCTCCCCCATCACTTGGCACTCAGCACCTGGGAGCAACACCAAAGGCCAGGCATAATTTCTGTGAATCACCCCCACATGATCATCTTCAGTGTCTGCCTTACTGGAAGTGGGCACCTTCAAATAAACATTTTGGATCAGGGGATGTATCCCCCCCCCACTGTGGATGGATGGACTGTAGACCCTTCATCTTTTGGCATAGCTGAACCAGTCTCTGAAACATGTTGGTGTTGGTCCCAATCAATACTGGGGTCTCACCTTCCATCCCGGTATTAGGGCACAACAGGGCAAGCACTTCTATGGGGGTTTGTACTCCAGCTGCATTTTGTGTGAATTCTAGGTGTACGACAATATACCCCCGATATGGATAAGGCTTTTTGCTTACCCCCCAGATATTCCGTCAATCCAGTGGCTATAATGGCAAGTGACTCAAATGCTTCTGGTACCACTCTTTAAAGATGACAGTCACTTGAGCTCCACTATCAAGCAGCACCATGCAATCTACCCCTTCAGTCTTGGCCCGGACCCTAGCTGATGGTCCTATTAATCCTGGGGGGAATCTTTGGGCCTCTAACATTAACAGGTTGTGTCTGTTTTGTAGAGCAGGTCTGGTCGGGGATCCCAGTGTGCTCCTTCACTGGGTTTCACTGATGTCTCTCTGACATGCTTCATTCTCAATAACTTCAGCACTATCAGGTCAGAGATTTCAGGCCTTTAGCAATATTTTTTCCGGTGCCCATCTTCATCACACCAGTAACAGAAAAATCCACCGCTACTGGCAGTATTTACTTGTGCTGACTCTGCTGTGGTGGACTTCTGACCAGTGTAATATCTCCGACCCCCTGTGGAAGAAGTTGTCTCTCTTGGATTTCAGTCACTAGTAGTCCATAGCACTGCCCCCTGCTCATTCAACTCTTTTATTTGTCTCTTCAAATCCTCAGTTTCACTGTTGTCTTGCCTGGGCAAATCTGGATTTACAGGTGTTTCTACTTTTCTCAAAGGTGCCGCCATCAGTCCTTGCTGTGCAGCTCCATCTTCCTTTTCTTTTTTTTTTTTCTTTATTTTCTTATTTATTCCTCCTCTCACCCCCTCAGCTCTGGTCTCCTCAGGAACACCAAGGAGTCATCCCCCTGCGGTAGGCTCCTACCTGGTCAGTCCCCCGTCACCCATGAGCCTCAGTTTATCCCCCAGGTGGGGACGAGGTGGGCCCCAACATCCCAACAGTGTAGCAGCGTCGGTCAGTCAGGTGCCAGGATGTTGGCCGCAAATCGGGGGCAAGCTCCAGTGCTCTGTCTTCACTGGAGCCGAGAGACATTTTCCACTGCTTTGGGAGTGCCTGGCACCCTGACATCAAGGCGTTGATCCCGGCATCTGCCACTCCCCCACTCCTTCTTCTACTACTTAGCACTTGCTGTGTCTCTGGCTTCTACCAGAGATCAGCCGAGCGCTGAACAGGGACCCCTGTCCCTTCTCAGGACAAGAGAGCTGTCCTCCAGATGCTCAATCCTCTCCCTCCCCTGCTGACCCCCAGCAGCCCAGGCTCATTCCCGAACCCGGATTGCCAGCATGGCACGAAGTGTGGCGTCCAGCGCCTCAACCCTCAGCACTACCGGGCTGGCCCCATCTTCCTTTTCTTGAACTTCATGCATCAACTAACCATAGGAAGGGGGATTACCAAGCCATTCTTCCAAATGCAACTTTATCAACATTTCGGAGTGCCCAGCTCCCTCTAAGACTGGCTGTAGCCACAGCCTATTCATATCTTGGATAGTCACTGCTCCCTTACAGTAGGCTTTAATATTAGCTGCTTGAGAAGGATCAAGTATCCAGATAACATTTCACCTTCTCTTTGTACTCTGTACCCTACAACATTCTCAGAACTTGGGTGCCACTGTCGGTACTCCAAAACATGCTTTCCAGGGTGTTGAGGTACATCTGGGCAGTAGCATCAGGTCGGGTAGCTTGCAAAGCTCCAATGCCATCCATGGCCATCCCTCTCAAGGTTCACCCATGTCACTGCGACAATGTTATTGCTGACAGCAATTACAGCACCAGCATTCTACTGACACTGCAGTCCGTGGCAGTGAATCTGAGCGCTTCACAATATGAGCAACATGCAGGCACGAGGAAAAAGTAAAAAAAATGCCCTATTAACATCTGAATACCCCACCACATGCCATAATATCCCACAGCACAACACACACAAAAGCTGAGTATTGTGGGGGGCTCTGCCTCCTGCACTCCCCAACTTAATATAACCAACTCAGCATTTGCACCACAGTTGCTAGTGGGTAGTAATTTTGATCAGTGGCACAGAGGTTCAGGCAACAAAAAAAGATACAGGAGGCTTAGATGCTGCCTACTCATCCTTTACTACAGCAAGTGCAGAGGCAATGCAAACTACCTTGTGCCCAAAGCACTTCACGCCAAACCCACCCAGACACCCAAAACACCAGGCGCTATAAAGCCCAGGTCGCACTAGTGCCCTGCAACAACCCGCAGTTGCTGTAATGATGGCAGCAATATTAACTCGCCATCCTAACAGTATACCCCCTCTCAAACTCTCCCACAGCTGATGTCTCTTCTTAGCTTCGGGACACTGGGGATCTTGCACCATGGGTGTGGCCTGATCCATCCAAGTTTTAAAATCATCTTCTGCAGGCAGCATTGGCTTTCTCCTGGAGAAGGGTCTTAGTCTCTGGTAGGACCCGGACCATCTCCCTGGAGCCCAAGCAACTAACCAAGCTGGGGGTTGATCCGGTGGGGTGGCACTGTCAGCTTTATACAGTTTTTGCATGTCTTGGGGGGGTCTTCCCCTCCGATTTTAACCACAATTCAAATTTCACTTTAAAATCACCTTCCCCTGAAGGATCCTTAGGCATTTTCTTATCACTGTTATGCATCACTAAGGTCTAAGGGGACCCATCCCCCTATGGGGAGAAAGGAGCAGGCAGCTTGGCAACATCAGTCTCAGTATCACTCTTTATGAAAGCAAGCGCACTTGTACTATTACAGTCCTACCTTAGTTCTTTTACCTTTAAGTTGTCAAAACAATCCATTGCCAACAGTTCATAAACAATTCTGGATCTATCAAACCTCTCTGAAATACCAGTCACTAAGAGAGCCTTTTTACAATCCAATTTATCTCCTCGTCACCAGTCTTCAACATCTTAGAGTGCTATTGTGATGTTTCACAAACGGGTTGGGGGGGGTTGCCAACTTTCCCTTTTCAGAAATGCAATTTTGGGGATGGCCACTGGGGGCAGCAGGTCCCAGTGGTGTCTCCACTTATAACTGCCCCTCTGATTCACCTCAGCTGCTTCTGGGGCCCTTAGGTCTTTCCTGGACATACCTCAAGGGGGCCAGCCTAGGTGCTCTGGCAAACAAATGGTACTGGAACAATAAGAGTGCATGGTGCCTCCACCTAGGGTGATGATTGGGAATGCCTGTGGATGGTTTGCAGGTTAACACCCCCCAGTAAAATACAGTAACTGCCCCCACCGTACCTTCCCCACACAGTAACAATCCCCCCTTTTTGCAATGAGTCACAGTACCAGAATATAATTAACAATTGCCAGTTTTTATTTTTGGGGAAAGGGAAAAAAGGTAGGGAAAAATTGTGCAACAACATTAACAACTAATAATGCACTCTTACCCTTCATAATCCCCACCTTCCACCTATAGATGCACCTGGCTTCCCAATGGCAGCTGCCCAGAATGTCTCTAAATTCCCTCGGATGGGTACCAAACCGCCATGTAGAAGATGTTGGGGATCTTTTTTTGGGGCCCAAATAACTTTAACCAGATGCAAAACTTTAACTTTCTGCCTGGGCACAGCTTTAATCTTGGCACAGTCCTGCTCAGGATTTAACCCCATAACTCTGACTAGCTAGATAGCTAAATAAAGACTTCCTGAAGTTGAAGCCCGGGGTACTTACAGTTCAGCAGTTCAAAGGGGTGGCAGGAACTTGTTTCATGGTACCGTGCCAGTATCAGGAGTTGATGGTGCACCACGATAGCAGATAGCTGAAAAAGTGAAGAATGCCGGTCTTCACCTGCCAGGCCTTTCTGATCTTCACCCCCAGAGCCTTTGTATGCAGTGTTCACCTGGCAGGTCTCTCAATGTCTTCCTCTCCCGTGGTCTTCTCTTCAGTCTGGGTATGGAGTAAGCTGGTGGTTTCCCAGACTGGTGGCTGGCACACACTTTTCTCAGCTGCAGTAAAGAAACTGGGCTCTGCACAGTCTCTAATCCCAGCACTAACAGTCACTCTGGCTTGCAGCAAAAGCAGTCTCCAATGTACTTACTCCACTGGGGGGAACACAGCTTGCAGGTCAACTTTATATTCAGATGCAGACACTGTGAATTAAGGAAATGACCTTTACGGTCTCCGCTCTCCAACTGCCAAACTCAGCTGGCTTATTTTGCACTGCAGAACAGTCACTACCTCTCTCTAGTAACAATACTCCAAAGTCACTCACTCTAGCTGCGAAGTCTAATTTTCTTGACAAAGCAGCAAGTTAAAATCTCAGCAGCAACTTCCAAATTCTCAGCAGCAAATTCACTTAGCTGCAGGTTCAAGTATCCCCCCTGCAACTTATCACCCAGTCCAGTTCTTTTCCCAGGAACTATTTATTTCTCCAGGCGCTCTGCAGATTGTCCAGTACTAAGGCCAGACAAGGCCTTTGGGCATAAAGGCATGCCTTCAGGGCTAGCAAGCCCACAGCAGTCTCTCTACTCTCTCTGGACTCTCTGGCAGATCTCTCAGGACTCCCCCTTTTTGTGGGCAAATAGCCTCTTGAATCAGTTTTCCAGCAGCCCCTTCTGATTGGCTGCAGGAGATTTCCCACTGAACAAATTAATATTCATTTGGTTCACTTGACGCCCTATTGGTTCCTCTTTTGGGCACCAAGAATTGTCCCTGTTTTTCTCCCAACAGTCTTTTCTTTAGTCCCAAGAGCCCTCTGCAAAAATCTTTGGCTCCTGATTGGTTGTGGCAGGGGTGAAAGGTGATAAATATGGTTGTAGCATACACAGTCCACGTGCAGTCCCAACCTTAGCAGTCCTTTTGCAGCCACACAAATGCATTTTTTCATATAAAGTCCCTGCAGATCTGTTGCATCCCCTCCACTGTTTCATATGGCTGCACAGTTATAAATTAACAACTTTTCCCCTGCCCATAGCTGCCGCCGAAACGCTGTCCCCCCAGGCAGCAGGCAGACACGCATCAATATTAATTTTCTCTCATTAATATTCATAACCTAATTCCTGTGGCAAGGAGACAGCGATAAAATATCACGTACCATCCTGGCAAAAAAGCCCGGGGGTGGGGAGTGGGGTAGCCTAATTTCAAATTTTACTACTGGGCAGCTCAGTTTGCTTTTATTTCCATTGGGAAATCAGGCCTTGATTGCCCTTGGATAGGATTAGAGGAAGATATGCTAATGGTCAATCTCTGAAATGATACATTGGTTGGGAATCTAAGAGACTTGGGTGTAATGCATCTGCGTAATCCCTTTACTGCCACTACCCTGAACATTTGGATCTGGACCCACAAACAGATAGGATATGTTATGTAGGGGGGCAACTCTCCTAACCTTAGTATACTCTGCTTTATGCAATCCAGAGGAAGTTGTACTACCAGGATGGTGCAGAGATTGTGGGTATGGAGAAAGAAGGGTCTTATTGCAGTTAATCAATTATATGAAGGTGGTCTGATGAACAGTTTTGCGCAACTCTGTGCCCAATGGAACATACCTGTAGGGGATTTCTTTCTCTATCTGATAATTCGCCAAAGGTGTGGAGTCAACCTCACTGCTGCTAATAAGTGAACAGACCCCTCTCCCCTAGAAGAAGAATTATTCTGCCTCAGCCAGCAGGTAAACCACTGGCTATCTACTACAGTGCCCTCCATGGCTCCCTGTCACCTGTGCGAAACTCTAGTCACAAAAAAATGGAGTGCAGATCCTTCTCTGCCCATTGACTGAAAAGTGTGGGACCTGGCTTGCAGCCACTATATGCACTGCCATACAGCAATAAGCTGCAGCTAATTCAGTTATACTTTCTACACAAGGCATATGCGACCCCTAAGTGGTTCCATAGGGTGTACGCCACCAGGTCACCTATTTGTCCCAAGTGCACAACGGATGAGGCAGACTTCATACACCTGGCACTTACTTGCCCTAGGGTGGCCCCCTTCTGGCACCTGATCCATAATATAATGGCCCAAGTATTAGGCTATGCTGCATCTAAATCTCCATTGGAATTGCTGCTGGGTGCAGACCCTTCCCACCCAAATCAGAGTATGTCCAACCCTCTTTGGTCAATTGCATTAATCAATGCTAGGAGAACCATTGCACAACTGTGAATGTCTGCAACTCCGCCAACAGTCACAAGATGGGTACAAAATGTGAAATCTTGCATGGTGCTTGAGCGGGCCCAACTAGGTCCGCAAGGTAAAACATCACAATTTTGGGCAATTTGGGAATCATGGATGGCAGCAGTTGAGGCGGGTATTATCCCTGACTAATATTCCGGTTAAACTATCTAGGTAGGCAAGGAGGAACTGTGGAGACATATCAGCTGTTAGACCTCTTGGCCCAAGTCTCCTATATGATTGCTAAAAATCCACACACCAGTGATTGAACTACTGTATATACATTGTACCTCCCTTAGCTCTGTATGAAACAGTGTCTGCAATCTTTGTAATTTATATGCCTTTATTAGAAACTGCATAACACTGTGGTCTCTCCATGTATTGTACATTTAATTAAGTGCTGATCTGGATGTACTGTAAGCTTATCCACATTCCCTTTAAAAAAAGTTTACCAAAAAAAAAATATTCATCACCAAATTTCCTAGAGCTTATTGTTGCTCTTAGACGAAATCGTTTTCTCACTTCTCCTGTGCTTCTTCCATGTCTCTGGACCCGATTTACTTATTTCAGGGTCCAGGAGCACCAGAGAGAGGCTTCTGATTTGCCGCAATGGCAGCGAGAAAATGGATATGTGCTACTGCACATGCACGGAGAACCGACTTGCACATTTGTGCAGCTGCGGTGCGGCAGTTCCGTGTCTTCACTCCTCTGGTCCCTCTTCACCAGGAGAAAACATCAAGGGCTGAATGGAGACCCACAGGGCATATGGGACGCAGGCCAAGGTGGTGGTGAGGCAAAACGACCATCGGGGAAACTGGAGGCTCACAGGGAAGCCCAACACAGTTGGAGGGCTTACATATTGCCAAGTTTCTGGACTAAATGAATTAGTGTTTTCAACCTGGTTCAGATACAATGCAGGCTAATATTGTCACCCCCGCCATGGCTGCAAGTGGGTGTTTGGGAGCGAGAAGGATGCAAGCCTGAGCGGCTCTGTGATTTTCTGTTGGCTTACTGTGAAGACATCTATTTCGTTGTCAAAGCCCACCTCTGTTGATTGCCGGGTATTCCATCTGCAGGTCAGTGTGATTTTAGATAGGGCCTTTTTTCTGGCACTGGATGACTGTGGATTATTGTACTGCTCTGTTGGGCTTCCTTGCTTAGGCTGCTGCCATGTCAGAGCCAGAAATGGAAGTCCCTATTAATCTGCTTTTTATGAGAGAGAATAAACAAAATGTTCACAAGAAGAATAGCAACCATTAAAAGGAAGACACAAGAGAGCATTGTAAGGTTCACATATTTAAAACGATTTCCTGTCCCAATTTATTTAACTAGTTTTATGTATTGATTTTTGTTTTGACAATTTATTTACACAGGATAGTCCAGCTGAGATGCAAAATCTTGTTTCCAGTAGGTACCTCTTTCTAACCCATTGTGCAGCTGAGTGAAACAACATTTAATAGGGCTCATGTTGCTTGTTCAATACCAAACCATGAGCTGAGAGTTGGAATTCAAACCCCACAGTGATTTCCCAATCATGATTTAGAGCTGTATCCACTATACTGCCCTGCCTTCCTAAGAGCTTTAATTTTCTGTAGGAAATGGGAAAACAGCATCTTCAACCCTAGACAGAGTATGTTGCATATCCAGTAGATTTCAAATAACCTTATACAGTACAACACACACTCTCTGTCTCCTCCTCTCGCTGTTCCTGGATGTCACCATGGTAACCTTTATAAAAACAACCATGTTTTCTTTCATGTTCTCATTAATTCCATGCCATGGAGAAGGTGTAGCCAGATATTGCTTCCTGTAAGATATTACATTAAGTCAAACACATCAGTAACTTAGAAAAAAAAATATTTCCTTGTACAGAGCAGTCTTCTGTGAAATTGCTACACCCCTGAATGTGGCTTTACCTGAGCTTAAATGAAAACTTGCATGTCTGGGAGTGGCATGCCATTATTTGCACTTGATGGTACAGCAGAGGTTTCTATATTTTTCAATTCATGTAGAATTTTGCTTGCCAGGATGGTTTTGTTTAGGTGACACACCTACTATTTACAAGGGTCCTGCGGAACAGTAACAACAGCACAGTTGCATCATGTTACAGTTACATATTAAACTAGATGCTGTACAGGTACAGCAGTCGATAATTAATACACTAAAATCCAGACAGAACCAGTCTGATAACTACATACAGTAATTTACAAATATATTACATTTTTATAACTAATACATTAAAATAAAGACAGAACCAGTCTGATAACTGCATATAGTAATGTACATATATTCTACATTTTCATAACTAATACACTAAAATAAAGACAGAACCCTGTCTGATAACTACATACAGTAATTTACATATATTCTACATTTTCACAAAGCATATCGAAACTCAACAGTCACAGCTCCTGCTTATGAAACTGAACGTTCAACTAAGTGGGACAAGGGGTGGGGGTAAATAACAAGAGTGACATGGAGTTTGGAGGGAGTTAGAAACAAAGAAGTAAGCAATAATACCCAAAATGGTGGGTGGTATTCGGATATAGCAGACTGTCCAGGGGTGTGATGAGGCCCAACACCACAGCTGGAAGGCCATATAGCCCCTGTAAGATCCAATATATCCCAATACTGATCACCATGGAGGGTATTATTGTGCTTAGAAAATGGGCCGCTCTGTTTTATATGTGTGAAAAAAATTTATTTTTATGTTTAAATGTTTAAACTCTTACCTGTTTACTTTAATTTGTAATAAAATAGCTCCTCCATCTGCATTTGAATGCTGTGGTTTATTTTCTTAACTAGGGACTCTTGTCCTAGCAGAGCCTCCTTAGTTGTAAGTTTTGAGCTGGTTGTCATGGTTACCACCACCACCCCACCCCCATCACAGATATGAGCATGGGTGGCATTATTCTCTCTCTCTCTCTCTGTCTCTCTCCAACCACAAAGAAGAACTGGAGTGTGTTTCTTTTACTTTTTGCATTCTTTTAATTTTGGTTCAGTTTTTACTATAGCGTGATTTGGTTGGTAGATGTACCGTCAGCGGGACCCGGGGCAGAATGTCGGGAGTTACAGATGGAGGAAGGTCGAGCGAGTTGGCAGCAAAAAGGAAAAAAAATTTAAGTTTAAAAGAGTTTTTTAGGGCCGGCCCGGTGGCGCTGAGGGTTGAGGCGCTGGACGCCACACCTCGCGCTGCGCCAGCGACCCGGGTTCGGGGACGGACTCGGGTGGCTGGGGGTCGGTGGGGAGAGGGAGGATCGAGCGTCCCAACAGATGCTCTCCTCCCTCAGGGGCGGGTTACCAAGAGCGCATTGCGCTCTGCATTCCTTCCGTAGCCGGTGGAAGCACCGGCAGTGGGAAGGGATGGAGGCGGCTTCGCTTGTCGGAGCCGGGAAGGGGGGATGTCACGGCGCATAAGGGTCTGCGTGCGTAAGTACACTACCACTGGGACGCAACGCCCTTAGCGCAAGGCGCCCTAGGGAGTGGGACGCAGGGGAGAAAACCGAAAAATCCCCTGGCAGCCTTAGATGGAAGTCGCCTAAGTCCACACCGACCACGTGACAGACAGACCCCACTGTGCGAGGAGAGGAGGATGGGCACTCTAGGGGCAGATCCCTAAGGTAGGTACCAGGGGACATGAGCGGACGGAAGGAGGGGGCTCCGGAGGTAGGAAGGAGGAGGATAAAGATGAAAATAAAAAAAAAAAAGAAAAGTTTTTTAGCATGTCAGGGTTTGTAGCAAGACTGCAGACTAAAGACGGTTGTGCAGTGGAGCTGCATTGTAGCAGATGGTAGCAGGGGTCACAGAAAAGGACATTTAAAAAAAAACAGATGAAAGGAATATTGTGTATTTGATGGTTTGATTACATGGTGTGTGTGGTAGGTGATTTCTCTCAGGTGGTGGGGGGGGCGGCTGCATCACTCAGTCGCCCTTTAGTGAGAGAAAAACATGGCAGCTGCTCAGTTTGGAATTCGGGGTGCCTAATGATATGTTAAGTATTGGGGCACCCTGAATGGGCACTTGTTTTTTCCCGGGCTCTAGTGAAAATTAAATGCATGCTTGACCATGGCTTTCAAGCCCATTTTCGAAACACAACTGTTGGCAGAAATAGACTGATGGGCCATCAAGTCTGCCCATGATATACAGTACTACCTCAGCCCCTGACCTAATGCCATGGTGTGTTCTCCTCCTCCATCTTTTCTTCCCCAACATCCTCCCCTTTGTACCCCTCTAGAGACAAGGAGTCTTATTGCTCTGTCCTAGTTGTGTTTAAACCCATTTAGGATCTCTGCCTCCACCACTCCCACTGGTAATCTGTTCCACATCTCCAAAACCGTGTCCTTCAAGTAGAATTTCCTCACATACCACCTGAATTTATCTCCATTAACCTCCAATCATGCCCCCCTTGTGACTGTGCCCCTTTTTCTAGTGAACAGGCTTACACCATTTACCCTGTTTATATCCCTCAGAAACTTATATGCTTCAGTAATTGCCCCCCTCTCATGCCTGACCTCTAGTGAGTACATATTGAGGAACACCAGCCCTTCCTCTCTGGATCTGCCTTTCTGGCCCTTGATCATCTTGGTGACCCTTTTCTGTACTGACTCCAGCCTGTCTGTGTCATTTCTCAAGTGAGGGCTTCAGAACTGAACACAGTATTGTAGGTGAGGCGTCACCAGTGATCTGTACGGGGGCAGTATCACTTCACGTTTTCTGCTATAAAAAACCCCTCCCAATACACCCGAACATTCTCGATGCCTTACTGTATGCCTTATTGCATTGTCTGGTTTGCCTGAAGGATTCACAGATGATGATGACCCCCAGATTCCTCTCCTCTCCTCTATTGTAGTGGCTAGCCTAATCCCTCCCTTCTGATATTCCATGCGCTTGGTGTTAAATCTTAACTACCAGATCTTTGACCACCTCTACAGCTTCTCCAGGTCATTCTGAAGTTCCCTTACCCCTTCACACTGTCTACCCTGCCACATTGAGTTATGCTATCAGCAAAGAAATACATCCTGCTCTGGATACCTCCCCCTATATCACTGATGAACATAATGAGTAGTACAGGTGCCAGGACGGATCTCTGCTCCACCCTGCTTATGACATCCTTGTCCCCTGATTTGGCCCCATTTACTAATACCATCTGTTGTCTCCCTCATAGCCCATTCCCTACCTGTCTTAATAAGCCCCAAGATCATCAGCTTTTTCAGCAGCCTCCAGTGTGGTATGGAATTGAGTTCTTTGTCAAAATCGAAGCTGAACAAATCTACCACCTGCTGTCTGGTGCACTGGGGACCTTGTCGAAAAATAGTATCAGGTTGGTCTGGCATGAACTCCTTGCCACAAATCCAGTTTGCTTGCCATCCTGTAGTCCATTATCCTGCAAGTAGGCCGCCAGACTTTCCTTAACAATGATCTCCATCAATTTACCTACTATAGAGGTAAGTAGCTTCCCGGGACCTCCCTGTCCCCCCTTCTGGAGTGGGACTACATCCACAAACCTGCATCCCCTAGCAATACTCCAGACTCTAGTGAGTCACAGAAGAGTTAGGCCAAGGATTCCACCAGTTCTGTAGCCAGTTCCCTAAGTATCCTCTAGTGCAGGCCATTGGGCCATGGTGCGTTATCCATGCTAGGGGGCTTCCATCCTTTTTCTCACCTTTTCAGCCATGATCCCTAGCCTTCCCATTTCCTGCACCACTTATATATTTGCTTTGCTTCCATTTTCCAGAAGAGACCTGTCGTCTTCAACCATGAATACTATGCACAAGTAATTGTTTAGTATATTTGCTGTTTGCTAATTGCCTTCTATTACCCCTCCAATAATCTGATAATCCCCCCCCCCCCAGTTTTTCTTTTCTCCCAAATGTACCTGTAAAAGGAGAGAACAAAGATGCACAGAGTGGGCTAGGGGTGCTCTGTGACACAAGCAAAACCAGGAACAAACAGTCATGGCACCCACCTCAGCACTGGATTAAAGCAAGATGGTCAACCTTTTACTTGTTAAAGCAATGTCTTGTTTTGTTGTAGCAAGCAGACAAACATACGACTCAGCAGGATCAAGTAGGAGAAACAAATGTGCATTTTCTTTCTCTTCATTGATCCTGCCGAGTCTTATGTTTGTCTGCTGGCTGTACAATAAAACAAGACACTGCTTTAACAAGTAAAAAATCGACCGTCTTGCTTTAATCCAGTGCTGAGGTGGGTGCTGTGACTGTTTGTTCCTGTACCTGTAAAAGCCTATTTTCCTTCTCTTTACATACTTAGTAATCCACAGTTCTATATCTGCCTTTGACTTCCTGATCACAACCCTTGCCTCTTTGGTGTGGTATTCCTGCCATTCTTCATTCCCCTTGTATCTTTTGAAGTCTCACTTTTTGGCCCTCACAACCTCCCTAACATCCTTTGAGAACCAGATGGGCTTTTTGTGCTTGTTTCTTTTAGTGACCTTCCTTGCACAAGACTTGGTTGCCTTCAGAATTGCCCCCTTGATCTTAATCAACTTCTTCGCTACTACCTTGATCAGGTCTATACTCACCAAGTTTCTCCTAACCAGCTCTCACACCTGATGAACATCTGCTTGTTTGAGGTCCAAAACAACTGTTCTTGAGGGGGACCAGTGTTTCCCACTTACAGACCAAACCACTGTAACCCCTAGGTGGCACTGTCGCTAGGGTTACTACTCCTGCCTGACTTCCTAACAACAGGCTGCAGGGCCTGGGTTCGATATGATGGTGCCTCCACCCAGAGTAACAATAGTGGGGGTATCTACCTAGCCTGGTATAGCCCTCTGGGAAGCTGTAACCACCCACAATCCCACCTAGTGGCCAATTACCCAAACACAAACAATGACCCTTAACAGTATTTACCAGACGATTTGCAACATACATTAATAATTTACTTGCGGTTGTCCCACTTACCAACAGGGGCTCTGGTCCTGGTGTGTGCCCTAAAACCCCCTGGAAAAGACAGTTTGGCAAAACAACATGCATCTTTAACACATTCAATTTCAAGTCTATCACTTTAACCCCAGTAATAATATGCTCACAAGCTAGTGTTAAAGTAACGCAGCAAATCAGGTTCATTGAGGGGATGTGAACAAGGAAGGGGGCATGAATCTAAATAAAGGATTACTTTACTGATTAAATTCAAGTTACTATGCATGTACTTCAGTCCCACAGTAAACAGTCTGACAACACTGGGTACCCAGGATGTTATGCTGGCTGGCCAGAATCAGTGCTCAGGGGTGGCTGGTGTTGCAGCTGTTGTTGGAGCCCTTGATGGAAAGAAAGGCAGTTAGAATGAATAAACAAGATTTTGGCTATTTGTAATCCTGGCCGGTTGGCCCAGTCTATTGAAAATATTAAATATAAGCAGGAAACAATTAGACAATACCACAAGAAGATTAACATGACTGTTGCAGGGAGCTTCCCCTGGATTTACTCACTGTACCAGTTGAGTGTAGATGATGACCGGGTGAAAAGAAGACCTGGTGCTGAACGCTGATGCACATGGGGAAGCTAGGCCATCACGAATCACCTCCACTTCACAATCTTTCCCTGAAGGTGGCTGCAACCTGTGATGGCTTTCTGTGCAGGGGCTAGATCCCCGAAGCTGGTCTCTCACCAGTGACACTGAAGCTGGCACAAGAACAAATTGCAATGGACCGGTTTGGGCAAGGGCCCAAGTCTGGATCAACCCTTCTGGCAAAGTTTAGTTTATTTGTTGGTGACCTTTCCAGCTGACAGACAGTTCAGACACTGGTAAATGCAGAAATGTGGGCTCCTTTTTGGCAATCGGAAGTCCCTGGACAGTAGGTTTTGATCCGCAATAAACATTCAGCACATTTAATGAAAAGAAGCATTTACTTTTCTACCTCGCAGTTTGGTTTCAGATCAGTTCACAATTGCAGTTGATTCACTGAGCACAAACCTCTCAATCAGTAGGCAGGCAGTTCCTGGAAATAAATCTTCACTTTTAGAACACAAGAAGCATACCAGAGGAAACTAGGTCTCTGGCAGGCCTGATCTCCGCAGAGTCTGCTTGGTAGTTTTAGCTGGACTCCCAGCTCACACAGGTCTGCCTTGGACTGCAGGTTGCTCCCTGCAGACTGCCCCACAGATCACTACAGATTCTCTCAAATTCAAACTGTCCCTCTTAAATATAGGCAGAAGTTCTTGAAATCCGATTGGCTGTTAGGCTGCCTAACACAGTTCAAGTCCTTTAATTGGTTGCAATTTAGGTGCCCAAACATTGTCCCTGAAAATCTCCCACAAGTCTATATCACACTCCCAAGAGTCTCTGGTTCAAATCCAGGCTTTTAATTGGCTAATGCGCTTCCAAAATGGTGGCTACAGTTAAAAAGTCTGTACAGTTTATGCAGCCCCAAATGTTCCAAGATCTGGTGCAGCCAGGATTAAAATTATTTCATTACAGTTTCCCAACACACTTGTAGCCTCAACAATACTCTTTCAAATAAGCTCACAAACACACAGGAGTGCGGCATGCATATTTTTATGGAACATATACAAACAAGGGTGAGAAAGAATAAGTGCCTCAGCTGGGACTTGAGCCCAAGCCACCCGGAATACCATTCCGATTGCGCTAACTAGCTGCGTCACTGAGACAACTGGAACCTGGAATGTCCCTGGGCACATTACTCTTTCTCAAATGCACAACCCAATGGCAACACAAATATTTTACTTCTAACAAACACACAGGGGTGTGGCTGCTGCCGATATACTGTCCCCCTAGGCAGCAGGCAGCAACTTATGAATATTAATACTGGGCTCTATGAATATTAATGAGGTCCGGAAATAAGCCCTTGCTCAGTCTCTACTTTTAAACTTTAAAGCGGGCTTCTGTACCGCATTCCCAAGGTCACCAGCCCCTAATTAACCTACCAGGGCACCAAGGCCACCAATAGATTCCTTCGTTTGACTACAAACCAAGTGGTTGGCAAATCAAATGTGCTTCTTGCACATGAGCGGTCGCCGGTGGCACCAAAAACATGCTGTTGACTAGCAGTTTAAGATCTTAACCCAGACTTGGCTTGTTTAGAAAATTGGCTGCACAGGGAAATTCAGGGAACACCAGGGCACCAGAGGAGTTCAGGGAGATGCCAGCAACAGCGAAAGTAAATGGGAGAAAAACTGAAAGGACATGGGCCGTTATGGTAATCCCAGAGGGAGGGGGGGAAATACACCACAAAGAATTGTGATCACTGGCCCCAAAGGTTTCCTGATTACCACCTCACCTACCATTTTTCGAGTCGGTAAATACCACTGATGTTCTGCAGTGAGAGATCACTGACCATCTGTGTTAGCAAATATTCCAGCAATGTGTCCAGCATTGCCTGTACTCCTGGTGCTCTAAGCTGCAGGGATATCCCAGTCTCTATCTGGCAGGTTCAGGTCCCCCACTAACACTAAATCCCCTTTTAATGACCCCTCATGATTGCCTGTCCCAGTTCCTTAGCCCTCTCATAGGAACATATGTTCAAGTTCAAGTTTATTGCAGGAAAAACTCCATTGAGCAAGCTCATTCACGAGGAGGTCCTGGAACACATGCACAGACATAAAGACACTATCATTACAATAGGAATTCAAGTGCTTACAAAGTTCAGTAGTGGAATAGTCTCGAATGGATACAACCATATATGGCAGAATTCAGTAAGTAACATCGGCTTCATTATCAGCTAAGCTAGGTGCATTCAAAGAAATAGTTTAGTGTATAGGGATGAAGGAGAAAGCATAGAAGGGCAGGTACAGTCAAGTATTAAAGACAAGAGGGGAAGGCTGGGGGTCAGAGAGTAGGGAGGAGAAGTAGGAGTTCTAGAGGAGAGAAAAGGCAGAATAAGTAAATCTGGGTATCAGACAATGGCACATTACTTTTTGAGACTTACGTACTATGGTTCCGGGTAGGGCCGAACACAGTAAGCGGAACACAAGGAACTAACACAGGGGTGAGGGGGGGCTTTAGTGGCAGCAACAAGCATCTTTTGTTTTGGATGAGGCTAATGCTTTGTAGAGATTAATTGTGACCGTGCTAGTTAGTTTCAGTACGGATTGGAGTTGGTTCCATAGGGTAGGAAGGGAGAATGAAATGGCTCGGTGGCCAAATGTAGTACGAGTTCGTGGGACATCAAGCAGGATGAAGTTTGATTTCCTAAGTGAATATGCGCTGCAGGATATGCGAATAAGTGACGTTATATAGCTTGGTAGTTTGTGAAGAAGTATCTTGAGGGTCCAGATCCCAGCATGGAGCAAGCATGTGGTGACAAGTGACGTCCAGCCAACAGCTGAATACAGGTCGCAGTGGTGGGTTCTGTAGGAAGAACTGGTGATGGACTGGATATGTAGCCCAGGCACCATGTGCCAGTGGGCTACCACCCCTGCCTGTTGATTACCACACAGGTTAAAGGGCCTGGGTTCTGTTACGATGGTGTTTGGGAGTTCTGTCCCAGAATGGAAAGAAAGTAGCGTGGTGCCTCCACCTAGAGTAAAGTTACAGTGGGCCATGTGTCTAAATGGTACAACTCCATGGGATGCTGTACCTGCCCTCCTCCCCTTCCAGTCACCCCACACACTGGATACCACATTGTGCACCAATGCTGTAAAACACATATATTTAACAGCTAATACCAATAAAATGCCCACAACACAGGAATTGCAACAAACAAACCACAACTTTATTTTAGGGGGAAGGGCTAGAAAAGGGGGTACTGGGAGCAGGACTGCTGTGAAAGAGAAAAATTGGGTTAAAATGGTTAACAGGGCCCAGAGGTCACAACACTCACAATGCCCACCCCCACTGGTACCAGTGTAAACCCCTAATGTCCTGACTGTCCACCCAGGTTTAACGCAGGCCTGCTAGGTGCCACAGGTTGGCCAACATTGGGGCCATTGCAATAACTCTTTTAAGGATGCTAAAACAATTTTTAACTCTACTCCCCTTTGGACAGGGCAAGCCCTGGGTTACTCATGTTCCTGACTCACTGTGTTCGGCTACTGGCACAGTAGGTTTCTGGAGGTTCAGGAATCAATCAAACAATCACACTGAGGGCAACAAGAAGATGGGGCAGAAAAATGCTGGTCACCCTTGGACCTGCTTGAAGACTTTTGCAGCTTGTCACCTTCCAACTTCCTTGAAGATTCTTGCAGCTTGTCCCCTTCAGCCTGCTCTGCAGTCCAGATCACAAATCCCAAATGCAAGGTCTACAAGACCACAAGGAACCCAGACCTGGAAGTGACTCCACAGTCTGGCTAATGGGTCCAGAGTACCCTAGCACTCAGGCACACACCTGTGACCCCTTACAGCCAAGTCTGTCTCACTCAGTAGGGGTTTGTAGGTTCCTATCCCTGCCTCCCAGTTGTAACTGTGAATGACTTTCAGCTTTTACTATTCTCCTGGGCAGGAACAAACAGCTCTGGTGCGCAGCAAACAAGTTCTCCGAATTTCCACTCTTCCAGTGACCTTTGAATAGTGACTTGCAGTCTCTGGATCAAACCTCTGCCTTTCCACAGCTGGCTTTCAGCAACAACAGCAGGCTCCAGAATGTTGCATACCTGCAAACTTTTTTCTTTCCAAAGTTCTCAGATTCAGGTACAGTGCCAACCTTTAACTCTGACACAACACACAGTTCCAAACTACCTTTTTCACTGGCTCAGGGTTTTCTCCTTACAACTGATGCAGGCTCACTGCAACACTCAATCTCCACTAACACCAGGAGCTTTCACAAAGTACCTTGCCCATTCAACTGTAATACCACAGTCCTTTTCTTCAAATTAAATCTTTTTTCCAGTCCTCGAACTATGCACCATTCTACCATTTGAGTCATGTAAAAGGTCTCCTGTATCTCCAACTCTCAGCACTGAGTCCCTCTTGACTAAAGCAGAGCCAAGAACAGGCTTCCCAAACTGCCCAAAGTCCCTGGGGCTTCACCTGAAATTATCAGCCTCTGATTGGCTGATTCTTGCTGGCAATCACAAATTTTAATAGTCATTAACCCAGTTTGATTATTGATTGGCAAAGGTCTTTGGCACCTAGAATTAGTTCACACCTCCTTCCATAAGACATCACAAGCAGCTTTTGGGCACCTAAGTTAACAATTGGCTGACCATAGGGGTCAAAGGGACATAGGGGTCAAAGCCTATATACACAGGCCCATACAGTTCCACAGCAGTTCCAACTTTCAAACATCAGTGTAGTCAAACAAAGCAGGTTATACAGTATGTATATTGATCCTATTGTCTAATAGCTGATGCTGATTTCTACCCAGCGACTGCACATTTATATTCATTAGAGCCCCCTGGAACCAGTCGCCAGCTCCGATATACAGTCTCCCTAGGAGCAGTGAACCCAGCTCATTAATATTAATGGTGGCCTCATGAATATTCATTTATAGCCCCATTTCTTTAGCGCTTATAGCCACTTGTAAAATACACCATTCAACTACTTCTCAACATCCTTCTTCATGTGCCCAAACCCTGATTAGCATATTCTGGGGATCAGAAACACCCGGGAGGCATTTTGTTAACTGCGGCAGTGGCAAGAAAATGGCTCCACGCTACTGCGCATGTGCAGCTGCCATACTTGCTCCCCCAGCCCCTTTAAGGATCCAAATGCACTACAGGGCTGGACGAAAGCATGGGGAACACAACCTGAACCAAGGACTGGCAGCGGGAGGTGCAGGAGCAGAAACAGAGCTCCCAAGAGGAATCGCTGTAAGTCCCCACCTGTGGGGAGGGGTGTTACACATAGAAACATAGAATCTATTGACAGAAAAGGACCAGTAGTCTTATCTAGTCTGCCCTATTTTTCACTGCCTTCTTTTTGCCCTGGTGTTCTATAGACCACCCCCTCGTCTAATCTTCTTTCCAACAGCCAGTCAGCTGTGCCCTGATTAGCTGCATCCACCCCTTCCTTCTTGATGGTCCAATCCTCTGCACCCTCTATTCCCTCCCTGATATAGAGGGCAACTTCCCATTTTACCCTTGTCCCTGTCTCATCTGAACAAGGTGTACTCAGGAACTGCCAGACACCAAGTTCAAAAGGTCCACCTAGTCTGCCCAGAGTCCCCTATATTATCTGGGACCTAGTGTCCATATGGGGGGTTTATCCCTTTCAGTCCACCCCCCACTCCCTTTGCTATTGCTACTGACCCAAGCAACTACCAAACTCTTCACTTTGTCACAGCCATGCTTGAAACCAGTTACAGTTGTTGCATCCACCACCTACGGTGGCAAACTGTTCCATGGCTTCACTACCATTTCTGTAAAATCAAATTTCCTCACATTCCTCTTAAACCTTACCCACGCCAGTTTCCACTCATAACCTCAGGTTCTTGACTCTGTAATCCCGCTAAATAGTTCCATACAGTTCACCTTGTTTATTCCCTTCAGGAAACGGAAGGTCTCTATCATATAAAAAGGGTGGGGGGGGTGCCCTCTACATGAAATTGTCACTCAACGTTAAACTAGTTGCACCTATTAAAAAGGCTGACACCACCTGTGAGGCCATATTTGTGCAATTAATCTTGGCTGATACAAAATATGTGAATATTGGATGTGTGTACATCCCACCAAAAGAGGCCCCTATTGGATGCCAGGCATTTGTGATAATGATACAGGGCTTACCTCCCCTGGAAAAGATAATCTTAGGGGACTTTAATGTCCACTGGGGAATCCCATCTGACTCTACCACCAAATCCACCCTCACAGATCTGAACCTGACTCAGCTGATCCAAAACCCAACTAGACTAAATATGAAAACTGGCAATCATTCTATCTTGGACTGAATTCTTGTATCTAGACCAGATAGAGTTAAACTGGCTGGCACATTCAGTGACTCCCTAAGTGACCATGTCCTGACATTCTTAATTTGGAAAAACAATTTCCCCTCCCTCCCTCCTCACACCTTCTGGACTAGAGATTTTTCCAGATTTGACCAGGCCGGCTTCCTAGACACGCTGGCTGACATGAACTGGTCCCAGCTCAAACTTGCCCCTATGCTTGATGAGGCCCTAGATAGCTTCATAAACTACGTCAACTCGGCCGCCAACAAACACACTCCCTCAAACAACTAAGAGTAAAGGGTCAGAATGCAAAATGGTTAACTAAGGATCTACGATCTCTCATGAGAATGAGAGATAAGGCGTGGCATGCTTACAAATCCTCAAACCTAACTGACGATTGAGTAAAATTTAGGGCCCTGTGGAATAAATGTACAGTAAGAGTGCATTAAAATCAGCAAAAAAAGCATTCAAGAGACTTGCAAATGCTAACCTGTCTGACCCTAAAAAATTCTGGGCCAACATCAATACCCTCCTAAAAGGTAAGGCTCAAAAGCTACTACTGACATAATATCCAATGGGACCTGTTTCAGGGACCCAGCTGAATCAGCAAATGAAATTAATGCCTTTTTTATGAATCTTGATAAATATAGACTTGCTCCAACTGGAACCCCATCCCCTCCACCAAAAAAGGCAGAGGCACCCCTCCGCAGACCGCAGTTCCACCTTAAACTTGCATCCTGATCTGCTGATATCCTTAAGCTTTTACTGAAGGTGAATAGCACAGGATCCACTGGTTTTGACAAACTGGAGCCTAAACTGCTAAGGCTAGCTGCCCCAGTCATTGCAACTCCTATCACCTGGCTGTTCAATAGATCTCTCTTAGAAGGGAAGGTACCACTACTTTGGAAAGTAGCCATGGTTACACCATTACACAAAGGGGTCCCGAGAGGCTGTAGAAAACTATAGACCCATATCAATCCTACCTACCCTAAGCAAAATACTACAAAGGCTAATCTACAACCAGACACAGGATTACTTAGAGAGATATAATATCGTGACTTCTGAACAGCACAGCTTCAGGAAACAGCATGGTACTGATACAGCCCTTATTAATCTAACCACCAACATCTTAATTGCAGTAGACAAAGGTCTAATCGTAGGTGGGGTCTTTATAGACCTCACCAAATTTTTGATTTAGTAAACCACCCACAACTAACTGAAAAATTAGCATCCCTGGGACTAGACAACCACTCATTAAAATGGTTATCAAATTCTTTAGATGATAGATCACGGATTGTTAAATGGTGTGGGGCTCTCTCTGACCAGCGACCCATTCATGAGGGGGTCCCACAATTCTCAATTCTCAGACCACTGTTGTTTTCAATGTCTGTAAATGATCTTTTACTAAACATTGGGAAGCTAAGGTTACCCTTTATGCAGTCAATGCAGTACTCTACAGTACTGCCCCCGATGCAGCACAACTGAATAAGCAGCTAGGTAAGGATCTCTTGTTACTAGAAAAATAGCTCCTTACCAGTAAACTAGTGCTCAATGGAAAGAAAACAAAGGCAATGGTGTTTGGACCCAGGAGGCTAGGTTTGGACTGCACTGATATGCTTGATCTGTATCTCGCAAACAGTACTAAAATAGAGGTGGTTAACTCCTTCAAGTACTTCGGGGTCTACCTTGACCAGGACTGTGCATTCAAGACCCACCTCAGTCAACTAACTAAATCTATTAACCAAAAAATGGGTCTCCTTTTTCACGTGAGTCCTTTTCTTACCCCCAAGTCTTGCAAATAAATTGCCCAAGGTCCTCTGCTTCCTACCCTGCTCCATGGGGCCCCGGTGCTGGCCTCTGTCAAAGGAACTGAACTCCAGACAATGAAAACCTTATATCATAGAATAGCAAGGTTTGCCAACCCAGCAAAACTGCTAGACCATCACTGTATGGTGTTACAATCCCTGAAGTGGCCAACTCTAGAGAGCAGGCTGGCCTACCCCACCCAATGCCTAACCTACAAACTAAAGCAGGATACTCCCCCCCAGCCTAAACAATCTTTTGCTACAAAAAAAAAATGCAAAAAAACACTAAGATCATCAGATCTCCACCTACTCCAGGTGCCCAGGGTGAGAACTTCCAATGGAGAAACGTCATTCTCCTTCTTCACCCTTACCTAGTGGACTGGGCTTCCAAGTAGCATCCAAACATTGGCTCCCTGAGAGTTTTCAAAAACTTACTTAAATCTCATCTACTGAAATCCAATCAGTGTTGCTGTTACAAGTAAAAATGGTTAAAATTAGCATACGAGGCTTCAACCTGTGTGCACACAACCTTTTATAGATTATAGCCTATCTATTGCTCTGTAAATTGTCTTGTGTCACTTTGGGTAATATGTAGACTTATAATGCCGTACACCCCTGCATGATGCATTTTAATTGTATCACGGATGTGTTACTCCTGTATGATGAATTTTTGTTGCTCCCTAATTGTATTATGTATGTGTTATTGCTCTGTGTTTCTCTGTAATTAACCCCAGGTCGCCCCTGAAAAAGGGACCACCTGGTCTCAGTGGGCCTTCCCGGTTGCCAAAATTAAATAAATAAATTTAATAATATCCCCACTTCACCTGATCTCAAGTGAGTACATGCTCAGTGAGGATCTGTCCTTCCTTAGGTGAGGGATCCAGAACTCAGCACAGTGTACTAGGTGCGGCCTCACCACTGGCCTATATAGAGTTAATAGTACCTCCTTTTTCCTGCTATCAATATCTCTTCCAATACACCCGAGCTTCCTATTAGCCTTACTGTACGCCTTGTTACACTGGCTTGATTGTGTGAGGGAGTCGCTAATGATGACTCATAGGTCCCTTTTCTCAGTTTATGCCCTCCCATCCAGTACTCTGTCCTGGTTTTTTTTTCTCTAGGTGTATAAGCTTGCATTTTTGCCACTGAATTTCAGCTGCATCCATACATATGTTGGTGAACACCATTATGGTGACAGTATTGAAAATGCTTGTTTCATGGGGGGCTTCACCCCCCACATCCCCCTTACTAAAATAACCAACCCTGAGGTCATAGCACTCGGGAGGAAGCAATACATTTGTCACTGTAACGGTGCTCGCCCATCTTTATGGGCACCATAATTGCAATTGCTTACATTGCCATTGCTATTATTGCTGTCATTATTATTTATTCACTGAACTGACCTGCTACCAGGACCCAGGACAGATTCCTGCGGCACCCCACTTGTGACCTCCTCTCTTACGATTTGACCCCCATTTACTGCCACCAGTTGCTGTCTCTCCTTCAATAAGATTCCTGTCCTTCTAACTTTGTCCCTAGCCACACCCAGATCCTACAGCTTCTTCAGAAATCTTATGTGTGGAACTGAGCGGAAAGCCTTGCTGAAATTGAAGTAGAGTAAATCCACTGTGTGGCCCTTATCTACTATCTTTGTTACCCAGTCAAAGAAAACTATCAGTTTGGCCTGACAAGACCTCCCTGCCACAAACCTGGCTGTTTAATGATTATGGTCACACTCAAGGACACTGCTGCACACCTGTATACTGCTTCCTAGCCCCCCTTTCTTCTTCCCAAAACCCTCCATCCCCCTGGGCCAGCGGACCTCTGTTGGGAGGGTAGTGGTTCTGGAACCCAACTCAACTGTCTGTGCAGCAGGAGAATTTCTCTCAAAGCTTTCCACAGTTGTGCATGGAGCTCCTTGAACCTCCCACATATTGGGCAGTGACAAACCCTCCTAAGCATAGCCCAAGGAATGATCGCCCAACAATCCCTGCAGGTGGCTAATCCCCACCCTGTCGACACTCCATTCCTACCTATAAGAATTCTATAATACAGCAGTTTAGTAAGCTTTCCCAGATAGGGTGCATGTGCCCTAGCATGCCCTAGTGTGTTTCCTGAGAAATATCTCCCCATAACAGGACTGTCACAAATATTGCATAGCACCATACTGTATGTATTTCCTCATGCTTTTTTTTTATTTTCCATTTTGTTTATCCCCCATCTCTGCTGCTGCTGCAAGCCTGCTTCATCAGTATGCCCACTAGCCTTGTCACCCACCATCCCAGGGACATACCCCCTGCCACTCAGTACCCCACAATTTCTTCCCTGTGAAGGGGGTCCCCAGGGTTCCCAAGCCCCAGAAGTAGTTTAGTCAAGTTGGTGGCAGGCAATGAAGAAGGCAGTGCCAGGCCTGGATGTTACTTTATAGTGTGGCCGAGCAGTATTTTATGCTTTTCCTCACCCCCCTCCATGGATCCCTCATGGGCTAGGATTGCTGGGATGTAATATCGCAGTCAGGAGGTGTCCACCATCCCCATCCTGGCTCTGCTTGAACCGCCACCTGTGGCCCCCCAGGTAGTGGTAATGTGAGGGAGCACACAGACTTCCTTCCCCAGAGGAGGAGAGCATCATCTGGGATGCCCAATCCTTCTACCTGGCTATCCCCCAACAGCTTAGGATAACTTCTGAACCCAGGTTGCCGGCATTGCCTCTTGCTTTTTTTACTGCCTACTCCTACACAGGCATACCCTAGACAGGGCGTAGTGCCTTATGTGAATTTATTTATTAATTTTTTTTTTTTATTTCAAAAGTTCCATCAGGATAGACATACTGAACTGGCAACAGCTCATTTTCAGATGTGTCCTGGTGGGAGGGAGAAAGGGAGAACAATGAGGAACACCTAGAACAATAATGTAATTATAGCAATAAAACAATAATAGGTAGCTAAGCAGCATAAAAAACAATTGTGCAGAGTCCAGGACTAAAAGAATTAAAATACATAACAATACAATGAAGTCCTGGAGGATAACGACATTTGCAACTTCAATACAATGAAGTCCTGGAGGATAATGACATTTGCAAAGTGCACAGGCAGTACTGAGTTCAGGGTGGGAGCTAAAGTTATCGACTGGGGAGGGTGAAGAGGGGGCTACATTAGTGTAAGTGTGGGGTGAAGGGGAGCAGAGGTAGGATAGGTGTGGTCAGCAGCCCAGGAACCAGTATCAGGGGCAACTGCAGAAGTGAGTAGTGAAGTCACGGAGGAGAGAAGAGAGTGAGTGTTAGGGAGAGGCAGAGTGGATAATCCGGGTGAGACAACCCCATCATTTGGGGGACTGGAAGGAGAAGGCAGCTTGACCAGCACTGAATTTCCTTGAGAGGTGTGCAAGAAAATGATAGCCAGAGTTGCAAAGGGGGTAAGAAGCGGTTAGTGGGAGTAGAGGAGTAAGGTGGGAGGTGGGAGGGAGTCAAGCCAGAATTTAGAGATGAAAGAAGCAAAATCAGTGAGGTGTCTGACCTCAAGGGAGGGAAAGGAAAGGGAGGAGTACAGGGAACAGTGTTAAAAGTAAAAGAACTATCTTTTTCTGCGTCATCCTTTACTATATGGTGTTCTTTGAGGCACCAAACAAATTGTCCCTGGGTTTCGATTCGTCACACAAGGATTTTTCTTATACAGTAGGATGTTTTTTCTACTTTCAATGAGATCTGGTTCTTGGATGGGATCATGGCAATTTCTGTGATCAGCAGTTACAGCACTTTTTGTTGGAGTCTCTGTTGTCATTTTTGGAGCAACTTTATTAATGAGCAGTTCTTTGTAATGGTTGAGGTCTGCGGTACAAACTGAAGACGGCACGGTAAACTGGTTTCCAAATGTGGATCCAGCATTGTTACAATAACATAGCATTCTGATTCTAACATCATGGAAATTCTGTGGTCTGTTTCCAAAGACAAAGACAGCTTTTGTGCAAAAGTAACACCAGAGTGTCCACCTTGCTGTTTTAGTGTTACCCCAAATCTTTCCAGTTTCTGCATGAGAAGACGTATCAGTGGAATGACTTGACTTACAGTTGCATTTCCAGCACTCACTTTATGTCTTGCTTCCTCAAATGGCTGCAGTCACTAACATAAATACAGAATTCCACTGCCCAATGGGAAGTATCACATCCCCTTTCCCTTCTGATTGGCCCATGGTGTACTGGTAGATTGCTTTGCATTGTTCCTGGACCCTCTGCAACGTGTAAAATGTGGAGTTCCACCTGATGGCAACTTCTTATTTTAGTTGGTACATTGGAAATGATTCTGCTGTTGCAGATCCCTCAAAATTGTAGAAGCTTTAACAGAGTACCAGCCTGAAGTGA
The DNA here is from genome assembly GCA_016271365.2 of Neoceratodus forsteri. Lineage (NCBI taxonomy): Eukaryota > Metazoa > Chordata > Ceratodontiformes > Ceratodontidae > Neoceratodus > Neoceratodus forsteri. The sequence continues at coordinate 1,486,082,685 of CM057452.1, forward strand.
TCACATATCTTTAATGCGGCACACAGAATATTCTGAATACTCCTGTCTTCACTGAGGAAGTCCTTATACTGAGTCTATAGGACAGAAGAAGGAATATTGCCCATAAAATCTGTCTCCCAAGTTAATGGGCACAACTGTCCCTTCTTGTTGCCAAAATATAGTCGTCTACTCTCCTCTTAAAGGGTACCAGGTTTTCTACCTCCTTTACTTCCCTTGGCAATCTGTTCCCACAGTAACTCGTGATATGAGCTACTCAAATTGACCGACTCAATATGAGCGGCTCAACTTGAGCGGCTGTGGAGACAGTGCGAATTAGTAAAAAGCAACAGGAATTACAGCGAATGTGAAAGACAGCTACGTACTAAATAGCCAGGCAGAGGTATGACGTGAAGGACAGAGGATGTGTTTGGGAGGGCTGCTTTCAGCTGGCCATCTGGCATGGTGGGTTACATGATGGCTTGCAATGCTTGTAGACCAGGGTTCGGAACTGGAGTGGTGCTTCTATTTTTGGGGGGGGGTTTTGTGGTTTTCGGTTATTGTAGTTTATTTTTTTGTTTCTAGAGGTGTTCTGTTCCCACTGAGTTTGTTTCCCCCCTAACATTCTCCTCTTGTGCACACGTAGCCCCCCCCCATGGTGTAGACCCCCTCCCATGATTTCCTTTTCCCCCAGCGCATGCCCCCGGAGTTGATTACAGTATTAGTTATGAAGAGTGCAGGGGGGGCATAGCCCCCCAAATAGAATGATGTTTTTCTATCGTTTTTCTAGAAATGAATGTAAGATTGCTTATTTTGTAGGATGCTGTGGTGTCCATCGTATTTATTGCCGTCAGCAATATGTAGTCGCCATTTAGTTCACCGCTGTTTTTGGTGGGGCTATCACATGGTACCGTTCCCATGTACTTCCCATCCTATGTATAAAGAAACCTCATCTGCTACTTCTAATTGCATTTTCTAACAATAATTGTTGGTTGTGGGACCTCAGGTTGCATTCCTTTGTTTGTATAGTAACTTGCATATTTTTAATTAATTCTTTGTCACTAATCACGTTGTATAACTATAGTAAATCTGCTCTTTTTCTCCCTTCCTATTAGGTAACTAAACCCAAAAAATTAAGTCTGTCTTGATAACTAAGTCTTTATTCTAGGTACCGTTTTTGGTACTCTAGTTGCTTGATTTCCCTGACTTGATATGGATTTCATATTTGTGATCCATAGTCCAGATCATGTCTAATATATGCCCTGTACAGTGGTATGATGTTTTATTCTGATTTATTGATAAATATCCTTTTAATGTTTTTAACTAATCTATTTGCCACTCCCAAGATGTTATTGCCGTGTTCTGTGAAACAGAGACCCTCATCGAAACATAGAAACATAGAAAGTGATGGCAGAAGGAGACCATATGGTCCATCTAGTCTGCCCATAGGCCTACCCCCCCTCCCTTAACTGCTAGTCAGTGTGGTGCTTTTGTACCTGTCCCAAGCATTCTTGAAACCTACCACTGTTTTTGCCCCCACCACTACCTGAGGAAGGCTGTTCCATGCATCCACCACCCTCTCTGTAAAGAAAAACTTGCGCGTGTTACCTCTGAATTTGCCCCCCCAGCTTTGTGTTGTGCCCCTTAGTTCTTGTGTGCTGTCTGACTTGGAACAGTTCCTGAACCTGCACCTTGTTTATTCCATTTAGGAACCTGTAGGGCTCAATCATATCTCCCCTCTCCCTCCACTGCTCCAGGGAGTACATGTTCAGGTTTTGCAGACTCTCTTCATAGCTTTTGTTCTATAGGCCATGTATAATTTTTGTAGCTCTCTTTTGCACTGTCTCCAGTCTGTTAATATCCTTTTTTAGGTGTTGTCTCCAGAACTGTACGCTGTACTCCAGGTGTGGCCTCACCAGAGATCTATACAGCGGCAGGATGACCTTATTTTTTCTGCTGTTGGTCCCCCTGCCTATGCAGCCCAATATGCTATTCGCCCATTAGTGCTGCTTTCTTACACTGTTTGTACATCTTTAGGTCATCCATTATAAATATTCCCAGATCCCTTTCCTGTTTGGAAGATTCCAGTTGTACTTGGTGTCATGCTAGGTATCATACTAGGTATCATACCGGGTAGCGATAGATGCACAGAAGGCCACATGTGCCCATTATGGTAAATTTCCCACAAGCGGGTCAATATGTGGGTTTAGTAAGTACTTGTCTAGTTTAGATTTAAAATTACTAAAAGTATCTGCTTCCACCATTTCTCTTGGCAAGGAGTTCCATAGTGGTACAATCCTTTGTGTGTAGAAATAGCTTCTAGTGTCACTTTATGGGAGGTTAGCATTAGCTGATGATTATGCCTTCTAAGTGAAAGAACCCTATTATTTTCTACCAGTCCCAGGTCAGCAAGAAGTTGTCTGTCTCTTGATATTTTAAACATTTGCAAAAGGTCTCCCCTAGTACACCTGAGCTCCAAGGGGTACAGGTTTAAATCTATAAGCCTTTGTTCATACGTCATACTGTGGAGTCCATCTACCATTTTTGTTATTCTTCTCTGCACCCCCTCAGCTTTCCTAATATCCCTACAAAGATGAGGGCTCCACGCTGAAGAACAATAGTCCAGATGTGGATGTACATAAGCTTTGTAAAGGGGCAGGATGCAAGACCTATTCCTAGATGAAAAGGATTTTTTAATATAGCCAATGATTCTGTTTGACTTTTTAGCTACATCATTACAGTGGTCACTAAACTTGAGATCCTTAGTTATAATCACCCCCAGGTCATTTTGGTTATCTACTGATTTTAATGTCCTCCCATCCAAAGAGTAGTCATTGCAGGTGTTTGACCTTCCTAGATGCATAACCACACATTTATCTGTATTGAAAGCCATTCCATTTGACTTAGCCCATTCTTCCAGTCTATTGAGATCTCTACTGAGAGCCTCCACCCCCAAGTCAGTTTTCACTTCAGCTGCGATCTTGGTGTCATCAGCAAATTTAATACAAAAGCTGTTAATATTTTTGGTCATGTCAGTGATGAACAGACAAAACAGGGCAGGTCCCAACACAGATCCCTGCGGCAGCCCACTGGTGACATATCCCTCACTTGACAAGTGCCCTCTAATTCTTACATTCTGCATTCTCTTGTTTAACCATAACTCCACCCAGTCAGTAATAGTTCTATTGATTCCAAACCTGTGCATTTTTCTGTCAAAGTCATATGTGGGACTTTGTCAAATGCTTTACTAAGGTCTAAATAAATAACATCAACTGGAGATTTTTTATCAAGTAATGCACTTACTTTTTCATAGAACACCAAATTGCTCGTAAGGCGCAATCTATGATTAATAAAACCATGTTGGGTATTGTCCTTAAGCTGGTTCTTAGTAGTTTCATATTCCACTCTATCCTTTATACAAGCCTCCATAACTTTACCCAGTATGCTGGTGAGGCTTATGGGCCTGTAATTGGCCATATCCCCCTTGTCCCCTTTTTGTAAATAGGAACCACAATGGCTATTCTCCAGTTGAGTGGTATTTCTCCTGTATTGAGTGACATATTATATATTTTGTGTAAGGGATCAATAAGCCAATTTTCCAGTTTCTTTACAAGTCTTGGATGTAATGAATCTGGACCCGGGATGTATTGGTTTTAATTTTTTGTAACCTGTCCCTGATTTCTTCATGGGTTATTTCGGATAAGGTATTTGGTAGTTTGTTTGTGCCAGTTACAGCTTTTTTGGGGGGTCCGTTACTGCAGACTGGACAAAAATATTGATTAAAGTGATGTGCCATGGTTTGGGGCTCAGAGACCTCAGTGTTATTGACCCTTAAAGGGCCAATGGCATTTACAGAACTTTTTTAATTATTAACAAAAGCATAGAAGCTTCCCCTCACCATCCTTGATATGTGCAAGTTTAAATTCCAATTTCTTTTTTCTTTCCTAATATTGATTTTACATTATTGTAGAGCCGCTTTGTACTTATAGTGTTATACTCCATTTTGTCCCTTTTAAGGGCTATATATGCTCTCCTATTTGCTGCCATTAGTTTTCTTATCCTGGGGGTGAGCCAGATAGGTATTTTGTCCTTTTTGTTATATACTAGTCTATTTGGTATGTATTTGTTTATTAATTCCTGTAACTTGTTTGTTACCCGATTCCACAACTGCTCAGTAGAAGTATAATCCTTATCCCAGTCCAAGTTCATCAGTTCTTGTTTAATATATTCAAAACGCACCCTGTTGTAGTCCTTTACAACAGTTATACCTTCATCCTTCCATATTACTGTATTTATAGAGAAAGTTATGATATTATGGTCACTGTTTGACAGTGGTTCCATAATTTCTAGCTTAAGTATTTTGTCCGGAATGTCAGTTAATACCAGATCCAATATGTTATTATTTCTAGTTGGTTTGTTGACCAATTGATGTAAGCCATTCCCAGAACATAGTTCCAACAACAGCTGTTCCTGGGTAGTGACAGCTGTTTCAGCTTCCCAATCAATGCCGGGGCAGTTGAAGTCACCTACTAGAATAGTTTCTTTACAATATAGTTTGGCTTCAATAGTGTCCAGAAGCCATTTGTGCCCCTGTAGATCAATGTCAGGGGGTCACTAGAAGAGCCTCAGTAATGTTTTATTTTGATTTTCCCTTAGAAGTTCCAACCATATTATTTTGTTTGTGTCATCTGATATAATATCATGTATTTGCCTGTATTTCACATCATTTTTTATATAAAATGCAATGCCCCTTCCCCCCTTTTCTGCCAATTCTGTCTTTACGTAGGACATTGTATTTTTGAATGTTAACACTCTATTCTGAGGTTTCATCCCACCAGGTTTCCGTGACTGCAGCCATATTGATGCTTTTGTGTTTAAGAATGAATTCAAGTTTGTCTATTTTTCCAGTGTTTAAACTTCTAGCAGTTGTTAGTAAGAAGGTTAGATTAGATTTATTATTTTGTTTGTCTCTAAGCTTAACACCAATACTCTTTTTTGAGGATGGATCTATTCCGTCATGCCTTTTAATAATTATTTTTTTGGGACCTGGGAGCTGGTGTTAATAGCCTGCACAAATATGTCGCCTAGTACCTTAGTACCCCTTTTACTTAGATGCAAGCCATCCCTACAGAATAGGGTAATATCATTTGCAAACATCTCCCATGATCTAGTACAGGTGATATTATTCTCAAGACACCACCTTCTAAGCCAGTTGTTATAAGCTTTGATGTTAGAGGTTTTCTTCCAAGATTGCCCAAGGGACCGGTAGCACTTCAGATACTATTGACCTTGCTTTTAAATCTTTGAGAGTTTTGAGTGCTTGTTTCATGTCTTTGACAGTATCCTCCACACTCATTTTACACAGGTCATTAGTGCCTGCATGCAATATTACTGTTCCGGGGTTGTCGGTATGTTGCAGAATACCTGGCAACATCCTTATGATGTCTTTTCCAGTGGCCCCGCTCTAACTACAACTAGTTACATTCTCCTTATTTCCTTTTGTGGAGAATCTGTCAGTATGTTTTGTGATCGGAGTCCCCAGTATGAATATCTGCTCAACACCTAGTGTCTCAGGATATTTCCACTGGTGGCTCCATATTCTCCATACCCTGAACTGTGATGGCTGAACCTACCCTATGATTGTTGCTCATACCGAGATTTTGTATCATTATGCACTGTTGTTAAGTACTGGGTTACCTGGGAGCTGGGGTAAGGCAGTGTCTGAACCTACTTCATTATCGCTGCTTGCACTGTGCACAATTATATCAATAAGTGCACTGTTATTAGATACTCGTTACATGGGGCTGAGGTATGGAGATACCTATTGCTAATGCAAGTGTGAGGTTATCACATGTAGGGTTCATAACTGAGGTAGAGATACTAAGGATGGGATCATTAGAGGTACTGGCCATGTCCTCTGGATTTTCTAGTAGCAAAGGATCAAATCTGTTCATGGTTGAGATAGTGAATAATTCAGCCCTATGTCCTTTTTTCACCACCCGTGTACTTTGAATGTGGTACCATTCTTCGTCAGCACTCCCCGTATTGTCTTCCTCTCTCTCTCTTTGGTTTTTTGCAATGATAGTAGAGGTAACATTGTTCTTTGGTGCTAAAGTACCTACTAGGGGAGGAAGGTACTCCTTTTCTTTGTTGATTTTGGCTCCTAAGAGCTCCTCCCAGATAATAGTCCTCTCCTGGGTTGGCCCTTCCTAGGTGCATGACCTTGCATTTTTTTGTGTTAAACTTTAGTTGCCATGTTTTTGACCATTTTTCCAGAGCCTTGAGTCAGCCTTCATCTTTTCTACCCACCTGGGTGTCTACCCTATTACTTATTTTTGTGTTATCTTCAAATAAGTCTAGTCCCTCAATTATGTCACTAATAAAATATTGAATAGGATCGGACCAGTACTGATCCTTGTGGCACTCTATTATCTACTCCTCTTTCTTCTGAAAGTGAGCCATTTACAAGTACCCTCTGTGTCCGTCCAGTGAGCCAGTTCCTTGCCCATTTCACTACTTGCTGTCTGACTCCCATTCTGTCCAGTATGATGAGTAGCCTTCTGTGGGACTGAGTCAAAGGCTTAGCTGAAATCCAGGTATACTATGTCTACTGCTCCTCCCTGGTCTATTATTTTAGTCACCCAGTTAAAGAAGTTTATCAGATTGGTTTGGCATGACCTTCCTGTTGTAAAGCCATGCAGTTTTGTGTCTAATTTGTTGTTTTCTTCTAGAAAGGATATAATCCTCTCCTTCAGAAGGGTTTCCATTATTTTGCCCACAACTGAGGTTAGATTTATTGATCTGTAGTTGTTTGCACTTTCCTGCTTCCACTTTTGTGTAGAGGAATAACTGTTGCCTTCTTCCAGTCTTGGGGATCTCCCCAGCTTGAATGATAGGTTGAAAAGATCAGCCATGGATGCTGCCAGCTCATCCCTTAGTTTTCTCAGTAATCTGGGGTGAATTTCATCTGGTCCCATGGCCTTGTTTGTACTGAGTTTCTCTGTTCTTTTAGGACCCTTTCTTTTGTAAAGGGACCCGAGTGTATTCTGACCTTCCTTGTTGTGTGTTACATTGCTGGGTCCACATCCTTCCTCCTCCTTGGTGAATACAAAGCAGAAGTAACTGTTGAGGATTTCCAGCCTTGCCCTTGTCATTTTCTGTTATCTCTCCAACCACCCTTGTGAGCCTAACAATACCTCCTGATGACCTCCTTCTTGCCTATCCTATCCTCAGTTTCTGCCTTTGCTGTCCTGATCACTTTGTTTGCTTCCTTCTGTGCCTCCTTGAATTCTTTTCTGTCCTTGTCAGATCCAGTTTGTTTGTATTTCCTGAAAGCCATTCTTTTCTTCCTGACCTTAGTGGCCACTTCTTTAGAAAACCAGAGTGGTTTTCTTTTCTTTTTAGCTTTGTTCACCCTACTTATGCAATGGTTTGCATTATTTAGTATAGCCCATTTGAGCTGTATCCAGTAGCCTTCCATGTCTATCTCCTGCATAATGTTAGTCAGACTCAGCTTAAGACTTTGCTTCATTTTTGTGAAGTTTGCTTGTCTAAAGTCCATGACTTTTGTTTTGGAGTGCTTTGTGTCTGTTTTTGTCTTGATCTGGAACCACACTATACAGTGGTCACTGGTCCCCAGGTGGCTCTGAAACTCTACTTCTGTGATATTGTCCCCATTTTTTAGTAGCAGATCAAGGACCACTTCCCCCCTTGTTTTGTCCTTTCATGCTGTTTCAGGCCCAATATGTGCAGGGCTCTAGAAAGTCCTTGCTTCTGGTTGAACTCACTTTATGTATATCCCAGTTTATGTCAGGTAAATTGAAGTCACCCAGTACAATCACCTCCCTTTGTCACTCATTTTGTATATGTTTTCCAATATTACCTTGTTCCCCTCCACACTTGTTGCTGGGGGCTGATAGAAAACACTCCTACCTGTGTTGCTGCTCCATTGTTTGCCTCTACAATGACCCAAAGTGACTCTGTTTTGGTATTGCCATTTTGAGTCATAGTAGCTTTTATTCCCTCTCTTACATACATAGCTATGCCCCACACTTTTCTACCAGTTCTGTCTTTCTGAAATAGACAATATCCTGGTATAGTCATGTCCCAGTCATGGTTATTGTTGAACCATGTTTCTGTGATGGTGACTCAGTCCAGATCAGCTTTGGTGATCCGGTGGTGAGGTCTGCTAATTTATTTGTAGGACTCCTTGAGTTTGTGAACATAACTTTCTATGCATTGCTGCCCCCTTTTTGGTGCCCTGTTGTATGTTCAAACAATTTATTGTCTCAACCTCATCCAATAGGTTGATTTCCTCCTTTGCATTTGTACCCCTGATTTGTTTGTATTTTGGGGGAGAGGTAGCAGATCCATATGCTGCTGCTGTCCTCTCCCCAGTGTTTAGTTTAAATGGTTTATGGCTACATCCAGTTTCTGACCAAGAGCCCACATGCCTTCCCAAGTGAGGTGCACGCCATCAAATTTGATGAGCCCTCTGTCGCAGAAGTCACGCCAGTTTCCTATGAAGAGGTGCCTCTTTTCTTGGCAACAGCTCTGGAGCCAGTTGTTCAGCTCATCAGTTTGCTCTTTCCATATCCTATCCATACTGCCTCCTTTCTCCCATACGGAGAGGACCTCAGAGAAGGCAATGTTTGAGGAGTGGGAGGAGGACAATTGTCACCTAGGTGGGAGAGGTGCTGTTTTGCCACTTCGACCATCTGATTTGCCAGATCATTAGTACCTATGTGGATGAAAACGGCAGTGCATTTACCTTCTCTTTTTGTTAACCTATGTATGCAACCTGTGTCCCTTTTTGCAGAGGTACCAAATAGACATTTAACTATGACCTCCGTCTCCAGACCCTGCTGTATGTGTGATTCTACTCCTCAGACCATGGAATCACCTACAATCAGAACTTTCCTTAGCTTCTTATTAATAGATGCCTTTGCAGTGCTTTCTTTGCTCTTTCCTGTTTCATGCCCTATCCGGCGGTGTGTGTTATAATACCCTTGTTTGCTTTCCGTGGCTGAAGGGGTTTATCTATTAGTTGTTTTGATTTATGCCTTGTGGTACAGAGACTGCTGTTGAGGCCTGTGCAATGTTTTTCTGCCCCCCTCTGCTACCTGCCATTCTCCTGGACCGGGGTGGTCAAGCAGCATGGAATGACCTCCTGGTGGAGATAGTGTGGTGTATAGGGGTGAGCAGGTATATGGTTTCTAAAGACATTGTGGAGACAATTTATTTGGTTCTATGCCTCTTTGAGTTGAGCTTTCATATGTTGCATTGTCCAGCAAGTAGGGCAATGTCTTAGTGCCTGAATGCGTGCCCTATAAAAGAATGCTGTACAACCCCGGCAGGTGATGATGTCCATGGCCTATTAGGGTGCCTTTGAGAATGAAAGAATGTAGCGGTAGTAGTATATGCATTCACAGGTGTCGGCAGTTGTCCAACTTTCCTTTTACCATCTTAGGAACATCGCCAGATTAAGCACCTTGTTCAGCCCGCCGACCTCCCTACATTGGTCCACGCTTTTGTGACCTCACGCCTTGATTATTGCAACTCCATTTATCTAGGGCTTTCTGGGGTTGATATCCACCACTTGCAGCTGGTGCAGAATGCTGCGGCCTGGTTATTGACAGGTACGTCCTGTGCCTGTCATATTTTGCCGGTACTACGTGATCTACACTGGCTGCCGATTCAGTGGCGGATCACCTTTAAATTCTTTTGACCTACAAAGCCCTACACGGACTGGGTCCAGACTACTTGAAAGAGCTTTTGTTTCCCTACTGCCCTAGGCAATCTTTCTGCTCGGTGGATGAGGGGTTGCTAGAGATTCCAAGGGTCTCTTTAAAATCATCAGATGCTCATGCTTTTATGTTTGCTGCTCTGACCCTCTGGAATTCTGTACCCCATCCGCTTCATCAGTGTTCAACCGTGGAGGTGTTTAAAAAGGCTCTAAAGACATATATATAGTCAAAGATTAATTTTAATTAATGATTGTGAATTGGAGCTCAGATTTATAGATTTATAGATTATTTATGGACTTGTACTTATTTATTGTTTTTAAATTATTGTAAGGTGCCTTAGCTTTAAGAAGGGTGCCATATAAATAAAGTTTCATTTAATTTCTTATGGAAAACAATACACTATTGTGTAATACACTATTGTCTGAAAGAAACAAAAATATTTTTTTTTTATGAGTTGTGCTGAAACTCCTCCCCTTCCTCCTAGCAAACAGGAAGGTGGGGTGTTGTCCAGCTGTAATAAAACTTTTTCTTATGCTGAGAGTGCAGCCACTGGCTGGGTCTGAGCAGAGTGACGGAGGAGAGAAGTTGCCTCAGTGGAGACAGGAGCCCGGACTGTGCACTCCAAGGGTGATTCACCCAGGTAGAACTGCTGTCAAAGAATCCCTGCTTCTGCACCTGTCAGAGTCTACCTTCCCTCTGTGACTGGTCTCTCTCCAAGTCAGTGAAGAACAGTGACACTCAGCAGACAGTAAGAGTAGGGGCTGGACTGCACTTGACGTATGCCTCCTAGGGTTGCCCTGTGTGTCTGTGCTGTATAACAGTACAAATGCTGATTTACATACAGCAGCCAGGAATTCTGGGTAAGTGTTCCTTCAGGTAGGAAGTGGGTGATGACAAGCAGATCCTATATAGGAAGAGGACCCGGGTTGGGTGGGATAAGGGATAGGGTGGGGAGATAGAACCTTTGTTTCTCCTTCCTGCTGAAAAAAAAACAATTAGTTTGTTAAGGTCTGCCACTTAGTAGCACAACTAGAGACAGGAGGAGAGGAGGTCTCTAGCTAGGGGCTGGATCGCTCTTGGCATATGCCTCCTAGGATTGCCCTTTTTGTCTGAGCTGTTGCTTCCAGCTGAGAGCTTTCTATTAGTTGACCACTATTTCAGTAGTAGTGGTACAGCAGTACAAATGGAGATTTACACACAGCAGCCAGAATTTCTGGGTAAGTGTTCCAACTGCTCCTTATGCTGAGAGAACAGCTGCTGGCTGGGTCTGAGCAGAGCAATCAAGGAGAGAAGTTACCTCAGTGGAGCTAGGAGCCTGAACTGTGCACTCCAAGGGGGATTCACCCAGGTAGAACTGCTGTCAAGGAATCCCTTCTTCTGCAACTGTCGGAGTCTGCCTTCCCTCCATGACTGGTCTCTCTCCCAGTAGGTGAAGATCAGTGAAGCTCAGCAGACAGTAAGGCTAGGGGCTGGACCACACTTGGCGTGTGCCTCCTAGGGTTGCCCTTTGTGTCTCAGCTGTTGCTTCTGGCTGAGAGCTTTATTAGCCAACCACTAGTTAAGTAGTGGGTACAGCAGACAGTAAGGCTAGGAGCTGGACTGCTCTTGGTGTATGCTTCCTAGGGTGTTTTAGCAGAGGGATTTGATTCTCAAATCCCTCTCCAATTGTACCTTTTTTATGTTTTGGCCATACAGCTTACGATTTTGTCTAACGTTGTTTTTTCCCATGTGTACCACTGCACCTTTATTGATGTTAAACTACATATAATTATGCATTGCCCATTCTTCTATAAACTTCAGATTATTTATTATATTCATTCTGTTTTGTTCTCTGACCACTCCCCCAGTTTTGTGTCATCTGCAAATTCTGAAATGTGTCCTTTGACCAGCTTATACATATCAGAAATTAAAAAAAAAACACTGGCCCCATTACAGAACCCTGGGACATCCTACTTGTCACTGTTGCCATTTAACCAATTTGTATCCCAGGTTGTTATGTTGTCATTTATTTTAGCTTCCTTAATTTTTTATCCGTAACTCATGACAGACAACATCAAAAGCCTTCCTGAAATCTAAATATCTCATGTCCACAGGTATATTCTTATCAATGTTACTGCTCACTGACTCATTAAAGGTTAACATTTTGGTTATTAGCGATCTACTTGTTTTGAAACCATGTTGATATCTGTCAATTAATTCCTTTTCAGTGAATTCAGTTGCTGTTTCATTAGTTTGTCCTATACCACTAGATTGATCGATTGTGCAAAGCACAGTAGGTTTTCTCCCCTCAAATGTGATTTATTATTGCAAAATTTCTACACTTGTTTTTCAAATACTACTTTTTGTATCTGGCCTGGTTGGTCAGCTGTTCACATGATCTGCCAGACAATTATTGTTCTTATCTAATCAACACAGAATGTATGTAACTTTGCTCTGATCCCCATATGCTCTGAATCATAGATGTAGATAACCCACTATAATTAATGCGTTCTGTTTTTTCACGTAGAAAAAAATGTGTATTAAATACCGTAACACCTGAGTAGGTGTTACGGCATTCACGCGCTCCCTTCCCCTAGCAAAGCACTCAAGACACACACTAAAAAAACAGAGCGCAAGATTTCAAATGTCCATTTCGCTTCACACATCACAGACTAGAAAAATTAACTTACATTAAACTAACACATATAACCTTTTATTCTGTCAAACCTCACTTCTACAGTTCACACTTTTGCCACGATCCCTAACTGCTCTCCCTTTCAACCCTAACCTTTCCTCTGCAGGTCAAATGATGACATCACTGCAAAACAGAGGTTGCTACATGAAACTCTACCAGAAGCATCTCCACAGTTATAGACTTTCAAGTGTTTATTTTGTTTATTCTGATTACCAGTTTAAATAAGTAAATGTTAATGATGAAGCACAGTTCTCTTTTTCTCAGACAAATAAAACATTCATCTCAAGGTAAGATTTCAGTTCTTTTTCAAAGTCAAATCTCAGCATAAAAAAACGGAGTCCTTCAATTATATAAAACAAAATATGGGGTGGTATGTTTAATAGATTTAACACTTCCTCATTGTTGGATGGCTTTCATAAACCCCTCAGGCTGGCCCCAGGTTTATGTGCCATCCAACAACTCAGGTGTGTGTTAAATTTCATAACACACAGCACCCTGTACTTTATCCTATATGTAACTCACTGTTATTTGAATGTATGATGTCTGTTCTGATATGTCTCTGTGTAAATAACCCCAGGTCATCCCTGAAAATGGGACTGTTAGTCTCAGTGGGCCTACCTGGTCAACAAAATTAAAAAATACTCTAACCCACCATGATTTCATACTTTCACAATGTCATCTCCATTGTCTGAAACCCCAAGTCTTGGGGAAGGACCATTAGGGGAAAGCTATTCCAAGAACCATTTCTTTAGCTCCTGTAAGATGTTCACACAACTGTGATCCCCTTTCTCAAAGATTGCAGTAGAGATGGCAGCCTGGTTTTGAGGATTCTGTGAATCACTCAGGGTGGCAGAGGATATAAATGATACCCAGTGGTTGGTGATAGTCATGTACTGTGCTGTTTGACCACTTGTCCATATACTGTATCTCTTGTTATAGTACCTCTTTAATAGCCGATAACTGAAAGGCATTGTATACCTTCTGGCACAGTTCCCTGTAAAGAGCTTGCACAACCTTCCTGAAGAAATATTTCTGAAGTGGCTGCTGGTACTGAGGGGCAGGAATTTTTATCACCCCCCCCCCGCCAAAAGACATTCAAGTCTGCAACAGAAAAAGGATGCATGTCCCGTGCAATCATTGCCGATATTGATGTATTGAACTATGGAGCAACAGGATAATTTTGGTCATATTTTGTTCTCTGTTCAAAAGGTTGAGGCATCATTAACAGTTTCTGAGTGGTGCATTACATACTGAAAAATGCTGGAAGTGACAGGGAAGAGGAATTCCTCCTGTCTTCAATTTGACAGATTTATGTTTCTGATAAAGACTTAGCAAATAAAGGGGTGACATGGTGGACACATTCAAAGCTCTGCTTGGCATCTGAGGGATTTTGCACTGGATATTACAAAATTAACCTATACCACCAGACTATGTGCCACTGTCAACCTCTGCAACACCCTCTCCCATGACACCTTGTGACTTATTCCTGGCCCACTGATGTGGAAGTATTTACTGTTTGTGTATTATTAAGGCTGAAGTGCCAAGGTCGCTATTCGTCTTTCTCTACTGAATGAGATCTGTAGGTAAAGTATATTGCACTGTGACATCAGTGCAATATGTTTCCTTTATGTAACTGAAAAGTATTGTAGCAGAATTGGGGCAAACAGTTTGTTTTCTTCTCACAGTGAATAGAGCTCAATACATCTTGTAAAAAAGGTTTTCATTTATAAGGGGCTATTTGTTTATGCATAAATAGAAGCCAGGCAGGCCACACAGCCCCCTGGTGTGCTGTGTGCTGGGGATCTTAATCACATCCAAGTCTCAAACCAGGTCTTACTGGTTTGGGGAGCAGAGGTGGGTCCACCGTCCATGGATCAAAGAAATGTCCATCTTGTGATGTAAAACAGGCATGTATGATGATGCAGGTGGAGGGGCTGCCCTGGTATGGATATTTCTCTGCCAAATTTCCTTGTAAAATTAGCCATATTTTGGAAGCTGACCCAGGAACATCATCTGTCAGTATCTACCATGTCTCAGATGATCCCAGTTGGAGGTAAGCTTAAGTTATCTACTTAAAGTCTAGTTCAGAAACTAGTGAGTTTCACCTGTCTGTAGTATGACTGGTCAAAAGCTTGTATATTTCATTTCTGTAGTGTTACAGTAGTTCCCATAGACTTTGGTGTGTATAATCTTGTACTGTATGTAAATATCATGGAGTATTAAATACAATAACATTTTATATACTTAATGTTCTCCTTGACTATACTGTTCTTTTAAAGGTATAGATAGCTTGGTGCAAATGGCAAATCTGTGATCAGTCCTGGAAGATGCAGGCTACTGAACTATTTCAAACCACAGCTGTGCCTAATACAGAACAGGTGAAGGAATGTTCCTGGCTGTGACTATAGCAGTGTGTTTCTTGCCCTCAGGAAAGGCCATTGTACTGTGTGAGCAGTGACTAGTGGTAGAACTGACTAGTGGTAGGACTCGAACCTACAGATACCCCATGTGAAAATCAAGCTGGGTGGTGGCAGCATACAAGATGACTATTCAGCGGGCTGAAGAGTTATGAAAATCTGGTAGTGTAGTATGGACTGAGTTCTGGAAGGAACAATCTGTGACATGCATGTATACTGTTCTTTGGGTCAAGATGAAAAAAAACTCAAAATGAAAGAGGATGCCTTTTTCATTTTTGCCCCGACACTGCAACTTCTGAATCATCACTTGGCATGTCGATGTTAATTTCTGGGGGGTGGGGTCAAAGAGATCTACTCAAGATGCATCTGCTGCTATTTTCAAAGCAGAAATGCATCTAAACCTGTTAGCCCATCTATAGACCATCTATTAGATGGCTTAACAGCAACCAAAGTTTGCATCCAAAAATGTATTTATTTATTCATTTATTTATTTATGTCTTTGGTAACCAGGTGAGTGAGCTGATCCAAAGGACCAATTTCAGTCACCATCCAGGCCACAAGGGTGGCAGCAAGCATTCTACAGAAGTAGTAAAATACAGAGAATACAGAGAATGCAAAGATATGATCACATCACAGATACAATGTAGTTAAGCTAATAAAGATACAAAGCAATTATCAAACAGTACAAGGTGAACACATGCACTAAACAGGAGGATTTAAGGTCATTACACAAATAGCCGCCAGTAGATACATACTAAATGTGGCAAAAAATACAACTCACACAAGCTAACATGCCTAACAGAGGTCGAGAGACAGAGTCAGAGAGAATGCACATCAGGGACTGATAAGAGAGCAAGGCAGGACAAGGGAACAGCAGTACTAGGGAGCAAGGATACATAGAAGAACAGAAATAAGCAAGGCAGGGACAGATTTGACAGTTGCAAGTAGATTCGGTCATGATCCAGGATCTTAGGTTAGATTTAAAGGAGAGGTGGAAGGGGGACAAGCAAACAGGTGATGGCAGCCTGTTCTGTAGGGATGGAGTGGAGACAGAAAAGGCTTTAATTCCCATAGCAATGGTAGTACATGGGACTATAAGTGCAGGGACAGAGGAGGCCCTGAGGCTCCTAGAAACCACCCTATCTGTTAACAGTGAACGTGAAGGTGACAGCTGTTTGCTCATGAGTGCATTCTCCACTAGGCAACCCAAGGCATAATCAAAATGACCTTGTAGTGAGAGCCAACCTAGGGATTGGTAGAGTACACAATGGTGGGTGGAATGGGGACTAGGAGAACAAAGTGACAGAGTTGTAAGTTGTATTTAGTCAAGAGCGTAGGGTAGCGGGCATAGAGGAGTAGCCAGGGGAGCAGTAATTGGGCAGGGGTAGTAGGTTCCCTTGCACAACAGCAAGGCAAGCTTCAGGGGACAAGAGCTGTTTGATACAGTAGGCAGCACCTAACTTTTGGTTAATTTTCTGCACAGTATTATTTATATGTTGAGGAAAGTAAGGGAGGGGTCAAGAGCGACACCTGGATATTTGAAGTTAAGAACATTTTCCAGGGGTGGGCCTGATGGGGTGAGTACCAGGAGGGAGGAGGCAGATTTGGCGACCTTGGCTAGAAATGGTTTGGAGCCAAAGAGCATGGCTTTCATCTTTTTTACATTAACAAGGAGTTTGTTGGTGAGGAACCATCGGTGTGCAGAGGCATAATTTAGTGTGAGGGTGACTGAGATTGATTCGAGTGGCTTGTCGCTATGGTACAGGATGAGGTCGTCTGCATAAAGGAGGGCATTACAGTTGAGGCTATCTGCTAGGAGAGCATTGACAAATAAGAAAAGGAGTAGAAGGCCAAGTATGGAACCCTTGGGTACCCCTGTATGACTAGGTAGAGTGGAAGAGGAGCCTTTGCCTATTAAGACAGATTGAGACCTGCCAGAGAGGTAGCTACAGAACCATACAGCAGTTTCTGGGGAGCAACCAAAGTGACGTATAGTGGAGTGGAGAAGGTGGTGGTCGACTAGGTCAAAAGCCTTAGATAGGTCCATGAATACCACGTCTGTGGCCTTTCCCATATCCATATTCCTAAGGATGTGGTCAGAAAAGAGGGCCAGAGCAGAGGAGGTGCTATGATGTTTATGGAAACCATACTGTAGGGGACAAAGGAGGTTGTATTTATCAAAGTGTACTGAGAGCTGATGGTGTACAATTTTTTTCCAGTAGTTTACTTAGATGAGGGAGGTGAGAGATGGGTCTGTAATTTTCAAGGGAGAGGGGATCACCTACTTTAAAGATTGGTACCACGGGAGGTCACGTGATGTAGGTACCGATTCCAGGCTTCTCTCGGTTGCTCCAGCCACCTGATCGCTATTTACATTTATATTTAAGTTTAGAGCAAAGCAAGTTGTTGGAAAAGGGGGAGGAAGGATGTCTAAAAGGCTTGTCTCACTTCGAGATTACATTTTAGCCCGAATGGAAGTTGAAATGAAGAAAAACTTACCTGAAAGAACACCGCCTTCCCCCCCCAAGGAAGGCCCCAAGAAGCCTAGACCCGCAAGTACAGCTGACCCTGGGAAAATAACTGCTAATGCAGCTGAGCAAGAGCCATTAACCCTTGCTAGGTTTCTAGTTGAATTCAGGCCCTTCAAGGAAGAGCTCATGTCTTTGACTGCTGAAATTAAAGCGTTATTGCTTACATTGGAGGAAGTATCACGACGAACCTCAGATTCTGAAGTCAAAGTCCACTGTCTGGAAAAAAGAGTTAGTAAAATAGAGCCAGAGCTGGTAGCCACGAGGCAGAAGATTACAAGGATGGAAGCTAAACTGGAGGACCTCGAGGGACGAAGTAGGAGAAACAATGCAATCCTGATAGGATTGCCTGAAACCTAAGAGGGGCACAATGCGGTTACGTTCATCCAGAAATTTGTGGAGCGTGTTGCTGGTCCCTCGCCTTTTGGGGCTAAGTATTCTATAGAGAGGGCACACAGGGCCCTTAGACCACCTCCCCCATCTGGATCACCACTGAGACCCCTGATATTTAGGTTCCTCAATTTCCTTGAGCATCAACATTTCTTGAAGAAAGCCAGAGAGACACAAGAAATTACCTGTGAGGGCAGGAAAGTAAGAGTGGCCCAGGATCTCCCAGCCACGGTCAGGCAGCAACGCACTGCTTTTCATCCTTATGTATCAAAACTAATAGCAGCTGGAATTCGATTTAAGATGCTGTATCCAGCGCATTTACAGGTCCTCATTTCGGGTGTCTGGCACAACTTCAATGATCCAGATGCAGCTCGTGCTGGTTTAAAGGAATTGCTGCCTGAGTTGTTCCGCGAAGTCTGAGTTGCATCTACTACCAATTCTGAAGCTAAAAGTATCTTACAGTTTTTTGACTGGGAAATCAGCCTTAGAAATCCACCCTTTTTTATCTAGAAAGAGAAATGTCTGCTGATGTAATCCCAGCTGGTACCCCCGCAATTGTTTCCTATTTTTTCAGTAGAATGGAAGCAAGAGAAGCACAGCAGCACTATCTGAGATTAAAAGGATATGGACTGAAGTAATAAACTGTGTAGATCTTTAAAACAAAAGACCTAATCTGTGTTTTAATTCCTGATGTAGGAAAGGGATATAGTTTGCATTGTTTATGTTAATTTTCAGAGGGGACCAGCAAGCCAATCTATAGTTATCTACAGTGTGTTATAATTAAGTATATGGGGCACCTAACAGGCTTTTGTCCGGAAGTCAATCTTTAAGGGACTGCAGTTATACCAAACCAGTTCTCAGCATGAGTAGCCTTTATTCCTAACCTTAAAATTAAAGATTACATCACAATATTCTGGTTGGGAAGGCAGCTACAGAGCTTTGCACCTTTCTCTTCAGAAACAGAAGCGAGTGCTGAAGGAATATTAGTGGGTTCCCTAAGTTGGCTTCCTGGTTTTCTGACAGAGCACACTTAGACAGGCAGGATACTGCCATTTGAGATTAAAAGGGGTTGGACTGAAAGAAAAATCATTTAAATTTTCAAAGTAAAAATTACATTTTCTTTTAGCCCCCGAGGTAGGAAGGGAGCATTGTTGGTATTGCTCACTGCAACCGCTAGAGGGAGTCAGCAGATCATATTATATTTCTATATAGCAGGCTGACACTACTTATATGGGGCATATAATGGATTTAATTTGGAACTCAACCTTTAAGGGGCTGTAGGTAGATTAAACCAGTTTGTATTATTTTGTTGGGGAGCTTTAAACTATTAAGGGAATCGTAACATTAAAATTTTACTTTTAGAGGAACACATTCATTCATGGGATCTTATTGAAACAAGTCTATACATGTTCTCTTCGGACTGCATTAGTTTTAGAAATTATTCGGAAAGATGTTTAGAATGTATCTACCTTGCCCATTACACCCAAATTTAAGTTGAGAGCTACCTAAGGGTGGCTGGGGGGAGAGAGCAATGGTATTGGTATGCTGCAGAGCGAAACCTGCGATAGACTGGGAGGGGAGGAGGGTTGGTAGTTTAGTGTTGTATTTTCAATCTGGTTGGAGGAGGGGAGGGATTAAGGGGTTTGGGGCTGGGATTCAGCATAGCTCCTGTAGGTTTCTTAGGACTGAGTAATCTGGCGAGTTCATTACCTTTTTAAGTTATATTATAAGGAACGAGTAATAATGACTAATGTTATAAAAATTGCAACGTGGAATGTTAAAGGATTGAGGCTGCGCGTGAAACAATATAAGGTCCCTAAGCACCTTGCCTTGTTGTCTATAGATATTGCTTTAATACAAGAATCACATTTATTGGACTCAGAGGCAAATTGCAGGAGAAGGCAGCAGATCAGTTATGTATTTTCTGCAGGGGTTGCCTCTAATAGGTCTGGGGTATTGATCTTAATTAATAGAAAAATTCCTTTCATTCTTTAGCAGGTGCTGAAGGACCCACAGGGTCAGTTTTTGTTTATTCACTGTATTTTATATGCCACTGAGATTCTCCTGGGAACTCTTTATGGGCCTAATGTAGATTCCCCTGATTTGTTTACGCAGCTAGTTGACCTCCTATACCCATTTCTCTCCCTACCACTTATCATGGGGGGGATATAAACACCGTTATGGATCCATTAATGGATCGTTCTTCTCCTCTGAGGAGAGGCCACTCTCCTGCTCAAAGGGCCCTCCAAGAATTCATAGAACATTATGCTCTGTGTGATGTGTGGAGGGTATTACAGCCCTCGGAGAAGGAATTCACTTTTCTATCACCAGTACATAAAACAGCTACACGTATTGATTATATTTTTCTCTCCCAAACTCTTCTTCCGGGAGTTACAGAAGCTTCTATACAGTCGGGTCCACCCTCTGACCATTCGCTGGCAACATGTCAGCTTGCCCTTTCATTTCTCCCCAAGAAATCTTCCCCATGGAAGATCAATAATCAAATGTTAAAGGATACCGACATAGTTAAAACTATTAATAAACACATAGAGCATTTTATTGAAACTAACCTTCAATCTATCTCCAGACCAGACTTAATATGGGGTGCTTTCAAAGCTTTCATTAGGGGGGGGTATTAATCAGTATGGCCACACAAAGGAAAAAAGAAAAAGACAGGGAACTAACTTCTCGTCTTGAACAAATACGTTCTAAAGAATCACTGCTTTTCCATAATTTTTCAGAGTCAATACAGCAGGAGCTGGTTAAATTAAATGTGGATTATTTGGAAATATTAAGGGATAAAGCGGAATTCACTATTCTGAAAGCTAAGGCAAATTATTCAGATCAGGGAGAGAAAGCAGGTAGATTGTTGGCACTGCGGATTAAGCAACTGGAAGTGAATAGATATATTCTGTCAATTCGTTCCCAGTCAGATGGTATCCTAAAAGCATCTCCGGAGGATATAGTCCTGGAATTCCAGCTGTACTATATCAATTTATACAATCCTAAGGTAAATCTATCATTGGAAGGCAGCCTAGACACTTACTTAGGAGCATCCGGTTTATCCTCGCTTTGAGAGCCTCAGCAGGAATGGCTAATATCCCCAGTATCATCTGAAGAAATTCTCAGGGTTATTAAAAATTTACCCTCAGGCAAATCACCTGGCCCAGATGGTTTCTCGGCTAACTTTTATAAAGTTTTTCAAGAACAGTTACTACCTTTGTTACTCCCTTTATTCAGTATATTTTATCAGGTGCCCCTGTGGACCCTACTTTATGGGAGGCTTTGATAGTTCTCATATTGAAGCCGGGAAAGAATCCAGAATTACCCATGAGTTATCGCCCAATATCCCTGATGAACCAGGATATCAAGATATTAGCTAAAATGTTAGCGGATCATGTTGCATTAGTGCTGCCCGATCTTATTGGACCTGAACAGGTGGGACTCATGAAAGGGCGCTCTTCGATGGATCACCTCCGAACCCTGTCGCACGTCCTTTCGGCATGCAGGGATGCCTCATTTCTAGCTGTTTTGGCTTCTCTGGATGCTGAGAAGGCGTTCAACAGGGTAGACTGGAACTTCTTATTTAGGGCCCTTAATGCTTATAAATTCCCTGAGCTTTTTCAAAATTGGGTTAAAACTCTTTATAGCACCCCTTCGGCTCGAGTAGTGGCTAACGGAGTTACAGTATATCAGAAAGATTTATGTTGCACTCAGGAACCAGACAAGGTTGCCCACTATCCCCTTTACTTTTTAATTTATATTTAGAGCCCCTTATTCACCGACTAAAATTGTCCCCGATGACTCAAGGAATTATTATTCAGGGATACGAGGTTAAAGTATCAGCCTATGCTGACGACCTATTATTACAATTATCATACCCGGATAAGTAAATACCTGCTGTGTTATCCATCATAGAAGAATTTTCCAATTTTTTGAATTACAGATTAAATATTGAAAAGTCCCTTGTTTTTCCACTTAACTATAAAGTGCCCAGTCCGAGATCCCTGCCAACAGCACCCAGTTGAGCCCCGGGGCTACGCTCTGCCAGCGGGCAGTCGGCGACCACTAAGCCAACCCAGGGGACCACGAAGCCAGGAGGGACATCGAGGAATGTCCAAGATCCCTGCCCACAGCATCCAGTTGAGCACCGGGGCTATGTTCCGCCAGCGGGCGGTCGGCGACCGCTAAGCCGACCCAGGGGACCACGAGGCCGGAAGGGACATCGAGGAAAGGTACGGGAAAGCCGCGGCCAATCGGAAGGTGAGCGCTCTCAAGGCCTTGCAGCCGATTGGTCCTCCTGCTCCATTGAATTGTATTGACTGAGTTTTCACTGCCAAAAGCTGTTTCTGGGACTTGGAAATTTTTGTAAATCCTTCAAAAAAGAGCTGTTTTACTTCTATTATGTAAAATGTAAAAGGAAATTGCTCAAGAGCTGTGTGATTATGATTACAAGCCCTTTCATGTAATTTAAAGTGGGCCAGACGCTATGGCACCTCAGCCCCCCCACAGCCTTTGTTGTGTAAATTATAATCACTCTGCCCAGCAGAAACACTTGTTTCTGCAATTTTACTAATTGTTGTGCCTTTCTTTGTCTCTTCCCAGTCCGAGATCCCTGCCCACAACACCCAGTTGCGCGCCGGGGCTATGTTCTGCCAGCAGGCGGTCGGCGACTGCTGAAGCCGACCCAGGGACCACGAGGCTGGAGGGGACATGAGGAAAGGTAATGGAGAGCCACAAAATTTTTGCCCACCCGGCCCTTCCCCTCCTTGTGTGTTACTTTTATAGGCATCTTCCACCGAATTCTCATCTCCGCCCCAGCGCCACTCTAACCAATAATCTGTCTCATCACCCCTGCTGTACCATCTAATCAGCAGTCCTTCTCTTATTGTTCTCCCGGTAGTTAACCACTAATACCACTTTCACAATGGGGAGACTCCTTCTGCTATTTCTTTCTCTGTCATTCGAGGTGTTCATTAAGGAAGATATCCCCCCCGACCCATATCACACTAAAAAATGTGACCCACCTGCCTAGCCTCTCTGTATCACCCTCATTGGAAATGACCAGACCCTCACATATGCCCTACCAATGCCACATCATAATCAGTGGGGTAACTTCCAAAAAGGGAAGCAAATTACCATGTATGCATTCCGCCCGATGCTCCATTACTGGGTATACAGTTCCCCTTTATGCCTGACCACCAAACTGCTACTCAGTGACTCGGCACGAAGCCATAACTCCAAATGGAGTACCTCAAAAGAGTGGCAACAGAATAAGAAAAGGAGGGCCAAAGAAAGCCCCCTCTTCCTATCTCTTGAAGCCCTTATGAAACTCCTATTCTTTTTACTGATCTGTATTGGAAATGTGGAAATCAACCCAGGCCCCCCTGAGTGTATCACCTCACCAGCAGACCTAGCCTCAATCTAAGGCCTCAACTTTCTACATATTAATGAATGCAGCCTCCTGAAAAAACTTACATTGATACAAGCCTGGGTTGCCCATACCTTGCCAGACTTTCTCGTGGTATCTGAGACATGGCTCAAACCCACCACAGCAGATAGAGATGTAAATTTACCCAACTACCAATTATTCAGAGCGGATCACCTGACAAGCGGCGGTGGAGTAGCTATATACAGTATGTAAAGTCCAGTATACCTGTATCCTGCCTTAATGCAACTTCGATGCCCAACGAATTCAAATGTATATCCCTCAAAGTATCTCTCTCCAATACGGCAGCTTTTCAGCTAGTTGGCTGCTATAGACCCCCCTCTGCTGACCAAAAGCTTTAATCCCACCTGGGGAAACTAATCAAACCGGGATCTGAAGAAGTCATAATCCTAGGTGATCTAAATCTAAATTGGCTTTCCAAGGCAGCTGCACCTTTAGTATCATTCTGTGATACACATGGGTTCACACAACTGATAAATGAGCCAACAAGAATCAACTTAAAGAATAGAAGCAAAAGCACACTACTTGACATCATGCTGGTGAACAAACCCCACCTATTCACACACACTGGAGTGCTTTTCAGTGACATAAGTGACCACTGCCTCATTGCAGGAGTAAGATCTTCCGGCAAATCAACAACCCCAGCAAAATTCCTAATGAGGAGATCCAAAAAAAATCTCAATATTGAGGGATACCTCCATGGTCTAGCTCACTCTCCAAGCTGGCAAGAGTTTTATATCTTGCACATTCTGTGGAAAAAGCACATCAGGTGTTAAACAGCATAATATTAAGTGCCCTTAACACCCATGCACCAATCACTAGTGTTCGAATAAAAAACAAATCTTGCTGCTGGTTTTCAGCTGACCTCAAATCTGCACTGCTGGAGAGAGACAAACTATGGAAATTGGCAAGAAAAACCAAGAACCCACATGACTGGGTGATATTTTGGAAAGCCAGAAATAGCTGCACCAAGAAAGTAAGAGATGCAAAGGCTGCCTTTCACATGGCTGAACTTGACTCCTCCTACCACAATCCTGCTAGGTTCTGGGGCACCATCAAGGGTATCATAGGGCAGGATTCTAGCACCTCTCTACCAACTCAATTGCACCACAATAAAGGCTCTATCTCTGGCAAAATGGAAGTTCTGGATGCTTTCAATAATCACTTCACAACTGCTGGCCTTGCTTTTGACACCTCTCCAGCTAATCTGCTGTGTGCACAATTAAGCTCCCAGTACACTGGTGCTCAGAGAACTGATTCTTCCTTCTCCTTCAAACCTGTACTGTTGAAGCAAGTAGAGGATCTATTATGGCAATTGGATATTAAAAAAAGTGCACAGGCAGACTCTCTTGACCCCTACTTTCTAAAGATTGCAATTCATGCACTTGCAGTTCCCTTAACACATCTCTTTAATCTATCTTTAACCTCTGGTTCTATTCCTACAATGTGGAAAACAGCCCAAGTGTTTCCCCTTCTAAAATCAGGGGACCCCATGGACCTCAACAACTACAGGCCCATATCCATTCTTCCAGTGCTATCCAAGATACTAGAGAAACTAGTGAGCATCCAGCTAAGAGAATATCTTGATGATGCTAATCTCTTGAATCCAGCTCAATCTGGGTTTAGGGCCAGGCATAGCACTATCTCCGCACTGGCCAAAGTTACAAATGACTGGCAAACCGAATTAGATAAAAAGAATAGTGTCTGTGCTGTATTCCTTGATCTAAGCAAGGCATTCGACACAGTGGACCATGAGCTGCTACTCTCTTCCTTGCATTCCATAGGCTTAGACCCACCCTCCCTTAAATGGTTCAGGTGTTACCTTATGGATAGGTCACAGAAGGTGAAAGCTGAAGGTGATCTATCCCCACTAAAACCACTTCTAAGAGGAGTTCGGCAAGGATCTATCCTGGGCCCTATCCTTTTTGCCATTTACATCAATAATATTGACTCAAATCTCACCAAAGCCACTGTCCACCTCTTTGCAGATGACACTGTTTTGTATGTCAGCAACCCATCGCCTGCAGTTGCCCGTGAAATTTTACAAGCAGAATTCTCCTTGTTGCAATATCAACTACTTGAGAAAAAGCTTCTTTTAAATGCAAAGAAAACAAAAGCAATGTTATTCTCCAATCAAAGCTATACTAACACCTCCTCACTAAGCAATCTCCCCCAGCTATGCACTATCCTTGGAGAAAGCCTGGACTATATAGAAAAATTCAAATATTTAGGGGTGTGGATTGATAGCAGGCTTGATTACACACATCATATTGAAGAACTGCTGAAAAAACTTCGCCAGAGGCTTGGCCTATTCTTCAGAATAAAACACTTCCTAACCAGATACTCAAAGATAAGATTAGTCCAGGCCACATTTCTTTCAGTTGTTGACTATGCAGACTTCCTTTATAGTCACTGCCCCACCTCCTATCTAAGCAAGTTGGATACCCTGTACCATAGAGCAATAAGGTTCATAACAGATCTTCCATTTAACACTCATCATTGCTCTCTCTATGCTGCAGTTGGATGGGCTTCCCTACACCTCAGAAGGAACAGAAATGCTGCACTATGGATTTACAGAGCATTGTCTAAGAAACTTCCAAATTATATTTTAGATTGCTTCACACAGGCCACAGCTAGCTCCTATGCCCTAAGAAGCAACAACTTCATCATGCTCAAGATACCTAAAGTCAACACCCGGCATGGGAGGTCTGCAATCAGCTATTCTCTAGCTATGGCATGGAATACTCTACAGAAGACCATAAAGCTGGCCAATCTTATAACTCTAGCATCCTTTAAACAGCTTTGCACAGGTTTCTTCGCAGAGAAATGCAACTGCTACCACAAGATCTAGTCTAGTCACTTCATAACCCTCCCCTTTCCAGACAACCATCATATATGGCATAATTTTTCTCCACAGTTCTCCCTTCTAGACAGCCACCCTTATTATGGTACCTCAGCTCCATTTAACTCTACCTACCCACCTACCTACCTACCTACCTAAACCTTCTACCACTAACTCCTGGCCCTTACACCATCCCTAAATACTTCCCATACCTCCTAGTATTACATTATGTTGCATGTATGCCTTGACTCCTCTAATGGGATATGCATATACTTTATTTTCTAGTGTAACTTTCATATAACCTACCTTGTTCTGTATGTCTTAATCAACTTCTTTCCCTTGATTATTGTATATATAAGTGTTTTTGACAGTATCTGTTATGCATATATAAGTACCTTGATGTATCTGTTTATGTACCAACTATTTAACCTTGACCTTATCAGGTCCATCTTGTAAATGAGCCTTGCTCAATGATGTTCGCCTGAATAAATAAAGATTTGATTGATTGATTGATTGATTGATTGATTAAATCAAGTATTAAAGAGACAGGTATGTCCTGGGCGCCGAACTCTTTAAGATACTTGGACATTCAAGTTACCAGGAACCCAGCCTCACTTCAAAAGCTGAACTTGAATGCCCTAGTAAATACCATAGGTGCAGACTTAGACAGGTGGGCCAAATTATTTATTTCACTTTGGGGCCGAGTGAACTTAATTAAAATGAATGTTTTTCCTAGGACTTTTTACCCTTTGTATTTGCTTAATAGCTGGATGCCTATTACCTGGTTCCACAAAATCAATGGCTTGATTAGAAAATTTATTTGGGCTAATAGACAACCTAGGATTGCATTTTACAAGTTGGTGGCTCCCAAGGATAAAGGGGGTCTTCGTCTTCCACACTTGACTTTTTATTACTGGGCGCAGGGCCGGCTTTAGGGTTTGGGGGGCCCCCAGCAGAATTAGTGAAGTTATGGGGCCTCTCTACTTGGCCCACCTTTAGCCCATGCATATTATTGTAGCCCATAGGTGCAAGATTTTATCTGTAGTGATCCTATAGGCAGGGAAAAATGGGCAGATTAGGAGGGCCAAGCAGTAGTTATCTACCGGTAAATTTTATATTTATTTGTTTCTACGTATAGCTTTAGTATAACCAGTAGTATTTTAAAAAAAATTATAGGAGGACACAGCAGTGTCATTTCTTGGGGCTGTTCTTCCCATCCCATCCATTGCTGCCTATCTGCCTCATATTGACTGGATCATAGCTTGTTGAGGTATTTCATGACATAACCAGAGGGATCTGCATAGTCCTTCACTGATGTCTTAAAAATATATTAAGATAAAAAAATGTTTAAAAATGAATAAGATAAACTTCTCTGCTTGGGGGCCCCCCATGAGCAGGGGCTCCCAGCAACCGCAGGGTTTGCTGGTGCCTAAAACCGGCTATGACTGGGCGAGTCACATGGCCAAATACATGAGATGGGTGGAACAGACGGGAGAAATGAACTCTGCTGCTTTTGTGCCTATCTGGCTCAAAATTTAGTTGTCTCTAATTAAAGACAGCGGTCTCACTCCAGCGTCGTTGCTTCATATCAGGCCGGGTGCCCTCCCAGTACTTTTGAAGTCAACCCCCATTGCGACATCGGTCAGAGTCCACTCCCAGATAAGCTTATTTATGAAATATAATCACACCTTAGATTTAGCTCAACCTATTGGGGGTAACCCAAATTTAAAAATAGATAATAAGCCAATCTCACCTAAGTGGCTTCCTTAATTGGAAGATGCTAAGCTCTCTCAATTTGTTACCCAGGACAATTCATGGCTTTCAATTATTGAAATACTAACTAATTTCAACATTCCTAGTAAACTTGTCTTTAAAGTATTTCAGTTAAAACATTTAATAATAATGAAGGTGTTTGGGCCGAACCCGCCCCAAAAAAGTATGAGAACTATCTTGGATGAACTCTCACTTACATCCGGTATGCCCCATTCTGTGTCCAATATGTATAAAATTTTATACAGTTACAAGTATCTGACTAGTTTTGCACCGGAGAGCTATTGGACTTTATGTTTTCCTGATCTGGAGATATATCGGACAACATTGTGGTTGAATTGCCATAAATACATTACTCAGGATAGATTATGACTTACACAGTTTCACATTTTACATAATATATATTATACTCCCCAAAAATTATGTAAGTATGGACTTATTGATTTGCCCACTTGTTCCCGTTGTAAGCAGGCAGAGGGTTCACTCTTTCACATATTTTGGGCATGTCCTAATGCCTCTACCCTCTGGAAGGACATTCAACAGAAGATGGATCTCTTATTGGGCCTCTCAGACATTTTCACTCCTGAGGTATGCCTCTTAGGTGAATATATCCACATTCCAGTAATCCCTAGATGATATTACATGGCACTGATCTTCCTATTGATAAAAAAGGTTATTCTCCATCACTGGAAAGATAATGGAGATATTTAGTACGCGGAATGGCTTAAAGAATTATTGGCCAATCTCAGGATGGAAAAAATGGTGGCAAGTCTTAGTAACAGGATGAATAGATATAAGAAAATTTGGGAACCTTTTCACGTGCTGCTTACCATTTAGCATATTGTATCCTATTACCATTTAGCATATTGTACCCTACTATCAAAGTTGGAGTTTGTTAATTCACCTGATAAGTTTGAGCTGTGCTGAATGGGGAGGGGCTTTAGTATGGGGGTGGGGAATAGGTTTGGGGGGAGAACAGCTCCAGTGTATGCAGTGAAGAACTGTCTCTGGTTTCATTTACAATTCAGATTATTATGATTGGATCTGTTCTTTCTCTTGTGAAAAATAATAAACTTTGATTTGAAAAAAAAAAGATTGGTACCACATGTGCAACTTTCCAGGAGTCAGGCACAGTGAAGGATGAGAGGGCAAGATTGAAAATGAAGGTAAGTGGTTTAATGATGGCTGAGGCGATAATTCTGAGAAAGGTGGTGCATAGTCTGATGCTGCCAGAGCTTCCCCTGACTGGTAGGGTCTTTAAGACTTTGGCAGTGACATTTCGCCCAATAACCCTAAAATGGAAAGGGGGTGGCGGGACATCATTTGAGGTAGAAGGGGAACGATTTGAGTGGGACTTCAGGCCTGGGGGAGGTTGAGGAGGGAGTTGCCTTAGGTAGGAGGACAAGTTGGTGAACATAGTGTTGAAGGTGTTCGCAATCCCAATGTAATCTGAGATAGTGCCTGAAGGGGATAAGAGTTGGGTAATTTGTTTGTTGGATTTGGGATTGAGGTGGGACCTTATAGAGGCCCAGAAATTGCGAGGGTTGCCGAAAGTCTTGTTTTGTTGGGTTAAGTAATATTTGCGTTTGAGTGATTTGGCCACCTGCTTAAAGGAATTGCACAGTTGCCTATAGGCGTGCCAGAGTTGGGGGAGTGTGATGCCTTGTAGGCCTTCCATTGCTGTCCCTGTTCTTCATTTGTGCTAAGAGTTCCTTAGATAGTCAGCATTTGCAGCCCCCTCTAACCCTCCTGGTTGTTAGTGGTAAGTGCTTGTCCAATAGCTTTTGCAGGGAAATAGTGAGGCAAGCAACAGTAGATGAGATGTTGCTGTGGTGGTATAGGTCAGTACAATTTATAGCCCTAGCCTCTCTGAGAACATCTTTATGATCCAGGCAGTTGAATTTTCTGAAGGAAAGAAGTTTGGATGGGGATGGGTAGATTTAGTAGTCAGAACTATGTATGTAGGGATACGGTCGCTAATTTAGTCAGGCATAGTGCCACTCTGGAGATCCAAATCTGCCTGGCTTGTGACAATCCAGTCAAGGATGGTGTGGTTATGTGAGTGGGGTTTATGTCTGGTGGGGGAGGCAATGACCTGTTACAGGCAATGCATTTTTAGTAAGCCTGTGTATTGTGGCTGAAAGGCACTTTACCAGTTAAGATTAAAGTCACTGAGTATGATGGTATCTCTTGGGGGTGCTAGGTTGCCCAGCCCATCTAGGAAGTTTGATAGGCCCTGGATGACTCCTGTAAGGGGGTTACAACAACACCCAAGATAGAGTTTTTTAGCTGCTCCCAAGGTTAGTTCCACAAGGAGTGATTCACATGGAAAGGAGGGGCTCAAACAGCTGATGGAAGTGGCAGAGATGTGATCTTGGATGTATAGTGCTACACCCCTACCCCTCTTTCTGCCTGGCCTGTCCTGGCATAGGAGGGAATAACCATGTAGTTGATGTGAGGCATCAGTGTGGTATGATTTCAAAATTGACACAATTGCATCCAAATATGAATGCAGTTGCACTTGCCTCCATTTCTTGCTGCATATTGTGACTGTTTGTCGTAAATGGATGCAACTTCTAAACACAGCAAAAGGGCTGCCTTTACACAATAAAATGGATGCAGACGCAGATGCAGCAAGCATTTGCACCCGTGTCCAAACCTTTTGCAAATCTTGTTCTGTATTTTCCTCTTCAACATCTTCAGTGGATGAGTGAGTGAGGGGGTCTCCTTCAGCAGAGGATACAGGCCCTTAATATTCTCTCCTCTGGTGAAGTTTCTTCAGCCTTTTTAGTTTAACATCTCACAACAGAAGGTTCTACGAGTCCTCATCATCAGAGTCCCCATCGTGTACTGCCTCTGTTTCAAGCATGTACTCACTGCTACTTCTATACAAATGGTCTGATTGAGCAGCTTATAGAGGACTGTGAAATGGCAGAATCTCTTGAAAACGTGGCACAATGTATGCATGTGTGCTTACTCTTTCTTTACCGTTATGTGTAGTGTCTGTAACTGCCTTTGTCTTTAGTTTACTACGCATTTGCTAAATCTACTTTTCATAACTACTGGTTAATCAAGCAAGCTTTGCTTGCTGCCGTTTGAGTCAGCAATCTCACAGCATGGACTATCAAGCTTCCTTGCTGTCTGTCTTAACATCTGATGCAGCACAGACTGCCAGAGCCATCCAGCATGTAGTCCTCAGCTCCAGAGTTAACAAAGACTGTTGTCTCAGCTAGCAAGGGGGGAACAGGGGCATTCCAGCAACTGGGATCCGATGGTAGGTGGCAGAGCCTGTGTGCCTAAAAGCCCATGCCGCACAGCAGCACACGATGCATGCAACATAAGCGCCACTTGGGGAGAAAACAGGTAAGGCTGAGAAGCTGTAATTAGATTTGAGTCGCTGTGTAAAGGACTTATTGCTGTTGTATGAAATATGCATTGCAAGGGCTACAAGAACTTGGTAAGCTTTTGGATGAATTAATGTTGTGGTTGATGAGATTAACATTAATAAGATGTTGCAATACCATGTAAATTTATACTACAGCAATATAACTTAATAGAGTGAGACAGAATTTAATACACGGCTGCCTAGTCCTTGCTGTGGTTTTATTTTTACAGCTTATTTTATGGTTTCTGAAGTACCTTTTTGGTAATGTATATTTAAAATCTGGATATATATTTTGTGTATTTTTATCACAACAAAGCAGAGTTAATTGCCCACTGCTACAGTTATAGTTGTCACCCTAATTAAGGAAACATGAAGTACAGAGTGAATGCATTTGTGAATGTTTTGGTTATACTGCTTCTCTAGTGGTATGGAAGGGAGAATTAAGTAGATGCTCTTGGGAGGGAATAAATCTGGGAGAAAATGGGACCCAGGACCTAAACTGGAAAACAGGACCCGATACTGATTATTGAGTGACATACACATTGGGGGAGGCAGTCACTTAAATATTCAAGTGTTATTAACAAATTAATCTTTTTCAACTAAAAGGCAGCTTGAAAGATTACTTGAAACTGCTGAGTTAAAAAGAGAATTTATTTAGTTCATTTGGGGAAGGGGGAAGGAGAGTGTGTTTTACTTGTTTTAAATCATCAATTAAAGGTTTAAAGTGTTTTATTTTTTTATTTGGTAACCGGGTAAGACCTACTAGGCACAAGTGCTTGTTTTCAGGGGTGACCTGGGAGCACTGGGCGGTTAAGTGACTTGCTCAGAGTCACAGAGTATGCAAGTGGAGGTTGTGAGAATCAGACTCAGGTCTGGACTGCTGGATGCACTAAGCTCGTTCACACCTTGTTCCTCTAACCTCTAGGCTATACTGCCAGCGCAGCATTGTAATTATCCTGATTTATAGAGCTATTCAACCAAACCCAGGCCCTAAAATCTCAGTGCATCTGGATAAACAGCAACACAAACAGAAAGGAATACTTTCATACATGCCAATGTGAGAAGCTTAATACCAAAAAATCAAATTGATTAGTGACTTTATTCAAGAGCACTGTCCAGGTTCCATGATATTTAATAGAGTCCTGGCTGAGTACGAGAATGGGGGATGAACTATTAAGAATTGAAAATTACAGCATATTCAAACAAGACTGGAATAAAAAAGGTGGGAGGATAGTTGTCCTTTATCAAAATAAATATGTTGTAACAAGAAAGGATCTGCATATCCCTAGCAACTCTTGTGAAATAATAGGGGTTGAAATAAATATTTCTGGAGGGGGGGGTAAACCTATACTTCTTATAGGCTGCTACAGACCACCAAAACTCCCTGCTATTAAAATAGGAGAACTAACTAGCTGTTTACTGCCGTTTGCTAAATCCCATGATTTGTTATTAATGGGTGATTTTATCCTAGACTGGAGAAGTGAAGAAAAGTCTCAACACCTGCGTGGTGTTGCATTACCATTAGAATCAGAGTAACTAATAAAAAAAACCACAATGTTAATCCCAAATCCCCTTCAACAGCTACTATGTTAGGTTTGATATTCACAAAGCCTCCTCATACTTATAAAGATGTAGGAATCATGGCTGATTTAAATAGTGACCATCACACTTGCATAGTGTGTCAAAGGGAATACACAGTTAAAGGCACCACCAAGATTAAAACAATACAGGTCTACAAAATCCTTTTGACTTTATAGAATTAATGGCAGACCTAGACAGCTAGAAATGGGAGAGAATTTATCTGATCCCTGATTTGAATGATGCCTGGGACTATCTGGCATCCGAATTGTGTACAATTTACAGTGAACACTTCCCCCTGAAATTTAAAAAAGTACAAAAAAATATTCAGCAGTTTGGTTCGGCAATCAGCTGTTCAAGTTAAAAAGAGAGAAAAAGAGCTTATGGGAGGCGGTGGCAACAACAACAAGAAACCCAGAAACCTGGGCAAAATATTGGGCAGCAAGGAATAAATATGTGAAGGAAGTTAGGGTTACAAAAGAAAAATATTAAAGACCAAAACTAAGGAACTCACTGGAGACCTGAAAGAAGTTTGAAACCTAATGAAAATGTTCAATTGTAAACATCTGCCAAGTGGTGAAATTAAAATCATCACAGGTGGTAAATATTTTATTAAGGATACAGACTTGCCAGACATGTTGAATAAATTGCTGCTGATCCGAGGGAAAATAGGGGTGTAAAACATGGTGCTTTTGGGGATGGTAAACAGTTTGTTTTTGCAGAAGTAGCAGCTCAGGAGGTTTGTGAGTACCAGCTAGAACCGAAATGTAATAAGAGTAGTGGGCTGGACAATCTTGCACCAAGATTCTTAAAGTGTGCTGCATTACAAATTTCAGGATCACTGGCATATTTGTTCACTTGGTCTTTGACATCAGGGGACTTCCCAGCAGGTTAGAACCAGGCCAGGGTTGTCCCCATTTCAAAGGAGGCAGCCCTGGCCAAATGACAAATTATAGACCTATTTCATTACTTTCAGTGGCAGCAAAGCTGCTGGGAAAGATAGTAGCAAAGCAGCTCCAAGCTTTTTGGAGGGGTTAATAGACTGGATAAATGCCAGTCCGGTTTTCACACAAAACATAGTACTCTGTAATACATATTGAAGGTCTTGTAGGATGTCAACAAGGTCTCAGAGCTTGGTAAGGTTAGTAGGGCCATGTTTGTTGACCTCTCCAAGCAGCAAAAAACATTTTTTTTTCAGCTCCGCCCCAACACCAGTGATCTTGGGATACACCTCCACCCCACAAGCACCCTGGCTTTTTCCCCAGGGCAGGGCTACTGGGTCCTCGATGGAACTCCTACTATGGTACCAGAAGGCAGCCTGGCTTCCCCCCCAGGAAGGGGCTACCAGTTCCCTGATGGACCGACATATGGTACCAGAGGGGTAGGGGGTCACGGTGCAGGGTCAAGGGGCAGGGAGAATGTCATCTTACCGACAGAATCCCAAGGGTATTTCAGAGAAAGACCACCAAGAGGCAGGATGTGCAATGATGTCCAAGGCAGAAGTGCAGATGTCTGGCCCACCTCCCACAGAAACAGGCACCGGCAGCTGTATTCCCCCTAGCGTCTGCCAGAGGTTAATCACAGCCAGTCACACACACACACACACTCCCCCTGGAGGAGGAGGAGGAGAGCAGTCCACAGGAAGCTCAATCTACCAGATGGATATACCCCGGAATATACCCTCTCTATTGCCACAGAAAATGGCTTCACATGTGATGCAAAGATGTACTGGGTTCAGTCGTGCATTTTATTTTTTTATTGGACTACAAAAAAAATATTCCTGCTTGCGTGGGAAATGGCTAGTGACACTGCAGACAGGGGCTACTCAATGGCAAAGGGCTGCCCTTCCCCTCAAAAAGGCTTCTCAAATGAAACAAGCCTTTGCCAAGTCTGCGTACATTTTTTAATGG
Organism: Neoceratodus forsteri; assembly: GCA_016271365.2. Classification (NCBI taxonomy): domain Eukaryota; kingdom Metazoa; phylum Chordata; order Ceratodontiformes; family Ceratodontidae; genus Neoceratodus; species Neoceratodus forsteri. The sequence continues at coordinate 1,486,117,350 of CM057452.1, forward strand.
GTTACAAAAAAAAGAAGAAAAGCTTTCTGATTGAACACAGGCAACTAGCTGGTGAAACTACAAGGTAGGGGCTACTTGACTGCCAGATGGATATACCCTCTCCCTCCCCACAAAACAGGCTTCACATCTGATGCAAGCTGATACCAAGTCTGGTTGTGCACTTTATTTTGTTATTGGACTGCAAAATAAAAACATTCCTGCTTGCCATATGCTGCCCCTCCCCCAAAAAATGCTTCACACAACTCAAGCCAATGTGATGTCCTGTGTATAATTTTCTATTGGTTTATGCAGAAACATAGAAAATGTTGGCAGAAAAAGACCATTGGCCCATCCAGTCTGCCCTGTTTTTTTTGTTATTTTTTTTACTTACTTTCTTTCTCCCTGGCTTCCTGGTTGGCACTTCTCTTCAAGGCATCTCCCTCTTAGGTATCTAGCCACTGTCCGTTCTGTCCCCCAGCTTCATCTATTGAAGGCCATCATCTTCCTCCCCCATGGATTACCCCCTGTGGCGGGGTGGCGGGGAGCCCACCATCTCACCCGCCAGAACCTGATCCAGTTCCGGTGATGCCCTTCTGAAGCTGGGGCACCCATAGAATGGCCATCAAGCTGAAGCAGCCAGGACGCCATTTTCCCCTGATTAACCCCTGTGGAGCTTGGCATGCAATGATGCCAACGAACTGGTTGTGCACGCTCCTGTGCACGCCACCTCAATCCTCTGCCGTGCTCCACCCCTTACAGTTGCGGCACTGGGTCGTCTACCTCCAGCCTCCGCTAGGAGTCAGGTGTACAGCAACTGATGGTCCCCTCCTTCCCCGGAGATGGAGAGAAGTCCATTGGGCACTTGATCCATCTCCCCACGCCAACACACGAAGATCCCTGCTCACTCCCAAACATGGGTTACTGGCGTGGCACGAGGTGCGGTGACCAGCGCCTCAACCCTCAGCACCACCAGGCCAGCAGTCTGCCCTGTTTTACCCTAGCCTACCCCAGGACCTAACATCCAGTCAGGGTTATTGGCTTTGCCTCCCCTCTTGCCCCTGCTTTACTGCTTTCCATCTGTGTGACCAGAGTTTGTGGGGGAGGGGCAACCAAGAGAATGGTCTTCTTGAGTGTTTCACCCACCACAGATGAAATAAGCACCTTAAGGCTTTTCATGTGCTCCCCAGCAATGATGCCACTCTAGAGAGGGCCAGGGGGGCAAAGACACAGGTGGGTGCCAGCCACTAAAGGAGTGATTTCAGTGGAGGAGGCTGACAGTGCTGCTGAGATATATGAAAGAAAAAGGTCAAGGTAGGCTAACTCCCGACCAGGGAAGGGTTACCATACAGTAAGAGGGTAGGGATGTGGACCTAGAGGACACCAAAAAACAAATTAGGAGGTTTTACTAATATCCTGACTTGTCTGGTATTTGTAAGGTGACCAGCCAAGAGTATGCGCGTGTGTGTATGGGGGGACCTGAGTGAGCTGGTCGTGGTCACTGAAAAATAACTTGTTTTGAGCCTTGCGTTATCCTGACTTTTCTGTTATTAGTAAGGCAACTGGCCAAGTGCGCGTGTGTGTGTGTGGGGAGGGGGCAGTACGGAGTGAGCCAGTTGCCATAAATGATAGTGATTTTGAGCCTGGCTTTATCTGCATAGGCCAGGAGGAGTGTAGCATCATCCTTTTGTGAAGCTACTGCCAGCAGCTGTTGTTTAAACAGTTCTGTATTCCTGCACACAGGCTTCATCAATCTAAAATCGGAGTCAGTGACAAAAGCCTTTTACAGCTTGGCAGGCGCTGACTCCCGATTTTAAGAAAAAAAGGCTGTTAAACCAGTGGAGGTTTCAACATTAAGGAGCAGCATATAAATATGCATTTTAAACATCCACAATAATGACAAAAACACACAGAGGCCACTGCTTGTTGCTTATTGTTTATTTAACAGTTACAAACAGTAAATCATTTCCTATCTCCTTTAAGCCTTTTACTAGATCCCAGCCATATTTGAAACCGTTAATGGTTCTTGCACCCACCAGTTCTGCAGGTAGGCTGTTCCACAGCTCAACCACTTTTCAATCACATGGGTGCAGTGAGCGTATTTATGGAACACATACAAACAGAGGAGAGAAAGAAGTAAGTGCCTCAGCTGGGACTTGAACCCAGGCTACCTGGAATACCATTCCAGTCACTCCAACCAGCTTCGCCACCAAGGCAACTGGAACCTGTGCCGTCTTGGAATGCACATTGCTCTTTCTCTAATGCACAGCCTGGTACTACACAAATAATTACTTCATTTTTCAATCACATGGGTGCAGTGTACATATTTATGGAACACATACAAACAGAGGAAAGAAAGAGAAGTAAGTGTCTCAGCTGGGACATGAACCCAGGCCACCCAGAATACTGTTCCAGTCACGCTAACCAGCTGTGCCACCAAGGCATGTGCATATTTATGGAACACATACAAACAGAGGAGAGAAAGAAGAGTAAGTGCCTCAGCTGGGACCTGAACTCTGTGCGACCAGAACGGTATTCCGGGTGGCCTGGGTTCAAGTCCCAGCTGAGGCACTTACTTCTTTCCCTTGTCTGTTTGTATGTGTTCCATAAATATGCACACCACACCTATGTGATTGAAAAATGAAGTAATTATTTGTGTAGCATCAGGTTGTGCATTAAAGAAAGAGTAATGTGCGCTCTCGGATGGCCCAGGTTCCAATTGCTTTGGTGGCGGAGCTGGTTAGCATGACTGGAATGGTATTCCAGGTGGCATGGGTTCAAGTCCCAGCTGAGGTACTTACTTCTTTCTTTCCTCTGTTTGTATGTGTTCCATAAATATGCAAACCGCACCCATGTGATTGAAAAATGAATTAATTATTTGTGCAGCATCAGGTTGTGCATTAGAGAAAGAATAATGTGTGCTCTGGGATGGCCCAGGTTCCAGTTGCCTTGGTGGTACAGCTGGTTAGCATGACCAGAACGGCATTCTCGGCGGCCTGGGTTCAAGCCCCAGCTGAGGCACTTACTTCTTTCTCTCCTCTATTTGTACGAGCTCAACCACGCTCTCTGTAACATAAAACTTTCTTACATCCCTCCTGAATCCCATCTCCCCAGCCAGCTGCCACTCATGTCCCTGTGTTCTTGATTCACTAGTCCTGCTGAATAATAGGGTACCAATCTACCTGCCTCACAACAGATTTTAACTTCTCATTTGTATGGATGGACTGTGTTTATCACTTCCCCTTGTGTGTTGCTCCTAATGCACTGACTCATCTTGTGGAACTGTTTGATCATGAGTAGCACCTCTAACTGTAATTGTGGTTACTTACATATTGTACGCTGAATCTCATTGTATTGCCTCCAACTCTGTAAATGTTGTTATGTACTGTATGCTGAATCTCATGTATTGTATTCCATGTACTGCATGTGCCGTCTAGATGGCCCAGGTTGTTCCTGAAAATGGTCCCTGGGACCAGTGAATCTACCTGGTTATCACATAAACAAACAGTTAATTAATTAATTAATTATTTCCCCACAATCTACCTTGTTCATTCCTTTCTGCAACTTGAAGATCTATATCATACTCCCTTCTGGTCTCCAGCAAGTACATGTTCAGGTCCTTAAGCCAATCATCGTAGGATCTGCTCTGCTAGCCCCGAATCATGTTGGATATCTGATGCTGTACTGTCTTTAGCCTGTACTTCTCTTTTCCTAGGTAGGGGCTCCAGAACTGGGCACAGTATTCCAGATGTGGCCTCACCAGTGATCTATAGAGAGGCAGAATCACCTCCTTACTTCTTGCTGTCAACCACCCTCCTGATATACCCCAAAAAGAAGAAAAACTTTTTGTTTGCCCACAGGCAACTGGTTAAGTAAATCTACAAGCGGAGGCTAGTTGACTGTCATATGGATAAACCTTCTGTACAAAAAAGGCCTTTCAAATGATGCAAGCTTTTTGCAGTTTACTTTGCACTGCCATGCACATCTGCCCTCTGGAAGTACAGGCTGAGAAGTCAGACCAACCCCCGACTCTCATCAACACACACACACACACACATTCACCCTCTTTCTTTGTATTTAACTTTTTTTTTTAGTTCTTTTTTTGTAAACTTTATTTTCTTGTTTAAAATCTTGTTCTTTTTCTGTAAACTTCTTCTTGTTTTGAAAAATTGTTTATTCTAATATATTTGCAGTGGTACTGTTGTGCACTGTCAGACACTACTGTGCATTTGTGTGCACACACTGACTGCACAGCCTCTGCCCTCTAGTCTAAGCAGTCACTCCCCAGTCCACCCACACACGCCATCTCTCTCTTGCATTTCCTTTTATTCTTATTTTACTTTTAGTTTGTTCTTTCTCAATATTTTCTTCTGAAGTTCTTTCTTGCTTTATTTCAGTGCAGGCTCTGCAGTGTGAGTGGTCCGACCCCCCACACACACACACATATATATACAGTCTCTCTCTTTTCCATTCTTTCTCTATTCTTCCTGTAACTTTTACTCTTTTTTTCTGCTGTTCTGAAGTTCTTGTTTTATGTCGGTAGTCCAGACACCTGGCCCCACTCCTATCACTGACCTCCACATTGATAGTCTTCAATCTTTAGTCTTGTTTTTCTTATTCTCTTTCTTTTTTAATTACTTGTTTGTTTGTTTTTAGTCCATTCTCCTGACTTGTTCATCCTTGACTCCCCACTCCTTCCGCTCTCTGCTTTAGCCCTGTGCTGATGCTGAACTAATAAACTGATCAAGGACATGGGTGCCACTACCTAACAGAGCTCCTTCCTTCCTCCCTCTCTGCTATGGGTGCCACTGCATAACAGAGCTCTCTCCTTCCCCTCTGCTATGGGTGCCACTACATAACATAGCTCCCTCCTTCCCCTCTGCTATGGGTGCCACTGCATAACAGAGCTCCCTCCTTCCTCTCTGCTATGGATGCCACTACATAACAGAGCTCCCTCCTTCCCCTCTGCCATGGGTGCCACTACATAACAGAGCTCCTTCCTTCCCCTCTTCTATCGGTGCCACTACATAACAGAGCTCCTTCCTTCCTCCCTCTCTGCTGTGGGTGCCACTACATAACAGAGCTCCCTCCTTCCCCTCTGCTGTGGGTGCCACTACATAACAGAGCTCCCTCCTTCCCCTCTGCTGTGGGTGCCACTACATAACAGAGCTCCCTCCTTCCCCTCTGCTATGGGTGCCACTACATAACAGAGCTCCTTCCATCCTTTCTGCAATGGGTGCCACTGCATATCAGAGCTCCCTTCTTCCCCTCTTCTATGGGTGCCACTGCATAACAGAGCTCCCGCCTTCCCTTCTTCTATGGGTGCCACTACATAACAGAACTCCCTCCTTCCCCTCTGCTATGGGTGTCACCACATAACAGAGCTCCCTCCTTCCCCTCTGCTATGGGTGCCACTACATAACAGAGCTCCCTCCTTCCCCTCTGCTATGGGTTCCATTACATAACAGAGCTTCCTCCTTCCTCTCTGCTATGGGTGCCACTGCATAGCAGAGCTCCCTCTTTCCCCTCTGCTATGGTTGCCACTGCATAACAGAGCTCCTCCTTCCCTCTGCTATGGGTGCCACTACATAACAGGGCTCCTCCTTCCCTCTGCTATGGATGCCACTGCATAACAGAGCTCCTCTTTCCTTTCTGCTATGGGTGTCACTGCATAACAGAGCTCCTCCTTCCTTTCTGATGTCGTGCCACTGCATGGCAGAGCTCCCTCCTTCCCCTCTGCTATGGGTGCCACTGCACAACAGAGCTCCCTCCTTCCCCTCTGCTATGGATGCCACTGCATAACAGAGCTCCCGCCTTCCCCTCTGCTATGGGTATCACTGCATAACAGAGCTCCTGCCTTCCCCTCTGCTATGGGTGCCACTACATAACAGAGCTCCCGCCTTCCCCTCTGCTATGGATGCCATTACATAACAGAGCTTCCTCCTTCCTTTCTGCTATGGGTGCCACTACATAACAGAGCTCCCTCCTTCCCCTCTGCTATGGGTGCCACTGCATAACAGAGCTCCCTCCTTCCTTTCTGATATGGGTGCCACTGCATAGCAGAGCTCCCTCCTTCCCCTCTGCTATGGGTGCCACTGCATAACAGAGCTACCTCCTTCCCCTCTGCTATGGGTGCCACTACATAACAGAGCTCCCTCCTTCCCCTCTGCTATGGGTGCCACTACATAACAGAGCTCCCTCCTTCCTTTCTGCTATGGGTGCCACTGCATAACAGAGCTCCCTCCTTCCCCTCTGCTATGGGTGCCACTGCATAACAGAGCTCCCTCCTTCCCCTCTGCTATGGGTGCCACTGCATAACAGAGCTCCCTCTTTCCCCTCTGCTATGGGTGCCACTACATAACAGAGCTCCCTCCTTCCTTTCTGCTATGGGTGCCACTGCATAACAGAGCTCCCTCTTTCCCCTCTGCTATGGGTGTCACTGCATAACAGAGCTCCCTCCTTCCTTTCTGATATGGGTGCCACTGCAGAGCAGAGCTCCCTCCTTCCCCTCTGCTATGGGTGCCACTGCACAACAGAGCTCCCTCCTTCCCCTCTGCTATGGATGCCACTGCATAACAGAGCTCCCGCCTTCCCCTCTGCTATGGGTGTCACTGCATAACAGAGCTCCCACCTTCCCCTCTGCTATGGGTGCCACTACATAACAGAGCTCCCGCCTTCCCCTCTGCTATGGGTGCCATTACCTAACAGAGCTTCCTCCTTCCTTTCTGCTATGGGTGCCACTGCATAACAGAGCTCCCTCCTTCCTTTCTGATATGGGTGCCACTGCATAGCAGAGCTCCCTCCTTCCCCTCTGCTATGGGTGCCACTGCATAACAGAGCTCCCTCCTTCCCCTCTGCTATGGGTGCCACTACATAACAGAGCTCCCTCCTACCCCTCTGCTATGGGTGCCACTACATATTAGAGCTCCTCTTTTCCCTCTGTTATGGGTGCCACTACACAAAAGGCTCCCTCCTCCTTCCCCTCTGCTATGGATGCCACTCATAACAGAGCCCCTCCTTCCCTCTGCTGTGGGTGCCACTACATACAGAGCTCCTCCTTCCCCTCTGCTGTGGGTGCCACTACATAACAGAGCTCCCTCCTTCCCCTTTGCTATGGGTGCCACTACATAACAGAGCTCCCGCCTTCCCTTCTTCTATGGGTGCCACTACATAACAGAGTTCCTTCCTTCCCCTCTGCTATGGGTGCCACTACATAACAGAACTCCCTCCTTCCCCTCTGCTATGGGTGTCACCACATAACAGAGCTCCCTCCTTCCCCTCTGCTATGGGTGCCACTACATAACAGAGCTCCCTCCTTCCCCTCTGCTATGGGTTCCATTACATAACAGAGCTTCCTCCTTCCTCTCTGCTATGGGTGCCACTGCATAGCAGAGCTCCCTCTTTCCCCTCTGCTATGGTTGCCACTGCATAACAGAGCTCCCTCCTTCCCCTCTGCTATGGGTGCCACTACATAACAGAGCTCCCTCCTTCCCCTCTGCTATGGATGCCACTGCATAACAGAGCTCCCTCTTTCCTTTCTGCTATGGGTGTCACTGCATAACAGAGCTCCCTCCTTCCTTTCTGATATGGGTGCCACTGCATAGCAGAGCTCCCTCCTTCCCCTCTGCTATGGGTGCCACTGCACAACAGAGCTCCCTCCTTCCCCTCTGCTATGGATGCCACTGCATAACAGAGCTCCCGCCTTCCCCTCTGCTATGGGTATCACTGCATAACAGAGCTCCCTTCCCCTCTGCTATGGGTGCCACTACATAACAGAGCTCCCGCCTTCCCCTCTGCTATGGGTGCCATTACATAACAGAGCTTCCTCCTTCCTTTCTGCTATGGGTGCCACTACATAACAGAGCTCCCTCCTTCCCCTCTGCTATGGGTGCCACTGCATAACAGAGCTCCCTCCTTCCTTTCTGATATGGGTGCCACTGCATAGCAGAGCTCCCTCCTTCCCTCTGCTATGGGTGCCACTGCATAACAGAGCTCCCTCCTTCCCCTCTGCTATGGGTGCCACTACCTAACAGAGCTCCCTCCTTCCCCTCTGCTATGGGTGCCACTACCTATTAGAGCTCCCTCTTTCCCCTCTGCTATGGGTGCCACTACATAACAGAGCTCCCTCCCTCCTTCCCCTCTGCTATGGATGCCACTACATAACAGAGCTCCCTCCTTCCTTTCTGCTATGGGTGCCACTGCATAACAGAGCTCCCTCCTTCCCCTCTGCTATGGGTGCCACTACATAACAGAGCTCCCTCCTTCCCCTCTGCTATGGGTGCCACTGCATAACAGAGCTCCCTCTTTCCCCTCTGCTATGGGTGCCACTACATAACAGAGCTCCCTCCTTCCCTACTGCTATGGGTGCCACTGCATAACAGAGCTCCCTCTTTCCCCTCTGCTATGGATGCCACTGCATAACAGAGCTCCCGCCTTCCCCTCTGCTATGGGTGTCACTGCATAACAGAGCTCCCACCTTCCCCTCTGCTATGGGTGCCACTACATAACAGAGCTCCCGCCTTCCCCTCTGCTATGGGTGCCATTACATAACAGAGCTTCCTCCTTCCTTTCTGCTATGGGTGCCACTGCCTAACAGAGCTCCCTCCTTCCTTTCTGATATGGGTGCCACTGCATAGCAGAGCTCCCTCCTTCCCCTCTGCTATGGGTGCCACTGCATAACAGAGCTCCCTCCTTCCCCTCTGCTATGGGTGCCACTACATAACAGAGCTCCCTCCTTCCCCTCTGCTATGGGTGCCACTACATATTAGAGCTCCCTCTTTCCCCTCTGTTATGGGTGCCACTACATAAAAGAGCTCCCTCCCTCCTTCCCCTCTGCTGTGGGTGCCACTACATAACAGAGCTCCCTCCTTCCCCTCTGCTGTGGGTGCCACTACATAACAGAGCTCCCTCCTTCTCCTCTGCTATGGGTGCCACTACATAACAGAGCTCCTTCCATCCTTTCTGCTATGGGTGCCACTGCATATCAGAGCTCCCTTCTTCCCCTCTTCTATGGGTGCCACTGCATAACAGGAGCTCCGCCTTCCTTCTTCTATGGGTGCCACTACGCAACAGAGACTCCCTCCTTCCCCTCTGCTATGGGTGTCACCACATAACAGAGCTCCCTCCTTCCCCTCTGCTATGGGTGCCACTACATAACAGAGCTCCCTCCTTCCCCTCTGCTATGGGTTCCATTACATAACAGAGCTTCCTCCTTCCTCTCTGCTATGGGTGCCACTGCATAGCAGAGCTCCCTCTTTCCCCTCTGCTATGGTTGCCACTGCATAACAGAGCTCCCTCCTTCCCCTCTGCTATGGGTGCCACTACATAACAGAGCTCCCTCCTTCCCCTCTGCTATGGATGCCACTGCATAACAGAGCTCCCTCTTTCCTTTCTGCTATGGGTGTCACTGCATAACAGAGCTCCCTCCTTCCTTTCTGATATAGATGCCACTGCATGGCAGACTCCCTCCTTCCCTCTGCTATGGGTGCCACTGCACAACAGAGCTCCTCCTTCCCTCTGCTATAGATTCCACTGCATAACAGAGCTCCCGCCTTCCCTGCTGCTGGGTATCACTGCATAACAGGCTCCTGCCTTCCTCTGCTAGGGTGCCACTACATAACAGGCTCCGCCTTCCCTCTGCTATGGATGCCATTACATAACAGAGCTTCCTCCTTCCTTTCTGCTATGGGTGCCACTACACAACAGAGCTCCCTCCTTCCCTCCTGCCTATGGGTGCCACTGCTGCCAGCAGGCTCCCTCCTTCCTTTCTGATATGGGTGCCACTGCACAACAGAGCTACCTCCTTCCCTCTGCTGCAGGTGCCACTGCACAACAGGCTACCTCCTTCCCTCTGCTACTGGTGCCACTACATATCAGGCTCCCTCCTTCCCTCTGCTATGGGTGCCACTACATACAGAGCTCCTCCCTCTTCCCTCTGCTATGGATGCCACTACATAACAGAGCTCCCTCCTTCCTTTCTGCTATGGGTGCCACTGCACAACAGGCTCCTCCTTCCCCTCTTGCTATGGGTGCCACTGCAACAGAGCTCCTCCTTCCCTCTGCTATGGGTGCCACTCATAACAGAGCTCCCTCCTTCCCTCTGCTATGGGTGCCACTGCATAACAGGCTCCTCCTTCCCCTCTGCTATGGGTGCCACTGCGCAACAGGCTCCTCTCTTCCCTTCTGCTATGGGTGCCACTGCTAACAGGCTCCCTCCTTCCTTTCTGATATGGGTGCCACTGCACAGCAGGCTCCTCCTTCCCCTCTGCTATGGGTCGCCACAACAGCGACAACTCCTCCTTCCCTCTGCTATGGATGCCACTGCACAACAGAGCTCCGCCTTCCCCTCTGCTATGGGTCTCACACTGCACCACGCAGGCTCACGCCTTCCACTCTATGGGTGCCACTCACATAACAGGCTCCACACCTTCCCCTCTGCTATGGGTGCATTACATATAGAAACTCTCCTTCCTTTCTGCTATGGTGCCACTGCATAACAGAGCTCCTCCTTCCTTTCAGATATGGGTGCCACTGCATGACAAATCCCTCCTTCCCTCTGCTATGGGTGCACTGCAAAGCAGCTCCTCCCCCCTCTGCTATAGGTGCCACTACACAACAGGCTCCTCTACCCCTCTGCTATGCCCACTACATATTAGCTCCCTCTTTCCTGTTGTAGGTGCCACTACATAAAACCCCCCTCCTCCCCTACTATGGATTGCCACTACATAACGGCTCCCCCTTCCCTCTGCCAGCAGGTGCACTACACAACAAATCCTCCTTCCCCCTCACTTGGGTCACTGCAACAGAGCTACCTCCTTCCCCTCTGCTATGGGTGCTTTACAACAGGCTCCTCCTTCCCTCTATGGGTGCCACTACATAACAGAGCTCCACTCCTTACTGCTGGGTGCCACCGCATAAAGCGCCTCCTCCCTCTGCTATGGGTGCCACATAACAGAGCTCCCTCCTCCCTCTGCTATGGGTGCCTGCAACTTAGTCCTCTCCCCTCTGATGGGTGCCACTACATGAGCTCCTCCTTCTTTCTATAGGTGCCACTGCAAAACAGGCTCCCTCTTCCCTCTGCTGGGTGTCACTGCATAACAGGCTCCTCCTTCCGCCTATATAGTGCCACTGCGCAGCAGGCTCCTCCTTCCCTCTGCTATAGGTGCCACACAGGCAGGCTCCTCCTCCCTCTGCTGGATGCCACTGCACAACAGGCTCACGCCTTCCCTCTGCTATGGGTGTCACTGCGCAACAGGCCACCTTCCTCTGCTAGGTGCCACTAACAGAGCTCCCCTACCTCTGCTGGGTGCCATTACCAACAGGCTCCTCCTTCCCCTCTGCTACACGGTGCCACACGCAGAGGCTCCTCCCTCCTTTCTGATATAGGAGCCTGCTGGGCTCACCAACTTTCCCTCTGCTATAGGTGCCACTGCAAGCAGAGCTCCCTCTTCCCTCTTATGGGTGCCACTACATAACAGAGCTCCCTCCACCCTCTGCTACCAGATTTTTCATAAAACCTCCCTCCTTCCCCTTATGGATGCCACTACACAAAACAACCTCCCTCCTTCCCTCTGCCGTGATTGCACTACAACAGAGCTCCCTCCTTCCCTCTGTGGGTGCCACCTACAAACCTCCTTCCCCTTTGCTATAGGTGCCTACATAACAGAGCTCCGCCTTCCCTTTGCTATAGGTGCCACCATGGCAAGCCTTTTCCACTATGCTGCCACTACTTAACAGAGATCCTCCTTCCCCTCTGCTGGTGTCACTACATAACAGAGCTCCTCCTTCCCTCTGCTATAGGTGCCACCACAACAGAGCTCCTCCTCCCCTCTGCTATGGGTGCCACTACATAACAGACTGCCTCCTTCCCCTCTGCTATGGGTGCCACTGCACAAGCAGGCCTCCCTCCCTCTATGGTGCCACTGCATAACAGAGCTCCCTCCTTCCCTCTGCTATGGGTGCCACTGCATAACAGGAGCTCCTCCATCCCTCTGCTATGGATGCCACTACACAACAGAGCTCCTCCTTCCTCCTGCTATAGATTGCCACTGCATAACAGAGCTCCCTCCTTCCTTTCTGCTATGGGTGCCACTGCCATAGCAGAGCTCCCTCCTCCCCTCTGCTATGGGTGCCACTGCACAGCAGAGCTCCTCCCTCCCTCTGCTATGGGTGCCCACTGCAAGAGCTCCCCCCTTCCCTCTGCTCAGGGTGCCACTGCATAGCAGATCCCTCCTCCCCTCTGCTATGGGTGCCTATTACATAACAGAGCTCACGCCTTCCCCTCTACTACAGGTGCCACTACATAACAGAGCTCCCTCCCCTCCTGCTATGGGTGCCATTACATAACAGAGCTTCTCCTTCCCTCTGCTAGGGTGCCACTGCACAACACAGATCCCTCCTTCCCTCTGCTATAGGTGCCACTGTACAACAGAGCTCCTCCTTCCCCTCTGACATGGGTGCCACTGCACAACAGAGCTCCCTCCTTCCCCTCTGCTATGGATGCCACTGCATAACAGGCTCCCTCTTCCCCTCTGCTATGGGTGCCACTAGCACTGAGGCTCTCCTCCCTCTACATACAGGTGCCACTACATAGCAGGCTCCCTCCTTCCCCCTACTAGGTGCCACAACACAACAGGCCCTCCTCCTTCCCTCTGCTATGGATTGCCACTGCATAACAAAACCCTCCTCGCCCCTCTGCATGGGTGCCACTGCAGAGCAGGCTCCCTCCTTCCCCTCTTATGGGTGCCACTACCTGCCAACAGCCTCCTCCCCTCTGCTATGGATGCCACTGCATAACAGGCTCCTCCTTCCTCTTTCTATAGGTGCCACTACAACAGAGCTCCCTCCTTCCCTCTGCTATGGGTGCCACTGCCAACAGGCTCCTCCTTTCCCTCTGCTATGGATGCCACTGCACAACAGAGCTCCCTCCTTCCCCTCTGCTATGGGTGCCACTACATAACAGAGCTCCCTCCTCCCCTCTGCTATGGGTGCCACTACATAACAGAGCTCCTCCTTCCTCTCTACTGGGTGCCACTACATAACAGGCTCCCTCCTTCCTTTCTCATATGGATGCCACTGACAACAGAGCTCCTCCTCCTTCCTCTACTGGGTGCCACTACTAACAGAGCTCCTCCTTCCCTCTGCTACGGGTGCCACTACATAACAGAGCTCCCTCCTTCCTCTCTGCTGGGTGCCACTACGCATTGCAGAGCCTCCTCCTTTCCCTCTGCTATGGGTGCCACTACATAACAGGCTCCTCCCTCTTCCCCTCTGCTATGGGTGCCACTACATAACAGAGCTCCTCCTTCCCCTCTGCTATGGGTGCCACTGCAACAGAGCTCCTCCTTCCTTTCTGCTATGGGTGCCACTCGCACAAGCTCCTCCTTCCCCTCTGCTATGGGTGCCACTGCATAACAGAGCTCCTCCCTCCCCTCTGCAGCTGGAAGCACTGCATAACAGAGCTCCCGCCTCCCTCTGCTATGGGCGCCACTGCACAACAGAGCTCCTCCTTCCCTCTGCTATGGGTGCCACACATAACAGAACTCCTCCTTCCCCTCTGCTATGGGTGCCACTACCACCAACAGACTCCTCCTCTCCCTCTGCTATGGGTGCCACTACATAACAGAGCTCCTCCTTCCTTCTGCTATGGTGCCACTGCAGCCAGAGCTCCTCCTTCCTCTCTGCTATGGTTGCCACTGCAGCAGAGCTCCTCCTTCCCTCTCTGGGTTGCCCACTGCATAACAGAGCTCCTCCTTCCCTCTGCTATGGATGCCACTGCACAACAGAGCTCCTCCTTCCCTTCTGCTATGGATGCCACTTGCTAACAGAGCTCCTCCTTCCTTTCTGCTATGGGTGCCACTGCATCAGCAGACTCCCTCCTTCCCTTCTGCTGTGGGTGCCACTGCATGGCAGAGCTCCTCCTTCCCTCTGCTATGGATGCCACTGCAACAGAGCTCCTCCCTTCCCTCTGCTGGGTACCACTGCATAACAGAGCTCCTGCCTTCCCCTCTGCAGGGTTCTGCATAACAGGCTCCTGCCTTCCTCTGCTATGGATGCCACTACATAACAGAGCTCCCCCTTCTTTCTGCTATGGATGCCACTACAAAAGAGCTTCCTCCTTCCTCTCTGCTATAGGTGCCACTACATAACAGAGCTCCTCCTTCCTTTCTGCTATAGGTGCCACTGCATAACAGGCTCCTCTCCTCCCCTCTGATATGGGTGCCACTGCATAACAGAGCTCCTCCCTCCCTACTATGCGGTGCCACTGCATAACAGAGCTCCCTCCTTCCCCTCTGCTATGAGTGCCACTACATAACAGAGCTCTCCTTCCCCTCTGCTATGGGTGCACTACCATTAGAGCTCCCCCTCTTCCCCTCTGCTATGGGTGCCACTCATAACAGAGCTCCCTCCTTCCCTTCTGCTATGGGTGCCACTACATAACAGAGCTCCCTCCTTCCTCTACTATGGGTGCCACTACATAACAGGCTCCTCCTCCCCTCTGCTATAGGTGCCACTGCATAACAGAGCTCCTCCTTCCCCTCTGCTATGGGTGCCACTGCATAACAGAGCTCCCTCCTCCCCTCTGCCTGGGTGCCACTGCATAACAGAGCTCCCTCCTTCCCTCTGCTATGGGTGCCACTGCATAACAGACTCCCTCCTTCCCTCTGCTATGGGTGCCACTGCACAACAGAGCTCCCTCCTTCCCCTCTGCTATGGGTGCCACTGCATCACAGAGCTCCTCCTCTCCCTCTGCTATGGTGCCACTGCATAACAGAGCTCCCTCTTCCCCTCTGCTATGGATGCCACTACGTAACAGAGCTCCTACCTTCCTCTGCTATGGGTGCCACTGCATAACAGAGCTCCCACCTTCCCTCTGCGTAGGGTGCCACTACATAACAGAGCTCCCGCCTTCCCTCTGCTATGGGTGCCATTACACAACAGAACATACCTCCTTCCTTTCTGATGGGTGCCACGCACAGAGGCCCTCCTTCCTTTCTGATATGGGTGCCACTGCATAGCAGAGCTCCCTCCTTCCCCTCTGCTATGGGTGCCACTGCATAACAGAGCTCCCTCCTTCCCCTCTGCTATGGGTGCCACTACATAACAGAGCTCCCTCCTTCCCCTCTGCTATGGGTGCCACTACATAACAGAGCTCCCTCCTTCCCCTCTGCTATGGATGCCACTACATAACAGAGCTCCCTCCTTCCCCTCTGCTGTGGGTGCCACTACATAACAGAGCTCCCTCCTTCCCCTCTGCTGTGGGTGCCACTACATAACAGAGCTCCCTCCTTCCCTTTGCTATGGGTGCCACTACATAACAGAGCTCCTTCCATCCTTTCTGCTATGGGTGCCACTGCATATCAGAGCTCCCTTCTTCCCCTCTTCTATGGGTGCCACTGCATAACAGAGCTCCCGCCTTCCCTTCTTCTATGGGTGCCACTACATAACAGAGCTCCCTCCTTCCCCTCTGCTATGGGTGCCACTACATAACAGAACTCCCTCCTTCCCCTCTGCTATGGGTGTCACCACATAACAGAGCTCCCTCCTTCCCCTCTGCTATGGGTGCCACTACATAACAGAGCTCCTCCTTCCCTCTGCTATGGGTGCCACTGCACAACAGGCTCCCTCCTTCCCCTCTGCTATGGATGCCACTGCATAACAGGCTCCGCCTTCCCTCTGCTATGGGTGTCACTGCATAACAGGCTCCCACCTTCCCTCTGCTATGGGTGCCACTACATAACAGAGCTCCCGCCTTCCCCTCTGCTATGGGTGCCATTACATAACAGAGCTTCCTCCTTCCCTCTGCTATGGGTGCCACTGCATAACAGAGCTCCCTCCTTCCTTTCTGATATGGGTGCCACTGCATAGCAGAGCTCCCTCCTTCCCCTCTGCTATGGGTGCCACTGCATAACAGAGCTCCCTCCTTCCCCTCTGCTATGGGTGCCACTGCATATTAGAGCTCCCTCTTTCCCCTCTGCTATGGGTGCCACTACATAAAGAGCTCCCTCCCTCCTTCCCCTCTGCTATGGATGCCACTACATAACAGAGCTCCCTCCTTCCCCTCTGCTATGGGTGCCACTGCATAACAGAGCTCCCTCCTTCCCCTCTGCTATGGATGCCACTGCATAACAGAGCTCCCTCCTTCCCCTCTGCTATGGGTGCCACTACATAACAGAGCTCCCTCCCTCCTTCCCCTCTGCTATGGATGCCACTACATAACAGAGCTCCCTCCTTCCCCTCTGCTATGGGTGCCACTGCATAGCAGAGCTCCCTCCTTCCCCTCTGCTCTGGGTGCCACTACATAACAGAGCTCCCTCCTTCCCCTCTGCTATGGGTGCCACTACATAACAGAGCTCCCTCCTTCCCCTCTGCTATGGGTGCCACTACATAACAGAGCTCCCTCCTTCCCCTCTGCTATGGGTGCCACTGCATAACAGAGCTCCCTCCTTCCCTCTGCTATGGGTGCCACTGCATAACAGAGCTCCCTCCTTCCCCTCTGCTATGGGTGCCACCCGCAACAGAGCTCCTTCCTTCCCCTCTGCTATGGGTGCCACTACATAACAGAGCTCCCTCCTTCCTTTCTGCTATGGATGCCACTGCATAGCAGAGCTCCCTCCTTCCCCTCTGCTATGGGTGCCACCGCATAACAGAGCTCCCTCCTTCCTTTCTGCTCTGGATGCCACTGCATAGCAAAGCTCCCTCCTTCCCCATTGCTATGGGTGCCACCGCATAACAGAGCTCCCTCCTTCCTTTCTGCTATGGATGCCACTACATAACAGAGCTCCTTCCTTCCTTTCTGCAGTGGGTGCCACTGCATAACAGAGCTCCCTCCTTCCCCTCTGCTATGGGTGCCACTACATAACAGAGCTCATTCCTTCCCCTCTGCTATGGGTGCCACTACATAACAGAGCTCCCTCCTTCCCCTCTGCTATGGGTGCCACTACATAACAGAGCTCCCTCTTTCCCCTCTGCTATGGGTGCCACTGCATAACAGAGCTCCCTCCTTCCCCTCTGCTATGGATGCCACTACATAACAGAGCTCCTTCCTTCCTTTCTGCTATGGGTGCCACTGCATAACAGAGCTCCCTCCTTCCCCTCTGCTATGGGTGCCACTACCTAACAGAGCTCCCTCCTTCCCCTCTGCTATGGGTGCCACTGCATAACAGAGCTCCCTCCTTCCTCTCTGCTATGGGTGCCACTACATAACAGAGCTCCCTCCTTCCTTTTGCTATGGGTGCCATTACATAACAGAGCTCCCTCTTTCCTCTCTGCTATGGGTGCCACTGCGCCCAACAGGCTCCTCCTTCCTCTCTGCTCTGGGTGCCACTACATAACAGAGCTCCCTCCTTCCTTTCTGCTATGGGTGCCATTACATAACAGAGCTCCCTCTTTCCCCTCTGCTATGGGTGTCACTGCATAACAGAGCTCCCTCCTTCCCCTCTGCTATGGGTGCCATTACATAACAGAGCTTCCTCTTTCCCCTCTGCTAGCTGAGCTGCAAATGGTGCAGAGATTGGAGCCATGCAGCTATATATACTCTGGTTTGAGCATGCACAAACCAGAGTATCTATACAGTACACACTACCCCTCTGGCTCCCTTTAACCTCTCTGCAACCTCCTAGCCTGTTACATGACAGGTAAGCTGGCTGGCAGGCTTGGGAGAAAAATAAAAAAACAAACTCAGATTCAAGCCCACAAGGTTCAGCTCAGGTCTCATGAAGGCGGAGCTGCATGCATTTGAGGTGGCTCAGCTTTCCATTCGAAGGTTCTGTACAGCGTTCGCTTTTACTAAGGTTCTGAGAAATGGACTTGACTTGAATTGGTAAACTGGCAAATGGAACTGGATACTAAGGTTTATTCTAAGGTTCTGTGAGCACACACAGATCAGAAGCCCATCAAGACTGCTCCCCATTAATTCCTCTTAGGAGTCCAATCTCATACCATTCTGTAGCATCACATCTATATGCTGTTTAAATTCTCCTTTATCTTTACTTTCAGCTACAAACCCTGGAAACCCATTCCACAGTCTCACTGCTCTCAAAGTGAAGAAAATCTTCCTGCAGTTGGTCTTAAAATGTGTTTGTTTCATTTGTTTGTAAAGGCCACACAAGGTAAGGTCACCCATCTTTAACTGCATATTCTTGTCTTTAAGTTCATTGTCCCTGCTGATGTCATACTTGGTGAGTGATCACCTCTTGTATGTCTTTCCTCAAGGCTCATTAAGTTCAGTTTACTAAATACTCTTTGTATCTGTTACTATGCAGGATGTCTTTCTGAAAGAGATTTTTTCCATATCAACGGACCTTCCTAGGTTAACAAATTTTTAATCAACCAATAAAAACTAGTAATGGCAGCAAGCTACAAAGAAACAAGAAAACAAAAAGTAATGGCAGAGTCCCTTATCGTATATTTTTATAGCTTTCCTGATATAACCTGCCTGAGTGACAGAAATGGCTAGCAGTGATGTCTGGCCTTAAGCTGACCCTGTTAGGTAGGAGCATGGTTGA
Organism: Neoceratodus forsteri; assembly: GCA_016271365.2. Taxonomy (NCBI): domain Eukaryota; kingdom Metazoa; phylum Chordata; order Ceratodontiformes; family Ceratodontidae; genus Neoceratodus; species Neoceratodus forsteri. The sequence continues at coordinate 1,486,135,832 of CM057452.1, forward strand.
GTAACTTGCCCTCCATACAGTTCCATAAGCAAAGCATAAAACCTTGCCCTGAAAAGCTGAAAGGTGAAGGTAACATAAGCTCATAGAAATACACTTCTACGGCATTTATTTATACCAGTTTATAGCACAGTAGCTTTTCAGAAGTAGTAAAGCACTCCATGCTTTCAGATAGTCTATGCCCAATGAGTCTGTCCAGGGATGGAAGGACAGGCTCAATGTCAGATAAGATTCTCTCCCCTGACCGGCATCCCTTGATTCATCTCTTGAAACTAGTCTTTTGTGCCTCAGACCTGATTTGATCTACTCCAATCCATTGATCAGTTTGGTACTATCAAAGAACCATTTCTAACCCAGTCTGGATCATTTAATATTTTTTTTTTGAGATTTATCTTTTTAGAATCGAGAAATATGTCAGGAAAAAATAAAATTATTATTTTAAAATTAAATGACATAAAGAAAAGGCTTAGTAAGGAAGAACAGTGAAAACCTGATTTTGTCCTTTGTATTAGTCTGGATCTACCTCTGACCCAGTTCTGTCCTGGTGTGGAAAAGCTACCTGTCCTTTTGGGAAAAAGATCAGCATAAGGATCAGAACTGGGACACAGCTGACCCTCCAGTCCCTAATTCTAACACAGCAGCATGGAGTAAGCAGACTGGCGGACAGTTTAAAAATATCTGGTTGCAGTTTCTGCAGGTTGCTACTGGCAGCCAGTCCTATATTAACTCAGCCAGTACTGTACTAGTAGTATTTTGCTTATTAGATTTTTACAGATGTGTTACTTTGGTGATTTGGTCTAGCCTTTCAGTTTAAATTTAGGGAAGGCAGTCGGTAGATTTTTACTTTTGCCACCAAAGTCCCACAAATTCTAACAAGAGGGTATATATTTGTAAATGTTTCCCCCAACAGGTATTTGGGCCAATGCATGAATGTGAGGAGTGCCTATGCATCCCCATCCCTGATCCTGGAAGCCACCCCCCCACCCCAACACAATGCAGCCCTGTCCCCTATCCTGGAAGTCACCCCCCGCCCCAACACAATGCAGTCCTTTCCCCGATCCTGGAAGTCACCCCCTGCCCCAACACAATGCAGCCCCATTTGTGATCCTGGAAGTCACCCACTGCCCCAACACAATGCAGCTCCATCTCCGATCCTGGAAGTCACCTCCCGCCCCAATAGAATGCAGCCCTGTCACTGATCCTGAAAGTCACCCCTTGCCCCAACACAATGCAGCTCCGTCCCTAAATTATTTTATTATTTTAGTGATTTATTTAAATTTTGATGACTGGGTAGGCCCGCTGAGATCAAAACAATCCCTTTTTTCAGGGGTGACCCAGAATTAATTATATACATCTATAAACATTACAAAATACATTCATGTCATTTTACAATTAACAGCCAATATAGACATACTGACCAAGTCAAGAATACAGTGGCAGGTTAATTACAATCAACATCACAGGAGAAGAAATACTATTATACACGAGACAGTCACAGTCAGACTGATGTCCCAGTAAGGTTAGATCGGCAGCAGGGAGTCGGCTGACTCAGCAGTAGCAGTTGCAGAGGCTCAGTTCCAACAGGTGGGCTTTAAGATCCTTCTTGAAGCCCCCAAGGGAAGTACATTCCTGGAGACTGCTAGGGAGACCATTCCAGACAGGAAGGATGAAGGCTGCTTAGGACCAGAGTCCTAGAAAAGTCCTAACACTGGGGACTTGGAGAAGCTGGCAGCCAGAGGATCCTAGTGTTCTCCCATTCTTTTTGAGAGCTAATGTGTTAATTAGGCTAGGAGGGGTGCCATTTTGCTGGAGCTTAAAAGCAAGGCACAGTGAAGAATATGATAATCTATTATCTAGAGAAGGCCACCTTAGAGATAATAGTACTTTGCAGTGATGCTCTCGTGCTGGCACCTCTGCAGCGAAGTGCCCTTTCCTGTGATAAAGTATTTTTAGCCTTTGCATTTCAGAGCTTCTTACAGAATGTAGTAAAGGGTCCCCATATAGCAAGGTTGGAAGGAGTGCACCAGTGGAAACCTTGAATTTGGATTCATGAGTGAGGAAAAGGCTCAGGCGATATAATAGACCTAACTTTTGGTTGAGTTTCTTGGTCAGATGGTCGATGTGGCGCTTAAAGGAGCAGTCTTGGTCAAAGTATAGACCTAGGTATTTGATACAATCAATCACTTCAATTTTTGAGCCATTGGAAAGAGCTGGGGACAATAAATGTGAACGGGTTGGGCCCAGGCTTTTAGGGCCAAATAGCATGGCTTTTGTCTTTTTACTATTTAGAAATAATTTATTAATAAGAAACCAATTCTCAAGTATACCAAGGTCTTGACCCAGAAGGTTGTTTAGTTGTACAGTGTCTCAGGAGGACCTATAAACACGGCAGCATCTGCATATAACATCACCTTGGCCCCTCCATAATGTTGAGGCAAATCATTAATAAATATGGAAAACAGGAGAGGTCCCAATATCGAACCCTGGGGGATGCCATCCATGATAGGGTGTTTGTCGGACTTGGCTCTATGCCATCTGACAATTTGTGATCTGCCGTCAAGGTAGTCTGTGAACCATTGAGCAGACAGACGCTCAAGACCAAGAGATGTTAGTTTAGTGATAAGCTGCTGATGATTCACCAAGTGTAATGCCTTGGTGAGGCCTATAAAGACCACACCACTTGGAAGGCCATCATCAAGATATCCCCTGTAAGGTTAATCAGGGCTGTGTTGGTAGCATGATTTTTTTCTAAAACCATGTTGTCATTCAGTTAGTAAAATGTTCTGTTCAACATAGTCCTGGACCTGCTGGTATACAATCCTCTCTAACACTTTACTTGGAGTGCAGAGGATGGATATTGGTCTGTAATTCTCAACAAGCTCAATATCCTCACCTTTAGGGATAGGAGTGATCAAGGCAACTTTCCACACAGTGGGGACTTTGCCTTCAAGCAGCGATCTGTTTAAGAGCCAAGTGATTGGAGAGGCAATGACATGGGCTGCGATTCTGAGGAGTTTGGGTTCCAGCTTGTCAAACCCAGCAGAGCCAGAGGATTTGAATTCTTTAGTCATTTCTGGACCTCAGATTTAGTTGCAAGTTTGAAGTAAAAATTAGGGTAAGGGTTCTCCTCTTGTAAATGATTCTGTGGGCAGGGGGGACCCAGAGGGATTATTTTTAAATTTGTACAGGTATAGTAAGTGAGGAATGCGTTTAGTGTATTAGCAGCATTTTACAGGTTGGTATAGCGGACACCATTTGTTCCTATGTTACTTTTCTCCTGGGCGGTGTTCCCCTTTAAGAGAGAGTTAATTTGGGACCAAAGTTTTTTAGGATCTGAAAGTTTTTTTGTTTGTAGGTTGTGGGGTTATTGTCTTTTAGCTGATTTTAGTTCCTTTTTGCACTTATTTTTCAGTTTTCTATAGTCCACCCAATCCTTAGTTAGATTTGTAGATTTGAATTTTTCCTAGGCTTTGTCTCTCACCTTCATCTGCTTTTTAAGGACTTTGGACAGCCACTTTGAGTGTTTTCCCTTGACTCTAATTTGTTTTAGGGGGACATGCTTATTGGCAGCTGACAGGAAGTTACTGATGATGAAATCAAGGGCTGAGTCCAGATTGGGGGTAAGCTTGGTTTGAGCCCAATCCACCACTGATAGGGTTTCAAGAAAGGAGTAGGTGTTGAAATGGGAGTAATCCCCAGCCCAAAATATTCTGGGTGGAGGGTTGGGATGGTCGTTTTTATCAGATGCCAAATATAGGGGCATGGTCTGTTATGGAGTCCGCAAATGTCCCAGCCAGTTTGAAACTACTTGGATTGGAAGTGAGAACCCAGTCTAATGTGGTGTGGTTTCCTGACTTAATGTTCAGCCTAGTGGTCCTTGGATCAATTGAGTCAAGCTGGCCTCTAGCAAGCTGGATTTTACATCACTAATGGTGTGCTGACCCCAGTGGAGGATGAAGTCACCAAGTATTATTTTCTCTCACTGAGGTAGCCCTGGCATCAGAGCCAGAAGGCTCTCTAAGGAATCTTTTGCAGTCTTAGGCAGGTCATAGATGCAGCCTCTTAGCAGGGGCTTAGTCCTGCCGAGCACTATTTTGATAAACACTGCCTCGCCACCTGACTGGATATGGTCTGGCATTGCCACCAAGGATGCATTTAGGGAGTTTTTGACATAGATGATAACTCCACCACACTTCCTACCACATCTATCATGTCTAAAGGACTTAAACCCCTGGAGTTCAACCTCTTGCATTAGGATACTAGGCTAGAGCCAGGTTTTGGAAATGGCAATTCTGTCAGGAGAGTGCATATTTACCCATGCCTCGAGTTCATGCATTTTAGGTCTGAGGCTGTTAATATTCATGTGGACTAGTTTCAGACTTTTGGCATTAGCCCAGACAGCCATAGAAGGTGACACAGTTGGAAAATTAGGGCATGGAGGGCCAGGGTTAGATTCAATATCCCTGGCGAGTAATAACTCAATGGTCAGCAGGAATTTCAGGAGTGACCCAAGGGGGGGAGGAAGATCTGACGTTTGTTGACTCTGAGATATTCCATAACCATATAGCAGTTTCACCCTTTTCTAAGCCCATATATGGTGATAAGGATAGGTTAAGGTTAGTTTTGGGGTAGATACCCGAGAAACTATAGTACAGAGAGTCTGTGTGATGCCGTGTGTCCTGCCTGAGAGAGAGCAGCAATTGGTCTGTGCCCAGTACTACAAGTATGTAAGTACAAGCCAGCACAATACCCAGTACCATATCAAAGCTTAAAGATGGGTCAGCTAAGAGGAGGAAGTTCAGATTAACCCCCAAGATACAATATATGACAGTAGCAGGTTAGGGAAAAGCTTGTAGTAGAAAAATGTGGGCTGAGAGAGTATCTAGGCGGAACTAGTGAAAAAGCATTAGGCAGGATAATGTTGGTGGTTAGGGTCACCTCCACTAAAACAAGAGGCAGCAGCGTCCTCCACTCTGAGCTGAAGTACCACCGAACCCGAGTCGAAGCACCCCAAACCTGAGCAAGAGCTATGCAAAAGAATGTCAGGGGAATACTCAGTGTGTGAAGGAGGAGGAAACGGTGACCTCTAGGGGTAGCTGGGTATAACTTGCAAATTAGAAACAGGACAGCAGTGAGTAACAAAACAAATCAGCACTGGTATGCTGTCGGAAAGGTGCTAGGTTCAAATCCGCTGTTCACTGCTCCTGAGACAGAGTGTGTCTGCTGGAAGTGGAGGGTGACTCATACTTACTAGTCTAAGTGGTGGCATGTCATAGCTCTCAAGGCAGCAGGTGTGTGTTGGAGGGGGTCCTGACCTGCTAGTCTAAGCAGCGGTGTTTCGGAGCTCCCAAGGCAGCAAGTGTGTGTTGGAGGGGGTCTTGACTGCTAGTCTAAGCAGCAGCATTTCAGAGCTCCTAAGGCAGCAGGTGTGTGTTGGAGGGGGTCCTGACCTGCTAGTCTAAGCGGCAGTGTTTTGGAGCTCCCAAGGCGGTAGGTGTGTGTTGGAGGGGGTCCTGACCTGCTAGTCTAAGTGGCAGTGTTTTGGAGCTCCCAAGGCAGTAGGTGTGTGTTAGAGGGGGCCCTGACCTGAAGGAACACAACGAAGGAAATGGAAACCCCACCACACATACACGCACACACACACACACACACAATGCAGCCACATCTCAATCCACAGCTCAACACCCCCATGCAACACATGCTAGCCCTGACCCCGTACTGCAATTCACACCCCTCGTCCCAACACAAATCAGCCCCAACCCCAGTGTACATCAAGTCTGACTCCCCTAAACACACTCCACACCAACCCTGATTCCTGTGCCCCTCAGTACCATTGGTGGACAGTGGACCCCCACCCACCAGTGGCTCAACACCCCATACCTGTGAGTCAGTGCCATGGCTCAGATGGCCAGCAACACACCTCTCCATACACCTCCTCGGCCACCCGATTGCTGCTGGGAGCGCGCTGCCTATATATTGCAGTGCTCACCCAGCATCAATCAGATGGTTGGCAGCTGAGGAGGTGTGCAGAGGGTTGTGCTGCTGGCCATCCAGGGCCATGGCCCTGACTCACAGGTATGGGGATTGGTGCCATGGATGGGTGGGGGGGTCCACTGTCCATCAATGGTACTGCAGGGGAACCGGGATTGGGGTTGGTGTGACGTGTGTGTGGGGGGGGCAGGCTTGGTGTACACTGGGGTCAAAGCTGACTTGTGTTAGGGTAGGGGTGCCTGAATTGCAGTGCCAGGGTCAGGGCTGTCATGCATTGGGGGAGGGGTGATATCCAGGATCAGGGATGGGGCTGCAATGTGTTGGGGTGGGTATGCCTCAAATACATGGGGGTGGGCATGTATGGGTGGGGGGTATGCTTACTGTACAATGGGATCAGGGCAGGTGAGTTGGGGGGACTTTGCTTATTGCACAATGAGGTCAGAGCTGTTGTGTGCAGTGGGTCGCCACGGTACTCCAGGGGCTCGGCCAGGTTTCCTCCTGCCAATGAGGCATGGTTGCACAGGTCCGGGTGCCTGTGTTGGCTATTCACACACCCAGACTCATGGCTTTTTGTGCCAGTGATCCACTATGGGACCCAGAACGGGCATCTGATTGGATGCCCACCTGGGTCCACCACTCCGTCCTCGGCCACCCTGCACAGATCTGTGTTCTGGGGGGGTAGGATCCACAGACAGGTGTCTTGCAGGTGCATGAGGTAGTGAATACTGTGCATCCTGTGCCTGTCCAGGGCTTCTGGGGTACGTGCCTCAGGCGCGTATTACCCACCCATTCATGCATTAATCTCAATGTCCTTATATGCAGGTGATTTTGACAAAATCATCAAAATCCCATCTATTTATCCCCTGTGGCTATTAGATACATCGAAACATAGACATTGACAGCAGAAAAAGGCCCACTGGCCTATCCTGCCTGCCCAGACCTCCCCTGCTATCCTCACCAGCCTCATTTGTCTGTTCCACCCTCGCTTAAATCCCTCCATTGATTTGATGCAGAGCAACCCCTCTGGCTACTTGTTCCTTTTATCCACCACCCTCTCTATAAAGAAATACTTTCTGATGTCCTTCCTGAATCTCCCTCCCGCCACCATCTTTGACGTTTCCCTTGTGCCAGGTTTCTATTCAACGAGAACAGTTCCTCAGTGTCTACATTATTTATCCCATGAAGAAACTTGAAAGTTTCTGACATGTTCTTTCTCTCTCCCCCATAATTTCCAGCTTACATATGTTGAGGTCTTAGAGCCTCTCCTTGTTGGATTTCTTTTGCTGCCTCCAAATCATTTTTTTTTGCTGTCCTTTGCACTGCCTCAACCAGTCCCTATCTTTTTTTGAGTGTAGCCTCCATAACTGCATGTAGTACTCCAAATACAGCCACATTAGCAGTATGTGCAGGGGAAGGATCACCTCCTTCCTTCTACTGCTGATCCCTCTGCATATGTACCCAAACATCCTTTGTGCCTTCCCTACTGCTCTGTTGCACAGCACTGACTGTGTTAAGTTGTTTGCTAAGACCCAGAGATCCTGCTCCTCTGTTACCCCATCCGAGCCATAACCACAGACCTCCATGTGCCAACAACCACCAGACAGTAGCATTTGGTATGGCATGACTGTGGGATCATAGCATTCTGGCAGCCATCATGCTTTTGATCATGATTTTTTTTCCTCCAATTTTCTCCCTACTATTCTACTTTCCTCTAGAACTGCAAACAATGCTCATTGTCTGTGGTATCCATGTGGAGGAGGTAGAGGAGATGGAAATCTCCTTGACCTACCACAGGGGGTGCTGTGGGAGCAGATTCCAGCAACTTCTTCCCCAGATGAGACATGCCACCACCAGCAGCACCTCTGACCATGGGCTACCAGACAGTGAGGATCTGGGGCTTGCCCTTGAATCTGGATTGCCTGCATGGTAGCACAATAAGCTACCACTAGGCTGTTGACGTACCCCCCAATCCTAACATACATATATATACAGATAAATATATATATATATATTTTTATTATTTTTTTTTGACCCGGAGAGACACACTAAGCTGAAAGCTTGTTTACAGGTGCGACCTGGGAGCACAAGGAAGGTAAGTGACTTGCTCAGGGTAACACAGTATACATGTGGGGGCTGTGGGATTCAAACCCAAGTCTCCAAGTTAGCAGCTCAGAGCCTTAAACCACTGTGCTATACTACCCCCTGTGGTGTGTCAATGAGATTTCCATCTCCTTAACAGGGATACTGCAGACAATGAGCACTGAAGCCCCTTTATGTTTTCTGCAGGACAGCTGTAAGGCAGAAGCTCAGAAAGTGGCCTACTTGACAGGTGTTGATAATGTAGTCTACTGTCCAACTTTTTCAAAAAATTGGATGTCACAAGTAGTACAGCTGTGGGGAGAAATGAAAGAAAGGAAATAATTTGATTTTATACAATGCCTTTCATACACAATGTATCGCAAAGATCTTTTCAAGCCATGAAAAGTGGCCTATTGGGCAAACACATGGAGATTATTAGAGACAGAGAGTGGCTAAGAGAGAGAAACTTAATTAGTCTTTCCCCTTCCCTCAACTTCCCCAATCCAGTACCTTGGTAATAGGATTTACCACAGTGGGGAGGGCGGGCCAGAAGTTGCCTTCACAGATTACGTCAGTGCCGATCCTTGGTCAACCACCAGGATGTACATGAAAGCTGGGTGGGTAGTCCACACCCTCAAATCCTGAAATTTGAGCACCTTACCACCTCACCTCCATGACATTACCAGCCCGCAGCCAACCTCAGTCAGATGCACACAAGCAGAATGGAACCAGCTCATCTAACACTGGGTGTTGCTGCAGAAAGCAAGCCGCAAGTCAAAAAATGCAAAACCGGTGCACTCTGGTCAGATACAGACCAAAGTCCTATTTAATGGTATTCACAAGCAAAATAAAAAAAAAAGAAAGAACACAAAGGAGAACCCCATTTCTTAGTTTGCCTCATACTTCATCAGTCAGCCTAAGTACAATCTTTGAGCATCGGCCTCCTAGCTGGGAGCACAAAGCTTTGCTGCCACACCGCTTCACCACTCCAACAGAGGACATTCAGCATAGAAAGATTAAATGAGTTTCTCAGTGTTACACTGTGACTAAGTGTCTCTGGCAGGATTAAAACCTTAGTCCGAAAACTACCCATAGGGTAGCAGTTGCCAGATTTCATTTCCAAGTTATGAGTGGGTAGACATCAGGCATCCCTGAACAGGATCAGTTTAGATCTCTTACAGTACGTACAGTAATTGTGATAATGCCTCACTCAGGTCAGGGGATCACGTTTTACTACAACACCCAGGGCTGAATTTTCAAAGGGCCCTTAGAATGAGGCAAGGTGCATCAGACATCCACATTGTGTCCAGTCCTGGTGGGCCAAACACTGTGTACCTTATTTTGCAAGAAATGCATCTCTGTGGCAAGGTCCCCCAAAATGACGCAAGACATCCACTGCATTAAAGATATGACACATGGGGGTGAGAATAACGCAAGCTGAGAATGAGGCAAAACTTGGGCAAAAAATATATACGGAGCGAGATGGAACAAAAATGATCACAGGCTGAGTCAAAAATATGATGCAGAGGGAAAATGATGCAATCTGACCCAAAAACATGAAGCAGGTTGAGTCACAAAATAAGAAAATTAAGTCAAAACAAGCATTTGTCAATGCCGAATGTTTGCTTGCTGACGTTGGCATTGATAGTCTAGAAGTTACAGAGCTGCATAATAGGAATGGCAGCGAAGTATTGAACTGAAGCCAACCCCACCACCACCCTGCAGAGAGTGACAGGCATTGGGGTGTGCCTTTGGGTCATCAGGCATAACGACCACGCCATTTCACCACACCCCTACCCTGTAGACACTGACAAGTGTCAAGGTGTGCCTTGGGGTCTTTGGCCCTTATGAACACCCCATTCCATCAGGAAATGCAGTGAGATGGGTGCGGTATAGGAGAATGGGGTGAAGTTTGGGGCCGAAGAGTCCGAGGCACACCTTGATGCCTCTCACTGGCTGCAGGGTGTGGGGGGGGTGTAATTTTATGAGCATTACAGGCAAGAATCCCAAGTCACACCCCTGATGCCTGTCATTCTCTACAGAGTGGGGTATTATGGTCTGAAACCCTAACTTCTCAGGCATTCGTTGGTATTTTCACTCCAAATTTTCAACATGGTTTTTTGTGACCCTCACCTCATGAACAGTGGCAATATCAGTTTGTTAGCTGAAAACTGCTTTTGCACAGCGACTGCGGCATTTGGCACCACAGGTGCAAAAACACATTCCGAACAGGATGTGAAAAATGACAGTGGTACTGTTCATGGGGAGGTGTAAAAAATGGCAATGTTGAAAATCTGCAGTGAAAATATTTTAAAAAAACTGGTGAAGTCAAGCGTGTAGAAACTGTACAACGCACACCCGTAATGTAACTAGTTTTGGGATTTTTTACAAGCAGATTGTTAACACAGGCATTTTGGGACCTCTGATCATGAACAGTGTCAGTGTGATTTTCTTTATCTGTCCTGAGCAATGATTTCCCACAGCGACCACGCATTTCTGCGCTGAAAGTGTGAAAACACATTTCGGCCATGTTGTAGAAAATGACAACTGTACTGTTAATAAGGACGTGTGGAAAAATGCCACTGGTGAAAATCTGGACTGAAAATATTACAAATTCATGAACTTACGAGGATGCGTGGAAACTGCGCAGTGCTCACTTGTAACACAGTCATTTTATGGAGTTTTGTCATCAAATTTTCAACATAGCCATTTTAAGACCTCTGCTCATGACCAGTGTCACTGTGATTTTCTTAATCTGTCCCAAACATTGTTTTTGCACACCGACTGTACCATTGTGCGCTACATGTGCGGAAACATATTTTGGGCGAGATGTGAAAAATGGTAGCTGTACTGCTCATAAGGAAGTGTGGTAAAATCGTACTGTTAAAAATCTGGTGTGCAAATATTACACTCATAAACTTGCCAGGCCAAGAGTAGGAACTGCGCACGGCGCCTCCTAAAACAGTCATTTTTGGGAATTTTTTCACCACCAACATATCCATTTTAACACCTCTGCTCATGACCAGTGTCACTGTGATTTTCTTAATGTGTCCCATACATTGATTTTGCACACTGACTGTGCCATTGTGCGCTACATGGGCGGAAACACATTGTGGACGAGATGTGAAAAATGGCAGCTGTAGTGCTCATAAGGAGGCGTGGGAAAATGGCAATGTTGAAAATCTGGAGTGCAAATATTGAAAATTCGCGAACTTACGAATGTGTGTAGGAACTCTGCAACGCACGCTCATAAAACAGTCATTTTTAGGAATTTTTTCACCAAATTTTCAACCTAGCCATTTTAAGACCTCTGCTCATGAATAGTGTCACTGTGATTTTCTTAATGTGTCCCTACATTGATTTCGCACACCGACTGCGCTATTTTGCAGTACATGGGCGGAAACATGTTTTGGGCAAGATGTGACAAATGACAGCCGTAATGCTCATAAGGAAGTGTAATAAAATGGCAATGTTGAAAATCTGGAGTGAAAATATTGAAAATTCATGAACTTACGAGCGTGCGTAGGAACTGCTCAATGCACGCTTGTAAAACAGTCATTTTTAGGAATTTTTCCACCAAATTTTCAAAATAGGCTTTTTGAGAGCCCACCTTATGAACACTGGCAGCGTCATTTCATTAATCGGTCCCGAAAGGTGATTTCATGCAGTGACTGTGAAATCACCCTTTGGGCCTGATTAACGCCATGACAGTGACAGCATTCATAAGAAGGGGTCCCAAAAACCCCATGTTGAAAATGTGGTGCAAAAATTTCAAAAAATGCCTGAGATATGCAGCAAAGTTGAAAAAAAACTATCTATTACATTATACAGCTCACCGGCATTTCCTCAGTTCATGGTCAGCTTTGAAGAGTGCAGACGTGTTCCCGGTCAACCGAAGATTGCCGCACCAGACTCCGGAGGTAAGTATGGGGTGAGTGGGGTGTGGGGAGGCAGGGTGCACAGTGGGTGGGCGCAAGTTGGTTGGGAGAATGTCGAGGGAACGTTTTCTTTTTTACAGTTTTTTTTTTTTAAGGAAGATGACTGGGGACATTTGCCATGCTTGGGATGGCAGCTAGAAGGCTGTTTTGGGGGGCTGGAGCTGACGGAGGATTGGGCACCCCCATTGGCCATACGGACTTGTGCCTCACTGCAGTGGGTTCCCAGCATGGCAGCTGTCATGGCTGTTTGGGGGCTGGAGCCGGCAGAGTTGGGCACCCCATCAGCCATATGGACATGTGCCATGGGTGGGCTCCCAATGGCACCTGGAGAAGCTTTGGGGCGGCGTGGAGCTGACGGGGCATTGGGCACCCCTGTCGGCTATACAGTATGTGCATGGGGGGGCGCGTGAGCATGCAATATGCGTGCATGCGTGTTGAGGGGGGAGCTCTGCTCACTGAAGCGGAGCTCTCCCTTTCAACTGTATGCCACTGCATTTTCAACTGCTGTCATAGATAGCTGGAGCAGTGATTGGAGCACTGCGACCGTGCCTGCAAACACACTGACTGAATTGGAAGAGGCTGACACACCTCTGGAAAACTCGGATGATGGCACTATGTTTCTTGCACATGCATGCAAGCAAACATAAAAATGAAGCAAATTAAGTCAAAAACCACATACATGGAGAGAAGTGACGCAAAGCTAAGTTTAACAATGACACAAGTTGAATCAAAAAAATGAAACAAACTGAGTAAAAAAAAATGAAGCAAACTTAGTCAGGCAAAGAAGAACTTAATGATACAAGTTGAGTCAAAAAAATGAAGCAAACTGAGTAAAACAAAAAGTGCATGGAGCAAAAATGACACAAGCTGAGCCAAAAATTGCCAGAGATAAAATGGCCAAAACAATGACATGTTATGCCCCTCAAACACTGTCAACTAGCCGTGCAAGGGAATACTGACTCTAACCAATCCCCTACATCATCTCCCCTCACCTTTATATGCTTCAGTGTCAGTTAGACCAGCTTTGGCTGGTCTTATAGTAGCATGCATCTTCGGCACACTGTCAATAACTTGCATCTTCGAAAATCAAAAAGAAAGGGGATGGTGCATGCATCTGTTTGATGTAAGCCACTTTTGCTCGGGCAGTTCTGCTTCTGATGCAAGCAGTGTTAGAAAATCAGAACTTGATGCAAGTTTTGACACAGCTTTCTCCTTGCATCATTCCTTTCTGGCACAAGCACCTTGCGTCATTCTTGGCCCTTTGAAAACTGAGCCCCACGTCTCAGGAAGGACATAGACAGAGTGGAGGAGGTCCAGAGGAGGGCTACCAAAATGGTGAAGGGTCTGCAGCAGAAGCCATGTAAGAAGAGGCTAAAGGAGTTAAATATGTACACCCTAGAAGAGAGGAGGGAGATGGAAATGAAATATATTTTAAAACATAGTAATAACAATATATTTACAAATGGTAAAATATCTTCCAATCTACTTGTTTTTATAATATATTGTAATGTATTGGAAAATCAATATATTTCTATATATTTTAAAATTTGCTATTATTCTGCAATGTGCTATAAATGTGCACATTATTGCCACTTTAGTATACTATGTATATTGCAAAATATATTGATTAAATTCCAAATATATTGAAATAAGGATAGTAAATATATGTTATTGGTATACTGCCAATATATGTAGAAATGTATTTTTTTTACATTTCAAATGTTGTTTCTTATATTTACAAATATATGTAATATACATATGTAATAGATACTAATGTAACCCCCTACAAATGGGGGTTCCCGAAAAGTCTTCCTTGAGTTTGCCTAAACGCTCACTGCCAGGCTGGTGTCCAGTATTTTAGCAGTTTAAATGTGCTTGCCAGAGAGTGCCTGTATAGCCTCTCTGTACTGTCTCTTTAAGAGTTACCTGGATTGCGGTCATAAGTAATCTGAGAGGGGGCTCTGTTGAAAGATGTAACTATTTGCTGGAAATCATTTAGAGTGATAATGATAATGAGTGTTTACTCACCTGGTAAAGGTGATTGTGTTGGTTGACATCCATGGCACTCCAGACATTACCTCATGGGTTTTAGCCGACCTGATAGGCTAGTTGATGCACATGACTTTAGGATCAAATTTCTAGTATATCCAGGTACCAGAAACCCCTACTCTTCAGTTTGAATCTTCCCAAGCTGAAAGTAAGGTTAGTAATACAGCCACTACTAGTAACAAAACAGTAACCACCCTGTATAAATAATGCAGAGTGAGGCGACATGTAGCAGCGGACTGGCAGCCCTCCATTTATTTTCCTATTTAGTACAATCTAAAACTCGACCCATAAGTGGTCGACAGTCGACATCCTGGATGTCCATTTGTAATGCGGATTCTGTTAATTTCAGATAATTTTTTACCCTATAACCTGATTACTTCTTGAGCACTGTGTCGGAAGGGTCTTGAAGTGCCATGGATGTCAACCAACACAATCACCTTTACCAGGTGAGTAAACACCCATTGTGATTGGTTGACCATCCATGGCACTCCAGACATTACCTCATGGGTAGATAAGAAGCAGTAATGTACCCACGGGTGGGAGACAGAGTGTTCTAGTAGTGAGAGAAGGAGCTGGCGGCTGAGAAAACCTGTGTGGCAAAGGAAGGCTGTAGCATGTACAGGTGCTCTAGTCTGTAATGCCTGGCAAACGTGTGGATGGAAGTCCAAGTTGCCGCTTTGCAGATGTCCTTTGCAGAAACATTAGCCCTTTCTGCCCAGGAAGTAGCTACTGCCCTAATGGAATGGGCCTTTATGCCCTGGGAGGGCGTCATTTGTTTTGCTTTGTAAGCCTCCTGAATGGTTCTCTTGAGCCAACCAGCAATGGTTGTCTTGGAGGCTGCCTTCCCCTGTCTTTGTCCCCTTGTGACAATGAACAACCTCTCAGTCTTGCATAGAGGTTGAGTTCTGGATATGTAGGTGGATAGGGTGTTTCCTATGTCTAGGTGGTGTGGGACAGGGTTGTCTCCAAGATGAGTGTTTTCGGTAAATGTTGGCAACTCAATGGGTTGTTCCCTCTGAAAGTTGGAGGAGACCTTTGGTTGGAAGGAGGGAACAGTACGGAGGGGGATCCCTTGTGGGGTGAACACTGTGTAGGGTTCTTTGCAGGACAGCGCCCCTAGTTCCCTGATCCTTCGGGCAGAGCATATTGTGACGAGGAAGCAGGTCTTCAGACTGGCCCAGAATAGGTCTACTTCCCATAGCGGTTCAAAGGGGGTGGTACTGAGAGAATCTAGCACCAGTGGGAGATCCCATGGGGCAATGGATGGTCTGACTCTGGGTCTCAGTATCTCGACTGCCTTTGGGAAGTGCAGCGTGTCTGGGTGAGCTCCTGGGTAGTGTCCCCCTATGGGGCGAATGGCTGCCCCGATGGCTGAGAGCTGTACTCTAAGGGACAAGTGGGCCAGCCCTTTCTCTATCCCTTGTTGGAGAAACAGGAGAATGGTGGCCATGTCTGCCAGCTCGGGATCCCTGTCCTGATTTTGACACCACCTTGCGAACACTGACCATTGTCTATCATAGGTAGAAGTGGTGGAGGATCATCTGGATTGTAGTATAGTAGAGACCACTGAGTCGTGATACCCTGCATTCATCAGTCTTTTCCTCTCAGGAGCCAGGCTGTGAGTTTTAGTGTCCGTGGAGCCGGGTGCAGTACCGGTCCCTGGGTCAACATGTCGGGTAGGTATGGTAACCGGAGACTGGATAATGTCATTGATAGCACTGTTGCAAACCATGCTCTCCATGGCCAGTAGGGTGCCACTAGAATGATGGTCCACCATAAGGATCTGATCTTGGCTAGTACTTGGGGTAACATGGGAATGGGTGGGAAGACATACGCCCTATCTTGTGACTAGGGTTGTGAGAGGGAGTCGGTCCCCTGTGACCAATGTTCCCTGTATTTTGAGTAATATTTCTTGACCTGTGTATTTTCCGCTGTGACCATGAGGTCCATGGATATCGGCCCACAAGTATCCTGGATCAGATGGAAGAAGTTTGGGTGTAGGTGCCACTGCCCCGGGTGGACCTGTTGTCGACTGAGCCAGTCTGCGCAAATGAGCTTGCTGGTGAGATGAACCGTGCCGAGATGTGAGAGGTGGGACTGTGCCCAGTTAAGGACCATTGCCACCTCTCTCAGCATAGCTCTGCTTCTGGTGCCTCCTTTCTTGACAATGTACGCCATCGTGACCTGGTTGTCGGAACGTATCAGGACCGACTGACCAGCAATGGAGGTCTGGAAGGCTCTGAGAGCGTGGTATACTGTCCGCATTTCTAGGACATTGATCGACAACTGGGCCTCTGAGGCTGTCCATTGGCCCTGTGCTGTCCTGTCCCCTAGGCAGGTACCCCATCCCAGAAGGCTCTCTTCCATCTCTATGGAGACCTGGTAGGATGCCCCCAATGGAATTCCCCGGTTCAGACTGGTGCGCACCGTCCACCAGGTCAGTGACTGTCTCACTGGTAGTGGCGATGGAACCGTGACCTGTAGACTGTATTCGGTTGGTGACCCCAATGAGAGGATGTAGGTCTGTAGGGTTCACATGTGCCACCTGGCCCAAGGGACCAGGCCGATGAAAGATGCCATGTAGCCTAGCAGCTGGGCTAGGCGTCCCATGGTGGAGTGATGGCATTGTCACAGTTGGCATGACAACCTGATGAGATTGTTCACCCTTGTCTGGGATGGTTTTGCCCAGCACTGCAGTGTGTTGATGTGTGCCCCCAGGTGTTCTATCTGTTGCGTGGGCACCAGATGACTCTTGGATTGGTTTACCACCCATCCGTGTTCCTCGAGAGCCCTCAGGGCGAGCTCAGTGTGGTGGAGAGAGCGTTCTCTGGAGCGTGCCCGGATCAGCCAGTCGTCTAGATAGGGGATGATGTTGAGACTTTGTTTTCGGAGTCTGGCCACTAGCACGACTGACACCTTGGTGAATACTCTTGGTGCCGAGGTAAGGCCAAAGGGAAGGGCCTGGTACTGGAAGTGCTGGCCTAGGATGTGGAATCGGAGATATTGTCTGTGTTTTTCTCTGATGGGGATATGGAGGTATGCGTCCTTTAGGTCTATGGACGTCAGGAAATCTCCTATGTGGATACTGCGTAGTGTGGACTTTAAGGTGTCCATTTTGAACCTCTCGGAGATGACATGTTTGTTGAGGTGCTTGAGGTCCAAGATTGGGCGGAGTTCACCTGACTTCTTGGGAATGAGGAAGAAGATGGAGTATACTCCTAGCTTCTGTTCATGCGGTGGGACGGGCTGTATGGCTCTGTTCTGGACCAGGTCCCACAGGATTTGTTGTACCTGGTGGGCTGTAGCCTTCCTTGTGGCAATCAGGGAGGTGATGAACCTGTGTGTAACAGGGGAATCAGATAACTCTATCGAGTATCCTCTGGAGACCACCTCTTGAACCCATTTGTCTGTAGTCGTATGGAACCACTGGTGGCTGAAGAGCTCAGCCATTGTCCCACGGGTGGACACCGATCCTGCCCACGAGGAGATCTGACTGAGTAGTCATTGTCTTCCTCGCTGTCCTCTACCTCTCCCTCCGAACTGTGGTCCACGAGGTCTGAAGGAGGAGGGCTGGTAGGAGTGGGTGAAGGGGGTGCGGTGTGGGGTGTGGGTACCTCTGCCTCAAAAAGTAGTGGGTGGGTATGAGGTATCTTTTCGTGAGTGGTAAGATTTGTTCCTCCCCCGAAACCTCCGCCTAGCGGAAGGTAGGTAGGAGTGTCTACTCTTGTTTTTGAGGAGTTCCTTCCCTTCCTCTTTCTGTTTCAGGTACTCCTGCAGGCCCTCCCCAAACATGTTTCCCCTTCATGGGCAAGTTTGTAATAGTGTCTTGGATTCATTGTCGGCCTCCCATAGTTTAAGCCACAATGCCCTTTGAGCCCAGTTGGTGATGGCTGTGGCCCTTGTGATATGTCATTGTCATGTAGGCAAGCGACGCATAGGGGGCCCCGTAGATGGGGCAGGAGGTTAGCGCTGCAGGCATTGCATTTCTTGGCCTTGACCATCTAGTGAGAGGAAGACAAAAGAGAGCGAGGGATGCATTTTGTTAGGCTTGTATAACAATGGGCCTCCATTATATCGGTGCCCCATATCTGCTACCTAGTTGTTTTGTGCAGTGATGTGGGCTAGCTCCACATGTGGGTCGCTGTGGAGAGGGACCCGCATGGTGACAATCAGAGTGGAGGTCGCTATGGAGAGGGACCGCCAGCACAGCAGAACATGACATATGGGTTGCTATAGGGAGGAACCCAAATGGACCTGAGTAGGGTAACCTCAGTGTATAAGGTCACTGTTGTGAGGGACCCTATAAGGAGGTAAGGAGCTGGGCTGCGCTTGTTAATGTGGCCCCTTAGATAGCATCCCAGTTGTGGGGCCTGTATGCAGCGATAAAACCTAGGGCTGTATTTCCAGCAAGGTGGCCCTTCCGAAGTATCCTTGCAGATCGAGATTGAGAAACAAAAAATAATGAAGGGCTTATGTGTTGCACGATGCAGGGCATGATCTTTGTTTGGGAATGTGAAGAAAAAAAGCCCCTGCATCATGATCCTGGCATGCACAAGCGCGCGAAGTCGTCTGGTAACCCCCCCAACCCCCCTTCTGATTTTGCAAGCTAGGCCTTGGGCCTAGGTGGCCAGGGGCCTGCAAGGTGAGGGAGAGGAAGAGGGAGGCCGGAGGCATGGGCGATGTGCCCGCGATTGCCTGGGGGGCTTTTGCGGCCTAAATTGTTTGTCCCCCACAGGCATGGTTGACTGAGAGGGAGGGGATGTGGCTTGCAGGTGTTAGTGTGACCGGCCATGCTGCTGGGGGAGGAGGAAGCATCCAGCTGAGTCGGGGTGGCTTGGCCAATTTTCTAAATGGCGCTCTGCTGAGGCACCAAGAGGAAGGGCTATGTCCTTGTGCCTGTGAACCATGCTGTCCATCCTGCAATGCTCCTGGTGCCCCATACCCCTGGAGGAGCTGTTCAGACACTCGCGACTGCGAGCGAGCATGGGTGGAGCACCACGCTGGTAGGCCATAGGCCTACGAGTCCTGGCGTGCTTCTCCACGTGTTGTGGATACGGCATAAGGCCGTAGGAGCCTGGGGCTTGCCAGAGGAGGTGAGTAAGGTAGCGAGGAGCGGGTCTCCCATGACAGAGCTGGGAGACCGAAGCGCTGAGCAAACGCAACCTCTGTTTTCGCCCTCGCGAGGGCGTAGGAAGCTAGTAGGCCTTCTAACGGCTGCTTCAAATACAAATAAATGAGGCAATCCTGTGAAAGCAACTTTGTTCAGTACCATAGTGAACCAACGAACATGTGAGTTAACAGCAAAGCAAATAACAAGACTGGACAGACATAACAGCAGCATTGGGAGAAAACAAACATTTTTTTATCTTTTTTTATAAGTTACAACCAGCGTTACTCTCTGGTAGTGGAGTGCAAGGCTAGCATACACAGACAAAAAAGGTCTGATCTCTGGGTATGAGGGGGACAGGAGAAAATGTCCCTTGCTCCACAGCTAAGTCCTTTGTCCCTGATCTCAGGGTTAGCTTAAAGAACAGTAAAATTAAATAAGTACAGCAGCATAAATCAAGAGTCTGCAGGCCAAAAAAAGGTCTGCAGTCACAATTTTAGTAATATCAGTTATAGAAAAATGACTGCATGTAGTGGTAGGATGTATTCTCCTAAACAATTAGCACAATTAGCTGAATATGAAGAGGCCTACCTTCTTAACACAGAAACAGCAGGGAATCCTGTTGCGCTTGTAGCCTGATCAGATGCACAATTTGAACTGAAGAGCAGGGGTTTCTGGGACCTGGATATACTAGAAATTTGATCCTAGAGTCATGTGCATCAACTATCCTATCAGGTGGGCTAAAACCCATGAGGTAATGTCTGGAATGCCATGGATGGTCAACCAATCACAATGTAGTTTGTCTTACCTGCCTTCTTTGCAGCAAGGACTGTTTTGTTTATCTCCACTATCTTGGTTTTGGACTGCCGAATTGGACCAATCAGTACTGGTGGGACCTAAAATGGAGCTGGACTACAGGAGCTGTCTGGAGTCAAAATCTGTAGGAATTGTAGTTTGGGGCTTTTGGCACCTTTTTGCACCTGAAGGGGGAGCCTTTGTTGTGACTGACAGATCAGCCAACCGAACCTGTTGTATTCTGGGGAAGGTCCTAGGCTTACAGGCAGTTGAGTCAGATCTATGTTGGGAGCTGAAGAAATAACAGCTTAAGACAGTCAAGATGCTGTCTGCGTATTTTGAGTGGGAGAACTGTGGAAAGGCCTGAGTTGTGGCCGGCATGTCTGCCTGCTTCCCCTGAAAAGGAGAGAAGAGAATTATTTCTGACTAAATATAAGTTTGTGAGAAAGAAGTAAGCCACTGATTTTTTACCAGGCTCATACCAGAAGAAGACCAAAGATTTTGCTGAATGCGATTGGCCTGTCAGGATTTCCAGCTGCTTTTGAATCCCCGGTTTGCGGAGAGACTCTGCGATCATGACCGGAGAGCGGTTTGCCTCGTACAGTAGAGTTTCCTTACATGTAAATGTGCTGTGAGTTGTTAGTGGGTCGTGATTTGGTTCCCAACTGTGTGAACTGTGTTCTGCTTGCTGGAAGCTGTATCCAGTCCAAAACGGACTGTATCCGAATTTGTCTCCATTTGACCAGGGCCTTGCCACCCTGGCCCAGCAAGACTACCCACTGCACAGTGAAAGCCATCAATGAGAGACCTGTCTGGGGATCAGCCCTCTGCTCCATGCTTGAACAGGAACGATGCCTCGGCAATTCATGTGGGCCCTGCTTCTCCTGGCACTCCAGATTAACCACCAGCTGTCTCGATTTTCGTCCAGCCCGTGTCCAGTCTTGGGTATTGTGAGTAATCATCAGGGTAGCTCCCTGCAACAACAGCCTAATCTAAAAGTGTGTCATCCAATTGTCTTGTTTTCTTTTCATAAACTGAGCCCCCCGGCTCCGGATTACAAATAGTGTGTCTTGTACATGTTTTTTTCTTCCATCACAGGGTCCCAACCAGCTGCAATGTTCCTGGTTAGCCCACTATTCTCCATCTGGGTACCCAGAGTGTGTGACAGTTTATGGACCCTGAAGTGCATGCATAAATGTTTGATTAATACAGCCTTTAAGCATATTGGCCTGATTGCGCCCCTCCCTTGTTCAAGTCCCTTGGATAAATCAGATCTAACTCTTTTTTGCATTTACCCTGACTGTGGTTCCAGTTTGTGCAAGAGTACTGTACTGCTGCTATTTGCTATGTATAACCTTGTTTTACAGGGGGTTCCCAGGGCCAGACCAGTGGAAAGCCCTGGTGGTAAGTGCACACAGTGTGGGTACCTGTGTGGTATATCAGGAATATTGTGAAAGTGATTATTGTGTACTGTTCCAGCCACTAGTAATTAAAGAGGGGGGTTACAGTGTCCCGGAGGGCTGTGCCCAGGTTAGCTTGACCACTACCAACCCTGACCTCTGGGTGGAGGCACCAGTTTCAGAACTCAGGCCCCTTAACCTGCTACTAGCCAAGCAGGCAGGGGTAGTAGCCCTTGGGATTAACGCCACCTAGGAGTTATATTTTGGAGGCTCACTGCTGGGATTTTGTGCCTTCTAGTGGCAAAAATTACAAATCATTGTTAAAGATTAATGACTACTCCAGTAGAAATGGCTGTACACCAGTTGGTGGGTGGTGTACTGGGCAGGAGATCGACCCCCAAAATGCTCTACTTATACTGGATATTTCCCTGGGTACCAGCAAAGACACTGTAGAGGGAGCACTCTCCAAAGTTGAATGTTTAAAAAACCCTGTAGTGGTGGGTTGACAGGCTGACTTGATTGCCCAAACTTTCATAGCTTTGGTACAGTGTAGTGACCTCGTGAACATCTCTAAGGTGCCGCAGACTATTGTACAAGAAGGGGTTCCAGCTGCCTGGAGAGTGATAACAAAAGACAGAAAAGACCCCGGGGAGGATGAGCTCCCACCATTATCTGAGACTTTTGAGGAGAAATTTGCTTAGTTGTTGCTGGAGGAAGGAAACACCATAGAGAACTTTGAGAAACTATTCCTGCTACCTGGGGGTGTTCCTTCCCCAACACTCCCTCCCACTCCAGCATCTGTTACTGCCCCACCTTCTGTACCCATGCCAATGCTGGCCCCTATATCTGTACCTGCCATCAGTCACGACTCCTACTGAAGGTTGAGAATCTTCTCGGGCACCCTTCCTACCCCCCGGGGGATGACTGGGAGACCTGGATAGACTATATTGCCCCTCTAGTACTTGAATCACAATGCTCAGAAGCAGAGAAATGAAAGAGGTTGAGTGACAGCCTCCGAGGTCCTGCCCTGGCTACCATCTGTGTCAAGCGGGCCAATAACCCCAAAGCAGCTACACAGGACTATCTTGATGCATTGGAGAATGTGTATGGGAGCCCGGATTCAGATGAGGATCAGTGGTGGAGAGTAAGAAATGCTCAGCAGTACCCAGGGGACCCATTGTCTGTGTAAGCTGCTACAAGAGTGCCTCAGAAAGGATAGTTTGCCATCAAATGAATTAGATCAAACTAGGCTGGACTGGATCCTTAAGTCTGTTCCATTTTCAGAATTGTTACTGCTTCAGTTGCGCCTTGCCACCCGAATGGAATCGCGCCCCCCTCTGTAGCCGAGCTAATGAAGAAATTTGGGGTTGAGCAAAGGTGACCCTGTGGGGAAATTGCACCCATATCTGCTGCTGCTGTTCAAGTGACCAAGCATGACCAGCCAAGTGAGGCTCGGGGCAAAAGTCGGCACTTAACGAGCACTCTGAGAATGCAAAGGATTTCCTGCCCTGGGCCCAGCATCGGAAAGATGAGCTACTAAAGGAAGTCCAAGAGTTGAAGACAGGTGCCTCTGCAAGGGTTTCCCCCATGGAACAAGATTCTGGTCCCTTTCAGGACGTGACTGCCATGGGGTGGGGGCGCACCCTCAGGCATCTGCTACCGAGGGTGGCTCCAAGGCTGAGATCACCGGATTGACTGCCACTCTAAAGGAACTGTTAAGGCATGTTGCACCACTCTCACCACTGCAAGCAGATACTAGACCCCAATCTCTTACTACTGCTTAAGTTCCTCATACAATGTTCTCTCCCAGGATGACACAGGAGTCTCTCATTTGTCACAACTGTGGAAAGGATGGCCATATGAAAAGAGAATGGCGGTCTCAGAAGAACTTAGAAAGAGTAGTAAACAGACTCCAAGGGGAGCTCCGAAAAGCAAATCAATGGCCAATGGGTGCCGGAAATGACCGCAATGAGGGTTCGAGAAACCCTAACTCAAATTTCTTTGTGGCTAAATCATCTGTCCAGGCCTCTGCTACTGCCTTTCTAGACTGGTCCAAAATAGTGAGCTCTTCAATGGAGACTATGGTGACTGTGAATGGTATTCATACTCAGGCTGTGCTTGACAGTGGGTCGCAAGTGACCACTGTATTCCAGGACTGGTATGACAAACACTTTTCTGATGTGTCTTTGCAAGCCCTGGAAGGCCTACATGTGTGGGGCCTGAGCGACAAGTCTTATTCCTACCTAGGGTATGTCCACTTATGGTTGTCTTTTCCTGCAACTGTAACTGGTGTAATGGAGCAAGAAAAGACATTGGCCCTAGTGTGTGTCCCCCCACCGGACTGTATGATGGGGTCCCCCTGTTAATGAGGACAAACTCCCATATGTGTGGGAGACTGGTGCAACTCTGGCATAAGAAACAAGGGCAATGGACTGGGAGGGCCCTGAGAATTCAGGCTCTGATCAAGAGGGCCTATGATTTGCAACAGAAACCCGAGGAAGTAGATCAGGCTGAACCGGTGGGGATCATGTAGAAGAAGGATCCTGAGTCAAAGTTACTGGCCCCTAATGCCCAGTGTACCATTCAAGGGGAGGTCCGCCTCCAGAAAGATGTCAAGAACAAAATACTGATGTTGAATGTGTTAGGCAATGGAAAATTGCCAGAAGGATTATTGGTCAAGCCCAGCATCTTGCCTGCTTGTGCCCATGCCTATGCATGACAAGTGATGGTCCAGATTCACAATGTGTCAGATTAGGAGATCCGGGTGAACAGAGGGTGCACCCCAGCTACGGTTCACTATGCAGACACTATAGTATTGCCCAGCAACAAGCACCCTGGTGAGAAGGAGAGAGTGACCGCAGATTTGTTTGACTGGTGACTCCCCATTGCCAGCTGAATGGAAGGCTAGAATTAGCAAGAGACTTGCCCAGAGATACCAAGTGTTTTCGTTGAAGGAATGGGCCGTGGGATGTGTCCAGGGTGTGGAGCATCACATACGCCTGCACAATGAACAGCCATTTAGAGAGAGGTCCCAACGCCTAGCCCCAGCAGACATAGATGATGTGAGAAGACACCTGCAGGAAATGCTCACTGCTGGCGTGATACAAGAATCCAGGAGCCCATAAGCCTCTCCCATTGTGGTTGTGCATAAGAAGAATGGGTCTGTGAGTATGTGTGTTGATTATCAAACCCTGAACCGGTGGACCATCCCAGACCAATACACTATGCCTCATATACAAGATGCCCTGGACTGCTTGAATGGGGAGCAAATGGTTCTCAGTGTTGGATCTTTGCAGCAGATACTACCAGATCCCAGTGGCCCCAGAAGACCATGAGAAAACAGCCTTCATCTGTCCATTGGGGTCCTAGAAGTTTCTGAGGATGCCACAGGGGATATCGGGAGCCCCGGCCTCCTTTCAGTGACTGATGGAACATACGGTGGGAGATATGAATTTGCTGGAATGCCTGGTGTACTTGGATGATGTCATTGTGTTTGGGATCACCTTAGAGGACCATGAGAACTGACTGTTTAAAGTCCTAGACCGACTGGAAGACTTTGGCCTCAAGCTGTCCATTGACAAGTGCCAGTTTTTCCAAACCTCCATGAAGTATCTGGGGCACACAGTATCTACAAAAGGGATAGAGACTGATCCCAGTAAGGCTGAAGCACTGACTACTTGGCCCCAGCCCCATAATCTGAAAGAACTACAACATTTCCTGGGGTTCTGTAGCTACTACCACAGGTTCATAAAAGACTATTCCAAGGTGATTCACCCAATCTTGAACCTTACCCAGGGTTACCCTTCTACCAATCGTAAATATAAAAAGGGGGCCATTAAAGAACCAGAAAAAGTATACTTCCGCCCAGGTGAACTCATCGGGCCCCGCTGGATGCCCGACTGTGAAGCAGCCTTCCATGAGATCATATACCAGCTCACCCCGGCCCCTATGTGCTGCATAAGGACGCTAATCTGCAGGGTCTAGGAGTGGTGCTGGATCAAGACCATGAGGATGGCCTGAGACCAGTAGCTTTCACCAGTAGGAGCTTGACCCCATCCGAACGAAACTACCCTGTGCATATGTTGGAGTTCCTTGCACTAAAATGGGCCATCATTGACCAGTTTCATGAATACCTCTATGGGGCAAAGATATTAGTGAAGACTGACAATAACCCATTGACCTATGCACAGACTTCAGCTAAGTTAGATGCCACTGGGCACTGGTGGCTTTCTGCATTATCAACCTATGATTATGCTGTC
Source organism: Neoceratodus forsteri (assembly GCA_016271365.2). Classification (NCBI taxonomy): domain Eukaryota; kingdom Metazoa; phylum Chordata; order Ceratodontiformes; family Ceratodontidae; genus Neoceratodus; species Neoceratodus forsteri. The sequence continues at coordinate 1,486,161,447 of CM057452.1, forward strand.
AAATACAGACCAGGCCTGAACCATACTGATGCTGATGCCCTATCACGAAGGCCCACTTCCAAGAGTGATTGGGTCAGGCTGTCTGAGCCTGACATTTGAGCATTGTGCCAAAAGTTTGATAGAGATGAGCAGATGTCTGCGGACACAGTGGACTGTTTACTAGATTGCTTGGGCCCTTCTAACACCTGCATACCAGCTGCTTATCGCCACTTCTCTGCTCTAGATATTAGTGCACTACCTCAATTTGACAATGACAGCATTCAGTTGGCTCAATCCCAAGATCCTATGATTCAGCCAGCACTTGATGCCCTGCGTGTGGGGAAAGATGTGTCTAAGTTATGTTCCACTGACTTGCAAACTGCTTTATTGTTTAAAGAAGGCCCCAGATTAAAGTTGCTTAATCAGTTGTTGTATAGAGAGAGAGTAGATCATAGTGGCAAAGTAGACAAGCAACAATTGGTCCTGCCTACGGCCTTTAAAGATTTGGTACTGAGGTCCCTCCACAATCACATGGGACACCTCAGTATTGACAGAACCCTTCACCTGGTATGATCTCGCTCCTACAGGCCCAAAATGGGGGTTGATGTTCAGCACCATGTAAAGACCTGTAGTCACTGCCTGCAAAGAAAAGCCCTGCCTCACAGGGCTGCCCCCCCCCTTGTTAATATTACTACCAGCACCCCCATGGAACTAGTCTGCATAGACTTCCTGTGTTTAGAACCTGATCAGCGGAACATTGGCAATGTGTTAGTGGTTACAGATCATTTCACACAGTATGCACAAGCTTTTCCCACCAAAGATCAAAAGGCATCTACCGTGGCCAAGGTGGTAGTGGAAAATTTCTTCGTCCACTATGGCGCCCCCCAGCAAATCCACTCTGACCAGGGCACACATTTTGAGAGTCGACTAATCAGATTCATCAGACAAGCTAATATTCTTCAGGTGAAGCTACCTCTGGCTGGAAGCTGCAATACTGAACTTAGGATCTGCAAGAAAGCGAGTTGTGCTCACAACAGAGGGAGGTGAACTTTACAATTTACAATTGTCTTTGGTTTGTTGCAGTTCATCAGAAAAGCTAATATTCTTCAGGTAGAGGCTACTTCTAACTGAAAGGTGAAACAAGGAACTTAGAATTATCAGGAAAGACAGTCTTTCAATCAACAGAGGGAGGTGGACCTTGCTTTACTTTTGTTACAATTGTTAATATTTTCAGTGCAGGAAGAGCTTAAACCCTGAGGGACTGAATACTTTTATTGTGTCTGTCCTTGTGCACAGCTGACTTGATTAGAATTATTGATTGACTGTTTGCATTGCAGTATTTGTAATACTGTGAGTTATTCACTGGGCTAAGAATTTGTCATAAGTCCTAAAGTGAGTGCAGGTTACAGGCTGTGTATTTGACCCAGACAGTGCCCCAGGGGGTGGAAACTGTTTTTTGTGTTTATCTCTGTGTGCCTTAAAAGGCAGTTTTGGGGCTGACTGCTTTCAGAGCACAAATCACCAGGCTGTTTTGGGGCTGGGGAGGTTTAACTGTTGCTGACTTGGATGTTTGGATTTTTCTCTGTTTGATTAGCAGGGTTTTTTCTCTGTCAAATTGCCGTGTAGGGCATCTTGCTGACACGAAGTCACTCATCACAGCAGTGGGTCATAGCTTTTAGCTGATTGTTTCATGAAGGCACAGTTTAGGCCCAAACTCTACCCACCCCTCACCCCACCAACCCCTGGTAATAGTTCCTTTATACCTGGGGTACTGACATCATTTCCTCAAGAGGGGAAGGTGCATATCACTGTCATATCCGTTCTAGCACACTGCACTGACAATATAAGCCTACACATTATATACTATATATATTTCTATATAACAAACCAATCTCACACACACACAAAAAAACAAAAAATTATAAACAGGATAAACAAGAAGGTAGACAGACATGTGGGGAGTAGTGCAATGTAATGGCTGTGGGACAGCAGTCTTCCAGGAGTCTTTCTGGAGGCTGAGATGCTGCCCTATTTGCAAACAACTCTCTGCCCTGAGGGAGGAAGTTGTCCATCTTCAGGACACACTGGACAGTAGTAAGGGAACCTCCCCCAGGCCACACTGGACAGTAGTAAGGGAACCGCCCCCATCCAGGGAGCACCAGAGCTACCACCACTACCTCAGAGGTTGCAAAGAAAGCACAGCAGTTGGACCACAGTGGGCTCAGAGAGGGTGAAGGTGGTGGAACAGAGGCACACCCAGTCCATTGTTCCACTCCATAATCCATACACCATTCTGGGGAACCATAGTTCCTCTATGGATGCACCCGCAGGGGAGACTAAGGAGGTTGTGGACAACTGTCACAAGGGAGGCCCACAGGAAGGAGGCAGAGGACACCACAGGGAAAGGAAGCAGCTCCTGGTGGGGGACTCAATAATTGGGGGGATAGAACTGGGGGGAACAGGGAAAACTGAAGTAAGGTGCCTGCCTGGTGCCATGGCTTGGAGAGACAGGAAGCGCATCCTCAGGATCATGAGAACAGCTGCACGGGAGTCTGAGCTGTATGTCATTGTCCACCTAGAGACAAATGACTTGGCTCATCGTGAGATTAGAGCAGTGCAGGAGACCTTTGTAGAGTTGGGAAGGGGCCTAAAACAAGTAGCACACACAGTATCCTTCTCAGAGGTGCTGCCTGTCTATGGCATGGGTGAGGCGAGGGTACTTTGCACCATGCAATTTAATGAATGGTTGAAGAAATGGTGTGGCGCACAGGGATTTGCCTTCATTGGGGACTGGGGTTCCACCTGGAGGGACACCAGCCTATACTGGCAGGATGGTCTGCATCTGTCCAGGAAGGGAACAAGTCTTTTGGACAATCGGTTTAAATGCTTCATTGGCAAGCTTTTAAACTAGTCAAGGGGGGGAGGCACTGATAAGCAGCAGGAAATTCCCAGCCTCCCCCTACAAAAGAGGGTACTAAATGAGAAAAAGACCAAGGTAGAAAGGACAGTGGGGGATGCTGCTACAAAAGGTAAAGCCATCAAAAAATGGAGAGCAATGAGTGCCAATGCCCATAGTCTGGGTAACCAGCTTCCTGAATTAGTGGTCTTGATGGAGGAGGAATAATTGGATATTGTGGCAGTCACAGAAACATGGTACATACAGAACCATGACTGGGACATAAACATACCAGGATACACTATCTACAGGAGGGACAGGGAGGGTAAAAGAGGAGGAGGAGGAGGAGTAGCTCTCTACATAAGGGAAGGAATCAAAACAACAGAACAAAAGGGTAAACAGGGAGGAGAAGAAGCACTGTGGGTCAACTTGGAGACAGGCAATGACACCACAATCTGCACAGGGGTTGTATACAGACCCCCCTCTCAGGGAAGGAAATGGACAAGGAAATGATAGAAAGTATACTTAGAATGGCAGAAAAAGGGGAGATGTTGCTGATGGGTGATCTGAATATGCCAGATGTTAACTGGAGTGCAGTTGCAGCAGCCACTTCTAAGAGTGGGGCTATTCTAGATGCCCTACAGGGGGCATGCCTTAGACAACTAATATTGGAACCCACTCAAGAGGGAACAATCTTAGACCTGGTTCTCTCAAATGGAGATGGAGAGAGGATCACAAATGATGAAGTGGGTAGCCATTTGGGAACTAGCGACCATCGAACAGTATGGTTCACAATAAACACAGCTGTAGAGTCAAGCCATACAAAGGCAAAAATACTGGACTTTAGGAGGGCTGACTTTGCCAAAATGGGTGAGTGCCTAAGGAATGCACTAGCACATGGGCAGGAAGGAGGGTTGGAAGAACAATGGGGAATAATAAAAACTGCCATCACAGAGGTAACAAGACTTTGTGTGAAACAAATAAACAAAACAAAATGAAGTAAGAAACCACTATGGTTCTCAAAGGAAGTGGCAGTGAAGGTTCAAGAGAAAAAGAAAGCATTCAGGAAGTACAAGAAATCACAGAGGGAGCAGGACAGAGAATTGTATCAGTTAAAGCAAAAGGAAGCTTGGAAGGCAGTCAGAACAGCAAAGGCCCAAACCAAGGAAAAGACAGCCAACTCAGTTAAGAAGGGGGATAAAACCTTTTATAGGTACATCAGGGAGCATAGGAAGACCAAGGGAGGGATAGTGAGGCTTAATAAAGGGGAGAGGGAGTGGGCAGAGGGTGACAGTGAAAAGGCAGAGATACTAAACAAATATTTTTGCTCAGTATTTACAAATGAAGAGGGGAAGGTACCTAAACCAAACAATAGAAACACTCTGGACACAGAAGTTGATACCAGCCCATTTACAGAAGAAAGGGTTCTGAAAGAACTCTTAAAACTGAAGGTGGACAAAGCAATGGGGTCTGATGGGATTCATCCAAGAATTCTAAAAGAACTAAGGGTAGAACTAGTGACACCACTGACTACCCTCTTTAACAAAGCATGGGAGGATGAGGTGGTACCTGACGACTGAAGGATGGCAGATGTGATTTCACTTCACAAAAGTGGGAGCAGGGCAGAAGCGGGAAACTACAGACCTGTTAGTTTAACCTCAGTGATAGGGAAAATGATGAAATCACTTCTGAAGGAAAGAATTGTTGAGTACCTAGAGGCCAGAGGGGCACAGGACCCAAGGCAGCATGGATTCACAGCAGGAAGGTCATGCCAGATGAATCTAATAAATTTCTTTGACTGGGTGACCAAAGTAGTAGATCAGGGAGGGGCTGTGGACATGGCCTACCTAGACTTTAGCAAGGCATTTGACACAGTCCCGCACAAAAGATTAATATACAAGTTAGCCAGCCTGGGAGTGGGTCCCAAGATGATAGCCTGGGTAAAGAATTGGCTGGAAAATAGGACACAGAGGGTAATTGTAAATGGAGTCCACTCTGAAGAAAGGGGGGTTACTAGTGGGGTACCGCAGGGTTCAGTATTAGGACCGGTCCTCTTCAATGTCTTTATAAGCGACATTGCAGAGGGACTGGAAGGAAAAGTATGTCTCTTTGCAGATAACACTAAGATCTGCAACAGAGTTGATGCACAGGGTGGGGTGAAAAGGATGAGAAGGGACTTGGCAAGGTTAGTGGAGTGGTCAAATATATGGCAGCTTAGATTCAGTGATAAGAAGTGCAAGGTAATGCACCTGGGAAACAAAAACCCAGGGGAAGAGTACACAATGGGGGGTGAGATACTAACAACAACAAAAATGGAAAGGGACCTGGGGGTAGTCATATCAGATGACCCAAAGGTGGGCAAGCAATGTGAGAGGGCAGTAAGGAGGGCTGGGGAGATACTGGGATGCATAGGGAGGCATCACCAGTAGAAAACAGGAAGTGTTATCCTCTATACAGACAGTTGGTGAGACCACATCTGGAGTACTGTGCAGTTCTGGAGACCCAATCTCCACAAAGACATAGACAGGATGGAAGCTGTCAGAGGAGGGCAACTAAAATGGTGCAGGGTTTGCACGGAAGACATATGAAGAGAGACTTAAGGAGCTTAATATGTATAGCCTCGAGGAAAGGAGGGAGAGGGGGGACATGATAGAAACTTTCAAGTACCTCAAGGGAATCAACAAAGTCCAAGAGGGTAGCATCTTTCAGAAAAAGAGGTGTGCAAGAACAAGGGGGCACAATTTAAAGATGGGGTGGGCGGCTCAGAGGTAATGTAAGGATGTATTTTTTCACAGAGAGGGTTGTGAATGCATAGAACGGCCTTCCAGAGAAGGTTGCGGAGTCAAAAACAGTGGTGGAATTCAAGCATGCATGGGACAGTCATAAGGCAATTCTAGGGGCTGGGGGTAGGAAAAAGTAGGCTGCTGGTTAACTAGGATCTGCAGCTTATCCATTAGGTAGGGAAATGAGCAGACTGGGTGGGCCAAGTGGTCCTTATCTGCCATCAAATTCTATGTTTCTATGTAATCAAAGAAATGCTCTCTGTATGTGGGGTGCGAAAGTCAAGAACCACCCCCTATCACCCGCAGGGAGACCCTCAACCAGAACATTTTAACCGCACCTTTCTAGACATGCTGGGCTCCGTCCACCCAAAAGACAACCATAAATGGAGCCAGCAGATTGGCACCTTGGTACATGCATACAATTGCATGAAAAATGATGCTACTGGGTTCTTCTCCTACTGCCTCATGTTCAGGAGAGAGGCCCGGCTGCCAGTTGATATCAGTTTTGGGGTCTCTCCAGATGGGGTCCGAGCCAAAAACTACTTGCAATATGTACAAAACGTGAAAGCTCAATTGAACCATGCCTATCAACTGGCCCAGACAATGGCTGCCAAGAGAAATCTAGCCAACAAAGAGAGGCATGATAAAAAAGTAAAGGCTCAAGAGCTTCGACCTGGAGACCGTGTGTTGTTATGCAATTTAGAACTGCGTGGTAAACACAAAATTGCTGATCGGTGGCACCATCTTCCCCATGTAGTAGTTGGAAAGTTGGGTGATTTACCTGTGTGCAAGGTGCGCCCAGAGAACAACTCCAAAGCTGTTAAGACCATGCACCATAACCACTTGCTACCTATTGGCCAAGTCATAATTGAGGCTGAACAATCAGAGATTGATTGCCCTGTGCCGGTGACTCATGCTGCTGCAAGAAAGAGACAAAGTCAACCTACCCCAGTGGTTACAAGTTCAAGGTTTCCCCCACAGCAGGTCCGGAATGATAGTGATTGTCAGTCCACCTCAGACAAAAGTGAATGTGACAATGCTTATTACCCCTCTTATGAATTGAGTCAGCTGTTTCGAGGTAACCCTATGATTAATTGTGGGGATGAAGCTGGGCCATCTGGACTGCCTAACCCCCCAGCTTTGTCCTTGGAGCAAATGCTCCTTGATAGTGAAGTGCAAAGTATCATGTCTGAAGATGCTGAGTCTCTGTGTATTGTAGAACTGTATGATTTGCCTGAGGAAGGGGCTGATGGAATGAGTCTTTCTGGTGACATGCCAGAACTTGAAGAACACTATGAGAGTGCTGATAAACCCCCTTCAGTACCAGGGCCTCTTCAAAATGAGCAAAGTGCTGTAGAAACAGAGCCTACAGAGCAAGGAGCTGACAGTGCTCCAAGTTTGGACATTTCTACCCAGGCAGAGGCACCCCTCACAAGTGATGAAAGCCCCAAGGCTGTTGCTGAAAGTACAGAGACTGTGGTTGTTCCCCCCAGAAAAACTGGCCAAGCTGTCAAGCCAGTAGTATGCTTCAGTTATGATTCTCCCAGGAGGCCAGTGGATTTGCCTCTCAATGTGGTCCACAAAGGAGTTTATGTTTCTCAGCGCTCACTGCCTAAACTGAGCCAAAGTGCCAATTCCAGGTTGATTGTTCTGCCTTCTAGGTATGGTGCCCCTGCCCCATCTAGCCCCAAGTTAGCTGATAGGGAAGGGCCCCCTCTTACATTGTTCAATGTACAAGAAGTTATTACATGATTCCACATAGTAATGTGTAAACTACCTGTGTGAAATATGCATGATGTATTGTCAGAATGGATATAGTGTTGTGAAGCGCAGAGAATATGTATAGTAAAAGGTATAAGTTTACGTTGACTGATGCATCAGATGTCACTTGCATAACATGCTAATGGTATAAATGTCTTGTATAGTTTGCATTTGCAATATTGTGATGGTACAGACTTGATGCGGACACCAAGTTTTCTCCAGGCAAAGAAGGGTGTAACCCCCCCTTCAAAAGGGGGTTCCCGAGAAGTCTTCCTTGAGCTTGCCTAAACGCTCACTGCCAGGCTGGTGTCCTGCATTTTAGCAGTTTAAATGTGATTACCAGAGAGTGCCTGTATAGCCTCTCTGTACTGTCTCTTTAAGAGCTGCCTGGATTGCAGTCATAAGTAATCTGAAAGGGAGCTCTTATTAAAGATAAAACTATTTGCTGAAAATCATTTAGAGTGTTAATGATAATGTAGTTTGTCTAACCTGCCTTCTTTGCAGCAAGGACTGTTTTGTTTATCTCCACTACCTTGGTTCTGGACTGCTGAATTGGACAAATCAGTACTGGTGGGACCTAAAATGAAGCCAGACTACAGGAGCTGTCTGGAGTCAAAATCTGTAGGAATTGTAGTTTTGGGCTTTTGGTACCTTTTTGCACCTAAAGAGGGAGCCTTTGTTGTGAGACAGACAGATCAGCCAACCAAACCTTTTGTATTCTGGGGAAAGTCCCAGGCTTGCTGGCAGTTGAGACAGATCTAAGTTGGGAGCTGAAGAAACAACAGTTTGAGACAGTCAAACAGCCATCTGAGTAGTTTTGCAGGGGAGAACTGTGGAAAGGCCTGAGTTATGGCCTGCATGTCTGCCTACTGCCCCTGAGAGGGAGAGAAGAGAATTATTTCGGACTAAATCCAAGTTTGTGAGAGTGAAGTAAGCCACTAATTTTTTTACCAGGCTCATACCAGAAGAAGACCGAAGATTTTGCTGAATGTGATCGACCTGTCAGGATTTTCAGCTGCTTTTGAATCCCTAGTTTGTGCAGAGACTCTGCAATCGTGACTAGAGAGCGGTTTGCCTGGTACAGTAGAATTTCTTTACATGTAAATGTGCTGTGAGTTGTTAGTGGGTCGTGATTTGGTTCACAACTGTGTGAACTGTGTTCTGCTTGCTGGAAGCTGTATCCAGCCCAAAATGGACTGTATCCAAATTTGTCTCCATTTGGCTTGCCACACTGGCCCAGCCAGACTACCCACTGCACAGAGAAAGGCATCGATGAGAGACCTGCCTGGGGATCAGCCCCGTGCTCTCTGCTTGAACAGGAATGATGCCTTGGTGATTCGTGTGGGCCCTGCTTCTCCTGGCACTCCAGATTAACCAGCTGCTGTCTTGATTTACGTCCAGCCTGTGTCCAGTCTTGGGTATCGTGAGTAATCATCAGGGTAGCTCCCTGCAACAACAGCATAATCTAAAAGTGTGTCATCTGATTGTCTTGTTGTTTTCTTTTCACGAACTGAGCCCTCCTGCTCCGGATTACAATTAGTGTGTGTTGTGCATGTTGTTTTCTTCCATCACAGGGCCCCAACCAGCTACAACATTCCAGGCTAGCCCACCATTCTACATCTGGGTACCCAGAGTGTGTGACTGTTTATGGACCCTGAAGTGTGTGCATAACTGTTTGATTGATGCAGCCTTTAGGCAAATTGGCTTGCTTGCACCCCTCCCTTGTTCAGGTCCCTTGCATAAATCAGATCTAACTCTTTTTTGCATTTACCCTGACTGTGGTTCCAGTTTGTGCAAGAGTACTGTACTGCTGTTATTTGCTGTGTATAACCTTGTTTTACAGGGGGCCACAGGGCCAGGCCAGAGGAAAGCCCCGGTAGTAAGTGTAAACAGTGTGGGTACTTGTGTGGTGTATCAGGAGTATTGTGAAAGTGATTATTGTGTATTGTTCCAGCCACTAGCAAGGAAAGAGGGGGGTTGCAGTGTCCCAGAGGGCTATGCCCAGGTTAGCTTGACCACTAATAACCCTGACCTGGAGACACAGGTTTCAGAACTCAGGCCCCTTAATCTGCTACTAGCCAAGCAGGCAGGGGTAGTAGCCCTTGGGATTAGCGCCACCTAGGGATTACCTTAATAAAACTATTTACTTAACCAGATTAAAAAAAAAAACAGGAATTATTTATGATTTCATGTACCTTTATCTGTACAGCTGGAGTTCATCTTGTTAGTAGCCATGGAAATATTTACATTGAAATGAATGTTTTACAGTGCAATTTTAACTCAAACAGACATTTTATACCTTTATACTTACACATTGGACTTACCTCACAAGCTCATGCTTATTAAAGAGCTAGTGACATGTTCAGGTGAACTTTAGCAAAACATAATATTTTGACACAGTCCAGCTTGTATTTCCCATTAGTTCAGTATTCTTCCTCCCCATTATTTATTACTGAGGTCATTTGTATGAAAACAGGATTTCTGCTCCTAAAGAATTAATCTATTCCTCCTGCTTTCTCCCTACCTGAAGTCATAGAGCACTGCTTGTGACCTTATAGTTACTCCCATGGCAACAGACTGTGATGTTACAACAGAGGATTATGACTTGGAGTAGGGCGTAAGCTATGGAGGCAGATGTATGGCTAGGGAGATGCAAGGGTACTCTGCACAAGGGCATTTAATGACTGGTTGAAGGCATACTGCAAGGAGGAGGGCTTCAGCTACATCGGGGACTACAGGCCAGCCTGGGAGAATATGGGCCTCTATAAGGGAGGTGGCCTGCAACCTTCCAGGAAGGGGACCTCAGTCCTTGATGGGAGGTTTAAATGCTACTTGGTGAGCATTTAAACTATCCAAGGGAAGGCAATAGAACAAAGGGAGGCAACTATTGCCCCTCCCATATGATGGAGCAGCAGGGAGGGAGAGCCCTGGGGGAGAAAACTCCCATCGGCAGGAGAGAAGAAAGACAGGGCTGGGGACAAGACAGAAGAAAAGGGGGACAAAACTCTGGTAAGCAAGGGTAGAGGATTGAAGGGGACAAAGAATGAGGAACTTAAAATGGTGAGAGGAAAGTCAGGGGGAGCTTCAGAAAATACACAGGCAGAAAAGGGAGGGTGAAGCAGGGCAGTGGGCGGGGGAGGAAGAAGGTGTAGAGGGTTATGTGCACCTATGTAAGGAGTCCTGGAAACAAAATTCCAACCTGGAACCCATCATGCCAGAGGCTAGCCTGGATTTATTGGCCATAATGGAGCTCTGGTGCACTGAGTACCATGACAGACATGGCTACACTGGGCTACTTTCTGTTTAGGGGAAACAGGGCAGGTATAAGGGGTGGAATAGGTTGTTTTATATGCAACGGAGGGAATCAAGGTCATGGAGATACAGGGGCAGCATGAGGAAAAGAAAGGGCTGGAGGTACTCTAGGTCACCATGAAGACAGGTTCTCAGGCCGCTATCCATACCAGGGTAGTGTACAGACCTCCAGCACAGGGAAAGGAGTTGGATAAGGCACTTGGGAAGCCACCATCAGAGTGGTGAGTAAGGGGGGGTGGGCTGCTTGTTGGTGATTTCAATCAGCTAGACATGGTGTGGAGCCTTCCAACTGCAGTTTCAGCAAGGAGTAGGGCCATGCTTGACTCCCTACAAGGGGCTTTTCTCAGGCAGCTAGTCAAAGAACCCACTAGCAACAGGGCAGTGCTGGACCTGGTGCTTACAAACAAGGACAGGGTTGTAGACATCACAGTAGGCAGTCCCCTGGGTACCAATGAGCAACATACAGTGTGGTGTAACATTCAGACAGTAACAGAGGCTAACCACATGAAGACAAGGGTCCTGGACTTCAGGAGAGCAGATTTTAAAGAAATGGGAGACTGTCTATGAAGCTACCTTGAAGGAGGGGATTGCTAGAGAAGAGTAGAGGCACAGTGGGAAAAATAAGGGATGGTATAATTAATGCAACCAACCCCTGGATGAAGGAAGTAAGTAAAAGCAGAAGAAAAAGAGACTATTATGGTTCTCTAGAGAAATGGCAAAGGTGGTGAAGGAAAAGGGGTGGCATTCTGGAAGTATAAGGAAACACAGAGAAATTGGACAGGGAGGTATATCTAGTAAAGCAGTAGGAAGCAGGCAAGATGGTGAGGGGAACAAAGGTGCAGACAGAGGAAAGAATCACCAAATGGGTCACTAAGGGGGATAAGACTTTTTTTAAGTGCATAAGTGAGAAGAGGAAAGCAAAGGGAGGGATAGTGAGGATTAGAACAGCAGCAGGAAAAGGCTGCACAGAAGAGGACCAAGAAAAAGCAAACATCCTAAATAGGTATCTCTGTTCAGTCTTCACAGTGGTGGGAAGAGGGATGGACCACCAGGGAGTAGTAGGAATGGGGGTGGACACGAGTCCATTTTCAGAGGTAAGAGCCTGGAAGGCACTTACATCTCTGAAGGTGGACAAAGCTATTGAACCAGATGGGATACACCCAAGGATTCTAAAAGAATTCAGAGAAGTGCTAGCTGCCCCACTAACAGCCTTATTCAACAGTTCACTGGAAACGTGTGTGGTTCCTGAGAACTGACAGAGAGCTGATAGAGTTCCTCTACATAACAGTGGCAGCAAGGAAGAAGCTACTGTAGCAACTATAAGCCAGTCAGTCTTACTTCAGTGGTGAGGAAATTAATGGAAACCCTGCTAAAGGAAAGATTGGCAAAGTATCTTGATTCCAGTGGTCTTCAAGACCACAGGCAGCATGGATTTATGGGCAGGGAGGTCATGCCAAGTGAATATGATAGATTTGTTGACTGGGTAACCATGGAAATAGATCAGGGAGGGCAGTGAACATAACCTAGTTTGACTTCTGTAAGGCCTTCAGCACTGTGCGGCACAGGAAGGTGATAAAGAAATTTAGCAGCCTACTGGTAGGATCAAAACTGGTAAATTGAATTGGAAACTTGTTAACAGATAAGAGACAGAGGACAGTGAATGCCGCTCACTTTAATTATAGGAGAGTGACCAGTGGGGTGCCATAGTACCCACTACTGAAATTGATCCACTTCAATGTCTTCATAAGTGACATTGCTGAGGGTCTGGAAGGGAAGGTGTGCCTTTTTGAAAATATTATCCAAATCTGCAATAGGGTGGACACTCGGGAGGTGGTAGAGAGAATGTGCAGGGATCTTGGGAAACTCTGAGTGGTCAAGAGCATGGCAGTTAAATTTCTATGCCAAAAAGTGCAAAATCATTCACCTAGGGCATAGGAACCCAGATGTTGAGCATAGGATGGGGGGGGGAGGCACTGACAGTCGAAAAATAGAAAAGGGACCTAAGGGTTATCATATCTGATGACCACAAAGTGGCAGGGTAGTGTGGCAAAGCAGTGGATAGGGTTAATGGAATGCTGGGTGTGCACAAGGAAGGGTATCTCCCTGCAGGAGGAGGGAGGAGATGTTGCCACTGTATCACTTGCTGGTGAGACTCCACCTGGAGAAATGTGTCCAGTTTTGGAGTCCACACCTCAGAAGGGACATAAACAGGGTGGAGGCAGTCCAAAGGAAGGCAAGTAAAATGGTCCAAACCAGCAGTTCCCATATCTCCACTCAATACACTCATGTCTGGTTCTAAAAATGACCAGAAAAATAGCAAGAAGGACAGGCAAAAAATCCAAGTTTATTAATTTGTAAATGGTTAAAATGTATTTACAAGTACAACAGGCACATAGAACATAACAGAGAGGGCAGAGCTCTCAGTGACCCAACCAGTTTCGCACAATACTTTCTGAAGCGTCACTGAAACCCACGTTAATGAATCCCTTAAATACAAAAAAATAATTGTATGTACTTTTTAACCATTTACAAATTAATAAACTTGGATTTTTTTACTTTTTTACTCAGTGCCATACCTCCTTGCTGTTTTTTTTTTTTTTGCAAGCAATATGGTGCATGGGTTGCACAAGAACTCTGAGAAGAGAGTGTCTTAGCATGTACACTCTATAAGAGTGGAGAGTCAGCGGTGACATAATAAATACCTACAAATACATCATGCATGTGAAGAGGGTGCAGGAAGGTAGTCTCTTTTAATTGAAAAACAGCACTAAGGCTGGAGGCATGTGATGAAGCTGGGGGGGCGTTAAAAGAGACGTGAGGAAATATTTTTTCACTGAAAGAGTGGTAGATGCCTGGAGCAGATTGCCAGCAGGAGTGGTGAAGGCAAAATAGTGGGAGACTTCAAGTATGCATGAGACAGAACATAGGGGTATATTAGAAAACAAACAGAGACTATGGAGGGTAGCCAGGGACCAGTTAAGGTCTGCAGAGACAGATTAGGCAGGGAATTTCTGGGCAGACTGCGTGGACAAAGCGTCTCTTTTCTGTTGACAAATTCTAGGTCTATATGTTATTATTCTAGGTCTGAATATTAACACAGCCTGCTCTGGCTCACTGGACTTCCGTGAGCAAATCATTTGGTCTCCCTATGCTTCAGTTCTCCCATCCACAAAACTAGGTAGAAGAAGGACCTCATGGAAAACAAGATGCTCATTTTTGCTGGGCTAACCTGGATACATAAATTGTAATATAAAGAGTTCTCATGTGGATTTGCTCTACAAATGAACAGTGTTTCAGTTCTCATTTGTTAGTTCCCTTGCCTCCCAGCCCAACTGCATTGCGTAAGTATTTCCCTCGCTAGCTGCACTGATAGCTTTTTGTTTTCCTGACAATGTGACTCACGTCTGACTTTTCATTTGTTATGTGTACAAAATCCATAGATAAATTAATTCAGCAATTATTCTGTTCTCTGTGTAGACACATGGGAGTTGCTGTGCACGTACTACTGTATGCTTCTATACTTTTAGAACATTTTCAATTAAGTAAATGTATGCTACACATTTCCCCAAGATGGTACGATGGTGATTTCACCCTTTTGTGCCCAAAACACTGTTTTTTTGTGTATTTTACACTCATTTCTATTATGTTTCCTGGACATACACTGACATTTTCTACTCCTTAGTCTGCGCTGTCCTTTTTGGGCTGCCATGTAATTAGTTCCCCTTTTAAGGAACAAAGGTAGATTCCTCATTAATATGCAGCACAAAAAAAGGTCACGGTAGCCAGCTCAGACCTGAGAGTTAGTAAATTGAATTGTACTGCTGCTGTGCTCAGAATGCTTTATGCTGCTGCTACTCATAGTGGTAGAAGAATGACAAATTGGAGGAGAAAATTCAAATATTCTCAATATTTCATATTATACTCAGTACAAATTGCTAACAAATCCCATCTGTCAGGATTTTATGCAGCAATACCGTCTGAAATGAATGCTTCAAACCTGTCTTTGTACTGGCAGTGCCTTCACCTGGCTAAGCATCGGGTTGAGTGGTGTTTAATGCATTACATTGACCCATGTACATTGGAATAGGCAATAACTTCCGATTGGTGGGCCCCCCCAAAAAAAGAGCATAGCATACCCAAAGGAAACACAGAAGGTATTCTATAGCAGTGGTTTTCAAACCAAAATTCCTTACGTCCTCAAACTGTGGCCACCAGCACTCACTGGTGGCCTTACCCCTTATTTTTTTCGTCCCAAACCGTCTCATGTATACCAAAGTCCCCTGGTATAACATTTTTTCATGCAGTATACATTAATTATGTATTTATTTTTATTTATGCATTTATTGAAAGAGTTTTACTGGGAAAGGTTGAGCCACATTAGTTCATTTTCAGAAGTGTCCTGAGTTAAGGTTTGCACAGGGAAACACACAGCAATAACAGTACCGAATTTATACACAAAGTAATATCGGCAGTCCAAACAGGAATAGGAGTGATATCAGTTAAAATAAACATTAGATCACAGCTGTGTAATTTTATATACAAAAAATGGCAGGATTTATAACAGAGTCAGTGGTGGAAGAAAAAGCACCACAGTCTGAATGTGCTGAACAATTTAACTAAACAAATTGCTTGTCGAGTCCCTGATGTATTTTCGTGTGAAATGGTTCTCCTGTGTTTTTAAAGGTAAGAAATTGTTCATTCCTACAATTTTAATTGGGGCTCTAAAGAGCTCTGAGGCCATGCAAAATTCTATGTCTGCCACAGTGGCTTTATTTGAGAATACTGTTCGGTAACCCAGCTGGAGGTCAGGTGTGAAAACTACATGGTTTGTCTGCGCAAATGAGTTGCCTAACACCAGGGCAGCAGTAGGATTCCAGTTATACAGCAGCACTATACATTTTGCAGAAAAACACTGGAAAACCCCTGTAGTTCACTTTTGTTTTATTTATTTCAAATTGGTGACTGGGAAAGATGCACTGATCCAATGATCATTTGCAGATGTGGCCCCAGGGGAAGGGGACAAGAGAAGGTGATACAACATAACTAGCATGCTGAACATGGATGATAGAGCTAGAATCAATATTTCATCTGCAAATCTTCAGGATTTATCTAAAAATAAAATAGAGAAGTTAGGCCCACATTTTCCAAGGAAATGCGTGGTGCAAAGTAGAGCTGCACCACCCATCTCAAACAATGCGCTAAAGTAAGATATTCAATAGGGAGAGATGTGTTGCGCATCTCCAGAAGTGCCATGATGCAGAAATAATGTATGCAGCACAAATAAAGGGGGTGTCCCCGTGAATATGCTGTGCATCCCTATAGTCAACCAAAATGTGCGGCGCATCTGCCACGCATCTTAGAAATAAGTCACCCAAAATTAGGCATACAAATAGGTGGCCTAAACTGGCCAGCCACCCAAATGCAGGCTGCAGAACTGCAGGCAGACCATCCAGAGACAGCCCTCAGAGGTGCACAAGAACATACTCCAGGCATCCACACACAGCAGTCATGCCAGAGTGGGTGAACCCTGAGCCACAGGTGCCCTGTCACCACCGGCACCATCCAGGGAGCAACGCCCCACATCACACCCTGGATGTAGACACCCAGTAGCTACATGCTAGTGCTGTTGTGTGCCCCCCAGGCTCACCAGCAGGGCAGACAGCCACACTGCATCACATGTACCAGGGCCATGGCCAGCACCCATGCGGCCTGTAGGGGGCCACCCAGTGGTGGCATGCACCCAGGATGACATCTGTGGCAACAGTGCCCAGGTTACCTGGTGGTACTAGTGTCCATATGGCATGGACCAGGGACTGACTAATGGCACACACATATGGTGGCACACCATGGGTGCACATTGGTGGGACCCACCCACCTGGGTACCTGGTCACTGTCTGCACACTACCATCCCTTGCAGTGCTCTTCAGGTACCTCCCATACTGGGGTGTGTAGGGCACTGCAGGTGATAGTATGCAGCATATAGAGTGGTGTATCACATGCATATGGTATCCCCATCAGCCTGTGTCACCATGTTCCTGCCCTTGTGCATGTCCAGGTGGCCCCTGTGGACACTGTCAAGGTGGGCCGCCAGTACCCCTGTCCAACCCTGTACATGGCTATGGGGTATAGCACTGTCCCCTAGCCAATTCAGTCTACCCACCCGGACACTGACTTCCCAGCACACCTGCCTACTAGGCTGCGGTACTTCCTGTTCACCTTCGTGGGGTGGTGGGACAGCACTGCAAAGCTGGAACTGAGCATGCCTGGAATATGGAAATGGCCTGAATACCTTCTAGTAATGAGCTCTTTCATAAGGGGTTTATGCTTGGAATGTGCAACGAGGCCATTTGCATATCCTGGCTGAACGTTGCAAAGTTGAACCATGCCTATCCAGTGCATTTCCCTATGTTCCTGCCTGTGGTGCGCGGTCCCCCTGCCTGAGATGCGTTGGACATCTTCGGATGCACTATCATGCATGTTCAGGATATTCAGCTGGACATTTACCAGTGCATCTTCCCATACATCTTCTGAATATACCATTTGTTTGGGCTGGTAGATCTCAGATGCACGGCACAGGCACTTGCACGATTTTGCAGGGGACTTTTGAATATGGGTGCCTTAGTGTATAGGTAAGGGGAAAGAAGAGATACATTTGTGTGAGGAAGGAAAATGAGTGGGTAGATTTAGGTAGATAATTTATTTAAAAATGCCTTTCTAAAAACCAAGGTGCTTTACATAAACATAATATAATGTACGGTAAGTGCCTATTAACCACCATAATCAGCAGTCACACAGCTTTGTTATGCACTGTTTAGAATTTTAAAAGTTGTTAACCACACTTCGCGGAACTTCCAAACAGTGGCATGACAAAAAAGAATGCACCAGAGTTCCATAATTCTCACACATAGAATGCAAACTGATTTTTTTGACCATACACTATAAAAGATGATGGCTGGGGATCGGGTGACAACCACACTGAAATCACCTCTCATGGTTGCTAGGGCTAAAGTAAACCTCTCGAGCTGCGCTCTCGAGGTTTACCATGTTGCCCTAGCAACCACTCGAGGTAATTACAGTGTGGTTATCACCCGATCCCCAGCCATTATCCTCTATATAACAAATCCAATATAATGGTAATAAACAAAATGAAATCATATAATTACAATACAGATCAAAGGGCCCTATTTACTATAGGGCAGGTAATATGCTCTAGAGGCATGTAACCCACCTGTGGAGGTCCACACCCATGGACAGGTGAGTGGCAGAGGTAGTCACCACTGGCTGCCATCTGTCCGCAGTCCCACACTCCTGGCGCGCAAGACTCCGCAGGGCAACCGGGGGCTGAGTTGCAGACCCAGCCAGGCATCTAATTGGATGCCTGGAATGGGACCCACAGTGGATCCCATTCACAGCGGGGCATGCATTGGCAGTGAGCCCTGCAGATGTCTGAGGGCCGGCAGCTGTGGTGGTGTGAGGAGGGCAATGCCGCTGGTTCTCTGATGGCACTGGAGTGGTGCACAGGGACGGGGTGGGGGGATGGCTGTCGGCGGTGCAGGGGGAGGCACTGTTCCCCGCTGTGGGGGTGGGCAAGCGGTGTCATTCGGAGGAGGGTGGGAACAGCATCCATGTCCTGTGCTCCTGTGTGGGGGGTTGTGCTGGGAAGGGGGAGACCGATGTGTGCTGGGGTGAGTGGGAGGCACCGGGCGGCCATATGCAGTAGCCTGGAGGGTGGGTGGGCTACTCACCCTGTCATTGGGTGACTCCTGTTGTGTTCGCAGGGTGCTTAGGGGGTTTACAGCAGGGTTCTCCTTGGCATATCCTGTGCCCCCTGTGCATCCCCATGGCCAGCACTATGCGCCTTGGTGCATTGCACGTAGTGCCAGCATGCCCCCCCCCCGTCAGCCCCTGGAGCATTGCTCTCCACACGGCCTGGGGATCAGGCATATAGGTGTTGCACACCCCCTGTTTGTGCATTCTGTGCTGGGGCACACAGGGTGCAAAGTGGCTATGCCCGCCAGCTACGCGGTGCGTAGCCACTCTGCCCCATAGTGCATAGGGCCCAATGTGAACACTGTAACTGTTTCACAGTCTCCTACAAAAGCTTGAGTAAACAGCCAGGTCATAAGTTTACTTTTAAGGATACTGACAAATGGGGCAGCATGAATTTACTGTTCCATAGTAAAGGGACCACTACAGAGAATGATCTGAGCTGACTTTAGTTTTGATTTTGGAACCACAAAAAAAACACTAGTAGTGGAATGTAACTCCCGGATATCGGGGAAAGTTGCTAGAAGCCCCATAAGGTACTGGGTTCTCAGTCTGTTAAGGACCTTAAAAGTATGTAAAAGAATTTTTAAGCCAATTCGGTATCTCACAGGAAGCCAGTGCAGAGAGCACAGTGTTGGAGTGATATGATCACTCCTCTTTAGGACTTGTTCAGGCTGAGGCTCTTAAAACATTACAGGTGCCTTAATTCATTTTAAGAGCCCCCTAGCTCAGTTAGCATACGCACCTGCCACAGAATGAGAACCGTTTCACAAAACTGTGTTTAACCCCTGATCGGACCTAGGCCTAAACACAGTTTTGGAAGCGGTTCATTACTGAGAACATGCTTCCCAGTAGTGCGAACGTGAGTTTAGCTCACTTCACTTCTCTGATCCTGCAATCCTTGCTACTCTTTCTTGAAGCTCAGTGCCAGCACGCTTCCATCCAGCACAGTAAACAACTGGTAGTGCGATGGCAGTAAAACGAACTTGAAAACATTTTTAAACATGCTTATAGTCAGTCCGAACGCTCAAGCATGGTAGGTGGTAATCCATTTTTTAAATCAGAATGGGGAAATGGGCTACAGTGTGAACAGGTCCTTTCTGATGTAACAAGTGTGTCTGCTTCATCCTGCACTAGCTGGAGACGTGGATCTGACCAGCTGGAATACCCCAGTATAGAGTGCATTGCAGCAGTCGTGGTGGGAGATGATGAAAGCATGCACTAGTGTTAGCAGATCATCTCAGGTAAGGTAAGGATGCAATCCTGCTATATTCTTTAAATCATAGAAGCCACTCCAGACCACAGCTCACACCTGAGGTACAACAGCCAGTGCTTGGTCAGGAGTGACCCCTTGATTACAAAGTAACTGCCTGGCCAGGAGTTTATCATCCCCCAAATCTGGAAAGATCCAGGCTTTCCAAAATGGAAGACCTCAGATGATCCAGTCCCACCAGCAATAACTTAGTCTTTCCAGGTTTAAGCTTCAACCCACTGTGGGCCTTCCACCCACTGATCTCTGACAGTGCCTTCTCAAGCACACTTACTGAGGAACAGGGCATGTGGGGAGTGGTGCAACGTGGTGGCCGGAGGGTGGCAGTTTTCAGAGAGACCTTCTGGAGACCACGATGCTGCCCCATCTGCATGCACCTCTCTGGGTTGAAGAAGAGGGCCACTAGACTTGAGACTGAGCTGGTGGAGAGTCTGGGGACCTTCTCCAGCACCCAGAGACCACCAAGTATGAAACCATTACTATGGAGGATGATGGATAGGAGGAGGAATGGCTGGATTATGGTGGGCTCTGGAAGGGTCAAAGTAGTTGGTGCTGGAAGGCTGGGAGGGGGAGATACCAGGCACCTTCCTCAACTGGTACCACTACAAAATTCCTAAACCACTCTGGCAGGGCAGGACTACCAGGAGGAGGCACCTGTGATATTGTCCAGGAAGGATGTGGGGGTCCTTCATAGTGGAATTCCCAAGGCAGGGGAAAGAGGACCCCAGAGGAAGAGGAAACAACTTCTGGTGGGGGACTCAATTGTCAGGGGATTGATCTGGGAATAGTAGAAGGGACAGAGACCTCCCTGGGCAGGTGCCTACCTGGCAACAGGGAGGAAGAGGGAGCTGGATGCCATTGTCTACCTGGGAACAAATGATTTGGCTGGGGATGGAACTTGAATAGTGCTGAGGGAGTTTAGGGAACCGGGAAGTGGCCTTAGACAAGTTGCACACTCAGTAGCTTTTGTGGAGGTGCTGCCTGTCTACAACAGGGGAAAGGATAGGGATCTCCACACCACATCCTTAAACTCATGGTTGATGGAATGGTGCAGAGAGGAGAGGGTATAGCTACAATGGGGACTCGGGGCCCACTTGGGAGATGGGGAGGCCTACACTGGGGAGTATTTTCACATCCATCCTGATGGTAAGCCACTGTCCTCAGTGGATGGTTTAAATGTTATTTTGATGAACATTTTAAACTAACCAAAGGGGTGCGGAAGAAATAGGAGAGACAGTAACTGCAGATGCAGAGATAGGGAGATCCCAGGGAGAAGATAGTTCCCAGTGCAAGCTGATCAAAGTAGCAGGGTAATTGAAGCTGGAGGGCAGACTGTATTCAAAGGGTGACAGAAAGGGGGGCAAATAGAAAAAAGGGGGCAACAAGTAAGTGATAACAAAATCTGAAAGGCTATGTGTGCGAATGCTAGAAGTCTAGGAAACAAGATTCTGGACCTAGAAGTCATCATGGCAGAGGCTGACCTGGATATTGTGACCATAACGGAGTCATGGTGTGGTGACAACCATGACTGGGACATAGCCATAACAAGCTACACTCTGTTCAGGAAAGATAGGGTGGGAACGAAAGGAGGAGGAGTGGTGCTTTATGTAAAGGATGGCATAAAAGCAACAGAGATATGGGGAATTCAGGGGGGCCAGAGGTGCTGCGGGTCACCCTAGAGTCAGGGAATGGAGCTGCTATTCACACAGATGTGGATCTACAGACCTCTAGCGGGGGGGGGAGTTAGAAACAGTAGTTTGGAAGCAAATGACAAAATAACTGAAGGGGGCGCTGCTGGTAGGAGACTTCAATCTGTCAGATGTAGATGAGAACCTCCAAACTGCAGTTTCAGCTGGAAGCAGAGACTTCCTAAACTCCCTGCAGGGGGGCATTCCTCAGTCAACTGTTCAGTGAACCCACTCATGATGGGGCAATACTGGACATAGTTCTCACTAGCAGGGACAGTGTTGCAGACTTCAGGGTGAGAAGCCACCTGGGGACCAGTGATGACCATACAGTGTGGTTCAACATAAGGGCAACTGCAGAATCGAACCACACACAGGCAAAGATCCTGGACCTCAGAAGGGCAGATTTTATAAAAATGGGTGAATGCCTCAGGGATGACGTGATGGGGGGGGTCCTGGGGGAGTGGAGAAGCAGTGGGCAAAACTAAAAGAGAGAATAGTGAAGGCAACAAACCTCTGTGTCAAGCAAGTGTGCAAAAGCAAAAGAAACAGGAGAAGACCGCTGTGGTTCTTGAAATAAAGTGACAGAAAAGATGACGGTAAAGAGTTGCTTTCAGGAGGTACAAGGAGATGCAGTGGGAGGAGGAGAGGGAGATGTATTGGGCAAAATAGAGGAAAGCTGGGAAAGTAGTATGGAGAACAAAGGCACCAAATGAAGAAAGAATAGCCCAGGCAATATCAAAATGGGAGAAGACATTTTTAGGTATGTAAGGGAGTGGAAAATAACACAACTCCAGGGGCAAAGTGCAAAATAGGTGAAGTGGTACTGACAATGACAAAGCAGGAAAGAGACCTGTGGGTAATCATATCAGATGACATAAAGGTAGCCAGGCAGTGTAACGGGGCAGTTGGGAGGGCTAGTGGGATGCTGTGGTGCACTGGAAGGGGTATCAATAGCAGAAAGAAGGAGGTGGTGTTGCCCCATATAAATCATTGGTACGACCCCACCTTGAGTACTATGTCCAGTTCTGGAGACCACATTTTCAAAAGGACATAAAGTGGAGGTGGTCCAGAGGACGGCAACTAAAATGGTGCAGGGTTTGCATCAAAAGCCCTTCAAGGAAAGGCTACAGGACCTCAGTATCCACACCCTGGAACAGAGGAGGGAGAGGAGGGATAAGATACAGACTTTTGAATACCTCATGGGGGTAAATAAAGTGTAGGAGGGGAGAATTGTTCAGAAATAAAGATGCTCAAGAACAAGGGGATATGTAATGAAGCTTGAAGGGGTGGATTCAGGAGAGATGTGAGGAAGTACTTCTTCACTGAAAGAGTGGTGGATGCCTGGAACAGTCTTCCAGCAGAGGTGGTGGAAGCAAAAACAGTGGTGGGGTTCAAAAATGCATTAGATAGGCATAAAGGAATCTTAGTGGAAAGGTGGGGGAAAAGAGTCAGAGATCAAGTAGGGTCTGAGGTGACACTGTAGGTAGAAATTAATGGGCAGACTGGGTGGGCCAAGTGGTCCTTATTTACTGTCAAATTCTATGTTTCTATGAACTACATTATGTTAGTTACATTTACCTGTTCCATGTGAACAAAAGAACCTAGGCCAGCCCCCTCAGAGAGGTTGATAGATGTACTATGAGGGCTCTGGTATGACATCACAGACCACCCATTACCCCACCAATGACACCCTCAGTACATATGGAGCAGTTTACCTGTAGGCTGATGTAGCTAATTCTATTCCCCTTCATACCTCATCAACACTGTGACCTCACTAATGACCAGCTGAAA
The DNA here is from genome assembly GCA_016271365.2 of Neoceratodus forsteri. Taxonomy (NCBI): domain Eukaryota; kingdom Metazoa; phylum Chordata; order Ceratodontiformes; family Ceratodontidae; genus Neoceratodus; species Neoceratodus forsteri. The sequence goes on from CM057452.1 coordinate 1,486,184,694, forward strand.
GCAGCTGAGTGGTTCTTCTTTGTCAGTTATGATGTCATAGTCAGTGCAGTTACAATTCTGATGAGGTGTGAAAGAGAACAGAGGTAGGAATGTCAGCCTCCAGACAGAGTCACGTGTTCCACATACCACACGTAAACTACCAGGTATAAAATCTTTCAATTAACAAAATGGAAAGGAAAAGTACTTTAGATATGTACAGAAACTAACAGTTGGCTACTTTTAATTTAATACTCATTTTAGACAGTATACCTCTTTAAGCAAATACCTGCCAGTTCAAGTTTTACAATTCATAAATGAGCAAAAACAACCACATTTATTTGCAAATGCATACAATGATATATCCTAGTATCCTGTTAAATGAACACTTTAACTGAACATCAATTTGCGTGTATTCTAGAAATACTGTAAATCCCATCTAAATGAATACCTGTGACATGAATAACCTTGTTACAGGAATAACATTCTATGTACAGAAAAGTAGAGACTACATGCTGCTCTGATCTGTTTAAATAATAGATCTGTTAAAGGAATAAATTTCCTGCCTACCACATGTTTCCAATGCTGTGTATTCAGTATAAACCTTTTAAAAGAACAGGGGTTACACAGAGGGGAGATACTCTTGTGCTGCAACATCAGTGGAGTCCACTGTTGCTTCCTTTTCCTTCCAAGCATCTTTCGCTTCACAGGACCAGCACAATGAGCGTTCCTATACTGCAAACTGACCTATATATCTTTACAGTGCCACCTGTTGCCTCTTACCCCTGATCATCCAATCTTTGGCATCTCCTGGTACATAGCAGCATCCACACTCCTAGCCATTCCATCCTACCTGGTACCAAGGCTTGTAAAAGAACTCGCTGTTACACCTGGAAATTTATCTCTAATGGCACTGAAATCCAAAGTCACACAGGTGTTTTTTTGAAAGATGTAGTACTGGAGCCTCCCAGCTGCAGCTTCAGCAGCTAGAAGCAGGGACATTCTGGACTCTCTGCAGGGTGCTTTCCTCAGGCAACTAGTCAGTGAACCCACTCATGATGGGGCAATACTGACTTGAGGTAATGGTGACAGACTTGGTGGCCCCTTGGTGGTGGAAGAGGTCCCCTGAATCCTAGCCATCTCAGCCTGGAGTCTGGTGACCTCCTCCCACAGCACAGAGAGGTAAATGAAGATGGGGCAGTACTGCAGCCTCCAGGTCTCTCTGAAAACTGCTGCCCCGCAACCACTGCCCTGCACCATTCCCGGTATTCCCAATTGCTACTCTCCCTGTGTCACCTGGAAATATCTTTATACCCTTACCCCTGATAGGGCATTTCTAGTTTTCCCCTTTTTTTGCTTCCTCAATTTGGAGTAATTGGAGAGTGCCTCAAGACACAGTAAGCTCAGAGGCAGCTAAGCTGGGCACTGACAGACATGGTCAGATCATTTTTCAAGTAATACAGGGGTCAAGCACCATGCAATGCTGACTGCTGGATCACCATTATGTAACCCCTAGGTGGTGCTATTCCTAGAGTTACTACCCCTGCCTTGCAGGCCTGAACAAGGCTGAGGGGCCTGGTTTCCCAAAACTTAACTTAAACTGGTTCTTTCCATGATTTTACATTTGCGCAGTGCCTCCACCCAGAGTTTAACGTTTAGTGGGCTAGAAGTTACCTGGTACAACCTCCTGGGATGTCATACCACCCACTATAATCATTTGCCACCCCATAACATGACCAAGTAGACATTTCCCCACATTTCAGACATCTTACCATTTAATGACACTCTCTTTAATAATCTGCTCATGACACCATCAGTTGCAAACAACAATAACAACACTGAACAAGAACAGGGCCACTGGAAGACCTATTTATTAGTTCACTAGCGTCAGGAGTGGTACTGCAGGACTGGAGAGCAGCACATGTAGTGCCCCTCCACAAAAGCGGTCCCAAGGATGAGCCAGAGAAGCTAATGAAGACCATACTAAAGAAAAGGTTGGTAGAATATCTAGAGGAGCATGGTCTTTAGAATGCGAGGCAGCATGGGTTCATGGCGGGTGATCATGTCAAACAAATCTGATTGACTTCTTTGACTATGTCACTAAGACAGTAGACAGAGGCCAAGTGGTAGACATCCTCTGTCTTGATTTCAGCAAGGCCTTTGACTCTGTAGCACACAAAGTCAGTGGTCAGTGTCAGTGGCTCAGTAGGTAGCACACTCGCCTTTGAGGCCGGGAGATCAGAGGGCTGTGGGTTCAGTTCCCACATCTGGCACGTGGGTTAATATCCCAGTACTGACACTGCAGTGCAGCATGAGAGGGGTGCTGCACTTCTGAGGTGCCATCTTTCGGATGAGATGTTAAACCGAGGTCCCATCTGCCTGGATTGGTGGTAGTTCAGGTGGATGTTAAAGATCCCATGGCACTTATCGAAAAGAGTAGGGGAATTTCCCCAGTGTCCTGGCCAAATTTCCCTCATTCATTAAAAAGAAAAATACCACCAACAGCTTAATCTGGTTCAAGGTCAGTTGGCATTCATCTGTATCCCCCTTCCCCAGGTCGTGCCTGAAAATAGGCAGGATTTGTCTAGTGCACTTAACCGGTCAACAAAAACTAAATAAATAAACAAAAGGTTAATCAAGAGGTTGGTGGATCTTGGAGTTGAGAAAAAGATGGCCAAATGGGTGGAAAACTGGCTGAGGGATAGAACCCAGAGGGTGGTTGTGGGGGGAGAGTTATCTGGCCCCAGAGAGGTAACCAGTGGGGTCCCACAGAGCTCGGTGCTAGGGTCAGTGTTGTTTAATGTCTTCATCAATGACACTGGAGATGGCATTATGGGCAAAATGTGCTTATTCACGGATGACACCAAGCTCTGTGGGACAGTAGACACAGCTGAAGGAATACAGGACCTACAGAAAGATTTGGAAAAGCTGGTGAAGTGGTCCAAAATCTGGCAGCTTGGCTTCAATGCCAAGAAATGCAAAGTTATGCATATTGGAGCCAAGAATCCCAGGACAGAGTACTACCTTGGTGGAGTCCAAGTGTCTGCAAAAAAGGAGGAGAAGGACCTGGGAGTGATGATCACTAGTGACCTGAAGCACTCCACGCAGTGCAAGAAGAGAGTAGCAAAAGCAAACAAGATGCTGGGATGATATCTAGGGGGATCAGTAGTAGGAGAGAGGAGGTTATACTGCCCTTGTACAGGTCACTGGTAAGGCCGCATCTAGAGTATAAGGTTCAGTACTGGTGCCCACCTCAAGGACGATTAACCTGCTGGAGAAGGTCTAGAGAAAGGGCTACAAATATGATAGCAGGTCAGCAGGGTAAGGCATACGAGGAGAGATTAAGGGCACTGAACATGTACTCCCTGGAAGACAGGAGAGAGACAGAGGGGACATGATTGGGACCTTCAGTTACTTGAAAGCAATAAATAAAGTTGCTAAGGAAAGTCTCTTTAAGCTGAGTGGCAACCATAACATGAGGGGGCACAGTCTTAAGCTGGAGGGTAGGAGGTTTAGGAGGGAGGTCAGGAAGCACTTCTTCACAGGGAGGGTGGTGGACACTTGGAATGCGCTGCCAGAAGAGGTCATCTCATTGAAGACAGTGGACAGCTTTAAGAGAGGCTGGGATAGGCATGGGGAAAGATAAGAATCATGGGTAGGGAGGATGGGAAGAGTGGGGAGGGAGGGCAGGGACAGTAGCTCAAGCTGTGGACCCTGCAATATGAGCAGACTTGATAAACCAAATGGCCTTCTGCTGGCTTCTTCATATGTTCGTATGTTCATATAATAATTTATTTACAGGGGGATTATGGTTTAGGAATGGGAAAACAAGGGATTAGAGGTTATGCAAGCTATTATTATTATTATTTACAGTATTTACAGACTAACTGGGTTTTTTAGATTGTGCTGGCAAAACCCTTCAGCTAGGTGGTTACCTGTTATACAAATTAAAATATAATCACACATTTAGCCAACCTAGATGACCAGAGCCCTGGCTATCTAACTAAACTGCATTAAATCTGGTGGAACACAATATTACACTTTTGCCAACACTGGTACCAGTGTCCCAGATTTGCATTGAAACCCCGCAGTCTCAATATTTTAAAACTGGATACCCAGCTACCAAAAAGTCCCTTGATGGTTGCAGGCTTGATAGATGGTGCAGTTGTTCATTGGCTGGTTTGATTAACAGAATTTGAAATTAGATTTCCCAGGATTAAGTATCTGAACTATTTACAGTTTTCCGGAGTGTGCAGGGATTGCCCTGTATGTTGCAGTTGGACACACTAGGTAGGTGTAACCCACCGGTTGAGCCCAATTGAAATGTTGAACATTCATCACATTTATAGAAGGGATAGTGCCTTCCACCCAGGGCCAGGATGGCCGTCCTGGTCAGTTTACTCAGAAAACAGTCATTTCCAGTAAAGTAGTCAACTCCGATAGACTTGAGGTCTCAGTCTCATTTATGGCACATTGCTGTGGCTTGCAGCGAACAATTCAGAAAAATACTGGCCCTCAGGTAAAGTCAGGATGAGCCCCGGCTCTGAGTGCTCCCCTTCCAGTCCCGTAGGCTCTATGGCAGACAATCACGTATCAGCACATTTACACAATTAGCTGGACTCACATGGGTCCCTTAATGCAATCAGGTCCACCTGCGCTGGGCAAGACTAGGCACCGCAGATGCAAGGTACAGACCAGGATTAGACAGTCTCAAACAGCAAAAGTTCCAAAAGGGTCCCCCCGCACTGGGCTAAGGTTAGTCGCAGCAGGATGCAGGGTGCAGACCAGATGAACAATATAAATCTGACAGTCACCAATGGGCATTGTCAATTAAGCGCCTCCTTTCATTCTTGCACGGGGGGTACAAGAGTACTCACTCAGGCTCCTCATGTTAAGATCTCCACAATGAAGGCTCCTGATGTTTTAAGTCCCTCACAACTGAGGCTAGATCAGCTCTCTCACAGCTGGCTTGATTTCACCAAGTTGCAGGTCCATGTCTTTCTCCAAAGTGGAAGGGAGGACTAGCACCTGGGGGACATTCTGCAACCCCCAAGCTAGCAGGTTCTGTATAAACCTAATTACTCTAAACTGTGCTGAAAGAAATTATAACCCCCTCCAGGATGGAGGGGCTTAACACTGGAACACTAGGCCAAGCTGCATGGCTGGGGGCCTGAGCCCCCAACCCTGTGGGGGCCCCCGCTCGAATCCCTCTTAAATCTGCTCACACAGCTAGAAACAGTCTTTTATGGGGCTCTCCTGAGGTTCCTGATTGGCTGAAGCTATTGGAAGCTTGGCCTCTGATTGGCTGGAGGGCTTGTCAATCAAGAAAATGAATTATGCATGAACCTGACTCAATGCACAGTTGGTTTACTGTTTTGGCGCCTGAAATTAAGTCCCTGCAGTTCCCCATGAACCCTTGGTAGTTTCTCATGAGCTTTGGCACATGTCCCACAAGTCCTGACTTTAATATTCTAGCATTTCGATTGGCTGTGGCTGCTTTGTAATGGCTGCTGAACACACAGTCCCTTAAGTAGAATTCATACAGTCCCAAATAAAGTCTTGGTGCAGCCAGAATAATAATTACATTTGCCCAATTGCCCCTCCATTCAGTAGCCACTATAGTATTCCTGCTGTCACTGCCCAGATTTAGTAAATTTCTCAGTCATAGAAACATAGAAACATAGAATTTGACGGCAGATAAGGACCGCTTGACCCACCCAGTCTACCCATTTCCCTACCTAATGGATAAGCTGCAGATCCTAGTTAACCAGCAGCCTACTTCTTCCTACCCCCACCCCCTAGAATTGCCTTATGACTGTCCCATGCATGCTTGAATTCCACCACTGTTTTTTGACTCCACACCTCCTCCGGAAGGCCGCTCCATGCATCCACAACCCTCTCTGTGAAAAATATCTTAAATTACCTCTGAGCCGCACCTCTATCTTCAAATTGTGCCCTTGTTCTTGCACACCTCTTTTTTGAAAGATGCTACCCTCTTGGACTTTGTTGATTCCTTGAGGTACTTTGAAAGTTTCTATCATGTCCCCTCCCTCCTTTCCTGAGGCTATACATATTAAGCTCCTTAAGTCTCTCTTCATATGTCTTCCGGTGCAGACCCTGCACCATTTTAGTTGCCCTCCTCTGGACAGCTTCCATCCTGTCTATGTCTTTGTGGAGATTGGGTCTCCAGAACTGCACGCAGTACTCCAGAATGGGTCTCACCAGCTGTCTGTACAGAGGGATAATAACTTCCTGTTTTCTACTGGTCTACTGCTCCCTATGCATCCCAGTATCCCCCCAGCCCTCCTTACTGCCCTCTCACATTGCTTGCCCACCTTTAGGTCATCTGATATGACTACCCCCAGGTCCCTTTCCATTTTTTTTGTTGTTAGTATCTCACCCCCCATTGTGTACTCTTCTCCTGGGTTTTTGTTTCCCAGGTGCATTACCTTGCACTTCTTAGCATTGAATCTAAGCTGCCATACATTTGACCATTCCTCTAACCTTGCCAAGTCCCTTCTCATCCTTTCCACCCCACCTTGTGCATCAACTCTGTTGCAGATCTTTGTGTCATCTGCAAAGAGACATACTTTTCCTTCCAGTCCCTCTGCAATGTCGCTTATAAAGACATTGAAGAGGACCGATCTAATACTGAACCCTGTGGTACCCCACTAGTAACCCCTTTCTTTAGAGTGGACTCCATTTACTATTACTCTCTGTGTCCTATTCTCTAGCCAATTCTTTACCCAGGCTGTCATCTTGGGACCCACTCCCAGGCTGGCTAACTTGTATATTAATCTTTTTGCGGGACTGTGTCAAATGCCTTGCTAAAGTCTAGGTAGGTCATGTCCACAGCCCTCCCTGATCTACTACTTTGGTCACCCAGTCAAAGAAATCTATCAGATTCATCTGGCATGACCTTCCCGCTGTGAATCCATGCTGCCTTGGGTCCTGTGCCCCTCTGGCCTCTAGATACTCGACAATTCTTTCCTTCAGAAGTGATTCCATCATTTTCCCTACCACTGAGGTTAAACTAACAGGTATGTAGTTTCCTGCTTCTGCCTTGCTCCCACTTTTGTGAAGGGAAATCACATCTGCCCTGCTCCAGTCCTCGGGTACCACCCCATCCTCCCATGATTCATTAAAGAGGGTAGTCAGTGGTGTCACTAGTTCTACCCTTAGTTCTTTTAGAATTCTGGGATGAATCCCATCAGTCCCCATTGCTTTGTCCACCTTCAGTTTTAAGAGTTCTTTCAGAACCCTTTCTTCTGTAAATGGGCTTGTATCAACTTCTGTATCCAGAGTGTTTCTACTGTTTGTTTTAGGTACCTCCCCCTCTTCCTTTGTAAATACTGAGCAAAAATATTTGTTTAGTATCTCTGCCTTTCACAGTCACCCTCTGCCCACCTCCCTCCCTCCCTTTATTAAGCCTCACTATCCCTCCCTTGGTCTTCCTTCTCTCCCTGATATACCTATAAAAGGTTTTATCCCCCTTCTTAACTGAGTTGGCTATCTTTTCCTCAGTTTGGGCCTTTGCTGTTCTGGCTGCCTTCCCAGCTTCCTTTTGCTTTAACTGATACAGTTCTCTGTCCTGCTCCTTCTGTGATTCCTTGTACTTCCTGAATGCTTTCTTTTTTTGTTTGTCTGTCGCTGCAACCCCACATATTGCAGCAGGCAAGCTATCTCTCTGAGTACCAACATTTTATGGGGGTAACCCCCCGACAAATAGGGGTTTACTATAATGACTTCCTGGGCTCCCAATGCCCACTGTCAGGCTGGTGTCCTGTCTTTAGTAGTTCTATTTGTCTGCGAGAGAGTGCCCTAGTGAGCCTCCGTGCCTATCTCTTTAAGAAAATGGCTAATCTGTGTTAGAAATTAGTCTGGGATGGATCCGAGTGATTTAAGGCTTGCGACCAGCCAGACAGACTGTTATTTTGCTCTATTCTGCCGTCACTACTTGCGCAGAGGGAGCCCTCTTAAGAATTGTGATTGTTTATTGCTAATTTGCTGTTATACTAAAGATAGCGAAGTTTGTCTAACCTGCTTTGATTGCAGCTCGAACATTTGGATGGGAGCCACCATGTTAGGTTTTAGACTTCCAGTATTTGGACCAATCGAACCACTGGGGACCTAAAATGGAGACTGCCCCCAGGTGTCTTGTGGAAAGGAATTCTGTAGTTTTTGTAGTTTTAAGTGTTGGTGCCCAAATGGACCTGGAGGGGGAACACTTACTGTGACTGACAGCTCCCTCGGCCAACATAACCTTTTAGACTACCAGGGAAATCCCCAGAACTGCCAGAAGTGGTGGATCAGTTAGAGTTGGAGGTTGACGAGTGAACAGCTTGAGCTTTCGAGCAGCTGCTCCCAGAAGGAGCGTAGGGGAATCAGTGGGAAGAGGCTTTGCTGGCCTGCCTGCCACGTTCTCCTGCCAGTGAACTGCATTTTGCAGAAGTTGGATCTGGTTCCGATTTCCATGTTTGGAATCTGCAGCAGAAGAAAGAAGAAGTGTGTTATTGCGACTTGTGATTTGTACCGAAGACTTGCTCCAGAAACAATCAGCCTGTCTGATGAGAGAGTTTGCCTTGGATTGAAAGGTTTGAGCAGTGAAGCTGTAATTTGCAACCGGACTCTATCCAAACTGTGGCTTAGAGAAATAAGTGATTTAAATGTGCTGAATGTGTTTCGTGGGTTGCGATTTGGTTCCCCACAGCAGAATCTTTTATGCCAGCTGGAGGCTTCACCAGCAGAAGATTACGAACTTTTGCAGAACTGTTCATCCTGTCTGGGCCTTGCCACCTCGGCCTAGGCCACTACTCCCACTTCAGAGACCATCTCGGCGTATAACCCGCTTGGGGATTTGGCCACCTGCCCAACACCATCGAGCAGGTTGCGACCACCCAGAGGTGAGTCATGTCAGCTCTGCTTCCCCTGGCCTTCCTGATCATCACCACAAGGTCTACATCTCACTTGTCCTGCATCCTAGTCTGGGTAGCGAGTACAATTTAGGGTAGCTCCCTGCAACAAAAGCAACAATCATTGTGTTACCATCTAATTGTTTCTTGTTCTGGGTTATTGCAATGGACTGAGCCATCCAGCTTACGATTACAAATAATTGGGTTGTGTGCATGTTTAACTGTCTTTCCTTTCCTTTCCTAAGGGCCCCAACAACAACTGCAATGCCGGCCTCCCTAGGAGGCACTTCAGGCTAGCCTGTGTGACATACTGGATACCAAGGGAACTTGAACTGTCTAACTGGGACTTACAGTGCATGCTGAACAATCCTGATTCAAATCAGATTGCTAATCTTTCTGCTAGATTCACGCCCCTCCCTTGTTCACTTTCCCTAAATAAATCTGATTGTTGATTTTCACGTTTAACCTGGCTAGTGTGCATATTATTAGTTGGGTTACAGTGGTAATATTGCATTGTTGCATTGCTGATCTTATTTTTCAGGGGGTCTCCAGGGCAGTAGCAGCAGATCCAGCCCTGAGGGTAAGTGAAAGGGGTGTAAGCATATTATTACTGCTAGCAACTGAATGTGAATGTACAATTGTGTCACTGTTTAGGCCACTAGAAGGGTTGATGGGTGGTTATAGCATCCTGGAGGGCTATACCAGAGTAGTTAAGCTATCCCAATACCATTCCTCTGGGTGGAGGCAACCGTTTACAGAACTCAGGCCCCTCAACCTGTGTATTGCCATACAGGCAGGGGTAGTAGCCTTTAGAATAGCGCTACCTAGAGGTTACACTGGTGCAGCCAGGAGTTAAGGCATCTTGTTTAAACACTGCCCCCCTGCTTAAACAATTGTTTCCCAACACCCACAGCAGTTACATGTATTTATTTTACACTTTTCTTTTGGCCCCCTTTTATCGGCCACAGCCGAAAACACAACTTCTCCAATGGCAGAACAGACCTTCATGCATATTCATTAGTGATTGGAGCTCCGGCTCAATAATGTTCATGAGTCCCGATCTGTACACACTGTGGATCTCTTTCTTTATTTTGGAAAGCAGGTGCTCAGGGCCTTCCTTGTGATCACAGGGTCCCACTTAGTAGGTGGGGACACCGGGACCGCTGAACCCTTCTCCGCTGAACAGCAAATGCCAGCGGTCGAACATCAAAGGCGCCGCTCGCACCTGCACGATCTCCGCTGCACCGGAGTGCATGAATTCAAGTGGGGGATCATGGTTTGGACTTTGGAGCCCTGCAGGGCTGGAATTACACTAGGGTTGCTACAGGGGTGCCAAGAGCACAGAAACAAGACTGGGGGACCAGAAAAATTATGCAGGCATTTCAGGAGGTGCCAGGATGGAGAGAAAAATGGGAGAGATGGGCTACAGGTAAGCCCCCAAATTGGTAGGAAGGTTACAATTACTTGTTAACCACTTTACTGCAGGGCAACTCCATCCCTGCATCCACAAAAGGCTGGAACAAAGTGCATAACACTTGACTTTCATTTCAACAGGCTTCCTTAATCACAATGTTTATTTTTTATTTATCTGTTTATTTAGTAATTAGTAACCAAGAGAGGTACACTGATCTAAATCTCATTTACAGGTGCAACCTGGGGGGCTGTACTGTGGGAGTGGAAGTGCATTAACAATACATTTAAAACAATAACTGCAACCCCCCATGTCCACCCTGCAACAGTAGAGGACTGTGTGGCTACAATTACTTAGTGGATGTAAGCAGGAATGGCACTGATGAAAGACCAAGGCTTCAACCCATTAAATGGCCAGCAGAATGAAAGTAAAAAAAGAAAAATATCTGGGGGCACCTGGTCTGTAACACTGGTAAAAATAAAACTACATGGGAGGACCAGGTCTGTAACATCTGTGCACGTGTGCTCTAAGCAACACATAGGCTAAAGTAAAGGTTAAAGGCAAAAACAGACTGGGGAGTAGTGAGCAAAGAGGTGCTGTTTGAAAGAGGGGTAACAGAGACAGTGGTGTATGGCATAGGAAAGGGACTTCCAGAGGGAGGTCAAATTCATCAAAAAGGCAGACTGACCAACAGAGGTGTCACAACGAGGAATGCAAAAAGAGTGCAGGTCCGAGGAGCGGAGTGAGTAAGAAGAGGGAATGTGAGGTGAGAGCAGCACAGTGAGGAATGGGGGAGAGAGGCTAGCCAGTATTTTCAAAGGAAGAAAACTATGAGGGAGACGCTGTGATTAGAGAGAGGGGATGGAGAGATTCTGATAGAGGAAATAGTGTTCAGTGTATGGAAGAGAGTCAGTGGCAAAGTGACAGACTCAGTGGAGGAGAGAGTCCAGTCTGGCCAGGCTGGATTTAGGGGCAGCCCAATAGACTACATCTGCAGAGTCAAATGTCAGTAAGATGACCTTTAGCAGGATCACATGGCAGACCACAGGGGCAAGCAGGCCTAATTCTTGTATAAGTTGCTAAGCGTGGTGGTTTTTATGTGTGGCATTGATATGGGAGGATAAGTCTAATTTCTTGTCCAGTTGTATGCCAAAGTATTTGAATTGGGAAGCCTCTTCTAGTGGGGTCCCATCCACAGTCTTAATGACCAGGGAGTGACAGGAGATGGTGAGGTATTGCCTGGTGCCAAAATACATGGTAATTGTCTTTTTAGAGTCCAAGGTGAGCTGGTTTGAACAAAACCAGCATTGGATATGGTCAATGTCACTATGAGGTGACACTTGCAATTTCAGGATAAAGACAACTGTGGCACAGATTATGGTGTCATCTGCATACATATGCATGTCGAAGGAGACACGGACAGTTGAGAGGTCATTGGGGAACAGAGAGAATAGGATGAGACTCACGATGGAGCCTTGGGACACACCAGAGCATTACTGTTTACAGTGTATAACAAGCAACAGGTAAGGTAGCCACAGGTTGTAGATGTACAAGTGGAAAAGTAGCAGTAGACACCACGATAAGATAGATACAGGTAGGAGGATTAGAAAAGGGAAAACAAGAGACTCCTATCTAGGGTAGAGTAACAAATATGCTTCAGGCAAGGAAAAGGGTAGGGTAACAAAAATAGTTTAGGCAAGTGGATAAAGATTAATAGACACCAGGATGAGTTAGGTACAGGTAGGGAGGTTAGAAAATAAGAGACACCCTAGAAACAGAATTTATTGGCAGAAAAGGACCGCTTGGCCCACCCAGTCTGCCCAGATTGTCCCTGCCTATCCTGTCTCTACAGACCCTAACTGATCTCTGGCAATCCTCCCTCCTCCCTGCCTATTTACTAATATTCTCCTACGTCTATCCCATACATGCTTGAAGCCCCCTACTGTTTTTGCCTCCACAACTTCCACTGGCAGTCTGTTACAGGCATCCGCCACTTTTTCAGTGAAGAAGTACTTCCTCACATCCTTCTTAAACTTCCTCCCCCCAGCTTCATCACATGCCTTCTGGTTCTGGTGCTCTTTCTCATTTGAAAGAGACTCCCCTACTATACCTTGTTCACCCCTGTGAGGCACTTGTAGGTCTCTATCATGCCCCCTTGCTTTCTTGTCTTCTAGGGTGTACATGTTGAGATCCCTCAGTCTCTCCTTGTAAGCTTTTGATGCAACCCCTGTACCATTTTAGTTGCCCTTCTCTAGACTGCCTGTATCCTGTATATGTCCTTTCTGAGGTGGGGCCTCCAGAACTAGACACAGTACTCCAGGTGGGGTCTCGCAAGTGAGTGATACAGTGGCAACACCACCTCCCATCTCCTGCTGGAGATACCTCTTCCTTTGCATCCCAGCATTCCACTGGCTCTACCCATAGCTTTGTCACACTGCCTTGCCACTTTGATTTAATCAGTTATGATAATATCAAGGTCCCTTTCCTACTTAGTGACTATCAGTACCTCCCCCTCTCAGTCCTATACTCATCCCCTGGTTTCCTATGCCTTAGGTGCATGATTTTGTACTTTTTGGCATTAAACCCCAACTGCCATGCTCTTGACCACTCCTCAAGTTTCTCAATGTCCCTATGTATTCTCTCCACCCCTTCCTGAGTGTCCACCCTATTACAGATTTTGGCATCATCTGCAAAATGGCATATAGTCCCTTCAAGTTTTGCTGAAATGTTAATTATGAAGACATTGAAGAGGACTGGTCCCAGCACTAAGCCCTTCCGCACCATGCTGGTCACTCTGCCGTCATTAGAGTGAGTGCCATTAACTACCACCATCTGTCACCTATCGAGTAACCAGTTCCTTACCCAATTCATCACTTCAGATCTCACCTCTGGGCTGTTCAGTTTCTTTATCAGTCTCCTGTCCTGCACAGTGTTGAAGGTCTTGCCAAAGTCCAGATAGGCCATGCCCACTGCCCTATCCTGATCTATTTCCCTGATCACCCAGTCGAAGAAATCAATCACAGAGGGACCACATCTGCTCCCCTGTAGTCCTCCAGAACCATGCCTGTTTCCCGTGAATTGATGAATAAGGCCATCAGTGGGGCAGTTAGCACCTCCCTGAGATCCTTTAGTACACTTCGGTGTATCCCGTTTGGTCACATAGCCTTGTCAACTTTCAGAGTTACAAATTCCTTCAGGATGCTTTCCTCTGAAAATGGACTTGTGTCCACCTCCCCACCCATTCCTGCTAGTCACAGGTGGACTCTCCTACCCACCCACCCACCCACCCCCAGTGAAGATTGAGCATAATTATCTGTTTGGGATGTCTGTTTTTTATGTTGATTGCGGGCATGCGCAAGAAACATATTGCAGCAGCTTGCCAGAAGCAGGTTGTGGAGGCATGGCACTGTTGTGGTCAATGCCCCCACAGCCTTTAATGGCTTGGCCCACTTTCCCCAATGCCGTGGCATGCTGCTGCTGACACTAGTTCAGCCAGCGTGCCACCACCTTGAAATGTTTCAGCCGCTACAATCAGAGGCTGCCTCATCATTGCAGCATCAGCATTCCGCTGCAATGAGGGAGCGACCCATCATTGCTGGGCGGAACGTTGCCAAGTGTAATATTGTTTGTGAACATGGTGGTGGCTTGCCGCCATGTTCACAAACAATAACCCACTGCTGAGGGGGTGACCAATCCCCCTCGGCAGCATGCATCCCCCCAGAACAGTTTTTGTTTGCTGACGGGGACCCCAATCCCTGTCGGCTTCAGTCGCCATGTATGTTCATGTCACCAATGGGGAAGCCCACTCCCCGTCGGCATGATGTCCCCCCTCCCAGTTTCATTTGCCGATGGGGGAGCCCACTCCCTGTCGGCGTAATGCCCCCCCAAAGAAGCAGTACAGTTGTTCCTAGGGGGTGCCCAATCCCCTTCGGCTCTTGCACCCCTCCCTCTTTTGTGCCGATGGGGTGCCTAATCCCCGTTGGCTAGAAGCTGTCCCCCAAAAAACACTCTGTTGGCATGCTGGGCCCACCCCAGCATGCCAAATAACCCTGTAAAAAAAACTTCCGTGATGTTTTTTCTTTTGATTAACCTGTAAAAAAGAAAACAGTCCCTCACCATCTCCCTGCCCTCTCCCACAACCCACACCCACCCTCTGCACACCCTGCCTCCCCACACCCTCCCTCACCCCATACTTACCTGCGGAGTCCGGCGTGACAATCTTCGGTAGACCGGGAACATGTCTGTACTCTTCAAAGCCAACCTCGAACTGAGGAAATGCTGGTAAGCTGTATAATGGCATAAATAGGGCTTTTTCAACTTATTTGCATATCTCAGGCATTTTTTGGAATTTTGGCACCAAATTTTCAACATGGGGTTATTGGGCCCCCTCCTCATGAATTCAGGCACTGTCATGGTGTTAATTGGTTCTGAAAGGTGATTTTTGCAGTCAGTGCATAGAATCACCTTTCGGAACCAGTTATCAAAATGACAGTGCCAGTGTTCATGATGTGGGCTATCAAAAGGTCTATGTTGCGAATTTGGTGGGAAAAATCCAAAAAGTGACTGTTTTATGAGCGTGCGCTGCGAAGTTGCTATGCATGCTCGTAACTTCGCCAATTTGCAATATTTTCACTCCAGATTTTCAACATTGCCATTTTTATGCACCTCCTTGTGAACAGTACAGCTGTAATTTTTCATATCTTGACCGAAATGTGTTTTCACATTTCCAGCGCAGAATAGCACGGTCGCTGTGGGAAATCAGTGTTCAGGACACATTAAGAAAATGACAGTGACACTATTCATGAGCAGAGGTCCTAAAATGCCTATGTTGAAAATTTTGTGAAAGTCCATAAATAGATAATATTCTGGCGTATGTTGCTAGGTTCTACACTCATAACCCTTAACTTTGCAATATTTTCACAACAGATTTTCAACATTGCCACTTTTACGCACCTCCTTATGAACAGTGCAGCTGTCATTTTTCACATCCTGGCTGAAATGTGTTTTCGCACTTCCAGCGCAGAATAGCACGGGCACTGTGGGAAATCAGTGTTCAGGATAAATTAAGAAAATCACAGTGACACTGTTCAGAAGCAGAGGTCCTAAAATGCCTATGTTGAAAATTTTGTGATGAAACTCCATAAAATTACTGTGTTATGAGCATGCATTGTGCAGTTTCCATGCACCCTTGTAACTTTGCAAAATAGTAATATGTTCACGCCAGATCTTCATACTGGCATTTTTTCACACCTCCTTATGAACAGTACAGCTGTCATTTTTCACATCCTGGCTGAAATGCGTTTTCACGCTTCTGGTGCAGAATACCGCAGTCGCTGGCAGAAATCAGTGTTTGGGACAGATTAGGATTGAGCGAGTGAGAGAGAAGAAGTGACCGAGCTCAACTGACCTCTGTTGGGACTGCTGTGGATTTCTTTGTGGGCAGGAAAAGGCGCCAATGCAGGCAGGAGCACAGTACAAAAGGGCAGCCTGCAGCGCCGGGAGACACAGAACAAGCGAGTGAGGGAGGGGGAATGAGTGAGCTCAACAAAGTTCTGTTGGGACTGCTGTGGATTTCTTTGTGGGCAGAAAAAATCAGCAATGCACGAAGGGACCCAGTACAAAAGGGCAGTCTGCATCGGTGGGAGAAACAGAACGAGCGAGTGAGAGAGGTGGAGTGAACAAATTCAACGGAGCTCTATCATGACTGCTGTGGATTTCTTTGTGGGCAGAGAAGGGCATCAATGCAGGCAGGAGCCCAGTACAAAAGGGCAGCCGGCAGCACCAGCAGAAACGTAATGAGCGTGTGAGAGAGGGGGAGTGCGCAAGATCAAAGGAGCTCTGTCGGGACTGCTGCAGATCTCTTTGTGGGCAAAAAAAGGTGCCAAAGAGGCAGGAGCCCAGTACAAAAGGGCAGCCTGCAGCGCCAGGAGAAACAGAATGAGCGAGTGAGATGGGGGAGTGAGCGACCTCAACGGAGCTCTGTCAGGACAGCTGCGGAGTTCTTTATGGGCAGAAAAAGGTGCCAATGCAGGCAGGAGCCCAGTACAAAAGGGCAGCCTGCAGCACCAGGAGAAACATAATGAGCGAGTGAGAGAGGGGGAGTGAGTGAGCTCAACGGAGCACTGTTGGGACTGCTGCAGATTTTTTGTGGGCAGAAAATGGCAGCAATGCATGCAGGGGCCTAGTACAAAAGGGCAGCGTGCAGCGACGGGAGAAACAGAATGAGCGAGTGAGAGAGAGGGAGTGAGCGAGCTCAACGGAGCTCTGTTGGGATTGCTGCAGATTTCTTTATGGGCAGAAAAAGGCGCCAACAGAGGCAGGAGACCAGTACAAAAGGGCAGCCTGCAGTGCCAGGAGAAACAGAATGAGTGAGTGAGACAGAGGGAGTGAGCAACCTCAACGGAGCTCTGTCAGGACAGCTGTGGATTTCTTTGTGGGAAGAAAAAGGCAGCAATGCAGACAGGAGCCCAGTACAAAAGGCCCGCCTGCAGCACCGGCAGAAACGGAATGAGCAAGTGAGAGAGAGGGAGTGAGCAAGCTCAATGGACCTGTGTCGGGACTGCTGCAGATTTCTTTGTGGGCAGGCACCTAGCTTCACCTGAGCTCTTTCCTTCTAAGATTGCTTGAAAGGACAGAGCAGAGAACCTTACCAGAACAAGGGAAAAGGATTAAGACTTCTTTTAGCTAAGCAGATTTAAAGTGTGTTGTTATTTTTATTTTGTACTCAAAGGGATTGCTACTGTTTGTTGCTAACATTTCAGTGCTTTATTGTTCTCTGATTCAGATTGTTGTTGCTGGTATACCTTCTTCTGCGTTATTACAAGATGTGCCTACAGGTGTGTGCTAACAGATTACTGCTGTAATCTTCTGATTCAAATTGTCTTTTGCAAGGTATATCTTCTGTTACTGCTTTATTTTTCTCTGTAGCAAAGTGTTTCTTACAGGGTATATCTTCTCTGAAATTATTACAGGTAGTGCTTACATTATTGTGACTTTTTTATCATTGGGCTAAGCAAAATTACTGTTTGACACTGTTTTATTTTATTCTTTTTTTGTTGAAAAGGTTTGTTGTCTCAGAGATGTTTCAGTCTCCTTCTCACATTGAAGGAGCTAATTGCTTTCCTCCCACAGCTCTTCCAGAGAATTAGGTGTGTATCTGGGGGGTGGAGCTGGCAAACTGTCAGTAATTTCAAACAGAAAGAAGGGTTAAAAGGTCTGGTTCATTGATATCTTGGAGGTAGAAGACTTGGTTTGCTGGCCAAGGCACCTAGCTTCACCTGAGCTCTTTCCTTCTAAAATTGCTTGAAAGGACAGAGCAGAGAACCTTACCAGAGCATGGGAAAATGATTAAGACTTCTTTTGGCTAAGCAGATTTACTGAAACATAGAAACATAGAAACATAGACTTTGATGGCAGATAAGGACCGCTAGGCCCATCTAGTCTGCCCATTTCCCTACCTACAAGATAGGCCGGAGGTCCTAGTTAACCAATAGCCTATTTCTTCCTACCCCCCCCACAAGAATTGCCTTATATCTGTCCCATGCATTCTTGAATTCTCCCAAAGTTTTAGACCCCACAACCTCCTCAGGAAGGCTGTTCCATTCATCCACTACCCTCTCTGTGAAATAATACTTCCTCACATTGCCCCTGAACCACCCTCCTTCTATCTTTATATTGTGTCCCTTGTTCATGCAAGTCTCTTTTCTGAAAGATGCTGCCCTCTTGGACTTTGTTGATTCCACTGAGGTACTTAAAGTTTCTATCATGTCCCCCCTCTCCCTTCTTTCCTCAAGGGTATACATATTAAGCTCCTTTAGTCTCTCCTCATATGGCTTCTCTTGCAGCCCCTGCACCATTTTAGTTGCCCTCCTCTGGACTGCCTCTATCCTGTCTATGTCCTTGCAGAGATGGGGTCTCCAGAACTGGACACAGTACTCCAGATGGGGTCTCACCAACTGTCTGTACAGAGGGATAACAACTTCCTGTTTTCTGCTGATGATGCCTCTCCCTATACATCCTAGTATACCCCCAGCCCTCCCTCCTACCACCTTCCCACATTGCTTGCTAACCTTAAGGTCATCTGATATGATTACCCCCAGGTCCCTTTCCCTTTTTGTTGTTGTTACTACCTCCCCACCCATTGTGTATTCTTCCCCTGGGTTCTTGTTTCCCAGGTGCATTATTTTACACTTCTTTGCATTGAATCCTAGCTGCCACACTTCTGACCATTCCTCCAACCTTGCCAAGTCCTTTTCATCCTTTCACGCCTCCTTGTGTATCAACCCTGTTGCAGATCTTTGTGTCATTTGCAAAAGGCATACTTTTCCTTCCAGTCCTCTGCAATGTCACTGATGAAGACATTAAAAAGGACTGGACCCAATACTGAACCCTGCGGTACCCCACTAGTAACCCCCTTTCTTCAGAGTGGACTCCATTTACAATTAACTTCTGTGTCCTGTTGTCCAGCCAATGTTTTACCCAGGCTACCACCCTGGGTCCCACTCCCAGGCTGGTTAATTTGACTATTAATCTTTTGTGTGGGACTGTGTCAAATGCCTTGCTAAAGTCTAGGTAGGCCATGTCCACAGCCCCTCCCTGGTCTACTACTTTGGTCACCCAGTCAAAGAAATCTATTAGATTTGTCTAACATGACCTTCCCGCTGTGAACCCATGCTGCCTTGGGTCCTGTGCTCCACTGGCCTCTGGGTACCAACTATTCTTTCCTTCAGAAGTGACTCCATCACTTTCCTACCACAGAGGTCAGACTGACAGGTCTGTAGTTTCCTGCCTCTGTCTTGCTCCCACTTTTGTGAAGGGAATCACATCTGCCTTCCTCCAGTCCTCAGGTACCACCTCATCCTCCCATGATTTATTAAAAGAGTAGCCAGTGGTTTCACTAGTTCCTCCCTTAATTCTTTTAGAATTCTGGGTGAATTCCATCAGGACCCATTGCTTTGTCCACCTTCAGTTTTAGGAGTTCTTGCAGAACCATTTCTTCTGTGAAAGGACTGGGATCGACCCCCTATCAAGAGTGCTTCTGTTAATTGGATTAGGCACTTCCCCTCCTCTTGTGAATACTGAGCAGAAATATTCGTTCAGTATTCCTGCTTTTCACTGTCCCCTCTGCCCACCCACCGTTCATTCTATTCAGCCTCACTATCCCTCCTTTGTCTTTCTCGCTCGCTGATGTACCTATAAAAGGTTTTATCCCCCTTCTTAACTGAGTTGGCTATCTTTTCCTCAGTTTGGGCCTTTGCTATTCTGACTTCCCTCCCTGCTTCCTTCTGACTTAACTGGTACAGCTTTCTGTCCTGCTCCTTCTGTGTTTCCTTATACTTCCGGAATGCTTTCTTTTTCTTCCTGACTTTCACAGCCATCTCTTTTGAGAACCATAGTGGCTTTTTCTTTCATTTTGATTTGTTTATTTGCTTCACACAGAGGCTTGTTACCTCTGTGATGGCAGTTTTGATAATTCCCATTGTTGCTCCACACCTCCTTCTAGCCTGTTTGCTAGTGCTTTTCTGAGGCACTCTCCATCTTGCCAAAGTCAGCCCTCCTAAAGTCCAGTACCCTCACTTTTGTATGGCTTGACTCTGTAGCTGAGTTTAATGTGAACCACACTGTTTGATGGTCACTTGTCCCCAGATGGCAACCCACTTCTAGATCTGAGATCCTCTCACTGCCCCATTTGAGAGTATGAGGTCTAAGATTGCTCCCTCACGAGTGGGTTCCGAAACTAGCTGTCTAATGCCTGCCATCTGTAGGGCATCAAGAATGGCCCTGCTCTTGGATGTGGCTGCAGCAAATGTGCTCCAGTTAACATCTGGCATATTCAGGTCTCCCATCAACAGTATCTCCCCTTTCTCTGCCATTCTAAGAATGCCTTCTATCATATCCTTGTCCATTCCTTCCCCTGACATGGGGTCTGTACACAACCCTGTGCGGATTGTGGTGCCCTTTCCAGTCTCCAGGTGACCCACAGTGCCTCCTCTCCTCCTGTTTACTCTTTTGTTCAGTTGCTTTTATCCTTCCTTTACATAGAGAGCTACTCCTCCCCTCTTCTCCCTGCCTGTCTCTCCTGTAGGTTATGTACCCTGGTATGTTAACATCCCAGTCATGGTTCTCTGTGTACCATGTTTCTGTGACTGCACGATATCCAGGCATCCCTCTTCCATTAAGGCCATCAGCTCAGGAGCTTGTTGCCCAGACTACGGGCATTGGTACTCATTACCCTCCATTTCCTGATGGCCTTACTCCTTTTGCCCCATCCCTGTCCTTCTTGCCTTTGTCACTTTCTCCATTTACCCTGCCTTCTCCCTATCGACACCTCTATGTTGGTGTTTGCTGCACTTACTACCGTGATTATTTGGGGCCTAGATTCTCCTGCTCCTTTCCAGTGCCTCCCCTGGCTAGTTTAAAAGCTTGCCAATGAAGCATTAAAACCTATCACCCAGGATCCTGGTTCCCCTCCTGACAGATGCAGCCCATCATGCCAGTATAGGCTTGCATCACGCCAGGTGACCCCCAGTCCCCAATGAAGCCAAATCCTGAGCTCCACACCAGTTTTTCAACCACTGATTGAATCCCATGGTGCAGAACACCCTAGCCTCTCCTATGCCATAGATGGGTAGCACCTCCGAGAAGGTTACCGTACGTGCTACTTTACTAAGGCCCCTCCCCAATTCCACAAACTCTTCCTGCACTTCTCTAATCCCTTTCTTAGCCAGGTCATTTGTCCCTAGGTGGACAATGACATCCAGCTCCCTCCCCTGTGCAGCTGCTCCGGCAATCCTGAGGATTCGCTCCCTGTCCCTCCATGCCATGGCACCTGGCAGGCACCTCACCTCTCCCCTTCCTCCCCAGTTCTACCTTCCCAACAATGGAGTCCCCACCAGGAGTTGTTTCTTCCCTGCAGGGTCCCCTGCCACCCTCCTGTGGGTCTTTGTGGAGGTTCCCAGCATCCTCCTTGGTCTCCACTGCGGGTGCCTCATAGAGGAACCACACTTTGCCAGAATGGCATAGGAATTAGGAGAGGTACAACTGAGGGATGCACCTCTGTTCCACCACCTCACCCCTCCCTGAGCCCACTGTGGTCCAACCGCCTCTTTCTTGGCAACCTCCGAGGCAACGGCAGTGGCACTGGTGGTCCCTGGATGGAAGAGGAGGTCCCACAAATCCTGGCCAACTCAGCCTGGAAATAAGCAACCTCATCCCTCAGCCCAGAGAGGTGCCTGCAGATGGGACAACACCGCATCCTCCAGAACATCTCCGGAGGACTGCTGCTCCACAGCCACTACACTGCACCACTCCAAACATGTCTTATTTCTGGCCCCTTAACTGTTTGCAATCCTTACTCTTTCCTCTGTTTTTTTTTCTCTCTCTCCTTACTTTCTGCCTGTGTGCCCTTTAAGCTCCTGATTGTCCTGTTCTGAGACAAGAATATCCTATATTTCTCAGTAGACCACTTATTTGCTCAGAGGCAGACCTCCAGCAGCTAGAGGGGGCCGGAGAGCTACTCTTGCCCTTCTAGGATGGTGGGTCCTTGGTGGTTCAGTGATCACTCACTTCCTGCCCCTAAACAGGAAGTTCCTGTTGTCAGTCAAATCCTGTGCCTATAAAAATAGAACTAGCTTTGGGTGGAGGGAAGGGAAGGAAAGCAATATAGTCCCAGCAGAGAAGTTCAGTCACACAGCAGTCCTTTCTCCTGGTGTCTTCTGCCAAGCTATTACTTTACTGTGTGTTGTTATTTTTATTTTGTACTCACAGGGATTGCTACTGTTTGTTGCTAACATTTCATTGCTTTATTTTTCTCTGATTTAAATTGTTGTTGCTGGTATACCTTCTTCTGCATTATTACAAGGTGTGCCTACAGGTGTGTGCTAACAGTTTACTGCTGTAATCTTCTGATTCAAATTGTCTTTTGCAAGGTATATCTTCTGTTACTGCTTTATTTTTCTCTGTAGCAAAGTGTTTTTTACAGGGTATATCTTCTCTGAAATTATTACAGGTGGTGCTTTACAGGTTTTACAGTTTTAACCAACATTAGGATAAGCTTTCAGGGTTACTGCATTTGTTGTTGACTGATTGTTTCTGCTCTTACCTCCTTGTTCTTTCATCCGTGGTTCTTCTTTTTCGGCAGGGGAAGGGCTCAGCCACCCACCCCCATCCCCAACCACCCCACACTACACTCCTTTTATAGGGTACCACAGTTGTGACATTTCCTGTGGCAAAGCAGGAAGGATCGGATCAGTGGGGCATCCACAAGGTGAGCTCATTTACTGGGGCACTAGTAATTTAACTTGTTATAACAAGTTATATGAAAACAAAACACAAAATCAAACCATTACTTGCATTTTCTTCCTTCTAATTACTCTGACCAGGTTATAAACCCAGCAACTTATCTGGAATGGATATCATTAACTTCAGGTACTGTGGAACACTTTTCAGAAGGACAGTCTTACAGGATTTAGGACACTGTCCTACATGCTGGGCCATTGGAGATCTTAGGGCTCAGCTCTGGGCAGCATGGGCAGAGATTGCATGCCTCAAATTTGATATTCAAGAGGAAATACATTATAAGAACCACCCACCATTTCCCCAACATCCAACAGAAGAACCTCGACCGCAGGGGGTAGTTGGTCCAGGAGGTTGGCAGGTGGTTAGGAGGGGGCAAATCGGGTGCCCCATCACTCTGTGCTCTCCAACATATTACCTCCAAAAACCATATAAACACTGCAAACAGGTATCTGCCTCTATCTCTGAAATCAAACAACTGGGTAGAGGACACTGCAGAGCAGGACACTGCAGCACAGGAGCTAGCACAACAAAACTCGCCCAAATCAGGAACCAAAACAAAAAAAGCAAAAAGGAAATCCAAAAAACTTCTGATCATAGGAGACTCCATGATTCGGGGAGTTGATACCCATCTCCAGCCAGGGGGGTAATGGTCAGATGTCTCCCAGGTACATCAGCATGGAGAGACACTGACCGCATTGCTAAAATTGTTCAGAAAGCAGGAGAAAACATTGATGTCCTGGTACATGTAGAGACTAATGATCTCGTCAACCAGTCAGTTGTGGAGACCAAGGAACACCTGACCAGGCTGGGTGACAAACTATCATCCATTTCATCCGAGATCTCCTTCTCTGAGATCCTGCCAGTCTGGGAGAGGGGGGTAGATGGACAGAAGGTCAGAGAAGAGGAGATAGGGGAGCTAAACATGTGGCTCAAGAGCTGCCGCCAGGAAAAGGGACACAGATTTGAAGGGAACTGGCAACAGTTCTGGGAGCGAAAGTTCTTTAAATTTGATGGACTGCATCTGACTAAGGAGGGAGTCAGTGCATTGGGGCAGAAGTTTGACGTCTTTGCAGAATATTTAAGCTAGCAAATGGGGAGAGGGGTGCAGCACCCCATACGTCGAATGGGAAGAACACCCTTCCCCCCTCAGCTAGTGGTCAAACAGGGATTCAGCATGCTTGCAGTTCATTTGCATCACCAGGTAAGAAAAAAGGTCCATCTCCTGATATGACACACAGGGGAAATGCCAAACCTCACCGAACAACTAACACATTGAAATCTGGCCAATGGAAAGTCATGTACACAAATGCTCACAGCCTGGGAAATAAGATCCCAGACTTGCAGGCAATAATGTCAGAGGCTAAACTGGACATAGTAGCAATTAGTGAGATGTGGTTTACCAGTAACCACACTTGGGAGACTTCAGTACCTGGCTATGTACTGTTCAGAAGAGACTGAGGTGCAAGGGGATGGAGTGGCCCTGTATGTCAATGAAAATATCAAAGCAACAGAAATTCAGAATACATAAGGAGCCAGAAGAACTGTGGGTCACCCTGGAAACAGGAAATGGGACAGCCATAAGAACGGGTTGTCTACATGCCCCCAGACCAGGGGAGGACACAGACACATTACTGTTAGAAGATATACAAAACATGACAGCTAAAGGGAGGTTCTGATAATGGGGGACTTCAACATGCCAGATGCAGATTGTTCAATACCAGCAGGAACATCTGCCAGAACTAGACACATGGTGGATTCCCTGCAGGGGGAGGGCCTCAAACAACTGGTACAACAGCCCATAAGAGACAGGGCTATCCTAGATCTAGTACTGACTAACAGGGACGGGATCACAGATCTCCAGGTAGAAGGTCACCTGGGTGCCAGCGATCATCATGTGGTATGGTTCAATTTGGCCACTACATCTAAATCATCCCATTCCAAGGCAAAAATATGGGACTTCAGAGGAGCTGACTTTGATAAGATGGCCAACAGAGTTAAGCTAGCCCTGGCAAAAAGAAACACAGGTGCAGGGGTACAGGCAAAGTGGGCAAGCATTAAGGATGCAATACTTGAAGCAACATCCCACTGTGTTAGACAGAAAAGGAAGTGCAAAAGAAGAAGGAAACCACTTTGGTTCTCAAATACAGTAGCAGAAAAGGTCAGAGCCAAAAGGCTGACCTTCAGGAAATATAAGGGAACACAGCAGGATGAAGATAGGGAGGCATACCAAACTGCCCTAAGGGAAGCAGGGAAGGCAGTAAGGCAGGCAAAGTCCCAAACTGAGGAAACACTAGCATGAACAGTAAAAGAAGGTGACAAGACTTTCTATAGATACATTAGTGAAAGGAGAAAGTCCAGAAGGGGTATCGCTAAGCTCAAAGGAGAAAAGGGGGCATATGAGGAGGAGGACCCTGTAAATGCATCTATCCTAAATAGATACTTTTGCTCAGTATTTACAGAAGAGAAGGTAGGGCAGGGCCCACAGCTCAGCACCATGGACATAGGGGGGAGGGAGGTAAGTACTACACCCTTCACAAAAGAAAGGGTCCTACAAGAGCTCTTTAAGATCAGGGTGGACAAGGCAATGGGACCTGATGGCATACATCCCAGGGTAATTAAGCAGCTAAGGGTGGAACTAGCAGAGCCATTAGCAGAACTGTTTAGTGAGTCTCTGAGCACAGGAGAGGTCCCAGAAGACTGGAGAAGGGTTCATGTGATCCCACTCCGCAAGAGTGGTAGCAGGGAGGAAGCAGGGAACTACAGACCAGTCAGTCTTACCTCAGTAGTGGGCAAGATTATGGAGGCAATCCTTAAGGAAAGGATAGTGCAACACCTGGAATCCATGGGGTATAGGATCCAAGACAGCATGGGTTTACAAAAGGAAGGTCCTGTCAAACTAATCTCATAGATTTCTTTGCTGGGTAACCAGAGTGGTGGACCAAGGGGGAGCAGTTGATGTCACCTACCTTGACTTCAGCAAAGCTTTCGACACTGTTCCACATAGAAGATTGATAAATAAGCTGGGTAGGCTTGGGGTGGGTCAGAAGTTGGTCAACTGGGTGGCAAACTGGTTGATGAGCAGAAAACAGTGAGTGGTGGTAAATGGTATACAGTCAGAAGAGATGCAAGTCACAAATGGGGTACCTCAGGGATCAGTCCTGGGGCCAGTCCTCTTCAATATCTTCATTAGTGACATTGCAGATGGACTAGAGGGTAAGGCTTGTCTGTTTACAGATGACACCAAGATCTGCAACAGAGTAGATGATCCAGATGGGGCGGGCAGAATGAGAAGAGATCTGGATAAACTAGCAAAATGGTCAGAAGAGTGGCAACTGGGATTTAATGCAAAGAAGTGCAAGATCATGCACATAGGGAAGAGAAACCCTGAAGCCACCTATAGGCTGGGAGGGGAGTTGCTAGCAGTCACAAAGGAAGAAAGAGACTTGGGCATCATCATCACCGATGACCTGAAATCATCCAAGCAGACCCTAAAGCAGGTAGGCAAGGGGTGGTGTTAGGGTGTATTAGTAGGGGTATCACAAGTCGTAAGAGGGAGGTAATAATCCCTCTTTACAAGACACTGGTTAGGCCCCATCTGGAGTACTGCGTGCAGTACTGGAGGCCACACCTTCACAAGGACATTAACCAAATTGAGGCAGTCCAGAGAAGGGCAACCAAAATGGTGCAGGTACTGCATCAGAAGACATATGAGGACAGATTAACGGTGCTCAATATATATACCCTTGAGCAAAGGAGGGAGAGAGGTGATATGATCGAAACATTCAAACACCTTAAGGGCATCAACAAGGTGAAAGAGTCTAACATGTTTAAATATAAGAAAAATAGCAGGACAAGAGGACACAGCATGAGATTAGAGGGAGGCCGATTTAAGGGGGAATGTGAGGAAATTCTTTTTCACAGAAAGGGTGGTGGATGCATGGAATGGTCTACCTCAGGAAGTGGTGGCTATGAATACAGTGCAGGGTTTCAAACAGGCATGGGATAGGCATAAGGGAGCAATACAGATGAGTATGAATAGATAGGCCACTGACACAGCAAAGGCTGATGGCACATTTATAAGGTAGAAAAAGAAATGGCTAGACTGGATGGGCCTTGAGGTCCTTATCTGCTGTCAACTTCTATGTTTCTATGTTTCTATCAAAAAGGTGCCAACGCAGGCAAGAGCCCAGTACAAAAAAGCAGCCTGCAGCACCAGGAGGAACAGAACGAGCGAGTGACAGAGGGGCAGTGAGCAAGCCCAATGGACCAACGCAATCAACATTCGACATTGACAAATGCGTGTTCTTGATCCTCTTCTGCACAGTTTCCCCCTGCCACCCTCCTTACCCTCGCTATCCCTCCCCTTGCATTCCTCTCATCACTTATGTACCTGAAGAAAGTTGTATCTCCTTGTGATCAAAATTAGTTATAGGCCAAGCCAGGGGGATTTGGATTTGGGTTTGGATTTGCCAAATCCAAGATGGGTTTAGATCAGTTTTGCACAGGATTTTGATTTGCCTCATTCAGGCATATATTGACAAGTGGTGGAAAAAAATGACATTTTTCAGGAGAAAAGTACCACAAAATGTAAAGGAACAGTGGCATAACAGTACAGAGTGTAGTGTGTGACACACTGTATCCTGCAGTTTAAAACTTCTTTGTTTTTGAGTCTGACCATGACCTGCCTGCAAAGCAAAAAGTAGGGTGAAAAATTAAACATGACTTACAGGACACACACCAACCCACCCTGATGTGGTCAGCTGAAAATTAGGGCCAATAGAAAATGTAGTAAAGCAAGCAAATGAATACATTTTATAGAACCTAGTGGGTGCTGGATACTTCTCTACTTTGCTTTTGTAACAGCCCTTTGACTCACCTGTGCTTTTTCGGGGCCCTCAGGTCTCACCTGGACACCCCGCTGGCCTGGGTTCACTTAAGCAATAAGGCATGACCAGGTGTTAGATTAACAGTCTGTTAATCACCCCCTGGGGTGTAAGGTGGCATGAGATGCAGCTGAGTGCCATATTGCTCCTAGGGGGTGATTGTTAATCTAACTCTTGGGAGTGCCTTATTGCTATTATGGAAAATAATTCCAAAAGAAAAGTGTTAAAAGTGTACTTTTTGAATGTTTTCCTGATTTAGAGGGAGATTTTTAATAAAATAGTTCTTCCAACAACAGTTTAAGAATGCTAGTTCAAAATCAGAATGCATCATTCCACACATTCAGCAGTGCTAGAGGATGGAATACTAACAAGAAGAATCCATGTGCCATGGTAATCAGGCTGTACATGACAGTATAACATGGATTAATGTAAGGCTGTTGGAATTCTAACAGCCAATCAGATTGCAGCATTTCTGAGACCCTTTTTAAAATGGTTGTTGGGATGCCTACTCAGGAAATGGCGCAGGGCCTCCACCTGGAGTAGTGATAGGGGATACCTGTTGGGCAAGTAGCAGGTTACCACACCCCAAGAAAATACAATAGCTGCCCCCACAGTGCCTTCCCTACCCAGTAACTCCACAAAATCTGCAATAACTCCCAATAACAAGATGCAACATGAAACAATCACAATTTTCAATTAGGGGAGGGGGAAAACAAGGGAATAGGAAAGCAGCAACCAAGGCAGTAAATAGTAATACCCCACACACTCTCCCAAACCTCCCACCTGTGGGTGCACCCGACTTTTTCCCCAAATGACCATAGCCAACAGTACAGGTTGTGGTGGGTACCACACCAGGGAGTGCTGATAAGGTGTCTGAAGGTGGGCTTGAGCAGAAGTCTTGCGTTGGGGCCCAAACTTTGTAACAACACAACCTTTAACTTATCTGCCCATGCACAGCTTGAATTTCAGCGCAGTCCAGCCCAGAACTTGACCCCCTTGATACTAACTAACTCAGTGGCTCCTTTAAATTTGTTTCTCTTGCGGCTGCACATATGTAGAAGGTACCCAGTGGCCATGATCTTTATTTAAATCTGTGGCCCAGTCTACAGCAGCTACTGGGACCACTGGGGTAGCTTCAGAAAGCCCAAAGGTGCAGAAATATCAGTCGGATCTCAGCCCCTCTTGGAACATGGGCGAAGGACACAAGACATTGGCAGCTGCAGCCACGAGGAACAGGTGGGTGCACAGGCTGGAATCCCACCAGGGATAACTTACTAAGCCCTCCAGTCCTGATTTAACAGTCCAAGGGGACCGGAGGCAGGATTGAGATCCCAGCAGGGCCGTAGCCCCATTCTGGTAAGCCCTCCGCCTCGGCGGTTATACTTTCTTTTTTATTAGGCTAAACTTTTAGCTGACACTACGTTAAAACAGGCTATGGTGTTTCTTTTTGCCAGCATTGGCGTCCTTCTTGATGTTTCATTCCACACTGTAAATTTCAGCTAGAGGCCAATAACCCTTCTGCCCCCCTCCCCCAACACACACACACACATTTTTTAGTTCTTTTATTTATTTATTTTAATTTTTTCAACAGACAACACTAACAGTCTCTGTTCTTAGTCACCATTTAACAGATGACATGGTTTTTTTTTTCATTTTTCTTGTTATAATGTTTTTATCCCTTCTAGACGTCTAATCATAATCAGGATAACACCTCACACGGACACAGTCACCTATTAATCAATACATGTAGCAAACTGCATCTATATGTATTTGTTTATTTTTATTTGAAATGTTTTTACCAGGAAAGGCACACTAAGCTATCATAGCTTGTTTCCAGGTGCATCCTGTATTGACAGGGGAATGTTGGCCATGACACCAGGAAAATTCTCCTACTCTGTTGTAGGGGCCACTGGGTTGCCAATCGCAAGATGGAGGAGTCCAGTTTGATTCCCACGGAAGATGAGGGAGGAGGTGTGGAGCAAACCTCTCCTGAATGGCCTGCTTCTGTGTCCCAAAGTAGTAAAGCTTTGGGAAATGAAAGCCAGCAACAAATAAAAAACCCTGAAAAATAATGCTCAGGTCTTGAAAATATATATACAGCAGGATCCAAGAACATTGGAAATCTTCCTGCAAAGACAGCAGACAACTTTAAAAGTGCAACTCCCGACTGTGGACCAACAACTAGGTTCTGTATAAAATTGCTCAGAAGAGGACAAGAAAAGAAAACAATCAGATAACTCACCAACTGTCCAGGGACAAGCCAGGCCGGTGAAGCTCTTTGTGTTTGGCACCAGGCAATGTACCCTAGATAATGCCAGAAGAGCCACATCCAACCCGATGCAAACAGAGG
The DNA here is from genome assembly GCA_016271365.2 of Neoceratodus forsteri. Lineage (NCBI taxonomy): Eukaryota > Metazoa > Chordata > Ceratodontiformes > Ceratodontidae > Neoceratodus > Neoceratodus forsteri. The sequence continues at coordinate 1,486,214,523 of CM057452.1, forward strand.
TAAACAACACACACTGGTCACTGGAACTGGTGCTCCAAAGAACAGGCTGGGTCCTAGACGCCAAGAGAATCTGGGTCCTGGACCCCAGTGTACCACTACCAGGAACTGAATCTGCATCCTTGTCGGACAATGACCAGGACTTATTCACAGAAGCACCTGAATCGCTAGAGCAGATGGAGAGACCGCAGACAGGTAAAACAGCTCTGGACTTAAGGTCTGATATTTTCAGTGGCATAAATGTAACAGGAACAGGGGGAATCACAGTTCCAGGGGTTGCGAATCCCACTGGGTTAAGTATGGATGAAAGTAGTAATACTTTGGGACAAAAAAACTACAATACAAGGATCAGCCCATCAAAAAGCAGATCATGAGAACAGAGGGCCTGGACATTCAAATATTGGGCAAGTAAATGCAGGGACTGATTTGGGACAGCAGTTGGGTTCTACCGATCAGACGGATGGGGAACATGCCCAAAATGAATCAGGAACTAATTCCACATATGCTGGGCTTTTTCACAAACAAGTAGACCTTGCAAAACACTGAAACACAGTTCGACTGAGATTCCTAGGGCCTAAAGAAGAAACCCCTGACAGCTTTTTCATAGGCAAGATGCTCATTAAACAATCATTAGATTTTTCTCCGTCTGAGGTCTATGCCCTAATCCATGCCCAGGAGAAGCTACATATGATGTCAGCTTCAGAACTCCAGAGCAGCTTGAATGTTTGTGGTGCAAACATTCATTGCTCAAGACTAACCCTCTGGGGGTACCCTTTTCTGTGATCCTCCTTACAAAACAACCCTTTCGAGTCATAACAATCCTCTTTAGGAATGCAGGGGTAAATATTATAGACGTTCTGTTTTGGATTGAGAAGAAATGTTCTGTTCAAGGTAATCCTGGATGCATTATTGATGATGAAGGTTTCTGGAATGGAGGGTGGAAGTTAAAAGTCAGGTTGCAGCAAACATTGAATGATGTGATCCATCTTTCAACCTGTTTTTTAAAGGCCAAGACAAAGGTTTTATTTTTTACCCTAGACAACCAAGGGCTTGTTTGAAATGTGGGTCAAAAAGACACATCAGCCGCAACTGTGAAGTGCTGAAATGCTCTCACAGTGGAGAATTGGGACATGTAAGTGCTCACTGCTTTAAAACACCAGGCTGCAGCCTGTGTGAGGAGGAAGGTCATGCTTTTACAGACTGCCCACAGGCCTCCGAGAACAATGAAAATGTGGACTATGGTAGAAAAGACTTTTACATCCATAAGGCTTCCAAACATCCTCATGGTTACCAGAGGAACACACAGGGTCCAGAAAATCAGGAACCTCCTGCACAGGAAGAAACAGGGATCCCCCCACCTAGGCAGGAGCAACCAGCTACAGAACAACAAAATGTCTCAGCAGCTTCCACCATGGACATGCCACCTCTGCCACCAGTGCCAGACCCAGAGTTCACCGAAGTGGTTAGGAAAAAAGGTGGTAAGGCAAAACAGTCCACTAAAACTTTGCAAACTCAGAGCCTGGGACTCCTTTAGACCAAAACAGATTTTCTGCCTTACAATGGGGGGAAACGGCAATTGAGGGTGAAATGGACTCTGTATCAGACTCCTCAACCCAGATGGAAACAAACTCAGACACTGACATGCCCCCAGAAAACCAGACTAGGACCCATAGGAGAAGGACAGGTGCCAGAGCCACCAGTAAGAAACCTCCTTGATTTATGCCCATTTCTCTACATCACCATATCATTTCAGAGTGGCGTCACTGAATGCCAAGAGTTTGCAAACTGAAAGAAAGAGACTCAGTACTTATGCTAATTTTCATAAATCTAACTTAGATGCTGTTTTCTTTCAGGATGCAAGATTGTATTCAGAACTTGATAGGGGAAATGCCACAAAAGGGTGGATTTGGAGCCCCAGCTTTTGGTCCATGGGAGAGGACACTTGCACAGGGGTGAATTTCTGTGTTTTTTCACAGGTACAGGTACTTCACATTGCAGGTATTAAACCAGGAAGAGATTTTCTCTTAGATATTAAATTGCAAGGGATGGAATTCAGATTAATAAATGTATATGCCCCCCAAGGGAAATTTGAAGGGTGCAATTGTTTAAAAAAATCAAACCCTTTCTGTTTTTAGCTAAAAATATAATTTTAGGAAGGGATTTTAACTGCAGCATGTCAATAAATGATAGAGGTTTGCAAACATCCAAACTTTTTTGTGACACTTATTATCTAAAAGAATTAATACAACAGGCAGATTTAAAAGATGCATTTCAAGAATTACATAATAACACCCCCCCCCCCGAAATTATTTTTGTGGCAATAGATCATCTAGAATAGATTATTTTTTTCATCTCATCAGACTTGCAGGTAACAGAGGCACAAGCCAAGATAGTAGCCACTTCTGACCATAGTATGTTAGACATTAGGATTAAGAATGGCTATAAACAGAGAAGGGGACTGAGGATATGGAAATTAAACATCAGTCTTTTAGAAAATCAGACAATAGATGATGGTTTCTCTCATATTTTAGAAGCATGTAAATCTGTCTATTTTTTTATATAACGATAAAAATTATTGGTGGGAAGATACAAAATGGGATATTTCAGACTACTTTAAAATAATGGGTATGTAATCCCCCACTGGCCCCCTTATTTAACTAGAAGGCATACCTCTCACCACCAAAACAGATCTAGGGGTAGAAACAGAGAAGGGTGGGGGTTACATACAATTAAACCAACAGATACACAAACTAAAAAACTGTGTCTGATTGCCCACCATAGACAAGATGGGAACAATGCAGAACACAACCAGGTGTGGCACAAAAAACATAGCACACACCTGGTGGGACCAATGCATGGGCAACAACCCAGGTCCCGGGAAGAAAACATTTGCTCAAGGCTATGCTAGGTTTAAGCTTCTGGACAGGGGTACCCAAAGTAATTCCCCACGGGGTCCGGGGAGCAATAACATAAATGTCCAAACCAGGTTGGGATTGTAGAGTATGGCTTTATTCCATAACACAGTATGAACAACACAAAGCAAAGATGGACCCCCGAGGGTTACATACACTGTAAATGCAGACATCTAAGGTACAGAACTCCAAGACTTCACATTTAGCATAGGATAACTGTAGAACTTGTGGATTAGCCACCAGTAGAACACACTCTCCCTCCACTAGGCACATATGGCCAGTACTTGGTCACTTTCCATCCACAAGGCACATCTGGCCAGTACTTGAACACTTCCCATATTGCATAGGATAAATTATGTGGTACTCGGATCACACAGAGTACAAGAGGCTCAACACTGTAGGATCCACATACTAGGGGTAACTGGAGAACAATCCCACTCACTGGGATAAAACTGTTTCTTCAGGCATTGGCCACATGCACTGATAGAAAACAAAGGTGCCCTTCAGAACCCATAGAGGTAAACTGGTCACTCCAGATGGGGGGGTCTCTCCCACCTTTTGTTTCCTAGTTCATACTCGGCCATTCATCTGGTAAACATATCTCACACACTGTAAAAACTGTAGATGCCCTCTAGAAATGTATATCACACTTAACATCATACAAAACACCTCAGGGTGTCAGAAGTAAAAGTTCTGTCACATGGATGGTCACATACTGGACTCTACTGTGGGCAGACAACTTTTAAGGAAAAGTCTAAGGTGACAGGGTCCCTTTGTCAGAGAATCCACCTTTAAAAATTGCAGGTACTCCTGGGCAAATGTTCATACAAACAAATGTACTCACAGAAAGTTGTCATAACAAAGGCAGCTTCCAAAGTCCTGGGAGGATCAGGGGATTGCCCCTGAAATCCTGGAGTCCTGCTCCATCCCTCCTGGGATGAAGCACAGGGAAACTCAAAGGAGACAGGTTTCCACCACTTCAACAAACTGGCAAGGTTGTCCTCCAACTAAAACACACAAGAAAACTGTAGCTCCAAGTCAGAGCTGCTTCAGGAGCTGCAGCTGCACTCTGCAGCCTCCCTCTTCAGACTCCACTACTCGACTCACTTGAACATTCTCTCTCCTTCACTCACAGCTACTGTAGTGTGGCTTATGCAGCTGCGAGAGTTCTGAATTACATCACCTCCCCAGCTCTCAGCTGTAACTGACAGCAGAGAGGGAGACAGAGTGAAATCCATTTAACTGGCATAGAAACATAGAAACATAGAAGTTGACAGCAGATAAGGACCGCAAGGCCCATCCAGTCTGCCCATTTCTTTTTCTACCTTATAAATGTGCCATCGACCTTTGCTCTGTCAGCGGCCTATCTATTCATACTCATTTGTATTGCTCCCTTATGCCTATCCCATGCCTGTTTGAAGCCCTGCACTGTATTCATAGCCACCACTTCTTGAGGTAGGCCATTCCATGCATCCACCACCCTTTCTGTGAAAAAGAATTTCACATTCCCCCTTAATCGGCCCCCCTCTAATCTCATGTTGTGTCCTCTTGTCCTGCTATTTTTCTTATATTTAAACATGTTAGACTCTTTCACCTTGTTAATGCCCTTAAGGTGTTTGAATGCCTCGATCATATCACCTCTCTCCCTCCTTTGCTCAAGGGTATACATATTGAGCTCTGTTAATCTGTCCTCATATGTCTTCTGATGCAGTCCCTGCACCATTTTGGTTGCCCTTCTCTGGACTGCCTCAATTTGGTTAATGTCCTTCTGAAGGTGTGGCCTCCAATACTGCACACAGTACTCCAGATGGGGCCTAACCAGTGTCTTGTAAAGAGGGATTATTACCTCCCTCTTACGACTTGTGATACCCCTACTAATACACCCTAACACCCGCCTAGCCTTACCTACTGCTTTAGAGGTCTGCTTGGATGATTTCAGGTCATCAGTGATGATGATGCCCAAGTCTCTTTCTTCCTTTGTGACTGCTAGCAACTCCCCTCCCAGCCTATAGGTGGCTTCAAGGTTTCTCTTCCCTATGTGCATGATCTTGCACTTCTTTGCATTAAATCCCAGTTGCCACTCTTCTGACCATTTTGCTAGTTTATCCAGATCTCTTCTCATTCTGCCCACCCCATCTGGATCATCTACTCTGTTGCAGATCTTGGTGTCATCTGCAAACAGACAAGCCTTACCTCTAGTCCATCTGCAAGGTCACTAATGAAGATATATTGAAGAGGACTGGTCCCAGGACTGATCCCTGAGGTACCCCACTTGTGACTTGCATCTCTTCTGACTGTATACCATTTACCACCACTCTCTGTTTTCTGCCCATCAACCAGTTTGCCACCCAGTTGACCAACTTCTGACCCACCCCGAGCCTACCCAGCTTATTTATCAATCTTCTATTTGGAACAGTGTCAAAAGCTTTGCTGAAGTCAAGGTAGGCGACATCAACTGCTCCCCCTTGGTCCACCACTCTGGTTACCCAGTCAAATCTATGAGATTAGTTTGACAGGACCTTCCTTTTGTAAACCCATGCTGTCTTGGATCCTGTGCCCCTATGGATTCCAGGTGTTGCACTATCCTTTCCTTAAGGAGTGCCTCCATAATCTTTCCCACTACTGAGGTAAGACTGACTGGTCTGTAGTTCCCTGCATCCTCCCTGCTACCACTCTTGTTGAGCGGGATCACATGAGCCCTTCTCCAGTCTTCTGGGACCTCTCCTGTGCTCAGAGACTCACTAAACAGTTATGCTAATGGCTCTGCTAGTTCCATCCATAGCTCCTTAAGTACCCTGGGATGTATGCCATCAGGTCCCATTGCCTTATCCACCCTGAGCTTAGCAAGCTCTTGTAGGACCCTTTCTTTTGTGAAGGGAGTAGTGCTCACCTCCTTCCCCCCTGTGTCCATGGTGCTGAGCTGTGGGCCCTGCCCTACCTTCTCTTCTGTAAATACTGAGCAAAAGTATCTATTTAGGATAGATGCTTTACAGGGTCCTCCTCCTCACATGCTCCTTTTCTCCTGCTTAGCAATACCCTCTGGACTTTCTCCTTTCACTAATGTATCTATAGAAAGTCTTGTCACCTTCTTTTACTGTTCGTGCTAGTGTTTCCACAGTTTGGGACTTTGCCTGCCTTACTGCCTTCCCTGCTTCCCTTAGGGCAGTTGGTATGCTTCCTATCTTCATCCCGCTGTGTTCCCTTATATTTCCTGAAGGCCAGCCTTTTGGCTCTGACCTTTCTGCTACTGTATTTGAGAACCAAAGTGGTTTCCTTCTTCTTTTGCACTTCCTTTTCTGTCTAACACAATGGGATGTTGCTTCAAGTATTGCATCCTTAATGCTTGCCCACTTTGCCTGTACCCCTCACCTGTGTTTCTTTTTGCCAGGGCTAGCTTAACTCTGTTGGCCATCTTATCAAAGTCAGCTCCTCTGAAGTCCCATATTTTTGCCTTGGAATGGGATGATTTAGATGTAGTAGCCAAATTGAACCATACCATGTGATGGTCACTGGACCCCAGGTGACCTTCTACCTGGAGATCTGTGATCCCTTCCCTGTTAGTCAGTACTAGATCTAGGATAGCCCTGTCTCTTGTGGGTTGTTGTACCAGTTGTTTGAGGCTCTCCTCCTGCAGGGAATCCACTAGGTGTCTAGGTCTGGCAGATGTTCCTGCTGGTATTGACCAATCTGTATCCGGCATGTTGAAGTCTCCCATTATCAGAACCTCCCCTTTAGCTGTCATGTTTTGTATATCTTCTAACAGTAATGTGTCTATGTCCTTCCCTTGGTCTGGGTGCCTGTAGACAACCCCGGTTCTTATGGCTGTCCCATTTCCTGTTTCCAGGGTGACCCACAGTTCTTCTGGCTCCTTATGTGTATTCTGAATTTCTGTAGCTTTGATATTTTCACATACAGGGCCACTCCTCCCCCCCTTTTTGCACCTCGGTCTCTTCTGAACAATACATAGCCAGGTACTGAAGTCTCACAAGTGTGGTTACTGGTAAATCACATCTCATTAATTGCTACTATGTCCAGTTTAGCCTCTGACATTATTGCCTGCAGGTCTGGGATCTTACTTCCCAGGCTGTGAGCATTTGTGTACATGATTTTCCATTGGCCAGATTTTGGTGTGTTAGCATTTCATTAGCTGCCTTCCCTGCCTGCCACTAATTCTAACTGGGATTCTAGTAACCCCTGGGAACAAGGGGGTTACAGGTAGATTAAATGGGAAGACAAATACAGACAGGTATAAGGACTTGAGGGAACAACTGCTTAAACTTTCAGCTTGGCAAAAAGAAGGAATAGGAAACTTCACAACTGGAATATAGGAAATAAAAAAAGAAATGGCCCAAGTCCAGTACGACAGACAAAAATCACTGCAAAGAGAACAACAGTTTGGCACCAAGGGTAAAGCAACTCATACTAACCCATTTGATAACAGTATTCATTCTAGGGAGACAAAAACCCTGCCCTGTCTTATTACCAAAGAAGGGTCTAAAATAAATAACATCTGTGATATTATAAAAGAAATTGAAACATTCATTACAAGTATGTTTTCAGGAATAAATGATGTAAAAGGACTATTAGAAAACGGTTGGCAACATGTAATCTTCCCAAAGTTCTTTGGGAATTTCATAAAATCCTAACAAATCAAATTACAACAGCAGAGCTACAAGCCATCATCAAAACCTTAAAACCCAGGATAGCCCCAGAGGAAGACAGCCTCCCAAGTGAAAAATATAACTCTTTAGGGACTGAATTGGTCAAAATGTATAATGAGGCTTTGGAAAAGGGAGTATTACCAGACAGCATGTATAGAGGTATTTTACTGTTGCTATACAAAATAGGGGAAAGAGGGGATTTGTCTAACTGGAGACGAGTTATGCTCCTGAATACTGACTGTAAAATTCTAGTTTAAATATTGTGTTCTAGACAATCATTGGTGTTAGAAAATATAGTGCACTAGTCACAGTTTTGTGGAGTACCTTCCAGGAGTATCTCGGATGGATTGATTTTACTTAAGGAAAATTTCTCGAAGGGGCACGATGGTGAACTAATAGGCTATCTGTTGAGTCTCGATCCAGAATAAGGCCTTTGACAAGGTACTGCATGACTACCTCTGAGACGTTTTATCAGCGTATAATCTCCCTGACACCACCGTAAAATGGATACAGATATGCTATCTGAAAGTTTCTTTAGTCCCTTACACCAATGGATGGCTACAGGAGCAATGCGGAATTACAAGAGGAGTAAGGCAGGGTTGCCCCCTAAGCCCCCTATTATATATCCTGATGATAGATCCTCTGTTACATAAATTAAACATACAGACCAGATAATAGGATTATCTTTGAACAGTGAGGATCTACCAATTTGTACAGTGGCTTATGCAGACGATTTGTGTCTCCCATTGTCAGACCATGCATCTAGTATTATTGCAGGTAAAGTGTTAACAGAATTCTCAATTATTTCATGGTCCTCAGTAAATTTCTAAAAATGTTGCTGTCTTCCACTTGGACAACCAGGCACACAACACCCACATATAATGAGTACCATAAAATTTTAGGAATTTGTTTTGGAACAGAAAATAGAAAATAGACTTAATTGGGATTTTAAACTACAACAAGTAACCAAAAAAGTTAATCAATGGAATAAATGGAAAATGTCCAAAAAAATTGTATCTATATGAGCAAAACATATTTAATTCCCATATTTCATTTTTAATTAAATCAGCTTTATTAAGTTTCAGTTTAATACACACAACAAGTTACATACAATGACACAACACAAACATACACAACAAAAAGGCCCCTTCCCCATCATCCCTTCCCCCTTTAACATCAGAATGCTACAATCCTTAAAGAGTGTGCAATACCAGTTTAGACTGTATGATTTGCATTGACTTGCAATAAATAGAGTGTGTGCAACTTACCCCAATTTGTCCCAAACTTGGGGAGACCATTATGCAGGCTGTCAATCATACATTCCACATGCAGATAGAGAAGTAGTTCTTGTAGCCATTCCGTGTAAGAAATCTTGTCTGTGTCTTGCCAACGGTGCAGCACTAATTTCTTTACTGATAAGGCTATTATAGCCATATAATCTGCGCTCGCGGACAGCCACCCCTGCATAGTCACCCACCTGGCAAATTTCCAGTGTGAAGAGCTCATCTATACTTAGCAATGGATCAGCCCTTTGTCTTACGGGTGACCATAATGAGACTATTTGGGAGTAATTCCCATATTTCTGTTTATAAGTAGAATTCCCCTCCCAAAGAAATAGAAACAACCTTATTATGTATCTTTTTTCAAAGTTTATGGGGCAGTAGGTTGAATCCATTAAAAAGAGAAATTACATATTAGCCACTTGAGAAAGGTGGTCTGGGTATGATAAAGCCAGTAGTATTTTTTCACTGTATAATTTTGCATATGAATATTGTTCCCCTTATTAAACAAACACAGAAAATCTGAGCTGCCTGGATCTTAAATGCTTTGTACCCAATAACACGTAGTTGGGAGTTAGACCTGACAATTCCCAAACAGTCATGGGTGGACTATCAGATAGTTTACATAACTCTATAAGTAAATTAAAATTTTGGAAGATTACAAAACAGCAATTAAAATCGCTACACAGGAAATAATTGTATAGCTATATAATGTCTGACTTCTATGTGGAAGAACCTCCATTTAGTACAAGGCCCCAAAAGGAGGCACATCAAATTCATAAAATGCTACTATGCAAAAGAACTCCACCTTATATGTGGGATCATCTGTGGCTTAGTGTCCATGGAAAATTGGGTGTAAGAGATAATATGAAACATAAAAGTGTATTAGAATAGTGCTGCCCTAGAGGGGGCCCCTGTTCTAACATTCCTGAAACGATGGAATACTTATACTTCCAATGTCCCTATGGTATCTCATTTTGGTACTATCTAAGCAAGATATGGTTTTCATCCCCTTTTAAACATATTACAGATAAAATTCTGTTTTTAAGAATTCTACCACAAACTTATCATGCAAACACAATAAGATTAATACCGTTATTTATAAAATTCCAGGTATGGCATGCTAGATGTGCACTCACTCTTAGACAGCAATTGATACCCATAGAGCAAGTAGTTTTTTCAATAAGACAGGACATACAGAGACTGCAATCCATGGATAAACGAAGAACGTCCAAGCAACAGCTCAAGTTATGGTGGCTATCTGTTATTGCCTTAGCTTCAAATAGCTCCAGTTTAGATACTGCATGTGTCCGTGTTATATTGACACCAGGTAAAGACTGCTAGGGTGCCTGTCAGGCTGCACCTGGTCTCTGTTTACCATGGAGACACTAAGGCTCAAAACCAGAGCTCTTCGAAACTGATGCCGGCACTGTAATGCTGTGGAAGTGCCCTGGCTGATCCCCTCAAGACATGTCATAGTGGAGACAGCTACAGGGTGCTTGTGGGCATGCCAGGAGGGATTTCCACATGTAAAATGCCATTGGGGAGGGCACAGGATGACCCAGATATAATTTTAAATAGAATCTCGACTGTAAGTAGTACAAATACTTCTATTTATGGAATGGCTAATCGGGCTGCACTTCATATGGAGGTGGGGCCCGCTGTGATGTGGACATTTCCCTTTAAGTTATTCAATGGAGAAAGATTACAGAAGTGCAGTAACTCTAAAGAAATATTTTAAGAGGTGGGGCGACTGAGTTCCTGTGTGTTCCCACCCAGGTTATCCACTTCTGTTCTATCAAGGCTAAATAATTTGAGCATAGTAATGTGGTAACATACTGTAGTGTAGATTATGCGCCAAGGACTTCTGCAGTCTGCCAGGCATTATAAGATGGTTGGTGTCATTGTTTCTAAAGGCCTGATCCACAAACTGGCCTGGGATAGGTCTAATTCACATATATCTTGGCCACAGAGTTCAGAGTAGCCATGCCAGTCCACATTAGACAGCATTTACCACCCCTGCCATAGAAACATTGAAATGTAGAATTTGACAGCAGGAGACTAAAGGTCCATCGACTCTGCCATTACTATACCAGTTCACCCCACCAACCTACTGTTCTGGTGGTCTGTTACCCTCATCCCCCACACAATCAATTCTCAAACCTGTGTTGTGCCCCCCCCCCCACCTTGGGGACTATGAGTCTCCATGCCTTGTTCAAACTGTGTTTAAACATATTAAGGGTAGCTGCCCCCATCACTTCTACTGGCAGTCTGTCCCATGGTTTCACCACCCTCTCAGTGAAGTAGAACTTCCTTGGGTCACACCATGTGAGCCTGTAGCTCAGTGGTTAGAGATACAAGATGATATTTTGGGGTCCTGGGTTCAATTCCCAGTAGGGAACATTATTTCTTTCTTACTATAATTTGTAATTTAAATAGCTTAGCAGTGGCTAATACTGCACAAAAAAAACACATCTAATGATCATCTTGATTATTCCTAGTTGCAGGATATGCAATACCAGAGAAAGACAGGCATTTGTCAATGCTGAATGTTTGCTTGCTGGCATTGGTAGTGTAGGAGTTAGAGAGATGCATAAGAGGAATGGCAGTGAAGTATTGAACGGAAGCCAACCCCACCACCACCCTGCAGAGTCTGACAGGCACTGGGGTGAGCCTTTGGGTCATCAGACATAATGGCCATGCCATTTCTCCACACTATACCCTGCAGACACCGACAAGTGTCACAGTGTGCCTTGGAGTCTCTGGGCCTTATGCTCACCCCACTCCATAAGAAATACGGTGAGATGGGTGCAGTATAGGAGAATGGGGTGAACTTTGGGGCCAAATAGTCCAAGGCACACCTCGATGCCTGTCGCTGGTTGCAGGGTGTGGGTGGGAGTGGAATGGCAGGAGTATTACAGGTGACAATCCTAGGTCACAGCCCCTCATACCTGTCAGTCTCTACAGGGTGGGGCGTTATGGTCGGAAACCCTAACGTCTAGGCGTTCGTTGGTATTTTCACTCCAAATTTTAAACATGGGCTTTTTGTGACCCCCACCTCAAGAACAGTGGCAATATCAGTTCATTAGCAGAAAGCTGATTTTGCACAGCGACTATACCATTTGGCACCACTGGTGCGAAAACACATTTCAAACAGGATGTGAAAAATGACAGGTGTACTGTTCACGGGGAGGTGTAAAACATGGCAATGTTGAAAATCTGGAGTGAAAATATAAAAAAACTGGTGAAGTCATGAGCGTGCGTAGAAACTGCACAACGCACACCCGTAATGTAATTAGTTTAAGGATTTTTACAGCAGATTGTCAACACAGACATTTTGGGACCTCTGCTCATGAACAGTGTCACTGTGATTTTCTTAATCTGTCCTGAACACTGATTTCCCACAGCGACCACGCATTTCTGTGCCAGAAGTGCGAAAACACATTTCGGCCAAGGTGTGAAAAATGACAGCTGTACTGTTCATAAGGAGGTGTTGAAAAATGCCAGTGTTGACAATCTGGACTGAAAATATTACAAATTTGTGAACTTACGAGGGTGCATGGAAACTGCACAATGCACGCTCGTAACACAGTCATATTATGGACTTTTGTCACCAAATTTTCAACATAGCTATTTTAAGACCTCTGCTCATGAACAGTGTCACTGTGATTTTCTTAATCTGTCCCAAACATTGATTTTGCATACCAACTGCGCCATTGTGCGCAACATCCTGGGAAACACATTTTGGGCAAGATGTGAAAAATGACAGCTGTACTGCTCATAAGGAGGTGTGGTAAAATGGCAATATTGAAAATCTGGAGTGAAAATATAAACAATTTGTGAACTTACAAGCATGCGTAGGAACTGCTCAACGCACTCTCGTAAAACAGTCATTTTTGGGAATTTGTTCACCAAATTTTCAACATAGGATTTTTGGGGGCCTACCTCATGAACTGTGACACTGTCATTTCGTAAATCAGTCCTGAAAGGTGGTTCCGCGCAGTGACCTCAAAATCATCTTGCAGGACCAAATAACAAAATGACAGTGCTAGAATTCATGAGGTGGAGTCCCAATAACCCCATGTTGAAAATTTGGTGAAAAAAATTCCCAAAATGCCTGAGATATGCAGTAAAGTTGAAAAAACCCTATTTATTCCATTCTACAGCTTTACTGGCATTTCCCTGGTGCGTGGTCAGCTTTGAAGAGTGCAGACATGTTCCCGGTCTGCCGAAGATTGTCGTGCCGGACTCTGCAGGTAAGTATGAGGTGAGGGGGTGTGTGGGGAGGAAGGGTGTGCAGAGGGTGGGTATGTGTGTGGGGGGGAGGAGGAGCAAGACAACCAACAAGGGACCGTTTTTGGTTTTTAGGTCTTTTTTTCTTTTAGGAAAACGATGCAGGACTTTTGCTTCGCTGGGGTGGGGTCCCAGCGTGGCAGCTGGAATTTTGGTTTTTTGGGGGTCAGCAGTGGAGCTGACGGGGGATTGGGCACCCCCGTCAGCCATACAGAGGTCTGCCACGCTGGGGTGGGCTCCCAGCGTGGCACGTGGAAGTGTGTTGGGGGGCAGCAGATGAACGTTTGCCATGCTGGGGTGGGCTCCCAGTGTGGCACCTGTAAGTGTTTATGGGGGGGCCAGCAGACGGATGTGTGCCACACTGGGGTGGGCTCCCAGCGTGGCACCTGGAAGTGTGTTGGGGGGCCCTAAGCTGATGGGGGATTCGGCGCCCTTGTCAGCCATACATATGGGGGTGTGCATGAACATGCTGGGGTGGGCTCCCAGCATGCACCTATGTGTTCGGGGAGGGAGAACTGTCTATGACAGACAGTTCAGATGAAGTGCCGACGTAGGCAATTTGCATACTGCTGACGGCAGTATGCAGATTGTCTGCAGTGTTTTCCTTTCAACTGTACGCCACTGCATCTGAACGGCTGTCATAGACAGCTCAGATATTCATTGACGCGGTGCAGCCACGCCTGCAAAAGGGAGCAGGGCATTGGAAATGGGGGAGGCACACCTACGAATTCTCGTATGGTGGCACTATGTTTCTTGCACATGTGTGCAAGCAAACATAAAAATGTGTCTGGGAACTCCACATCCAACTATGTGTGCCTGTAGCCCAGTGGTTAGAGCACCTGGATGGTATTCCAGGGGCCTGCTTTCAATTCCCAGTAGGTTACATTATTTCCTTCTGACTATATTTTGTGATTAGAAGTTCCTCATGTTTGTTTTTTGGACTTGCCCCCCCCCACCAACCTCCAGTTATGTGCCTTAGTGACAGTATCCCTATTTCTTTTTTTCCTTCCATAGAGAATGTTCTTCCCAGATAGTATCTTATCAATACAAGGATATACCCTGTTCTCTGGGATATATATTTTACAAGCAATATTTTGTATTTTACAAGCAATATGTAAGATATATGTTCTATGTATCTTTAATATGTGTGTTCCACATATATTTATGTATTTCGTATGGGTCATATTTTGAAAACAGGGATTTTATCTCTAAATGTATGTACCTGGATAAAAATACAATTTTTATCATCATCATACCCTGATCAGGCCAAACCTGGTCATCATTCACGCAGCTACCAGGTTTCTCTTCCCCTTTAATTTTCTCCCAACTCCCCTGGTGGGAATGAATGCCTATATCAGCCACACACAGCCGCAACATCCCTTGCAGCAGGAGCAAGCTCCCTGGCCCAGCTGCAGGGGTCACTGTGGTGGCAAAGTCCGCCACCAACCCACCCCAATGGAGACACACTGCCAAGCAGCAGTTGTGTCGGTCAGGGCCGGCCTCCCAACGCAACTTCACGGGCTCACTTTCAAACCCAGGTCATCAGCACAGCAGCACAATATGCTGGGCCATCAAGGTGGCCCCTTTGCACCCCTATTTCTTACAAATAGGTCCTCTTACTGCCTTTTCACAGGTCCAGAGCTGTGCACTAGTGCAGGGGATGTTTGGGGGGGAGGTGGAGTTGTGCCCAGTGCTGTGCTGGGAAACTCATCAGAAGCCTGTGTCAGCTAATATGTGGATCACCAGCTCAGCACAGAGCATGGGACTGTGGGACATGGCAGTCCTCCAAGGAATACAAAAATCAATCCCTCCCATAGATTCTGGGCAACCAGTAGAATGGGGTGCACAAATGCTATGATATGATATGATATGATATGATGTGATGTGATGTGATGTGATGTGATGTGATGTGATGTGATATGATATCCTTTCAGGGAATTATGACATAGCTGAAAATCAAGCTGCTCATTCATTCTTGTATTGAGGAGATCTATATATTACACAAAATGCAAAATCAGACATTAGTGACAGGAAAATCCTCTCTGTCCTCTGAGACGAGGTGCCTTTGTAAACGAGTCTCTGACTCAAAGGTTGTAAATCCAAGTTGTGCAAATAAATAAATCCATTTAACCGGTGCTTCAATTAACATTATGTAAACCATCAGAAAATCTCAATTTGAGATATTTTCTTGCAGTTCACTGATGCCTATTAATAGTTTGTTCTTCATTCTCGTTGGCTGCTTTGCTATGCTCAGAGCTGATGCTTTTTGCCCTCACCCCCCTAAAGTTCTTAGAAACACAGAAACACAGAAGTTGTCAGCAGATAAGGACCACTTGGCCCACCTAGTCTGCCCTTAATTTTCTAACTATAGTGCCACTGGAGACCCTACTTGGACTCCAGCTTACACCCCCTCTTGCCGCTAAGATTCCCTTATGTCTATTCCATGCCTTCTTAAATCCTGTGACCATTTTAGCTCTCACCACTTCCTCTGGGAGGCTGTTCCAAGTGTCCACCACCCTATCTTTGAAGAAGTACTTCCTCACGTTTCTGCTGAACCTCACCCCCCCAGCTTCATATTGTGACCCCTTGTCCCTGAGCACCTTTTCCTTTGGAAAATGCTCCCTCCCTGTACTTTGTTTGTTCCTGTGAGACACTTGAATGTCTCTACCATATCTCCCTATTCCCTCCTGTCTTCTAGTGAGTGCACAGTTAAATCCTTACACCTTTCTTTATAGGGCTTCTGATGCAGGCCCAGCACCATTTTGGTTGCCCTCCTTTGCACCGTCTCTACCCTATCTATGTCCTATCAAAATGGGGCCTCCAGAGTTGTGCACAGTACTCGAGGTGGGGTCTCACCAGTGATCTATACAGGGGTATTATTACCTCCTTCTTTCTGATGGTGATACCCTTCCCTATACATCCAAGCATTCCACTAGCCTTTCCCACTGCCTTGTCACACTGTTTAGCTACCTTCAGGTCATCAGATATCTTCTGACTACAAATGCAGTCTAGCTGCCACCATCCTTCCTACCTGACAACAGGACTAATGTTTTGAGTAGGGATGGGCGAGTTGGCTGTGATCCAGCTCTGATTCCTGCTCTGATTTTTTTGAAAAGGTTCTGTTTTATTCTGATTTACTCTGATAAATTGTAGACCTATTTTAGTCTATTGAAGTACGAGAAAATGCATCAGTATTATTCTTTTAGACTCCTCTTGTTAAAAATAAAAACAACCTTTTTTAAAAAATAAATCTTGTGTATTTTCGTGTCATTTTTCGAGGTCAGCAAGCAGCCAACAACAGTAAAATAAACTGACTGCTGTTCTTGCCAATTCTATGTGTCAGCCACCAAATGACATTCATAGCAAACAGTGCGCTGAATTTACAAAACTCTTGAAAATCACACAGCTGTGGGAAAAACTCTGCTCAGTTGGGTTGCCACTTGCAGAATGGCAATTTCTCCTGCAGCTACAGTATTCTTAAAAGTGGAGCCAGTTTACGACTGGCTTCATGATTTACAACAGCTTGCAGTTGGTGCTGCATGGAAATCCCTGCAGCTGCAATACAATATTATGGCTGGTGAGACCAGCCATAATATCTTCTGCAGCTGCTGTGGAATGTGAATAGTAATCTCTGCAGCTGCAGAGATTTCAGTCCACAACTGGAGTTGCGGTATGGCACTTAGTCTCAAAAATGTTTTTGAATCCAGCCCATTGTATGCAGGTCATTTGGGGCTTTGCAGTGAAAGGAGGCAGTGTGTCAAATATTGGAAAAAGAGAAAGAGAGACCAACAAATTCAGCAGCAGAAAGACAACAGTAGAGTGCAGAGTGCAAGCCTTCACTGAGTCTGGCATGCTTTTTGGTGGGAGAC
Organism: Neoceratodus forsteri; assembly: GCA_016271365.2. Classification (NCBI taxonomy): domain Eukaryota; kingdom Metazoa; phylum Chordata; order Ceratodontiformes; family Ceratodontidae; genus Neoceratodus; species Neoceratodus forsteri. The sequence goes on from CM057452.1 coordinate 1,486,231,535, forward strand.
AGGCAGCATGAGCAGGCTGTCATGGGACCCCAGCCATTCCTCCTGCCCTTTTTACTTGAGATGTTCCTGTATTTCTTTTATTTTTAATTATGTTGCTTGCCTACTTGGTGTTATAGCAAGCAGCATGGGCCCCAAACCTTCCTGCACACTCCTGCCTGATTGGCCAATTATTTTTTATCACTTGTGTTTTCTAACTTATTTTTTTTTAATCTGGTCGACCTTGCCCCTCTCCAGTGTTGCATGCCTCCCTCCCTCCCAGCATTGCAGTTTTTTTGTAGAACTGTTTGGCCCCAACCGCCACCTACTCCTGCCATAAAGCCCATGTGCCAGTCCCTAGCCCCATCACCACGGCCCCTGTCATCAAGCTGGCAAGGATCCACAAGGTACACTCCACCTGGGTTCCCAAATTGAAAAACACATACAGCAATACATATACACCATGACTGCACAAGAAGGATTTTTATTTTTACTTGCTCTTTCTGTTATGGTTGCTGACCTTCGTCCTCCGAATTCAAAGAACTAAATCATTAAATTAAATATCACCACTATTGTCTTCAGACACTAACAAGGAAGCACCCTTTTAAGGAGACACCTGTTGCAGCTGTTCATCATCTTCGCTCTTATGTTCCTGCCACTCTTCACTGAACTGGTAAGAGAATTTGTTGAGATTGATTTTTAGGAAGGTAAGGTGTTACACATTTTCAAGAATAAGCCTTGTGCAGCTATCTGAGACAACATTTCCAGCTGTGCTAAATATACGCTCACAATAAACACTAGTAGGACAGCAACTAAGGAGCTTAATAACAAAGGCAGATAGTGCAAGCCAGATGTTTTTCTTGTCCAGACGGTACTCAAAAGGGTCATCAGTAATATTAATGAGTGGTTCTCATAACTAGGTATCCATAATATCAGACAAAGACAGAGAAGGCAAGTTCCATGCCAGACAGATCTGAATTTTCAGTTTTCATGAGTTTTGACCAAAAAGTAATGGTCATCTGTGTGCTTGTCAGAATAACATGCCTTTTTCAAGGTCCATGAAAAATGACTTGGCTCAGGACTACCCATTGTTGATAAAGGAATACATGGCAGCCCTAAGTGGAAATTATTGCTGTCACCATTGCATCATCAGATGCAGCATCCACATCACATGATTCACTTGTTCTGTCAAATACAGCCCCGTCCTTTTACTGTGCAATTGCTGAAATCAGCATATTTTTGTATTCAAGATAAAAGTCACCGAGATCTGAAGGAGGCATCTGTTGCAACTTAAACCAAGGGTCAAGAAGAGTCAAAAGAAAAATAATTTGTCTGTCATGATATCGTGAAGTCTTCTGCAGTTTTGGAATTGCTGTATCAGCTGGTCTGTGAGGGGTACACCAGATTTGTCTCCTTTTGTTCAAAACCTCTACACAACCTCCTGAGTTCCTTGTTCAATAAATTTATGATGGGAATAACCTGTCTTACAGTAGCATTCTCCTTGCTAATCTGTCGAGTTGCTTCCTCAAAGGGAGCCAAGAGCAATGGAAGATGCTCCATGAGGCCCCACTGGAATGATTTCGGCACAACACCATCTGCTACATTGTAAGTAAGTAAGTAGGTAAGTAAGTCAGTTAAGTCAGTAAGTAACATTTATATATTTCTTCAGCATCCAGTCCCAGTGGCTCTGGGTGCTTTGCACAGATAAGGTGCAAAAAACATACAACACAACAACTTTAAAACACAGTCAGAAGGGTCATACCAGTATTCTATAATTTAACTCTGTAAATAAATAACAATCAAATAGTTCAGCAGTGAAATAAAACTATACCTTATGCGCCATGGTATGTTCATGGACTGCCTTCTTTTGTGTGGGAAGTCCCTCACACATGTAAAATGTTGAGTTCCATCTTGTCAGAACATCTTGTTTTAGTTGCTGTATTGGCAAGCCATTTTTTTTTCTGGTGGTCAATAAAGATACCACGTAATTTTACAGAGTGACTAAAATTGCCACATATTTTCTTTGTGGCTCCCACTCATGTTACAATACCATTGTCACTGGAAAGGAAAGCTCGTACTAACAGATTTAATGAGTGTGCAAAGCACAGAATGTGAGTGGAACCACCATGTTTCAATTTACTAACAATATTGGCCCCATTGTCTGAAACCACAAATTCATTATCAAGTCCCAGGGGCTTTAACAACTCAGAAATCTTTTCACCTACTCTTCCACAATATTATCAGTGGTGTGATGCTTACCAAACATGCTAACACAAAGACCTGTCATTCTTTGTCTACCTTCCTGTTCACTGCTGCTTGTGATGGTGTTTGAAAACAATCATGACACCCAATCTGCTGTGATGCACATATAATCAGTGTGGGCATGAGTGATTTTGTATTTTCTTGAAACTTGGCTTCCCAGCCAAATGCACTTTGGGGTAACCCTTGCCTCGGTGTTTGCGCACAGAGGTTCTTTGTTTTTTAAATATTTTTTTATTTTAATGGGTTCACCACAATATATCCAAGACACACTGTCTTAGGGTAGCTGGTCCATTCCACTGGGGTGTCAAACAGACGAGGCATACTGATGAGTCCTGGTAGGACGAAACATGTGTCTATGTCATCTGTTAGCACCCTTTGCAAACTGTGTGAGAGGCCTTTTGGCACCATGCAATTCTGCTTAAAGTTGAGCCAGCATAACATTCTGTGGTGATTTGCATATGCAGCCCATGATGCTTTGCATTGTGTGGGCATGTGTGATTTTGTATAATCAGTGGTTTGAGAACTCGTCCGCATGTCTGTGGTCAGGTGCACAGAACCACATTGATGGTCTTGAAGAGCCAATTTTATTTTGCTTTGCATACGTTTGTACATTTTTGGAACAGCCACAGTCGCAAAATATTTAAAGCTTGGTATGTTGCAACATGGAGCAAAATATTTTAAAAGGGCTCTAAAACAATCAGAAAATGATTGCAGGTCCTTGACAATAAATTCAGCTATTAAGTGATTAATTTTTAATGTGACTCCAAAATTGAATCCTACAAAAATTAAAAATTAATTTTCAATATGACTTCAGAATAGAATCCTACAACCTCACCCAGTTAATTACACAGCCAACCCGCTATAACACTTGATCCTCAAGCCACTCCCTCATTGACTGGGTCCTCTCCTCCTGTCCTCACATGATATCCACAGATTGGTGTCCTTGATGCAGTCTTAAGTGACCACTGCATCACGTATTGTACCAGAAAGACCCAACTTTCTAAACCTGCCCCAAAATACATCAAAATTCACCCCCTAAACTTGCTAGGTATGAACTCTCACCTCTCTGACCTGCATAATTCTAACTGGGATCCAGTCTACTCTGCTCTTGATGTTGATACATCCCTGTTCCAGTTCCTACATATTTTCACATGTGTTTGGGACTCTCACACCCCGCTTGTAAAAGCCAGAGTCAGAAAATGCCACCACCCCTGGGTTACTGCTCTGGTAATTGCCCTCTTCAAATACTGTGACAAGGCCTGGTCCCTGTTCAAATCCCCCTAGAACTCACAATCCACACAAGCCTACAACACCATCAAGAATGCTTATACTAAGGCCTTAAGGCATGCCAAAGCTGACTACTCCAGGTCTCATCTTTGTACTACGCACCTCTCCTCCTTCTGGAAGATAGTTCACTCCCTCATTGATACCCCCTCTCAAACCAGCACCCCCACTTTCAAGATTAATGGGCATACTATATCCAACCCAGTACAAATTGCAGAAACCCTAAATAAATTATTCACCACCTGCATTCTCCCCGACCAACCCTCCCCCCCAGGCACTAAATCCACCCCTCATTACCCTCCTCATAATACTTTCCTGCTTGCCCCCACTACTGCTGAAGAAGTATTGAAGACACTCCAATCCCTAAGCCCCCCCAAAATCAAGCTCTGATGGCACACTCCCTAGTCTCATGAGCATATCAGCACCGACCTTTGCCCTTCCACTCACCTTCCTGTTAAACCTATCCTTCTCTTCCAGCACCATCCCTAAAGCCTGGAAATCAGCCTGTGTCATCCCTCTCCACAAGGGTGGTGACCCCTCCATGCCTAGCATCTACTGGCCCATTTACCTCCTCCCAGCCTTATCCAAACTGTTGGAAACACTAGTGTAATCCAGGCTGACTGAATTCCTCTCCACCACTAATTTCCTTTCCCCATACCAATCTGGCTTCAGAATGCAGCACTCCACTATATCCTCCCTTCTCCATGTCACAGGTCACATCCACTCAGCTGCAGATCAAGGCCATCTCACTGCTTCTGTCTTCATTGATCTGGCAAAGGCCTGTGACTCAGTCTCCCACCCTCTGCTCCTAAGCAAATTTGAGGACTAAGGGCTGGCCCCCCTGCCATTCAGTGGTTTAAATCATTCCTCATAAACAGGTCTCAATCTGTCAGATTGCTAATTCCACATCCACTTCCCTCCCCATACCCGCTGACATCCCCAAGGCTCAATCCTTGGCCCCATTCTGTTCTCTTTATTTATAAACAACCTCCTGTTTGTCTGCTCAAGATCCCTCATCCACATGTACACAGATGATACCATTATTTTCACATTCAGCCCAGATCTAAGTGAGGTTCAAACCATCCTGCAACAAGACTTCCTCTCTATGCAATCTTAATTCCAGGCTAATCTACCGAAAATTAACATATCAAAGACTGTATCAATGACCTTGGCATTAGTGCTACAGTAGAAGTAGTCTCCAATATAGAGCATAAGGTGTGAGGGCGCTTCAAAAGATTATATCTGCAGACAGACTTTCTTGTGTTTCCAAATCTCTTTTTTATTTGCAATGTGGCAATCCTCAACGTTTCACCAAGTGTCTTGGCTTTATCAAGAGATGCCCTTACAAAAAATACACAAATATATAACATTAAAAAAGCTGTCTACAACCACATATATAATTTTTAATATACCTAGACAAGTGCCCACTGATGCCACTTACTTCATAAAATCTTATACATACAAAATCACTTTCTTTCGCATTTGCATGAATTTCCAATCCTATGGAGAAAAACATCTTTTATATATATATAATGTATAAATCTTAACTAAATATGGTATGTCTATCATACATTCATATTCAAAAATAGGACCCAACACCAAAACACCAAATCTTAATAGGCAGTACTTAAACTTTTCCAATAAATATTAATCAGTACCTACATTTCCGAAAATTTTTGTAGGTAAATATGATCTCATTCATTCCTAAAAACTTTATCCGATATTTCTTCACATGCCCATCCAGGCTGAAATATAAACAAGGACATACTTCTCAGATTTGTTGCAACATATCTCATACTCCAGTTATTATCTCATCCCAGTTATCTCCCTTTTGTCTCTCCATCATTTTTTACAAGGAAAGTCTGTATGTATTCCATTTTCTTCTAACAATCCATATATTCACAACTCTAGCTTATATAAATAAGGGGCCATTTTTTCTAATTGTTAACTTCATTATAGTAATGGGTATTGATGTACTATTAAATAAATATAAAAATTTTAAATCCATGGATGTAAATGGTTCTATAGTAAACAGTCAATAAAACAAAATGCCTAAGAGTTAGGTATATCTGGTTTTCCTTTATCTATGCTTCTTTGAAAATACTATAATGAACTCGTCCCATTTTTCTTGTATTACTACCTTAACTATTAGGTAGTAATACAAGAAAAATGGGACCAGATATGCCTAACTCTTAGGCATTTCGTTTATTGACTGTTTACTATAGAACCATTTACATCCATGGATTTAAAAATTTTTTATATTTATTTAATGGTACATCAGTGCCCCTTATTTACTATAAGCTAGAGTTGTGAATATATGGATTGTTAGAAGAAAATGGAATACATACAGGCTTTCCTTGTAAAAAATGATGGAGAGACATAAGGGAGATAACTGGGTGAGATAATAACTGGAGTATGAGATATGTTGCAACAAATCTGAGAAGTATGTCCTTGTTTATATTTCAGCCTGGATGGGCATGTGAAGAAATATCGGATAAAGTTTTTAGGAATGAATGAGATCATATTTACCTACAAAAATTTTCAGAAATGTAGGTACTGATTAATATTTATTGGAAAAGTTTAAGTACTGCCTATTAAGATTTGGTGTTTTGGTGTTGGGTCCTATTTTTGAATATGAATGTATAATAGACATACCATATTTAGTTAAGATTTATACATTCTATATATATAAAAAATGTTTTTCTCCATAGGATTGGAAATTCATGCAAATGCGAAAGAAAGTGATTTAGTATGTATAAGATTTTATGAAGTAAGTGGCATCAGTGGGCACTTGTCCAGGTATATTAAAAATAATATTTGTGTGGTTGTAGACAGCTTTTTTAATGTTATATATTTGTGTATTTTTTGTAAGGGCATCTCTTGATAAAGCCAAGACACTTGGTGAAACGTTGAGGATTGCCACATTGCAAATAAAAAAGAGATTTGGAAACACAAGAAAGTCTGTCTGCAGATATAATCTTTTGAAGCGCCCTCACACCTTATGCTCTATATTGAAGACTACTTCTACATTATCAACACATCTGGAGAGGCAGCTTTTGTGACTGGAAATATGGTCCATTTCCTGTGGGATTGCTCTTTTTTCTACATTAGTGCTACAGACAATCTAGCCAATGCAATAAATGCTCAGGTCAAGCATGGAGAATTCTTCATTCTTGGCAATTTTAATATAGACTGGCTTGGTAAAAATAGGGCACCTGTGGAGCAACATCTAGGTAAACTAAATGCTACCCAAATTATTGAGGAACCCACTAGACTAGCTCAGGGCATCACTACAGCTACCTTAATAGACTGAATCATTATACCCTGAAAAGACAGAATCCTCCACTCTGGCATTCTTCCCAATGCAATCAGTTGCCATTCCCCCACCTATTCTGTCTGGAGGGCTAAACTTCACACACCCACCACCAAGATTAACCAGCTTCTGTGACTACTCTAAGTTTAACCACCTGGCCTTTGAATCAGAACTTACACACACAAACTGGTCCTATTTTTGGCTCACTGACAGTGTCAGTGATGCTAGCACATATTTCAATACGATTTTTAGAGGATTTCAAGACAAATATGTACAATTTACTACTAGGAGAACCGGGGGGGGGTTCGTGAACAAGTGGATTAACCACTATCTGCTAGCACTGATAAAGAAAACAGATAAGCAATGGGGAGTATACAGAGCCACTGGCAGGACAGCAGAGTGGGAAAACTACAGGCAGCTCCACACACAGTGCGAAAATACAATAAACCAAAGCTAGTATTACGCTTTTTGCTCTGGCACTGTAGGATCTCCACAACAGTACCGGAAGCAAAAAAAAACAACAAATTCTAGGTCAGAATAATACCCCTGCACCCCCTGACATGAACATCAATGGTATAAACTGCAAAAATCCCACCACTTTCGCTAGCACATTTAATATGCAGTTCAGTAATCTGTCCACATATACAGAACTTTTCTGCCATACTAACTCCTCCCCTGAGAATGCTAACTCTCCAGATGACAACCTAATTGATCACCCTCCTTTTTATATGAGAGTAGTCACAGTGTCTGAGGTATGCAAATTACTTAAATGCATCTCCATATCTAAGTCTGCCAGTTCTGATGAACTTGAACCGAAACTTCACTGGGCTGCTACATCTGAAATAGCTCCTGCTGTTACCAGACTGTTCAACCGATTCCTTATAAAAGGTTTTGTGCCTTCTACCTGGAAACTGTCATGCGTTGTCCCAGTTTTCAAAAAAGAGGATCCCAAAATCCAAAATAACTATAGGCCAGTTTCAATCCTAGAAGTGCTGAACAAAATACTAGAAAAACTGGTAGCCACCCAGCTAACTGAATATCTGATCGACCATAAGCTTCTATCTCCCCACCAGCATGGTTTTAGAACCAAACACAGCATCAAAACTGCCTTGCTTACACTAACAAACCACATATAGACATCAGTTTATAGATGGGATTATATAAGCACTGTATTTATCAATTTTACCAAAGCCTTTGACCTTGTGGATCGTGCCTTACTCTATACCAAGGACTATCACCAAATGCCCTATGTTGGTTTAACAACTATTCCAACAGAAACAAAAAATGGTAAAACTAGGTACGTCTCATTCAAAACTTTTGTCATCTGAAATAGGGGTTCCCAAAGATCTATACTAGGTCCACTCCTATTCTCTGTGCACATTAAGAATCTGCAAAACTTCCTGAACTACACCATACTCATACCGTATGCAAACAACTTAGTACTTATTGCCAGATCCAAAAAATATCTGTACAATAAACAATATGTTTTCCCATGATGTACAGGCTGTACAAAAATGGCTACAAAACAATAAACTACTCCTAAATGTATCAAACACATAGGCCATGCTCTTTGCCCTCCCCCCAAATCATAGAAACTGTCAAACAAACATCACTTCAGATCACATGTCTAGATGGTGCCCTGCTGAAGCAGGCATATCCCTTCAATTAACTAGGAGTCATGTTGAACCACTTTCTTGATTTTCAATTGCATATGTCTAAGATCTGCAAAGCAGTTAATGCTAGGCTTGGCCTCACCTACAGAATTACGCACAAACTTACCCAGCATGCATATCTGTCTGTCACACGAGGCATACTACTCCCCAAACTCACTTATGATGTCACAGTATATGCATCCTTAACATCTAAGCTTGCACTTAGAAAGTGGGATATTACCTATAATAACATCCACCGTTTTGCATTGTCTTCCAACAGACTTGTTCACCACTGTGAACTATATGCCAATCTAGAATGGCTCCTCCCCCAGTGCTGTATGTGACTTTGTACTAGGAGGTTTTATTTACAAAGTTGTCAACAATCAGCAACCTCAACAACTCACAGAGAGGTTAAAGCCATATTTCAATCCATATCCCCTAAGGTCTACAAACCTTGGATTACTTGATGCGCCTAAAATAAGTACCAATATGGGGACAGCAACTTTTCAAAACTTTGCCCCAAGGCTGTGGAACGATATACCACCTGGCATCCATGCTGCTGCTACATATGTGGGTTAAAAAAAACTTTTTGCAAGCACCTCTTTGGTGCTACTATATGTAAATGCTTCCCCAACAGGTAACTGGCTAACTATGGTGTCGGATACTGTGCTAATCTTGCTGTGAACAACATTACATGACATAATGTTGTATTGCTGTGCTTGCTTCTGTAAATAGGATATTATTTACGTGTTAGATGTGTATCTATTCCCCATTGCTATCTAATCCTGTACATGCTGTTTCCATTTACTAATTGCCAGCAGATTAGGCCTTACAGTCTATCGAGTCTGCTCGAACCTCAGATCCCTAGTTGGGTACTGAGGCCTTCCCCCCCCCTTGTGTTCCAGAAACCCCTATCATCCATCCCCCCCGGGCCAGGCCATTATCTGATATATCCACTTTCTGTGTCTGTCCCACCCTCTCTTGAAGCCCTCCACTGTGGATCTCTGAACCAGCTCACCAGGCAGCACGTTCCAAGGATCCACCACCCTCTCAGTAAAAAACATCCTCCTCTTCCCCCCTCACCCTTCCACCTTCCAACTTCAAACCATGCCCTCTGGTGATACTTCCCTGCTTTAGTCTAAAAATCCCCTCCGTGTTTACCCTATTTATTCCCTTGAGGTACTTGAAGACCTCAATCATGTTCCCCCCATCTCTCCTCTCCTCCAATGAAAACAGGCAGAGCTCCTCAAGTCTGTCATCATACTTCAAATCCCCTAGTCCTCGTATCATCTTAGTTGCCTTCCTCTGTACCCTTTCCAGGAGCTATATGTCCCTCTTCAAGTGTGGTCTCTAGTACTGTACACAGTACTCAAGGTGTGGTCTAACCAATCCATTGTACAGCGTCAGAATCACTTCCCTACTCCTAGAGGTAATCTCCCTTACAATGCATCCCAACATCCTGTTTGCTTTGCTATCCACTCTCCCGCACTGCTCAGAGTTATTCATACATGCATCCACCATGACCCCTAGGTCTTTTTCCCCTGTTGAGGCCTCCAGCACCTCCCCTCCCAGGGTGTGCCTATGTTTAGGGTTTCCCCCCTCCCAAGATGTAACACCTTGCACTTGGTGATATTGAAATTTAATTTCCATGTGTGAGCCCACCTTTCCATGGTGTCCAGGTCCCATTGCAGGGCCAACCTCCCCTCTTCCCCCTCAACTACTGCTCCCATCTTGGAGTCATCAGCAAAGAGACTCATTTCACACCCTATACCCTCCCTGATGTCCAAAATGTATGCATTAAACAGGATTGGACCCAGGACTGAGCCCTGTGGTACCCCACTACTGACCACTCTAGGGTTCGAGAGCTCCCCACCGACCACTACTCTCTGAGTCCATCCAGCTAGCCAGTTTTCAATCTATCTGACCATCAAAGGGCCTACTCCCAACCCCGACAGTTTCTCCACCAGACCATTGTGGGGGACAGAGTCGAACGCCTTGCTGAGGTCCAACAATAATACATCCTCAGGCTTTCCCCTGTCCAGTTTTGATGTTACCCATTCGTAGAACTCCATTAGATGTTGTATCAAGTCATGTATTACATTTCTCTTGTTGTAAACTCCCAGGTCATACCTGAAAACAGTCAGTTTCTGACTAGTGTACCTACCTGGTTAACAAAAACTACATAAAAAGAGACATAAAATAAAAAAATAATGAAATAAGCAGGCACTATCTGTAATTCAACCACTGTGTATGCAAATGTGTACTGCCACTTTAAATGCTGTGTTTAGAAAGAGGGGTCTAAGGTAACAGCAGGTAACCCTTGTCAAAGTATCACGTGTAGGTGCAAAGCATCAGGCTGCAATTAGGGGAGCACTGCTTCAGTATTTGTAATGTGCTATCCGCGTGAAGCATTTTTAAATAAAAGAATGTGGCTTGAAATACATTGCCTGGTCTTCATCGATATCTTCATTTTCAGGGGAGTGAGTTCAACATTCTCTTTTGGCTTTTAGATTATTTAGAGCAGGAGCAAGGTGCATTTTTCTATTTGTCTGGGTCTGAAAGGTTTGATGACTATTTCTCATGTAAAAAAATGTGTAGAATTCAGATTTACAACTCCTACTCATCTATAGTTGTACATTTTCTTGGAAAATGCACTTTTTTAAGAGTAACTAAAAGTTTAACATTTACGTAATAAACTTGGTTTACTTATTTATTTATTTAATTTATCCAATTTATTTAATAGACTTGGTTTACTTAGTTATTAATGTAATTTTTTTAATGTTTCAGATATGGCTAGCAAGACTTCTCACAAACCGCAGAGGCGATGCATCCTACACATTGATCCAGGAGTTAGCACAGACCATGGAGACCCGCTGCCCTTTGATGATACTCACTGGGAGAGAGTAGTTGATGCAAAGGAAAAGTGTTCTAGTCAAACACTGTCAAAGTACAACATGGTGTGTCTTGAATTGCTTGAACATTACTCCAGTAGACATAAGTATCATTATATCTGCTACAAGAACTTAACTGCATGTAAGAGTTCCGGTAAACTTGTAGCTAACAAAACTTTCAGAAAAGACATTGTAAAGAGTTATCTAGCAAAATTGCTTCACTCCCAGGTTCATAGTGCTCTGTCTGAATCTGCAGCATCTACATCAGGCATATTACCAAATGAAGGTATATTTTGCAAATCATACAAGAAAAGGAATCCTAAGGGGTCAAATAAGACTTCTGAATATCCTACAATATGTGTAACGTATGGGGCAGCAGACAGCATAAAAAATGCAGCAAAAGAAATAGACAATCAATAAATGGATATGATGGTAGGCAGTACTGATCTCATAGCCAAAGAAGTGAAGTACCACAACAGCTGTAAAAACAAGTATGTAAAAAAGGCAGAACAAATAAAGGGCACAAGTACAAAATGTGAATACAGTCAGTAGAGGGACAGTCACCAGGTTGCCTTTTCCAGACTTGTTAAGTATGTGCAGTGCATCATTGTTAATGGAATTCAATAAGATTCATTATAATATGGTCATAAAAAATCCAGTAATCTGATTGGCGGAGGAGTTCTGAATTCCATGACTCAGCACTGGAAGAAGGTCCAGTAGCCTCTTCACAATAAAATCAACAGTACCAGCCATTCCTGACTGCCAGCACAAATGTGGCTGTCACCTTTACTCACTAAAAACCTTCAAATAGGCCCTAAAAATAAAAGTGTCCTAAATTTATAAACATAAGAATAAAATGTTATTTGCCCTCATAATACTCTTGTTACACACACATACATAACTTAAAAAATGAAGTACTACAGTATTTAGAATTGTAATATATGGTGTTCCTTTGCTGACCATTAGAAATGCCCCTCCTATCCTCACCTACTTACTAGGGAAATCTGTGTTGTGTAAGCTGTTACAGATTAAACAAAAGCCCTGGTTCCATCTGAGGCCTTCTGTTGTGTGTTAGTGGGAGTAAACATTCAGTTAACAGAGCTGAACAGAGGTTTGAATTCTTGCATTCTATCTGTAGTAAACATTCCATCTCTTGAATGTTGGCAAGACAGAAAATGAGCAAGACAGAGAAAAGGGAGGAAATATTATAAAGAAGGAGAAAGAAAGGTGAGGGAAATGAGTAAAAGGGGGTGGGTTGGGGGAAGCTAGAAGGTTTAGGAGCTAATTAAAAATACATGAATTTTGCTGTACATAATTTTTAAAACTGAGATAGCATGTCAGTGCTGGGATGTGCTGGGACTGTTTTAAAAAAGTCAAACAAATGTTTCTTTTTTGATTTAGTGCACTTCTTCACCCCCCAAAAAAACCCCATCTTGGACCCATTTTATAATCACAGTAAGACAGTCCAGAGTATACATCGTGGTGGGGTAACAGCACTTCTCAGGTGGTTGAAGTGAAGGCACTCAGCAATGCCTCATGTCTCATGCCACACCCGAGGTGTGCCACTATCCAACCACAACTCATACCCTGTCATGCCTTATTGCTTAATTTTTTTTTTCTGTTTATTAAGACAGTCTTCACACCTGTTAAAAAAACAAAGAAACACAGAAAATAACCATACAGATGCCTCTGCCGCAGCACGATTGATCTCTATAGGGACACTAAATGAGACTGTTAATATTAATGTGTTCAGTTCTGCAAAGTGAAAAATGAGATAAAGGCAGGAGTATAAAAAAATACTGCTAAGCTCAAAGTAATAAAATAATATAAAAAAGTAAGTGTACATAATATGGAGGGATGCAGTAAAGCTCTTGAAGGGACTATTTTATCTCTATTTTATGTCTAAATTAATTATAATAAAGTTATAACTTCTGATTTGTTTCTTATGTTTATTGCTTAATCATTAAAGTCTTGACAGATTTTTTTATAGCCATATTATAATTGCAATAAGGCACTCCAGGGTGTGCGTCATCCCTGAATAATGTCACACCTGGGGTGGCAGAAGTACTCGGCCTATGGCCTCATGCTTCGACCCACTCTAGGTGTGACATTATTTAATGACAACACACACTCTGTCATGCCTTATTGCTTAATCGCTATCTATAAACAAAAGGTACATGAACATTCTTATGGAATGTAGTGGGCATGAAACATATTACGACCCACAGAACTTGCAGTTAAAACTGGTGGATCACTTCAAAGATGTTATCATATCTGATACCAAAAGCAAAAAAGTGGGTACGATCATCAGGTCTGCTAAGAAACAGGTTGACTGGAGTGAAGCACAGGCAGCTCAACACATAAAAGAACAGTTGCTGGAACACCTAAAGGTACAGCCTCATAATAAAATCAAAGTTAAAGCTGGAGACTTAATTGCATAGATTTCATAGATGTATACAAGTTCAGAAAGCAGATGACCATAAATGAACTCTCCACCAGTTAATTCAGTGGTGGAGGGAAAATTTTATGTCACCCATATATGAGTCGAGTCTTTTCTTAAATTGTTCAACATTGTTGCTATTAATAATATCTTCCAGTAGTGAGTTCTATATAGGAGGGACCCTCCGAGTGAAAAATTTAGAACGTTTATTAGTTTTACATAATGAAGTTTAAAGCTTAGAATTATGTGATCTAGTATGGTTATATGTGAAGTGCTTTTCTAAACCAATTGTATTCAACAAATATTCATTTTGAAAGGCCATAAAAGTGTAAATTAAGTCCCCTTTTAATACTTAGTATTCCAAGGAATATAGTTGTAATATTTTGAGTCTGGATCCATAATCCATGTCAGACATGATGTCTATCCTTTTGGTGACTCTACGCTGAACCCTTTCTGTCATACTTAGACAACCATTTGAGGTTGGAGCGCAAAATGAGGCACAGTAATCCAAATGTGAATGAACAAGACTAGAATATAAAAGTAAAATAACAGATGGTTTCCTACTTTTAATATGTTTTAAAATGCTACCTACAGTCATATGACATTTTTTAACAGTTTTGTTAGTATGAGAATTTAATTTTAAATTGTCTGATATTGTGATCCCCAGATCCTTTTCTTCTGTTGTGACCATTAGATTGACATTCTGTATTAAATAGTTAAGCCTTTGGTTGTTATTCCCCATATGCATTACCTTGCATTTTGCCACATTAAACTTCATTTTATTATTCGCTGCCCAAGTAGTTAGTCCTTTTAAATTTTCTTGTAAAATGTTTGTAGATGAAATACCATTTACTATGCAGCCTATTATATAATCGTCAGCATATTTATTAATCCATACCTCTTTAGATGTCTGTATGCTGGAGACCAGAATATTAAAAAGAAGAGGTCCAAGAACAGACCCTTGTGGTACTCCACTAGTGACTGGACTCCTGTCAGACTCATGCCCAAGTATGACCACCTTTTGTTGTCTGTTTTATAGCCATGAAGAAATCCATTTAATTAAGTTAACATCCAAGTTTATATTGAAAAGTTGATCAATCAATATCTTATGAGAAACAGTATTAAATGCTTTTTCAAAGTCCAGAAAGATAATCTCCACTGGAATACCTAAGTCCAGAGCATTACTGACAGGTTAGAAGAAACTAATAAGATTTGTTAAGCATGACCTGCTGGGAGTAAATCCACACTGATACATATCTACACAACCTGTACTTTTAATATGGTTGGAGATTTTGGTTTGTATTAGCCTTTCAATAATTTTACTGACAAGTGAGGTTAAGCTGATGGGCCTATAATTAGATATTAACTGTTTATTGCCACCCTTAAAAATTGGGGTTATATTTGCCACCCGCCAACATTGTAATACATTACCACAGTTTACAGACATATTAAAAAAGTAAGTGAGAGGTCCAGTTAGTTCTTTTGAGAGTTCTTTTAAAAATTTGGGATGTATACATTCAGGTCCAGGAGATGTGTTACATTTAGTTAAATTAATGGTATCTAGAGTGTCTTGTTCAGAAAACAATAAAGTAAAATCAGATGGTGGTTGCATTTTGAGCTTTATAGATTCTTTAGAACTAAATATACTTGCAAAGTACTAGTTGAGTTCTGCAGCCACTTCTGTTTCACTAATAATGAGTTTGTCATTTAGCTTTAAGGGGACAATTCCTATAAGATTTTGTTTAAGAGAACCAGTATAATTATAAAACTTTTTCTTATTATCTTTGGTGTTATTAGTTAGATTTATTTCTAGCTTTTGTTTTGCCATTTTTGTTATGGTTTTTTTTTAGCAAGTATCTTAAACTTGCACCAGTCAGAATCTTTTGTAGTCTTACTGTATTTGTTGTAAGCATGATGTTTTTTGTTAATGATACACTTTGGACCACCACATAGGTATTCTTTGTTTGCTATTACTGTTATATTTAACTCTATCTGGTACCCAGTTATTTAGACAATGGTTCTATTTTGACCTTTATTTTTGCCCATATTGTTCAAGATCAAGATTTTCAAGTCATTTGGCCAATTCCATGAGATTAAGTACTTTTTATGCTAGTATAATCTGCTTTATAATAATTTTTTAATTTACTTATTCCTTTATTACATTTTACTTATCGTAAGATATCACATGTAATCATATTATGATCACTGTTACCAAGGGGAGGTAGTATAACTGGAGAAGAAAATAGGTCAGGATTGTTCGTAAAAATAAGGTCAAGTTTGTTATTGTTCCTAGTAGGAAGATGTTCCAACTGCTCTAAGCCAAGTTTGAAGGTGGTTTCCAAAAAATGTCTCTCAAGGGGACCGTTTGTGTCAAATGTTTCCCAGTTTATGTATGGGAAGTTAAAATCACCAAGTATCATTAAATTGCCATCTACAGCTTTATTTTCTAATTGGTTCAAAATAGATAGGTTGTCTTCTTGATTTAAACTGGGGGACCAATAGCACAAACCAACTGTTAAAGATGTGTGCCCTAACTCAGTCTTAGCCCATAATATTTCTACTGAGGCGTCATCAAGAATTGTCTCTTGGCAGTTGAATTTGTTGGATATACAGTATATAGTGCTAGACCCCCACCTCTATTATTCTGTCTATGTTTTTAAAAACTTAGTAAAACCAGGTACAGTATGTCTGTATTCCAGTCATTATCTGAAAACCACATTTCGGTGATACAACAGATGTCAATTTCTTTACTAACAAGAACATGTCTTAATTCATCCAATTTGTTTGTTAAACTACGTGCATTGGTTAGTAAGATTTTTATTTCCTTAACACTTTCCTGATAAGTAAAATCTCTATTCAAAACATTATTATCATTGTTTGGTACAGTATTTAAGGTTACTCAGTCTAGATTTAGTGTCTTTTCCTTTTTTATTCCTTGATTTTGTATTTATGCAAAATTTAGATTTTTAGTTCATATTACTCAGATTACTCAAGTGTTTTTTTTACTGAAAGAAATATTTTGGAATTGAGTACATCCCCCCCCCACTTAGTTTAAAACTGCATCTATGTCATTATTGAACTGGTGACTGAGGAGTTGTGACCCTATTTTGTTTAAATGAAGCCCATCTATTCTGTGCATTTCAATATTACCACTATATTCCTCCCAGTGTTTTATACAATTAATATTTTGCTTCATGCACCATTGTCTGAGCCAGTTATTTATCTCTTTGAGAATGCAATTTTGTTGATATGTAGCTCTGGGGATTGGTAGTATTTCAGAAAAAGCAAAATCACAGCCCAAGTTTACAAGTTTGTTAAATTGATGATTTCCTGCTTGATCTGTTGAGGGTGTTGATGAAAGATATTATTAGCCCCTGCATGTATAATTACTAATTTCTTAACATTATTAGGGCAAATTATGTCATTGATTGTCATTGATCATCTTTGTGATGTCTGAAATTTTGGCACCCCTGAAACACGACAAAGTTCAGTGGGCTTTGTCTATATCACAAATAGCTCGGTCCAGCCCTTTGTTAGCCTTGGCAGCTGCCTTTCTACACTGCATGGAATTGTTCATTGCTCCCATTATGATTAACCCTAGATCCTGCTTCTCCTCCATCTTGACCAACTGAATACCCCCTATATGGCAGCTCCTCTTTGGATTCTTTGCTCTGAAATCTAGCACCTTGCATTTCTTAACATTGAACCCCAGCTGCTAATTGTCTGACCAGGCCTCTAATTTTGTCAGATCATTCTGTAACCCCTGTCCCCCCACCCGGTCATCCACTACCGCTCCCAGCTTGGTGTCATCTGCAAACAGACTGATCTTGTTCTTGATGCCTATCATAATGTCTACTATTAAGATCCCAAATAACACTGGCCCCAGCACAGATCCCTGTGGCACCCCACTTGTCACTGCCCTGGGTGATGAGAACTCCCCTCTCACTACCACCCTCTGCTGTCTCCCTTGCAGCCAGTTTACTACCCATTCCACCAGCTTTGCCCCAGCCCCCTGTGCCCTCCAGCTTACTACCTAGCCTTCCATGTGGCACAGAATAGAATGCCTTGCTGAAGTCCAGATACAGAGCATCCACTGCATGGCCCCTGTCCAATTGCCTGGTTACCCAATCATAGTACTCCACCAGGTTATTTTGACAGGATCTGCCCAAGACAAACCCATGCTGCCTACTGTCCTGCAACCCATTAGCCTTCAGGAAGGAAAACAGCCTCTCCTTCAAGATAGTCTCCATCAGCTTCCCCATGATGGAAGTGAGTAGAGCAGTGTGAAAAATAGAATTCTGCCTGCAGAATGACCATTCTGATTCATTGGAATTCCATGGAATTTTCACAAACATTCCACGAATTTCAGAAAAGTTAAAATTTCAGTTATTTCACTCTAGTTTTGAAAGTACTGATCCAAATAATACCACATTTGCAACTTAGGCAGTACTGTATAGGTTGCAGGAGTGTACCAAATATCAGAGTTGTAGATTGAAAAGGGGCAGAGTTATGGATGGCCAAACATTTAATCAAAAATTAATTTTCAGTTATTTTGAGATAATTTTAAAATTTCTTATCCAAAATTCTCCACAATATCAGGATTTAAAGAAGCGCCCAGAAAGCATATGCACCATGTTTTAAGTCTCAAGCTCCGGCCAGCCCAGCGGCACTGAGGGTTGAGGCAGTGGATGCCACACATCACACCACACCAGAGACTCGGGTTCTGGAGTGAGCCTGGGTCATCAGGGGTTGGCAGGAAAGGAGAAGGATTGAGCATCTGTGGGACTGCTGTCCTTCTATGGGGTGGGGGTGTGATGCCTTGGTGTCCTAATGGCCTCTAGCAGTGGCTGGGAGTGACTGCAAGTCACTGACAGACATGAGGGGGACGTACTGTGGCCAACACTGGGAAGGAGTGCATGCGGTAGCATGCATGCCCCTGTCCCTTGACATCATTGCACACCACAGATGCCATGGGGGAGAACAAGGAAAAAAACAACAGGCACCAGTCACGGCAGCATGATGGCCATCTCCTTGAGGGACTCACTCGGTGCCGAGGCTGCGCAGCTCTACTGGATTCTGGTCTGGATGGAAGAGCATGGGGGGGCTCTCTACCTCCCTGCCATTGGGAGAAAGCCACAAGGGTATGCCATGGGCCCAAATATAGAGCTGAAGAGTCCTTGGAACGGTGGCTGGATACCTCAGGAGGATGCCTGGATGTGTGAAGAGGTAAGCAGTCTGGTGGCCAGGGAAAAAAGTACCAACAACAAAAATAAAAGCTTCAATGTGAGCTAAGTTAAAGGTAGCCAAATATGTTGCCAAATTTGGATTTCTGTAATTGTAGTATAATTTTGATAGTATTCATTGAAATGTTACAAAAAATGACAGGTGTACAGGTTATCACTACATTTGTATACGCACGTAGTTTCAGATTACTAGCTTTAAATGGGACTGAGTTATAGTCTGCAAATGGGGGGGGTGGAGGCAATGAAGAATGATCTGAGATTACTGGAAGAGTGGTCAGAAACATGGCAGCTAAAATTAAATGCAGAAAATGCATGGTGATGCACTTGGGGAGGAAGAATCCAAATACCACATACACACTGGTGAGGGAGGAGATAATAGCTGCAACCAGACAGGAGAAGAATCTAGGAGTTATAATCACTGATGACCTTCAGGTGGGGACCCAGTACAGCAAGGCAGTGGGCAAAGCCAACAGGATGCTGGAGTGCATAAGGAGAGGGATAACCAGCAGAAGGAGGGAGGTGCTGATGCCACTCTACAGTTCCATGGTTAGGCCTCACCAGGAGTATGGGGTATAGTTCTGGAGGCCCCATCTATGAAAAAACATAGATGGCATGGGAAAGGTGCAGAGAAGGGCCACTAAAATGGTGCATGGGCTAAGCGGGAAGACATATGAGGAGAGGTTAAAGGAGCTGGATTTGTATCCTCTGGAGACAAGAAGAGAGAGGGGTGACATGATCGAAACATTCAAGTATGTGAAGGAAATCAATAAAATGGGGGAGAGCTTATTTTCAGGGAAGGTAGATACAAGAACTAGGGGCATGGATTGAAGTGGGGGTTTAGGGGAAACATTGGGAAGTAGTACTTCGTGGAGTGAGTGGCTGAGCCCTGGAACAGTTTGCCAGAGGAAGTGGTGAAGGCCAGTACAGTGGAGGGTTTCAAGAAGGCCTGGGACAAACACAAGGGGTAGACATGGGGAAGAGGGAGGAATCTTGGAGGGGGGGCAAGTAGAGGGGGAAATGGGCAGACTCGATGGCCCAGGAAGGTCCTTTTCTGACGACACATGTCTATGAATCTATGGAAAACATTTTGCCAAAATTTAAATTTTGGTTAGTTCCCTCTAATTTTAAAATGACATATCCAAATTTAACCAGCGTTGAAACATTTAGGGCCAGATATTCAAAACTTTGCGCCGGGCAAAAACCGTTTGAGCAGATTTAGCACAGGATTAGAGCGGGTCTGCTATATTCAAAAGGCCAAATAGCGTGGGCAAACTGCATTAGCACCGGGCAAGATTATAATGTATGCAAGGGGCAAACTGACATGAATACAGGCGCAATGCTATATTCAACGACTAGCGCCGTGCTAAAGTGGTTTTTGCCAACATAGTGCGACACTTAAGCGTGATGCAAATTACCGCCAGGAGAAGCTTGTCTTACCCTGGGCAATCCAATCTTCTTGATAACTTTGGCTTTCGCGCGGTGTTTGCGCTGGTTTAGCGGGTTTTGCGCCGACCCTAAAGTAAATATGACATATAGACAAAGCCAAGCATAGAGGAAGCATGCTGCTAACTGATGGCATCAAATGATGCCATCATCTGCTCTCAGTCCCAGCCATGCCAGGCAGTAAGTGGTGACCCTGCCACCAGTGGACAGCATGGCAGTGTGGCCATACACGCACACACCTGCGGACCACACATCTGTGGACACAAACAGATGCCAGCACACATGCAGCACTGTGGGCATGGAGGATGTTGAGGGGAGCGTGTATGGGTGGCGAGGCTGTGCAACAGACCAGGTGTGGCCACAAGGCTGGGACACATCATGCAGTGCACATGGGCCAGTATTGGGAATACCCCCAACACTAGTGTGCCTTTCGGATAATATATGCCTCCCCCGGCCACATACCGCACAGCTGTACAACTGCCACAGCACACAAAGTCAGAAATGTACATGTCACTGTGAGCATCCCATGCCACAGGTACAGAATCTGTGGGTCACACAACAGTGTAACAGTAATGTCCACTGTCAGTAAACACCTGCAGGTTGGGCCTGTCACCATGTACAGTGCAGTCATCATCACTGCCCTACACACCATAGGCAGTGCTGTGTCCCTCACACTACTGGCCCCCTTGCTCCTGTAGTGTCTTCTGTGCACTGTAGCATGCCCTACAGTGTGACAGTTGCATGCAGCACCACCACCACCTGTGCCTATGCTGTCTTGTCCCCTGGGGTACAATATGCTATGCTATGCTGTACTGTTTACATGTAGCCTGCAGCTATCATCGTGCACTGCCAGACTGACCTACAGGTGGCTCTGTGGGACCCTGCAGTAATGCTGGGCAAACTGCATGCAAATCAGGGTATAATGAGATACTAATCTGGTTGTTTGCCCAGAGACTACCTAAGTAGGCTCATTTGCATGGCACTTTTGAATATGGCACATTTTAGTTCCGGGCAAGCGTGTTGCCAGACTAACTTCTTAACTTCATGCTAATGCCGGCGCTAATGAGTGAGCATGGCGTAACAGTACAGGGAATAATATACAGTTTTGATCACTGTTCTTTCATATCTGCTGCTTCCTGCAGCTGTACTGAGTCCATGCATTTGCTGGCACACACAGTGGCCATGTAGTTCATCTGTACCTGCCCTCACATTGCTGTGCACTGTGTTGTTGTTGTGGGTTGCACTTCCTGGTTGCTTTATTCAGTGCTGTCTTATTCCCGGGCTATTTTTGCCCTGCACTCCCAGACCAATTTTTTTTTTTGTTTGTTTAGTTGTTTAACCAGGTATAGCACACTAAGCTAGAAGCTTTTTTACAGGAGCGACCTGGAAGCACAAGGAGGTTAAGTGACTTGCTCAGGGTCACATAGTATGCAAGTGAAAGCTGTGGGATTCAAACCCAGGTCTGGTCTGCTGGATATCACCAGATTTGCAGCTCAGAGCCTTAGACCACTGCGCTATACTACGCTATACTGCCTCCTATTTGCCCGGCTTCCTTAGCTTGCAATATTCAGCAGGCTTAGCACCGGGCTATTTCCATTTCAATATAGCTTGCTCTGTGCTCCGGGCTAAGTCTGCCCGCCGGGCAGTGCTAATTTAGCCCCTGGGCAAAGTTTTGAATATCTGGCCCTTAAACTACTATACCACATGGTAATTTCTAAAAAAGTTCATATTTGCAGTTTTAAATGGGACTGAATTAAAAGTAGTCAAACGTTCACAATATTTACAAATTTAATTTAGCAAGAGTGTAAACTACAAATTTATAAAACTCTGACACTTTAAAACTAGAGAATGCAATACCATTTAATTTCGCAGGTTCTTAGACCTTACAAGGAGACTGTGTGTGCAAATTTTATTAATTGCTTCCTGCAAGAAATTGCAAACTAACATCTGTACTTAAAGTCAAATCCTATGAGTCTTTGTGAAAATTGCAGAATTTCATGAAAAAAATCCATAAAACTGAAATTTTCTAATTTCACTCAGCTTTATTTGGTGGATTCTAATTAAAAGATAGGGGTATAAGAGGCAGTGCAGGGGGTCACCAGGTTCTGGAGTTAGATGTACAGTTTCACCAAGAAATGGACAGCTGAGCTGGGTAGTACAACAGTGGTAGACCCCCAGGGTGGAGCAAGAAAGCACAGAGTGTCAACAATTTCAACCTGAATGCAGGCTATTTAAGGATTACATACAGTAAATTTATGATCCAGGGAGCCTAGTGTACATGCAAGTCTCGGACTTAGAGGTACTTAAAAAATGATGTAGTGGGGAAGACAATGTTTTGGGCAGCAGAAAGAAATAATTCTGGCTATTCCAACAGGGTAGGTCAGTAAGAAATGGAGTAGGTGACTCATGTTTTAAAGGAGTTTGTCACTTTAAAGAACAAAGAGAATATCAGTGGGGTCAGTAGTTCTACTGAGTCAGTCTGGCTATGCCAAAAGAGATGGGGGGATAGTCACCGAGAGAGGAACAGCAGGACTGCAAAAAGCTCAGCCCAGCTTATCAAATGAAGTAGTGATATGTGCATTGTTATTGTTAAATTCCACAAAAAAGTTCTGGCTGCTTCTTCTATAGCATATGGTATCACAAATATGTGAGTAAATGTTACTAAACATTTTTTTTCTGCAAAATTATTAACTGCTTAACCAATTTATCTAGTTGTCTTAGACACCAGGATACACTGACTATGGATATGCATGTTAAATGTTAACGGTATGCATGCAAGAGCAAAGAAGTTACAAACATCCGCAGTTTTGATAGTTTTCACAAAGTTTTGCAAATATTTACATAGTAAGGTTTTGAGCCCTGTAACTTAAAAATATCTTATCTAATTCTCTCCATATTTAGCTAATTCTTTAAGCATTACAAAAAGGTTATCCATACTAACTTACACATGTCTAGCTCCAAAGGTGCCTGACTTATATGCAGATACATCATATAGTCATGAAATCTGGCACATTGTTAGAAAACATATCATCAAGAAATCATGATAGATTGAAGATCCCTGACCCAATAGATGGTTAAGGTATATGCAGATAAAAATGTTCATGGAATTTTGCACAAAAAATAAAATGACATTTGATTACCTATAGTTTTGAAACTATCCATTTGGATTTTATGATATTTGGTGAGTTAGTGGCCATCAACCCAGAGAGTATATATGCCAAATTTCAGAGCTCTAGCTTGAAGGATAACTGAGTTATAACCAAATTACTACATTTTAAAAATTTCACAAAATTCCACAAAATGTCACAGAATTTTGTAAAATTTCATTGAAATTCCACAGATTCAGAATTTTCCCATTTCACTCAGCTCTAAATGAGAGGCTTACCGGTCTGTAGTTCTCTGGCTACTCCTTGGGGCCACTCTTGTGGAGGGGCACCACGTGTACTATCCTCCAGTCCTGTGGTACACACCTTGAATCCAGAGAGGCATTGAACAGGTCTGCAAGTGGTTCAGCTAGGACATCTGCCAGTTCCCTTAGCACCCTGGGGTGTATGCCACCCAGACCCGGTGCCTTGTCCACCCTCAGCACCCTCAAGCCCTCTAGTACCCTGCCCACTGTAGTTTCCCTGTCTGTCTCCTCACCTCCCGGCGACCCCCAGCCCCCAGGTACACGCCCCAGTCGAAATCAGAGCAAGTACTCATTTAATGCTTCTGCCTGTTCTGCCTTAGTGTCCACCTCCCTTTTAATCCTCACAATTTGGTCTCTGCAGTTCCTTTTTCCCCTGATGTACCTAAAGAAGTCCTTCCCCCCATCCTTAATGCCCTGTGCTAGCCTGAGTTCCCGGGATGTCTTGGCTGCCTTGACTGCCCTTGTCACCTCCTTTGACTCCTTTAGGTATTTCTCTCTGTCCTTCCCCTTGTCCTCTTATATCCTCTAAAAGTGGCTCTTTTTCTTCCTACTTTCTCCATGACCCCCCTGCTTACCCAACTAGGCTTCTTTGCCCTCACCCTCTTTCTCTGTACCCTTGTACATGTTGCTATTTCTTCCTCTGTCCCCCTTTTAATGACCTTCCACCTCTGATTTGTGTCCATATCTAGACTAATCCTTGCTAGAGCCCCCTTGTCTATTTCCCTCATCCTCCCAAAGATGGCCCTTCTGAAGTCTAAGACCCTTGTGACTGATCCTACTCCCTCTTTCCCCATGTTTAGCCTAACCCACATTGAGTGATGGTCACTCCCTGCCAGTGGTTCCTCCAGTCTCGGCTCCCTCATGAACTCACCATTTGCCAGAATGAGGTCAAGGGTGTTCCCTAACCTGGCTGGCTCATTGACCATCTGCAATAAGAAGCTGTCTTGGAAGGTGTCCAGAAGTACTTGCTCCATCCTATTTGTTGTAGCTGGGGTACCCCAATCCAACCCTGGCAGGTTGAAGTCACCAACAATCACTGTACTGCTTCTTCTGCAGAGCCTTCTGGGGATAAGTAACACAGAGGTAATAAGAAAAATAAGCAGCTTTTTGTCCAAATATGAGCCCCATGCACTAACAGCAAAGCTGCCTATGCGCCGCGTATCTGAGAAGCATAGGCAACCTAAAGTGTGAATGCCACACAGTGGGGCTCCCGCAGGCCCCCGGTGGCATTCACTAAGGGTGCACAAGGCACATACATGCGTGCTACCCAGGCCACTCCAACTTCAGACTGTGCCCCCAGTGACCCTTCCCCCTTTAAGCAGAACAATCCTCCCACTTCAAAATCATCTTTCAAATGGGATTTTAGAAACTCACTCTTCAACATCGGACTAGAAACTGAGGAAATCAGGAAACTGTGGTCAATGTATTTCCAGTGCATTTTTAATTTGTTCTTATAACTCGGTCATTTGTTAATATTTTTCCCAAAAATATTCCGCGCTGCTTTTTTGGGATCCTGCCTTATGAACAAGGTAGGTAACATTTATCAGCTCTGGCCCAGTAGGGAATTTTCAAATCACTCCACAAAATCACCTTTCAAGCAGGATGAGGTGGGGTCATATGAAGACTGTGTTGAAAATTTGGGTAAAAAAATATATATATATATATATATTTATAAAATGGGTCAGAAAAATTATCTCTGCTGGTTGGTTAAAACACATCACATGACTTCATGTATATCAGAGTACGACCACATGCCTTCACTTTACTCCCCTCAAAACAATTTTGCCAGTTTATAAGATAGATAACCACTCTAAGGTGTGTGGTCATGCAATGATATACGCATGCCTTGGATGGTTGACACTCACCAAGGCTTGTGTATATCAAAGCGTGACCACACACCTTAGAGTGGGTTATCTATTACATATATATATATATATATATATATATATATATAATGGTAGCACGGTGTGCTACCATCATTAGGGTTGAGTAGCCCTTTTAAGGTTAAAGGGTCAAACTTTGCACCTTAATAACTTTGCCACCATTCAATGGCTTTGCCTGAAATTTAGAATGCATGATTAAGAACCATACACCTTGGGATCTGCCAACTTCTGTAGCGGTTGGATATACAGCTGTGGAGTTATTAAGCGTGATCTGAGCACATTTACACTATTTGGTGAATTATTTGCTCGTGCCTACAGGTCACACGGTTTGCGCGAGTGGTCCAAAAACTGCAGGGAACATGCGGCTGGGGTGCCCAATGTGCATTTTGAAGATTTCGTGAAAAAATATTGAACAGTTCAAAAGTTATTCAAAAAACAAATTCCCACTATAAGTCAATGAGAAAAGTTAACAAAAAGTTTGACACTTTCGCAAATGCACTTTTTAGCGTCGCAAATGGCCCTAGTAGTGTCACAAAACTGCCATTTTGTTTTCAGTTAGTGATCAGAAAAATGCTTACCATTTAAATTTGGGACCCTCTAGCAACACAATTCTTTTTGTGTTTACCTAGTCAGACCCTGAGGATGCTAGCCATGTCTTTATTTTGGGGTGAAACACCCTATAAATATGTTTTTCAAATTTCTGGAAAAAGTAGTGTCGCACTCACGACATTTTCACAAATGCTTGCAAAAGCTTTCGCAAATTGCGACACTACTTTTCAGGCTCTGGCCAAAATGACAGGAATTCTTTGCCACCCTGCTGCTAAAGAATGGTTTGGTCTTTTGAGCTGAAATTTGGAGGGAACACAGCCGACTTCTCACAGATGTGCCTTTTGGTAGATTGGTGAAAATATATTGCATGGCTGCAAAGTTACAGTACTCTGAAGTTGGCATTTTTTCCCATGGACTAACATGGTGGCATACACTGCGCCTTTTGGGGCTCGTATATCAAAAATGATGCGAGATACAGATTTTTTGGTACAAAAACCTGGCCAGGAAAATCATGATTTTTGTGAAATTTAAATTGTTTTCTACGTCATGCGGTTGCTGAGATATTTGCAATTAAGTACTTCCTATGCTCGTTTTAAGCTTCGATGCCCATTACAATGCATACATTCTTTGTGTTTCTCCATTCAGCTGTTTGTCAAAAACAGGGTATGCACTTCCGTTACTGTCACACTTACCGTTTCCACTTGCATTTATGTCCCCGTTTGCATTACCTTTCCCGTGTATGACACCATGTACGTTACCCTTTGCGTTGTCATTTGTGCTTGCGTTTTTGTTACTGTTACCATTTGCATTTCCACCTTGTGTTTAGTTTGCTGTTCCTGTTACTATGTCACAAGACATCACGTGGTGATAGCATGGGGCCCGAAGGGCCCTGCGCTCCCGCCGCTGCATTGCAGTCACTATCTCTCACCATCATTCTCAAAAAGAAGGGAAATTAGAGGCAAAAAAACTCTGTTTAATGCATCAGTTAGGGTTGTTCCACAGCGACAAAAGTGAGGAAATTCGGTGTTAGGGTTGAAACCCCCCCGGACCCCTTCAGCCCACCCACCCAACCAGCATCGGGGTGTGCATTGGGGTCGTTGGTCCTAACTCTCACCCCATTCTCCTATTCCTCAGCTTCTTTACACATGTGATGGGGTGAGACTTAGGGCCCGACGACCTCAATATGCACCCCAATGCTGGTTGAGGTGAGGCTCCAAAAGGTCCAAGGTTTCAACCCTAACACCAAATTTCATCATTTTTGTTGCTGTGGAACAACCCTAACTGATGCATTAAACAGAGTTTTTTGCCTCACAAAAAAAAAAAATATATATATATATATGAAGGTACACTGAAATTTTTCAGTGCTCATTCATAACTTAGGCAATTTTCAATATTCTGAGCATAAATTTTCATTATAGCAATTTTTTTCACACCACCTCATGAATGTGACAGGTGTCATTTTTCAAATCCTGGTCAAAATGGGTTTTCTCACTTGTAGCGTGAAATAATCATTTGGCCAGTATTTTGTAAATGACATCTGTCATGTTCAGAAGGAGTGGTCACAAAAAGATTATGTTGAAAACGGGGGTCAAAATGTGAAAACAAAAACTCAGTTATGAAGACATGTTGAATTGTTCCAACATTTGTTCATAACTTTATTTTGGCAGATTTTGGACCACAATGTCCAACTTTCTGTTACCCCACTTTATGAACATGACAGGTGTCATTTTTCAAACAACCCCCACCCTACCAAAACATGTTTTTGCTAGCGCACTTTGAAATCATCTTTTAATGGGATTTTAAAAATTACCCCATCTTGATCATAACATCAGGTCATAAAAAGACTATGTTGGAAATTTAGGGTCAAAATGTGGGAGGCCACTAAAAATTAGATACTGCCTCTCAGCTGGCCTATCCTGGGTAAATACAACTGAAAAATGTGTAAAAGCAGGACACCACTGATAATTAGACATTGCATCTCATCCGGTCTATCCTGGGTAAATATTTAGTAAAAATGTGTAAAAGCAAGATCCCAGCACAGCAGAGCCCACACTGAACTATGCATCTATACTACTCTATTCTTGGGGAAAATATTTTGTAAAAGCTGGATCCGACTAAAAATGTAACTTGTCTTTCAACTGGGCTACTTCGGGTAAATACATTATTAAAATGAATAAAAGCAGGGCCCCATCAACAAGCATTTGTCAATGCCGAATGTTTGCTTGCTGGCATTGGCAGTGGTAGTGTAGAAGTTACAGAGCTGCGTAATAGGAATGGCAGTGAAGTATTGAACTGAAGCCAACCCCACCACCACCCTGCAGAGAGTGACAGGCATTGGGGTGTGCGTTTGGGTCATCAGGCATAACAGCCATGCCATTTCACCACACCCCACCCTGCAGACACTGACAAGTATCCGCGGTGTTCCTTGGGGTCTTTTAACACTTATGCGCACCATTTCATTAGGAAATATGGTGAGATGGGTGCGATATAGGAGAACTGGGTGAACTTTGGGGCTGAAGAGTCCAAGGCATACCTCGATGCCTCTCACTGGCTGCAGGGTGGAATGGTATAAGCATTACAGGCAAGAATCCCAAATCATACCCCTGATGCCTGTCATTCTCTACAGGGTTGGGCGTTATGGTTGGAAACCCTAATACCTCAGGCATTCGTTGGTATTTTCACTCCAGATTTTCAACATGTTTTTTCTGTGACCCCACCTCATGAACAGGGGGAATATCAGTTTGTTAGCCAAAGCTGCTTATGCACAGCAACTACGGCATTTAGCACCACAGGTGCAAAAATATTCTGAACAGGATGTAAAAAATGACAGCTGTACTGTTCATGGGGAGGTGTAAAAAATGGCAATGTTGCAAATCTGCAGTAAAAATATTTAAAAAATGGTGAAGTCATGGCGTACATAGAAACTATTAGCACACCCGTAATATAATTAGGTTAGGGATTTTTACAGCAGATTGTCAACTCAGGCATTTGGTGCCTCGATCATGAACAGTGTCACTGTGATTTTCTTTATCTGTGCGAACAATGATTTCCCACAGCGACCACGCATCTCTGCGCTGAAAGTGTGACACACTTCAGCCATGTTGTGAAAATGACAGCTGTACTGTTCATAAGGAAGTGTGGAAAAATGCCACTGGTGAAAATCTGGACTGAAAATATTACAAAGTCATGAACTTACGGTGCGTGGAAACTGCCCAATGCTCACTTGTAACACAGTCATTTATGGACTTTTGTCACAAATTTTCAACATAGCCATTTTAAGACCTCTGCTCATGAACAGTGTAACTGTGATTTCTTAATCTGTCCTAAACATTGCTTTCGCACACCAACAGCACCATTATGCGCCACATGCGCGAAACACATTTTGGGTGACATATGAAAATGGCAGCTGTACTGTTCATAAGGAAGTGTAATAAAATGGCAATGTTGAAAATCTGAGTGAAAATATTAAATTATGCAAACTTACCAGCATGCATAGGAACTGCATAGCACTTGCGCTCTAAAACAGTCATTTTAGGAATTTTTTCACCAAATTTTCAACATAGCCATTTTAGACCTCTGCTCATGAACAGTGTCACTGTGATTTTCTTAATGTGTCCCATACATTGATTTTGCACATCGACTGCGCCATTGTGCGCTACATGGGCGGAAACACATTTTGGGCAAGATGTGAAAATTGACAGCTATACTGCTCATAAGGAGGTGTGGTAAAATGGCAATGTTGAAAATCTGGAGTGAAAATATTGAAAATTCGCAAACTTACGAGCGTGCATAGGAACTGCGCAATGCACCCTCGTAAAACAGTCATTTTTAGGAATTGTTTCACCAAATTTTCAACATAGCCATTTTAAGACCTCTGCTCATGAACAGTGTCACTGTGATTTTCTTAATTTGTCCCGTACATTGATTTCGCACACCGACTGCGCCATTGTGCGCTACATGGGTGGAAACACGTTTGGGTGAGATGTGAAAAATGACAGCTATACTACTCATAAGAAGGTGTGGTAAAATGGCAATGTTGACAATCTGGAGTGAAAATATTGAAAATTCGCAAACTTACGAGCCTGCGTATGAACTGCGTAATGCACGCTTGTAAAACAGTCATTTTTTGGAATTTTTGCAACAAATTTTCAACATGGGGTTCTTGGAACCCCTTCTCATGAATGATGTCACTGTCATGGTGTTATTTGGGCCTGAAGGGTGATTTCACATAGTGACTGCGCAGTGACTGTGAAATCAGCCCTTCGGGCGAATAGCCATACAGTGACATCATTCATGAAGGGGTCCCAAAACCCCATAGTTGAAAATTTGGTGCAAAATTCCAAACTACTGAGATATGCAATAAAGTTGAAAACCCCCCATCTAGCCCATTATACAGCTTACCGGCATTTCCTCAGTTCGCGGTCAGCTTTGAAGAGTGCAGGCGTGTTCCGGTCCACGAGATCGTCACTCAAGCTCCGGAGGTAAGTATGGGGTGAGGGGATGTGAGAGCAGGAGTGCGCAGTGGGTGAGGTGCGGGTTGTGGGAGGGGCTGGGAGAAGCGCCGTGGACCGTTTTTATTTTGCAGGTTAAAACAAAAAAACGACGTGGGATGTTTGCCATGGGGGTGGGCTCCCAGCATGGCACAAGGATGGCTGGGGGGGCTGTGGTGCTGACGGGGGATTGGGCACCCTCGTTGGCCATATGATTAGTTGCCACGCTGGGGTGGGCTCCCAGCGTGTCACCCTGTACTCAGGGGGGTGAGGACAGTGGAGCCAATGGGGGATTGGGCACCCCTATCAGCTATTCTATTAGTTGCCATGCTGGGTGGGCACCCAGCGTGGCATGTGGAAAGCTTAGGGGCGCAGCATGAGCGGGGATTGGGCACCCCGTCGGCTATCACGTGTGCGGAGGAGGCAGCCGCAGTGGCTATGCATGCATTTCTGTGTGTGTGTGGGAGCTGCGCGTGAGCAGGTGATATCTTATCGCTGCTCACTGAGTGTAGCTCCCCCTTTCAACTGTATGCCACTGCATTTTGGAGCTTGTCATAGACAGCTCCAGCATGCATTGGCTTACAGGGGCCGTACTCGCCAACACACTGACTGAATTGGAGGAGGAGGTGACACACCTCTGAAATCTCGGATGATGGCACTATGTTTCTTGCACATGCGTGCAAGCAAACATAAAAATGAGATATTGCATCTTGGCCGTGCAATCCTGTGCAAATACAGAGCAAATACTGAGAAAAGCAGAATCCCACTGAAAACAAGATGGCATCTGAGCTATGCTATCCTGGGTAAATACAGTACAAAAATTCATCAGAGCAGGACCCCATTGAAAATGAGATACTGCATCTCAGCTGGGGTATCCTGGGTAAATATATTGCAAAACTGTGTAAAAACAGGGCCCTACAGCAGAAACCTACTGAGCAGATGTTGCCTCTAAAATGATGTAGCCTAGGAAAACATAGTATAAAAGCAGATAGACAAAGAACCTCAGCGTGCAAGCAGGACCGTACAAAAAATGAGATATCACATCTTACTTCTACTACTCTGGGTAAATGCAGTGTAAAACTGTGTAAAATCAGGACTCCATTTCAAATGACATACTGCATCTCATCTGGTCTATCTTGGTTAAATATGCAGTAAAAATGTATACAAGCAGGACCTGGTACAAAAGCAATGCAAGCGGCGACCATTCTGCATTGACAAATGCTTGTTCTTTCTTATAACACCCAACTTCCCTTCAGTGCGGATGTCTGTTTAGGCACTTACCTCTCTGTCAACAGTTATCTGCAATGGTATAAGTCCATAAACCCTCTCATCAGTACCTCATCCAGTAAAGTAAATAAATTGTTTCACAATCTCCAGACTCCCCCCCCCCAACCATTCGGCTAGAGTAGTCCGTGTTCAGGGTAACACCTACCAAAACAGTATACTATCTGTCAAAACAGCTTCTGCACTGTCCCATAGTATGGGTATATCCTGGAGCCCTGGGGCTATGCCAGTTGAAAACATTAGTAAGACCTGTTTGTGTACATATTCAAAAAGTAGAATCATACTGTAGGTGAACACATGATGACCTACCTGTCTCCCCTGTACTAGCAATATAATTTAAATCCCCCAGAAGGATTACTCTGACACAATATATATTATACTCCCCAAAAGCTGCACAGGTATGGTCTTACCGATTCTTCCTCCTGTTCCAGATGTGGACAGGAGGAAGGTATGCTTTACCACATATTTTGGTCATGTCCAAAAGTCTCCACCCTCTGGGGTGACGTCCAGCAGAAGATGGATCCCCTTTTGGGCCTTTCTGATTTTTTCACGCCGGAGGTGTGTCTGTTGGGAGATTACACTTCCATTCCTGTTTCATCAAGAAGGTATCATATGGCCTTAATCTCATTATCAGCTAAAAAGATTATCCTTCGGCACTGGAAGGACAACGCAGATATCCCTGTCTCGGAGTGTTTTAAAGAGATTTTGGCCAACCTCAGGATGGAGAAAATGGTGGCTAGTTTAAATAATAAGTTGAGTAGATACAAACAAATCTGGGATCCTCTTTATACGCTGCTCTGTGCTTAGATTACCTTTTAAGTAACTATGCAAGTCAGGTTGGTATACATTTTAGATAATATGAGCTGTGCTGAGGGAGGGTAGGGTAGGGGGAGGGGGCAGGGTATGGGGGAGCAGTCTCTTTAGAAGCTTTTGGAGATTATATATATGTATTTCTATCAGTTGAGTTTGGAGCTGCTCTTATATGTGTATATGAAAACCAATAAACTTTGAATTTAAAATAAAAGGATTACTATGGAAAATGATGAGGAGGGGCAGGAGGGGCTGGAAACATCAGACAAACATGCAGCAGCAAGAGGAAGACAGTGAATTTGAAAATTTGATTTATATATTGCAATACATTCCAACTGAACCTGTGATTTGCCTCTTAAGGGGATGTCTGTCTTTCAAACCCACAACTACATTTGATGAATTCCAAATGGACATTGACCTACATATGTCTGAGTATAATTTAAGCTTCAAAGTCTTTTCTTTCCAAAGGAAAACTCAAATATATGTTTCCTGAGTGTATCACAACATGAGGGGACACTGGGGAGGGAGGAAATAAATAATACATGGGCTATGGACTCTGATAAAATTTTTAAACCAAAGCCTGTGTTTTGCCCCTATGGACACCAACTATTGAGACCTTTGTGAAAATATGTGAAGAGTACCTGGGAGGAGTATATAAATGTGAATATGAGCTGCAGTGCCAAAACCTGACAAGACAAGAGAGAGATACGCAATGAAGAAATTGAGAAACAATCCCTACAGTACCAAAAAACAGGATGACCAATGGTGGCAGCATTATTACTAGGGATCTGCCAAAATATATAGTTCAAAATTGAAGGACAGCTCTCACTTCTATTAGAATTTATACATAGATCCCACAAAAGACTTAAAAAAACAAATTAATGCTATTTTGGACAAATCTTTTACTAACAGTATCCTGTAGGAGCACAACTATCTTAAAACACACCACCCAGTGAGGGCTATAATTTACACCCTACCCAAGGTAAATAAAAATATTTGTGAACCACCTGACAGCCCATACTCCCAGTGATTGGTTCCCTAATGGAGCCCCTCTTGAGGGTTTTGGACTCATATTACTTTCAGTTGTATCATATGGCATCTGAGTCATCCATTGCTTAAACCGACTCAACATGGCTGCCCAGGATGGAATAGATGCACTAAAGGGGCTAAGGTCATATATGAGAGGAACAGCTGAGGTACTTCTTATTCTGGATAATCTGCAAGTGGAACAACACTGACTTTTTGTCACACTTGGTGTAAATGCACTGTATACCAATGCCCCATGTCAGGGTAGATTGGAAGCTCTGCAGTTCATACTAGACTAGATATCGAATTTACATGACAATAGAAAAAAAAAAGTGAATTCTGTATCTGGTAAAGCTTACCCTACAATGTAATTCTTTTACATTCCTAAATAAGCACTTCCTTCAAATAAAAGATATGGTGATAAGTGAGGGTTTTTGCCAAATTATGCCAGCTTATTCATGGGAAGATGAGAAGAGCAGGTTGTGATGGATTCTGAGTCTAGTCCTTTCTACCACAAAATAAGGAATGAGATATAGGCAGCCATGCACAACAAGCCTGTGTTTCCATCGAGGGGTTGAGATAACAGTGTATGAACCTCAAGAGCAAATCTCAAGAGGACCATGATGTTTTCTCTACCCCGAGATGGAAACGCAAGGCATGCTGTGTATGGCCCTCCATATTCTATTTTTTGTAGTATGTGGTTTTAATAAAAATAGTACTGTAGTAGTTTTCTTTGTCTCTATGAGACGCTTTAGTAAAGCAAGCCATATTCTTTTTCAATAATGATCTGTTGGGCATAAATATGCCTATAGTACCTTATTTTATTTCTCCCTGTTTTTTGTGTGAATAAGTTAGTGTTGTTCCTGGCAATCCCAATTAGAATAAGTGAGAAGTAAAGAGAGAGCAATTAAGTGCTTGCAAGTAGGAGTGCTGTGTGCTGTCATAGTTACTGGACAGAACAGCACAAATTACATTGATTGGCACTTGACACAAGTGCGAGGCACTAGTTCTGGGTTCGAGAAGGAGTAAAGCTTAAAATTTAAAACTTTGGGCCATTGTTTACTCAAAATAACATTGCAATTCACCTACTAGGACCACACACTTATGAACAGATGAGGTAAGAGGGAAAACCTGGTGAATCACTGCAACATTTAGTGACTGAAGTGCCAAACACAAAAGAAAAGTGAGCTGGTGGCAGTCAGTGTGAATGGAACACAGGAGCTTTGATTATAGAATGTACAGAACAACTTTTAGAACATGCACAACAATGTTTTGAGAGCTACCGATTTCTGTACATTATAGGCCCTAACCATATACTATATGGATTTGCAGAAACATTTTATAAATTAACTTTTGATTGTGTGGTGGGTGGACAGCGCAAAATTGAAGGATGCTGTTACTTATTTGGAGGGTAACAAATCAAATTAACAAATTGAATTGGAGCAGTGTCAAAAACAAAAATTTGGGGATTTGGAAATTAGTAAACTACCAGATGGTACAGAGAGTGCAGATTTATTTAGGATAAGTCTTCTAGCATCAAGCTTTCACCCCCACCACATAATCAAAAATGTACCTAAGGGGCAGTTTGTCAGAATAATAAAAAACAGCTTGCAGAAAAGTTACAGTAGTAATTGTTGATTTGGGAAGTTATTTCCTGAAATCTCTACATATCTCCAAAGAGATTTCCATGACATTTTCATCTTGTGTTGCAAGATAGGAAAGAAAAATACATCTCCCGAGATTTTTTTTCCTGTAGTTATCTCCCCAAACTCTCAGAAGATAACTTGCTAAATCAGCTGCTGCTACTATACATGTTATGGGAAGATGATTTGACACTAAGATGTGAGGCAGGTTGTGCAGACTGGATGGGTTGTCAGGGCTTTTTCTGCCACCATAATCTATGTTTCTATGGTAACAGATGTTACCGCTCACACTGTAACTCAGGCACAGGCAGCAGTGGAGGCTAAAACAAGGGACCAATGGCTTCAAGAAAAAGAACAGGAGCTGCCTGAAACAAAGAGGCTAACATTCAACACAAAATATAGTATTTAGTCCTCACAGGTGGCAAGAATTGTAACCAGGCTCTCCCCCTTGTAAGTAGAGACCAGTTAGTAGAGGATGAAAGAGTAAACAGAGGCATTCAGTCCAGGAAGATTCTGGGCTCTTTCCTCCCTCATTTTTGGTAGGCTGTTGCATTGTACATGGCCTGCACGTGTGAGACCTATGCAAATGCTAGGTGCTGCCTGCTCCGCTCATCTCTTATAAAAGTAAAGGACATGTGCACCAGACAGTTCTGGAATTTTGTTTGGACTGAGTATGAGTCTCAACTCCAACAAGTGCAACAAACTGGCCTGAGAAGAAAAGGAGATAGAATGAGAGTCCAGCAGCTACACTACCCTACCCCAACACACAGCAGAGAAGTGCTTTCTGGCAGAAGCAGCAGGGAAGCTGAATCAGAGAAAAGAGAGATACAGAGAATGGAAATGAGAAAAAAAGCACTGAGGGGGGGAGAGAGAGAGATATATACTTTATAGATACTAAGACCCAACCTAAGACAGTAGATGTTGCAGAAGAAACGGGGAGAACAGTGATTTAAGGAAACTTAGAAGTTCAAAGGCCCCATGGCCTCAAAAGAAAGAGAGAGAGAGAGGAAGCTACATTTGGAGAGGTGATGGGTTCTCCTCAAGGGAATCATCCAGGGATCACAAGGGCCGCCTTCAGTTTTATGATGGTGGAGAATGGAAAAGCACACCCTTAGTGGCTAATATAATAACTAATGTGCAAATAAACAAAGTGCAATGGGTAAACAATTTAAAAATGATGAACATTTAATTTTCTATGCTATTTGTGCTGACTCTTATCAATACAAAGTTCATTACAATTTACAGCTGATTTTAGACAGTGCGTTCCAAAGACAATTGAATACTGTGTTATGTATTAATTTGCAAAGGTCATTTTAACTAGATCTTGTTCAATCCTGAAAAAAAAAGAAAAACTATTAAATATACATTTCTGCACAAATGTATATAAATATAAAAAGCAGAATGGCAACTGTTAGCTTTACAAAGGGTGACGTTGGAGGGGTAACAAAGGAAGGGGCATTGTATACATATGATAGGGAAGCAAGACATCTAGGCCCCATTTTTCTGAAGATTAGTGCAGTACTAACATGAGTAGTGTGATGCTATCTGTGCAGAGAGCATTCAGCGGACCTTTCAGTGAGCACCAGAGAAGCTTTTCAGAAGCTCCAAAACACCATTGTATGTTTTACAAACTAAAAGACTTCCCTGTTTGCTTTTCTTTTTAGAAGCACCAGAGTAGCACTGACACAAAGCAGCCACCCTGATATATGCAGCAGTAAGAGTACTAAACACTTTAATTTAGTCTTGTTTTGATTTAGTTGTGACTTCTTACCATTTAGCTGAAATGCCTTTAAACATAGCATTTGTGGGGACAGGTAGAAACATTTTATTTACAAAAAACAGCATTTCCCTCTTCATACCACTGGAAAGTTATGGCTTAGATTGAATGTTTGAGCGTGTGTGTGTGTGTGTGTGTGTGTGTGTACGTATATACTATATATATATATATATATATATATATATATATATATATACACACATACTCTGTGTGTGTGTGTGTGTGTGTGTGTATATATTTATATATATATATATATATATATATATATATATACTTATATCAATTATGAAACAGGCACCATGACACTACCTGACTGGGTACTACTTATACACCCTGATAGGGTTAAAGTTGTCAAAGTTCTGCCAGATACCCTAAGTGACTACTCCCCGGTGCTATGTCTATGGGCAGTGACACAGACAAGGCCACTCCCCGGATCATAGTCAGCCAAGTCCTAAACAAAAAGAAGATGCTTGAATTCAAAGCTTACTTGGCCCAAAGTGCTTGGAGGTTCTTAGATGCAATTTCCAGTACTGACTCTGCCCTAGAATTCTTTGTCTCCAAATTCACACATGACCAGGATACATTTGCATCCTTTAAAAAACAGAAGGCAGGAGGAACACCATCAGGATGGATCCCCTCCAAATTCTTTGCCTGCATGAGGGATAGGGACAATCTGTGGGCACTAGCCAGTGACACAGGGTCCTCTGTCCACCAGCAAGGGGTTAAAAGAAACCTGCAGTAAGTGCACCAGTATGATTAGAAAAGCCAAATCTGACTTCTGTAAGGATCAGCAGACCCCAAACTGGAGCAATGACAAAAGATCCTTGGACAACATCTCAGAGCTCCTTGGCAAGGGAATTAAAATTACTCCTCAGATACTCATGGTGAAGGGTCAAGAGGTCCTTGATCCCACCAAAATTGCCAATTACTTCAACACAGCCTTTACTGACCTCAGTTCCGTCATCCCCACAGAGCCTGCCCACACTTCTTCCAGGGAACCCAGTTCTAAAGCTTCTTAGATGGTGGATTCTGAACCAGGGTACCCTACTTTCTACTTTAAGGTTGTTTCAGTCAAAGACAGCTCAAAATACATCAGTCAGGTGCTTTGGTTGATATGAAACTTCTTGCCCTGGCGATAGAGGAACTTCCCCACCCCATCTCTAGAATTCTTAACTTTTCCCTGCGCTACTTGAAGTTTGCTAAGAAATGGAAATCCACACTGATTACATCAGTTTTCAAAAGTGGTGGCCACACTAACCTTGCCAGTTACAGACCCATTTCCATTCTCTCCCCCGGTCCAAAGCCCTTGAGAGAATAGTCTCTGACCAATTTGTCACACCTCGAACAATACAGCGTACAGTGTATACAACAGCAAGGTTTCCAGCAGCTCCACAGCACCAATTCAGTGCTGTTGAAATACACCAGCTATGTTCATGAGGCCTTTGACAATGGTGACCTTGTCAGAGTTATACATATTGACCTTACTAAGGCCTTTGATCTGGTTACCCATAAGCTCCTATGTAAACTCCTCAGCCTGGGTTTGTCACAGAACACGGTTGACTGGTTTTACAGCCATCTCACGAACCACTTCTAGTGTGTGAAGATCAATAAATCTGTGTCTAACACTAGGGGAGTAGTTATTGGTGTCACCAGGGCTCCATCTTGGGGCCACTCCTATTTGGGCTCTTCATAAATCAACTGCCTGATGCCTGCCAGACAGCCAACGTACTCCACTGTGCTGATGATGCTGTCCCTGACAGCCTCACCACTGCTCTCCAAAGTAACTTCAGGTTACTGGAATAGCTGGTTCTCCAATAAAAATCTGGTCCTCAATTATAAAAACACAAATACCATGCTCTTCTCTAGTCTCTCACAGAAGAGAAAAGTTCCACCCGTTGTCATTCGAATGGCCAGGGACAAAATCTTGAACAGTGAAGATGGAGACCTTCAAATACCTTGGAGTAACTCTGAATGCTGTGTTATCTTCTGCCACTGATGTTGACAATCTAGTGGCCATAGTTATCAGACTACTAGGTGCCCTGTACTGTAATTAGAACAATCTCACTGGGGATGCTAGATGCCTTATTGTGGTCAACTCTATTCTATCACTTACAGATTATGGGCTCCCTGCCTATGCTGCTGCCTGTGACACGGTACTAAACAGAGTAAAGCTGATCTGTAATAAGGCATGAGATTACCTCATTCATTGTACCCTTTACACACTCATTAACTGGTTAACTTTGCCCTACAGAATAAAGCTCCAGACCTGTTTGCTGGCCAAAAAGGCACTCCTGGACCTAACACTCCCTGCTTTAACAAATTATTTCCATACCATTTCCAACCAGTACAACACCAGGGATATGGCCAGGAATGCACTTAAGCTTCCTTTCCAGCATACTCAGCTGGGCAAGTGGTCATTTGCTCTCAGGGCCACTAACTGGGTAACTGAACTACCTGATACTGTACTGAATCTCCCCAAGATTAATCAGTTTAAGAGATCTTTGCGGCCTGCCCTTGCAGTCCATTGCAGTTGTAAATGTTAAACTTTTTTTTTTGGGGGGGGGGGTTCTCTGTACATATCCTGTGACTTTTTATACAATGATCTGCATGTATTTTTTCAAAACTGTATATAATTAAACTGTTTTAAGGGCCACATATTCAGTGTAGATATGTGGCATATCCCTAGATGCACCAAGCATCTCCAGACTTGTGTGGGCCATTGTGGTGTGGCTATATTCAAAAGCCCCTGATGCACCATGCAAACTCGACTGCACTGCTGCACAGAATATTGCGATGCATGAATGCAAATGAGGGGTCCCACATGCATATTCCACAAATTGCAATATTCACTCCCCCAAGCTTAACTATGGCCAGCTGCACCGGCGCATAGTTACGCTTTTCAGACCCTACTTTAACTATATGCAAGGCAGACTGCTGCCTCATACACAGTATTGAGCACACACACACACACACACACACACCCAAGCCCTGAGACCTGTAGCAGTATGCAGGATGTCAGCCCTGGTGGTCCAGTGGACCCAGCACACCCCAAGCCCTGTTGTTAACCATAGTACATGATCCCAGAAGGTCTGGTGAGGACACCCATCTCCCGATCCCTGATCGCCTGAAATATGTGTAACTGTTACCCCAGTCACCACTCTGGCAGGCTAAGTCACCCCCCCAAATCCCAATCACCCAAGTAATGAATAAATGTGGTAGCATATAGTCTGCTATGTAGGGCTGAAGTGACAAGTTGACAGTGCCATCCCACAGTGACAGCTGTGCCGTGACATCCACAGATGCTTGACCTACAGAATATTAACCCTGCTGTAGTAAGACAGAAATACAATGATGAATATGGTGCTCCATAACCCACAGTCATCCTGAACAGCCACCTCACACACCCTCCATCTTTCCCCCAACCCACCTATGATCATGCAATATGTTATCCGCTGGACAGGTACTGAACACTTCAATGCAGTTACATACACCGGGTGTTAGAGCAGTACTAGATATGGAAATGCTGCAAATAAATGCCTGCTGTCCCATATCGTACAGCAACCCCCTCCCCACAGTGGGGTATTCCATTGGTTCCCTCGTGAATGGGGACAGTGTAATAATTTCCTGGCTCCTGGGTACTGTAGTGAGCAATAAGACACAGCTGCCATAATGCATGGGTCCCAGGTCAGCACTGACTGACAGTATGGAATGTGTAAAGTAGATAGTACATGCCCACAACCAATGGGTGCGTACTATCTTCTGTATGCGTTCCATACTGTGGACAGGAGCACCCTACTGGGGGGGGGAGTTGCTTTACAATATGGGATCGCTGGAATTTTTTCACAGCATTTCTGTGTCTAGTACTGCTGTAACACCCAGTGTACATAACTGCATTGAAGTATTCTGTACCTGTTCAGTGGATTACATATTATATGATCACGGGGGTGGGGGAGGGTGTTTGTGTTGGATGTACAGGGTGGCTGTGGGGTGCGGAGTGCCATATTCATCATCGGATTTCTGCCTTACTATAGCAGGGTTAATATTCTGTAGGTCAAGCGTCTGTGGATGTCACGACACAGCTGTCACTGTGGGATGGCACTTTCAGCTTGTCACTTCAGCCCTACGTAGCGGACTATATGCTGTCACATTTATTCATTACTCAGGTGATTGGGGTTCGGGAGGCTACTAGCCTGCCAGGGTGTGGACTGGGGTAACAGTTACACATATTTCAGGTGATCAGGCATCGGGAGAAGGCTGTCCTCACCAGACCTTCTGAGATTGTGTACTATGGTTACCAACAGGGCTCAGGGTGTGCTGGGTCCACTGGACCAGCAGGGCTGACATCCTGTATGCCACTACAGGGCTTTTGGCTTGGAGGAGCTGGCCCGGTGCATTCAGTCTGGTGCAGCCATGCAAATGAGCCCATAATGGGCATACATGAGGCCTCTTGGTGCCATGCATGCCCAATAAGCTCATTTGCAAGTTTGGGCTGAATATTGCCCATAGGGGACACGGCACATCCAGGTATATGCTCCCCCACAGGCTATCTTCAGCCCCTCACCCTGGATGCACTGAGCCATGCCTGGTGGCCACTTGCTATGCGCCATGTATCCAGGGTCTGATATTCAAATTGAATGTGCAGTCTGTTCCAATTGCACATTCTGTTTGAATATCACCACAGCGCCAGCTGGTGCAACATATTTGCATGATGCACTGCTATGCACGCACATCCATCCGGCTTTGAATATGTGGCCCTAAGTGTTTTGAGCCTGAATAGACTGCATTTACTCTGAATCTGCTTATTGTGCTCGTAATGTGTGTTTTTTTCTTTTTTTGTGACTATGTATTTGATACGGAACCTTTGCATATGAACAACTGTGTTCAAAGATATTCTCCAAAGTTTTCAATACATAAATAAATTTAAAATAAATTGGATTTAAATATTCATGCCTTTTCTCAGGAGCTCAAATAACCATTCAAGTTATACTTAGAATGCAAAGCTAAGTAGGTAAGCAATTATTCAGCAAAAAAGGCCTGCTTGTAGTAAATGCTAAGAAATAAATTTACTGTGTTTTCTTTCACATTTTACTTTTTATGGGGTCTTGCACTAGCCTATGTACTATTTATAGGTGTCTTAATATTGTTGTGGCTCAGGAGAAAAAGAAATCACTCCTTGAAGCATTATATTTAAAGGTATTGTTCCAGGTTAAAATGAATATAAAATATAATCTATTTGTTATCTGGCCTGAGTTCTAACCTTTTAGAGATATATATCTGATAAACTACAGGTCTCCTCTAGTCTTACATGGACAAAGTAATGAACTAAAAAATTAAATCATAGTGTAATAATTGAATTTTGAAAGGTTTGGTACAGCAACCATTCAGGTTAGTAGTGAATAGAATTTTAATCATCTTTATTAAAATAAAAAAATGAATATCATTTTCAGAGGTCAGTTACCCTGAGGAAATGGACAGAATTTCATAAAATATTGGTTGATATATTCCAGACTGACTGTGAAAATGTATAAAATAATAACACAATTTGAAATACAAAATATCTTTTGTGGTGAGTAAGCCATTCTTCCAACATATTCTCTTTCTACATATAATGGGGAAACAAGACACTGAGGCCCCTACTTTCAGAAGATTAGTGTGGTACTAACATGAATAGTGTCATGCTATCTGTGCAGAGAGCATTCGAATGGGGAGGGGTCCATATTCAAAGACCCCTGGTATGCAGTATCAGTGGAAAGTGTGATCATGCTGAATACATCACTGCATCCATGAAAATGAAGGCACCCTGCAGTATACAAGGTGCAGTGGTATTCTGAGTGGATTCTGAATGGGGTGAAAGGATGCCATGGTAGCCCTGTATACTGCTTCCAAATGTTTACACTTAACAACATGCGCAGTGGTGCATGATCACCTAAAGTCCCCTGCCGAATCACTGGGAAACTGTCAAGATTCCCTGGTAGCTTTATTGGCCCCCCAATCCCAAGTAGAATTCAGATGCCTAGTAGATTAGGCAGGATGGTTGTTACCATGGGACTACCAGGGCCACTGCT
This sequence comes from Neoceratodus forsteri, assembly GCA_016271365.2. Classification (NCBI taxonomy): domain Eukaryota; kingdom Metazoa; phylum Chordata; order Ceratodontiformes; family Ceratodontidae; genus Neoceratodus; species Neoceratodus forsteri. The sequence goes on from CM057452.1 coordinate 1,486,274,975, forward strand.
ATACACCTCAGAATCGGGGGAGCTCTGGACTTCTGATTTTGATGTCTACTTGGGGATGTAGGATAAACTACCAGGTTTCAACATTTACTCAAGGTTGGGGGGACCACCACACTACCAGGTGTTGACAAGTACTCAAGGATTTGGGGGACGCTAAAGAATTGGGGTTCAACACCTAACCAGGTGTAGGGAATGACTAGACAACCAGGTTTTGATGTGCACTCTGCAATAGGGGAAGCACTAGACTACCAGGTTTTGCTGTTTACTCCAGGATCAAGGGAGGGCCACTAGACTATCCAAGTTCTGTTTTTTGACATCTAATAGGGCATTAGGGAGCCCACTAGACTACCAGGGTTCTTTTCAACATCTACTCTTGGATTGGGAGGACCACTAATCTACCAGCGTTCTCTTTTGGCATCTGCTCAGCAGGGAGTTTGACAGTTCTCAGGACTAGGGGGATGGCCAAGGCTCTGCACAATGCTGTGTTGCGTTTCTGCTCAGAGGCATTGTAAGATGCTGCGTTGCGTTTCTGCTCAGAGGCATTGTAAGATACTGCGTTGCGTTTCTGCTCAGAGGCATTGTAAGATGCTGCTTTGCATTTCTGCTCAGAGGCATTGTAAGATGCTGTGTTGAGTTTCTGCTCAGAGGCATTGTAAGATGCTGCGTTGCATTTCTGCTCAGAGGCATTGTAAGATACTGCGTTGCGTTTCTGCTCAGAGGCATTGTAAGATGCTGCGTTGCGTTTCTGCTCAGAGGCATTGTAAGATGCTGCTTTGCATTTCTGCTCAGAGGCATTGTAAGATGCTGTGTTGCGTTTCTGCTCAGAGGCATTGTAAGATGCTGCATTGCGTTTCTGCTCAGAGGCATTGTAAGATGCTGCTTTGCATTTCTGCTCAGAGGCATTGTAAGATGCTGTGTTGCGTTTCTGCTCAGAGGCATTGTAAGATGCTGCTAATGGTCACATAAGGACATGCAGAAGGACCCATAAAGCTCCATAGTGAGTCATTTTTGCTCTGGCAACACCATGATTTATAGTATTTTCTTTGAGATCTCTATTGTGTTTCATTCCTGCTATGATAACACCATGTTGTACTGCATTTTCTATGAAATTTCTGCTGTGTTTCATTTTCAATGACATTTCCATTGTGCTTTGTTTTGCTATGACAACACTGTGATATGTTGTATCTTCCATGAATTCTCCGCTGTGTTTCATTTTCCCCAGACACCAGTGTATGGCGTTTTCAATAAATTCTCTATTGCATTTCATTTTAGCCACCTCAGCAGCATGATCTGCGGAACTCAGAGCTGACCTGCGTTGCACAGCCTCAACAGGTGCCACCATTTAAAGGCAAAGTGAACCTGAAAAAACAAGAAAATGGCACACACTGCATAAATGCAAATGAAACTTTATTACAAACCATAGTGCTGATCAAAAGCCAACTACTCAGTACTTTGTGACACTCTGCCACCTTGTCCCCTTAAATATTGTAGTTTTGCACCAAACACCATCGTATTAGCGATATCGCTTACAAACATACTAACATACTAATTGCCAGCAGATTAGGCCTTACGGTCTATCGAGTCTGCTCGAACCTCAGATCCCTAGTTGGGTACCGAGGCCCTCCCCCCCCCTTGTGTTCCAGAAACCCCTATCATCCATCTCCACCCCCCTGGGCCAGGCCATCATCTGATACATCCACTTTCTGTGTCTGTCCCACCTCTCTTGAAGCCTCCACTGTGGATTTCTGAACCAGCTCACCAGGCAGCACGCTCCCAAGGATCCACCACCCTCTCAGTGAAAAACTCCTCCTCTTTTCCCCTCACCCTTCCACCTCCAACTTCAAACCATGCCTCTGGTGATACCTCACTGCTTTAGTCTAAAGATCCCCTCCCTGTTTACCCTATTTATTCCCTTGAGGTACTTGAAGACCTCAATCATGTCCCCACTGTCTCTTCTCTCCTCCAATGAATATAGGCAGAGCTCCTCAAGCCTGTCATACGTCAAATACCCGAGTCCTCGTATCATCTTAGTTGCCCTCCTCTGTACCCTCTCCAGGAGCTGTATGTCCCTCTTCAAGTGTGGTCTCTAGTACTGTACACAGTACTCAAGGTGTGGTCTAACCAATCCATTGTACAGTGGCAGAATCACTTCCCTGCTCCTAGAGGTGATCCCCCTTACGATGCATCCCAACATCCTGTTTGCTTTGCTAGCTGCTCTCCTGCACTGCTCGGAGTTATTCATACATGCATCCACCATGACCCCAGGTCGTTTTCCCCCTGTTGAGGCCTCCAGCGCCTCCCTTCCCAGGGTGTACCTGTGTTTAGGGTTTCCCTGCCCAAGATGTAACACCTTGCACTTGATGATATTGAAATTGAATTTCCATGTGTGAGTCCACCTTTCCATGGTGTCCAGGTCCCATTGCAGGGCTAACCTCCCCTCTTCCCCCTTAACTACTGCTCCCATCTTGGAGTCGTCAGCAAACAGACTCATTTCACACCCTATACCCTCCCTGATGTCTGAAATGTATGCACTAAACAGGATTGGACCCCGGATCGAGCCCTGCGGTACCCCACTACCGACCTCTCTAGGATTCGAAAGCTCCCCACCGACCACTACTCTCTGAGTGCATCTAGCTATCAGTTTTCAATCCATCTGTCCATCAAAGGGCCTACTCCCAACCCCGTCAGTTTCTCCACCAGACCATTGTGGGGGACAGAGTCGAATGCCTTGCTGAAGTCCAAGAATAATACATCCACAGGCTTTCCCCTATCCAGTTCTGATGTTACCCATTCATAGAACTCCACAAGATTGGTTTGACATGATCTACCTGGCACAAACCCATGTTGCCGACTATCCAGACCTCCCACCTCCTCCAAGTACACCCCCAATCGTTCCTTTAGTATACTCTCCATTCATTTTCCCACCACTGAGGTCAAACTGATGGGTCTATAGTTACGTGGTACTTCTCTTGACCCCCCTTTATGGATTGGCACCACATGTGCCTCTCTCCAATCCCTAGGTACCCTCCCTGTCTCAAGCGACCTGTTGAAGAGCTCCACCAGGGGTGCAGCCAGTATGTCCGCCAATTCCCAAAGTACTCTCGGATGAATGCCATCTGGCCCAGGAGATTTATCTTTCTTTAGGCCCTTAAGGGCTAACCACACCCTTTCGGTGGAGATAGAATCATCCGTCCCCTCCACCTTACTGGCCTTTTTATCCTTATCCTGATGTGACACTCCTGGGGTACCTCTCCCTTCCTCCCTCTTGCTCCATTTCTGCTGCTCCCTTGATCCCACTCACTACTGCTTCTATCCCCATCGTGCCTTGCTTTGTAGATATCCCATCCCCCTCCCTAGTGAACACAGAGGCGAAGTGCTCATTTAATACCTCTGCTTGGTCCCTCGCCTCTTCCACCCACCCCCCTTCTGATCTCAACCTGCCGAGATGGCCCTTAGTTTTTCTCTACTCCCCACTGTACTGGAAGAACCCATTTTCCCCTTCCCATATCCCCTGTGCCAGCCGCTACTCTTTACTGGACTTTACCACCCCCTCACCATCTGGGTGACTCTTCTAGATGCAAGATGGTACATTTCCTTTTCCCTATCCCCTCTCGTTGTTTTATATTTTTTGTAGGCAGCCTTCTTATCTCTGACTGCTACCTGAACCTCACTGGACCACCAGCATGGTTTATGTGACCTTGCTCCCTTACGCTTCACCTTAGTGCAGGTCCTGACTGCCTCATGAAGTCCCCATTTTATTACCTCCCATCTCTTTTCTACATTAGTCATTGTTGTAATCCCCGTCAAGTGACCCTTGAAAATATTACCCATGCCCACAAAATCTGACCCCCTGAAGTCCACTGCCAGTGTCCTAGATCTCTCCCCCCCCCATGCTTATTTGAAATCAGACAGTATTGTGGTCGCTCCCAGTCAGGGGATCCTCTACAACCAGGTCCCTTACCAGATCCCCATCCACCAGAACCACGTCTAGAACATGCCCTCCCTTGTGGGCTCCATCATGCTGTGTTAAACACATCCTGAAGCCATCCAGCAGCCTCTGCTCCTGGCCACCTTAGGGGACACATGGTTCCCCAGTTTGTACCTGGCATATTAAGGTCCCCATCAACACCACTCCTCCCTTTTGGTCCACAATGGGCAATGATGTTGTCCAGCAAACCATCCTCTAGAACATCACCCATCCCGGGGGGCCTATATACTACACCCAGATTGACTGTACCTCCTGCCGGGGTTCATAAGGTGACCCATAAGGCCTCCATGTTTCCCTCTGCCTCTTCTACCCTAGCAATTTCGATGTCATCTCTAATGAACATAGCCACTCCACCCCCTCTGCCCTCCTTTCTATCCTTCCTAAGCATAGTGTACCCCTGCATGTTTAGGTCCCAGTCATGGTTTTTGTTGGCCCACATTTCAGTGACCGCCTCCACATCCACCCCCCCCCCCCGAACAGCATGGCCTGGAACTCTGGCAACTTGTTTCCCAAGCTCCTGGCATTTACTAACACCACCCCCACCCCTTATCCCTGATCCCCTTTGTCGAACCCCACCCAGGTTCCTTATACTTCCATCCACCCTCTGCTCCTCCTGAAACCTCCACCCCAGTCTGTTTCCCCTCCCTTGGGTTTGAAGGCTACTCCTCATCTGGAGAAAGGGTTTCTGGTCAGCCCCTCCTTATCCCTCCCCCCTACAAGTTTAAACCCCACTTTTCTTAAATGTAGTCAGCCACCCCCTGTTTAAGGACCTCCTTCCCTAACGGGGCAAGATGAAGCCTGCCCTTGGCATACAGTCTCTTATCCTTCCAAACTCCTTTCCGGTTCCCTAACACCCCCAACCCACTTTCTTCACCCCACTTCCTGAGCCAGTCATTAACCTCTGTGATCTTCATTTTTTTCTCCACTGAGGCCTTTGGTACTCGCAATATATCCGAAAAGGAAATGTTGCATCCATTATCCCGACAGACTCTGGCAAGTTCTCGGAACCTTGCTTGGATTACCAAAACGCTATTTCCCTCTAGATCATTAGTTCCTCAAATGCACCAAGATCCGGTTTCCCTCCACAATCCCTAACCAGTTCGTACACCATGAACTTTGCTCTGTGCAGTGTCAGCCCAGAGATACTCACTACCTTCACCTGGCTATGGCATCCACCCCCCTGTCCCTCCCAATGGATACCCCTAATCATCGAGTCTCCCAGAACCTTAACACCGCCATCATTCTTATGGTTACCTCCATGATGCGCTGTAAACCCCCCATTCCCCCCTTTATTTGTGATCTCAATTCCATGGGAGTTTTCCCGCCTTATCAGAGACCCCTTGTCACCCTCCCCTTTCCGCCTCCCTTGCTTTTTGCCCACTTAACTCAGACCCCCCCTGAATAGGTGTCCCATTTAACCCTTTCTTATCAGAACTATTTATCCTGGCTCTGATGGTTTCCCCTTCCCCCACACCACCATCCTCCTCCCTTGTAATAGTACCTCTGCCTCCAGAGGCCCTCTGTGGGTCCCCTTTACCTAGGGCCCCATCCTTGGTACAGACCCCCCTCCTGAAGGGGGGCCCCTCCCCCGCCTCCTTGTCTCCCAGTTTCTCTCCAGTCATGCTCTCCTCCCTCATGTCTGCAATATGTTGCATCTCCCCCATCTGCTTAACATTTACATTTCCCCTTCTCACTCTGGGACTATTTCTATCCTTTCTGTTGCCGGTCTGTGATGCCCTATGGGTATCAGACTCCCTCTCCCCAGCCTCTGTATCAGTTTCTTCATTTCCACCAACCCCTTCCTCCCCCTCTAGGTTGCTTAGTAGCTCAAATTTATTGTAACATTCTATGCCAGCCTCCATCAAGTAATCTGAGTTTCCCCCGACTGCCGCTCTGAACTGCCCCTCTTCCTCCCCTCTTGCCCTGTTCTCCTTAGGAGCTCCCTTCCCACAGTCTGCTCTTTTAGGCTTCCCCACAACAGCCCCTCCCTTCTCACTGTCTGCTTTTCTAGGCTTCCCCACAACAGGCCCTCCTGATTCTTCCCCCTCTACTCTCTTTATATTTGGAATGTTTACCCCGTAAGTTTTCCCCTTAGCTTCAACATCCCTATCTAAGGGTCCTCTGTCCCTAATATCCCCCCTCCTGCTTAGTGTAACATAACATCCTGTAATTTCTGAGCATTGCCCCAGCCTCCCCTCAGCCCCACCCTTCTGCCGCCCATATCCACATCCCTTACCCTTGGTCACACCCCCCAACTCCCCAGCTTACTCCTTACCAAATATACTTCACTCCTGATATGAGATAGCTGTCTACAGAGTGGGCAGCCTCCCTCTCTCCAGGTCCAATTGAGAATTATTGCCACCCCACAGCCTGTGCAGCCTACAACCCTTCCGAAGTTGCCTGCCATGGTGGAATGTGGCCACCCTGTTTGTCCCTCTCTGTTCATAATGGCACACACCCCTTTTCTCAGTCCCTTCCCCCTTGAATACCATCTCTCTCTCTCTATATGTACAGACTGCAGTTGTTTATGAACCATATTTCAACCCCACCAATAATGTTCCCAAGTCTCACAAACACTTACAGTCCAGTGTGTGTCCAGTCCTGCTAACAGTGTGTGTATGCAGACATCAGGTACCATATGATGTCACAGGCCCACCAGTTCCTGTTGCTTCAAATTTCAGTCACAAACAGAAATGCACAGCCCTTCAATCCCAACTCCCAGTGGCTTTTCAGTATTTAAGAAAGTCTACAAAACAGGGTGGGTGGGGAGGCTCTACCACCATCGGGCAAACATCACATTAAATTTCACTCTAATTATCACTGCCAAACAAGTGTTCCCACAAGCCCCAATAGTTACAATATCACAGCCCAAGTAACAGTTCTAACTCAAAGTAGTAATTTTTAACACACATAACTAATTTCAAGTACAAAACTATTCAAATATTTCAGTTAAAACAGAATATAAACCAAACCTCTTTCCTAAACAACCTCCTACTTCTGTTCCCAGGAGGACAATGAAAGACAAGATTATTCTTGTAATTACCCCTTCCTCTGCTGCAGGGATGGCACATAGGCACACACATGTGGTACACACAACAACAGGGTGACTCATGGATGTCTGTTGTCATGCACACCTGTATGGGCCTTTGCACTGGAAGCCTGGTCTGTAGGGCACTGGGTGTGTGAGTACAGCTCGTAGACACTTGGGATGTTACACTGTTTATTGCACCTTGGCATGGTGCAGGTGTTGCATGTGCTGCCTTTTCAGATCTGCCATGCCTGCTGGTGTCATGTGTCCCTTGCACAGTTTGGTCATGCTCCACTGCAGCATGGCATACTCACTGAATGTGCAGTTTTCTACTATTTGGGTCCACACTGCTGTCTCTGGCATGCCATGCACATTTCATTACAGCTGTATGACTCTTTTCACCAGTGTGTGTTGTAATAACACCTTAAAACAAACTTAATAAAACAGATAATTTACTATTTAACCTGTTGGATTACCTACAGTCAAAGCAGGGCCAAGATCCTCGGTGACATCGCCGGTCAGGAGCCCAAAACACATGGCTCCCCACAGCACTTAATTACAAGCTGATTTACATATGAATAACTCTGGACTGCAAAGAGTCACAGATAAACACAATTGTTTACTCAAATTAGCTTTTTATAGGCTTTCAGACATTAAGAAATCCTGTAGATGACAGTTCCCCTTTAATGAGAAATCTGTTTTTTGACACTAGAAGAGAAAGTGACAGTGATGATAGCTCATTACACTCAGGGTAACTCTGATAGATGAAAGTAGTGTTAGCCCCCCCCCCCCAGCAAAACAGAAACACTTCCAGTTCTTCCTTCATTTGAGTGACTCCGAGTCCTAGTGTTACTGATAGTGGCCATGTGTTCAAAAGCCCCCTCCTTCAAGGAAACAGCTTACCATCTCAGCAACATACAAACATAAAGCCAAATATCTCTCAGCCCACCCTGTTGCTGTTATAACAAAGAAAATATCAGAGATGGTAGCCATTGACTTGCTACCATACAACATAATAGAACATTTAGGTTTCTGGTGGCTGCTTGAGTACCTTGAGCCTCAATATAATACACCATGGAGAAAATACTTCTCCTCAACAGGGATTCCAGATCTCTATAATGCTGTATGTAAAAATCACAGACGTGTTTCGGAAAATGCTGTTGGGAGGATGGTGCATTTCACAATAGATATCTGGGCAAGCTGTCAACCCTTTCATGCCTGTCGCTGCACATTGAGCATGCTCTGGTAGTTCTTGTGGAGACAGTGAAATGCAGTTTGCTGTTCTAAGCATGTTTTATTTTCCATTGGAACATAACTTATAAAGCATCTATGAAGAGCTCAACCGATACAGCAATGGCTCATGTCACAGGGACTGTCACTTGGGTTTGTAGTTGCAGACAATGTGTCCAACATAAGGAAGAGGGGGGTTTTGTTCACATCTGCTGCTTTGTGCATTCACAGTTTTCTTGATGAGAACAGGGACATTAAGGTTCTTGTTAGCACTGCTAAAAAAATCTGCATTAATTTCACTCACTCAAGCAAAGCCCGTCGCTTGTTTGAAAAATACAGGAGGAGCACAAATTATCCCTGCACTGATTGATGCAAGACAGTTCTACTAGGTGGATTTCGACCTTTCTTTTGTTCCAAAAGCTGCTGAAACAAAAGAGAACTGTCAGACAGTACACCTTGGAAAATAAAACTGGTGCTGCAGACATCTCTATTACTCAAACCACAGTGGTCCATGCTGAAGTTAGTAATTTTACTCCTCCAGCCATTTGAGGAAATCACCAGAGAGGCAGTAGCGGTAGTAAAACTCTTTATTTTTGTACAGGATAAGCTGGAATAAAACATCTTTAGGAATAGTCCTATATTATAGATGCTCCTGTTCAATCTCAGTACAACGTACAATACAAATACAATAACAAATTTAACAAATGTCATGTCATCATTTACATCTACATAATACCTACATACTAATCATTACACAAACATCGTACTTTCAATTCATATTTTAACTCCTTCATAAATATTTTAACATCACTCTGGTTGACTATGGATTCTTTATTTACCGAATTCCATATTTGGAACATAATAGCTGGAAAACACATATAACTATATTTATTTATTAGTTTTGAAGGAATAAATCCTCATAATGATGTCTGATGCAAGTTGTAATGGTGTTGTATTTTTTCTAATTTTTCATACAAATAAGTTGGTTTTTGCATATATAGAACTTTATGAATCAAATTTGCCCATTGCAACTTTCTTTTGTGAGCAGGTATTAACCAACCAAGTTCCTTAAATAAAGTGCAAAGATGTGTACCCAGTTCTTTTCCCAATATAAACCTTGCAAACCTAATATACATCATATCAACTTTCGTCAGACTTTTCTTATTTGCAAACATAGCAACTCAGAGCCAGGTGATACCCATAATAAACATTTTAAAATTCAGATTGAATCTGATTAGGGAAAATTTAGAGAACACCAACAATTTCATCACACATGCTGCCAGTGGTGCTAACAGGTTGCCCACCAGAGTACAAAAAGATATAACCAAATGAATGATCAAAAACGTTGATGAAGATGAAACATTATGCAAAATGCTTCAGTATGAGTACTACATTAAAGCAACAATCTTCAACCCACGATACAAATCAAAGCAACTTATGAATAATGATGACACTTCTTTCAAAGTAAACAAACAAGAAATAGTTGATGAAGTGTAAACTGTCATGGAATGAAGTACAGCATCAGATTCAGAGTCTTCTTCGCAACACAGCACAGCATCAGGCAGCCCCTCTTCTGGTGTTCCAGCATTTTGTCACTCTTCCTCTTTGGTCATGATGACAGGATCTTCCTCTTCACCACCATCCAAAAATAGAACTGTCCCACAATCACATGGTTCATCTTGAAGTCTCTGGAGTCACTTACAGAATGTCATTGTAACACCATCATCCATTTCTTCTAACACAGCCTCAGCACAGACTATTGTAGAGATATAGCTGGCAGAGCCCAATATTTGTAGCATATCTCATGAAATATCCATAGTGTAGTTGTTCTCATTATGTCAATACCGTAATTCATGTAATTTCCCATTAAATCACCATAGTAATTCGTTTTTGCCATGACAACACCATGATTGGTAACATTTTCCCTGAAATCTCCATTGTGTTTCAATTTTTCCATGAGGATGCCAGGATTTCTGTTATTTCCATGAAGCCTCCACTGTGTTTTGCTTTTGCCATTACAGCATATTAACATATGAACATACGGTCATGCCACTAGATAAAGGCCTTACAGTCCATCCTGTCTGCTCAATAGTGCAGGTTCTCCCTGTGTCTACAATGGGACTTGCCCCTCCCAAACCTCCTGACCCCCCTCATTCCCTCCTCCCTCTCTCCCCAGCAATGTTGCCTTCATTCTATCCCAGTCTCTCTTGAAGCTATCCACCATTTTCAAGCAGACCGCCTCCTCTAGGAACTCATTCCTCTTAGCCACCACTGTCTCTGTGAACAAGTTCCTCTTCATTTCTCTCTTCAGTCTTCTCCTGACCAGCTTTAAGATATGCTGTCTAGTGGACTTCTTCCCATGAAGACCGAAGATGCCCACTATAGTCACCCTATTAGTACCTTTAGCATATTTGAAGGTCTCAAAGATATTCCCCTCTCCCTTTTGTCCTCATGGAAGTACATGTTAAGCCCCTTGAGCCTTTCATCAGCGGTGTTGCCCTGTTGGCCATGGATCATCTTGGTCACCTTTTTCTGGACTGTCTCCAGCAAGTTGACATCTTTCTTAAGATAAGGGCAACAGTATTGCACACTATACTCTAGGTGTGGTCTTATCAGTGACCTGTACAGTGGCTTCCTGCCTGGTAATCCTCTGGTTATACAGCCCAGCATCCAATTTGTCTTTGCTGCTACTCTTCTGCAGTGTGTTGAGTGCTTCAGGTCACTCTTGATAATAATCCCCAGGTCCTTTTATTTCTCAGACTTGATGACCTGCTCACCCCCAACCAATATTTGGTCTCAAGGTTCCTTGCCCCTAACCGCAGAACTTTGCACTTGTTAACATTGAACCCCAGTTGTCAAATGCCAGACCACGTCTCTAACCTTGCTAGATCTTCCCTTCACTCCTGTTTCCCCTCCTTCATGTCCACCCTCCCACAGCGTTTTGTATCATTAGCAAATAGGCAGATTTTACCATTGATCTTATCTGCTGTGTCAGTGATGAAAATGTTAAACAACACCAGACTGAGCATCAAGATAAAATAGAGTTTTTTTTCATGAAATTGCCATTGTGTTCATTTTTCCATGAGAACACCATTACTGACATATTCCTTGATGTTTCCACTGTGTTTACTTTTTGCCATGGCAACAGTAGGATTTGTAGCATTTTCCATTAATTCTACATTGAGTTTCATGTTGCTATGACAACACCATGATCTGTGGCATTTTCCATGAACTCTCTATTGTGTTCATATTTACCATGACATCATTTGTGGTGTGTCCATGAAATCTCCAGTGTTTTGTTTTTGCCATGACAACACCATGATTTGTAGCACCATCCATGAAATATCCATTGTGCCTGGCTTTTGCCATGACAACATTTGTGTCATGTTCAATTAAATCACCATTGTGTTTCATGTTTGACATTACAACTCTATTTAGGGCACTTGGTTTCAATTTTACCATGAAAACTCCATGATCTGTGGCATTATCCATTATATCTTTATAGTGTGTTCTTGCAGTAGCAACACCATTTGTGGCATTTTCATGGGATATCCACAGTGATTTATTCCATCATGGCACAACTTTTGGCATTTTCCCATGAACTCTACTGAGTTTAAGTTTTTGACATGGCAACACTATATTTGTATCATGTTTTATAATGAAATCACCATTGTGTTTTCATTTTCCATGACAATGCTAAGATTTGTATCATTTTCCATGAAAATTCCTTTGTCTTTCATTGTGGCATGACATCATTTTGGCACTTTTCCTTTGTGTCCACTATTTACCAAGAAAACTGCATACTTTGGCATTTTCCATTAAATTTTCATAGTGCTTGATTTTATCATGACAGCCCCATCATTTGTGGCTATTCCCAAAAAGTCACTATTGGGTTTCATGTTTGCCATGACAGTACCATGATTTGTAGCATTTCCCATTAAATCTCCGTAGTTTTTTCTTCAGATGACACCACCATTTGTGGCATTTTCCAGGAACTCTCCATTGTGTTTCATTCTTGCCATGATGATACGTGATTTGTGGCATTTCTGAAAAAAATCTGTGTTGTGTTTCATTTTTGTCATGACAACAGCATGATCTATAAAATTTTCCATACATTTGCCATTGTGTGTTGTTTTTGCCATGACAAGGCACTGATTTGTAACCTTTTCATGTAATCTCCATTAGGTTTCATTTTTGCCATATAAACACCATGATTTGTAACATTTTCTATGAAATCTCTGGTGTTTCATTTTTGCCATGATAGCGCCATGATTTGTAATGTTGTCTATAAAATCTCCATTGCATTTAATTTTTACCATGATAGCTCCATGATTTGTAACATGTTCTTTGAATCTGCAGTGTTTTTTTTATAGTGTTTCTTTTTTCCTACATCAAGCTAATGATTTGTGTCATTTCCAATGAAATTGCCACAGTGATTAATTTTTCCATGACAAGTCCATGTTTTTGTGTCTCCCCTCCAAAACACTTTTGGCCCCCAGCTAGCCTCCATGTGGGATTCCAAGGTTCAGCTACAAATCACACTCTTCCAGCTGGCAGCACAGTGCATTTCTTCCTGCCACTGCACTCGGTCAAATATGTAATTTTTAGAGACTTACCAAGTTTTTTACAATTCAATTTGCAGCACATATTCTGGTGCCTTACCTCAATGAAATGTTGTCTGTGACTTATAATCTTACAATATTTTCTTCTGTTATTTTAGAAGTAGAAGGGACTGTAGCTTAACACCCCCTTCCCCACCAATCCCTTTCACTTCCCAGTCTCTGGATCTGCCCATGATCCACCCCCATGTTCAGGCACCCAGGGAGAGCATAATGGTTATTTGATGATTAATCAAGGGCACCGGTTGACTAACAGGGGCCTTGTTAGTTGACTGGTGCCCTTGATTAATCATCAAATGACCATTATTATATATAAAAATGTTGTTAAAGCTGCCCACCACAGACTTTAATGGAGTGCCCTGTGCTCTCCCTGAGTACACATCATCAAGTGTCTGAGTACAGGGGTGGATCATGGGTGGATCCAGAAAACAGGAAGTGGAAGGGATCCTGGGGGGCCAAGATATGAGCCCTTCTACTTCTAAACTAACAGAAGAACATTTTATAAGATATACACAGACAACATTTCACTGAGGCAAGGCACCAGAATAAGTGGTGCACACCTGAAACTTGGTAAATCTCTTTAAAACCTCTAAATTGTGGCTGATGTCCAAATATAAAAGTAAAATATGGTTTAGCATATGCTTGTGATCTGTGATATATAAACATTGTCCTATTTGCATTTCCTATATGTATATTACTAATGATAGAAATGTGTTTGCTGCTGTAGGTTGGGTTTTAGAGAAATCCATTTTTAGCGTGTTTAGTTTACTAGTGCTAAGTGCCTTTTAGACATGCTAAGTGACCATTTATGTACAGTACATGCTGCTATGTAATTGGTTATTAGGGAAGCTTCATGGAATTTTACTGACCATGCTGAAGGTGGAAAAGTACTGTCAGGAGATGTACATATACATGAGACAAAAATGTATTGTTCTCTACTGCTGCAAGAAAACCCAAGGTTATCTAGTTTGATACATGATGAGCTGAAGCTGGTGATGTTCTGTACTGAGAATGTCTTTATTCTGTATCATGGAAAAAAGAACAAAGTTGCACCCACCACAAGAGAAAGCACTGGAACATGAATTTTAAAAAAATGTCATCTATTCATATATATATATACACACACAATAGGGGTGAGTGGTAAATGAGTGAGATAAAACAGCGTATCATCCACTGCAGTGTGATATTTTTACCTCTGCTCTACTGTGATGATATGAGACATTTACACACACAGGTAACAAAAGGTCACTGATATCATCACCCTAGGCAGCTTTCCCCTCAGCATGAAAGGAACACCTGTGCTGTTACCATAGACACAAATGCAGAACTACCTGAGAGGTCTCACTGCTGCCTACAGCTAACTCAGTGAGCATTACAAAACACACCTACCCCCCAACTTCCAGCTCATTACTGTGATACTCTCAACTTGATGCAGCCAGAATTCCAAACAGCACAGCTTCACAGAACAGTCTAAACTACTGCCTACAGCTAACTCAACTACCACTGAAACACACTCTAACTTGTTCCTCAAACTCTGATTCTCACCCATTACAATTACTGTGACAATTTCAACTTCACTGCAGCCAGAATCCTAAAGAGCACAATTTCACAGAACACTCTGCACTCTGCCTGCAGCTAACTTAATTAACACTGAAAACAGTATCAGCTGTTCTCACACTCTGCCTCTCAGTTCATTACAATTACTATGATGCGTGTTTAACTTCACTGCAGCCAGACTGCTAAACAATACAGCTTCACAAAAGTATGTTTCTCATTCCTATCTAAAATTAACTCATTTAGCATTGCAAAACACACTCATGTGTCTCTCAGAGTTTATAACACTGCCAGCCCATTCAGAAAAGTTCACACACAGAATGAGCAAACACATTAACAGGAACAGAACACAAGACAGCATAACAAAACTTCTGAAACTCTTGGCCCTATTGTATATATCAAATACATGATGGGCAGATCGTGTGCTATGGCAAATATTGTCACTCCTGCATCGTGAGCTTGGATGTCTCACTCGTGCCTTGACTTCGTGAGAATATCCAGAACTCACTTGCAGGAGTGACAATATTTGCCATAGCACACTCATGCCCATCATGTATCCCATATATATATATGTATATATATATATATATATATATATCTATGCACAAAAAACTTTGTTAATGCATCATTTAGGGTTAAAGCACAAAAAGTCAGGAAATGAGACCTTTAGGTTTGCCCCATCCCCCCTTGTGGACCCGCCATCATCCCGAGATTGACAGCTGACATGGTGTGTCATTGGGGTTGTAAGGCCTAAATGTCACCCCATTCCACCTGTAATCATATCCACAAGCCACAGTAAAAAAGAAGAATAAAAAATGTTAAAAGTCAATTTTTAGGCAGAAATACAGTACATATAACCACAGCCATGCCTCAAAAGAACAAAGCCTCCTGTGAAAAACACTCCCCTATTTAGCTTAATAAGGCACACCCTCGTGATCAAAGATCTTGGTCAAAGAATCTCATGATCAAAGAATTTGCAGGCTCATGGTCAAAGATCTTTAGGGAGCCATGATCAAAGAATAAAAAAGTTAAAAACTCTATTTTTTGACCATTTTGAAATAAACTACATGCATGGCTTGATAGAGGGAAGACCCCTGAGTAAAACCCACCATAGTTTTACCTAAGTCGTCCCCGGGTTGAGATAGTTGAATTTTTCCGACTGCAAAGTGAAAACAAGATGGCGGCTATCGTGATCAGAGAATTCCTTGCGACCAAAGATTCTTTGATTGCAAGCCTGCAAATTCTTTGATTGTGAGGCAGGACTAGATAGCCAAAACCTGATTCTTCTTTTGCAAAATAACCATATAAATTTTCCCATTGATTTATAATGGGACATTAAAAGTTTAATAACTTTTGAATAGATTCATATTTTTTCACCAAATGAAAAGTGGCATGTTCCTTGACACAAGCTCTTTCAGATGAGCTATGCCATAAAGCAGCACACCACACAGCCATGCAGCACCACAGATAAAATCAAAAAAACTGCCCACATAACTGGGGAAAAGTGCATTTTTCATCATTTTGCTGTGCAACAACCGTAAGTCTGACCAAAATGGAATTTGGCAGATCAAGAGATCTACCATACCCCACTAAGCAAACCAAATTTCATGCAAATCCGTTGAAAAGGTCCAAAGTTATCAACATGCACAATTTTGACTTTAACATGAAAGTGGCTTCATAACCCTAAATATAGTGGCGCGACCACCCACCTATAATATATTTCATATCTGAGCATGGTGACATGATACAGTAAAGGAGAATGGGGTGAGGTTTAGGCATCACGGCCCCAATGACACACCCTGGCATCTGTCAGACTGTGGAGGATCAGGGTGTCATGTGTGAGGGGGGTTTAGGTGTTCAAACCTAATGTCTTATTTCCTGACCTTTTTGCTTTAACACTAAATGAAGCATTAACACAGTTTTTTGCATAGAATTTCCTTACTTTTTGAAAAAGTGTAATATGAGTAGGAAAAAAAAACATGTATTGGGAGTGCTGAGCCCAGCTCCCACCAAGTTGCCAATTTCTGCACAACAATATGCATCTAGGTCCACGCTCCCACTCACACAAAGCTATGGAGCCATGCAGCAGCACCACAGGGCACCAAACCTTTGTAACAGTAATTTGTGCATATCTTGGGAACCGTAAGAGCTAGAAAAAAAAATAATTATAACCATGACACCAAGTACTTCACACATCATCGAAATGACTGTACCCATATCTCACACTATTTCTGAGATATGGGCACCGAAAAGCACTGGACAGGCACTCTTTCAACCTTTGTGACAGTAATTTCACAATATCTCATGAACCATGCAACGTACAAACAAAATTCCATGGCAGGCTTAATCAATGATTTAAAATCTTTTTCCAGTGTAGCTCGCCCCAGGGTGAGCTAAGTCACCCCTAGCAAAAAGTCTGTATCTCGCTTCGTTTCCGAGAGAATGGCGCCGAAAGTCATGACACAGACTGCAATGTAATCCTATGGGAAAAATGCAAATTACGACATTGAATATCTCTGCAACAGATTATTTCCCCAACACCTAAACAGCATGGTTCACATCTCTATGACATCCGCTCAACACCCTGCAAATTTGAAGTAAAAAGACCAAACTGTTATTGAGATATGGTCATCCCAATTTGGGCCATCTGGTCTTTCTCAATAACATTCCAAAAATACATATACATTTTCCCATAGGATATAATGGGCATTTCAAATTGTAATAACTTTTGAGCAGATTAATATTTTTTCACCAAACAAAAAGTGTCATGTTCTTTGGCCCAAGCTCTTTCTACTTCCCAAGATTTGGACCAAAGGTCCACCAATAGACCAATAGTCCACACACAGCGCCACAGACAAAAATGCACAAAGTGGCGAAAAATGCATTTTTTTGGCACTTCACTGCGCAAAACCCATATGTCTAACAGAAACGCAATTTAGTAAATCAAGAGATCTACCACACAAGACTGCGCATTCCAAATTTTGTGCAAATCCGTTGAATGGTTGCAAAGCTATTAATGTACAAAATGTGAGGTTTAACATTAAAAGTGCCTACCACAATGCAAAATGCTATATGCAAAATGTAAGGTGTGTCACACAATATCTCTGCAGCAACTTCATTTTCCAACACCTAAATACCATAATTCACATGTACAGGATATCCCCTCAACACTCTGCAAATTTCAAATTAAAAGACCAAACCGTGTCCGAGATACAACATTTTAAAGTTTGAGATTTTCATTGGTCAGAGTGGCAGAATTCCATACCCGTTTACATTTTACACACTTAATGACTGAAAAGTTATGTCCATGGCAGTAAGGCTAGCTTCCCTATAAATTTCAAGCCACTACCACAATGCAAAACGCTGTCTGCAAAATGTAAACTGCGACACACCATATCTCTGCAACAAATGTATTTTCTGACACCTAAGTACCATAATTCACATCTACAGGACATCCCGTCAACACCCTCCAAATTTCAAGTTAAAAGACCAAACCGTTTCTGAGATATTTAATTTTAAAAGTTGTTAAAATTGGGCTATATGGTCCCTCCAAATCTGACCATCTAGTCCCTTCCTCGGGATCAAAGAATATTTGATTGTGAGCCTGCAAATTATTTGATCATAAGGAGGGACCAGATAGCCAAAACCCCATTCTTTGTTCACAAAATAACAATATAAATGTTCCTATTGACTTATAATGTGAATTTAAACGCACTAAAACTTTTGAATGCCTCAATATTTTTTCACCAAAGCTCTTTCAAATGAGCCATGTTGCAGAGTGGCACGCCACACAACGGCTGTGCAGTGCCACAGACAATATTCCAAAAACTGACTCCAAAAATGGATAATTTTGCATTTTTCAGTGTTTTCGTGTGTGAAGACCATAAGTCTGACCAAAAACGACATTTGGCAAATCAAGAGATGTACCATGCCCCACCCTGAATACCAAATTTCAGGCAAATCCATTGAATGAGTCCAAAGTTAATAATGCCCAAACTTTTTTTTTATCTCCACTCTGTTTTTCTCACCTGCAGCCACAGTCCTGCCATATATCCAGCCACCTCTCCAACCTTCACCTCCAACCCTGAAGCTGATGCGCCCAGCTGGCATATGCAGCTACAACCATTGAGAGGGGCTTCTCCTTCAGCCACCGCACCCGGTGAGGATCCACTACCGGCACACGCCTATTTCGGGCATCGTCGGCCAGTGAAGCGAGCGGCCATCAAGCTGCCGCAGACCATGCTGCCTTTTTTTCCTCTTTTCCTCCCAATGGGAGCACAGATGTGCAATGACATCATGCATCTGTGTGCAGATGTCTGCTATGCTCCCCCCCTACAAAGCACCCATGCCACTGCAGTTCCTCCGGGCATCCCCAGGAACTGCCAGAGTGTGGCGTGCACCCACCCCTTTACCCCAGGGCTAGGTGAGCTGTCATCGGATGCTCGATCCTAGTCCTCTCCTGCTGATCCCCAACAGCCCAGGCTCATTCCCTTACCCAGGTCACCAGTGTGGAGCGAGGTGTGGCATCCAGCGCCTCAACCCTCAGTGCCACCAGGCCGTCTAATGCCCAAACTTTTGACTTTAGTATGTAAGTAACCACTGAATCCTAAATATAGTGGCATGACTGCACCACTATAAAATATATATAAATATATACTGTATATATTATAGTGGCGCGGTCGCGCCACTATAGTTAGGGTTCAGTGGCCAGTTACATACTAAAGTCAAAAGTTTGGACGTTAATAACTTTGGACCTGTTCAATGGATTTGCCTGAAATTTGGTACAGGCATTGGGGTGCACTAGGCCTCTTGATTTGCCAAATTGTGTTTCTCTCAGAGTGCTGGTCTTCATGTACGAAAGCGCTGAATAATGCAAGATTATCCATTTTTGGAGGCACCTTTTGACATTCTTAATGTGGTCGTGCACAGCCATTGTGTGGCATGCCACTCTGCCAGATTGCACATTTGAAAGAGCATTAGTGGTTGAACGTGCCACTTTTTGTTTGGTGAAAACATATTAAGGCATTCAAGTTATGCCACTTTTAAGTTCCCATTATAAGTCAATGGGAAAATTTATATGTATATCTTGCGGTCAAAGAATGGGGGTTCTGGCCATCTCGTCCCACCTGGTGATCAAAGAATTTGCAGCCTCATGGTTCAAGAATCTTTGTCCCGGAGGATTTTCAAAATTCTTTGATCGCAAGGTCCGCCATTTTGTTTTTTATTTTCCAATTGGAAAAACACAAATATCTCGGCTCAGGGGTCACTTCTGAAGTAAAACTTAGATGGGTTTTACTCAGGGGGCTCTGCTCTATTGAGCCATGCCTTTGGTTTCATCTAAATCAGTCAAGAAATAGAGTTATAAGCTTTTAAAATCTTAATTCGTGGCTCGCTAACGATCTTTGATCGCGAGCCTGCAAATTCTTTGATCGTGAGATTCTTTGATTGTGGTCTTGCATTGCGACCTAAAAACACTAATATCTCAGTTCAGGGGTGGGCTACGGACACACATGAGGGTGGGTTTTGATCAAGAGGGTCCATTCTATCGAGGCATGCCATTGGTTCGGTTCAAATCGGTCAATAATTCGCGTTTCACCATTTTTAATTCTTTGTTCATGAGCCTGCAAATTCTTTGATTGTGAGCCTGCAAATTCTTTGATTGTGAGATTCTTTGATCGCGATCATGCATCGTGAGAGAGGGACAAGATGGCCCAAATTAAAAATACATTTTCTCAGCCCAGGGATGTCCTAGGAAGTCAGATGAGGGTGGGTTTTACTCAGGGTGGCTTTGTTCTGTCGAACCATGATGGTGGTTTACCACAATTCCTTCAATTTTTTGATTTATATTTTTTAATTCTTTGTTCATGAGCCTGCAAATTCTTTGATCATGAGCTTGTAAATTCTTTGATTGTGAGATTCTTTGATTGCGATCGTGCATCGTGACTGAGGGACGAGATGGCTCAATTTAAAAATCAATTTTCTCAGCCATGGGGTATCCTAGGAAGTCAAATGAGGGTGGGTTTTACTCAGGGGGCTTCGTTCTGCTGAACCATGATGGTGGTATATGGTAATTTCTTTAATTTTTTGATTTCTAATATTTTTAATTCTTTGTTTGTGAACCTGCAAATTCTTTGATCATGAGCCTGCAAATTCTTTGATTTGAGATTCTTTGATCACCAACTTTGATCACGAGGGGGGGACAAGATGGCCAGATTTTTTTATAATGGAATAGATAGGGGAATTTTATATTGAATATCTCGGGAACAGTTTGTTCTTTTTACTTGAAATTTGGAGGGTGTTTACAGCATGTCCTGTAGATATGAATTATGGTGTTTATGTGTTGGAGAAATTATTTTTTGTGGCAATATTGTGTGATGCATTTTACGTGTTGCAGACAGTGTTTTGCTTGTGGTGGTGGCTTGAAATTGATAGTGTACCTAGCCTTAGTATCATGGATGTAGTTTTCAGTTGTTGTGTGTGTTAAACGTCAACAGGTGCAGAACTGTGCCAGTTTGACAAATGAAAATCTCATATGTTAAAATGTTAAATCTCGGACACGGTTTGGTTTTTTCACTTGAAATTTGGAGGGTGTTGACAGCATGTCATGTGGATGAAAATCACAGTGTTTCAGTGTCACAAAACTTTTTTGGTGCAGATATGGCGTGGTGCAGTTTATGTTGTGCGGACAGCGTTTTACTTGTGGCGGTGGCTTAAAATTGATAGGATACCTAGTCTTAGTGTCATGTATGTCATTTTCAGTCATTGTGTGTATTAAATGTCAACAGGTGCAGAACTGTGCCACTCTGACAAATGAAAATTTCACATTTTGATATGTCACATCTTGGACACAGTTTGGTGTTTTACTTGAAATTTGGAGGGTGTTGACGGCATGTCCTTTAGATGTTGATAGAGGTGTTTACATGTCGGACAATATATTTTTATGGACATATTGTGTGGTTCAGTTTACGTTCTGTGGACAGCGTTTTCTATTGTTCTACTAGATTAACATTTGTTTGGTGGCTGGCCTTGCTGTTGTGAATGTACTTTTTAGTCATTGGGCATGTAATGAGGCCTAACACTAACAAGATGGTGGGAGCGTGGTGCCCTTACCAACTTGCGCAACTTTCTGCTTTTCTATTCTTTCTTAAAAAGTAAGGAAATTCTATGCAAAAAACTTTGTTAATGCATCAGTTAGGGTTTTTCTGCAGCAAAAAAAGTGAGGAAATTTGGGGTTAGGGCTGAAAGCCCCCCTTGGACCCCCAGCCCACCCCCCAACTGGCATCGGGGGTGCGTGTTGGGGTCATCTGTCCTAACTCTCACCCCATTCTTCTATACCTCTGCTTCTTTACACATGTGATGGGGTGAGAGTTAGGGCCGAAAACCTCAACATGTACCTTGATGCTGGTTGGGGGAGTGGGCTGGGGGGGTCCAAGGGGGGCTTTCAACCCTAACCCCAAATGTCCTCACTTTTTTCACTGTAGAAGAACCCTAACTGATGCATTAACAAAGTTTTTGCATAGAATATGTATATATATATATATATGTATATATATATATATATATATATATATATATATATATATATATACATACACACTGAGTGCATATAGCTCTTATAAAACAAATTACCACGACATCACAGAGCAGGTGATGTTCTGTACTGAGAATGTCTTTATTCTGTATGTAGACAAGAGAAGCAGAAACAACAGCCCTAGTCATGAAATACTGTATAAATACAGGATAATTTGGGGGTCTTGTTTGAGTACAGCCTGGTATTGTGGATTGGGGGCTGCCCTCACTCCCATGATGGTATGTATACTTCTCTTGTAAATTGGCATAGCTGTTAACAAATATGTTATATGCTGTAACTCTCTCGGTGGCTTCATTACCCAGTAAATACAAATCCATGGTAAGGATTTGGCATAGAAATCACACAAATTTACATTGGCACCCCAGTATGGTGATACCATTCAGAGACTACAGAAAACAGTATCAGGGTAGGCAATGATCACAACTGAACTACTCTTGGTACTAAGGTGTGGGAGCCCCACCACACTGACTGAAGGTGCATAGCATGTCCAGCTATTGCTTTAAAGTGCAACCTGACCATAAGTTGGCAGACAGGTTGTGGTGACCTAGCTGCTGAGTGAAGGGACAAAGTGTGTCACAGTCTGAACCATAGGTTGGCAGATAGGGTGCAGGGATCTAGCTGCTGACTGAAGGCACAAAGTGTGTCACAGTCTGAGCCATAAGTTGGCAGACAGGGTGCAGGGACCAAGCTGCTGAGTGAAGGCACGAAGTGTGTCACAGTCTGAGCCATAAGTTGGCATACAGGGTGCAGGGACCTAGCTGCTAAGTGAAGGTATAAAGTGTGTCACAGTCTGAGCCATAAGTTGGTAGTCAGGGTGCAAGGACCTAGCTGCTGAGTGAAGGCACAAAGTGTGTCACAGTCTGAGCCATAAGTTGGCAGACAGGGTGCAGGGATCTAGCTGCTGACTGAAGGCACAAAGTGTGTCACAGTCTGAGCCATACGTTGGCAGACAGGGTACATGATACAGGAAAAAGGAATGCCTGCACTCAGGTTACCATAGCAAAAAAACATTTATTTCTTCTTCATGTTAAAATCCAAACAGTCAGTGCCACCAGATTCCCCTAAAGAGAACTCTCCATTTGAATTTGGAGCACCAGCTTCTTTCTCAAGGGGTCAAGGGGTCTCAAGACAGGGTGTGGGATCCTGGCTGTTGACTGAAGGTGCATAGTGTGCAGCAGTTCCATTCCTTTTTTCTTTAAGTTCACTTTTATTTTTGTTTATTTGTGATCACAATGGAGGATTATATATCCAAGTCTGTGACCATTCACACTGCATGGGTCACACAACAGTTTGTAGGTCTAGACCAGGAAAATAATGGTTATTGTATGCAAGGATTGTGCATGGCATGCAAAACATTAGATGCTAAAATGCAATGTATGAAAGACAATTTGACTAAAATAAAACAAACCATGTCAAAGATCAGAATACGATTTAACAGCATTCCACAAAACATTAGCTTGCTGCATAGATGACAAAACAAATGATTATGTATACAAGGACTTCATATGACATCACATTTTAAATAACAAAGATTAGGAATATGGAGGAAAACATCAGCATACCAAATAACCTTAACTGTTAACTTTAACTTATTTTGGCTGCAACCTTCTTATCTTCTTTGTTATCTTCTGTCATCTATCCTGGTCTGATCACTCAGAGTTCATAAACATGCCTTTTCAAACTTCTCTCCCTCTCTCTGCGTATATACACACACACACACACACACATATATATATAGCTCAATTCATAGTAGTATAGACATCTTCAGAAGTGCAGGGAACAGCTTGCTGGCTTTTAGTGCTGTATGATATAGAGATTTCATTGCCAAATGCTCGCATGTTATCATTTCACAGTATGTGGGTGAATTTGAACTGTTAATTTTTTTTTTTCTTTTTTTCTTTTTCTCTCTGTGCATAAAAGTGATGCTTTATAAATGTTCAAGGCTAGTTTCAAGTGCTGTTCAATGTTTTGGGAAACGTTATCCCAGTAAAGTTTTGAACAGAGTGTGAGAGAGACAGGGAGAGAGAGAGAGAGAGAGAGAGAGAGAGAGAGAGAAGGAATGTTGTTCAGACTTTATTCAGAAAACTGCATTTGGAGAAATGTTTTGCTTTGTGATTTATACAATGCCTTATTCTCAGACAATTGGACAGGCAAAGATATGTTAGACTGGATAAAACTGACGGCAGAATTATATGGTGCTTGTTTGTGTAAATGAGAAAGTGTGTGAGCAGAGTTTAAGAAAGCTAAATTCAGAGACAATGTTTTGTTTAACTCTTTGGGAATATGCGCCTTGACTGGAATCTGGCTGGTATTTTTTTTAATAATGGTACAAAAATGTGTTTTCTGATAGGAATAGATTTATGGCAAAAGTGTGGTGTGGTGTGGTATGAACTAATGTAATTAAACCCCTACCTTATACACCAGAGGGGATCCAGGATACTGAAATCACCCCTTAAAGAGGCACAGAATCCAGACAGCTACCTTCACCTTTACTGGTTTGAACCTGGGGGTGGGCACAGTACCTAACTGTAAAAAGAAACAAGAAGGTTCTCCTTCTGCATTTTTTTTAATTTTGAAGTAATTTGTAGCTTTTCCATTGCATAGGCATATCTGTGCCATCTCAGTTGCAAAGGGATCCCGACTTATAGCATACACCTGTTGTTTTAACTACAGGTTTTTCTTCTCATGCTTGTTGAGCACCCCAGGCTTAGATTTTTTTTTTCCTTTTCTCCTTCTCAAGGGGGCGAGCAAGTTTCTGAAAGAGGTCCCTCAAACTAAAACTGACTAAAGAAGGGTTAATTTGACAACTTTGACTTCTGGGAGCTACTCAAGCAGAGCTGCTGGCTGAAATCCAATCCACAGACAACAAATATATTTATTGTGTTAAGTGCTTCAATCTCTTTTCTCTGTAAGAGCCTTGATTAAACAGGAAATTAATAGTTTATATTCTGAAACTAACCACCTAATTTTAGCATTTTAAGATTTTAACATTTTGTCTTAGACAGAGTACTCCTGTGTTATTATGCATATGTGATTCATGGTACTGTGTATGGAAGGACTGCCATTTGGTAAGGCTTAAAGTATGTTCACTGACTACCCTGCCTTTCAAACTTATCTCATGGCACCACCCCCAGCCCTTTGGTTTGCACTGTTTACTGTGAAATTTCTGATAGAGTTTTCACTTGTCTGGCAGCATGACAATTTCACTGCCTGAGATGGCACGTCCCTAGTCGATGTTGCATTATTACAGTACACTATTTTCCTGGCAAATTCTACAGTCTGTCAGTTTTATGATAAATTGATTAAATGGTTAAAGTGCATTTTATTTTTATTTTTTATTTTTTTTATTTAGCTTTTGTTGACCAGGTAAGTGCACTAGACAAATCCTGCCTATTTTCAGGCACGACCCGGGGGAGGGAGATACAGATGAATGCCAACTGACCTTGAACCAGATTAAGCTGTTGGTGGTATTTTTACTGAATGAGGGAAATTTGGCCAGGACACCGGGGAAATCCCCTACTCTTTTCTATAAGTGCCATGGGATCTTTAACATCCACCTGAACTACCACCAATCCAGGCAGATGGGACCTTGGTTTAACATCTCATCCAAAAGACGGCACCTCAGAAGTGCAGCACCCCTCTCATGCTGCACTACAGTGTCAGTACTGGGGTTCAAAATACACTGCCTTTAGCACTGGCAATGCCCAAGCCAATTTCCTTTCAAAACAAGAAACTCAAGGGGGGAGACATGAACCTTCTCCACTCTCTACCACTACAATCTGTGGCAAGTCTCACTGAAAAACAAACTGAGCTCATTTACCTGAACAGCTCACAGAAGTAAGACAAGGAGCAAACTACTTTATGGCAGCAGCTGATTCATGTGGGCTCACCATTTAAAAGCATAAAAAGAAATTTCAGTTGTCATCCAGAGACTGAATTTCTGCTGTATGCAGGTTCAGGGACACAAAGGGTCTGACTAATCCCACAGCACTTCGGACAGGAACTTATTTATGTAGTACCTGATCCCACAGGAGGCCATCAGGGGGCAGACAAAAACATTTTGAAAATGCATACAGCTGGGTTGTGGCCAGATATGAAAAAAAGACATACACAGATACTGTGACGATTACATTGTATGTGTTCAGAGTAGCTCCTTAGTGTACAAGGTCAGAGTGGGCACTGACAAGTAGTTCCATGTAAATCAGTTGAAACTGTTTAAAGATCAGAACTAACCTAACAGTGAAGGAGGAACCTAAATCCCTCCTCTTTGCTTGTTTTGTCTTTCAGAAAGTAAGTGATTTGTAGCTGGCAGCCACAGGACTTCAGGTGACAGTGCACCAGCAAGTGATAACAGAATATGAGGAGATTCTGTTCCTCTACCTGTCACTGACATTCCAACCACCATGGCACACTTGATATAGTGGCAGTAGGTGTCAGACAGTTTGGAGACACCAGCTATACAACACCTCCACTGGGGCACACTACCAAGGGCACATACATCTGTATGGAACAACACATCTTTGCTGATCAATCCAGTGCAACATTCCAATACAGGCATCTGTCAACTGACTGTTAAACAAGTATGTGATGCAGAACCATGCCCTCAGATGGTGATACATATAATATTAAGGGTTCTTAGACTGCCACTACTGACACACAACATTATGCCATTATATGCATCAGAGATTCTTGCAGAAACTGAACTGTGTCCTGAAATGGGACCAGGCCCACTCAGTGGTTTGTCCTCTACTTCTATCCCAGTGATTTTATTGAATATTGTATAGATCATGTACAAACATGTTGTTTTTAGTCTGTGAATTTACTGTCACATTGGGACATGATGGAATATGGGCCTTATGTGGGAATAAATGCTTCATTGTTTTATGCTTTATTATTTCCAGATGTACTTGCCATTCATCTGGTAAAAGCCCAAGACTACATAGCAGGCCAAGAAACTGCCTGATGGGATAAGGCCTTCTGTTCCAGGCAGCTGCAGAGCTTGGATGGAATGATAGAGTCTATCTCAGGTTGTTTGGGTCTGGCCTGTTGAGCTGGAATCAAGCAGTCCTGGAAATCATTAGGAGACATGTCAGTTATTTTTAACAGCAACCTGCTGAATCTGTGTTGAATCCTGCATTATGGAGAATCAAGGGCCTAGCCACTGAAGAAAGGTATACTGTATACAATATGCATAACATAACAAGATTGTTTAATGAAATCCAAGTTAAGATCAGTGAGTTCATTGCAGCTAATAATGTAAAGGCCTGAAGCAAACACATAGGTAGAGAAGTAATATGCACAGCTTATGGGAACTATGTTATCACAATCATTTTTAATTTGCTCAGAGATGTGGAAACAGGACACTTCCCTCACCTCATTTCAGATAACTACTTGACCAAATGGTATTGCCTGGCCTGTGTTACCAATATATAGGACATCTATTCAGGGTACTTGAAAGTTTGTCAAACGTTTTCATTTGTGACAGCCAGGCAAGTATTACACCAGTAGATCCTGTGCTACTAAGGATACCTTGTAGATATCTTTTATTGTTTCCTTACCAGTGTTTGACCCAGCTAAATCTGTTTTTGACAAACTGGCCATGGTCCATATAATAGGTTATCTGAAGATATTTATAAAGAAAGGGTGGACACACCTTCCCTAGTAGTATACAACCCCATGACAGCATTATGGCAGGCACTGCATGCAGCATGTGACCTAATGAAGGGATATAGGTATGTATGACCATGTAAGGTTTCTATGTGGTTCCACCTATCTACAGTGTTGATGGGGGTTCTCAGCCAGAATACCAGTGTCATTATTACACTAAATGTTACCTACCCAGTTTGACTCACAAAATGGTGCCTCTATATGGCAACGGTAACCTACAACATGGATGGTCAGTATTACATAACCACTTATCATAAACCATTCACTTATAGGAACTAACATGTCCAAGAACTTCCCAAACTTCTGCTGCATTCCCACTGCTTACAATGTCATTGGTCAAACAGTTATATTATCAGGATCACTTCATAAAGAACAAGATGTTCTCAGTGAACCTGGTCACCAGAATGATTTTATAAATTACATTCCAGCCTTCAATGTGCATATTGCTCCACTCACCCAACATTTTCAGCTTTTATTAAACCACAAAGATAAACATATGATGAGAATCATTAATAGCATAAATCAAGCACAGCAATCATTACATACTCTATTACATGATTGTGATTTTGCTTTGTTAATTTTATAAGTTATTTTAGTACTTACTGTATCTATTATGCTATATTGTCTTAGGTGTCTCCTGAAATTACATTATAATGAACTTAGGGCTTTGACATATGCTCACATGTTGCAGGCTATATAACATGACAGATCTTTATTTTGTTGTGATTCTAATTATAGGCCAGTTTTGATACTATCCCCACTCTCCAAAGTGATTGAATGGATTGTTGCAGATCAATTAACTGAATACTTAGACAAATACCAATTGCAGTGCCATCAGCAACACGGCTTCCTGAAGCAGCATAGCACCTCTACTGCATTAGTAGAATTTACTGGCTACATACACAAGGCTTTAGATAAAGGGCTCTTGGTGGGGGAAACCTTTATAGACCTCACCAAGGCCTTCGACACTATTAATCATGAATTGCTCCTGCACCAACTGACCAACACGGGTCTACCTGCAGATTCAGTTGCCTGGTTCAGGAGCTACCTATCTGGGAGAGAGCAAAAAGTGAAAGTCCAAGATATCCTCTCAGATAGCTGGCATGTCACAACAGGAGTGCCCCAAGGATCCATTCTTGGACCTCTATTTTTCAGTCTGTTCCTTAACCAACCCCCCTAGCTATTCAAGACAATGTATTGTTGTAGGCAGATGATGCTGTGTTATATTCCTGCCACTCTGACCAGACTGCTCTAGAAAGTCAAATGCAGACTAATTTCACCACTGCAAAAAAATGGTTTCAAAACTCCAAGCCACCATTAAATTATAAAAAGATGAAAACAATGATATTTGCATCCATCCGTAACAGACACAAGTCCTTTCAACTACAAATCTGAAACAACCAAAACTCCCCTCTTGAAATGGTTCACAGTTTTAAGTATCTTAGAGTAACGCTAAACAGTGCACTATTGTACACTCAACACATAGACCTGGTTGCTAGGATGGCTAATGCCCATCTAGGCCTCCTTTTCAGAAACAAATGCTACCTAATCAATGAAGCCTTAAAAATAGTGGTCTCCAGCTCCATACTGTCTCTTATTGACTATGGCCTAGTGGTCTATGGAGCTGCAACATCCATGGCTCTCAAACATATAAAGACCACTCTAAACAAGACCTGTCAACTTGTCCTAGATGTACACCGGTCAACACACTCTTGTGAACTGTACACACAGTCTGGTTGGCTTAATTTAGCAGAATACATTATCAAGTTTGCCTCATAGCAAAAAAATCCACCCTTGTACTCACCCCTATGGGAGTCTGCAACCTGCTAAGTCTATCCACTCACAACAGATATACTAGAGGAGCAAACAATTAGACATTAAAAGTTCCTTTCTGCTGCACCTTACAAGGGCAGTGGTCTTTTGAATACCAAGCGCCCTCCTGGCTTAACTCCCTTAGTGATGATTTACAAGAGGAAGTTAAGCTAGGACTGTTTAAAACAAAATTAAGTGAAGCTCTTGCAGCCTCTTATGGCTGTGACTGTGGGTCCTAATTTTATCCATCATATCATCCTCATTAATTGTTTCCCAGCCCTGCCTCAATTTCTAATGCTACCACCCCTTGTATTTCCCTGATCACTCTCTTTCTATTTGGATCCCTTCTGGTACCCTCCACCTCTGCAAAAGGATGTTAAGCTAGGTCTGCTTAAATCAAAAGTACATGAAGCTGTCACAGCCTCTAATGGCTGTGTCTTTGGGTCCTATTTTTATCTCTTCGTATCAACCTTCATTATTGATTCCCATCCCTGCCTCTCTCTCTCTCTCTCTCTCTCTATTACAACTCCCCCTTGTCTTTCCCATACCTCTCTCTCTATCAGATTCCCTCTGTTACCCTCAAGCACTATGCACAATCCCTTTCTACTTCTACTTATTCCTCTTACCCTTCCATATCACCTTACTCTTCTTACTACCTCTTTTCTCTTACAGTCAGCTTGCTTCACCTGACTTGCACTTAGACAACAGGAGCTGCTTTGGACAACCCTGGCTATGATTCCCCTACCCATCCTAATTGTCAAGGTATCATTAAAATATTGTTTTTGAGATTCTATTTTGCCTTTGCAGGTTGTTTGCTGAGCCCTACATTTCACTGTAGTGTAATTAACATATTATGTGTGTACCACTCAAGTTTATCTACCACTGTATTTTAATTCCTGTATACTATATGTGCTCCTCCATCGTCTGTATTTATTCTATGATGTGGAACCTCTGTAAACGAGCCTATGACTCAAAGGTACTTCCGCAATTCCAGTAAATAAATAAATAAATACCACTTTGCAAGGGTATCACATGGGGGACTGTTAGCATATGCTTGTGATCTGTTATGTATACACATTGTCACACATGTATTTCCTCTATGTATATCACTAATGATAGAAATGTGTTTAGTGCTATAGGTTAGGGTTAAGTGAAATCTATTGCTAGAGTTATTAGTTTACTAGTACTAAGTGGCTTTCTGAATTGCTGAATGACGCTTTATGTACATGCTGCAATTAAATTAGTTATTAAGGGAGTTAATTTTACTGACCATGCTGAATGTGGAAAAGTGAGACAGTGCGCAAAGAAACACTGACAAGCTAATACCATGAAAATGGTACATTTACCTTTGCAGGCATGGACAGACACAAACACCCCAGTGCTTCAAACCTCTGCAGGTTCTTTGCCCTGGGGGCTGGTGACCCATTACAGATACATCTTTACATAGCACATTTAAAGGTACAGAGGTTTCTTGATGGTATGCATTCTGTCCTAGTAAACTGCAATCTCCAATTAATCTTCATGTGAGTAATAATAGGTAAAATGTGCAGTAAGAAAAGAAAACAAAAAGAACTTATTATTGGATCATATAACTAATTAAAAAAAAATACAAACATTATAATAACAATTAAGGCAAGTGACATTATTCAATCATAGAAGTGGTCAACACCAGCAAGGAAAGCAAAGTACATAATCCATCTGAAAGTGCAGAGAATAATTTCTGTAACCTGTTGCCTCTTCTTATAGATGTTGGTATATGGTCAATACTCATAACAGGTATAGAATGAGAATTAGAGTTGTGAACCTGGTGCCAATGGGCACCAACAGGGATATGACTTGTTCCACTCAGAATAGAATGGGCATGTTCCTGCAATCTTTCCTTCAAAGGTTGTACCATGCAACCAATATATAAGGAAGGGCAATCACACCAAATTGCATATATGATGAATGGAGTTCAACAAGTAATGAGATGATGAATATGATATGGATATTATTAATGGGGTTGACAAAGCAGTTGACAATTTGTACATATCTGTAAATGTTGCAGGAATGACACTAGTGCACACCCTTAAGTAGCAGAGGAAATCCAAAGGAAGATTTGTTAGAATTGTAAGTGAAGTGACTATGAACCACTATGTCACAAATACTGGCCGCTCTCTCATAAAGAACTCTGGGGTGATCACCTATGATAGCAGACAAATCTGGAGCAATTTTAAGGACATGCCAATATGTCTTTAAAGCTCCAGCTATTTTATTTATTTATTTAGTTTTTGTTTACCGGGTGGGTGTACTAGACATAGGAATGACTATTTTCAGACACAACCCAGGAGGATACAAGCATGGCAGTACAGTGACAAAGTACAGGGTAGAATTACAATAACAGATACAACATTTGATGGTAAAACATAGTACAATAATGGTCAAAGCAGACAAGCATGACAAGCAAAAGCAGTCAGTAACAGTATATGAATTAAACTTAGTGATGAAATTAATAGAAGAATTAATGTCAGTATTCTGTCCAGCCCAGTGGAGCTGAGGGTTGAGGCACTGGATGTCACACCTCGTGCCATGCTGGTGACCTGGGTTTGGGAACAGACTCGGATCATTGGGTGTTGGCAGGGGAAGAAGGGGATCTAGCATCCAATAGACTGCTCTTCTCTCCCAGGGAGGGATCCAGGGATCTCCTGACACTGCAGTGGCCTCTGATGGAGACCAGTGGCAATGTAAGCATTGGGAAGTAGGAAGGGGAGGATGTTAGCAGGCTCCTGCAGCAGAGGCATGGGAAAGTAGTCGTGCTGGAGCCATTGCATGCCATGTCCTGAGGAAATAAACATGGAACATACCCCTATCATGGCAGTGGGATCAGTGACTGGGCCCCATATCCAGTGCCAGGCTCTGCTGGCATGTGTGCCTCCTCCCCGATGGCTGCTCCACTAGATTCTAGATAGTGCACCAGAGGAGAAGGTGGTCCTGCCCTGAGGGGCTCAGAGCCGGGGGTGTTGAGTGGTCAGAGAGAGTGGAGGAGGACACCAGACTGGAGGATGCATGTTGGAGGGCTTCAGGTGGGTGACAGAGCACCAGTCAGGTCTCCAAACCTGAGAGAGGCTGTCAATGGTAGGTGCAGAAATAGAAGTTCAAAAGCAAATGTCAGTACACTTTGGTTTGGGTTTCAAAAGATTCTGTCTGTTCAGATTAAATGAATAAGTCCTTGCTTCTTCAAGGAGGTGTAGATCATAGCCTCTTTCTTGAAATCTTTTGATAAGATCATCAGCTTGTTTAAGAAAAGTGGCATCATCAGAACAGTTGCGACGTAATTGCAAAAAATGTCCCTTTGGAGTGCCTTTTTTGAGATGAAAAGGATGTGCACTGTTTAACTGTAGCAAAGTGTTACCAAATGTTGGCTTACAAAATGTTTCAATAAGTATTTCTCCTCCTATACCCACTGTCAAGGTGAGATTAAGAAAAGAAATGGTTTGAGTATCCACATTGTAAGAGAAACATAAATTGAAAATATTGTCATTAATGAATGACATGAACTGATGGAGATCATTAAGGGAACCATTCCAAAGTATCAAGATATCATCCATAAATCAGCCCCAATAGTTGATCCTGTGGTTAAAAAGGTTCTGTGTGGGTTTGTAAATTTTTATTTATTTTATTTAGCTTTTGTTTACCAGGTAAGCACACTAGGCAACAAATGCCTATTTTCTGGTACAACCCGGGAGGTTACAAAAATAAAAATACAGAACAACATGAAGGTGCAACAGAGAAAAGAAAATACAGGCAGAGATGAGACAGAGTAGAAAATATACATACAGGTGAATGGGTGTGGGTCAAACTGGGAAGGCTGGGGCATACAGACATGAATGGTGAAGATCAGAAAGAATATGGGTGTTCTACAGCTGATTTGAATGTGACTCCTCCCTGCTTCAGCTCAGTGCCTGTGAGGTCAGTGAAGGTCTGTGAGTAGGTCAGTGTACTAAGTGCAACCTGTCCACTGATCACAGAGTTGGGAGGTGAGTGGGGAATAAAAGACTACTAGCCTATAGATGTGTTTCCAATTAGAGTTCCGCCACCTGGAGTAACCACAGTTCGGTACTGCTGCCAAATAGGCAGGTAGGCACTAACTCACAAAACACTGCAGCATGCTCATTTGATGACTGTCTTGGAGGGATGCAGATGTCCCTCAAGATTCTCAGAGCCTACCAACTGTAATTTAATAAAATGGTGGAGTAGAAACACAACAGCCTGTATGTTGTGATGTTAACGACCTCCTGAGATGCTGTCAGTGGCCTCAGAGACCTCCCACCAAGCTTTTTTCTTACTGCTTGTGCTGCCAGAATCCACTCAACAGAGCAAACTGCACCTTCCTGGTGAATGGAAAAACCCAATCTAGTAAGGCTGCAAATTATTGCTGTTGTAACTTGTGTGGAGTGTACTGTAGAAAGCAGACTGCTTGTGAGTTGTTTTTGGCTGGGTGTATACTGTAACCTGGGATTGTACTGAGGGAGCAGCCTGATTATGACATTTTTTTCCCTTGGGGGTTTACACTGTATTTACAAGGGAGCTTGGCCCAATTGTGAGTCTTTGAGAATGGAGAGAAGGAGGTAATATTACCACTGTACAAGTCACTGATAAGACCATACCTCAAGTAGTGTGAACAGTTCTGGAGGTCCCGCCTCTGGAAGGACAAAGATAGGGTGGAGGCAGAACAGAGGCAGGCACCCAAAATGGTGCAGGGACTGCAGCAAAGGCCCTATGAGGGGAGACTGAGAGAACTGAATATGGACCCACTTGAGGAAAGCAGGGAAGGGGGATATGATAGAAACATTGAAGTACATAAAGGGTATTAATAAGGTACAGGACGGTAGCATTTGCCGCAGAAAGACAGACTCAAGGACGAAGGGTCATGCTATGAAGTTGGGGGGGAGGATCAGAGGGGATGTGAGAAAATACTTCTTTACAGAGAGGGTGGTGGAAGCATGGAATGGCTTCCCAGAAGAGGTGGTAGGTGTCAAAACAGTAGCAGGATTCAAGCATGCATGGGACAGATACAAGGGACCATGGAAGTAACACTAGGAGTGGGGATGACCAGAGATCATGAAGAGTCTGTGGTGGCACAGTAGGAAGGGCCTGTGTGTTATCTGGGGAATGAATGAGTTTGTGGAGAGAATTAGTGTGTTGAGGGAGGGCAACGAGCATATCAGCCTTCATTTTTTGCATGAGAGTTTGTGTGTGCATGTGTGTGTGTGTGCTTGTGTGTGTTTAGGGGGTGACTAGTGAAGGGCCATATGTCTGATACTTTGTGTGGGTGTATTTTGGGAGTAAACTGCATGAAACATTGCTTTAAAATGCAGAACAAGACACCCTTTGTGCTGCTTCTAAAAAAATATTTTCTAGAGGACACACCCCCAGACCCCCCTAGTTTTTTGAAGATTTGGCCCCCTTGTTCAGTGAGTCTTTGCACGGCACTACCATTATCACACCCTCCTCATATTTATCATAATGAGCTATCAGGACAAGATTATTGGACTCTAGTCAAGATTTCCTCTACTTGCACTGTAACCTCTGACCCTGTGCTCTAAGAGCACAAAGAGACCCATTAAATCATGGAGCAGACCTTCTCTTGCACACAGGCGGGCAACGCAGTGCCACTAGCACATCAACAGTAAATAGGATGTTATTAAACATGTCCACTGCCTCAAACGCTGTTAGTGGAGGTAGTCTTTATGCCAGAGATGTCTACTGCCCCCTAGAAAACATCAGGAATGTGCTTCCTCTAGGCTTTACAGTGGACAGTCTCTACAGGGGTAGAAAACACCTGGGGGGCCATCAACTGAAAGGACAGAACAGTACAGTCCGACAAAGCCACAAAAGAATTATGAGGCCTATTAGCTATTATCACTTCAGTAAAAATGAAGTCAAGTGTGTAGCCACCCATGTGAGTGGTGGCCTGGACATGTTGCATAAAACCCAGTGAGTCCATCAGTTAGAGGAACTCAGTTGCAAGTTTGTCTTCCTTGGTGTTCACCAACAATTGAAATCCCTGGGAACCAACATTCTAGAGGATTCAAACAATTCGACCAACACCAAGTCCATGAACTTCTCAAGAAACTGCCTGCCCCCTCCTGGGGGGGAAGGGGTTAGACCAGGACAATCTTGCATTTTAGGCCATCACCTCATGTCATAGCTGTGCACTCAAAAGACCTAGGATCACTCAATGGGACTGCCATACTCTTCAGGTCTGTTTTGTTAATGATGACCACACACCCCACCGCTACATTCCATGTGAGGCTGGTGTGTGAGTGACAACCTCTGCAAGACAAGTTCTTGTCCCTCAACCAGGTCTCGGCCACACAAACCAGGTCAAACATAAGATCTCTTAGATTGGCAGTTTTATTAACAACCAAACTGGCATTGATTAGAACTGTCCTCTCTGGAGTGGCCAGGCTACCTCAACCCCACACCTGGCAGCTTCTAAAGGAGCACATCAGCCAGGACCAATCCTCTCAAAGTTTGTTTCTTGATGATGCTTTTCCTTCTAGCCGCTTCATGTCTGCCCTTTCTCCTTTGCCTACTTTATGTTAGATCCCTAACGATCTATATGTTTTCACTACACTGTCTGGGAGTAAAGAAAGCCAGTCCCAGAAGGGACACAGTCTCCCCAGTTCACCAGCAGAGTAGGACCTGACTGATAGACCCTGCACATTTAACCCCCTAAAATCTTCACTACACACACTCTCCAATCTGTCACTCAAACTGACAACACAATCACACCTATACCCACAAACATACAGCGACATTCACATATACACCCATACAAACCAAACCTTGTCCCTCTCTGAAAAATAAAAAATAAAGGAAAAAACAATCTGCTACCACAAAAAAAAAAATAATCAAAGAAACCAAGGTTTTTTGCTCATACAACATACAGTGGAGCCTGCCAGGATGCAATGCAGTATCACAAATTCGTGCATGACAAAGTGGATTTACTGCCATCGAAACTTTCATTTCCTAGAGTAACTCTGACGCAGAATTCTGCTCTGCTGTGTTGCATCTTAGCAGGCTCCACTACAAAATGTTCAGTAATGCCCATAAATAAATGTCCAAGGCTCATTTGGTTTTACATTCCCCTGCCACCAGAGTGCTTAAAGTAGTACATAAAAACATATTTACCCTATGAATTCACACATACACAAGGCACAAATATGAAAACTGGCTGACCAAAATAGAGTTCAAGATAGGTGGAACAAACAAGGGCTTCTGTCACAAGCCCAGGAGATCCCAAATAGGCAGCTGAGTAGGAAAGTCACAAACTCAATGGCAACTCTCACTTCCCATGGATCAGGAAAAGTCATATAACAGTAGAGATGCAGCGAAGTTAAATTCAAACGCAAAGTGAATGCGAAGTCATGCACTTCGCATTTGTATGCATTTCGTGTCATTTTCCCTCTGGTGACCCAACTTCGCCTCGACTTTGCGTGCTCACTTCGCCTTACTTTGGTGCACAAGGCAAAGTGGCTAGGAAACCAGCAGTTTGGACACATGTGTGCCTCTCTGCAGGTCACATGACCACTATCTTCTATAGGAAATTATTGTTTCCACTTGTTGAGTCAGTCTGAGTCAGGTTATGATGTGTGGAGGACTGCAGGCAGCTAATACAGATCAAATCAGTTCAATCATTGAATAGTTCTCATATTTCCATACTTTTTTCTTTAAGTAAAGTAGTACCAATCTATCTTTTACTTTTTTCTACAGCATTTTGCTAACTGTACTATCTCTGTTTTTTAAAACGTGTGTACTTAACTCTCTCTCTCTCTCTCTCTCTGTTTTTTTTTTTTTTCTTTGCCAGTCAGATCCTCTCTTCTCTGGCTGTTATGGATCATCCAACTTGACATTATAGCCCAAGGACATGTGGTGGTTCATGCGTGGTAATCCTAAACAGGACAGTTTTTGGGATGCAAGTCCACCAGCAACCAAAGGAGGTGGAGGTGTAGCAGGAAGATGAACAGGAGCAGCTGCAGCCGGTGGAGCAGCAACAGCAGAAGAAGCAGCGTGCAGGAGCCCCCCCCCGCCTCGTGGTTCCATGCCCAGAGCATGATCCATCTGCTCCACCAAAACAAACTGCAGAAGAGACATCACCAGTTGTGAGAAAGCAACGCCAGCCTCGGGGCCCTAGGAAGAAGACCTCCTCTATGTGGGCATATTTTCATTGTGACCCCAATGATCGATGTGTGGCTAAGTGCACCATATGCCACCAGGTGGTTCATAGTGGGCAGAGTGACAAGCGTATTGGCAACAGGGAGCAGTGGACACACATAGTTCTACAACACCATGCAGAATGGCAGAAGGCAAAAACACCAGCATCAAGCAGAAAACATAAACTACAATCAGCAGTTGCCCCCTCCTGCTGTACAAATACCACCACCAGTAGTTGCTTCAACAGCACCACCGCCAGTAGCAGAAGCAGCAGCACCACCACCACCAATAGTACCAGCAGCACCGCCACTTGCAGCAGGCAATGAGCAGCAGGAGTCAATGTGTCTGGAAATTGTCAAGCTGCA
The DNA here is from genome assembly GCA_016271365.2 of Neoceratodus forsteri. Taxonomy (NCBI): domain Eukaryota; kingdom Metazoa; phylum Chordata; order Ceratodontiformes; family Ceratodontidae; genus Neoceratodus; species Neoceratodus forsteri. Next base: position 1,486,313,025 of record CM057452.1, read on the forward strand.
ACAGATGGTGATGGAGCTCCAGCAGACCGTTGCTCAGGTCCGTGACAATCAGTACCGCGAGATTACAATTTTGACAGTGATCCGGGACCGTCTTTGTGGTGGTGATGGTGATAGAGGTGCCACTGAGTAAATATGGTGCACAGTTCAAACTTTATACTCTGTTCTGTTTCTGTACCTGTTTATCATCTTTCCTTTCATCTTGTCTTTCTTTAACACCTATGGCCTCCCCACCAAAAAAAAAAACCCACAAAAAATCTAAAAGTATATAAAAATGATTATACAAAAAATCTATGCTGTCCTTCCTTGAGCTTTCCTCGCCTTACCGGTTTCATCCTGCTGTATGCTCCTTTTCCTACTTTCCTTCTACCCACAAATGTCAAGTATCCGTCCCATTATAGAAAGGCTTACATGCTGCTCGTACTGCTGCTGTGCTGCTGCACTGGTGGTGCGCAAGTAAGAAGAGAATTCCAGAATAATAGAAAATGAACATCTTTTGTGTGAGCATTGAAACATAAGTCTGTTCGTGTTGATGTCTCCTCCTGCTAGCCACTAATGCCAAGTAATGGCCCCATTACAGAAATGCTTACATGCTGCGAAGAAAAGCTGCTGCTACACTAGAGTGCAAGTAAGAAGAGAATTCCAGAAGATTCCAAGTGAGAAAATGCCTGCTGTTTAAATGTCATAAAAAGTCCCGATTCTAGTACAGAGGAAGAATAATCACAAGAGAAACTGTTCATAAAAGTCACAAGTATTTCAGGATGCACTGATTCAAGTGTGCACCTACAGCCTCAACTCTCCATAAGTGTTCCAAGTGAGAAAATGACGTGATGGCGACTGCTGCTGCTGTTGTCCTACTGTTTACTGCTGCTGCTGCTGCTGTACAGTGTGTCGACTTGCTACTAACTAGCTACTTGCTAAATGATCAAGCCATGAAAGGTATTTTTTTTGTGGGGGGTGGGGAGGGGGTCATCATTTCAAAACAAGTTTCATTAATGTTTTTGTCTTCTTTCCAGGTTTTCGGTTCACAACTGGGGTCACTAGCATCATCATCATCATCACTATCTGCATCCACAAATTCAGTTTGGATGCTGTCCTGTGGTGAACATGTTCTTTCCGACCATGGCTGCAGTATGCTCATCTACAATTTTTTCGTTAACATATGAATCTTTGGGTGGCACATCAGGCATAACCTCAACATCACTGGAAAAATGAGATTAATTTGTGAGTCATCATCAGACTCATGGTCAGAATCATGTTCAACTACTGTGGGGACAGGGAGTGTGCGTGACATCAACTACACTCTGAACCATGTCCTCAGACTCCACAAGATTTTTTTTTTTTTTTGATGTTATTTCTTCAGGAGCTCTGGCTACACCCCCCGCACTCCGCTGTTCCTCCGGCATCATTCCCAGACATGAGACCCCCTTCCTTCAGCACCCCACAACTTACCCTTCACGGCAGGGAGGTGGGGAGCGACTCAACCCACCCAAACGGGTCCATGCCAGGGAGGCGTCCTCCGGGAATGGCGATGGGGAACAACATCATGCTGCCAGGCTCCATTTTTTCTGAATTTTCTCCCGGCGGGCATGGCGTGCAATGACGCCAGTGACTGAGTGCGTGCACAGCTCCCGTCGCAGCGCACTAGTCAAGCGTCTGCCACATCCCACCTCCCCTGTCTCTGCGGCTGCGTGCTGTCAATCCCCAGCCTCTGCTGGTCAGGCAAGCACCGGCCCCCCGAATCCCCCCACCCCGGAGATGGAGAGCAGTCCTCCGGATGCTCGATCCATCTCCTCCCCGCCGACCCCCGACAACCCATGCTCGTTCCCGAACACGGGTCACCGGCATGGCGCGAGGTGTAGCGACCAGCGCCTCAACCCTCAGCGCCACCGGGCCGGACTCCAAAACATTTTGGCAAAATGATAAGTCTGCATGGGCTGAACTTGAAGCAGTACTCATGCCGTCACTAACTTCACTACCACCACCACCAGCAGGGACAACAGCATCTCCAACCATCATTGAAGCAACTGATTGTGCTGTGAAAAACATAGAGAAATCCCTTTGCTTGCATCAACTATTCCCTTCTACTGCATACTACCATGACCACGGCCACTCTTGGCACTGGCAGCAGTGCCACGGCCAGAAACATCTTTGCATGTATGTCTCTTCAGAGGCATTTTTTATGGGATTACACAGAAGTTAACAACAAATTTAGATTTAGGCTCTTTTGGAAGGATGGGAGGCCAAAAAACAAGAGTGACTTACAGATGGAGATTGGACCCTTAAGAGATGCAGTAGCGCAGACAGATGGAGGTTGCGCACTAAAAAGATGTAGTCACACAGGCACAACACCACCTTAACCAGTGGTCAGCAATCCAAAACTGGAAAAATAATACCTTCTTTTGCTGGGGGGGTGGGGTACAGCAGTGCCTAGATAGAAGCATTAAAAAAATAACGCAGACGGGCAAAGGAATTAAGAGTACTGAGATTACAGTGCCACAATAAAAGGCATTTGACTTGATGGCATGCACACACACACACTAAAGGTAATGGTTAGAAAATTTAACAGTTCAGTACACTGTCTACAATCCAGTTTTTTAAACAGCCAGAAAAAGTGCAAAGCACCACAGCAAACAGCAACAAATGATTAAAACTTACTAGAAGTATTAATGTGTGTATAATATGGACACACAAATACTAAGACAGTACCCAACACAACAGTTGGAAAGACTGCCTTTCTCACTGTGAATCTCCCTTCACAATCACCACAGATACGCCTCTCCACCGAAGCACACTTCTACAGTGTCTGTCAGTACAGAGACTGAATGTTATTTACTGAGGTATTCAGAAAGACCTTTGAGTCAAAGACTCATTTACAAAGGTTCCATGTCAAACATATAGAGGAACAGGGATAACATTGACAGAGTTTCAGGTTATTACATAACATCATAGTGCAGGATACATGCATGGTGCCGAGAGTGCCTTGAAGACAGGGATGTCATAGAATACAGTATTATAGCACAGTCACAAAAGAGTCAGTGAGGCTGCTTGTCAAAGTAGGAAGTTTGGCAGCGATCGGTCAGGCGATCGGCGAGAAACTGGTGTCAACAGGTTAGGGGCAGTCACATTGATTTGTGGTCAGGAGGTGATTACTTACAGCGGATTTGAAAGGGCCTATTCTTGTTTTGTTGGTGATTAGACTAGGGACCGCATTTGTCCAGGAGGGGGCTTTGTAGCTGAACGTTCTTTGATATTGGGAAGTCCGGCAGCGGGGTACCCATAGTAGTGGTCTGGTTGAGTTATGGGAGGTTCTGGCAGGAGCAGCAGGGAAAATAATTTTGTTTAGGGCAGGGGGGTGAGGCCAAGAGTAATCTTTTTGATCATAAGGCAGGTGTGGTACTTGATTCTATTGTCTAAGTTTAGCCAGTTAGTGGTACTGTAGAGGTCGCAGGTGTGGGTGAGGCAGTCACATCCAAGGATGAGATGGCAGGCCTTGTTAGAACAAGCCAGAGTCTGTCAAGGGCTGAGGTGGGGGCTGCACTGTAGATGAGAATGCCATAGTCCAGGAAGGAGAGCACAGAGGAGTTAATGGTAAAACACAGCACCTTAGGGGTGAGGCAGCACTTGTACCTATAGAGTATGCCTAGTCTAGAGTTAAGAGCAATGGATATCAGGCGGATATGTTGGCAGAAATTGAGCTCCGGGTCTAGTGTGACACCTAGGTATTTAAAGGTGCCCACTTGTTCGAGAGGGGTTTGATTAATGGTTAGAAATTGGGGGCAGAGGCTCTTAAGAGAGTTTTGTGGGTGGGAAAAAAATCATGACTTTAGTCTTGTTATAGTTAATGATTAGGCGCTGGGTGGTAAGCCTGTGTTCAGATTCATGGAGAGCGTGCTGGAGTGTTTGGTGTAATTTGAGGGGGTTCGGATCAGAAACGAACAGGACTGCATCATCCGCATAGAGTAGCAGTCTGCTGGGGCAGGCCGCCGGGAGGGTGTTAAGGTAGAGGCAAAAAAGGAGAGGGCCAAGAATGGAGCCCTGTGGGACACCGGAGTGGATTGGGAGGCTGGGGGACAGGACGGTGCCTATCTTAACTAGTTGTGTTCTGTCAGATAGATAGCTGGTGAACCAGTTCAAGGCGTCTTGAGAGAGGCCGTTGTAGGCATGAGTGTTTAGTAACAGGGCATGGTTGACGGTATCAAATGCCTTCGAGAGGTCCACTAAGATGGCTCCTGAGATGTGTCCACAGTCCAAGGTGGAGTGGACATGAGAGGTGAGTTCAAGGAGGGCCGTGGTGGTACTAGGACCCTTGCGGAAGCCGTGTTGCTTGCTGCATAGGAGGTTATATTTAGTGAGGTGGTCAGTGAGTTGATCGGTGACTGTGCGCTCTAATGCTTTAGATAGGGATGGTAGGATGGAGATGGGGCGGTAGTTGTTTGTGGAGGTGTGGTCCCCGCTCTTATGTATTGGGGTGATACAGGCCTCTTTCCAACGTGCAGGAAATTCTGCCTGGCACAGGGAGCGGTTGAGAATATGGGTGAGCGGGGAGAGGACTTCCCGGAGGGTGAGGCGAAGAAGTCTGAGACCTAGGGAATCATTACTGGGGGGAGAGTGGTTAAGGGCTTTGGAAAGGTAGGGTTTGGCTGTCTTCGGTGTAAGGATGCGTATATCGAATGGTGGGGCATGGGGTGGCTGGCGGGGTTCCTGGGCAGGAGGTGGGTAGAAGAAGTTGGGGGGAGGACATGGTTGAGATCTGTGAAGGCGGAGTTTAGGGCCGAGGCTGCGCTTGGGGGATCCCAGTTGAGGTGACCATAAATTAATATTTGGTCAGGGGGCAGATTAGTAGGCTTGCCACATAGTTCCTTAACATTATTCCAAAATTTTCGGCCTGTGCCCCAGGTGGAGGTTAGAGCAGCTTTGTAGTAGTCTGCTTTGGCGGAGCGAGTGGCCCATGTGCACTTGTTTTGGGCCTCCCTGTAGCTTAGCCTGTCCTCAGGCCATTGGGTTTCATTTGCTCAGAACCAGAGGGCATCCCAGTGCCTCAGGAGGCCCAGGAGGCAGTCCGAGAACCAGGGGCCATGATTGCCCTTGGACATGCTCTTGGTTAGGGGGCGAACGTATCACAGGCAGCATTGAACGTGGTGGTAAAAAGTTCAAGCGCCTGATCCGGGTCGAGGGTGTTCATTAGGGGAGACTAGTCCCAGTCTTTGAGGTAGGCCTTGAGCTGGGCTAGTTTACCGGGCCCCAGTTTGCATTGAGAGGTAATTTTAGGGGTGCTTTGGGGGCAATGCAGGACCAGGTGAAGAGTACCGGGGAGTGGTCGCTTAGTGCATCCAGGAGGACCACGGGGCTGGTTATTTTGTGGGGACGGTTTGTAAAGACAAGATCTAGGAGGGAGGATGTCCCTGTTTGAGGGTTTACCCGGGTGGGGTCAGTGACTACTTGAGTGAGATCCAGTACTTCAGCCTCATTAATGAACGGTGTGGCTGTCTTGGCCAGCCAATTTATGTTGAAATCTCCCATAATTAGTTTTTCATACCGCGTGGGAAAGGTGGAGAGCTGGGACAGGATGTCTTGGAAAGCAAGCTTCTGGTCCCTGGGAGGGATGTAGGCGGTAGTGATTAGGAGCGGGGAGGTAAACTTGCCTAGGGTTATTTTAACGGTGAGGGCCTGAGCTCCCGGTGTGAGATATGGCAGGGGCAGTACTTGGCCTGAGAGTGTGTTTTTTAGATAGAGAGTGCAACTGCCCTCTCTTTTTCCTAGCCTATCGGAGCAAAAGAGGAGGTAACTAGGGAGGTTAACTGCTGTGTCAGGGACAGAGGGGGAGAGCCAGGTTTCACTCAGGGCTATGATGTCTGGGTGGTGTTGGAGTACCCACCCTTGAAAGGAATCCCATTTTTTTTGTAGGCTGCAGATGTTGATAGATGCAATGCGGAGCCCATGGCCTGCTTGAGGGTGGGGCAGGTGAGCATTTTGAGGGCCTGGATTGGGGTGGATGTTGCCCGTCAGGAAGAGGAGGAAGATGACTGACCTGAGATTCTTGTTACTTGATCGGGTGCTTAGTCGAAGGCAGGCTCGCTGTGGATACTCCATGGTAGGTATTGGAAGTTTCAGGGTATAGGGGGCTGATAGGAGGAGGAAGTGGGCAAAGGGGGTAAGCATGGAGAAGGAGGGTCTGCCAGGGACTGGCAAGAGAAAGGGGGTCTCCATAGGGTGCCTTTCCTAGGGAGAAGGACTCTGTAGGAGATAGAGAAGGTGGAAAGTTTAGTATTTATATTATGGTGCAAATGGGCAGTGGCTTGGGCTTGTAATCAGACTCTCAGGATGGGGGAGCCATGGGGGGAGTTACCATTAGCCTGGGGCACAGGGGGTTTAGTTGTGTTCCATTGTTTATGATAGGTGGAGGGAGGGTGGGGCAGTAATGTGAGAGTAATAAGGGTGAGCAGGAGCATTTTTCGAGCAAGCCAGTGTGCTTAATGATACAGTAATGTAAGGTCAGAGCAGGGAGAGGGAGGGGACGCCTAGTGGTGGGCTGGTATAAGCTGCAGATGGAAGCTGGCTGATAAGTTAAAACACCTTAAGGGCGTGTTCTCCACTATATAACTGAGAGCTCACCAATGGGTGGTGGGCGGTGGTTTACCGCCTGCATCGGTGGGGCAAACACAGGAGTTCTCTCTCTCTTTCTGCGCTCTGCTTTAGCAGTATTTTAAAAAACAGAAAGGCGCCAATACAGAGATAGAGGATCCGAGGAGGAACAGCGTGGCAAGCAGCGTCTACCTGGCTTTGTCGGCAGCTGTGCTTCGTTACGGGGAAGGGCTGCACTTCCTGCAGTCCCTCACGACCTCCAGTGACCTCGGGCTACCAACTGTGGAGACAGAAAGAAGGGGCCGGTGAGTCTCAAGATATAGAGTGAGTACCTGGGGGGGACGGTCAAGGCTCCTAGGACACAGGGGATTAGCAAGGCTGTGTAGTACATCCCAGCTAGCAGAAATACAGCAAAACAATTTGACATAGACAGAAACTGCAGTCTAAATGAAAAAAAAACAAATGCAATAGATATGGTACAGGATGATTAAGGTAACCAGGCTAAGTAAATTTGGCATAGACAGAAACTGCAGTGTAAATAAAAAAAAAATGCAATAGATAAGGCACAGGATGATTAAGGTAACCAGGCTAAATATGCCAGCAAGGGTTAAAATGGAGTTGGAACAGTAAAATAAAAACTATCTCCACATGTGTGGGGATTTAAAGTCTCTAGAACTCTCAGAGTTCTCTCTCTCTCTCTCTCCCTCTCCCTCTCTCTCTGTGCTCTGCTTTAACAGTATTTTAAAAAACAGAAAGGCACCAATACAGAGATAGAGGATCCGAGGAGGAACAGCGTGGCAAGCAGCACCTACCTCACGACCTCCGGCAACCTCGGGCTACCAACTGGCTTTGTCGGCGGCTGTGCTTCGTTACGGGAGGGCTGCACTTCCCAAGTAGTCCTCAATCATCCGCCACCCTGGCTACATGTTCAATATGCACACAAAAACAATAAATGCTCAATGATATAAGCACACAAGGGTTTCCTTCAATCGATGTAATAAATCTTGACACAAAATTTTGTCGTAAAAATTATTTTTTAAAGGTTTTTCAATGGTTTGGTTCTCAGAGCTCTGAAAGCAAACTGTCTCTATTTTACAGGGAGGAACAGGGTGCAGAAATACACTATTTTTAAGTGAAAAAGATGTTCCAGGACTACAGGGCATGGGATGAAGTTGGAAGGAGGACGATTCAGGGGAAATGTGAGGAAGAATTTCTTCACAGAACGGGTGGTAGACAAGTGAAACACCCTGCCAGAGGAAGCGGTTGGGGCTGAAACAATCACGGGATTTAAGAATGCATGGGATAGGCATAAAGGAATTCCGGAGGTCAGGGGTTAGGTGCAACAGACTTCTAGGAAAACATAAACTGAACTTACAAGCTCAAATGGGCAGACTGGGTGGGCCATAGGTCCTTATCTGCTGACACTGTCTGTGTATCTATGTATCTTTCCACTATACACATTACGCTGAACTGAGGCTGTGCAAGACAATCTAGAGCCCATGTGACCTGCCATCCCATGAATCACTGCAAAATTCTCCTTAATGAGCAATAGAAAGGTGAAGTTAACACGAAGTCCCTGGAAACCAATGAAACTTTGCGTTAGAATTAAACGGGGAGTAATAAAAAAGGCAAAGTCAATGCAAAGTCCATTGAAATCAATAGAACTTCGTGTTATTGGGTAAAGGCAAAGTTATTCACTTCGTGTTGCGGAGTATGTCACAAATTCTGGGTTTGGGAACTTCACCCACTACCATATACCAGCTGGTAAAAGTCCATCTTCAGATATCAGTCCCACAGTTTCCTTATAACTTCAACCCTCTATGAGGGGTTATTTTGTCAACTGCTTACCTGCAATCAGGAAGCAGAGAAGCACCCAAATGCTGGAGGGGAGGCAACCGTCCTCGTTAAGAAGCCGAAATGGACAATGGCTCAGCCCCACAACAGTGCGGTGGCCCACAATGATCACACAAGAAAAAAACAATCCACCACTTTTTCAACAAGCAGATTTCAAATACAAGTCCCCGATGTAAATACTGTACTACCCCACAGAAAGACCACAGCATTGCTCACAAAGCACTGGGGGCTGAGTTACTTGGTTCCCACCACTGGCCTACAATCGCACTTTGGAGAAAGGTTCCACTACTGCAAAGACAGGAAACAGTATACAGCTATCCAGCTGGGCCTTAGAATATCCAGAAAAACTGCCTAGTTCATGGGAATGAAATAGTCTGCTTGACAAAATCACACATTTGGAAAGTCAGTCAAATGTAATAATTATAACACATAAATGTGTTAAGGTTTCAGCTTATGATAGTGCAGGAAGCTTATATAAATGAAAACCTAGTCCCACATGGACTTATCTATATACCACTATTCATACCTAGCAACACTAACTGACCAAGATGAAAAAAAAACTTCTGAAAAATAAACTAAAAACATATACTGTACAGAAAACATCAACAGTGCGAGAACAAATAAACACAGGCTGCAGCCATCTTGCCTGCTGCCTATCTCTTTAAGTCCATGATGTACAGTAGAGAAACTTCACAGATAAAAACAAAAATCTTTAAATCAATTACAACATTCTAAGACCTATTTTCAAAAGATTTTTTTTTCCATTTAATGCACAGAGTGGGATAAACCTTGAAATGAAAACTGGGCCTTGGTGTCAAAGAAGATCTACTGTTTTATTATTTATAGCAATGTAGATTTCATTGGAGTGATTCCATCGGTCAGTTCGGTGAAATCTGAATTGCATTAATCTTTGATTATTATGCTAGTACAGCCCTTTTACTAGCACAGTGATATGCTGAATCATGTCCAACACAGAATGTTGGAATTGTGATGTTGACGTAACAGCAGCATTTCATTGCAGTTTTAGTCGACCACCATAACCACGCCTGCCTATTTGGACTGTCATGCTATTGACCTCCCTTCTGCCCTTTTCTGGCTCAGACCCTGAAATTGTTTAAAACAAAAATAAAAAAAGGATTTCAATATGAGAAAGCTCCTGCCAGCTGAAATCTCCCTTTAACCCTATTTGCATCTTGGTCTGTGTAGTTTATAAGAAATGTTTATTTTCGTACATAAATATGTAGCTTCCCCTCCCTAGTGTCTAGGAGTATGATGGTATCAGTCCATGGGGAGGGGGAATCCACAACAACAGAAAACACTTCCAGAAGTGGCCTTCATTTTACCCAGGCCCCAAATGGCAAATGGGGAGCCCGCTGACTCAAGGTGCTGAGCTGCAAAGAAAGTTTAGTAGCATAATAGTCCATAACTCCAATAAACCACTCTGTAGATTGCAGCAAATACAGGGATCCCTTTTAATAAATTGATGAGCATACAAACAAATTACTCCATGGAGCAGTTAACAAATCACAGTGGAAGATACACTCATTTTGTTCGGGACTGCGATTGTCACACTAGAATATTTCAGTCTCTGGACTGGAGTGGTGACAATAAGTCCATTTTCAGGGAATTCATAAACAGAGCGTGATCCGGATAACCCCAGAGAACCTTGCAGGCAACAACCCAATTTTTAAAGCTCAGGCATGCAACACATGCTCATAGTCCCTAAAACAGAATAACCCCCATAGACTCCATTGCTACTGACCACTCAAAACAGGGCCATAGCTACACTGTCGCTTTTTGGGGCTTTTACACAGTGCAAACCAGTCCAACCTGCCACACAAATCAGGGCTGGCTTCTCAACTTAGAGCCACTGACTGGCTGCAACTGTTGCAAAACAGTCCCCCCCCCCCCGAGGGCTGACAAACTCACCACGGCCACCTCCAGCAAACTCCTTTAGTGCACCCATCTTCCCGAATTGGTGCTCACAGGACATACTGGGAACCGTTTTCCTCCTTGCTGACATGTTGCTCTCTGATCACCCTGCACCTTTGGGCAGAACAAGATCCAGGTTCGACTCCCAGGATCTCTCCTGGCAGCTCCCCTGCCAACGACCTCCGCCATGTCAACCGCAGGTCCACAGCCATGACTTACTTTTTTTTACCAAGGAGCACTAGTTCACCGCTCAGGCAGGCAATCACCCCCACTCGATCCTTATCTCTCCACTCAGTCTCTCCTTCTCTCTTCCTCTCCCACCTTTCTTTTTCCCGCACAGCCCTTTATATCTGCCCCTTTAATGCCCACCCATGGCCACACGTGACAGGCCATTGCTTGATGACAAAACTATTAACCCCTGCCTAAACAGGACACAAAGTTCCAAAACATACACATGCTGTACTAAGGTGACAGCCTCTAAGCCTCACTGGGGGCTACATCTCTCCCCTGCCCAAACGCTTGCCATCGCGGTGAGCTAAACTACGCCCATGCAGTCACCCCCTTCTGGCACAAACATCCAGGTATGCACACTTCCCTAACTGCTATAACCTCAGGGAGCTTAAGGCTGGCACCACCGAGGTGGCAAAAACTATGGATCCCTAGCCTAAGCAAACTCGGCACTCTCATTATGCCTGGGACCAATTCCCCCAGCCACCCACCATTGGACCTTACTGACAGATTGCTTTCAGCCTAAAAAACATTGGTGTCCCAGGTCCTAACCTAAACACAACTAACCTGATAATATCTAAACACTGCCTGCTGCCTTCACTGGACCCCCTTATTTTTCCTACAACTCCCCTATGTGGACACTACCCAAAATGTCAAGGACAGTGGTCCTACAAGACAAGATATAGCAGATGCAAAAACTCACTGATTAACAAATTATTATATTATTGCATGTACAATAAACATTTATTACTCTCTACTGTCGATCACCATACACAAACTGACTCTACACTAACACTGAAACACCATGATTTCTTTTGATTTCTCTCACACTGTTTTGTTTTGTTTTGTTTTTCAAAAGCACAAGATAGAATACCAAACTTTAACAGAGTCACAATCAGCACTCCTCCGTGGAGCTTTGGTGTAACTCTTCTCCCAACAGCTGAAATAGTAATCAGAGTCAGGTTTTGTACAAGGGCAGCCATAGGAATCCACAGCCTCCACATTGAAACTGGTGTGATCACCATCAATGTCCTGAACCATGGCATAGTTCTTGACAAGAATCATGCCATCAAAGGAATTATTTGCTTAAATACCCATGGCTACCTGCTGAGCCTCTTGCAGCTGGTACATCACACTGCAGGCATGCAGGTTATGCCTACAGTAGACCTTCCCAAGAATTCCATGTAACATCCAATCTGATCCCTTCTTCTCCTCCACAATGTCCCAGACTTGTTCAAGCATGTATGATAATCAAACTGAGGGAATTCCTGCTTTACATGTCTCCTTACATGGCGCTCCACTTGGGACCATGTAGGGAGGCTTCTGATGGTCATTCTGTGGGCCTTTCCTTGTGGATGTCACCCTCCACTGTTGTATTTCTTATCCTGCCATTGCCGTTCCTCTACCAAGCCCCAGTGATCCTGCAGTGGAGATTTACAAGCACCCTCTTTAACAGAATCATTGCCAGGTGAAAAGATCTTCCCAGAATAAAATGGTGGGACACTTCCTTTCTTGTCCCAATCCTCCTCTTCCTCAGATGCAGCCCAAACTTCACTCTCAGTGCTCTCCTTACTCTCTACTGTCCTCAGTGTCTTTGCCTGGACACACTGCTGTTTCTCCACTGATGGGTTCTTCAGAGTTTCAGAATGTGGACACACTTCTGACAACGCAGCCTCCCCACCTTTAGCTTTGGGCACAGTCCATGGTGTGGAGACAGTCCCCGCTGGCTCAGCATGGGTAACTTCACGCCGAGGCCTACCCAAACCAAAATCTCTGGAGTCATCAGTCGCTCTGATGATTTTAGCAGTGTGCTGGCTCACCCTCTTCCATACCCTCTGCCCCTGTCTTCACTCTTGGTGATGGCATCTTCAGGTGGGACACGCAGGGCAGCAGCCATATCCTCCCACGCTCCCAGGCTAGTATCTTTGGAAGCCAGGGAGGCACTAGATCGATTGGCTCCCAGACCAGTCAAACTGGAGCCACTGCAGATAGCACACACCAGCAATAACATCACTCCAGGGCCTTGTTTTTACACAGGGCACACTCTGTGGACACCGTTGACTTGCCCACTTGAGCCCACTTCCAGGAGAACATCTCTGGGGGCACAGTGACCCCCGATGGCATAGGTGCTCGAGCTATTTTTTAAAAAACTTAGGCTCATGAATTACAAATGCCACAAAGTTCCACACAGCAGACAAACCCCGAACAAACCTTGTGCCCTCTTGTGCTGGACTCTGTGCCAGGACCAAAACAGGAAATGCGACTCCTCCCCACCAGAACCAGCAGTCCAGTCCTTAAGTGTCACTCTGGCCCATGTGCATGACATTCACATAGACCAGACACTGGATCTCCAACCCTGCAGACTCTCTGGTGCCTCCAGACTACTCAAAGGCACAAAATATCTCCGTCTATAGCACCATCTTGGTTGCACAAAATCTGTAGTCAAATATCCAGAAACATCCACAACCTTCACCGAGCACCAAAAGTAGAGTCCAGGAGGGTCGCAGACACCCCCAAAACACATCCTGGATGATCCCCTATGTTGTAGCCCCCCCCTGGTGTCTAGGAGTATAATGGTATCAGTCCATGGGGAAGGGGCATCCACAGCAGGAGAAAACACTCCCAGAAGTGGCCTTCATTTTACCTCGACCCCAAATGGCAAATGGGGAGCCCGCTGACTCAAGGTGCTGAGCTGCAAAGAAAGTTCTGATTAGTAGCATAATAGTTCATATCTCCAATAAACCACTCTGTAGATTGCAGCAAATACAGGGATCCCTTTTAATAAATTGATGAGCATACAAACAAATTATTCCATGGAGCAGTTAACAAATCACAGTGGGGGATACACTCATTTTGTTTGGGACTGCAATGGTCACACTAGAACATTTCAGTCTCCGGATTGGGGGGGTGACAAGGAGTCCATTTTCAGGGAATTCATAAATGGAGCATGATCTGGATAACCCCAGAGAACCTTACAGGCAACAGTCCAATTTTTAAAGCTCAGGCGTGAAACACATATTCATAGTCCCTAAAACAGAATAACCCCCATAGACTCCATTGCTACTGACCATGACCACTCAAAAGAGGGCCATAGCTACACTGTTGCTTTTTGGGGCTTTTCCAGTGTGCAGACCAGTCCAACCTGCCACACAAATCGGGACTGGCTTCTCCCTTTCCACTCTCCTCTCCCAAGCACTTCCTTGGCTGTTCAACTCAGAGCCTCTGACTGGCTGCAACTGTTGCAAAACAGTCCTCTCTCCTCCTGGAAGGCAGACAAATTCACCTCAGCCACCTCCAGCAAACTCCTCCAGCACACCCATTCTCCTGGACCAGTGCTCACAGGACATGCTAGGAACCATCTTTCTCCCCGCTGACATGTTGCTGTCCAATCACCCTGTACAGAGTGCTGCACCTCTGAGCAGAACAGGGTGCAGGTTTGACACCTGGGATCTCCCCTAGCAGCTCCCCTGCCAGAGGCCACTGCCACATGAACCCCAGGTCCACAGCCATGACTTTACATTTTTATGTTTGCTTGCATGCATGTGCAAGAAACATAGTGCCATCATCGGAGATTTCGGAGGTGTGTCACCTCCTCCTCCAATTCAGGCACTGTGCTGGCGGTAGCGGCCCTGTAAGCCAATGCATTTGGAGCTGTCTATGACACGCCCAAAATGCAGTGTGCTACAGTTGAAAGGGGGAGTTATGCTTGAGTGAGCAGCATAGGCAGCTGCTCACGCGAGCTCCTCCCAGCCGCAGGCGCGGCGCGCTTCAGCAGCGCGATAGCCGACGGGTGCCCAATCCCCGCCGGCTGAGCTGCATCGCCTCCCCCAGTAGTTGATGCCACGCTGGGGCCCACCCCAGCGTGGCAATCAGTCATTGCGGCGAGGGGTGCCCATTCCCGTCGGCTGAACGCCTCCCCACCTCAAAGTCCTTGTGCGCACGCTTGGGAGCCCACCCTAGCGTGCGTAAGTCGGTCCTAGTCTTTTTGTTTTATTTTACCCTGTAAAACAAAAGCGTCCCCTGGCGCTCTCCCGAACCCCCTCCCGCCTCCGCACCCACCCACTGCGCACTCCAGCCTCCCCACACCCTCACCCCATGCTTACCTCCGGACTCCGGAGCCGACGATCTTCGTGGACTGGGAACACGCTCTGCACTCTTCAAAGCCGACTGCGAACTGAGGAAATGCCGGTAAGCTGTATAATGGGCTAGATAGGAGGAGTTCAACTTTATTGCATATCTCAGGCATTTTTGGGAATTTTTGCACCAAATTTTCAACATGGGGTTTTTGGGACCCCTTCTCATGAATGATGTCACATTCATGGCGTTATTCAGGCTCGAAGGGTGATTTCGCGCAGTGACTGTGCAGTGACTGCGAAATCACCCTTCGGGACTGAATACCACCATGACAGTGACACCATTCATGAGAAGGGGCCCAAAACCCCATGTTGAAAATTTGGTGCCAAAATTCCAAAAAATGACTGTTTAACGAGCATGCGTTGCGCAGTTCCTACGCAGGCTCGTAAGTTCGCGAAATTTTAATATTTTCACTCCAGATTTTCCACATTGCCATTTCACCACACCATCTTATGAGTAGTATAGCTGTCATTTTTCACGTCTCACCCAAAATGTGTTTCCACCCTTGTAGCGCAAGAATGGCGTCGGTATCTTGGAAATCAATGTACGGGACAAATTAAGAAAATCACAGTGACGCTGTTCATGAGCAGAAGTCTTAAAATGGCTATGTTGAAATTGGTGAAAAAATCCTAAAAATGACTGTTTGCGGGCATTGCGCTGTTCCTATGCCGGCTCATAGGTTTGCGAATTTTCAATATTTCCACTCCAGATTTTCAACATTGCCATTTTCCACACCTTCTTATGAGTAGTACAGCTGTCATTTTCACATCTCACCCAAAATGTGTTTCCGCCCTTGTAGCGCAGAATGTTGCAGTCGGTATCTGAACTCATGTATGGGACACATTAAGAAAATCACAGTGTCACTGTTCGTGAGCAAAGATCTTAAAATGGCAATGTCGAAAATTTGGTGAAAAAATTCCTAAAAATGACTGTTTTACGAGCGTTCGTTGCGCTGTTCCTATGCACGCTCATAGGTTTGCGAATTTTCAATATTTCCACTCCAGATTTTCAACATTGCCATTTTTCCACACCTTCTTATGAGCAGTACAGCTGTCATTTTTCACATCCTGCCCAAAACGTGTTTCCGCCCATGTAGCGCACAATGTTGCAGTCGGTGTGCAAACTCAATGTATGGGACACATTAACAAAACCACAGTGACACTGTTCATGAGCAGAGGTCTTAAAATGGCTATGTTGAAAATTTGGCGAAAAATGCCTAAAAATGACTTTTGATAGGCAGTGCTGCACAGTTCCTATGCATGCTCATAAGTTTGCAAATTTAATATTTTCACTCTAGATTTTCAACATGTCCATTTTATTAAACTTCTTATGAACAGTACAGCTGCATTTTCATATGTCACCCAAAATGTGTTATCGGCATGTGGCGCACAATGGTGCTGTTGGTGTCGAAAGCAATGTTTAGGACAGATTAAGAAAATCCAGTTACACTGTTCATGAGCAGAGGTCTTAAAATGGCTATGTTGAAAATTTGGTGACAAAAGTCCATAAATGACTGTGTTACGGGTGAGCATTGTGCAGTTTCCGCATCCTCGTTAGTTCATGACTTTGTAATATTTTCAGTCCAGATTTTCACTATTGGCATTTTTCAACACTTCCTTATGAACAGTACAGCTGCCATTTTCACAACATGGCCAGGCGTGTTTTCACACTTCAGTGCAGAGATGCGTGGTCGCTGTGGAAATCATTGTTCGGCACAGATAAAGAAAATCACAGTGACACTGTTCATGATCGGAGCACCAAAATGCCTGAGTTGACAATCTGCTATAAAATATCCCCAACCTACTTATATAGCGGTGTGTTGCACAGTTTCTATGTACACTCGTGACTTCACCATTTTTTAAATATTTTTACTAACATTTGCAGCATAGCCATTTTACACCTCCCATGAAAGAGTACAGCTGTCATTTTTACATCCTGTTTGAATATTTTGCACCTGTGGTGCTACATCCCGTAGTCACTGTGCATAAACAGCTGGCTACTAAACTGATATTCCCCTGTTCATGAGGTGGGGTCACAAAACAAACATGTTGAAAATTTGGCGTTAAAATACCAACGAATGCCTGAGGTATTAGGCTTTTCAACTAAATCGCCCAACCCTACAGAGAATGACAGGAATCAGGGGTGTGACTTGGGATTCTTGCCTGTGATGCTCATACAATTCCACCCCTGCAGTCACTGAGAGGCATCGGTATGCCTTGGACTCTTGACCCCAAACTTACCCCATTCTCCTATATCGCACCCATCTCACCGTATTTCCTAATGAAATGGGTGCGCATAAGGCCAAAGACCCCAAGGAACACGCGACATTTGTCAGTCTCTGCAGAGTGGGGTGTGGTGAAATGGCGTGGCCGTTATGCCTGACGACCCAAATGCACACCCCAATACCTGTCACTCTCTGCAGGGTGGTGGTGGTGGGGTTGGCTTCAGTTCAATACTTCACTGCCATTCCTATTACGCAGCTCTGTAACTCCTACACTACCACTGCCAATGCCAGTAAGCAAACATTCGGCATTGACAAATGCTTGTTTACTGAGGAGCAGTAGTCCACTGCTCAAGCAGCCAGTCATCCCAGCTCGATCCTTATCGCTCCACTCAGTCTTTCCTCCTCTGTTCTCCTCTCCCTCTCTCTCTCTCTCCTTTTTTCCCCTGTGCAGCCCTTTATATTTGCCCCGAGATGCCTGCCCATGGCCACACATGACAAGCCATCCCTTGGTGGCAAAACTATTAACCCCTGCCTAAACAGGACACAAAATCCCAAAACGCATCCTGGCTGTACTAAGGTGCATGAGTCAGTGCAAGTGACAGCCTCTAAGCTCCATGGAGGGGCTACAAATGTAAACACAAAAAGAGATCTGGTTTAAATTATGTAGAACACATCATGTGACAAAGGCAACAAGACAGCAGTGTCTACTACAGATGGTGAGCACAATCTGCACTCCTATCCACCAAGTTCATGAAAACACTGATCAGGTCCTGGACTGTAAATATCTGGTTCTTCACAAAAAAAAAATACAGATCGACTGCCAAACCAAACTCTGAATTCCTATCAGCTGTTCATCATGGACTCTGCTTCCCATTGAGAATAATGAAAGTACTCTCGTCGGGGTGATGCGAGCAGACAGAACAGCTGACAGGAGATCTTAAGCTAGCATGAGTGCCACTGTCATCGATACATGTATTGACAGCTATGTAAAAGAAGCTTGTGAAATCTGACATATGTGATACTTGGACCTCAAGGTGCTGCTGATCAACACTTGCTGCTTAGTTCCTACTGCAGATTGCTGCTGGAAACAATGGGCAAAACAAATAAAGTGGTAACACAGAAAATGCATTTACAAAAGTTGTATCTATGTTGTTGTTACATTGTGCAACCACCATTCACCTGGCCATCCAGCTAAAAAGCCCAAAATTACAAAACGCCGTACTGGGAACTCAGTTGAAGGATCAAAATGTGTGTGTGTATGTGTGGGGGGCTGATAGATTCCAACCAAATGCAGAAGGACTATTTGTCAACTGAAATGAGGTACATTTAAATAAAAAAATAAGACTTCACTACAGATAACAAACTTTTTCTGCATTTCTATAAAAATAATAAGGTACTCCAGGGATTGCATTAATCATCTATTAATCACCCCAGGGGCATGCGGCACTCGGCTTTGCCTTGTTCTCCATTACGCCCCCAAGGGGTGAGTAACAGTCAACTAATGTAATCCCTGGTCATTCCTTATTGCTTGCTTATTACATATTCTCAAGTTATTAATATCATCTGCAGGAGTCCATTCTTCTACTTGCCACATGCCACTAAGCAAGTCACTTGTCAGTTAGGGGAAACCAATCTCCTTACAACAGCAAGAGCAAAACATACACACCTCATAACAAACATTTTTTGTCAGTGATCCAGAACATATGTAAGCAGTAACACACAACAGGGTGTGTAGTTATGGCCAATAATCGCAAGCCTTATGTATGTTGTGAGGCAAAAGGTGCAGCCAAGTGCCTTTAAAGACACTAAAGAACTGTGATTATTGGCTATAATTACACATCCTGGAAGTGTCTTATTGTACATGTATCATGGCTTTGAAGCAAATATTACATGTAAAACTGCACATGTGTAATTATGGTGAATAATTAATTACACAGTCATGTGACTTGTATCAGCCTATCGAGTGGCTTCATTTATTCATACAGTTTTTATAAGCACAAATGACTGTTTAGGTAGACTCAGACTTGGTGGTCCAGTTAGTCTTCCCCTGTTCTCGTGACAGTATCACCCCCGAATTTATAGTAGTTCATGTATTTCAGCTGTGCACAAAGTGTTACAGTATGTTTACCACTCACTGTTATGGATCCTGTCTCTGAGGAGAGGAAACACCTCTGGGAATCCAAGGCCCAGCAGGACTATCCAGACATACTGTACTACTTCATTTAAACCAATGTTACCAAAATGAGCACCCCTATCTCCTTATCTCATATTCCTCAGATCTTGTTTCTCTCACCATATTATTTTCCAATAGAAACGTGTCTCATTTTGCTGTGAAAGCCTGCATTTGTTTGCTCAGTAGTACAGTAGTAACATAGAAACATAGACTTTGATGGCAGATAAGGACCACTTGGCCCACCCAGTCTGCTCATTCCCCATTGGATAAGCTGCAGATCCTAGTTAACCAACAGTCTACTTCCTCCTACCCCCCACTAGAATTGTCTTGTGGCTGTCCCATGTGTTCTTGAATTTCCCCACTGTTTTTGACCCCACGACCTCCTCAGGAAGGCTGTTCCATGTGTCCACCACCCTCTCCATGAAAAAATACTTCCTCATGTTGCCCCTGAGCCATCCACCCTCTATCTTCCAATTGTGCCCCCTTGTTCTTGCACATCTCTTTTTCTGAAAGATGCTACCATCTTGGACTCTGTTGATTCCCTTGAGGTACTTGAAAGTTTCTATCATGTCCCTCCTCTCCCTCCTTTCCTTGAGGGTTTACATGTTAAGCTCCTTTAGTCTCTCTTCGTATGTCTTCAGGTGCAGACCCTGCACAATTTTAGTTGCCCTCCGCTGGACAGCCTCCATCATGTCTATGTTCTTGCAAAGATGCTGCCAGCCATGCACTACAGTGGCGACCCGGGTTTGGGAAGAGACTCAGGTTACTCGGGGTGGACCGAGGAGGGAGGATTGACCATCCCTTAAATGGCTGTCCTCCTCCAGGGAGGGGGATTAATGCACCCCACTTGTTGGCTGCCACCTAGAGTAATCTGAGTGGTAGTGCAGCAGGACCACATGGGAAGAGTCCTCGAATCTGTCCACCAGGGGTGTCTCCATGGAGACAGAGCAAACATATTGCATCATTGCACACATGTGAACCCTTGGGAGAAAATGGAGGAACCCAGTGCAGAACAGATGGGATGAGCATCACTCAAATAATGCAGTTACTGGATTATTTGTTCATCCCATCTACAGTATTTTGCGCTGGTTTATATTTTGTCGAGTGAATGACCCAAGACACAACATCCTTTATTACTTCTCCTAGAAGTGAAGGCAGTCTGGACTTTCTTTGGAAATAGAAAATGGAGGAAAACCCTCTGGCTTGATGATGGCCCAGTCCCCTGCAGGCCCTATACCCATGACTGGTCACCTCCAAATAGATCCTGTGGCAGAGGACAGCTGGGGTGAGGTAAGACCCATGGATGTCAGGTGATGGACCTGAGGGGACCAGTCCTGAAGGGGCAGCTCAGAAAATAAGGAGTAGAAAGAACAAACAAAATAAAGAAAAGAAAGTCTGTATGCTACTCTGAATCTACTGTATTCCCTGGTAACTGATTCCATAAACCCACTACATTCTGAGTAAACAAATTTTTCCTTATATTGCTCTTTATTTTTCCTCTCCTTAGTCTAACATTGTACTACTGTCTTTTGCCAACTGTTAAATGTATTCCACCCTGATTAACATTATCAGTGCCCTTTATGGTCTTGAACATCATAACCATGCCCCCTTACTATCCTCTTCTTCAGTGTGAACATTCCATAGAGACACGGGGGGGGGGGTGTCCAAAAGGGTTGGACATGGATGCAAATCATGTTGCATCTGCATCCATTTTCTTGCATCCAGGCAGCCCTGTTTAGCTCTATTACGCAGCCAGGCAGCCATTGTTTTCAGAAGCTGCATCCAGTTATGATAAAAAGTCACAATTTGCGGCAAAAAAACAGACACAGTTGCATCCATTTTTGGACACAAACTTTGGATGCTGGTAAACCATCTAATAGATGGGTATAAAGGGTTTTGGCCACATTTCAGCTTTGAAAATAACAGCAGACGCATCTTGGGCAGATCTCTTAAAATTCTTCCCATACACCTTTTATGCAGAAAAAGGCCCTGCAGCCTATTGAGTCTGCCCAGTCCTTCACAACTAATGCTGATTCTTTGATTCCCAGATTCTGTCATCTTTCCTATTACTCAGCTGCCCAAACCACCTAGTCACCTTGGGTGCTCTGTGCTGTACCTTTACTATTTTCTCCATGTTTTTCTCATATTGTGGTGAGCAGAACTGCCTGCAGTATTCCGGGTGTTGCCTTACCAGGGTGCTATAAAGTGTCAAAATTGCCACCCCCCCCCCCTTGAATTTGCTTTCCAGCTGCTTTCTATCAAGCCTAGCATGGAACTTTCTTTGCTGACTGTCACAACACACTGAGTTTAAAGTTTCAGTGTCTCAACTATAATAACCCCCGGTCCCGTCATAGTACAGTAAGTTCCTTTCCATGCACTCATTATTTGCTGCTCTTATTTATGGCTCCTAGGTGCAGAACATATTAAATTTACAGTAATTTCCCCCATTGCTGCTCACTCTTGCAGCCTATCAAGTCTTTTTTCACCACCTCCGAACCCATAGACTTTTTGCCATTTTTGTACCATTCACAAATTTGCTCCATTGTCTAAATTATTAAATAGCAATTGACACCTTTGGGAAAACTATTGAAAACCATTTATTTGAACACTTATTTATTTATTTACATTGCTTATATTTTCTATACAGTATGTCTCAGTCACTTGTTCTTTCAAGGATCCCTTTTTCGTGCCAAGATAAAGAACAAAGTGAAGAGTAATACAGGAAATACTTCAATTATAATTCATATTTTATCAGACTATCATGGGCAGGATTTTCAAAAGGATTTGTCTGAGAGTTCTCTCTCACTAATTTCAAAGAGGAAATCTGGCCAGTTAGACCAATTTTCAGATGGTCCAACCATGTCTGAATTTCACGTCCAAAAACAGTGCAATTCAGCAAAACATTATGTAAATCACATGTGCATCGATTGTTACTGCATATCATGACTTAATGTCACAGATGGAAAAAGTAGCAGGGCTGCTTAGGTGCAGTCTGGCAAACACAAATGCAGCCACAAGGTTCACCTGTGTCCATATCTGACCCTTTCAAAAATCTAGCCCAATGTTTCTCAAAGTCTTCTTAGAGGTGTCATTTGCTCTTTAAAACAATGTTAAACAGAAGAGGCTGCAACATCAACCTATGTTTCACACCACCTATTGCTCTTCTTATGTATGAGGCTCTTCCCTGTACTCTCACTATCAAAGTCTGCTTCATGCCACCAAATCAATTTGGGATCCATGTTAGAATATTCTCCCAGTCCAAAGTACTTTGCACTGCACTGCACTGCTTGCTTGAGGTACTATACCAAATGCTTTGCCAGTATCAAGACAGATCATTTCTATTATATAATGGTTAAGAGAAACCAAGACCTCTAAGTGGTCAGATTCAATCACATGACCTTGCATCATTCCAGCACAATAGTACAGGTCCAAAATTCTCAACTTTCTGAACCTCATTACTTGGTTTTTAAAACACAAATCAGAGGAATCATGTTATAATCACAATAAGGCACTTCAGTGTGTGATTAATTGGGGAATAATGGCACTTCTCAGGTGGGTAATGCACTTGGTATTGCCTTGTGCCTCACTTCTCCAGGAATGACATGTCCTCAGTAATGCCCACTATGTCATGCCTTATTGTTTAATTGTGTTCTCCCTATCCAGATCCTGAGTCAGTCCTTTGAAAAAAGGCAATTACTTTACATTTGTCTGGCATCATCTTCTCTAGGGGAACCCATGCTGACTACCTCTTTACAGGTTAAATTTATCAGAGTGCTACAGTACTTTGTCCTAGCCATGATAATTGCCTTCAACATTCTCCCTACGACTGAAGTCAGTGCAGTAGGGCTTTAGTTTTTGGGTCACCCTGCCATGCCTTCTTAAGTAATAGCGAGACAATTGGTGTCCTTCTATCCTCTGGTACTACCCCTGTTGCTAAAGATTCCCTATATATTTTAGCCAGCAGTCGACAAATTGACATGCAATGAAGTACAAACCATTAATCATGCAAATGTAAACACTTAGCATGAGGTATAAATTTGTAAACCTTCCCTCCCTCAGGGGATATATCAGTTGAAACTGCTAAATTGTTAATTAAAATTCCTTAGCAGCAGTTTTGCTGACATTCTCTTTTTGGCCATCTGCTTACTTATTTCTGCTCAAGCTTGACTCATCTCAGATCATGTAAGTAATTATAATAAAATGGATAGGAAAAATTTAGCAACGTGAGATGTCTATTGAACTATTGACCTGTGCTGATATCTCTGCGCAACATCACTGGTCAAGACTTTAGTTTAGTTTAGTTTAGTTTAGGTTAGGTTAGCTTAGTTTAGTTTAGTTTAGCTTAGCTTAGCTTAGTTTAGTTTAGCTTAGTTTAGTTTAGTTTAATTTAGTTTTGTTCACCGGGTACATCTGATGGAATACAAGATCCCATTTTCAGGGATGACCCAGCCTTTAGAATAAAGCCCATGTAGAACACAGCTTGCATTACATTAGATACAGTCTGTTAGATACATTTGGTTACAGAGGGCAAACAGTAAAACCTTTCTGTCACTGTAAGTACAATTGGCAACAAAGGCTTGGGACCTAAAGACAGGTCACATCAAAGATGTAAAAAACATTGTTTCATAAATAGTATAATAATGGAAGCTAAACATAACATTATCCTTTTTGACTTCTTGATCAAACTACTATTAAAGACATGAGGCAGATCATTCAACCTTGATTGCTAGAACAAGCATGGACACCATCTTCCCTCTTTAATTGATCTCTGCCTCCTTCCAAAGCAAACCTAACACTCCACAAATCCCCACAGTAATTGAACAAAATATACCCCCACTTCCCAGGTTTAATAACCTAAAAATACAGTACAAGAGTTGCTTATACATTTATTTAAAAAAAACTAACCCATATTGTGTGACATGGGCTTATTAGTTCTGGAGAAATACAGTTTTGGCCTACTTTTCTGTTCCTAGATAAAAGTCCTCTTCGACGAACCAAGTGCTATGGTTATGACCAATAATGTCATCTTACCCTCCATCACCCTAAAGAAAGGGATATTCCAAGACTGCCTATATCCCCATTCCTTTCTGTTTTATCCTTGAAACCCTCAGTCATCCAGATCTGGGAACATCCTATATATCCCAAATGTAGATAACCTCCTTCTTCTATGATTTATTGTCACCCTTCTGGCTTAACTTACATCTATCATCTAGTGTTTCAATATTATTCATCAATATGTGGTATCCCTCTACTGTACATAGTATTATTTATATTTTATTTTTGCCTGAAAGGCCATTTTATGTCAAACTTAATTTGTAATTGCTCTGTTTCTGTCCTTGTCCCCTCAGGACCCTCTTGTAAAATAGGTGCTGAACTTAAATGGGACTATCCTTGTGTGTGGATTTCTGAAAATAAAACATATAAAATCAAATATTATGAAAGAATATTGGCCATACAGTATCTAAAATCTTCCTTAATGTGGACTTGATTCCAACACATATGCACACTGAACACCACAGAACCAGTTTTGCTGTACTCTGTGATGTAATGCACAATAAATGTAAAGCAAGCAATAATAATAATCAAAACATCAGTTATGCTAGAAACAACATAAATGGTTTATTTTGAGGGCAATGACAATGAAACAGGACATGGAGGCAATGGGGAAGTTAAAAAGAGCAGAAATGCAAAATATAAAAATACACAAATAATGGGCCCTATGTATGACAGGGTGTAAAGAATGCACAAAGTGGTTGGAAATGCAGTGTGCAGCTATACAGCACACAAGGCAGCCATGTAACGCACCATTCACTAACTGGCATGCAATCCACATGCAGCTAGTACGCAGGACCACAGGAGATGCATAGGACCCCATGCAGGCCTAACTGGCTGGTCCCAGAACACAAGGATCCACCCCTTTATGGGCATGCGGTCCACCCTGTGCAGATATGTGGAAGTGAATACTGGATAGAAAACACTGTGGATGCAGCGTCAGACACCAGCAGAGATGCACAGCACCCAACTGGGCAAACACTGGGAGACAATGGTGCAGGTCACGGGGGCAGGACTGCGCTGTACATATGTCCAGACCTGAGGTGGTGGACATACCCAGTCCACAAATTTCACTGGTAGCCTGGTGGTGACATTGGTCAGTGACATCAGTACCCACTATGCAACATTTTATGAGGCACTCTTCCTGTTTACATCCCAGGAGACCAAGGCCCACCTCTGGCTTGGTATACAGTTCACCATGAATGCTGCAGGCCCAGAGACATGGACACTTTCCACCATCAAATATAAATGGTGTGACCTGCAGGTGGCAATGAAGAGAAAACTCACAGTTGGCACAAGGGCTCACCTCAGAATGGGCGGTGCTCCACCCAGCCTTGCACCCACACTAACACCCGTGGAAATGATGGTCACCAACATCCTCACAGAGGTGGCCCTCACGGAGCAGTGGAGGGCATAGACACACTGCCAGGTATGTAGAGATAAGCAGAGACAGGTGCCGTGTGGGTATGTACACCATGCATGTGCTACCACTATGTGTTGCACCCCACAGTCATCGGTACAGTTGGACACCCCTCTCCAAAGTGATGCCACCACGTGCCCTGGAGCCTACACCACAGCATGTCCCATGCACAGTGGACTGTGATGTGGAGGATGGCACAGGTAGGATGCTCACTGTGCATGCACCACAGCACAGTATACCACAGAAGCCCTGCCACAGGTATCATATCCCCCTTATGTCACCCAAAAAAACAGATCAGGACACAGAAGTGCCATTGGACACTGAGATAGACATGGAGGCCACACGGACAAGGACTATTGTGGGGACAGAGGAGGATGAAACCTACATTGTGTACAGTCCCCCCCTGCCAGCTTGACAGCACCCCAGAGGCCCAGCCAACAGGCTAGCACATGCACACAGGCACACAATGGTCACAGGCTTACATTGCACAACACCTTCACCCCTGTTTTGTAGCCCATATGTCAGCATCAGATATGCAGGATCTGCTATGTTCATGTACATGGACCAGAAGGGCATCCATCACCTATACCAGTGCTCTGGACACTGATGACTTGCTGACACCCATGACACCCTCTGTCACCCTCTGGAATGACCCTGTGGCATAGCAAGAGAGTACACAGAGCACCTTAGTCTCCATGGTCATCACCCTGGAATGCCCGGTCCATGGTGCCACAGTGGTGCAGACCATGTCACACGTCTGCTCAACTATGGTCCAGTCAAACTGAAATCATTCGATGCAGTGTGTGTTCCACAATGTCCCAGCATCCAGCCAAGGTCTGAATACCTATGGCCATGGATCCAGCAGGAGGACATTCATTAGGAAACCTGGACACATCATGACCTTCTCCTTCCGGTTATCTGCCAACAAGTAGGTAGATGAAAATGTGAGTATATATGATGCAGACTGGTCGCGTGCCCCTTTACATGGGTGTGAGCAGGCCACACGTGCATGGTGATAGGACCTACATGGGTGTCACCTGGACACACCCTGTAGAGAAGGACCAAAGATTGCAGCTGCATCTCTTCCCACCTTCATCAGTGCCACAAGTCAAGAGACTGGAGTATTACCCCAGAGAGCTGTAGAAGGTAACTGAGGGGTACTATCTGGACAACCCCAATGAGGGGAATGTATAGGACATCCATATATAGTAACTGTACAGGTATGTATCCTACCTCCAGGGTGGGATGATGGGGCATTGCTGTGGTCGTGTTCTCCATATCACTGACGGATGTGTACGTATTTGTTCCCTGCAGGACCAGTTTGGACTTCTGGACTGTACAGAACTGACCAAGTAGGAGCAGTAGGATGGGGCCACCTCTGTGTTGGAGACCCTGAGGAGGAGTAGATGGCAGCTGAAGGCACCTTATTTCCTGTCCCTGCTGGTGGGCTCAGTTGATATCTACTACAAATCTAATGCCACCAAGATGTGGATGGTGGTGGAGTCCTGTAAAGTAGGTGTTGCTTCTATTGCCATACCTGTGTGTAGCTGTGCTGATAGTTGGGCCCTGCATGTGTATTCTTCTCATGCCTGTACTCCCTCTGTGTTCTTGTCATTGCAAAGCTACAAAGGACTGCTACACCACCTTGTCCTGCTGCCCAGGCTATGAATACAGATAACACAACCAGGGTCCAGCGGGGGACTTCCAGGAGGAGGAAGAGGACTGAAGGCACGTCTGGACCATGGACACTGGTATCTGTAAAGCCCCCACCCCCCACCATGCCCCTGCCATCTGGCATGCCTGTGCCTTATGGTTATGTTTACTGCCTTATTATGGTGTTCCATGCACACTGCATGTTTGGCTGCCCTGTTCATGGGCATTTGTTTGCACTGATAATTCATGGATGTCACTGTTAAGCCTCTATTTGTAATATATGTGCATCTTCCTACTCCTGTGTCATTGTCATTGTCTTTCCTTTACAGCAGCGCGGCTACTGCAGGGCATGGGGAGGTCATGGGGGGGGAATGCAGTGTGGCCTGGGGGGACTGAGCTTGGGGGGGGGACTGCAGTGTGGCCTGTGTGGAGGGGGGCTATGGCCATGGCCTTTGTGTGTGTATGGTCAGTGGTGCAGCCATGCCCACGTGCTGTCCACGGGGCTACAGGGATGTACTGTACATGTCAGTGGTACATCTGTTCACAAGTATGAAAGGCTGCCATTTCCCACAGTGTGCTTGGTAGCAGGCCATGGCATTCTCTGTCAGTGTGTTCACACATCCATCCCCCATCATAGCTCTCAAGCATCCCTAATGATGAGGAGTGCCCCTCATGTTACACCTCAAACTTTCTCTGTCCCTCATCTATCCCCATGGAAAAGGTACTGCCCACTCAGTGAATATACAATGACATCAAGCTTTCAAGCTGACATTCACATGGTTCTAAGATGCTAAGTCACAATTACACTTTATACAGGTACACAACAGTGTCCACAGTGATCTGAGCTTGTATTGCCATGTTTGGGTGTATGTCCCTCATTATGAGGGTCAGTGTCCCCCATTGTCCCTCAGTTTGAGTGTCCATGTCCCTTATGTTGGTGACAAATGGTTGAGAGATGTGGTCCCCATCCCTGTCACCCATCACTGTGTGGGTGCTGCTACATGCCATGGTGTGCAGCTGCTTACAGTAGCCCTTCACCTGCTTTAAATGTACCCACCTCATTGCACATGCCTGGCAGACGTATCTGCTCTGGTTCATGTGCCACTGGGGGTGGCACACATGTTGTTACATGGTCACACTCCCTGCATGTCCCACAGCAAATGCACAGCTGCACACACGCAACCTATGTGTGCCTTCACGTACTGTTTACGCATGCCACTTGGCCGTGCCATGTGCGTATTCCACACATCTGTACATACACACTTATGTTGCACGCATGCTGTGTATCGTCCATGCATAGGGCCCAATACACATTGCTTCCACCACTCAGCAACTCCAGCCTTCCTCTAAGTCCCACAATATCCTGCCCACTAGTGCACCAGTGCATAGTCCCTCTGAGAGCACACAAATGGTTTGTGCATGCATGCATGCTAGTGGACTGGCAAGTTGCAGGCCCATGATATGCATGAGCTGCAGCACTATGGGGTGAGAGGAACTGAATGAGCAGAAAGCTCTAAAGCATATTAAGGTCTAAAAGTACGTATGCATAGTTCAACTGGGGGCTCTGGAACGAAGATGCACAAATATCTTTAACTTTGGCTGCTTCCTGGGTTGCAGTTATGCCATGCAGCACTGCCCAGTACCTATCTATCTAACGTATTTACACACCAGTGCAGGGCACTGATCAGTAGTCATATGAAAAAGCATAGTTAAAAATCAATGTGCAGTCAATGAGCTGCTAATGAGCACCCAACAAAAACATTAAGAAAACAGTAAGATCTGTTAATGAACACTTCACAGCTTAAAAATTCACCTAATTACATAGCCATTGGTGCAGAGGCAAGAGCATCCATCTACGGCGCTGACATTCGGGTTAGGGAATGGGCCATGAGTCAGAGGAGCTGGCAGGCGAGAAGGATTGAGCGTCCATGGATTATTGCTCTCCTTCTCGGGGGCCTAAGTGTCGGGCACACAAGGGACCCTGGTGGAGGCTGGGGTTTCACATGGCCCACTGCCATTATGTTCGGGGCAGGGCAGACGCTGGTCATCATTGCATGTCCCCGCCCCAGGGGGCTTCCTTACTAGCGAAATTCCAGCCCCGTAAATGATGCCATGCCGCCACTGTCCCCACTAGGCCACCATTGTTCGCCGGAGGGGGTCCTGCTCCCATGGCCCCAACACAGGGGTAATTCAGGTCTCGGCCACCATCGTCCATTGGAGGGGTGCTCACAGCAGCTCCCACTGGGAGTGTAAGTCCGAGCATAGGGACAGTAGGGCGGTGCTGGCAGAGGTTTTGGGTGTACTGGAAGAAAAAAAATAAAAATTCACCTAATTCAAATATCTTGAAACTTGTAGTGGAATGCTTTCACACTGATTCTCGTGGAACAAACAACTTGCAGCTTAGCTGAGATGGTGTGTGGTAGCCTCCAGCAACAAAATGCACCAGGAGAGCTAAGCCCTGTATTATCAGCATCTCTCGCTCACTCGCTCTTTCTCTCTGTTGCATGTTTGTTTTACTAAAGTCTGTTTTTGTTACATATGCTGCTCCATTGTGTGTCTGTCATTGGTGCCCTCTTCTCACACCCATAGCCACCCCCGTGTTCAGTTCTGTACCCACTGCACTAGTCATGGCAGTGCCACTGCATGGCCCCCTGTGCTCAGCATATTCTTCAGTGCTATCTTCAGTGCTGTGCTGCTGCATTGCTCTGCACAAGTGCTTGTCATTTGCATGGCATGCCATCTACCCTATATTCATATGGTTTAGTGAAGGCACAATGCCTCTGAATTTGGCATGATCAGGAACCGGCACAGGCACAAGTCCTGGGGCAGCACAAAGACTGTGTGTGGTGCCTTTCTGAATATCTGGGCCTTCATCTCTAGACTCTTGGTCTGATCTGTTATATGTCTAGACTCATTAGTGCTGAACTCAAGAGTTGTTGGAGTATGTTTTTAGCCTTTCATGCACCACTGTATGATTTAGTCATTTATTTTCGTTTATTTTAATATTTTCTTATCTGGTGTCGGGATTTGGTTGGGGTATTTTGGGGGAGGGTTTTTTGTGTGCTGATAGGTTAGGAGTGATAGGTTGGTTTTGTGTAGGATAAATTTGTATTTGTGTACGCATGGTTGTGTGATTAGGGACTAGGAGTGAGTGTGTGGGTTACTGTAGATTGCTAACAGGTGGAGAAGCTTTTGTTGTGGCTGGGGGGGTGTTTCATTTAGGATTATTAATTTGGTTCTGGGATGTGTCACCTGCAACTGACCTCAAGGCTCAGTTGGTCCTCATCCCCGCTCCAGATCTGCACCTCCAGTTCAACTTACCATTGTGAAGGTAAGTGGGGATTGTGAGGAGGCTTGGAGTGGAAGTAAGTGACTTGGGGAGGACTGATGAAGAGGGTGCCATTAGGGTTGTAAGGACCAGAAGACACCCTGGGGCAAAACTGGGGCTTGAGAGAGGTCAGACATGTTTATTCTCCATGCCCAAGGATCCTACTAGAACAATGGGCAGGTAGCTAAGGGGCCAGCTGCCACCATTTCTACTGTTTGAGTAATACAGTGAATGCTAGACTGAGGAGGAATAAGTCTTCTGTTATGGCAGATCTTATTTCCTCTGTCGATCTGGCTTGCATTACAGAGATCTGACCCAGTGATGATGCTGGACCAGTTCTGGAGTTGTCAGTCCTATATGGGTTCTCCATAGTGCACTTCCTGAGAAAGGACTTTGGGGGTGGGTGGCCATCTGTTTTAGATCTGAGTTGAACCTTGTGGTACAACCAGTGAGGAATATCTTGTTGTTTGAATGCATGGCTTTGTGTGGGGGTCCGGGTGCATAATGCAGAATACTCCTCATGCACCAGCCTCCAGGGTGTGAGGGGAAATTTCTGCAGGAAATTGCAGACTTCATCACTGATAGAGTGTTGTAGTCACTCAGATGGCTTATTCTGGGTGACTTCAATGCTTCAGTTGATAACAAACTCTCACAGTTTGGTCAACAATTCCTCCAGGGTATGGCATCCCTGGACCTTGCACAAGCTGTTGCTTCTGCAACCCACCAACATGGCCATGCCTTGGGCTTGGTATTCCTCGGTGGCTTAAGACTGGCAACCTTGAGATTGGTCCAGTCAGTTGGTCTGGTCATTGTGCTATCAGGTTCACTTTGAGGGCCCCCCTTGTAGTCCACCCCTGTGGAGGTGGCCCAGTTTCACCCTTTGCAAGGGCTTCATCCAGAGGGAATCTTGGAAGTACTGGATACTTTGGATGTGTTGACAGGATGTGCTAGGGGACAAGAAGAAGCAGTGGCAGTCCATAACATGGTGGTCACTGCAGCTTTCAGTCTTGTGGCACTGGTTCGTGTATGCCTGCTGGTTTCATGCCTTGGGTTGCTGTGGTTTGATGGCTAGCTGAGGGAGATGAAAGCAAAGGGACAGAGATTGAAGTGTTGTTCAAATCAAATCAAATCAATATTTATAAAAGGCGCCTTTCCAAAACCAAGGAGCCTGTACATAACATAATAAAATCAATAAATAATTAAAAAAATATTAAAATTAATCTAAGGCAACAACATTTAAAAATCATTGTACACAAGGCTAGAAAGATATGTTTTTAAATCCTCTTAAAACTTTGGACAGTCGAGCAATCCCGCACCTGACGAGGTAGAGAATGTCACAGGGTTGGGGCCATAAAACTAAAAGATCTGGCCCCAGAAGTTTTTAAGCGAACCCTGGGAATCTCTAGCAATCCCTCATCAGTGGATCTGAGAGAGCAGGAGGGACAGTAGGGACAAAGGAGATCTTTCAGGTAGGCAGGTCCCTGATCGTGTAGGACCTTATAGGTCAGCAAACTGACCTTGAAGATGATTCACCAGCATATTGGCAGCCAGTGCAGTCCGCGGACCACAGGCGTCATATGACTGGACCTAGAGGAACCAGTCAATAGCCTGGCTGCTGCATTCTGCACTAGCTGCAGGCAGCGAATATCAACTCCCAGTAAGCCAAGATAAAGGGCATTGCAGTAGTCAAGGGGGGAGGTAACGAAGGCGTGGACCAAAGTAGGAAGATCGTCAGGAGGAACCAGCTGCTTCACCCGGGCGATGTTCCTCAGATGGTAAAAAGAGACTTTGACAACTGCCAACACCTGAGATTTAAGTGTCAAACAGTCATCAAACACAACACTCAGGTTCCGCACCTGGTCTGAGGTAGTTAGCTGAACACCACCAAGCCATAAAAAAGAGGGTGATCTTGCCAACAAACCCGCCTCCCGGCGACCTAGATCCACAACCAACACCTCAGTTTTCTTTGGATTCAACCACAACCAACTCACATTCATCCAGTCCTGGATTTCGGCCAGACAGTTGTTAAAAACTGAAAAGGCAGCATCTTGGCTGGGCACAAAGGACATGTACAGTTCAGTGTCATCTGCATAGCAGTGAAAACTCAAACCGTACCACCTAATAATCGCTCCTAATGGCAGTATGTACACCGCAAACAACATGGGCACCAAAATGGAGCCCTGAGGCACCCCACAGGATAGGGGGAATGATGCCGAGGAAAAAATCCCAGACACCACCCTCTGACTCCTACCCTCGAGGAAAGATTGAAACCAACTGAGGACTGCACCAGACGGCCCACAGATAAATCGCAAGCGCTCCAATAGCACACCATGGTCCACGGTGTTGAATGCTGCAGAGAGATCAAGAAGGACCAAGATGGAACGAGTCCTTCAATCTCTCACTATTAGGAGGTCATTTAGTGCCCAGACAAGAGCTGTCTCGGTACTATGTCTTTTCCTAAATCCGGACTGGAGAGAATCCTAGTCATTGTGGCTGGTCAAATGATCATCCAGCTGCGACGCAACCACCTTCTCAATAACCTTACCCACAAAGGGCAGATTAGAGACAGGCCTGTAGTTAGCCAGACAATCCGGGTCCAAGGAGGACTTCTTAAGAAGGGGCTGAACCACAGCCTCCTTCAGAGGATTTGGAAAAATTCCCCTCTCCAAAGACCTCCAGACTATCTCAGCAAGGACCGGACCAATTTTATCCACATAGCCCACTAGAAGACATGTGGGGCCCGGGTCAAAACCACAGTTGGTTGGATGCAATGATTGGATAACCATCACAATGTCGCTGATTATGGGAAGGCTGAAGTCAGACCACACAAATGGGGTGTCCGACATCTCCTGCCGACCATCACAGCTCCCATTAGGAAGGGTCAAGCGGATATCAGACCTGATTGTGGCAACCTTATCTGAAAAGAATTGAGCAAACTCCTCACACCATTCTTGAGAAAAGGCTCTTCTGGGCTGAAGACAGATTGGATTGCACAATCTGTCCACAGTCCAGAAAAGCTGAGCTGGTCTATTCTGTGCAGTAGCAATCTCTCTGGACAGGAATTCTGCCTTCTTATGAGAGATTGAGGATTGATAGACCACATAATGGTCCATCAAACTAAGTTTGTCACAATCCAGGCCCGACCTCCACCAGCAACTCTCTAACCTTCGTCCGACTCTCCTCAACTCCCTCAGAGTCTCATCAAACCAAGGAGACCTGGGGCAAAGAGTGAGGGGATGAACATGAACAGGAGCAATGGAATCCAGGACCACCGCTACCGCCTTATTATAGGCAAGTACCAAGTCCCCTGGATCCATGCAATCTCTCAGTAAACCTGATAGGTCCAGCACCACCATCAGGCCATCTGGGGAAACACCCCTCAAAGGGCGGAACCGGACCATCTCCATAGGGGCTGGCCTACTAGGGATGGCCTCAAAACTGAACCCAATGGCGTGATGATCAGACTATCTGACTACTTCCACTACCAAATCGGATATCTCCATCCCCAGTAGGAACACCAAATCCAATGAATGTCCACCAATATGGGTCGAGGAGGAAATAATCTGTGTGAAGCCCAGTGAAGTCATTAACTGGTGGAAGTCTTGACCAAACTGCGAAAGTTCGTCATCGACCCAGGCATTGAAATCCCCTAGAACCAACCATCTGGGGGATCCCAATGTCAGGTCAATAATGAAGTCTGCGACTTCCCGTAGGAAAACATTCCCATCACCTGGTGGATGGTAAATGAGAAGTATCCTGCACCCCGCACCCTTGCCCATGATACATTCAAAGGAGTTGGTAGTTCCCACTGGTACCTCCACTAGGTCCAGTTCCGATCTAAAACAGATAGCAACACCCCCGCCCCTTCAATCCATCCTAGGGTGGTATATCACTGAGTATTTGGCTGGAATTGCTGCCGCTAAAACTGGGCCAGCATTCTCATCCAGCCAGGTCTCAGTGATGCACGCCAGGTCAGATGTTCCAACAAAATCCGCTATAATAGCGGTCTTGTTTTTAATAGATCTGGCATTGCATAACACCACCCGAGTAGGATGAGCATCGGAGGATGGCCGTGCTGCCTGCTGATGACAGGCAGAACCCTTGGGTATGGGAACCAGACAGGGAGGACCCCTTTCCTGGATCCATTTTGCCCCAGGGCATCTCCTTGTCCCCACTATCCCTATCCGCCCACTCCTTTCCATTCCCTTTCCAGGCCCAGCCCTCATCCTCCTTCTTCTTCTAACAATCCCCAGAGCCCTACACCGTCTGTATACTTCTGGCGATAGGGGAGGACAGAAAAAAAGGACAGAGGTCCCTGAGCCTGGAGGGGGAATAATGCCCGACCATCCTTGTGCTTTCCCAACACATATTTACCACCCTAAGCAAAAAACAACAAGTAAACAATCCCAAAATTGGAGGAGATTCAGGGCCCAGGAGGATGGACTGGCTTAGTTTAAAGGCTCACTACAGTGAGTATCCAAGGGCAATCACCTATAAAAAGGCAGTGTTCCTGTCTGGGGAGATTACTGCTGGAATGAACCAACCGGCTCAGCTCATTTAGACTGTAGACAGTCTTCTCCATCTAGCCTGCATAAAGCCCATGAGAACTGTTTCACCAACAAAATGTGAGGAGTTTAGCTTGGCTCTTCTCAGACAGGGTGTCCTCGATTAGGGCTGGGCCGTGATGATGGAAGAGGTGGGTGAGGTGATCTAGGAGCTGAGGCCTATATTTTGTGATCTGGATCCAATCCCACCACGTCTACTTAAGAACTGAGTAGGGCAGCTAGGCCCAGTGTTTGCTGTGATTGTCCAGTGCTCCTTGTCAAAGGGGGGTGTTTCCAGTGTCTCTGAAAAGCACACTGGTAAAGCCTCTTCTGAAAAATCTATCTATGGCACTGGACACCTTAGCAAATTACTGACCTGTCTCTAACCTGACCTTTTTGGGCAAGGTATTGAGAAGGTAATTGCAATGCAGCTTGAGGTGCCCCTCACTGCCTTTGACATCTATGATCTTTTCTGGTCTAGTTTTAGGCCTTGGCACAGCACAGAAACTGCACTAGTTAGGGTGTACAAGGTCCTGCAGCTTGCTTAGTGTGACAGATAGAGGAAAATAGTTCATTCTTGTTCTTCTTGATCCCTCCTCAGCGACTGAGACAGTGGACCATAGGTTACTATTGAACTGGCTCAGGGAGTATGTAGGACTGACTGGCAAAGTCATCTGCTGATCTGAGTCCTTCCTCAGTGGTAGGATGTAGAGGGTTGTGTTTGGAAGATTTTCCTCATTCCAGGTGGTTCTGCCCTCTGGCATATCCCAGGGCTACGTCTTTTCATCCATGCTGTTTGTGGTGTATATGCTACCCTTGGGTAAGATCATTAAGCAATATGGGCTTGGGTTTCACTGCTAAGCAGATGATACCCAGCTTTATATGTCTTTTGCACTCAGGACACCCAAAGCGATTGCTGTGCTTAATAAGTGCCTGACCAAGATCCAAGATTGGATGTCATCAAGCTGGTAAAGATATAACCCGAATGAAATTGATGTTTTGGTGGTAGAGCCAGGTCATAGGAGGGGAGTGGCAGTTACCAATAGGGAGATGGGGCTTCAGCTTAGCCCCTCTGTACTTTTTGCCACAGCAAAGGCGAAACACACCCTC
The DNA here is from genome assembly GCA_016271365.2 of Neoceratodus forsteri. NCBI lineage: Eukaryota > Metazoa > Chordata > Ceratodontiformes > Ceratodontidae > Neoceratodus > Neoceratodus forsteri. The sequence goes on from CM057452.1 coordinate 1,486,349,259, forward strand.
TCCTCACCCTCCTGTCATCTCCCTAGCCCTTGACCCCCGTGGCTCACTCCTCTTTGCCCTCCTGACTCTCCCTAGCTCACTGGAATCCCACACAACCTCTTTTCTGACTTTTCCTCCCTTCCCCCAACCTCTTCCACCCCTCATCCTGCACTTACAGCCAACTCCTTGCACTTTTTGACTAGGTCATATTTTGATTGGTTATTATACTGTACATGCAATTTGTCTAGTCCTTGAAACTTTGCAACTGCTACCACCATGTTCTGTACCCTTACTTGTTGTACTGCGCCGAGTGGGACTGCACCTACAGCGTAACTCCTTGCACTTTTTCAACTAGGTTATATTTCTGACTGCTTATTGTACATGCAATTTGTCTAGGCCTCATAACTTTGTGACTTTGTAACTGCAACCCCCTTGTTCTTTTCCCTTATTTGTTGTACCACTCCTTGTTCAACATGGAACCTTTGTAAAAGAACCCCTAGTTCAAAGGTTAATGTAATCCTAGATCTCAATAAATAAATAAAAAAAGGTGAAAAATCTGGGAGTCATTCTGAATGAGGGGCTGACATTTCAGGCTCAGGTGTCAGCAGTAGTCCAGAAGGGCTTTTACCATCTACAGAACATCAGCTGTATTAGATCCCTTATCACCCCTAGTGACCTGGCCACACTGGTGTACATATTTGTAACTTTAAGGCTTGATTACTGGAATGCTCTTTACCTTGGAATCAATGAAAATATGCTGTGGCTCCTGCAGCTTGTGCATAATGCAACCACCAGATTGCTGACCAGACTTCTGAGGACATGTCATGTCTCCCTGGCACTGCGTGATCTGCCCTTGCTGTTGGTTAAGTGGCATGTCTCCTTCAAAATTCCCTTGCTTACATACAAGGATCTGCATGAATTGGGCCCAGGTTCCTGAAACCTTACATATCCTTGCACCCTCTCCACTCCACTTGTGACAGCCTCCTAGTAGTTGCCAGGGGAAGGCTAGAAACCTTGGGGGACCATGGCTTTGAAGTGTTGGGCCCAGTCCTGTGCAATTCTCTCCCGAGAGCCCTGAGGGAGCCATCCTCGGTAGAGACCTTTAAGAGGGGTCTGAAAACCGCATTACCTCTGTCATATTACCTCTGGAGTGCAGCTCTCCGTTTGTGTCTGCAAGGGGCCTGAAAACCCATCTGTCTACGCAGGTGTTAGGGGACCAATTTTCCCTTTTCTGCCTTTATCCCAGTCTGCTGTCTGCTAGTTATTGATTTATTTATTTATTAACTAACTTATGAAGAGTGTTATGATATTTTACAGTAGTTACATATGTTTTATGTATTATTTATTTTTTTATTAATTTTTTATAATGGTACTGTACTCTGTTGTAATGGTGCCCTGAGCCTCCAGGGAAGGAAGCCAGTTAAAGCTGAAGACTACTACAGCTACTACCACCAAACCCATAGCTGATGGATGTGTGAAATCAGTTACGAAAACTGGTCAGTCAGTGGGCCCAATTATAGGGGGATGATGAAAGAACAACATATTGCAGAAAAACTAAAGGAGCATTTCCGTTCTGCATATGATAAAGAGGGGCAGCTGTCAGAAAACAGCTTTGTAAACATATCTAAATCCACAGCTGATTGGAAGGGAATTTGTAAACTACAATAGAACACATCAAACAAAGATTGAAAATATTGGACAGTAGTAAAGCAGTTGAACAAGATGGGATTAAAGCGAGACTAATCAAGGAACTGGCAGATGTTTGGCTGATACAATAAAAAGCCTTTTTAAAAAATCTTTTTATGGTGGAAAGGTGCCAGAGGACTGGAAAAAAAAAAGCTGTTGTGGTGCCAATCCATAACAAGAGTTGGCTAGAGACAACAACGGCTGCCTGTGCAATAGCTTGCTGTAGAAGGTTCAGCTAGCACTTGCCAAACTGTGTTTTGATTAGCCTTTCTGCATTTAGCTATAAATAGTAGCGTTCAAGTAATCTAAATGCTACAGCTGTTCCACAGGCTGCAGATCAAATTATAAGGTCTGGCTAACAGTTTTGCCAGTTGGCTATACGGTTTGGATGATAGCCAAAATTTGATTTGGTTTTTAGGCTTCCAGCTGAAACACTGACACTGAGTTTTTTTTTTTTTTGCATTACTGTGATGTAACTGTGGTGAAGAACAGATTATTGATAAGTACAGCAAATATTTTACAGTGAAGGAGTATGTCTTTTCACCTACACTCCAGTAAAAATTACCCACACATGCACGGAAGCAAACAGATGCACACACACAGACACACACACACAGAGGAGGGGTGATTGGATTCAGTGGAATCTGTTCTGTGTGCGTCCATTGGATTGCTGGATATTCTGATTCTGACTCCATCTCTGATGACAATTAGGTATTGGAATCCCTGACATAGAAGTAATAATTGGAATATCTGTTTCCGCATCTGACTTCTAGACAAACCTCCTCCACCAGCTGATATGCAAATAACATAGAAAAACAAAGACGCCCCCCCCTACCCCCACCTTGTTTTCCCCTTTCCCTTACCTAGAACTCACTGAAAAAGAGTACTAGTTTCAGCACAACACTGCAGTAGGGTCACTCCATCCACCAGGCCAGGGTGGCTCCCTCCATGTATCTAGTCCATGGTATTTAAAAAAAAAAGAACATTCTTCAGTTCAGCGCCAGTTAGTAACCAACAATGACCCCACTATCTAAACTGAAACTGCTGCAACTACATGCCATGTTATCAGCACTGACTGTTGCCCACCCCCCTTGTTGCCCCTGGCAGATGCATGGCTGCAAGTTCTGTGCAACGCCCACTCCATAACATTGGGCTGGTGGCTACATCTTCTTTTGCAATTGCCACCACCAGTTGTTTGCTCTGGTTGCCCAAACAAGCTGCTACTTTGCCAGTGAGTGGGTAAGTAAATGAAGTGGAGCAGATGCTCAGCACAGATGGACTTGGATGGATTCTGCCTGCCACTCGCTGCCTAGTGCCCATCCCAACTACTGTGTGCACTGCCCATCCCAGTCAGATCTCTTCTTCTATCCTCCCAGGCCACCTGTGATGATGCTGAGAGACCCCCATCACCAGCCACTTAAGTGCTCCTGTGACCCTCTGTCATAAAGAGTATGAATCTTCCCAAGTCGAACTCTAGTGAACTGGGGCCAACTGGCCAACTAGAACAAAACCCAAATCAGACACCTTATGCAGACACCTTCTGGAAGATAAGTTACCCAGGGTTTGTTCCAGTCAGCTGATGGACACCGCCCAGCCCTCGACCACACTGGGGGACAATAATGGCCGGTACACAAACTGGCGATTAGTTGAGCTATTCAGGAGTTGGGAGATGAAGTGCTTGGCGTGTAGCAGTGGCAGTGAGAGGCTCAAGATAAGACCTGGGACTAGGAGGAACAGAGGAGGCAGAGGGGGCAGAGGCACTACTACTGGGATGGGCAACCAATTGTGGTGGTGGGCATATGTGATGGTGGCAGTGCCACAGTGAAGGTCAGGCCAGACTTGAGGCAGGGTGCAGCATGGGTGAAGGTCTGTCTAACATGGTATTGTGACTGACTGTGTGGACTGGAGGAGTAGGGGACCGAAGTAGGACAGAAGGATTTTTTTTGAATCATCATCATCATCACACAGTGGTGACGCTGCCTACTCTGGACTCCCTGAAGCTGGATGGAATCACTGTACAACAGCAGGTCAGGCAGCAGTCACCAGTAAGGGGCAAAATAAGGGTGCAGGCTATGGAGAAAGAACTGGCTGCTTTTGTCTGTTGAAGACAGGTACTTTAGTTAGTATCCCGTCAGGATAATGACTCCATCACAGCAAAATACCACCACAGTGACGGATCTCACCAGGTCGAGATCTTTCACTGTGGTAGTACTCTGGCAGCTGACAGAGCAATTCCCATTGTTCCACCCCCATCTCCGATACAACTCTGACTAGGAGTTGCATATTTAGAGATGGGGCAACCCCCAGAAAAAGACTGTTTCCCGACAGGATCAATGCCGACAGTCAGCATTGTTCCCATCACTGTTGGGGATGTCTTGAACATCCCTGATGTTGTAACGTGGTGGAACCCTTTAGTCAGATTCGGAATCAGTATCAGAATCAGATTCCAATGTTTTCCAGATTTAGGATTTTTTCCCTCAAACTCTGAAAATCCTAAATCCCCAAAATAATCTGAATCCTATGAAATTCTATTCCAAAAATCAGATTTCAATCACCCCAACACACACACACACACACTAATGATATGAAACAGAGATCAAACACACATTGACACACATGGACTCCCAGAGTGTATACAGATCCCCAGATTGACACAAACACAAACTTCTCAGACCCCCAGAGGAACACACATAGGGCCCAATTTTACAAGCCTCCTGCATCAGATTTAACTTGCGCCTGAAAAGTAGGCTACGTCCAATGCAGTTGTGGAAACTGCAAAAGTTGCTATTCCAGAAAGTTGGCAACTTGCGCCAAACCTTCTGTAACAGCCACAAAATTCACCCTGCAGCTGAAAGATGAACGCAGTTGGGGGGGAGGGCAGCAAGCCCAGAACCCAAGCACAGAAGGGGCAGCTGATACCAGGCTGTAGCATAGGGCATTTTGTCCCTGTAGGGCACTATCCCACTATGCTTGGGGCACTCATGTACCACCAGTGTGAAATGCCTGCTGTAGTAGTAGTAGTAAAGTTTATTTTTATACAGGTAGAAATGGCGGACATACTGGCTGCACCCCTGGCGGAGCTTTTCAACAGGTCACTTGAGACAGGGAGGGTACCTAGGGATTGGCGAGAGGCACATGTGGTACCAATCCATAAAGGGGGGTCGAAGGAAGTACCAGGAAACTATAGACCCATCAGTTTAACCTCGGTGGTGGGAAAATTAATGGAGAGTATACTAAAGGAATGATTGGGGGTTTACTTGGAGGAGGTGGGAGGTCTGGATAGTCGGCAGCATGGGTTTGTGCCAGGTAGATCATGTCAAACCAACCTTGTGGAGTTCTATGAATGGGTAACATCAGAACTGGACAGGGGTAAGCCTGTGGATGTATTATTCTTGGACTTCAGCAAGGCGTTTGACTATGTCCCCCACAATGGTCTGGTGGAGAAACTGATGAGGTTAGGAGTAGGCCCTTTGATGGTCAGATGGATTGAAAACTGGCTAGCTGGACGCACTCAGAGAGTAGTGGTCTGTGGGGAGCTCTCGAACCCTACAGAGGTTGGTAGTGGGGTACCACAGGGCTCGGTCCTGGGTCCAATCCTGTTTAATGCATACATATCAGACATCAGGGATGGTATAGGGTGTGAAATGAGTCTCTTCGCGGATGACTCCAAGATGGGAGCAGTAGTTGAGGGAGAAGAGGGGAGGTTGGCCCTGCAAGGGGACCTGGACACCCTGGAAAGCTGGGCTCACACATGGAAATTAAACTTCAATATCACCAAGTGCAAGGTGTTGCATCTTGGTCAGGAAGCTCTAAACACAGGTACACCCTGGGAGGAGGTGCTGGAAGCCTCAACAGGGGAAAAGACCTAGGGTCATGGTGGATACATGTATGAATAACACTGAGCAGTGCAGGAGAGCAGCTAGCAAGGCAAACAGGATGTTGGGATGCATCCAAAGGGGATCACCTCTAGGAGCAAGGAAGTGATTCTGCCGCTGTACAATGGACTGGTTAGACCACACCTTGAGTACTGTGTACAGTACTGGAGACCACACTTGAAGAGGGACATACAGCTCCTGGAGAGGGTACAGAGGAGGGCAACAAAGATGACACGAGGGCTAGGGATTTGACTTACGAGGACAGACTTGAGGAGCTCTGCCTGTTTTCATTGGAGGAGAGGAGAGACAGGGGGACATGATTGAGGTCTTCAAGTACCTCAAGGGAATAAATAGGGTAAACATGGAGGGATCTTTAGACTAAAGCAGGGAGGCATCACCAGAGGGCATGGTTTGAAGTTGGAAGGTGGAAGGTGAGGGGAAAGAGGAGGAGGTTTTCACTGAGAGGGTGGTGGACCCTTGGAATGCTCTGCCTGGTGAGCTGGTTCAGAGATCCACAGTGGAGAGCTTTAAGAGAGGGTGGGACAGACACAGAAAGTGGATGTATCAGATGATGGCCTGTCCCGGGGGGGTGGGGATGGATGATAGGGGTTTCTGGAGCACAAGGGATGGGAGGGTCTCGGCACCCAACTAAGGATCTAGGTTCGAGCAGACTTGATAGACCATAAGGCCTAATCTGCTGGCAAATAGTATGTTAGTATGTTAGAAATGGATTTACATCATTGGGTCAAGGACCCCTTTTCAAGATGGACCTGTTTTTCCAATTTAAAAAGAATTACATGAATTTATACAAGACAAATCTATATTACAACATACATTATAAAAAACATATAACTACAGATATTTTTTAAATAAACCCCTGTACAGGACATCACATCATACATTAGATTATTGCAACAATATTTCCTAAATTTAGGAAATACACCCTATAAACAAATCCTAAAAATTTAAGTTTCCATCCATGGAGGTATATCACCCATTGAATATACATTTTATTTTCAATCCTTTGTCAATCGATCTCCTAAAGTGTTTATATTTTTGGATCTGCTTGTTTTCTAGATCAATTGGGGCCCAAAGGTTTATAACTTTCATACCAAAGGTCATTTCACCATATTTATTATTTATTTTAGGCATAACATATACACTTCCCACTTTACTTCTTAAATTATGTTGATGAACATGCGTCGAATATGGAATTTTATCCACAAGATACTTCAGGCTTTGGTTATGTACAACCCCATGAATTTGTTTTAACCATTTTTTTTCCCTTTTATGTTCTATTTTGTCCCATTTTAGAGTCTTAAACATTTCACAGTGGTGAGTAAAATAATCACAGTTTAATATAAATCTAGCTAAATTATTATAAAGGACTTGTATAGCTCTTAGGTTTGACTTACTGGCCATACCATATATGTGAATTCCATATTCAATGCATGGAATAATCAGTTGGTTAACTATATCTTTTCTCATTTTTTGATCTGGACAATATTTAGATCTACGAAATGCCCCTAGTTTATTATTTGTTTCATGAACAAGAGAGTTTATGTGGGAATTAAATTTCAAATTACAGTCCACAATAATCCCCAGATACCTGTATGTTTCAACCTGATTTAAGAATTTGTTTTTGGCTGTTTTAATTGAAATTTTGGGGGAATTTCTAAAATGTCTTCCTTTGCTCTGGAATACCATGGAATTGTTTTTTTTACTATTTAAGACCAGCCCTGACTGGTATAGCCATGTTTCCATCCTACTAAAATCATTCTGAAGAATTTTCTCCAATTCCTGGATTGAGTCACCACTAGCCACAGTACAGTATCATCTGCATACATACTCAAAACTGAGTTTTGTACCGCCATTGGAAGTTCATTTACATACATTAAAAATAGTAAAGGATCCAAAATTGAGCCTTGAGGAACTCCTCTTCTTACTGGCACTGGTTTTGATGAAATTTCACCAATATAAACTTGTTGAACTCTACCTATCAGATATGATTCAAACCAGGGAAGGGTTTCATTGTCTAGTCCCAAATCCATCATTTTCCCAAGCAATTTCCCATGGTCTATAGTGTCAAAGGCCTTGGAGAGATCCACGAACACCACGCCCACCGATCCACCCCCATTTAACTAGCAGGCAATGTTGTCTATTAAGTCAGTGAGCGCGGTGTCCGTGGAATACCCTTTACGGAATCCTGACTGACGAGGAGACAGGAGAGAATTTATTTCTAAATATCTACTCAGCTGTCTCTTGACCAATCCCTCCAAGACCTTTGACAAACAAGACAATAAAGAAATTGGCCTATAGTTAGTTGGTTCAACAGGGGAAGATCCTTTATGGATTGGAACAATCTTAGCATGTTTCCACAAAGTTGGAAACTTATTTTCCATCAAGCTCCAATTAAAGAGTCTTACTAAAATTAGAGCAATTACCTCAAGGGCATCTTTTAGAAACCTATTTTCTAATTTGTCCAATCCTGAGGCTTTCTTTAGTTGTAGCTTCCGTAATTCGGTCTTAACCTCTCTGCAAGTAATTGCTTTAAACCTAAACCCTGAGAGGCTATTGCCAACCCTCTCAATCCCCGTCAATGCAGTGGTGTTATAGTGTCCCCCCCCAACTCCCAGAAAAGACTGTTTCATGATGGGAGCAATGCCGACAGTCGGCATTGTTCCCGTCACTGTCGGGATGTC